>OU612060.1:36657235-38009924 GCA_914767635.1 Melanostoma mellinum | reverse complement strand
AAAATTCATGATAAAATTTTCCTATTGGATTTGGATGCCGTTCATACTCAAAATGGATACTATTTGAACCTCCATCATTATCAAAAAAAAAAAAGAAGAAACGTGTTGAAGTTGAAACCTGCTTTAGCTTTTTGAATATTAAAATACCGACATGGATTTATGTATATATGGGATGGGATGCTCCTTTGTACTACAAAATATTTCTCGTAGCATACCTGAAGCTGCCAGAGGCGCTTGTAAATAGCAAACATTTCTGCCTACCTCCTAACATCATCCAACCACTAATAAAACATCATCCTGTATTCACATTGATATATTAACTTGTAAATTCAAGTCGGCAATGTGCTTTTTTTTTCTTCTTTTTTTTTGGTAGGGAAAATGTGTCTGCAAAACTTAAATTCGAATAATGAAAATGGATAAATCTTGTTCGGGGTTTCTTTTTTATAGGCAACATCTTTTGCAGTGAGGCTGGGGCCTTAACCATTTTATTGGGCGTCTTCTTTGTTGGACTTATGAGTTTTTTGTGTTGATGTCTTGAATACTTTGTTTCGAATTACCACCATATTTCAAAGCTAAGTATTTGAGACATCGAGTTTTTTTCTGAGGATTTTTCAATTTTCTTGCGACACCTGTTTGGCTTTGCATTCTTTTTTAAGGAAAACTCATTCCTCCTTTTTGATTTATTTTTGGCTGTCCTATGCTTCGCTGATCCTTCTTTACAAAAAATTTATTTATGCAGCCGTAGGCAATAACCAATGTTAGTACTTGTGTTTGGCAGGAAGATTCGAGCCTAACCTAGTGATTTTTTGGGAACGTCTTGTGCTTAAGCTTAACCAACCCGATCTGAGTTGACTTTCTGTGCCCTTTTTATGCATAAGGTTGTTTTTTCATAATTCGATCTGCCAGGAAAGACATAAAAAAATAAGGGTCTCCAAGCAATAGAAAGGTTAAGCTACAATAAACAAAGTTCAAGCTGAAGAAAGGTTTGTTCACTTAAAGAATATTTTTCGAAGTGAAGGTTCCTTGTTTTCTACTTGATTTGAGTGACCAAATGTCTCTCATTCACCATAAAGAAATCCACATACTTATTTTTATCGGCAGTCGATAACTACAGCACTCCACAAAGCCAGATGACATTTAAGGCACTTTTAAGACTGGATGGCTTTCTATTTTTTTTTTTTTTTTTTTTTTCAAGCGATTGCTATTCATGCGATTAAAGCAGGCTTGTTTCTTTTTAAGAGCGCTACTTACACTCTTAAAGTTGTGGAAGTGAACTTAGTTCTACGTAACTCTGCAGACAGTAAAACCACATTAACTACATAACTTCTAGAGCCTCATTTGATTTGATTTGAATCAACAATAAAAGCAAAGTCATTAACACCCACTTTATAAATTAATAAATAAAAAGGGTGGCGCAACAGAACAAAAAGCCCTGGGGACTAGCGCACTTCTCAGAACCATGTCTTGTGAGTGAGTGGAAAAAACCTTCAATTCTATGCCGATTTCGAACGGCTAATCGAGAAAGTGCTTTCCATGGCAATGTATCTCTATCTACTATCGCAGGACTTGCCAGTTCCTCGCGATACCCGTGGAAAACCATTTTTCGTTTTCTGTTATGATTTGAATTACGAACCTCCCGCTAAACAGATACACATGGTAACTATCACGACCTGTGTACCCCGGCGTACGACTCTATAAAGTACGGTCAGCTTAGAGGCATGAAGTGCCAAAAATTACCACTGAACTAAAATATTGGTGGAGCGTTAAAAATCCACATCGATCCCATGTGAGCTACAAAAGTTGTTCTGTTATTTTTTTTTTTCTAAAATCGGTTGCCTTCATCAAAAAGGACTTTGGATCAAAGTTATAGATTTTTAAATAGTCTACAAAAGTGTTTTATGTGATTTTTTTCTTAGACTTGCAATTTTTGAAATATCGCGATTGTAAGAATCAATTTATGGATGACATGCCCATTTCATTTGCTATTTATAAAGATTGATTTTTGAAGTGAAACTTCTTATGCGGTTGCGTTAAACGTTTAACGCGGATTATCGATTGCATACTTTTTGGCACTGCTCGCAATTAGTTGATATACTCGTAACAGTTGTATCAATGTACCACGTCATACAGCTTAAATGATGCGATCAGTTTTGAATTAAAAACAATATTGACAAAGTTTGTCAAAAAGAAACAATATGAGTTCATTAAAAATCAATTTCTACCCCTTCCTATTTTCATTTCCACATTAAAAGTTTCACTTCTTCCGCCCAAAGTTGGAAAGGGCAGAACTCCCATACCTGGTCAAGTGCTCCTCAAACATCCTTTCGCCTACTTGATAGGGTACAAAATAGATCGTTAAAATTGATAGGTGAAAGTTCAATCGTAGAATCGATTTTCTCTCTTGAACATCGTCGAAACGTTCCCTGTCTCTCTCTTTTTATCGCTTTTTCTATAAACAGTGCTCTAGTGAAGTAGTCAGCTGCACTCCTCGCCTGAAACAATTTAGCCGCAACACCCGCCTCGCTAAAACGTGTTAGGCTTAAGTGATACCACACTCTGTGAATCTTGTGGAAAGGATGAGGACACCGCAGAGCACTTCCTCTGTGAATATCCTGCTTTTTCTCGCATGAGGTTACAGACACTCGGCGCATACATGGTGAGAGCTGGGGCCCTACTCTGTATTTCGTTTCGAAGCGTAAGTCTATTCGAAAGTGATTTTCGATCCGATTATGAATTCGAACTCTGTATTTCGTTTTCGAATCGAAAAAAAGTACTTGTAATATTTTCATTAACGGAATAGGTTTGCGAAGTCTTGAAACATTTCTCAAGATATCTGTCAAATCAAGCAAAAAAATAATATCAAAGCAAATTACAAACAAGTAAAAATATATATAAATGAAATAAAAAAATCGTTTTCGGATTTGCCGTTCCGAAAGTGGCAGATTCGAATCCGCTTTAGAAATAAAGAGTACAAAATATTCGTTTTCGGAAATTTTTGCTTTCGAAACGAATTACAGAGTAGGGCCCCTGGTAACTTAGGCTCCTTATCATGGCAGCGTCTTTTGGCTTTTCTCCGAACATCTGGAAAGCTATAACAAATAGAAGGTTGCTATCTGGTAGTACAATGGACCGGTATTAAGGTCTGAGTGCTCCAGCTGGTATTTTAAAAACCTCAAAAAAAAAAAAAAGCCCGCCTTGCTAGGAATGCTCACCAGTTTTACCTTGAGCCCAGCTTCGGACGTACAGTCAATAGTATAGAGATTCATATTTAAGTCGCACCACTCGAATGTGTAATGCTCTACCTGACCCTGTTTTTCCCCTGTATTACGATTAACAGAAATTCAAAAGCAACGTGCATCGGTGTCTCCTTTCAAATCCTCTCCTATTTTCCTAAATGCTCGCACTGTGTTTTTATAACATTATAAGGGTAGTCATTACCCCTTGATGTTCGCGTTAATTATAAAAAAAACTACTTTTTTAAGCGTAGTTTCTTTTTTTAAAAATTGATTAAAACACTCAAAATTTGCATCATATATTTAATAATTTTATTGGTATCGATAAATTGGCGTTTGCTATTCACCTTTTAACGCTAACACCATGCAACTGTTGTCCGCGGCTCCGTTTCAATAGGTGCATTCAAAGGTCCGATTTTGTTTCACTTTTCGAGCATTTTGGGATGCATTGCACACGAATTGCGGGTGTTATATTATCCTGTAAGGTTTCAATCGTGTTCGGTTTGTCCGCATAAGCTAACGACTTCATACAACCCTACCAAAAATATTCAAGAGGTTTTAACCACATGATCTTGGTGGCCAACTCTCAGGGCCATTTCTACAGATAAGCTATTCACGAAATTCATCCTTCAGCATGTCCATTGTTTCACGAGTTGTGTGACACGAGCACCGTCACCGATGACGGTAACGTCTCTTCCACGGTTGTCTTGGAAGAAAATTTGACCGATGATGCCACCAGCCCATAAAGCACACCAAACTGTCGTTTTTCGGGATGCATCGGCAAATTCTTGTATGACAATCGGCTGTTCATCAATCCAGATACGATAGTTTTGCTTATTTACGTATCCGTTGAGCCAGAAATGAGCCTCATCGCTGAAAACATCTTTTTTTTTTTTAAAACAGCAGTTTTTCATGGAACTGTTCTTAGGAACATACACCAAAAATAAGACGTTGTGCAACCTACCACTAGGCTTCAATTCTTGCAGAAGTTGAATTTCATAGGCTTTCAAATCCACATAAGATTCATTGGGCTTTATTAGGTTGAATTTTATAGGCTTTAAAACGAAACGTAAGATTTTCCTTGTATGTATTTGAGTATCACTTGCCTTATCGCTGATACCGGCGACGAATCGATACTTTACGATTCTCATTAACGCTGGATTCTATGACTGCAATATTTTTTTCATAACGCACTTTGCGCATGCAAGTCGATGGTTCAAAGTCCAACAAAATAACGTGCGAAATTTGGTGTTAACAGCATGAATTGTTGATTCACCATGTTCTGACGACCAAATGCCCACCAAGTTCAACTCACCAGCTCATGTGCTAAAAAAGTAGCTTATCATGACTTGATATCGTTCGGCGTTGACGGTCAGGTCCCCTTTGAAGAAAAGGACCGACTAGTATCAAAAATTTAAAATACAAACCTAATCTCAGACTATTCGTATTTAGTAAAATAGCCCAACAAGAAAGTCCCGCCTTTGAACATCTTGAACATCGATATACATCAAAACTTTTCATTAAATTTTCTTTCGTTGGTCTTTCCAACAAGTAAAATCAATTTTGAGTTTAATGTTACCATGTTCGAGTGTTTACAGACGCCCTGTAACTACGTATGACTTTTTAGTAAACCTAAGTGGTTTTGAACACTGAAAACTCTTCTTTCAAGGACTTCAATTATTTACCCAGGACGAAAATGATGAAAATCGTAATGTATTTGAGTTTATGTTGAATCTTGTGTAGCTTATCGTAGCCCATTGGTTCAAATTAAACCTTGTTTAATATTTGGCAGTGTACTTGTCTCATTGGTGCATCCAGCGTTGACCCTGCGTTGTAAATCGGGTACTTAATATACTACGTTCATTCTATCTAGAGATTAACTGTGAAAAAAACACAAACTCGAAAATGATTTTTAAATGACAAAACGAGCTTTTTTTCTAATGTATACAACAAATGAAATTGCCCTAGTCTTTAAAACGCTTTAATAAATTGTCATTTAGCCTACAACCTAAAGTTTGTCAATTGTAACCGAAAAACAATTTTATTTAAACCTTCGTCTTTACAAAACCTGTGTGCTTCTGACGCTGTGTGAGAAAAAAGTTTTTCCATCTTATTTTCACAGTTTATAGTCACGTTGAATAACGAACGTTGTCTTTTTGTGTTGTCAAATGACTGAAGCGTAAATGAAAGTTTTCTTTGAAGTGGTTAAGAAAAGTTTCGGAGCGTTAAGTCACAGGATCAATAATCTTTTGTGATGTGTTTTGTGAATTGACGGAGATAAGAAAGAATTTCCATGAGAAAGCATAAATGGGAGGAGTTTTTATTGGAAATAATCATTGTCCACATTTCTTTCTCTCTTTCTCTCCTTTTACGCTGACCTTCGCCTCTTCCCATTGCAAAAGATTCCGGCTGTTTAGCAACCGAACCACAACGGAACCAAAGAGTCACCATATATGTATGTGTATAGGTTGCGGATGAAGCGGCTTTTCTTTTGTCATTTTTGGGGCTTTGTTTAGCCCGAATTTTGATTATCCTACTGATAAGCATTGTGCTTCATCATAATTTATCGTCAAGAACAGGGCGTTCGTTACTGGTGGTCGTTCGGGGTTATTTTTTTATGTAAGCTTACCTTTAAATTGACCTCATGTCCAATTTTTTGTAGCAATTTTTTTTGTCCTTTTTGCGTGTGTTCAATTTTTAATTTTAAGGCCAAAGTTTTAGAACAGTTAAGCGTCTATGATTTACTTTACTCTGTGGTTGGGTTGGGTTCCTGTAACTTGCGACGAGGTAATCTTTCCTCGAACGAAAGTTACGTTGATGATGAAAACGATTGACTAAATTGATTTATTCACTCATGAGTTAGAATGCTTGTTTGACCAATCGATTGTTCATCACTCATCAGTTTATAGAACAAAAGCCCGATGGTCGTGTTGAAATTCAGATTTATTTTCATAGTTTAAACGAGTTTTTATTTTGAAAAACATGTTCGTTATCTTGTAAAGTGGTTTGAATCACTGAAAAGATCCTTAGAAGCTGTCAGACAAGCTCGTTTATTTGGCGCAGAGACATAAGTCCCCGGGACATAAGTCCCAAATTTTAAGTTTGGGACTTATGTCCCATCTAAGTGAGACATAAGTCCCAACTTCGATTTGGGAGTTATGTCTCACTTAGAAGGGACATAAGTCCCAAAAATAAAAGTTGGGACTTTTGTCCCACCGAATATATTTTTTACAAGCTATAACATTTTTTTAAGAAGCTCTTCTGAATTGTCTGTGTTTTTGTCAAATTCTTAAAGCTTCTTTTTTCAAAAAGCAAACTTACTACTCATTAGAAAGTAGAGATATGGTTATCCGGAATTAGGAGATGTTATTTTACTTAATGAATTTAGTAAACATTTTTTAGTTTAAAAAAGAAACTCAAAAAATTTTGAATTCCGTTTCGAAGGCTCTGTTCGAAATATGATTTAAGGGCAGTGGGCGATGGAAAATGTTTACTTCAATTATAGCTGAGGTATTTGCACATATAGTTCCTCCGACTTTTTACGCATTCAAAATTAGAGATATGGTTTTCCGGAATTAGGAGATAATATTTTACTTGTAGAAATTAGTAAATTTTTTTTAATTTCAAAAAGAAACTTAAGAAATTTGAATTTTTGAGTATTTGAGAAAATAAAATTAAAAAATCGCCGCGATTTTTTAATTTTATTTTCTCAAATACTCAAAAATTCAAATTTCTTAAGTTTCTTTTTGAAATTAAAAAAAATTTACTAATTTCGCCGCGATTTTTTAATTTTATTTTCTCAAATACTCAAAAATTCAAATTTCTTAAGTTTCTTTTTGAAATTAAAAAAAATTTACTAATTTCTACAAGTAAAATATTATCTCCTAATTCCGGAAAACCATATCTCTAATTTTGAATGCGTAAAAAGTCGGAGGAACTATATGTGCAAATACCTCAGCTATAATTGAAGTAAACATTTTCCATCTCCCGCTGGATGGAATATAATATTTCGAACAGAGCCTTCGAATCAGTATTGAAAGAGTAGATAACGATTCTGAGACTATTTATAGGTTATTGGTTCCATAACTTAAAATCATTTGAGAGAAAGATATCAAGGACCAACAACTTTATGGCAAGCAAAAATTGTTTGGTTGCCTAGTAGAAATGTACGACGATTTACTAAGCTCTATTCCTGAAAAGTTGGGACTTATGTCCCATCTTCAACGGAAAAAAGTTGGCACTTATGTCCCGATGCCGTGGGACATAACTCCCAAATCGAAATTGGGACTTGTGTCTCACTTAGATGGGACATAAGCCCCAAAAATAAAAGTTGGGATTTATGTCCCGGGGACTTATGTCCCTGCGCCGTTTATTTATGGTTCTTTATAAAATTTTATGGAATGTAGCTGATATGTCAATCAACACATATTTCAACACCACTTTTTGAAGCTCTACGGCATCCTTTTTCAAAAAGTGTATGGCACGATAAAGTATAGTGGCAGTATTTTAGTTACTTCGTGGTTTAACTTTCACACAAAATCTCAGCTGCCTTAGGAACTGAGCGACAGAGCGGCAAAATTGGAATAAAATTGAGCTTTTAATTTTGTTCTAATTTTGTTCTCATCCACTTTGCCACCCTTCCGCTTTGCCGCTCAGTGCGGGGTCGTGTACTTAGTACTACTACTACTTTCCTAATCTTACACTTTCTAACGTCACTCTGAAGTTCTTTAAGTGGGGTCTTCTTGTGATGCACTGTCTGCCAATGCGGCCATCAATTTGGGCTTAGATCAGTCATTTGTCATTTGACATATTCCTCCCCGACGATGCAGAGATATGAACTAAATATCACCCGAAGAATCATTTATCCACAACAATCCGGTTCAATATTCAACAAGTTGTAAAATGGTTAATGCAGTTGCCTCTTAGTTAACTACTCACTTGTGGACCATATCTTGACCCCAACTCACATTTTGTTTCACCCGTGAACTTACTCGTCAAGCCATGTGGAGACCAAATTAGAGACTTTGCGTTCACGAGCCGTGAATCTTATATACGAGTGAAATGTACACGAATCTTGTATAAACCTTTGACAGTTTGATTACAAATGGAAGGAATCTGTGAAACATCAGCGCCTTCGGTTATTATTTGTGATAATTTCTAGCTCTAAAAATAGAAAAAAAGTTATTTTCTGTCAAAGGCTTACAAAGCATTCACATGACTGTTTCGGGGAGAGGTGTCAAAAATCACTTTCTCCACTGTTAAAAGTTCACTTCACGAAGAAGTGAAGGCTAGGCTTACAGCCAAACATAATAATCATAAGCGCGCGCGGGCTTTTGTCATATTCCAATAAAATCCTTCCTTGTGCTGTGAGAAGTACCCTTTAAGACCGCTGTCCGCATCTGAACTGTGGCCTAACTACGCAACTTTATTCCTCTTTTAAATCATTCGAAAGTTAATTTCGATTCTACTTTTACATGCCAAAAGGAATAAGAGAGGAGTCGGCTGTGGTTCTCGTGGCTTAGCGTGGTTAGCGTTTCTACCTGTTTCGTGAGAGGTTCAAAGTTCGAATCCCAGAAACTTCAAAGAAAAAAATGCTTTTCCACGGGTACAGTCTTTCACAAGGAATTGGGAATTTCTTCGATGGCCATGAAAAGCGCTTTCTAGATCATCCGTTCGGAATCGGCAAACAATTGTAGATCCCTTCCAGTCCTGTACAAGGTCAGTTTGGTAGAAGTGCGCTAAGCCCTAAGGCTATCCGCAATGTTGCGAAGCCCTGCCTATTTACTAGATATTTTCCAATTGCTTTCGACAAAAAGTTCAGAATTACGTTCGAATCGAGTTACAAAGTGAAGCTCCCTGGACTAAAAGCAACTAATGAATTCCACTGAATCTTTTTGGATTCCTTTGATGAGTATTCACTGTGGCAACTGAACACCTGTCTGTTTATAGTCAAAAAACTAAGGCTGTTATCATGCAACTAATTTTTACAGCTTTACCGGACCTGTCAAATTTCAAATGCTGGGATCGGACTGAAATCGTTTTTGTCCAGGCTTCGTTAATTTGGAGAATTTAAGATTCCGTTTACAAAGGTGTCCATTCCCTCACAAGGTATGGTTGTGAGAAATACGCTAGGTTTCGGGGCTCACAGCTCTGTTGCACCATTCTATAAATGCACAAATGTCTCCAAAGGCAGATCATAGACCTCCTGACACAGAAAAATGCAACGAAATCAGCACTTGGTTGGTCTCACACATAGAACAATCGGGAACCAGTAGGTTTGCCGACGCATTCTTAGGTCAACACGACTCGGCGCGGTGTACCCCGTGTGCGGGTGTTTTTTTGTGAAGTTTATGGGGAGAGCTGTGATTCCTTCGAGATCACTATGCTCGCAATGCCGGAATAGAAGGTAGCTATCTTCGTTTCAGTCTGTCATGCGAGCTAAGGTGGGCTTTTTTATGGTTGAGACATCTAAGTCTTAACGAGATTATTTTCAAACACCGACAGTGGTTCTTGAATTGATCTTTGCGGTGATGTTATTGAATTGACCGATGCAATAGTAGAGCGAACGTAAACAATTCGAGACTATATCTATTCACCGTGATTTTATAGAAAACAGTCACCCTTGATTAATGATAACAAATAAAAGGTTTTGTCTTTCCCAAGACAGACTTATTCTCACCGCCTGTACTCTAGTCCCCGTACCTTAAGACGTTGCGTTGCTGGTTCGCTTCGATCTTTCAAATTTTTCGATCAAACAGATTTTTCAAAAATAAAACTTTCTATAGCTTGAGAAACTTCTCAAGTTTGGTTTCAATGTTTTGCAATTCTCTTGGGTCTTTTTGTATGCCACTCAATTCTTCACACTTTATCATATTCTGGTAACTCCTGCTGTTCATATACATATTCCATTATCGAAACAGATACTTCACATCTTCTACACGATGTTCGTAACGCTTTCTCAGCATAATGAGTATCGTAATCTCGAAAGTATCATAGCTCTCCCACTTTACTGCTCCATATTAGTGATCCCTTCGTGATGTACACCGCAGACACTCATCCTGATTCTCATAATATAATGTTATTGGTCCTTAAGCCGATTAAAAGACTTCCCCGTTCGAACACTCCTTCAAGTTGTTCTCGTTCACATTAAACTCTATGTGTGGTTTGTTACCATAGCCACTTAAAATTATGCGCTTCGTGAATAGCATTTGATAGAATTCATTCAATTTTATCATTCATCGCTCTTTCAATACCGATGTCGATAACATATCATCCACTTTATCGTCCTTAGAACTCGTTTTTGAATAGAAATAGCTTTCTTAAATGACACTTCATTTGGGCACTTAAATGCACCCAGTTCAATTAAATGTTCGTTATCAAAGGGAATCTGTCAATGTATATAAAACATTTCATGAGATATACCCATGCGAGCAACATCATCCATGTCACATCATTTCAAATGTTCACCATTGTAAGTGTTGGCAATATTAAAAGACCTTATTCGAATGTAACAATTTTACACGCATTTTATTTTGGTTTTTTATGTGGTTGGAGTTTTTCTTTATAATCGTGAATTCGAGTATGAGTGTGTGCACGAATGGCGATAGTGCCTCGTGTTTCAATCACGAAAAAGTGCTTTTTTTTCGTACACTTAAGAAGATAGGCATTGTTATGCAAATTATACAGAAGAAAGAACAGGATTCGGATTGAGGTGTCAGTGAAATGTGTGAGAAGTATCGGATGATTTTTTATACATTTATACAAAGGTCTGACAAGCATTGACTTAAGAGGGTTGTTTTGTACAATGGATCAGCCACTGTTTCAATGTTCTTTTTGCTGTTCAGCTCAGTGTAAAGAACTGTGTGGTACGTGGCAAAATGGTGAGAGCATAGTACTACTATAGGGAAGGTCGGGGTTTGATCCCCGGTAAGATTTGAAGACGAGAAGAGAGGTCCTTTGAAGGTAATAAATCTGCTTTTTCCTTCTGAGGTTCGGAACCGGCAGAAAGTGCTAGGCTTCTTCCACTTCTCACAGGAATGGTTGAGAGACCTTTGATCTATCCGAACTTTATCACTCAGAGATTCAAAACCGACAGAAAACCTAAGACCCCTCCATTTTTGACAGGAGTGCTTGAGAGACCGTTGGTCCATCCGAACTTTTTCACTCAGAGGAAGTTCAGAAGCGACAATAAATCTTAGACCCCTCCACTTCTCACAGGAACGATAGAGAGGCCAACGGTTTATCCGAACTTTTTTCGTCCAGAGGTTCGAAACCGGCAGACAGTTCTAAGACACTTCCACTTCTCAAAAGATTGATTGAGAGGCCTTTGGTCCATCCGAACTTTTTTTACTCAGAGGAAGTTCAGAAGCGACAGAAAACCTTAGGCACTAAGGCCCCTCCAGTTCTCACAGCGGAAGACAATTTTAGGCTCCTTTCACTTCTCTCAGGAAGGGTTGAGAGCCTTTGCACACAGAGGCTCGAAGCCGGCAGAAAACTTTTGACTCCCTCTTTTTTCACAGGAGTGATTGTGAGACCTTTTATCCATCCGAACTTTTTTCAGCTCGAAATTTGGGACCGACAAAAAACCTTCGGTCCCTCCACTTTTCCCAGGAATGGCTGAGAAGCCATTGTTCTGTCCAAACCTTACGGGAGGTGATTTTACTTCTCACAGGAATGGTTGAGAGAACTTTGGTCTTTCCCAACAGTTTTTACTTAGAGGTTCGAAACCAGCAGACAGTTTAAGGCCCCTTCCACTTCTCACGGGAATGGTAGAGAGACCTTTGGTTCAACGAAACCTTTTTCACAGGCAGAAAACTTTAGGAACCTCCACTTCTCACATGAATGAGTGAGAAACCTGTTTTTCTACCCGAACCTTTTCACTCAAAGGTTCGGAACCGACAGAAAACCTTAGGCTCCATCCACTTCTTACAGACTGAGAAACTTTGTTCTCTCCAACTCTTTTCCACCCAGAGGTTCTGAACCGACAGAAAACCTTAGACTCCATCCTTTTTTTTCACAGTTATGGTAAATAGACCTTTTGTCCTCTTTTTGGAACCTCTTGTTCCCACAACATTAATTTTATTTATGTAAAAGAACGGCACTGGAAAAAGTTTCATAAAATTTTTATTCAAACTCAATTTTTTTATGTAAAATTATAACAGTGTTAAAAATTAATGATTAGATAATAATTTGAAATTCATTCCAAACACGTTTCGTTAACACAAATTGGTGTAACTAAAATTATTAGAATCTTGTTTCGACTTTAAACTCACTAATTCTCTTAAACATTCTTCCTAGACCATTGACAGGACACATGTATAACGTTTGGATTATAATTGCTGGACATTCCCCATACTTGTCAAACAAAGTCAATTTTTCACTTAATATTCTGTACTCGATTCTCGAATTGAATGCCATTTTCCAATTCTCTGTATCAAATATCTACATTGAATTTGCCAATTCCTAACTCGTATTATTTGAACACACACAGATGTTTCTTTTTATTTTATTTTGTGTAGATATTCTTTTTTTTCTTGTCTAAAATTTAATACTCCCAATATGGCTGCTGGACTTTTGTGTCCACATACAGCCAACAGCCAAAGGTTGTCCTCATACCTGAGACACAACCGATGACAGAATTGTATCACACGTTCGATATTGCAATTCAAACCTAAAGTGGGTTGGATAAATGTATAGACGACACACACAATATAGAATGCATGTCTTGTCATCGTCCTGTTGGCTATGATATTCTGGTATTTCCGTCCGGTTGCCAACATTGCTTATGTCAACTTGGAAATTTGTTAAACTTTCGATATATTTTGTACAGGAATACACTTGGTGTTTACCCAATAAACTGCTGCATCAGTTCATGTTAGGAATTATAATCAATGACTTTGAATGAATTCAGGATACACCCGTACAAACAGAGTACCGACACTCTCTGCACTCAGACTCACCCATGAAGGTATTGCGATGACCAGACCAACATAGCTTGGCAGAAAGAATTATTCTGGTCAATGGCGGTTAAGGATGTGTTTACCAAAAGCGAATAGTCGGTCGGTTGATCGTCCGTCCCTATCAAAGTTCAAAAGCACCACTCTCACAATAATCCTACAAATAAAAAAGAAAACAGCAGCACGACCATATATGGGAAGGACAGAGAGCGAGCATTTGTCAGTGTACATCATCGACTGACACCAACATAATTCACCATCAACGAGTTCAAGAACGGCATGTGGGTCTTTATATTGATATACCGATACCGACTATCTGCCAAAGGAGTTCGGTTGGTAAACAAAACCCCACAATAACTGTCTATGCCAGTGACAAGGAGATAATTTACTGGTCAGAGGCCGACGTACTCTGTCAATGGTATTAAATTGGAAAAGGGTATTTACCTTTGCCAAGTTTTAAATATTTACACACAGCCAACCAGCCCGGAAGTTCATGTACCTACGTTTCAGTGTCTCATAAACGTTTCTATTAGCAACGCGAATAGATAACCCGATAAATGACTTTTAAGGGGTCCAGTGAGCAATGATTTCAGCGCAAATAACGGAAAAAGGACCTATTCTAACTTCGTGTCTAATTCGCTGAACCATTCAAAGAGCACTTAAAAAATGCTGTTTTAATTTTCAAATTACACAAACGTTTCTCTTTTGTTCCTCGACCGGACACGGACACATTTTACTACATTTGTGCCTCAAATTGTGTAGGCTTCCGGTTTCTTCTGCGAAAAAACGTATTAATTAAAAGCACAATGCTTTACCAACTGAGCAATAAACACGTTTCCAGTGAGTAAGATAAAGGAAACCCCAGGTAATTGCCCAAACAATGAGACACGCAAGACTTCTCCACGAAAAAATTCCAATTAAAAGGACGATTTTAAATGAGCAATTAATAAATTGGCCTGCAGAAAAAAAAAGAAAAGAAAATGTGAAAATAACCCTGCGCCATCTGATGAAGCACATCGATTTTATTGCTCGTCTCATTTACATGAAAAAAGATTTCCTGTTTCTCTGTGACCATGTGTTTTCCGGAGCACTTGTCAATAAATCAAAGTGAAGTGGTGGGTAATAAAGCCCTCATAAAAGAGTATCTCTTGTTTCTATAAAAAAAGACTCCCAAAAGGAGCTTTAATTTCAATCGAACTTGTTCGTGAGAGAGAGAAAGACACGTCGTTTTTTTTCTTCCTTGACATTGTGTTTCGAACTTAATGAATTCATGTCACAGGGATTTCTATTGTCTCAATTGATTACGTCAGCGGAAGACTCTCTATCTACCTATATGCATGTCTGATTCATCGATTGATATTGAAACACGACATCCATGAGTGAAGTGGGTATACCTATCTCTACCTCCTTCACCCCCTCGCAACATAATAAAAGGATCTTAACAACGAACGTACGTTCAGTTGAATTGAATGGCAGAGTCTTCAATCAGTTCTTACCTGGGAAATTGAATGACAAAGTGGATAAAAGTGTACAAAAACGGATGCAAACTTTGTCTCAAGTGAATTGATAAAATATTTGTTGCCATGACACACATTTTAACCAATTGGCCTTAGTTTTGTGTCATGAGTGTTCTTCTTCTTCGGATTGTGATATATCTAAAGTATGTTCCACAGAGGGAGTTCTCCAAACAATTCTCTGTAGACAATAAAAAAGTAACGTAAATTTTGATAAACTAGCGCGTTGGCAAAGTAGTTCGTAAAGTATGATGAAGTCGCATGTTCATCCTTGAATAAATTGAACTCTGGGGAAACAAAACTCGATTGCTTTTGGGGAACAATGATCGATCATTCTTTTTGCTATGTTGTTTTCATGTATTTTATTATTTCTCTATCGGAAGAACTTCCCTATATTAATTGCTCTTTAATCAAATGAAAAGTAATTATGTCCTTAAAGTCCGCCCATGACTATCAAAAGTTAGCAAAGTTAGTCGCTTTAATTTTAATCTATATTCACACTTCAGCATTGCTTTTCCATCTCTTTTTGCCCATTTCCATAGTAGAGTATAGAGTACAAACCTACCTACAAACTCAGCCCCTTAATTAGCTCCTTTGGTGAATGAGTACAATTTCCTTAACCAACTATAAAAAAAATATCTACCCTCCAGCTTCTCTACTCGCTATCAAATGAGAGAGAAAAAAAGGAAGTAGTTTCACTTTATTTCAAAGGAAAGGAATTCACCACCATCAAAAAAAAAAGTGGAAAATATCTCTCATTTGCGAATTAAATTCGTCTAGCAGTGCTTTTCCTAAATTAGTGACACCGTTTTGGTTTTTTGTAAGGAACAGATTCTATAGCAAAAACCGACATACAACTATTAAGTCCATAACTCATTTATTTGTTCCCAATTCTTTTCCCGTGTTGCCCTTTTTTCCTCTTCTTCTTCTCTTTTGCAGATGTGGCTATTTTATCCTTAAATAGGAAGAGGAAATGATGAAAAAATATTTGATATCATTATCAGGTAGTTTGCTTGCTGCTTTTGTAAAAGGGGATGTTAATGGTTTTTATGGGAGCACGGCACGGGACAAATTGGTTAGTCGTTATGTATTCTAATATTACAAATTAGCGTTTAGGGATGTGACTGTGTAAGTATACTCGTATCAGGTTTTTTTTGGGGGCACTGTCCTGAGATGTAATGAGAAATATGATCATTCTTACCCAACGTTTTCTCTTTTTGGGGTAAATTTTTTTTTGAACTGCAGTTTAAGTTGTAAGGAAGTCACATTCTTAAGAGAACTTAATTACAAAGTGTAATTATTACAAAGCGTAATTAAGACGCTCCCAGGCTATTAAAATTAGGATGCCTTGGCCAAATGATAATGTCACTTTAGAAATTAGTATAGGCCTTTTTCTGTAAAGTGGTGCCGCTTTTTTTAACCGCTGTAGTAATAAGCGTAATTTTGTGTGGGTATTTTTTTAATCGAGTAAAACACTCAAAATTTGCACCATGTATTCAAAATTTTCATCAGAATCGATAGTTTAGCGTTTGCCATTTTCGTTTTAACGATAACTTCATGTAAATTTTGCCCTCGGCTTCGTTTCAAATGGTGGATTTGGAAGGTCCAATTGGCGTCACTTTTTTTCAGGTATATTTCATCAATCAGAGAACATGAATTCTTATAGACTAATCAAACTAATTTACATTATGGCAGGTTAATAGATAATCAGCCTTATTATGAGTTTCACGTGAACTAATTCCCCTCGAAAAAGATCCCATTTCACTTTTCCCTTATTATGAGTTTCGGGGGAAAAATGTTCCATATTCGCAAAAATTCTCGGATTATGAGCTATTTTTCCTTTGAAATGTGAAAACGTTGAGAGCAATGACGGGAAATTGGATGCAAATGAAGGTGGTCTTTTTTCAAAATAAACGCCAAATAAATAACAAGCGGCGCGGCGTGATTATAGACTCATATGAGAAAAATATTCATTTATTTCATTAAAAATTGCATTTTTAAAAGAATCTCTTGAACATATCGCTTAATGAGTTAGTTTCCCTGATGCAACGGGATATGGGCTCATGGCGCCCGTAACTAGTGCCATGGAATTGAATTATGAATCTTTCCCGTGTTATTCTAGAAGGTGCAGTTCCTTCTTCAAATAGTGTTGTTAGCGGAGGGCACTTAATATGTTCAGTCAAGATGTCTCTGACGAACATAGCCGTAAGATATTTACGGCGCTTTTCAAGTGATTTCCTCCGGAACAACATGCATCTGGTATGTCAATACATACACTCTTACCGCGCTGTTCAAAACTGATTTTAAAAACAAGGTAGTTGCTCTCTAAGTCTTAACCGGTGAAAATATTTTGCCATGAAAAAGATAGCAAGTACGCAGCCATTGCATAAAAGTTAACTTCACGGTAATGTTAAGCAATAGATTAATCAACTTTTTTATTTTTCAAGAAATCGTAAAATCGTTTGTTTTCAATTTGTTTTCAACTATGGGATGTTCTGATTTTTTCTAGCATTTCGGTTTCAATCGTAATCGACTTGTCCACATAGGCTAACGACTTTACACAATCCCACCAGAAATAATCAAGAGGCGTTAAATTGCACAATCTTGGTGGCCAACTGACTGGTCCATTTCCAGAGATAAGCTGCTCACCAAATTCATCCTTCAACATGTCTATTGTTGTATGAGCTGTGTGGCCTATGAAACCTCTTTTGAGGAAATCACATTTCAACCAATAGCTCGATATCGTTCGCCAGTGACGGTAACGTTTCTTCCACGGTCGCCTTTGCAAAAAATGAATGATGCTACCAGCTCATAAATCGCACCAAACTGTCGATTTTCAGAATGCATCGGTAATTTTTGTATAGCATGTGACTGTTTATCAATCCAGATGCGATAGTTTTGCTTGTTTGAGTATCCTTTGACCCAGAAATGAGCCTCATCGCTGAACACATTCGTTTTTGATAAAACAGCGGATTTTTATGTAGCTGTTCTAAGGCCTATTCACCAAAAATCTTACATTGTGGTAGGTCATTGGGCTTCAATTCTAGCAGAAGTTGAATCTTATATTGATTTTCAAACCCACATCGACACTTAAAGCTTTCCATGCGGTTGAGTAACACATACCTAATTTGCTGAGAACGGCGACGAATTCACATTTAACGATCCTCATTGGCACTGGATGCTCCGACTGTAATATTCTCTTCGGGCTGCACTGTACGCATGCAAGTCGATCGACGGACCAATGTCCAACAAAATAAATTTGGTGCGGAGTTTTGTGATAATAGCTCGAATTGTTGATTCAACATTTTAATTATGACCACCATTATATGGTCGGAACAAACGGTGCTTATTTTTCAGAGAGCACGAATTTTGAAAATAAATTTCAAAAACTTGCAATCGTTGCTCGTTTGTAAGTCTTTCCATGATGAAATGGCAGAGTATGCTTTGACAGATGACGTTTGGAAGCCATTACCACTGGTTGGCAGCCAACTTGAAAATCTTAACTCTTGATAAGTCAACCATTATGTTTTTTGCTGTAACTACTACTAGTTGCGTTTTACAGAACTTCTAATAAGATTAAATAAATAAATAGGATGTTGCAACAGAGCAAGGAGCCCCATAACCTAGCCCATTTTTCACAACCATGCCTTGTTTGGGAATGGAGTGGACCTACAATTTTCTACCGGTTACGAACGGCTAATAAAAGTACCGCTTTTTCTGGCAATGAATCTACTATCGGGGTACCTACCAGTTCCTCGCAATATGCGAAACCCGTGGAAAAACATTTTTGCCTCTGTTGGGATTCGAAGCACGAATCTCTGGGTTGGCAGCAGACATGATAACCTTCGCACACGTGTTGGATGGTTTCCAGTCTGATACTCACCTTATAAATGATGGTGTGCCCCAGGGCTCTGTTTTGTCTTGTCTGAAACTTGTAATCTTCTCAATTGTTTTGCTGACGATTCAACCTTCAGCTTTTCAAATTCGTTTTCAAACTGAAGTCCCTGTTCTTCTTCGTATGTGGAACAAAACTGCTGCGTATGAATTGAAGTATTCAAATCATACTTTGACAACATTGTTTCATGGGGTAATAAAAACCGAGTAGAATTCAATGCTTCGAAAACTGAATGTTCCCATTTGTCGCTAAAGCTTAACAAACCCCCATTGTCAATATCCATGAATGGTACCTGAATACAAGAAACCGAAGAGCTGTCAGTACTTGCTATGTGTCTAAATGTTTATCTTTGTTGGAATGACCACATATTCGAAGTCGCAAAAAATGCTGCTAAATGCTTAGGCTTCTTAAGACAATGCAGGAAATTTGTCACCCCTTCTGATCAGCATACTATTCATCCGCCTAAAACAAGAGTATAACTCCCATATCTGGACAGGTGCTCCTCAAACATCTTTGCGCCTACTTGAAAGGGTGCAAAATAGAGCGTTAAAATTGATAGGTGATAGTTCAATTGTAGATTCGATCGATTCTCTTGAACATCGTCGAAATTTTAGCTGTCTCTCTCTCTCTTTAATAAAGCTTTTTCCACAAACAGTGCTCTAATGAAATAGCCATTTGCATTCCTCCACTATATTAGTTTAGCTACAACACCCGTCTTGCTTGGATTGCTCAACAGTTTTACCTTTAGCCCAACTTCGGACGTATAGTCAAGTATAGGGATTCGTACTTTAGGCGCACTACTGGAATGTGAAATGCTTTGCCAGATTCTGCTTTTCCTCCAGCATTACGTCTCACAAAAGTTAATAAGCAGTGTGCCTCGGTGTCTCCTATTAAATCCTCTTCTATTTTCCTAAAAGCTCGCACTTTTTAGGGTATTCATAACCATAAATCACTCAAAAGATGCCACAATAAGATTGTTCTGAGTATTATTCGCAGGAATAAACTGAGTATGAAAGATGCCGCAATTGACATCCTTTTTAATGTTTGTGTGCTAAAAATTCGGAATAGATAGAAAGGCGTGCAAGTTTAGAACTAACCGGAATGTTTGGTTAATTCGTTTCTCATGTTTTTTAACACCTTAAATTAATCAATTCAATTAAAATCAAATTTTAAATAGTTGCCTTGATTTAAAAATAAACTAAGCCTTGATTTAAAAAAATAAGCTTATTTGTTTTTAAACCAAAATTATAATTATTCAATTATGGTATTTATATTTTTTGAAAACAAATTAAAGAACAGATGACGGCAAACGCGTATAGCTTCCTTCATGACCGTAATTGAAAAGTAATAAACTGTCGGTCACGTTTTTTCATCTGTCATGTTTTTGTGGGTTGTTGGTTTTGTTTTCCGTTTAAATTAACTTACCTTATGCCATTATTTGCTCGATAGCAAACCGGAAATAATTGAAATGTTTGGTTAAACGCTGATTACTATCAAAATGTCGATTCTTGTTATTTTCCTTTTTATTTTTGCACAGTGGCCCTTGGTCGGCCAAACATTTTCTACATCCTCTTTGGATCATAGATGTCCATATGCAGCACAAAAAATCTCCCTCAACTCTTGCCACTACCACCAAACACTTACCTGGCAATACAAGTTCTGTGTTTTGAAATGAAATTCTTATCCCTGACCTTTCTATATCGATATAAAAATCTTTGGCAAAATGTAGAAATAGAAAGAAAACTCAATCATTGGCTTAGTGTAAGTAGCTAAGAGGGCAAACCGATTAAATAAGGTGTCGATTTGAAATCTGGATCAACAATAAGGTTACCGACAATAATTTTAATACAAATACCAAAACGAAATAAGACACTAATACCTAAACTTGTTTATTTTGAAAACGCCAGCCGTTTACCAAAGAGAACACTTGATTAAACTACACAGTATCAGCACCACCACTGCCACCTGTAATACAACACGAGAAAACAAATAAAATATCCGAAGGAGGAAGTTATTAAATTGCCATTTCACGCAATCACATGCCATTAAAACAAATCCCCTTAAGCGAACGATTTGGGGGAGAAACCCCATTTTCACTTTCTAAGCTACTTAAATTCTTCTTTCTTTAATTTGTGTTTGTGTGTGTGTGTGTGGCAAATACAGCAACGTTTATTATTTTCAAGAACCAAAATCACAAGCACAATAGTCGAATGGAATCCAAAAAAAAAAAGAAACAGGAAGAAGTTCATTGGTATTGCCAAAAATATCGTGTAAAAGCTGGTGAGCTTGTCAAAACAATAAATAACTGTAAAAACAAATACCTTTCCTTAAACACCTTAATACCCCGTTGCTTTTTAGAGGAAAGCTACATCACAAATAGGTGTGAAGAACAATCCTGTAGCTACCCTCTGTACCTTCTCGTACTCGTACACTCGAATACCTATAAAACAAATAAACGAAAACCAACCCTCCAACAAACTGCTGGAACGTCTTCCTAATTCGTAAAGACATCAGAAAAGACTAAGCCCCCTTCACCTGTGTTTTTGCGAGGCTCTCAATGCTTATGTTCTCAACAACACTGAAGATGTCCTTGCATTATATTTATTATGCTTATCGTGCGACGGGGATATGGCCCCACAAAGAGTATTATGTGTACAGAAGTACATCTCTCTTTCAAAAAACCTGCAGCAATATTCTGCAGGAATCGTTGTACACTCCAGAGGTCCTCGTTGTTCCTTCTTCTTACCATCGCAGGTGATTTTGTTTGTAGGTACGAGGACTACATACATACTTCCATACGTAGGTACGTACTTGTTTGTTATTTATGCGTTTTCACAGAAAATCTGTAAGAGAAACAGATAGAGCGAGTATCTTAACAAGGATTTAGCGTTGTACATGTACAGTACATGTGTGTGCATTACTTTCGGTTGAGCACATCAACCAGCCATAAGGACTTTTGGTATTATTTTATCGAATTATTCTGTATTTACGACGGGTATTTGAAAGTCTGTTCGTCCTTGAGGAGAACGTATATTTGCTAAGGTAATTATCATTGATAAGTTGTGTTTGCTTGTCGTCGACACACACATAAGTTCTGTTTTGCTTTAAAAGAAGACACCATGTAGCATTTGCTTAGGCCGACGCCTTAGGAGAGGGGCACAGGCTTTTAATTGTCGCTTAATTTGTTTTTACCCTCCCCTAGAGCCTGGAGGTTGGGACCGCACGCAATTGTTTGCTGGTGCTGCCTTCAACACTTAGTGTCAGCTGCAGAGATACATTTTCCTTGATGTTAATTGAGTGAATTTATATTTCTTCGTGGTTGCGCTTGGGGGCTTCTATATTATTTGTCTGAAATTTGGGGGAGCCAGCCACCTGCGAGGTGCTTGAAAGTGAGATTCCAATTTATTTATTTAACGACGACACGCAACTAGGAGGGATACTACATTAAATCCACCTGCTGATATATACTCGGTACCTATCTAGAGTGAATATTCCTTCTTTTACCGTTATTGACATCTTTAGGTATTAACGGACTTTAATGAATGCATATTGTGACCATAAATGGTTATTATGTGGGGTGGTACAAAATTATTTGAGTATTATTCAGGCTTAAAAATATGTATAGGTACCTAACCTTGTTTTGTAGTATAGTGTTGGTCTTATTTTATTTTGTATAGGTAAGTTAAAATTGTTTGGAATGTAGGTACGGGAATGAGGTTAGGGCTTTTGTGTTTTAACAACTGCGCCACTGCGAGTATTAGAACAAGTGGATTTAATTGCTTACATTTAAACAAGTTATTACTTGTTGTTATAGAAATCCTGTGGCAGTTGTTTTTTACACACTTTCAGTGAGAAAATCGGTAAGCCTCTGGGTCCTTTGCAAAGCAATTATAGAAGCTCTGAAAACAAATTTGTGTCTTTGACCTTACAGAAATTATTAGAGGTTGAATTGATTATGATTAAGGCCGACTGAACATAAATTCGAGCTCGAAAAATCTTTGTTTAGACTTATCGTAGTGTTGCATCATTCAGCCACCGTAGAGCTACTTTTTGGTAAGCAAAGAGTAAGATGGAAGGGGTGCAGGTATCAACTAAAGTTCAAATGCAAATCTGTGCCGAGAATTGGTGATTTCCCTTTCCAGGGAGGGAGTGAAATGAGTAACTTTCCATTGGAAATCGATTTAGCTAAAGGAATCCAGTGAGTGAGTTAGCGCTATTGGTTGCCAGATTACTCACTTAGCATTTCAGAAGTGACTCTACTCACTCACTCCCTGGAAAGTGAAACTAGCTAAATCTCGGCACTGGACTCAATTCAAACTCCCAGCTGCTACGCTGAAGAAGTAGCGGAATTGATTCATTGTCACTGCATAGTCTTTGTCCTTTTTCTAAAGTGATTTAATCGCAACACGGCTTTGCTAGGTTGGCAAGAGGTGATATACGATACTGCAACCAGCGACACCTCACTTGAATCTCAATGAATCGATTGCGCTCTCGTAGGTAGAAGTGTACAAAAGGCTAATAGGAGTGGGCTTGGTTCGGGCTTTTGTTGCTTCTTTGAACCACGTATAGAGTTCTGAACGGATGTCAGGGTGTTGTTCAGTGACTAATTCGGAACATTGTTTTCGTCTAGTTCAACGAAATGGATTCTAAGAATTGGTGAAGTGACGCTTCCTTTGCTTATTTTCCATAGCACTCTCTACATAAGTCCCAAATTTTCATATAACATGGGTGTCCACTGAGATGGGATGCCAACCAATTCAAGGACTGCTTCAGTTACGAAGCGGGTTTCCCAACAATGAACAACGGCGGCAAGATGTTGTTCTGGTCTGTGCCATATCAGTGGTCATTCCAGTGGCTAGCTATCCTAGTTTGAGTAGTTTATCAAGAAAATTGCCTCGTTTATTTGTGCAGTTTGAAATGATTGTTGTTCTTCTCAAGGCCTCTTGTTGCTTACATATCTCCTTTACTGCTAGACCCAATTTTCATTTTAATTATCTATTCTGTATATTTCTTGTCTTAGTTTTCCATGACATTTTTCGGGAAAGAGCGGTACGTGACGATAGACACCGATAATCAGGAGTCTTTTTTAAATTGGACAGCAGCTGCTGGCTTAGTCAATTTTCACTTTGGAAAAGCAGGTGGTTAGCGTGTTTGAATGTTACGAGCGAAATTCTTCTACCTTCTTGTGAAAAGCCTTTGCTGTAAATCCTTGCGACCAAACTCTTGTTTCCTTGCTGCACAAACCGTCTGCTTCAAAAAGTGTTTTTCTTCTGAATGAAACTTCTCTTGTGTAAGTCAAGTCTTCGCATAGAATGTGATTTGTCAGTGGAAGGACTCCTGAGCAATTTTTACAACCAGAATTTTCGGAACGTTTCATCGCCATAGTGTAGCGAAAAGTTCAATAATTTTCAAATGCATTTGAGAATTCATTGGATTCTGTAAACTTAAAACAAAGCTAGTTGGTAACCATCACGTCTGTCTTTATCTTTAGGACAAGAAGTACTATAATCGAAATAGGTTTGCGTGTTGGCTGTGCTGAAGAATTCCTTGAAGTGATGTCTTCTTACGTTGCTAAGGCCCTTATTGCGAGTGTCGTTTGACTGTCAATATACGACGGTTGTCGATAGTCGAACATCAAAAATAAAATTTGGTATTGCGTATTCTTATTGTTCGATACTTTTAATTTGGAATTCGGTCGGTATCGTCTGTATTTTTGCGTTCGACC
This sequence comes from Melanostoma mellinum, assembly GCA_914767635.1. Taxonomy (NCBI): domain Eukaryota; kingdom Metazoa; phylum Arthropoda; class Insecta; order Diptera; family Syrphidae; genus Melanostoma; species Melanostoma mellinum. Next base: position 37,985,601 of record OU612060.1, on the reverse strand, counting down.
ATCACTGAAACTAACTCAAATGTCAACTTATAGGATTTATTCACAATGACTACTTTCATTATTCACAGCAACAGAAATCCTTGTCGATAGAGATACGCAATACCAAAAAGAAAATTTATCGAAGCTTTCCACCATTGTCGCATCGAATGCTTGGCGACACACGCAATAAGGGCCTAAGTCTTTTTTCTTGTCCCCCTTTTTTTGGGTATGTAAACAATATGTGCGCTCCTTAGAAACAGGATCCCAACAGAGGCTAAAATGTTTTTCCGTGAGGATTATCCTTCGCGAGAAAATGGCAACTCCTCCGTTTGTAAAATCATTGCCATGAAAAGCGCTTTCTCCATTAGCCGTTCGGAACCGGCACTGTTTTCTCACAAGGCAAAGGTTGTGAGAAAGGCGCTCGCTCGCTCTGTTTCACCATCCTATTTATTTTTTTATGAAATAAGGCCAAGGGCCAGTAGCACAAAATTACTAGTACCTGTAAAACAAGAATAAGAAATTTCTGTTTCACAAAGATACAAGTTTGCTTGATCTTCTACAAGAGAAATGGACATATATACCTATAGACTTGTAGGCTTGTTGCTTTGTGTTACAGACTGACCCTTGAGCAAAAGGATTTGTATGTGAAATTTGTTCTTAGTAATTGCCGCAATTAATGCAGCCTTCTGATGATGCTTCATATTTGAGTTATGGTTGAACGGACTTTTTTTTATTTGAACCAATTCCAGAATGTTGACACTTTTCATATTGTTCAACTCTTTTTCGTTGACACAATAGATGAGCCAGTAATTCAGTTGTTATTTTTTGCTCGTCAATCACAGACTTTCGATCTGTCAAAATTGTCCTTGACTCTGTTGGATAGCTCTCCATCGATATATTTTGTAGTGGGATCTTCCAAGCTTTTTGAGCCTGTATCTTTGAAGATAAGAGATTTGATCTGTCTTGAGTAGTATTATAAAATTGGTTAAGACCTAAAGCCCCATTTCTTTACTGATTTATCATTCGTTCAACCGTATGCAAAAAATCTCTACAGTGCATCCAATATAATGAACTGTTTAGTCACAATGTCATAACTTTACTGACGAAGATACAAATATTTTTTAATTCTCTTCGAATCTATTGGTATGTGTGTTTCTATGGCAACGGTTTTCGACTCTTACAACGATTTCTAACACAATCACAGTTTTCAAATAAATATGAAATTTCTTTTAAAATATATAAATCTTTATTTAAATAAATAAATTTAAATTTAATTTTAATAAATTTATGATTTAATTTTTAGTTTTAATTTAAATAAATAAATAACTTAATTTTTATGCTAAGCTATTGAGTTGAAAGCGCCAGACGATGGAACTTGATTTCGAAACGCGTCGCACCCTCAAAAAAACATAAGTTGCCAAACGCTAAGCATAAAATTTAATTAGTTATTTAATTAAAAACTATTTCTTTTTCATATTTATTTGAAATCAGTTGACCAACTCGGAGACCAAAAAAACATTAAAAATTATGATACTATCACATTATTTGTTAACTCAGCCTGCGGCCTAGGCCAAAATCTCATTTCCTGCATTATAGCCAAAATAATCAGAACAAGCTGCTATTGGCCTTACTGAAAACATATCATTACTGGCCGTGAGCTCGTTAAGCTGAAGTGGTAAGCTCATCGATGATGCAAAAACTCGTTTGTACAATGTGATGAAATAATTGGCGCTTTTTAGCGAAGTGATGGTATCTACTTTAAAGGTGGAAGATGTGTGTTCCACAACAACACCTAAATCCTTCATTACAATCAGATGGTATGAAACCAATTAAAAAGGCGTAAATTTTTCAAGATCTTCCTTGAAAAAAGAATTAAAATTATTGTTTTGATGTAAAACAGTTTATCCAATTCCACATAAATCTACAAAACCCTGAAATTGATAAATTTAATTTATTACAATGCGAAACAAAAAATGATAATGTTTCGTCAGTAAATGCCCAAATGACCCTGTACACACACTGAATTTCCTTTTGTTGCATAATAAATATTCGCATTTCAAATATGAAATGATATTAATAAAAAAAAGAAAAAATATAAAAATAAATATAAAATTAAAATACGAATCCGTCATCAAAAATCTCCCAACACAAACCACAATGCTTATGAATAATAAAACATTCATTGAACCCCACATCATATCCGGTACCACCTGAGGATTTTAATTCATATCTATGTCAGCGGAAAGTTCCCATATCTCCCACACAAACACACACATTCACAAACACACACACATATATATAAATTGAAGGATTACAGCTGTTGTCAAAATGTAAGTGATTGGATTATAATATTTCTGTGTGGTTTTGGTTGTTTATAATTATATTATGCAAAAATGTCTGGTATTTGGCTTTGAAACGTATGATGGAAATATATCCGGATATTTGCAATGTAACATTCCTGATTTTGATGTTGTACAATTTGTCAAAAGAGAGTTTAATTGTTTTTATTTTATTTTTTGCCTTATGCAATCAGAGTTAAAGATTAACGTTTCATGAATTTGTAATGAAATTTTGAATTTTCAGGGCTCTAATCTGGGTTTGGAAGGATTAATTTAATTAGATTTGTGAACTATAATCAAATTTATTATGATCAAATATGTTTTGTCTAATACGTCCACTGAAAAGATAATCCGATTTGATTGGATACTTTTCAAAACACGTCATGGTCTTTTTTTTGGAGCACGATATTTGATTAACAACAATTTATAGGCAATTAGACTAATATCCTTTGCCGTTATACTTTTACTTAAAATAAATATATTTTTGCGTTTAGCTTTGCGAATCATAAGCCATTCGCTACAAGTGCTTATTAGATTCTTTGCAAAGTGTTTATATTTTCATAGTGCCCCCACTCTTAGTAAGGAAGTTTCATATCATTGGCTTTAACGTAACCACGGGTTTGTTTCAGGGTGGAGGTAAAGTGCTCCATTTATCAATGTGATGAGCGTCGAAAACAATGTTCACTGCATTTATTATAGTATAAATGAAAAAATTGGTAAAAAAAATTTTAACAGTTAAAACACTTTTTATATGTCCTCAGATGCACATTTCGGATGCAATAGGGGTTTTTCTTCTTTAATTTCGAACAGAAAAGTGAAACGTCAAAAACGTAAGAGTATTTCTTTTTCAATTCAGCAACACCTGAACGCTCAAAATGTTTTTCTTTTTTATTTAGAACACTACGTGAGTGCACTTTACGTTTTCGAAGTAACGGGGCATCTAGAGCAAGAGTCTGAGCGCAGCCAACTTCACATAGCTCAGTTCAGAACACGTTCACGCTGTTCGTTGTCAGTTCAGTTCACTGTTCGGGACTTAAAAAGAAAAATCCCTAATGCTTCCATCGACAGTGAGAATATGTTGAAAATCGCTTATGAAAACTTACCAAGCTTTAAGTTTAATCGCGGTACACCAACCTCATGGCCTTAGATAAAAAAGGGTAATGCACCGGGGCCTACCGCATTTTTCACAACCATGAATGAGGAATAAAGTGGACCCACAATTTTCTACCTGTCCGAACGGCTGATTGAGAATGCGTTTTCATGGCACTGTATTTACTTTCAGAGGACTTGCGAATTCCTCGCTAAAGGTGATACCTGTTGAGATTCGAACTCGAGCCTCCTACGTAACAGGCAGATATGCTTACCATAATCCCTCGTGCACCACCACCTTTTTTAAAGAAACCTGTAGGTCTAAATCTTTGAGATAGAGAATTTGGAGTCAGAACATTTAAGAGTCTGTAGACCGCTGTGTTTATAGAATTCTGGTTTGTGATATCCACCTTGGCTAATAAGGATGATTTTTTTCAAATTTTGCAGAATTGATCCCATACAAGAGCTTTCAATTTAATGCTTCTATTTAATAACACGTTTGTCTAACTAAATGTGTATTTAATTACACGTGTTTTTTGTTACATGTGTCTTTAATTACACGTACTTTTGATACTATGTGTATTTTATAAATCGTGTTTTTTCACGTGTACACTTGTATCAAAAACTGTTGACACGTGCCGACGTGAAGTTTTTAAACACACGTGTAAATAAAAGTACACGAGAGTACACAATTTTCTTTCGAATACCTGAGGGGACTCTGATTAGATCAAACATCATTAGTCCAATGAATTGGATTGGATATTGGCTCAAACTTGTGTCTCAGATGGCACAATTCAATTTTTTTTTTTTTTTAATGTTGTAAAGCCAGCATCGTCTTTATTTTGTTTCTCACAGGACCTAAAAAAATAACCATGTTTGTTTCAAATTTAAATCTATTCAAGAAGTGTGGGTATTGAAAAGATCGACATTAAAACTACAAAATTTTTGAGTTTTGAGCCTAACATCTGTAGACTTGAAATAGTCAAGTGTGATAGTCACATGCCTTGTCATGCCTTTCTTAACTTTTCTCGATTTTAAACTACAGAACTGGCGATATCATGGATATACCCATTTGAAAAAGCAAATGTTTGAACTGAAAGGTCTTAAGTTGGGCCTGATCCTAGCAAAATTTACTCAACAATGTCTGCTACGATTCAAAGATATCATCTACAATATTCTGCCGGCTCCAATAGAAAAATTCTAACAGCATATTTAATGGCAACACCGCTCTCGAGTAACTTGTGATAGGCGACTACTGCCGGATTTTATTCAGTAGAAGAATGGTTCATCAGTAATAGTGCAGTCAATGAAGCGAAAAATAGGGCCTTACCTCCGAATTTTTTTTACTGTGAACCGATTTGCATGAAATTTTGGAATTAGGCTCATCTTACCCTTAACTTCAAAAGTGAAAATGATTTGAACACCGCCACCACCCTGGGGGTGGTTGCCACGCCTTCTCGGGGGTGAATTTTTTTTTTCAAAATAACCTCGGATATCGATAGAAATCATAATTTTAAGCAAAAAATCAAATATAAAGTTTTTTATTAGGTCCAATACTTTTCGAGTTATTGGCAATTGAAAATTCGCAATTTTTTCACGTTTTTCATCTATTTATTGCAAATATCTCCAAAACTATACGTTTTATCGAAAATTTTATAAAAAACTAAATTGTTGCAGGTTAAACAATGAACAATTTGGTGTTTTATTAAGTATTCTAAGAACAATATTAAGCTAGATATAAAAGATCAAAGCCATTTTTTATTTTGTCTGAAATTTAATCGTCGTGGTCAATGCCATTTAGCGGCGAGCAGATGCATTTTATGCATTCTAATACAAGAGGATGTTTGTAGTGCTTGAAATAAGCTTTAAAATGAGCACTATTAAAAGTCTTTTCCACGTAAAATAAGTGAGCTGTAGTGCAAATAAGGGGAGCATCTAATGTTTTTTTCTTTTAACAAGATTTCGGTTATCCACTAATATTGAAGAAGTAACTATGTCGATCGAAAGTCAACGCCCCAAAATCGTAAGCCTTTTGAAATTGCCGAAATCTTTTGGAAAGGTTGTCTATCGGTTGATATCGACTCGGATTTCACACATGTGCTTCATATGTATGGAAAATCTGTCTTATGATCTGAATCTTTTATGAAATTCTATACTGTTCTTCCAAAATTGAGCTGAAAATCAATTCATCAGACAAAACTTCTTAATAAGCAACATTTTGACAACGAAGGTTAAAAGAACTGCTTCATATTTGTTGAATGGTGCTCTTGCTTAACCATTTTCAACATTTTTTAGTTGAAACACTTGGCATGAACATCTAACTCGACCTTCCATAGCCTTTGACCTCAAACTCAGCACAAAACCTTCAATGGATGGTTATGCAAAGTGATTAAGCACAAGTTATTTTACATTAAATCTTCTAAGCTTCTGTTCTATTCCTTAGCAAAGTTTATTACATTGTATACGAGCTAACATATATCTAAAGATAATATGTTCTTTTTTGTTAATATACTGTCTTTCCTAAGTGACTGCTAATGACTGTGGTAAATCCTTTTTTGCCAGCTTGTTCTATTCTATCACACAACACAGAAGAAAAAAACAAAATCATTTCATACTTAAGCACTAACTTCAAAAATTACTGACTCGACGTAAATGGGTTGATGGTGGTTGTTAGGGGGTTGTGAACTATGAAAAACAAAACAAAAAGAAAATATACATAATGTACACATACCGCACCAAGAAAACACATTTTTCACAGCAACGACAAGAGGTCGAATGGGGCGTTAGTTATCTCTTTCACCATCATTGCTCCCGTCCTTCTTGATTATCACACAAGGATTTTTATGTTTCCATTTCGATAAGCCTAAAAACCTCGAGGTACTCTCTCAAAACCCACCCCTTGAACCGCCCTCTTCACCAGAGTGCTCACTCTACTTAATAAGTCGTTTAGAAAATTTATTACACTTGCCTGGTTTTTATTATATTATACTCTGCGGAAAAAGGACTATTTTCTTTTTCGTAAATACATAATCAGTGTCTGACTTTTAACGCATAAAAGGATACCTATGATGTGCTTTTTTTTAAGTCTCCTTTTGCTCTTGATAATGGAGATGAACGTTAATGTAATTATTTTCCCATAAATTTCAACAATGCCGACCGAGTGTTTTTATTTTATTTTTTTTATTTTTTTTGAAGAGTTCCTTAATTACTTTTCCAATATCCTTTGCTCATAGAATGAGAAAACTTTGGCGCGATTGAAAAGCGAACTTAATTGAAATTCAAGCATTTGACAGGTAAAGCCAACGTAATGAAATCGAAGAGAAGATTGTCAACCATTTCCCAGTCATACCTTGGAAACCACACACACGCACTCGACACTTTAAACAACAACACGTGAATGGTGTGTTAAAAAGCACTTTCTCGTTATGTCGTGTGTCCTTGCAAAACCTCAGCACTATGAATGTTTTTTTTTTGTCTCAAAGTCTCCCCAATGCAGTAACGAAGTGCTAGTTTTTCAGATTTGGAAAGAACAAAGATATTTGTTCGGAGAGTCTGTTCTTTACTGACAAGTTTCACTGGAGAGTTCTGCTTTTTTGAACAAAATTGTTGTGTCACTGAGAGTTTTTTTGTCGAATGAAGGAAAAGCGAAACAGAAACATATTGACAGAATGTGTTTCGTACTTCAATTTGCCGGTGACAAAGTATTTTCGCAAAATCCATGGGTGTGGTTTGTGTGGGAAGTGCAACAAGAGTTGGGAATATCACAAAAAAAAAAAAAGAGTTGTCAGAAAAAGGAAGTTTTTGGGAAAGTTTTTCAATAACAAAATATAATCTGAAACAAGAGGTAAATCATAAAAGTTATTGAGAAATTGAAACGAAGAAAATTACAACGCCCTGCTGGGCTGCTGTGAGCTGTCGATGTCGTCGAGGCAGTGAAACAAGTTCTCCCTTTTTGTTTTTTTGAAGAAAAGCGATTGAAAGAGATTGCTTGTATTGAATTTCAATTGCAATGTAAATTGATTGTATTTGATTTGTATATTGCAAAGGGTTACAACTGTAAAGGGCTTAAAAGAAAAGGGTTAAGAGGATTCTGTTCGAAACAAAAGTTTTAACCAAAATGACATGGGAGAAATACTTTGCTACTGTTTTATTTACATTTGAAAAAGTTCTTCTCAAACTGATCGCCGGTTGTTCTTAACAGAGTGGCAGTTGTAGTTGTTTGGCCGAACTGAAGAAAGAATTTCATTTTCAAATAATGCATTTTGATGATGTTCATAGAACCGGAAGTAGCTATCTGAGTAGAACTTTTTGCAAACTTCATCATTCATAGTTGTTCAGAGAGTTTTATCTCTCTAAGGAGGTTTGTTACATTTAGTCATGAATACGACGCATACTTTTTTGGTCTTACTTTGAAAAATGTTTGGTTCATTAGGATCAAATATAAATTAGTTTTTATTGACATTTTTGAAGATGGGGTGGTTGTGTTTCTGCTGAAAAAGGAGTAGTAATTTGCGTTGCCCTTTCTTTTAACATCGCTTTAGGTTTTGGCAAAATTATGAGAGTAGACATTTTTTCAGTGCTTAACTTGGGAACGGGTAAGGGAACGGGATCGTGAACGGGAACTCGAACTCTACTAAATCGATTTCAAAAATGCTTTCACTTTTAGAATGCTATGTAATCCACAATAGACTATATTTCATCACCATACTGTGAGTATGAAGACAAGAACGGTAACGGAAACTCAAAAACTACTTAGTAACAACAATTACATTAACAATATTTCATCGCCGTAAGTCAAAGACCACTGGAGCACTGAAAAACTACTGAACCGATTTCAAAAATTCTTTCTTCTATAGAATTCTAGTTTATTCTTGAGTTATAGTGACTATATTTCATCCCCATATTCCCACGGGAGAGGAAACTTAAAATACAAACTCAATTTAAAAAAACTTACCTGATCGAGTAATACGGGACTGAATTATGTGTTTTGGTAATACTTGTCGCTTTATCGAGCACTTTAGTACCACAATTTGACATTCTTTCATCGGTAATTGAACGAGTAGATGTCCATAAATAAACAGCAGACTGAACAGAACTATCTGTCATCTCTTAAATGCTACATTGTCCCTAGAGATCTAAAGAAATATTTGAGCTTAGTTGAGTTTACTAACTCAGGAGAAGCTTAACCTCAACCAAATGTTTGCACTAGCACTTTCGATTCGTAGAGAGGGCTCTCTGTTGGTACTTTAGAATGCGTTTGTTAAAGTCCCTTTTTATTATTTGATTGTGCCACTTGAGACATCCACCTTACACAACTTCATTGCAGCGTGCTTTCGAATCCCGTCGAACCGCATCGTGTGGTGCTCATCCGTAATCGCATTGATCGATGCTTTCAGCTGTGCTCATACCACATATACAGAACATACAGTTCGTTGTTGAATCTCCACACATCTGCTTCGCAAACCAGACCACAACCAAACCACAGATCATTCGGAGTATTTTTCCAAGGTTTCCTCTTCGGTTTCAGAGAAGGTCCATGCTGCTACATTCTGAGATCATCAAGATTTTGACGGATTTTTTTAATCCAAAGAAGCATCGATTGATAAGAGCAACGGTTGTTTATATGGGCTCCTATGTAGACAAAGCTCTTAACTATCGCTAAGATATGAATGTCTATATTGTCATGTCTTGTCCAATTAGTCGATGGGCATCTGACCTTATCGATGGCAACATCTTCTTGTTTATCCTTCTGTTGAAACTATGACATCACGCTCGATTCTTCTTATTTCTTATAAATCGTCTGAGTAAGCGTACAAATTTTTGAAAACTTATTCCTCTGGTGTTGAAGTCTGAGTTTTGTACAATCATTTCAAGTCATGGGCGTAGCCAGGAATTTTTTTAGGTCTTTTTTCGAGGACAACTTCTCAAAAATCAATGAAAAAACGAGGACATTTTTTTTTTGAAAAAAAAAGTAGGACATATTTATTGACAAGAATATTGAGAGATACTTTAAAAGTATCATTTTTTTGGTTTCTAAAAATAGAGTAGGATATTTGCCTTTAGCATGTTCTGTAATAGCATTTAAAATGCCGCATTCATATGATTCAGAATTTCTGGAGAATATTTTGATTCGAAGAATTATAAAAAATATAAATGCCCAAATATACTCGTGTAATATTTCTAGATGTTAGAGAAATCTCATTAAAAAGTCCTCGTTTTCCGGCAGTTTTGCGAATTGTCCTCATTTTTTTTTTTTTTTTAATTTTCATTGATACTCCTTCTTTTCTCCTTTTTTCCCAAATTGTCCTCGTTTTTTACGAGAAATATCATTGAAAAGTTCTCGTTTTCCGGCAGTTTTGCGAATTGTCCTCATTTTTTTTTTATTTAAATTTTCATTTTTTTCTCCTTTTTTCCCAAATTGTCCTCGTTTTTTACGAGAAATCTCATTGAAAAGTCCTCGTTTTCCGGCAGTTTTGCCAATTTTCCTCATTTTTTTTTTAAATTTTCATTGATACTCCTTCTTTTCTCCTTTTTTCCCAAATTGTCCTCGTTTTTTACGAGAAATCTCATTGAAAAGTCCTCCCGAAAAAAAAGGATATTAGCTACACTGCCGGTTTCAAAGTCTACTCCCGAAAAAAAAGTACTTAATTATAAAACATAACTTTTTTGTAAATTAAAAAAAAAGATTCTTCGTCAGAAATAGACAAAGCATCAACAAAGCAAAAAAAAAAATATTTATGTTTTATTAAAGATACACTGCCGGTTTTAAAGTCAACTCCCGGAAAAAAAAAGATATTTGCTACACTGCCGGTTTCAAATTAATGAGGCTGTTGAGTTTTACCCAACATATTTGAGTGCTGGTTGCCGGACCATCTACTGTTCTTGAAGAATTAAGAGCTTGGAATAGATATTTAATCCGAAGGAATAATATTTCCTCTAAGAATTCATTGGAAGCACTCGATAGCTGCCCCGGAGTAAGCTTTCCAAATATTTATGTTTTATTAAAGATATTAGCTACACTGCCGGTTTCAAAGTCAACTCCCGAAAAAAAAAAATTAAAAAAAAGTACTTAATTATAAAACATAACGCTTTTGTAAATTAAAAAAAAAGATTCTTCGTCAGAAATAGACAAAGCATCAACAAAATTTAATGAGACTGTTGAGTTTTACCCAACATATTTGAGTGCCGGACCATCTACTGTTCTTGAAGAATTAAGAGCTTGGAATAGATATTTAATCCGAAGGAATAATACTTCCTCTAAGAATTCATTGGAAGCACTCGATAGCTGCCCCGGAGTAAGCTTTCCAAATATTTATGTTTTATTAAAGATATGAGCTACACTGCCGGTTTCAAAGACAACTCCCGAAAAAAAAAAAAAAAAAGATTTTAAGGTTTCAAAGTCAACTCCCGAAAAAAAAAAATTAAAAAAAAAGTACTTAATTATAAAACATAACGCTTTTGTAAATTAAAAAAAAGATTCTTCGTCAGAAATAGACAAAGCATCAAAAAAATTTAATGAGATTGTTGAATTTTACCCAACATATTTAAGTGCCGGTTGCCGGACCATCTACTGTTCTTGAAGAATTAAGAGCTTGGAATAGATATTTAATCCGAAGGAATAATACTTCCTCTAAGAATTCAATGGAAGCACTCGATAGCTGCCCCGAAGAAAGCTTTCCAAATATTTATGTTTTATTAAAGATACACTGCCGGTTTTAAAGTCAACTCCCGGAAAAAAAAATATTAGCTACACTGCCGGTTTCAAAGACAACTCCGAAAAAAAAAAAAAAAAGATTTTAAGGTTTCAAAGTCAACTCCCGAAAAAAAAAATTAAAAAAAAAGTACTTAATTATAAAACATAACGCTTTTGTAAATTAAAAAAAAGATTCTTCGTCAGAAATAGACAAAGCATCAAAAAAATTTAATGAGATTGTTGAATTTTACCCAACATATTTAAGTGCCGGTTGCCGGACCATCTACTGTTCTTGAAGAATTAAGAGCTTGGAATAGATATTTAATCCGAAGGAATAATACTTCCTCTAAGAATTCAATGGAAGCACTCGATAGCTGCCCCGAAGAAAGCTTTCCAAATATTTATGTTTTATTAAAGATACACTGCCGGTTTTAAAGTCAACTCCCGGAAAAAAAAATATTTGCTACACTGCCGGTTTCAAAATCAACGACCGATGAAAATTTAACGAGAACTTTTCAATGAGATTTTTTATCGATACTCCTTCTTTTCTCCTTTTTTCCCAAATTGTCCTCGTTTTTTAAGAGAAATATCATTGAAAAGTTCTCGTTTTCCGGCAGTTTTGCGAATTGTCCTCTTTTTTTTTTTTTTTAATTTTCATTGATACTCCTTCTTTTCTCCTTTTTTCCCAAATTGTCCTCGTTTTTTACGAGAAATCTCATTGAAAAGTCCTCGTTTTCCGGCAGTTTTGCGAATTGTCCTCATTTTTTTTTTTTAAATTTTCATCGATACTCCTTCTTTTCTCCTTTTTTCCCAAATTGTCCTCGTTTTTTACGAGAAATCTCGTTGAAAAGTCCTCGTTTTCCGGCAGTTTTGCCAATTGTCCTCATTTTTTTTTTTTTAAATTTTCATCGATACTCGTTCTTTTCTCCTTTTTTCCCAAATTGTCCTCGTTTTTTACGAGAAATCTCATTGAAAAGTCCTCGTTTTCCGGCAGTTTTGCGAATTGTCCTCATTTTTTTTTTTTTTTTAATTTTCATTGATACTCCTTCTTTTCTCCTTTTTTCCCAAATTGTCCTCGTTTTTTACGAGAAATCTCATTGAAAAGTCCTCGTTTTCCGGCAGTTTTGCGAATTGTCCTCATTTGTTTTTTGTTTTAAATTTTCATTGATACTCCTTTCCCCCCCCCCCCCCCCCTTTTTTTTCTAATTGTCCTCTTTTTTTAAGAGAAATCTCATTGAAAAGTCTTCGTTCTTCGGCAATTTTGCGAATTGTCCTCATTTTCTTTTTTTTAATTTTCATTGATACTCCTTTTTTTTCCCCTTTTTTCCCGAAATTGACCTCGTTTTTTACGAGAAATCTCATTGAAAAGTCTTCGTTTTTCGGCAATTTTGCGAATTGTCCTCAGTTTTTTTTTTAAATTTTCATTGATACTCCTTTTTTCCGTTTTTTCCCAAATTGTCCTCGTTTTTTACGATACTCTTTAAAAGTCCTTGTTGTTTCAGCATTTTCTCCAAATGTCCTCGAGGACAAAGATTAATTTTTTCTTAAAAAACGCAGAATTTTTTCGAGGACATTTGGCTTAGGTTGGGGCATTTGCCCCTACCTGCCCCTACCTGGCTACGCCCATGTTTCAAGTAATGTGATAGCAATCGAATGATTGTTTTTCGTTTTGTCGAAAGATTTTTTTGACATCAAAGGTCTCACTGGTCCTTTACCAACCTTGACGGAGCAGTGCGATTTCTCCGAAGTCATCCTGCGCAGTCGCAACACTTTTGCAAAGATACCGAAACGATACATGGCTCTGTACAGCTAATCTCTGTAATAAAGTGTAAAACGCGGCCTTGAAAGTGGTAAAAAGATGGTGTGTATCAATTTTATATTTTCAGGATCTGTCGTAATGTGGAAATTTGGTCGATTGTAGACTTTTCTAGTCTAAGATCATATTAAAAGTACCTATCAAATTGTTGATTTTAAGATTGCTTATTGCTCTATAGTTGCTGCGCATTTGTGCGGGTCTCTTATTCTTATATAGTAGACATAGTCACAGAAAAGTCTGGTATCACTTTCTTCTGCGCATATCATGCAGATCAGCTGGTGCATGTGGTTTTTTTTAAATGCTAGCTGGAGCATTTAGACTTAAACACCTGTTCACTGTACACCCAGAAAGCAACCTTCTTCTATTTTAGCTTTCAAGATAGTCCTAGAAAAGCCAAAAGAAGCTGTCATAATTGGGACCTTAGGATACCAGCACTCACCATGTTTGCGCCGAGTTTCTGTACGAAATAAAGTAGGACATTCAGAGAGGAAGTGCTCCGCGGTGTCCGCATCTCCTCTCCTTAAGCCTTACACGTTTAAATACTTGGCAGAAGAGAAGTGCCCCATGACAATGCCAATAAGCTTTCTACATCCTTTTTTGCTACGAGATAGCAAAAATGTTGCAGTCTGCATCCAGTAAAGGCATGCCATCCATCTACAGTAGTGCTCTTGGCAGATCCAATCGCTGATTGAAGCCCTTACTGACGGCCCTGACAGACCAAGCGATATTTAAAGGCCTGAAAAAGCTGTATCTTGTCTTGCTAGTTCATCGGCGATTTTATTTCCAGTTGTTCGGTAATGGTCTGTCTCCCAAAGAGACTCAAAGAATTTAGTCATTAAGAGACGCCTTACATTCCTGGATAGCTTTCGAAGTGTTTAGTGAGTTGAGACATCATCAAGATCATTTGCACCTCCAGTTTTATAAGATTTAACATGGAAATTCTCTTGGTCGGGAGGACGACACTCTTCATCATTGTCTAAATTGAGTTGCGTGTTCAGTGTTCACCTGACAGAGGACTTTGTGTCTTTATCTCCTTTGCTTTTAGTCTGAACTTTGGTTCTTTTTTAAGTGAATGTGTAGATATTTTCAGGCTTGTATTATAAGTTTTGCGAGGAAGCGTAACGTTGATGTTGTTCTTTTTTTGTTATCAATGAGAATCACCCATAGAGGATTGTTTGGTGCCCAACCAACGAATTTCAATTCGCTGTCAGTGACTTCAGCTTCGGGATGGATTCGCCATCAAATGCTTGTTCACGGTTTTAAAGTTCCTCCTTAGCTGAGATAGTTTGTTAATGGGCTCATTGAGTATTCAAGAAAAGCTATGACAGTTTTACCAGCAGAGAGTAGCGCATTTTCATGTCAGCCGCCAAGTATCTGTACGTAAAATACAATTATCATCATTTTATGAACGCACGTCAAGTTCGAAAAACAAAAACTTAACTGGAGTAGAGATGGCTCCTCTCCTTGGGCGATGATCGATAACTTTTTTTCACAAAGTGTCACGAAAGAGTGCTTATTACGTCCGTAGAACAAATCGTCGTGAATGCCACACCGATGAAGGTCTATTTTGCATAAAAAGCACATCAAAAAGTTTTAAAAAGGCAATGAAGCATTGCTTTCTTTTGACAATTTTGAGTCTTCTTCTTCTTCTTTTTGCTGTTTTTTTTAAAGTTCATTGTTCGTTTGTTGTTGTACCACGATATATTGTGACTATTCTTTGGGCCGCAATTGTAAGGATAATTGTAATTACCCAAGTCTATTTGACATAGCCTTAAGGACAACACACGCATCATACTGCAGGCGCTGTTACTGGACACAATTATTTAGACCCCCTAAATTCAAAAAAGAGGCCATCCAGTGAAGGTCGAAATTACCTAATCGCTTCGAGTCATTGCCAACCAACAACGAAGGAGCGAACTTTCAAGCAATCTACAATCAAATATTCCTTAAATTTGTCTTTAAAATCCACCAGAGCGAGGAAGAGGAAAATGATATGAAGAACGTCCTCCAGAGGGGAATTAAGGCCAATGAACGGTCCACTCATTATCTCAAACTCAGAAGGCATTAGGTTTGTTAAGCAGACCCTAGAGACTTACAATCTACTTAGAAATCTTGATCATCATACACAAAGCTTCCCTCGCACCTTCATCGTAAAGTCAATTTTTCAATGAAATTGCCTAAGTACCGACCATCTGCTTACCGACTTAATAACGCAGCAATGCCTACCTCCAATATTGAGTTTATAGGATCAATTTAAATAAGTTAAAATGCCAAATGTCACATGATGTATGTCTATAATTCGTATAATTCATTGTCTATCTTTCGCTTCCATCGGATTATCTAGCTTTTAGACAATTTTGCTCACACTATCAATCTATCTGTCTATGCGGCGGCCTTCTTGTCCTTACATCTAGTTTAAAATTTTTTGAACAAATTATCACATGGATAAGAGACCATTACCCATGATTGATGAGGATTCTTTCTTTCTTTTTGTTTTTTTTTTTCTGTGCTTCCCCAAAATGCTTTAAGACGACAAAAGATATATGCAAATTGCGTTTATCTTTCGTTAGTCTAACACTTGAATATACCTACCTCTAGACTTACCATAAAGAGCAAAGGACAGAGTTGAGTGAAAATTAAAGGAAGAGAGGAAGGGAATAAGAAAGAAAGACCAACAAATCCATCAAAGTTAATTTGCATAAATTTGTCAAAATTGCATTCACCTAACAAAAAAAGAAGTGTAGAGACGACGACGACGAACGGTTGGTTGGTTGGCAAGCAGTGTTGGATGATGACCATCGGCAAACACCAAAACATCCTTCATTCATGATCATTCTGTACAATCGTTGTCCTTAAGTGTGGCCCCAAGCTTACTTTTATAATGCTTGATTCTCGTGCGAGAGAAGCATACAACGGGCACTACCAAGTCGACGACGACGACAGTGACGGCAACGGCGAAGGATGGGTGGATTTATATTTCTATAGTCAGGGAACGGACATTATCGTATAGATACTACGTTTCTATATACTTCTTATGCATAACTCTGAGATGTGTATATACATATTCTTGGTCAAATAAGTATCTGGGAGGTGAGCATTGAATAATAGTAAATAGCGCCTTTGGGGGGGTTCTTATTAGCACTTATAGCGATACTGTTGTTGGCCTAAAGGCTAATATGACTATATTATTCAGATGAGATTTTTGAGTGGGTCGTACGTTCTTCGGATCCTTCTTAAGATGTGTATGTATATGTTTTTTGGTCCCTTGACAAAGATAAGATGACTATTTGATTTGATTTGATTTCTTTACGAGTGGAATACACTCGCACTGACTCTGCTAAAGGTCGGCTTAAGCTTAAGTATAAGAAAAAGAAGACAATCAGGATTCTAATTAGAAAATTTATCTTTCTTTTTATTCCAGGAATATATATTCCTGTGACTTTATTTGTTTTACTGAACAATTTTTTTCTTTTTTTGTCTTTCCAGGTAAGCACCGACAAACACCATGGTTTTCATAAAAAATGTTATTTATTTCAAACGAGTAAGTTAAAGTGGGTATCATTCCACTTCTGCGAAGGCAAATTCATTATATTCACGGTACACAACAACTTGGCTTTCGTAGTCAACGGAGCAGGGAGCCTTCATGGAGTGGAAATTTGAATAATTAGTGCTTGTGTTGGAACTGGCAATTTCATTTGTGAGCATATGAGAGAGTAGGTACTGTTTAGGTGTTGGCGGAAAAATGAGAGTGCAACCTTTTTATTTTATAGAACTAGAGACAATTAGTCGTCGTCAAAATGTTTCTACTTTTATTTCAGTGGTTTTTTATCTGATCAAAAGTTTGTCAACAACGTAAACAGTGGAAAAAGTTATGGGTACATCATGAACTTTAACAAAAAAGGGTTCCTCCAAGACCTAACCAGCTTGGTGGTCTAATGAGCAGTATGTTCTTCGGGGTGCCGGGATAAGGATTTTGCCAGTAGGGCTAAGCATAGCAATCTCAACGTGCATATAGGGCGAATCAGCTGAGACTGCACTTCGGCAAATTGAACAGTCAATCCAGTATAAAAAGTACACAACACGTCGGATGCATTCCCCATATATAGAGGGGACCTTCAACAATATTCCATTCGTCTGGCATTAAGCTCCATCGAACCAATGCTGTCAAATTGAATCGATTCCATGCTCCAAACAAGAATATTAAAAGCGAAAATGAATACAAGCACTCTAGAGGTCAGAACCTGTTAAAGTACACCGCAAGGAGGAGTTTTATCTCGACTACTCTGGCTCCTAATATAGATAACCAGATTCTGGTTAAACTAGATCTGAGCGGAATAAAAGCTGTGGCCTATGCCGATGACATCGTCATCATGAGTTCCGGAAAATTCACAACAGCACTTTGTGAACTCCTCCAGATAGCCCTTAATTAACTCAACAACTGGCCCAAAAACTGCGGTCTAAATGCCAACCCTACAAATCATCCATAATAAGACCAATCCTTACATATGCCTGTTTGGTTTGGTGGCCACCATTAGAGAAAGCGTCAAACCTTAAGACCATGACCAGGCTTGATTGCATTGGCTCAACCAGCGCCATATAAGAACGACACCATCGGCAGATAATTGGAAAACAGGTATACCAGGCCACAGATCCATTTTGAAACATACTGATTTAGACATACAGAGAGAGACAGACTACACCCCCCGCCCTAACCGTCATTTCGACAAGAGAATGCTGGGAGGAAAACAGGGTTATGAAAGAAAATCACGTCTCCGTCTTCACAGTTCACGGTTCCAAAACGGACGATGGGGTCAGGCATCTTCACAGACTATGAGGAGATCAATTAAGCTTCCTGACTTTTGCAGTGTCTTCCAAGCAGAACTACTTGCGGTAGCCGAAAATACACTTGAAAGATGGTTTTTCTGGTGTTGACGTTTCGGTTTTGTACAATCTTTTCAAATACAGAAAGCACATGACAGTTTATCGCCTTGCCTAAAGCCTTTTTCGACCTTAAGTGTATCTGTGAGTTCTTTACTGACCGTGACGGAGCATAGTGAATTCTCCAAAGTCATATTGCATAGTCTTGCGGGATGCTGAATTAAGTCATGGCTCTGTAGTCTGTACAACACGTCTCTGTATAAATACTGCCATACACGGTCTTGATGTCGATAAAAAGATGGTGTATACCGAACGTGAACATTTGGTCTATTGTGTACTTTTCTGGTCTTAAACTAGATAAGGACCTAACAAGTTGTTGACACTTCTCAATTTCATCAAACGAGGGTCTTTCGTGCTGCTTCTTTTTCTTATTGAGAATTCGATGTTCCGGTCGAAAGCAGCCCTTGTTCGCGTCAACATTTGTCGTGCTTTTTGTTTGGCTGCATTTGAACCTGAGTTAAAGTCTAAACATAAGAGGCAGCGGTTCTGATGGCTTTTTGGCATTGCTGCCACTGGTCTTTAATGCTTAATGCTGATGGCATAAAGTTCAAGGATAGTTGGAGGGACACTCAATTGGAGAATTGGCTACGACAAGGTCAAAGTTAAATAAAAAAATAAATAGGGTGGCGCAACAGAGCGAGGTGCCCCTGGGCCTAGCGTATTTCTCAAAACCATGCCTTGTGTACAATTTCCTGCGGGTTCCGAACGGCTAATTGAGAAAGCGCTTTTCATGGCAATGAATACTAACTGAGGACTTGCCAATTCCGCGCGAAAGGCGATACCTGTGGAAAAACATTTTTGTTTTTGTCTGCTGGGATTCGAACCTCGAACCTCTGGGTTAGCAGGTGGACATGCTAACCATCACGCCACGGGTACCACAAGGTCAAAGTTGGACCCTCAGAAGGTTCGGACAGCTCTCACACTGGAAGAGTGTCTTGCGTCGATCTCAACATTGTCAATTTGGTTGACGGTAGAGTGATTTGGCCATCGCCATGTACTTTTGTGAATTTTGAAATGTAGAAAGCGCGTACTTCTAACAACAAGTTTTAGCCCCGCAGCAAAGTCGATTAGTCTGAGGCCGTTTTCAGATGCTTTGTAATGCAGCCTATGCTAACCGATTGTTTTTCCAAAGATGTCGTCCTTCCCTAGTTTTGTATTGCTCATATGTTTCTTCGATTAACTCGTTGAAACAATCTTTGGAATTGTCGTCTTTCTCTTCTGTGGAGGCGTGGGTGCATATTGGTCTATAGTTGGCAAATTTAGCCCGGATGCGGATGATTCATATAAGCTCATTGAATGGATTTTGGCTAGTAACCATAACCTGAGTCTTTACCTAACTACAAATAAGCACCCAAATTAGCGCTGCCCTGTATCTGTTGTGTGTAGCAGTCGCCATAGCAGTCGCTCAGCCCACTCCATCGCTCTTCTTGGATGGCGGTTATGTCTGCTTTGCCGCAGTGTAAGGCGTCCGATAGTTCTCCAGCTGCACGTAATCCGTTAAGAGATCTTACGTTCTACGTGCAGATCGGGAAGTCTTTGCACTTTTTACGTTTGCTTGGGTCGTCAACTTTAAAATCATTTATTATTACCCGAGGCTGTTAGTTGTTTCGGAACCTGATGTTTTTTGTGTAGCTGAGTAGTTAACCCCACGTACAATCCCCAACCTGGAGGGTCCTTTGGGATCCCTTCGGACACAAAGGGCTGGAAAATCCAGTGTCAGTATTCTGCTGCTGGGGTGTGAGAGCTGCCATTGACTCACCAGGAGCTCATTCGCCACCATCCCTACTTCAATACCCTGTTCCAGTATTGAAAGACACTGAGAGACTTTTAAGCCCCATATGTTGAGATAGGTCTTTCAGGCGATTCTGCTTTTTTGACTGCTGTATTCCACCGTTGATTCTGTCATTCGAATTCATCCGCTGGGGCATTTACAAAAAGCTCTGGCAGACCACTGAGATTCGGGTAGTCAGTCAGTACTTTCAAAGCATTATATAGTGTTGATCACAATTCTTTTCTTCCGCATTCCTTTGTCAACACTCGCAGTTGCTAGTTTAGCAGGTCAGGTCGGGACGAAGCATCCCAGTGCCCAGTAGTTACCGCGTGGAGGTATAGTAAGCACAGTTAATGTGTACTATAAGTTGGCGCCGCTGAGTTGACACCAGTCAGAACCTTCCCGAATAGTACACGCCCAACCACAATTGAAAATGAACACCTATCTTCAAATACCTTTACAACCACACGCACTCCACTTATACCCAAAAAAAAATCCTTCGCTTCAAATGTACATACTCATTTTTTCTTCTTTACGTCGTTTTTAAAATTTTAAGCCTCATTGGTTCCTGCGGAACCGATTGGGTCAACTGAAATCATACGCTAGACTGAATTATCTTTGGTACTTTTTGTTTTAAAAAGAAACCATCAAGTGGAAGATATTGAAAGATTGGCATATCACCCATGGTGCGTGCCATATCATCCGACCTTTTCTTTAAAGGGTTTGAATCTGAACTTGTAGAATAATCATCTTTTTCTTGGGATAGTCCGCATAGCAGGGATTTTGTGTAGTCATGTTGGGTCTGTTTGCTTAGCATATTCTGCATTAGACTTGCGTTTGTGATTTCAAACTCATCATCCTTGCATCGCATCTACTTCAAAATTTTGGAGATCGTTTTTAAAATGAACTGAGTCATCATGGAAAAGCCAATGAAAGGGGGCCTTACAGTGAGCTGCAAGTTTACACGTCAAGAACCACTTCTAGGATTATGTCCACAGCATTTGTGGAAGATCAAGAAAACTTGTGAATTAGTGGTACAGAAATTTCTTACACTTATCATTATAATTCATATGCATTACAAGTACTTGTAGTTTTATGTTAGAGGCCCCTGGTTTCCTATCTTTGTTGACATGGATGTTAAATCAAAACGATTTGCAATTAATTAGTAAGGTACCTACTTTAAATTTTTAATATTCAGAAAATGGAATCAGGATAAAAAACCCCTCGTTGAAAATCTTTTCTGAGCACCCAAAGTCCTCTATTTTAAACATAAATTAAATATATTCAAACTTCCCAGTATACTCGTAACTACGCAGACTAAACAACGAAGCACTTTCAAAGTCAAGTTTAAATAAAAATTTCACAGAAACTCAAAAACTTCATGGTAAAAAGTTTCTATATTTTTGTCTCCTCTTTTTTTTAACATGAAAAAAAGGATGTGTGGGATAATACACAAAATTGATGCTCGCTCATTTACTTATGCTATGCATTTTGCATATATTAAAACAAAATTCAACAAAAACTTTTTTGTATATGTCGCGAGAAATGCAAGACATCCTGCCTCTCACACATGCCGAGTGCTGTCGACATGGAACACACACACTACGAACGTAAGTGTTCTGGTTTTAATTTTAATTCGTTTAATGTTTGATGACAAGGTTAACATACCCCTGAATGTGTAATATTCACCAGTGGTTAACTTTCGTCAGCAAATGCAATTTGTGTAACGTAAGCAGAAATCAGTGAGTGAGTAAACAGCGATGATTTAAGGATCCAAATTGTTAATGCGTTGTAATGGAAGTGATAAACAAGAGAATTTTTGAACTTACACATGAATCCTTGGAAGTGGATAAATCAGTGCGTAAAATTACACACTTTTCTTAAGAAGGCACAATCTTTCATGCCAGTTTGACCATCAGTTCTTACTTTGTAACTAGGTTCTGAAGTAAACGATTCGTTTACCCTCATCACTGTGCAATACTCTCAAGCCTGCATTCACTACAACAATTTAAAAACTTTTTGCTGTCCTTTAAGATTAACATTTGCGAAGTTTTGATTGAAAATAGGATTTAATTATCTTCTTTCGGTTGGTTCACAGTTCCAGCATTCTTATCATGCCTTGCCATACCATGCCCTGCTCCTATGCCCTAAATATTCTCGTATATATGTGTTTAAGGGAAAAATCTGGTTTAAAAAAGATTAGTTGTACGCATTACACACCTCGGCAAACTTTTTTGACTTTTAAACTCAAATCAAAATCAACAAAAAGAAAAGTAAGGAAGAATTTTTGAAGTCCATACATCCCATAAGACTTAAATTCTGCCCGCATCCCTCACTCCGCACCGCTCCGCTCCGGTCGAAAGGATCACTTCCGAAAATTTATTTTCGTTTGTTTATTTTGGGGCTGTCCGTACTCCCACTTTCTTACTTGAGTGCGTTCGTTTCTTGGTCATAATCTAGTTTCAAGTTATCTCCGAAACCAGTCAGATGAAATTATTTTCCGGTAACAGCCTGCTTGGCACTCTGAAGTCTGAAAAATACAAAAATACCACCCCCACCCGCACAACATGGACGTTATCACATTTGAATGATTTATTTTATTTATACATGTGGACTTGGGCTGTTGGGTGTTTGAGTACTGTGTGATGCGAAAACACAGGAGCTCCGGATCGGAATGAACAGATACAAAATGTTATTTATGTTGGTTCTCCTCTCACTGAGTGTTTACTCTGTGTATTGAGTGTTTTTTTCTTCATCTTTGCATTAACAACTTCTCCCCATAAAGTAGGTAGGTGGATGGATCCCCATAAGGGCTGATGGGTTTTTGTTTTTATTTTTTATTTTTTTATTTTTTTCTGTGAAGAAAAGTATTTTCTTCTAATTAGTTTCCGTGAAATTGGTTTTTCATGTTTCATTGAGTGCTTCTCATAGGTTCATTCCAGTTAAGTTCAGTTTTGAAAAGAACCCAATCACCAACAACTGGAGATACAAACGAACCAAATGACCACGTATCATGTTCCATGCATGTGAGGGGATGGTATCGGTGGTATACCTTCGCTCCTTTGCCCGGTTATTTTGATAAATTCTGGAATTCAGCCAAAATATTTGTTTAATTTTTTACTCCTGTTGTAAAATACATTTGGTGTGTTAGTTTTTGTTCTTCGTTTTGTTGTAAGTTGACTTTTAAATTAAGCCACTCTGGGTCAGTCGTTTTAGGTGTATGTATATGTACATTGTCGTGTGTCGAATCTCTAATTGTTTAGGTTTTCTGGTTTTTGTTTTTGTAGTTCTCTGGGTTCACTTTAGCATCAAAGTTAAATTAGTTTTAGAATTTCAATGAAGTAAAAATGTGTGTTCAAAGCGAATGTGCCAATTTGCCAATTTTCATTTATACATATGTCTGTGTGTGTGTGTGTGTTTTTTTTTCGAGTATGTGAAGAGGTAACGATATAGAATATAGTTAACTGGTTGAGAGAAATTCAATTTAGTAAACGAAATAGTTTTAGTTTTTAGATACGAAAAACAAAAAGTTCAACAAAAAATAAACAAGACTTTTACTTCCTTGTTTTGTTTGGTGAGTGTGCCAATGCCAATATTCGAATGAAGGAGGAGTATTTTACATTTCCAAAGAATTCAGTGCTTTTCAATTAAAAAAATAAGGGAAAACTTTGACCTACTAAACTACTGCCGTATAAAAGTTGTCAATTGTTAATAATTAAGTGAAAGAAATTCAATTAATTTTGAAGTCTTCAATTTGAAAGTTGGTGGTTGAACACAACTATGGGAATAAAACTTTGTTATACGAATAATGAAGGCTAATTAAACCCTTAGTGAGTAAGCAATAGAATAGGTTGATTGGGAGGGCGAGAAAACTGTGCAATAAAGGAAGAGTTGAGAGTAGTGAGTGGAAAAGTATACTTTCTGTTTTTTGTCTGAGTTTTTTTGAAAAGAAAATTTATTCGATGATTGTTTTTGATGGGGTGGAAACTTTTGACATTTTATGGCAAGAATGCCTTTAATGCGAGGCAAGAGGGTGAGAATGACAAATAGTTGTTTCAAACGAAATCGTAAACGAAAGAATTTCGCAATCAGGAAATTTTCACATTATAGCGTTTTTGGCGGCAATCGCAGTTGTCAGAAATAAGTTATATAACGACATAATATGAGAACACCGAAACGACAGAAAACGCAGAGTTCTCATACAGTTGTATCATCGCGTCGGCAAAAAATGTTCAAAACATCGTTTCTACCGGTGCCGGAAAAAACTCTTTTATTTGGGAAAACCTAAATCCACTGGAATGCTGTGACTCCATAGAGGCGGTGACTGGAGTGTTTTATTGATAAATGCCATAAATAAATTAGCATAAAAAGACTGCTTGTTCCGATATTCATGTAGCATATAAACCTAAACTTGATATATTACTTGTTTGAATTATCTTTCGATTAGATCATCTCCAACCCAAAAGCTACTTTATATTAGAGGTGTACGTCCTCTTGTCGTAACATCTCACAATAGTAGAACTACCATTTCTTTTCCTTCTAATGTCAGGAATTGGTCCTCCGATAGTAATTTCATTGCTATGAAAAGTCGTTTCGAATCAGCAAAATATGGTAGGCCTCCTCCATTCCTCTCAAGGTATGGTTGTGAGAAATTCGCTTAGTTACAGGAGTCCTCCGGCGGTGGTACCTACCGCTGTAGTGGTAGAGTTTTCAGTAGATAGGTCCTATGCGTGGGTTGAAGTTCCTCTCTGGGCTTCTTTTTCTTTCAGCCTCCCACTTTCATCTGTTCGACCCCGTCGCTTTTGAGGTTATATGTGACCACCTACTCCACCATAAAAAAAGGGAAGGTTGCTACCCTGGTAGTACAAAGGACTGGCAATAAGGTTTGAGTGCTCCAGATTAGCATGAGCCTCCTCTTAAAAAAAAGAAACTCCGTGCTCTTTTGCGCCAGCCTATTTAATTATTTTCTGACCGCCTTATGCTTAGGTGTTTTCAAAAGGTTGCTTAGTCATGTATTTCTATGCTGTACACTGGCTATGGTGTTTCAAGTGTGTACTGAACTTACAACTAACTCAATGTTGAACAAGATTTTATCTCCTCATTTTCCGCCTTATAGCCAGCTGCCTATCTAAGGGCAATTGAAGTAGGAGTCGTTTTTTTATGCCGGAGCTGAGGATTTCATCTCAACCCGACGACAGCCGAGGAGTAGACGACCCCATGAGGAATATGTACAATTTATGATGAAATACATTTTCGAGGATATCTTAGAAGAATTTGTATTCCTGTTTATTCCGTGAAATTTTTGAAGTTGATAATTTAAGCAAATGTTTACAAGTTGCGTACAAAGTTTTATGAAATCAGACAAAGGATCAAGAGATCCAGTTACCTTCCAGTGACAAAATTCTTTGTTGTTATTGTAATTTTTCTATAAAGTTTCATGTTTTTTCAAGAGGCCTAGCTGAACATCCTAGACTAACCAGCCTGCTCTCCGGATCTGAATTTTACTCTACCTTGCTTGTCTGCTTCACACTAATTTCAGATAGGCATTACAGTTCGGGAGAAATTTGACCTCAACAATCATCTTTTTAACAATTTCAATTCGGAGTGAACTCTCTCCGCTTTCGCCCTTTCAGCCAATTAAGGTCTTCTCCCACCTGATTGCACCACCTATGTTAGGTTTGGTTGAATGGAGGTGCACCCCGAACTGCAACACCTGACTCTAATCTCAAGAATCCATTGCGCTCTCCGGATAACAGGGTATGAAGATAGAAGGGGGGGGGGGGGGGGGGCATTAGGTTGGCGACTGAGATATTGGGTTTTTGAACCCCCACTGAACCATTTCGAGCCCAAAATGAATTTTAGGATGCTATTTAGTTTGAATTATAGGTGTCGCCCAATACGTCAAAGGAGTATGCTCCTAAGGCTCTTTTCCTAGTATGAGCGCATCTAGGGCACTCACAGAGGAAGTGGAATGATCTTTCTTTCACCACCTAAGACGAGGTCTCCTCCGCGATTGCCTTGCAATGTGTTTTTGAAACCTGTTGAGCCCGAGTCTTGGTGTCCAACTGATCTACAGCCATTGTTTTCTTACGATGCGTACTCTTCTATAGATATGCCCATGGCGCAGTACAGCTCATACAGTTTGTTGAATCTTCTTTTCTACACATTGGCTGCACATACGCGAAAATAGAACATTTGGTGTATTTTTCTTTTGAAATGAGGAAACATCCACCTTAGAAAAGGTCCATGTTTCCGCACCTATCAGGGCAGTCAGGGTCAAATAAAGAGTTACCTTGGCTTTTCTTCTCAATTACCTTTTCAACCCAAAGAAGCAGCGGTTGACAAGAGTTATTCTTCGTTTGATCTCTGCACTGATGTTATTTTCGGTGTCATCTATAGCGGCTTCATGCCCTTTTCGTTTTTATTGCCACTGCTACTCTGAGAAAGGTGCACCACTTGAACAATATTTTCTTGGTTATGTTTTTAAGGGATAGTCTACAATTCCTGCTCAGTTTTAGTGAGATGACTGGGGAGGGTGATGAGTAAGAGTAGAAATTTGTTAAGGCTAACTTAGTGCTGATCGCAAGTATATTGTTCTCCCAGTCCTAAGTGACAGAAGTTTAATCCTCTTTCTCTGTTGCGGCTGGTTCAAATTTATTTGTGATATCGTGCTGATCTTGCACTAGTTCATTATCTATTTGTTTGTGACTATTAGAACCTCCTGATCGGCAAGCAGATCGTCTAAATCCTCTAAAGTGATGGAAGTTTCTTCCTCTTCCTCTGTTGGGGACTACTATTTCAGATTTTTCATATATTTTCTAAGCTAGTGGATGATTTGATGGTGAGCTCTGAGATGGGTAAGAGTCAAAGGAATGATAACTTGAAGTTGTGGAAGTTGGGCCGAGGTTTCAGCCATGTTTTTCGTCGAATTTTCTTAAAATATTGTTTCTTTATAATCTTTTCCCGCAGTCGGGGTGGATTACGGAATACTTTTTTGTCTACTGTTCTGCTTCTTAGAGCTGGCCTGCCTGAACTTTTTGAACTTGTAGTAAATGTAATAATTCTAACCCACTACTGTATGTTCGTAATATTAAGGAGTTGCCTATTGCTATCCTCTTCGCCAGAACGTATATTCCATACATCAATTTTCAGTTAAGCAATCTGTTGTTTGATTACCGCCTGTAAATTTGACGTGATATTGCTTCTCGGAAGGAGGATTTTGATGCTATGTGGTTTATGTCTTGGATCTTGTGAGAGTGTGAAGTAAACGTAGTCATTAAAAAGTAAGTTGGCCCTTTAATTTCTTTCTTTTAAAAACATGTTTTTATTTTTTGCACTGACAGCTGTTTCCCGCTTGAAATATTTACAAAAATTTAGTTTGCATTTACCTCCAGAACAAATCAAGTTGCGTTGGGGGAGAAGAGAATAATGTTTCCTTGTTATTTGTCTGTCTAGTGCGAGTTTTCCATGCCTATAGTTGGCTTGAAACTGCTCACAGACATTTCTTTTTTCGGTCTTCTATACAATCTAAGTTTTAGACTTTAAACACAAACCAAACAAACCTTGTACTAATACCACCTTACCACTGGTAGGGGAAAAGTAATAGCACAGTCGCAGTCGTTGTTGAATTCAAGAGGACATTTATTTAACTTGAATTCATATGCAAATTTTTTGATGAATCTGCGTTTGGCAATTTGGTCAATTATATTAATTGGAAGCATCTCTTGTTTCCGACGTCGTGGGACTGGAGTGAGTTGTATTTTTGCAACTTTGCATAAAAAGTCGTGAGAAAAGAGTTGGATGTATTTTTGCAACTATACACACAATTGTTCATCGCCTTTCTTGAGGAACTTGTTGCAATTTCCCCGATAGTAATTTTATGCCACAAAATGTGCTTTCTCGATAAGCCGTTCGGAATCAGGAAAAAAATGTGACTCCTTCCATTCCCTGTCAAGGTATGGTTTGAGAGAAGGGCTCTGGGGCCTTCCACTCTGCTTGGCCATTCTATTTTTATTTCTAACCACTATAAAGATCACCAAGAATACTGATTGAACTAGCGATGAACAAGAAACCTTACTCTTTTTTGTTTTCGTTGGTTTCTTTCATTCTCTTTTCGCCGGCATGTTGAAATCTTCCTCATGGGTTACCTCTGAAACCCCACCTCTTCATTTTCTTGTCCTGGTTGTGAAATTGTAATCTAAATACTGTATTTGCAAACATTAAACTTTCTCCACAAAGTCCCTTACCCTTTTCTTGTTAGGTTCAATGATATGGTAGCAGTTAGAAGACAAATTGTAGAGTTTCTAAAAACTCGACTTTTATAAAAAAAAAGAAAAAGCACAGATTTCTCAAAACTACATATTTTACCCATATTAACTCTATGTGTCATCTTTCAAATAAAATTTTTCGTCCTAATCGAAAGTCGAAACCACGAAGAATGGGAAATTGGCCATAGGCAACGAAACAGACACTTGCTATATTCTGAAACCCTCTTCAAACACCACACCTACTCATGCTTTTCTATCTCGCAATTAAATTTCGAAATATCGTCTAGAAAGTGTTAGTATCTCCTTTTATAAAACACACCAGCCGTGAAACACCATTCAATGAATCCAAAGCAATGCCACTTTCCCATCGCAGTGATTTAAAACAATGAAAACTCTTTTAATTATTCATTGCAGCTTCAAAATCTTCAAACAATAATACGAAAGAATGTACGGGAGTATTTATTGCTTCCCTAGGCGTAGGGAACAATAAGCTTCCCTCCGTGAAAGACAACCAGTCAGAAGTCATTAAATATGAGAAAAGCCAGAAACCATTGCATCTCGAGGCACATTAAATATTCCATCCTTGATAGTAAGCATTCCATTCTTTTAGAGACTTTTCCCAATCACAAACACTCTTCATCTTCTTACCAGCGCCATACCAGCCATGCCTCCATATTCGTTTCCAACAACAACAACTGTTGTTCTAAGAAGCTCAATTGAAAGAAGAATTGCGCTTTTCTTCAACCATAGGTATAATAATTATTCCTGGACCAGTGTTCTTGGCAATCAACTATTCTTAAAAGGAATCTGTTTCTTTTAGTTTAGTTTTTCCAGAGAAAAGAAAACAATGAAATAATTTGCCCATAAACGTTAAAATAATATTAATGAAACTATCTCACCGTTGCTGCTCCTTCTGTTGCCTCTCTGCTCGTTTTTGTGTATATTTGCCATATTGCCCGGGGGAAATATACACAAGTCTAGTTGTTCATTTCGGCAACCAGGACTTGTGCAATGGTTGTTCACGAAACTGCTGCTACACCACCACACCACAGTCGACATCGACACCATGCCACAAGAAGCTACTGGTTTTATATTTTCAACTGATGCCAGTCTTTGGTACTCATCTTGAATTCAAGAAGCATACGAAGAAACTTCAGATTCTTGTCTACGACTGTGTGTGGGTGGAAGGTTTTTTTTTTTTGTTCTGCAGGATTTTCTTTTCATTATCCTTTTTGGGAGATCCATTGGAGATCGTGTTCTTCCCCAACGAACGTCGTCGGCGTATACTTTATTTAACTTTTGCCTCTCAATTAAATGCAAAGCTACGTACAAAGTTGTGTGCCAAAATGGTGTGTGTGGTCGTGGCTTGGCTGCTTGTGGTTGCAGTGGGTACAAGCTTCGCCTTCTAAACTTTGCTGTGTTGATGATACAAACAAAGCAAATTTCTGAAAGGATGTGCAAGCCCATGTGCAACAAAAATTATCTCCCATCTGCTTTGCGAGGAAAAATTAACTTTAATGTTCTGCTGCTGCTTGTAAGGACGTTAATTGAGTTCTTCTCCGTCAAAGAAGTTTGCTTCAATTTCATGTTTAAAGGTGAAACAAATTTTCAATAGAAGCTGGAATCACTCATTTTCTTCGAAAGGAGAAGTCAAATGTCTGAGGGCGGAAAAGTTTTACAATCGGAGGCTTTTCGCTTCCAGATACATAAAACAAACGAAATGATTGTTAGTTTGATGGAATTTAAAAGAATCAAACTTTCCACATCGAGAAATACACACTTGCCCGGCGAATAAAAATAACGTGCACACTGACCACAAATGACAAAGTTAAAAGTATGAGCTTTCAGATTTTTGTGTTTTCAAGAAAAACAAAAAGGAAACCATCAACCGTCCCGGAATGAAATACGTGGTTATTAAAAAAAAAAAAAAAAGTGTCCTTCTAATGTTGCCTTGGAGCATGTGACATGAATGGTTGTGAGCTTGTGGTTATTTGATAACCTCTGAGACCATTAAAATTAAAATTGTTTGCGAAATCAAAAATGCGTCAAAACAAGGTCCTTTGGAAACTCTAAAGAAGGCTTTTTTATGTCTTTGTTTTTTGTGTTTATCAAATGTTTTTCTTGTCTTCCGGGAATGGCTGATGAAAAGTTTAAAAATTTGCTATTTTTTTAAAACCGTACACAGTGGAGTAGGTTTTGACAATTTTTTTTGTTGAAGGTTGAGCAAGAGATGAAAAATATGAAAGGATACACATTCATGACTTTAAACGAATGAAAAATTTCACGACTTTGTAGGTACTATTACTTCTTTCACTAGATTGAGAAAAGAAGGATGTCAGCAGATTTTCTTCTAATCCCACGTTGTATGTTCAAAAATTGACAGTTTCTTACCAGTCCGCTTCACAAGGAGTGTCCTGCCTGTTGGTTTTCAAAGAATAAATCAATGACTTAAATTTTCAACTAAAACAAAAAGCAAGTCACTTTCAGAAGACTTTGTGATAGGTTCTAGGAGGTCTGGTTCAAGCCCTAGTGTAATGTCAATCTCAAAAGAAGCACAAACCGTCTGCCTTATCTCGAGGCAACTCAGAAAGTTAAGTATCCGTAGCGTTTGTCATCCAAAACATTTTGAATGTTTAAGTACCGTGGCCGTAGATATGGTTCACGTTTCCAGTGCTGGTTTTTTTTTCTGTTGGAGACTTTTAAAATACTAGCTGGAGCACTCCGACCTTATAATACCGGTCCATTGTACTACCAGATACATAGCAACCTTCTATTTGTTATAGCTTTCCAGATGTTCGTAGAAAAGCCAAAAGACGATGCCATCATAAGGAGAGTTACCAGCTCTCACCATGTCTGCACCGAGTGTCTTTAACCTGATACGAGAAAATACAGGACATTCACAGAGGAAGTGCTCCACGATGATCTCATCTTCTCTACAAGATTCACAGAGTGTGGTATCACTTAAGCCTTACACGTTTAAGTGCTCGACAAAGAGAAGGGCCTCGTGACAACACCAGTAGGCTTTCTACATTCATTTTTGCTACGAGATACTATAAATGTTGCAGTCTTCTTATTAACGTTGGGAAGCATACGTTTGGTCTGTTACATCCAATGGAGGCATGCCATCTAGTCTACGGTTGTGCTCTTGGCAGATGCTATCGTTGATTGAAGCCCTTACTGAGGAGCCCGACAAACCAAGCGATGGTTCAGGCCCTGAAAAAGCTGTCTGAGAACCTTGCCTTACAAGTTCATCGGCGATCTCATTTCGAGTTATACCTTGATGGCCTGGAACCCAAAGGAGACTCGAAGAATTTAGTCTTTCGACCGCATTCAGAGAGCTCTTGCATTCCTAGATCACTTTCGTATAGTAGTTTATAGTCATTTGGATAGGATAAGCCTCTGGTTGAAAAACGGATATAGATAAAGAGGTATCAGTCATGTGTCATCGCTATCCACGAAAGCACCAGAGCTAGATCCATCTTCGGTCCGGCGGACGGTGGAAAATCTGCGGCCGAATTACAGCTCACGTTATCGAGTAAGTTAGTGTTATCAGTGACCAAGTGAGTGAGCAACCATTTTGGGATTACAGTCATGTGGTGTGATCTCACGTATCGTATAAGTTGCTTTTAATATTGGACTAGTAACATCGAACATACACCACACCCAAACTCGAATTTGGAAGGACCAACCATTCTTGGAAAACGAACACGTCCATTTTTATACGGATGTTTCGAAAACAAATTCTTCGTCTATTCAGACGAAATGAAATTGAACATCTCGCTTCGTCTTCCAGATCATTGTAGCGTGTTCCAAGCGGAGGTGATGGAAATTAGCGAAGCTCTATCCTGGCTCAGAGAAAACATGATATCCAAAAGGATATACCTATGCATCTTCTCAGACAGTCATGCGGCCATCAAATCCCTGGCATCAAATTCATTCAACTCAAAAATCGGCGCCCTGCTTCTCTCCCGCTACATTGTATGGTCGTATTGGTTCCACTGGGATAAGGATTCTTTAGATCCATTTTGGTATCACAATGGGCCTAAGTGTTTTAGCCGAGCTAACTGTTACCTAGCCTTACCTAACATCAAACATTCGCTGGTATATTTCAAACCTCTATTAACTCACAGATGTCGCTGATGTCTCTGAAGCAAAATCTACTCCTTTTTTAAAAAAAAAAAAACAAGTTTAAATGAGAATGGTGTTGGAAAAAGGAATCTTTTTAATTGCTTCCAAGACAGTTGTGGTTGTCTTCCGGTGCATGTTAACATGCCATGGTCGACGAAATTGGTCGCTTTGAACAAATAGTTACTTCCTTTTTAATGTGGTGAAAATAAAATAAATAAAAAGGATGGCGCAACAGAGCTAGGAGGCTCAGGGCCTAGCATTTTTCTCAAAACCATGTTTTGTGAGGGAATGGAGGGGACCTACAATTTTCTGCCGGTCCTGAACGGCTTATCAAGAAAGTGCATTTCATGGCATTGAACTTACTATTCCTCGCGATACATTTTTACTTTTGTTGGAATTCGAACCACGGACTTCTAGGTTAACAGTAGATATGCAAACCATCACGCAACGGTTTCCACGATTGGGTTGGTTACTTATTTATATTGATAAGAAAAATGTACAGAAAATTTCTTATATTTTCATTTCAAGAATAATCAGTGTGCTCCTCTTGCGTCGGATGGAAAATGCAAAATTGTTCGATAACGTGAGCGGTAATACCAAATCCACATAATTCCTCACGAGTTATTCGATAACGTGTTCCACGATTCGGCTTCTGGTTTGTCTTTTACTTTCCTCATCATATTAAATATCGCTCGAGCAATTGATACTGACTGCTCTGGAGACGAAGAATATCTTCGTCTATAAACTACTAGCTAGTGACAATTTCTTTTCCTTGCATCAGACTATGCTCGAAACTTACCTTATCTCAAGTCAATATGGTAGCCAATAAATAGCCATGGTAGCCATCTTCTTATGTATGTGACTTATTTTTGTTTTCTAATTTTAAGACCTAAGCATAATTGAAAACTGACCATGATTTAATTCAGGAAATAAAAAAAGGTAATTGACTTGAATTGCTTCCAAATCTAGGTGAGAATTACAGTTCGCGGTGAATCTAGATCTGAGCCAACATCTTTCCATATCGATTTCGCGTGGACTCTCTCCAGTTTTACACTCTAAAAGGATTGAAATCTTTTTCCATTTGATGGCACCACCTAAAATCAGGTCTTCTTCTACCTCGATGGAGCATCTAAGCCTACCTACTCTACACATGTGTCCAGTCCATGTGCCATCGTATAGTCTCTCGACATGCGTACTCTTTTAGCTAAGCCCGTATCGCGGTACAGCTTATACCTACACTTCGTTGTTGAATGTTTTTATTTCTTTAAAATGAAATGTCAAAATACTCGAAAACTATGTTCGAATATTTTTTTCTCATTTTTATGTTGGTGAAACTTGTTCCTGAAGAAAAGCATTCCATGAGGAATTCCCGATAGGAGGAATGTATTCTCGAGAATAGTAAAATTCCGCGGGAGAAATATTTCCCAAGGAATCCCCACGATAGAGCTGGCGATGGCGGTTGGGAAAAGTTATTCTCCGTCTAATCTCAGCACAGATGTTGTTTTTGTGGTACTCCTGATGTACTACTTCGTGGTTATGTCTGTCAATTGTGAAGTTTTGTCCAGTTTATCGATGTTCTCTGTCCTTGTTAGACGACAACATATACCTCACTTTGCACTCTCTAATCATCAAAGCCTTTTTTCCGCTTCTGCTTCAATCCTGTCAAAAGCACGTTTGAAGCTAACGTCTTTCTATTACGTTAACATCGTCTCCGTAAGGGTCTAGTAGTACATTCTTTTGATAATCTTTCAAAAACCACTGGTGTTGACTTGTGAGATTTTGGCAATCGCCTTGTCGAAAACATTTTCCGACATCTTAGGTCTTGGTGAGTCTATCGCCCTTGACGTTGCAGCGTAAAAGTCATCCTGCATGGTCGTACGAGTTTTGTAGGAATGCCAAACCTGATCATAGCTCTGTACATCTCGTCTCTGTAAATATTGTCATATGCGGCCTACAAAAAAAAAGTCGATAAAGAGATGGTGTATATCGATATTATACTCTCGGGTTTTTTTCCAAGATCTGCCGTAATGTGAAAATTACCTCAATTGTGACTTTTCTAGTCTTAAATCACATTGATCAGGGCCACTAAGTAAGCAATCACCTTGATCGAAGAAAGGTGGAGAGCATAGACCCCTTAAGATTGAGGAAAGTCACTTGTCTTAAGTCACTGTTAGCAAAATGTTGAAGAAGGGAGAAAGGTTAGTCCTTACACAATGAAACAAATTGAGAAAAACTATACAAGGAGTTGATTCCTCAGACGATGCTCTACCACAATGATGGGAAGCCTTAACAGTTTATACACAAAGCAATTTAATAGAGCTTTAAAAATAATCACCACCCAAACAAAAACAACATCCAGTATATCTACAATAGCATTTATCTACTGCCGTAACTAATTGTATAATGAATATAATGAAGAGCTCTGTACTCTATTCAGGAAGTGGCTAAACAAGAAACAAAAAAAAAAAAAATAATTTAACAGGATAATTAAAGCCTCTTCACCCCAGTTTGCCACCATTCAGTTGGTCCAACGAACAAATTCGTATAACAATATCCATCAAAGCATAACCTAGACCTCCAGTACCTTCCACCGGAAATCGTGTAACCAAAAAAAAGGCCTTCAAAATTGCGGATCAAACGAATTCTAAAACGGCGGAATAAAACGACCAAACGGTTGGGAGAACGTTATTGCGTAGCCAGTTAACGGCTTTAACGTCGTTTTTCCATATAAAAGAATTCATTCAAAGAAGAATATCAATAAGTGCCTACCAACCCACCTACCCTTATTTCAAAACCAAGAAACTTAACTCTTAAATTCAATTTAATTGCACCCTTTCAGTTCAGCACAAAAAAAAAGAGTCCAAACTTTCAACTTAGCTGGGAAATCCCTTTCGAAAAATTTATAAATTCAGAAATTCAATCAAAAAAGGGCTTACACCCTGACTTTGTTTCTTCCACCTTTTTTTTTATTGTTTCATTTACCTACACATGAAAGGAAACACGCAAAAGAGTATTGAAAAATTTCCATTCGTATCTAATCACAAACGGACCTAATCCTTTTCCTTTTTTAGACACATATCCTGTCTGCATCCGACTTCTTTCTTTGTAAATTTTCTTTTCATACCTACCGATCTTAGCTGAGAATTAGAATTTTTTTTTTGCTCAGTTTTTAAGAAAGATAAAAAAACACATCATTGACTTTGCTTTGTGACGATGTTTGGTTAGCCAAAGTTGTGCTTTCATTTCCAAATGAAAATGAAGTGAACTGTCGGCATAATACAGTAGATTGGTCCTACCGAACATTCTTCATTGAATACTTGAATTATTTTCCCATGATGCAAGGACATGCAAAGGAATTTACCTACAATTTTAGTGCATGAACATCTTTTCAAACTGATTTAATTGAAACTCAAATATGAAATTACTTGAATAAATAAGAGAAATAGATTTCATATCCCAAAGGACATTCTTTCAGGATTTTACCTTTCTTCAGTACCCCATATACTCTACCCATCATTATAACAGAGGAGTCCAGCATTTCGAAGATGATGATTTAAGTGAAATCCATTACCGAAACCCCTGGACTAGTCAGTAAGGGATACCGAAAGTATTTCTTCCTTATCAGGAGCAATTTGTCGAACAGTTGTAGTTGTTTTCTTCTTCCATTTTCTTTCAAGCTAAAGTTCTGTAATTAGAAGTACGTTCTGAGAAAGATGAAGCAAACTGTCATAAAAGAACATCATGTTCCTACAGTCGGAGTTGTACATTCGTACAGTCAACCAAAACTAACCTATCACCACTACTCTCACATGGGAATCAACTAATGACTGTGTAGTTTTTCATTTTTATATTTTGTTTTTAATTAAATTTTCAAGAATGCTGTTAAGTGAATTTTGGCATTCAAATTGTGCGCATGTTTCTAGATAAAGGAAAAAGAGTAGGTACTTTTGTATTCCATGTATTTCATGTTTAGCAACTCTTTAACTTGTGTTAAGGACATACTCGCATAAGGAACCCAGTTGTTGTTTACCATCTGTGTTTGAAAATGAAGAAAAACAACTATGCTTCTACTACAACTAACTACGTTGTGCTTTGAGGAGGGTGCTATCGTGCTCTCTGTAAGGGAAGAAGGTTGTGTATGCGGAGCATGAGTAATGAATGTAATGAAATATCTTGTTTTACATTACGCTGAAAAAATGCAACCAACAGAAATCCATGATGGAAAAATGAGTTTCTAATTCCTTCTTTCTACATATAATGACAAGAGACTAAAGGGGAAGATTTCTTTCTCGAATGTGGTTTTGTACACAGCTATAGTTCTGTTCTGCTCATGATTTTGGTGCATTTATTTACTATTCACATGAGCAATGAAATTTCCACAGCAAACCTTTATAATTTATGGTTTTTTTAAGATAGAGACAGAGTAAATGCTGAAGTAGCAAGAAGCGCATTTGAATAGAGAACTGCCAATTAGCTGCTAACAGAAGTAACCCTACAATTTCAGATGGTTTAAAAATCCCTTGGAGTTGCTTAGGTGTCATGTTAGGCCCAATGTGTAAGAAAGATGAAATACTGCAACATCTTATATGACAACAGCTATAGACAATAGAAACAACGTTTATTGGGTGCCTTAGAATTTTTTACGTTCCTTTAGAGTTTTTTACGTGGCCAAATGTAAAAAAAAAGATGAAAAACTGCGACTGCTACAGACAACAGAAACAGTGCTTATTTATTCGGTAGCGGATTTGTCGGTTAGAAGTAGACTCATGGATAATGCTACCATATCATACGGTCTTTAACCTTGAATTGCTTTTGAAGGAGTGAATTTGTCGAAAAATGATAAGAAACCTTTTTTGTAGAACAACTAATTTTCTATAAAAATATGTATCGCTCACTTTGCTTTTGGACCGAAATATAAAATGGGGCTTACTCTCACACTGTCAAATCAGGCTAAATATCTAGGTCTCATTTTTGACAAAAAACTGTAAATAGAGCCAACGCGGCACTCTTCTCTTGTAAAAAAGCCATTGGTGTTAATGGAAAATGGGGTTTCTCTCCCAAAATCACCCATTGGCTGTTTACTTTGGTAATAAGACCGATACTCACATACGGGGTGATTGTCTAATGGACCGCACTAGACAAGATGATTAACTACAACAAGCTGGCCAAAGTTCAAAGAATTGCTAGTTTGTGTATTATTGTCGCACTGAGGACAACCCCATCGGACACCCTCAATGAACTACTAGATCACAGACCCCTGAATATTTTCAGCAAGAATGTTGCAGCTAGCTCAGCTACTCGACTCGGAGCTATATCACAGTGGTCCAATAATCAAATCGGTCACACAATCGTTCTAGATAACTAAAGATTCCTACCGAATCGATCCGACTACACCACCCAAGTTGGTGTTTGGTAATAATTTCCAAATAACCATACCCTCAAGGGAAGCTTGGGAAAATGGTGCTCTCTTGGAAAATGAAGCAATACACTTCTACACTGATGGAAGTGGAATCTACTCAGAAAAACTGAATCTCAGTCTTTTCTTCCACCTACCCGATCATTGTAGTGTGTTCCAAGCGGAAGTTCGCTCGAAGAGTTTGTTAGCTTTAAACCGCCTGTATCTAGGTGTTCTTACGGGACACTGTCTAATAAGAAGAAACGCCAAAAGACTTGGTTTATATTCCAATGATTTCTGCAGAAGCTGCATGGACGAAGAAGAGGAAGAAACCGTTCAACAACTTCTTTGCTCATGCCCTGCAACCTGCACTACTCTATAGGAGGAAAACTCATCTCGATGAATTCTTCTTCGACGATACTAGCGACTGGCCTTACATAGATCTCTATAGTCTTTCGAAATACATTAAAAGTTCTGCGTGGTTCAACTAGCATGTGATTAAACAGTTACTCCCGAAATGACAATTAATGGTGATCAACTCGTTAATCTCACATCGGGTTTTTTGAGATGAGTAGGTGTTCAATTTGCTGATCTCTGTGGTATCACAATGAACTCTTGTGGTCTAGTGTGTCAGGAAATGCACGTACGCACATATTCATTGGCTGACAACCACTTCCACCTAACCTAACCTATCTCTTGTGGCCCGAACCAAGTTCTTCTAAACCCAATCGTTTCTTATTTCTGTTTCGGCGGCTTTCACAATACTTCTTATTCAACCTTTTCCAACCTTATCGAGGTCCCCCTGCAATAGAATTCTGATGAACTCGATCCTTGAATCTCTGCACGCAATAAATTACGAGAGAAATAATAATCAATAAGATCACCAGAAAAAATGCTGACAGTTCAAGGCTTTCTATTGAAAAGTTTTCTCTGCTGTTACACTGGCACTTTTGACTACAATCGTTTAAGCATGAAGCATGCCATTGAGAATATATAGAAGTGGCTTACTCATGCCATTACTTAGCAACTTATTGAAAATGACGTCTAATGAAACGGTATCGAATGTCTTCTTCAGGTCGACAAGATATGCACCTGTGCACAGATTCCTAGCTTTTCCATTGAAGTTCAGATAATCGTTTAGAGCTACCTTAAAATCGACTGGGTTTTGTGGAACAACATTTCTGAATGTGTACATTGTGTAGAACCTTCTCGAAAACTTTACTGATTTTCGAAAGAAGAGTAAAATTGAATGAAAAGATTACATAACTCTGCTACAAAGTAAGCATTTATATGAGTTGTTTTCCTTGAAATGCTTCGGATTGATTTTGTCCTATGAAACCCTACAAATGTTGTGCCTTTGGTTTCGTTCACACAAGTAGCCCAGAAGTTTGTGGTTCAAATTCCAAAAGAGAAAAAATGATTTTCCACGAGTATTGCATTTGCGAGCAATTGGCAAGTCCTTCGTTAGTAAATTCGTTGCCATAAAAAACGTTGTCTCGATAAGCCGCTCGGAACCGGCAGAAAATTGTATAGGTCCTCTACAATCCCTCCCAAGGCATGGTTGTGATCAATGCGATAGGGCGTGGGACTCCTCGTTTGGTCCACCAGTTTTTTAATGAACAAATATGGCGGCTGCCTCAGGCAGTACATACAAATCAACCAATTTAGTGACGGAACAATTTCCCAAACTCAGACCGTAAAAAGCCTGTATTGCTTATCAATGTCTCAAAGAAACCTATTTGTAGTAGAAGATGAATTGTAGAAGAAGTATTAAAAAACATTTAATTTTATGTTCATTTCATACACGATGTGGTATCCTAAATTCGAACTGCAAGTTCTACATGAGTGGGTGCCTCTTAAGTTGACCATATTTCAATCATAACATTTTTACAAGCCTTCATATAAATTTTGTATTCTGCAAAGAATTTCTACGTGGCAATTTTCATAACTCAAAAACAAATTCAGTGAACTTTTTGCAAATTCAACATTAAACAATAAAAAAAGACGAGTGACAGACTCTTGAGCTATAAACAATGCTCAACACGTACAACCCATTCTTACAAAACACACATTCTCAGGGGAGAAATAAATTTTTGAAATGGAGAAAGACAGACGTAGACAATTTAAAAATCATTTCTTTTTTTTACGAGTGTATGACCTTCCCAAATAAAACAAAGTCGTCATAAAAAATTCTATCAAATTTAAACGAGCAAATGATGGAGAACGAACAAATTGCATCTAGGCTGTTCGGTGTTCTCAAGCCATTGTACATACGGAATCCTTTTTTATTTGAGAATATGATTTTTCTTCACATGCTGCCAGCAGGCAATGGTTTATTTTTGAATAACAATCAACGAATGTTCCATAAATTGTTTTGTGGGTCCCTTTTGAGTTGTAAAATCTGTTAACTCTATCATGTCTGTGTTTTTGTTGAACACATAAATACTTGAATGAATATGTCCATTGACTTCTGATCGACATTCAATTAAAACTTGATTTTTTGTTTGTAAGGATATTTAAACCATTTGCAATCATTTCAAGTGGAGTAAATTGTGCGAGGGGACAAATCGACAGG
Source organism: Melanostoma mellinum (assembly GCA_914767635.1). NCBI lineage: Eukaryota > Metazoa > Arthropoda > Insecta > Diptera > Syrphidae > Melanostoma > Melanostoma mellinum. The sequence goes on along the minus strand of OU612060.1, from coordinate 37,945,611 downwards.
ACAACAACATTTTGTGTCATGTCAATTTAAATATGCTTAATTGTTAAACTCTTCTTCACAACAAGAGGTCTACTACACTAACATAAACAACCTCATCATCAACAACAACAACAAACAGAAACAAGCAAACACTGCAGAAATACCTATCCTGCGTCGTCGTCGCTTTTTATTGAATTAAACAATGCAGATGCAAATTAATTTGAAATTAATTGAGTGCACAGGTTTTGAGCGGTTTGGTTTAATTTTTTTTTTTTTTAAATTCTGTGTTTTCTGTTCAGACTATGGTTTGTTAAAGACACGTAATTACGCTTGGTAAATATTTAAATTTGTGTTAACGATATTATAATATCGTTGAATTTATTTTAGATTTTGTTTATTTAAAATAGTTTTGTTTCTGTGTATTTTTTTTGCCGAAATTTATTTGAAGCTGTTAATTAACCGTTTAATCGAGGACAATTGATTTAATTTGATACCAATTTGCAAAAATGTTATTTTAAATAATCACTTTGCCCGGGAGATAATAGTTTTTTTTATATTAAAAAAAAATAAAATATTTAAATAGGTTGCCTTTGGTTAATCGCTTTCGGGTCACTGGCATTATGCCAAAAGGGGGTGTGCAGTGCCTTTATTGCTGGCCCAACATTTAAAAATTTAATTCGCTTTTAATTTAACAAAAAACCAACGTAATCGCTGATTATTTGGAGGAAGCACTTAAGCCATTCGATGAGTGAAAATTTAATTAAGCAGATACATCGATGAAGACATAAAAAGGATCGCATACACAATGGATATCCTATAAAACAAATTATCATGGTCCAACTAAATTGGATGAGTTCCATTAATCTTCTTTAACTTCAAGAGGCTGATATAAAGTGTTTTTACCTAAAAGGAGAAAGTCCTTTGGATCTTAAAGGCTATGATAAGGCCGATGAATCATGTGTTGGCTAATTGTAGGTTCGAACAAACTCTCACTTTAATACGTTTTCACTGCTTTAGTTCACTTTCAAGGAAAAGTATGTCCTAAACTAATTGAATAGGACCATCTTTTGTTTTCAAGTGGCACAACTCGGACTAGGGTTTTCATGATCTCAAGAACAATGAACCATTGGGTGCAATGACACTGAAGTTCAATCTGGGACAAACACAGTCAACTTTGCCATTCAGATCAACACTGTCTCTTCAAAGAGCCGATGGCTCCTGGGCCAACGCGACGATGGGTCTTGTTGTTGTGCTTTATAGATGAGGGATAAAAAAGACATCGCACTTCGTAACGCAAAATGTTCGTTAAGTCTAAAGCTGGAAAATTCAAAGAAAAATTGAAAGAACTGAATTAAATGTTTCTGGTGGAACAGTTCAGCTGTACTTGAAAGTTTGCTCAAAACCTTAACACCTTCCAAACCAATCCACAAATGCAAGTCATCACTGAATGCTTTTGGGAGCTTGAATTTAAGAATAATAGATCCATGGCTGTGTTCCATGCTAAGACGGTATAACAATATATGACATCGCAGATGAACCTTCCATTCAAAGATCACATGCTTGTCACTTTGTGATAGTTCTGACAAGGTTTCCTCATTGAAGACTTCTGAAGGCGATTGCATCTTTCTAGAACACAACCGTTGATTGTACACCTTGCTTCTACTGAATGTCCTTGAAATCTCTTGACAGTAATGATTCACTCATTTTTGTTTGCCAAGCATTTCATGCTCTAAATGTTGGGTACTTGCGTAATGATAGTACTATGCGTAATGTGTGTACTTTGCACATTTTGCTCAATCCAGAAGAAGAGGAACTCAAGAATCAAAATGTCATCCCGTTTGTTCGTAAATCTATATACTCTTCAGGCATAATGAAGCATTTTAATGTTGAAAGAATGTTGAAAATCGGCTAAGTGGTTTTTAAGTTCCCCTTCCCGTTTGTGTGATAGTGTAGCATTTTTATTCTCAAATTGGTAATTTTATACCTTTTCATTCTCTTTGCCAGTTGAATATGAGAATGAAATATAGCCTATAGCCTTTCTCACTACTTGAGCTGATAAATCTGATGTTAAAAAGTAGGAGACTCAAACTCAATCGTAGGGGGCTTTTCTGCAAAAATATCTGTTAAAGGAGCGCCACAAGGCAGAGTTCTCTCTCCTCTTTTATAGAACATAGCATAGTCGATAACGAACTTCTAGTTACATTGGCTGAATTTGAGGGATGCTACTGATGCGCTGATGGCGTCGTCATAGCGCCATCAGAGAATTGGGGGGGTTAATGTTTGACAACAAGATTAGGCGAGAATTTTTTACAAAAGAAGGGGCATTTACAAGGGAAGGGTCATTTCTTTTGGAAAATATTCTCATATTTGTAAACCGGGCAAAAAAATTATTTGGTTTGAGTTGTACCGCGTCATGGGCACATTTAGAAGCGTACGCATCGCGAGACTACGATGGCTGGGACATGTATATTGTATAGATCGGATGGCCAACACGCTATAATGAGGATCTTATCCCTGTATCAAATTTAATTCAAATCGGCTTTGTAGTTTCGGTGTAAAAGCGTGACAAACAAAATTGCTTTCATATTCATAACATAAGCAAGGATATACCTCATTCAACAAGCTTCTTCAACCAAATCGGTATCCCTAGCTTGCTTCTTTCTGGTGGACCTCCATCGTTCCATCAGCTGTATCAATATTTTTCTCTCAACATTGCCTGAATCCTCTACTTCCACCCTGATCCATTCATCTTTCCATCACGGCGAAATGGTACGAACTTAAGTGTCTACAAAAAATCCTTAAAGATATGCTTAAGTAAATCTTGCTCTGATCTCATAGTGTAGCTCATCAACGATCATAATTACATACTCAAACCCTCATTCTTTTGTGGAACGTAAGGCCCCAACAACAAAAACTTTATTGTATGCTTGAAATTTTCCCAGTCGACCTAGATTTAGAGATCCTGTTAGGACTGCGATAAGTATTTTCCGAACTCCGGTTTTCTGCCATCTTGTAAAATATACTCCATGGCATCTCTAGCCACGCGACGTAGAATGTAACCAACCAACCCACTATAACTTTCTTTTGCGAAAAACGTTTTTGATGCGTCAGTGTCTTTTTCTCTAAAGAATTGTAATGAAATTTTGGCGACCTGTGGTTTCTCCGTTTCTTTTATCAACCCGACTTTGTTCGCTTGATTTTGTCATCTGATTTTTTTTTCTGGATTTGATTAACATGCATGGTGCTGTGTGAAACTATTTTTCACGTCGATGAAAATGCTGCGAAGTGATCGTCGATCAGATTTGGCGTGCTGCTTGTCTAGAGCTCAAACAAGTCACCTCAGAGTAGGTGACATTCGTCCGAGATGATGCTTAAGGGTAACGTATCTATTCTCGGTAACCATATCAGAGCTGGGGTAATAATTTCCTGTTTCAACTACTAAGATCACTTCCTCTGCAACACTTGTGTTTTTCCAATTAGGTCAATATCTTTGGTAAATATCCGCGGTGTAGCAGACTTTTGAGCAATTGTGGTTTTTGTGTTTGACACGAGGGTTTCCTATTTTAACAGCCAACGGTCGTTTTGTCTAAAATACATTTGCTGATTTCCACACTCTATTTCTATACAAAGTTAGTCGAATTCAAAATAGCTGCATTTTGAAACTCGATCGAACCGAAATTTAACAAGTAAACTCGAATCACGAAATGTAATTTTTTTGAATTTGACTAACTTCCTAACGAAATAGACTGTCAAAATAAGCATGACTTTTTAACAGTGTCGGTGATGTCGCTTTCCTTGATATTCAAGGTGCCTTCAACAACACTTCCTACGAATCCACAGACCGTATGCCTAGACACCAAAATATACCAACTTCAACTTTCTTAAGAATCAAGCAAACAATAGTGGTTCTATTTATTGTCATTTGTGAAGTTAATTGTATGTAATCAAAGCTCAAAATCTGCTCATAAAAAAAAACATCATTGATCATACTTTTTTACTGTTATAATCCTCCGATGTTGATACTCGTAACTAAGTCTTCTAGTCTTCTGAGACTTTCAAGGGAAAGTTGCCCACTCTAGCAGTCTTTTTTTTTACCAATATGAAAATAAATAAGTAGGGTGGTGCATCAAAGCGAGAACCCTGGGGTCTAGCGTATTTTGCACATCCATGTTTTGTGAGAGAATGGATGGACTTACAAGATCTTGTCGATTCAGAACAGTTAGCCAAGACGTTTTTGATTATCGTCCGGCTTAAGTTTCTCGGTTAACGTAACTGATGAGCTTTAAAACTCAAGTCTTTATCCAAAATCCGGGTTAATTTTTTTTGTGGAATGCCCAATTCCAATGAAGAGGAATGGACCAACCTGTGTTTCCTCCAATTACTTCTTCAGCTACAGCGATGCTCACAGTTGTTTTTTAGCGACGTATATTTATTCGTAGAGTATCGCAACAGAGCGGTGAGCCTAGCGCATTTCTCACAACCATGCCTTGTGAGTGAATTGAGGGACCTACAATTTTTTGCCGGTTCCGAAAGACTAATAGAGAAAGCACTTTCCATGGCAAAAAATCAAGTGTCGAAGGACTTGCCAATTCCTCACGGAAGGTATACCCGTGGAAAAACAGTTTTGTTTTTCTGTTGGAATTGGAACCTCGAGCTTCCCACGTAACAGGCAGACACCGTTATCAAATGACACCATCAAATGACGGACTGTTTGTGCTTCCTAGTTTGTGTTGACATCTACATCATCCTTTTCTTTTGTTGCATATATTCTTTCAAAAAGGAGTGTTTCCCGGTTATGGTGTCCTTTTGGTAGTAATTACCACGTCAGCGTGTTAGGGTCGAGTGCAAGGATCGAGTCTCAGAAACACGAAAAGAAAGCAAGTCACCGAATATAATTGCATTGCAATGAAAAGAGCTTTTGCACTGGCAAAAATTTGTATGCCCACATCATTCCTCATTATGGTTGAGAGAATCAGTCACTGTCATTTAATTCATTTATTTTTATTCATTTCAAGCCTGTGAGAAACGATAGTTTTCTTTTTTTGAGTGACTATTCACAACCCTTGACAACAACCGTGGTACAGTAAAACTGGCAACCATTTCTCCAAAAACATCCTTTTTTGGGGGTGGACACTGGACAGAGTAATGTAAAGTCATTCCATCGAATACACACAAAAATAAAACACAATCACGACCGAAAATAATAATTTAAACAAGTTTGCTTTTCCTAGGCCATCAATCTGCCAATTCCGGCTTGGGCTGTCTTCTTTTTATTTTTTTATTTTTGTCAAACTAAAAGCAATAAATCAACTTTACTACATATGTTTGTATGTATCCTCTGTTGGCAGGATTGGTTTGATAGAAAACCAAAAAAATAAAAGAAATCATCCTCAACACAACATTTTTACAAAAATAGATACTAATTTCATTTCAGTATTTAAAGAGAAAGAGAGACAGAGATCCAGTATCTCCTTTTATTGTTATCATTTCTACTTTATGTCGTTTATTTTTGTCCCTTTGGGAAACAAGGGAGTTCTTTAGTCGCATTGTTTTGTTACAATAATAAAAAGGACTCATTTTCATAATTGAAAAAGACAATTAAATGTGTCCATTCACGGCAAATCTTTGCAAAATAAAAATAACGAGTTAGAGTCATAAAAACCAGAAACCAGCCAACCAGCAAACATGAGGGGGATTTTTACTAAAAGCGAATGTACAAATACTTCACAGTTGCTCTCTCCTTCGTCAGTATTTAAGGACAAACAAAGAGAAAAAAAAGATAACGTATATTGTTGATGGTGTGTTGTTGCTGGCTCTTCTGTGGTAGGGTACTTAAATTTCTAGACATTTTATTAGGATGACGGCAAAAAGCACACTCGTCCTACTGAGAGGTCCTGGAGCGGATTTTTTCCCCCCGAAATTCAACTTCTTTTTTTCGTTTTGTATTTCTCAATGCAGGATAGTCTTTAGTTAAGAGGTTTTACTTACAAACTCATTTGTAGTGCGAATAGAGCAGGTTATCTGGCACATCTTTTGCCACATTCCAAAGTGGGTGGTGTGTTACAAGTGTGAAAAAGAAACAAAAAATCCGACACATCAAACGACAACAACGAAGGAGCAGAAATAAAAAGGATCCCGAAAAAAAGGCACCAGAGTGCAATTAATGCGATCTAAAGTGGGAATTAGAGCATCTGCATTACACTGTGAGCTATTCATTACAGGCCCTTTTGTCCGGTCGGTTCTTTTATTATTATTTTTCTTTCCTTCTTTTTTTTTGCTTTGTCTTTGTTCACTATGCGCTCACTTCACTTTAGTGTAATCTCTTCTGTAGTAGGTGTCAAATGAATGTATCCTTATACCCCCACTTCCCTACTAACATTTAGTGTTGCATTAAACAAGGATAAAGCTTCGCTGAATACGAGAATTGTACACACATATAATTCGAATGAGGGTGAAAAACGGAGCATAAAATGGCCATATGCTCTGCTCGTGCCTATTTAGTGTCCTTTTGATGTCATGAAGGTGGACACAGGACACACGTAGTTAAATCTGAATGGAATTAACTCATTGTATATCTGTCGTGTGCAAAGTACGAACAACTCGGGGGGCCTTTTTTGTAATGAACAGTAAACATGCATGCTGGGCGCCATCTCGCGCTCACGCTGTCAAATGAACAAACGCCATGCAGATGTGTCAAGGGGTCTGAGCTCTCCCACCAAAGTACACTGGCTCTAGCATGATGGTGACTGGGCATAGATAAACTTCCTATACACGCGAGGAGAGATAAAGAAAAAAAAACCATTACCTGAAAAATTCACCAAAAACCAAATAAAACAAAATCAGCACAACCGCACAGTGATCGTTTTGTATGCATTGCACCGAGTCTAGAGGTACGTCCGTTGCAGCTCTTGTTCCCAAATGTACTTTTGCAACGAATTGTATGCATACGCAGCGAATAGGTACAGCAAAGCGCGCTATTAGCCCTTCAGCTTTGGTTTGGAGCCAATTTGATGCCAGCACTGCATTCGTGAAAGCGACAGGGAATTTTTGTTTTGTTCCTTTTTGGTTTGTTTTGTAAGAGGAACACGAAGTAAGGAAGACGGCTTTAAATTTCACTTCCTTTTTTTTTAGATTCCCTTCTAGAGTGGGAACATTTTGTGATGAAAATTTAAGAAGTATTTTTTCGGGCAATACTTTTTGTGAAAAGAGATGCTTTTACTTTGGAAACGAAGTTAACTTTTTCAGAATGCTCCCGGCACCTACCAAAAAGTTTTCGACTTTGGTTAAGTTTAAAAGTAGGAACATTGGAACATGTGTAGGTATATCCATCATGCCAAATTTGATCCTGTTGATTATTTTGGGCAAAATTTAAGAAGAACATGAACAGGACTTTAAGGGAGAGAAGGGTTGAACTCAGAGATTATGTTTACTCCTGATACGCCACGAGATAAGATTACCTAGAAGCTCTTTGTTTTGGATTGGGTGCATATTTTGGTCCTGAAACGTCCTCTTAAAAGTTCGAATAGGTTATTGTACGGGCGTTTTTTTAAAGCTTACATAGTTTTTTAGCTTGGTTGGCAATGCCGTCCAAACGTCATCTTTCAAAGTGAAGTGAGTGGCAGTATACGCCACTACATCATAGAAAGACAAACAACGATTGCAAATAGTTAAAATTCATTATGAAACTCGTGCTCTGTGGAAAATGTGCATAGTTTTATTATGATAATTCCTGCAAAGTTTCCGTATGAAAAACGCTTATTGAAGAGTTATTTAAGACTTCCTTAAGTTAGTATGGTTACATCTTAAACAAAAACCACTTGCAAAAAGTTTAATTTTGAGGTTATTAAGTGGAATAGTCTTCTAAAGATCAAATGAAGTGCTTGTTAAGTGCTGAGCATTTTTTTTCTTTTTTTTGATAAATGTTATAGAGATTATGTTTTGATTGGGACATGCCACACAGCTCGTCAAACAATTGACATGTTAAGGAATGCATTTGTTATGCCAAAGTAGCTTATCTCTCGAAATGGCCCTGTGAGTTTACCTCCATAACCATTCAATCTTCTTGATTATTTGCTGTCTTTGGTTTATTTGTACTCGATTGAAGCCTTACAGGACAACTTACGCGCGTAAATTGTGAAATATGGTCAAAAATGTTCGAAAAAAATATGTTGAATTGGACCTTCCGAATGGAACATTTGGAATGGAGCCGCCGACAAGACGCAAATGGCAAAAGCCAATTTATCGATTCCAATGAAATGAATAAATACAGGATGCATATTTGAGTGTTTTATTCGATTTAAAAAAACAAAACTACGCTTAAAAAATCACCTTTTAGAAGTAAAATGTAGTCAATTCTTGAATTAACTTTAGAACTTATAGTTGAGTCTTCTTTTTTTGAGACTTGATGTTATTGATTCCTTACAACAACATTTCTATTATTTTTTTACTAAATTTCTTCTTCTTTTTTTCTTTCAGGTAAGCAACTGATTTCGTAATATACAAAAATTACCATCTTTTCGTAAGTAATAACTTCTTTGGAGATGGTTGGTGTGGATTTAAAGTTTTTTTTGGAACAACACGTAATTAAAGATCATAACGCTAAGCCTTATTTCGATTTAAGAAGTCTTTGAAATGTCACGTGAGGAGTTAAGTTGATGCTTTAACCTCTTTTCTTTTTAAGTATAAGCGAAAAATTTGTTTCTTTTTACTTTAATTTAAGACCTTGTTAAGAGTTGGTTTCCACTGCAGTTCTGGGTGTGTCTCAACCTAAATTAATTATTTTTTTTTCAAAGGAAGTGGAGCACTTAGTTCATTGTTTTATCAGATCATAGTGTTCCAAATGTTAGTAAAAAAGCTAAAATACACTGCCGTGACAAAAAGAGCTTGGGCTACCTGGTCTCATCATGACTGCCCTGAGTTTCTATAACCTCATTCGAGATGCAGGGCAGTGCTCTGTAGTATCACCATTTTCTCCTCACTGGATTCAAAGAGTGTGATACTAAGTTAACCCTACCAGGTTTAAATACTTGACAAATGAGAAGTTTCGCGCGGGAACGCCACAAGTCTCTTATGTTATGGGACAGCAAAGCGGTTTTTACTTTCTTACTTACCAAACTTTCAGCGTGTAATTATCTAATAGCGACATGTCATCTAGGGTTGTGTCTTTGACAAATCCAATAATCGATAATGAAGTCCTTGGGTCATAATCGCTTGTTCAAGTCCCTAGAAAGCTGACTGAGATCCTGTCTTGCAAGTTCATCAGTGACCTAGTTCCTAGTTATGCCTTGATGTGCTGAAGTAGAAACCAGACTAAATGAATTCAGTCTACCAATAGTTTTGGTAATGCACTAGCATTTCTGGATCATTTTTGAAGATATAAGAGAATTAAATTAAGTGAAACCTTAAGGCCAATCCAGCCATTTAGATAGAATACGACTCCACTTCCTTCACGTCTCCCAAAAATGTTGACATACCTTTGCATGTAGCCTAAATCTGAAGCTGATTTTGATTTCAGTTTTATGTTTTATACAGACTCTGAAGTTTTTTTTATCAAAGGATGTTGATATAAATGATCAAAACTGAGTGAAATTAGTTCTTCAGTTAAACACATGGCGTACGCTTAGCATACCATTTTGATTTAAGTGTTTTACTTTACAATTTACATCACCGAAATTTGAAATTTAATGATGCACCACTGGCGTTTTGACATCTTCTAGAAATTGATGAGTTTTCGTTTTTGCGCAATATGAACTTTCATTGCTGATAAATGCTTCCATTCCCCAATATTTTCCGGTTTCTTTATCATTTCCTCCAATTTTTTTATCGCTTTTCCTCAACTCTAATTACTATAACTTTGGCCTTACGTAAGGAATGGGCAATTACTCCGAGAGTCATCAGCCACTGCCATGAAATGCGCTTTCTAACTTAGAATATTGGAATCGGAAAAAAATTATAAGGTCCTTATTTTTCCATAGCTTTTTGATTATTTAGTTACACGCTTCCGATACACAGTTTTGTTTGTAAGATTAGAAGTTGGGGCAGGAGTTGACCTTGTCATGATCAGCAAAAGCATGCTCCTGATCACCTGCGCATCAAAATCATTTTAACTGTTGGCTTCTTTGTTTTAGGCTTAAATTCGGCAGATTAAACTTCTGCAAGATCGGAAGAACGGGAATTTTAATCAGTGCACTAGTTAATTGGGTAATGGGGTTAAATGATCCAGCTCATTGCTACCGACTTTTACTTGACCTTCCTATTTTTGGTAAAACTAAATGTCACTTCCTCAAGGCTTCTATCAATTTTCTCGTCCAATACTTTCTTAGAGTTGGGCCAGGATGTTCTTTTCTAGTGCTCCTTCTTGGAAATATATTTTTCGTCTTCTTTTGTTCTTGTGTAGCCCTTGGTTAGCAACATGTCTACCTTTTTCGTGAGAGTTAGAAGTTCTCTGAAACTTTCAATTGTTTCTTACTAGTCTCGCTTTTTTGCGAGAATTTTGCAAGTCCTCTGAGAGTAATTAAACTTCCATGAGGGGCTTTTTCTCACTTAGCCGTTTAAAAGCAGTTAAAATTTGTTTATTTTCTTCGCCAAGGTTTGGCTGAGAGCAATTCCATATGCCCCGATGCTCCCCTGGGTCTGTTGTGCTATTCTATTTATTCCTTTAATTTTTCTAATTGTAAAACTGTCGTGCTTGGCTTTCACCGGGGTCTACCCCACTAGCGGATCACAATTATGAAGAAGTTAAGTTGGAAATTTTGTGATCCTTTCAGCCTTCGGGATAACGATACTCGTAACATCGAAAAGGAAAACACAGAAGATGAATAAGGAGTCTTGGCTTTCATTTTGCAGCCACTCTTGAAATGCTTTTCGTTTCGCTGCCTTTACTTGCCTGTATTGTTCGAGCTGAGCAAGCTCTACCCCTCCCCTAAATGTAATTGTTCGTCAAGCCACAGACTTCGTATTGGTTTTTGATTGAAGTCTCAGATGCTGCAGTTTTGATGCGCTGCTATTACAGCCACTGAATGGGCCTTTACACTTGATTCGAGTAAAGGTAAGGGTTCAGTAACTGTAAGAGGGATAGTTGAATGGAAATCGCACTAGCCAGCTCTTGCGATTGTGGCCATCCGTCTTCTGAAAAAAATTGTAGGTCCTCGCCATTCCCTCACAAAAGCAATGGTTGTGAGAATGGCGCTAGGCTCCAGGGTTCCTCGGTCTGTAGCGCAACCCTGTTAAATTTTAATTATTTAGTTAATCAAGTGACTTCCGGTTGGATGACACCATTAGCCGCTGTTAGGAATAATAAACTGACGTGTAGGTTTGTATAGTTGGTTGCAAATTCTGGGGGCCTCTATTCAATGCCAATCAGTGTCTACTGTGCGTTCAACTACCATTAATTAATAATAAGAGAAAACGTATAATCTAGTGTCCAGCCTCTCTGGCGTATACTTTCTATTTTTTCTGTACATAAATTTCACTCCAAAAATATATGACCGATGAAGTACAGCGTTCCTGGTTTCAATGGAATGAGTCTTATGATGAATGCTTTTTTCACTGTTTGGTATACATACTAGAAAAGGACATTTTAAAGCATAAACTTTATGAACCGTAGCACCGAAAAGAAGAAAAAACGAAACATTCTTGACAGAACATCTTGAGTAGGAGACACTTTTAAATCTTCATCTCAATTCGTTGACGTTACATAAAATGGTTTTAAATACCAACAAATTTCCATTTCGCTTTTTGATTGGGTTTTATTTTGGGTGATAATTAAAATAACCTAAGTTTCATCTTACGGAAAACTGGAATTTCTAACCCATGACCTTTTTGCCTGGTGTCAAAGAGTTAAAGTTTCAATTTGTAATTTCACAGTAATCTTTAAAAGCCAAAGGTTTTTTTCTTGGAAGCGACTGTCCATAACTAAGAAAAGGTCAAAACCAAATGTTCTGCTTTTTGCAAGAAGACTAAGTGTTATAGGCCTTCGTCAGTCTTAATAATTAATTTTTATCTCCTACTCAACAGACAAACATAAAGACGAACAAAAGTACAATGTGTCTTTCGAGAGATAGAGTGGTTCCCTTTGCTTGTATATTATTCATCATTGTTCGGTAAACTTCTCTCCAAATTTACAATCACCAGTTTTTACTTAAAATTATCATGAGGCGAGTCCTTGACAAGTTGTACCCAAGGCGTCGATGTATAATGTTTAATTTTTAGGCTCCAATTTTCTGTGGTTGTTCGCACTCTCCATTTATCTGGCAAATTAAAGTCTACTCACCTGATTGGTTTAGAAATAAATGTATGTATTTACATACATCGACCTGGCGCCTCTCCTTATGCGAACGATCTCATCAATCCTATGACAAACATGCAATTGTCAAGGCCTTTACAAATGAAGTAATCAATTTCTTGGAGTCAGTAGAAACAAGGCTGCCCCATTTCACACTCTTCACGTGTGAGTACTTCGTCAAATAAAACAAACTCTCCAACACGCACAACTTTTCTAAGCTCAAGCTTACGATGCTGTATCCTGCATCCTGCATCCTTAATCTACGGCTATTCTATTCAACTCCTTGAATAAAATCAATCAATTGCCTTTAGGTATTACATATACAACATGTCCTTTGCATGGCTTGCAAATTCAGCATCGTATGATTGTTCTTGCCAGGACTTTTCCGCACACACATCAACTCTAATTTATATCCCTCGTTCCGACTAGAGTAGCTGTGACACACTTAGCTTACATAGTCTAAAAATGTGCAAGGATATAGGTGCTATGGTCGCATCACTTATTTCTCCGAAATTGTATCTGAAACTTTCAATTTAAAAAAGCTTGTTTACATGCAAAGTGCTTGTACGTGTTTTACCCCGTCCCCGCCACCACACATACGCCCTTCTCTTCTTTTTGCCTCAGAACTTTGAAACACATTGAAAGAGAGTAGTCTCCAAAATCTATTCGGCCATAAACCTGTCGCCAAGCGAATTGCATTTGTCGCCCGGTTGTACAATTGCGACACTTTGTCAGAACCAAGCGACCGAATTTGTGGCGCTATCTACTTCTCTTCTTGTAGAGCCCCCCTCTTTGAAAACCAACATAGCGAACAGGACAACGACCGGCAAGGACCACTTAAAGTGTCTGTTCTGCTCTCGCGTTTGATGCACATGATGGTTAAGCTGAATACATGAGGAGTAGGAGGATTATCCTTGGCGATGTCGGAAAACAAAACAAATTGCTATTCATTTTGAATGGCAGCTATACACTCCCCACCTTGTTTTGTATTCCATTCTCGTGTATCCCTGGCCAGGATGTGTTTTTTTTTTCTCGTTTTTTGTTTTGCGAGTGTGAGCTTTTGCTTTTTTTTTTATTATATGAAGATATGAATTGGTGTAACTGGAAGGGCTCGCCAACATCACCGCAGGCCACAAGACAAATGCAATCCTACAAAGCCATACAGTGTAGTGGCTAGCAGGACTTTCGAAAACCATGTTGTCCTTGCAGGAACTGTCGGGTGATAACAAAGGGTCTCCACTTTTGTAGGGCGGTGTACATCAAGTACGTAAAGTGTGTATACAAACCAAACGCGTTTCACATGAATTTCATTGGAAAAGTTGTTAATTCGTGTGAAAATTCAGGACGCATTTCTGTAAACTTATGCCCCAGCAAATTCATCTCGATGAACTTAACAGAGGCTTGTTTTTAGTGTCACAATAAAATTGAAGGAATTGTTAGAAACGCAGTCTATGGACATCTGACACATAAGGAGGTTGTCTCTTAAAGTAGCCATTAGCAAAGTGACCCATGACGAGTGCATGAAGAAAATCTGGTGAAATCCAACTAGCTGATGCATGGTCGGTTGTCAAAACCAAGCTCTTGAAAGCCTGTAACGTATATGATCTGCCTGTCATATCCAATTGATATTCTGACGCATGTGGAGATTCCTCTTCGTTCGAGGGGGTTGATGATGGCGTGCTGATTTTCAGTTTCGGTTAGAAGCCATCCTCTCTGCTGCCACGACTCACTCACTCGAGTTGTTGACGGACTTGTACAAAGTTTCTCAGGCATGTTCACTTGTACATGAATAACTATCATTGCAGGATGTCCGTGTGGCATTATCTTGACCCTCTGTCTATTTGAATGAATTTGTCATTCAACTTCCCGCTACTTTATCGTCCTCTCTCCGTCCGTGAACCAAATGACATAGAACATCACAACGCGAGGTTTCCTGACGCACCAACTTTAGCGTCGTCACAGTTGACATGGATTGTAATTTATTGCCCCGGCAAAGTTTCTGCAGAGTCGCTATATACTCGTACAACAGCACTTACTACACATGTGCTGAACAATGGGCATTGGACGTGTCAAATGGTTCAGTTCAATGAAATTACATAACACAAATACGCGCCACTACGCACCGGATAATAAAAATTAATTCAGAAGTAGAGAAGGAGAAAGGAAAAAAAAGAACGACAAAAAAAAATTGGAGTACGTGCTTGCCGAAGCGAACGGTGGCATTTTCCCCAAGTTATGTCCTCTTTATGAGCAAAGTAGGCGTAATGAGGGTAATAGCATTTCGCCTTTTAATGGTTTTTTGCGTGCTAAATCCTTATACGAAACACGTTACAATGACACGTTTATGAAAAATTATAAAATTATGAGTGTTCGCTTGTTACACCGCAATGCCAACGGAGGCGGTGGTGTACCTACCAACCTACACCTACTGTGATTGTGAAACAACAGTATGTAGTTGTTATTTGAATTTGTGTAACTGTCCTGCTGTTTGGGCAGGCCTTGTGGACACAAGATTGATGTTTTCAAATCTAAAATTTGATTGACACATAATTTAAGTTTAATCATTATTATATCAGTTTGTTGTCTATGTTTGCCTACCAGCTGCCTGTTTGCAAACCTCAACAAAGGAGAAAACTGATGGTTAGTAAACGTGTGCGGTTGCCTTGGAAATGTGGTATTTTTAGGTTTTGTGGGGGTGCTTAGGTCTTTAAAGAAACCTAATACCCTTATTACCTGTTTTTATCGAGTCTCGTTTTGTATTATTATTCCCTGCGAGTTTTTCGTGGAAGTCAAGACAATTTTGATAGCTTGAATGTTTTTGGTGCTTTAATAAGAGTAGAGAGTTAGAGGCTAAGATCAGCTTATTATTTTCTCTAAAATACCTTCAAATGTACAGTGGTCGGGCGTGGGGCAGTAGCGAAGTGCTCAGTTGATAGGACTGAAGCGTGGGTTTGATTCCCTCCCTGGGCATCTACATTTCTTTCGTTTGTATGTAAGCTCTACCATAGGTGTCCTGCCAAGGCACTGCCTAATAGACGCCAAAAGATTAAGTATCTACTTCAATGACTTTGTTAGAAGTAGCATGAACGAGAATACCGCCCAACACCTAATTTGTTCATGTCCTGCGAATGTTCATGAATGCGAATAACGAAAAACTCACCTAGTTGAATATTTTTTCGGCGACAACAGTGTTTTCGCCAAAAAATATCCTAAAAACCGAAAACATCTCCCTTTTCATAAAAAGATCTGTAAGGTTTGATTAACTTGTTAGCTCAGGTTCAGTTAGAGGATAATCCACTGTCTAATCTTCTTGAAGGCGATTAACTTTCTGGTCTCATTTGTATCACAGTGGACCTTCTGTGGTCTAAATGTTGTAAGACTTCGTAACCTGGCAGCCACATTTAAACTAACCTTAAGTTGTAAGTTGTAATCTATGGATATAAGTTTATATCTGATTGAGAGAAGACCAAACAAGCTTTAGACTTGGCTTCGGTCGATAACTGCAGGATTCTTCACAGGCGGATCACTATTGTGCTGTGATGAAGATAAGTGGGAGCGTTGTGACTCTTTCGAATCACGAATCTAGTGGCATGGAAATAGAATAAGATTGTGAAAATCTGTTGTGAGTGGCGTAAGTCAGTAAGCGATGCCCGTGGCCCAATGGTTACCGTGTCTGCCGATAACGTGAGAGGTAAGAGGCTAAAATGTCATAAGCATGAATTGAAACCTTTTTTCACACGTATGATTTTCCGATAATAATTTCATCACACGAAAAGTACTTTTTCGATTTCCCGTTCGGAGTCGGCAAACAATTGTTGGTCCCTTCCATTCTTTCTCTAGGTATGGTTGAGAAAAATTCGCTAGCCTCCCGCTCAGTTGTGCCACACCACAACTATTTATTTACTCTTTTGGGAGTCAGTAAGAATTTCCTTTGCGCATTTTCATTCGCAACTACCACCGAAATGTGAAATATTATTGCATCAGATTTAATTGTGCTTTAATGCCTGCTTTTGTAAGCGTTGTAGAGGAGATTACTCTCTGATTTGAAATGTTATGCATATCACTACAGTAATGATGCGCAGTTACTTGCTCATTATGGCATATCGGATGAAATCATATACCTACATTGTGAACACAGAAATGATTAAACTCTTAATTCCCAGCTACATGGAAGGCGCTTTAAATATGGTTAGAACTGGTAGAAATCACCATGTCATCATTTTGGGATATAAACAGTGGTTTCGTAGCATAGCAACGCACTGTTGCACCAGTTCACATTCAAATCTAAGTGCAACAAATAGTCACATTTCTTGCAGTGTATTGTTTTGGTTGACAGGAATACAAAAGGCGGCTTACATCGAAACGCAGTGTTTTGTTCTGTAAAGCCATTCTCCGAAGTGCCTCGTTGTTATGCTTGGAATTCTAATGAAAATTTTCAAAAGCAAAGTTTCCTTTTGAAGTACCAAGTTCCAATCACTTTTCATTACATTTATTGAGAAATATTCTCAGTGATGAAAGTCAACTCTTCAAAGAATTTCCACTTTGACGCCATTCAGGTCAGCTCAACGAGCTGGTAAATAGGCTTATTACCCAAGCACTTAACATTCCTGTCGTATTATGAATGAGCAACGAATTTCCAAGTAACTAGTTACTAGTTAGTGAAGCAACTTGAGATTTGCGTCATTATAGCTTCACTTGCTTTTTTTGAGTTATTTCATTCCACACTATAAACCAATCAACTACCAAATACAATGCCATTGGCATTTACTTTTACAATTAATGGTGCCAACGATGCGTTTAATGCCAACATTTCCCAGGTATTTGATCACTTGTGTTTTGTGTGTACCTGCATATAAATATATACAATTCAAAATGAGTTTTTAAACAGCTTCCGAATGATATTAAAAAAAAAACACGTAAAATGATTGTTCACGTGCAAAGAGAGAACGAGATATGCATCCGCCGATACAGGGACTTTGCATTCCTTTTATTTTTTTTTTAAATCCTTTGTGATCGGGACAACCTACTTTGGCGCAATAAATCGAACATGAACATTAATTACCAAATGGGAAATTATAGAGCACAGGTAACTATAAAGTACACGTTAGCACACGTGAATATAATACGGATTGCCCTAGCAATTATTATACTTCCACTAGGCATGGCCCGATGCGATTTTACAACAACATTTGCTCTCATGTGTATGTGCACCGAAACACTCACGCACATAAAGGTATTTTTTCTTTTTTTTTATGCACACAGGGTGTTATGTTACATAATTGTGCAGGTGGTGTTGTTGGTGCATTTCGGAAGAGGGAGGGATATGCACTCAGTAAATAAATACTTCTTAAATTCCTGGGTGGATATTATTGATTTACAGCTCGGTGCGTAATATTTATATTTAATTTTAATAATTATCATATTTTTGTAAATTTTTTTTTAATGTTTGACGATGGTTCATATCAAGTATTAAGAAATTTTTGTCTCAATTTAATCTCTCTCTCTCTCTTTTTGATGATGAAGCCATGTTACTTTGTTATTAATTGATTTAGCATTGTTGGCTTTAATATGTGCTTGGGAAATGCTTTCATAATGGCCAATTTGACATGATTGCTATTTTTATTTGCTTGTTTTTTGTTTTTAGTTCAATGACAAATTGGCAAAATGGTTTATTCCTGACCTATTTTGATAGGGGTTGAAAGATTAATTGCATCGAAATAAAATCTTCTCAAATGAACCGTGGTCCAATAAAACAGACTTTGGGAGGAAAGATTTGTAAAACCAACTGATTTATGTTAGATACGTTGCCTTTGAGGTTATTTAATTTAAAAAATCGGACATTACGTTAATCGAACATGAGTTAATTTGAAATATGAACGTTTCACGAAAAAAAACTAGGGTGAAAAAAATTCTGCGTTATTGGACATTCTACAGTCAGAGTTGTGACTCCTTCGAGGTCATGAACGGCGGAAATGTAGAAGATTTAGGGACTTTTGGTAAGAAAGAAACATTAATTTTTACCCTACGGTCTTCTGTCTTCAGAGTTTTGTAAGCCTTTATTTGTGGCTTCCACTGAGATGCTTAAATGACCACACATATATATAAAAGATGTACAGATATACGTATTATAAGGCCACTAATCCGACCATGTAATAAGTACAATAAGTCGTATATAGGAAATAGCTATTTTCGACTGTAAAACTTCAGATGACCAACTCATGTACTGTTCGTCTTAAATGTACATTGTCTCGTCTTTTACTTTACAAGTGGCTGTCTTTACAGTTTTGACTCCTCTGAGATCAAACCCGACAAAAAAGAAGAAAAAAGACGACACCTTCAGTCATAGGGTCCTCCAATTAGAGGTTCCATTTTTGGAATTTGGTGGTGCCCGTGGCGTAATGTCTACCTGTATGCAGTAGGTTTTTGGTTCGAAATCCAACAAAAAAACAAAAATGTTTTTCCACGGGCTTTCCTTTCGCGATGAATTGACAAGTCTTCCGAAAGAAGCGCTCTCTCGATTAGTCCTTCGAGATCGGTAGAAAAGTGAAAGCGCCCTCCATTCTCTCACTTGGTATGGTTGTTAGAAACGTGCTAGGAACTCAGGGCTCCCAGCTCTGTACGGCCACGCTTTTTATTTATTTTTATTTTTTCAACGGGCTATGAATACCTCTTGCTCTGACACAGTGTGAGCATATTTCGGAAAATAAGATTGAAAAGGTTTAGTGA
Source organism: Melanostoma mellinum (assembly GCA_914767635.1). Taxonomy (NCBI): domain Eukaryota; kingdom Metazoa; phylum Arthropoda; class Insecta; order Diptera; family Syrphidae; genus Melanostoma; species Melanostoma mellinum. The sequence continues at coordinate 37,926,623 of OU612060.1, read as the reverse complement.
AGACTCCGATGCATATTGCTTTGAAACATTTGTGAATCTTAGTACTGAAAAAAAGAGTCTGGTAAAGCATTTCACGTTTGTGCAGTGCAACTAAAATACGAATCTATAAATTTGACTGTAGGTACTTCAAAAGCTGGGTCCGGGGTATAGCTGATGAGCATTCATACTGAGGTGGATGTTGCGGCTAAATTGTTGTGAGGAAGATAATGCAACAGGCTATTTTACTAGAGGACTGTTGGTAAAAAAAGCAATGAAAAGAAATAGAAACAGGTAACGTTTCGACGATGTTCAAGAGAATCAACCAATTGAACTATGACCTATCAACCTCAACAATCTGTTGTGTACCATACCAAGTAGGTGCAAAGGAGCACGTGACCAAACATGGGAGTTATACTGTAGCTTTGGACGGATGTAGAAGCTAGATCAGAAGGGTTTCCTGCATCGTCTTAAGAAATCTTGGTATTCTGCTTCTTTTTTTTTCTTTCTTCAAATAAAAGGTCATTCCAACGAAGATTTTCGTTTACACACACCAAATACTGATAGCTTTCCGCTTTCTTAAATACAGATACCATTCATGGATAAAGGCAATGGAGGGATGTTAAGCTTCAACGACAAGAGACGACAGCAATCAGTTTTCGAAGCATTGAATTCTAATCAGTTCTTTCTATAGCGTTGAACATTGCTATCAAGATCGGAATTCAATGAGCTAATTATACTCAACCGTTCCTGTTCCACATCCGAAGAACAAGGACGTGAATTTGGAAACGAACATGAAATACGTAGGGGTGAGTCGTAAAAAAAAACAATTAGAGGATTAAAAGTATCAGATAAGAGATTATGATGAAATCAAGGAAGAGAATCGGTCACAAAACGGAGCCCTGTGGCACACCAGCGCGTATTAAATTCTAAGGATGGATATGACATCAATAAAACAACAATATCAGCTGCCACGGACAGAGACCATATTTTTTTCATTAAGTTTTCCATTATCTACTTGCACATTTGTGGCTGCATGTCCTCGATAACTTTACGGATTCCATCTCCAATCTCTCCATCCAAGTTGTTGATCGATTGTTAGCTGTGAGTTTTTCTATTTTGCTTCATTATTTGTATATCGTTTCTTGGGTTAGGTTAAGGTAGCTAACGTCTGAAACATTTAGACAAATAATAGATCTATTGTGATACTACATAGACTTTTCAGGAATAACCTCGTATCCTAACCCTTTTGAGTTTCCTACAAAAGCGATGAAGACTTTTTATGTCTTTGTCTTGAACCGTCGAAAAAATGTGTTTGAAATTTGCTTTACATACTTGAGAGAGGGCAGGACATGTACAAAGAAGATGTGTTTCTACAGAAGTCTTTTGATGAGTTGTTGAACCTTGCGGCATGTCTACCTATAAAACTTCCGGTTATAGCATCTATTTTGGAGAGCTAAGGTCTGCTTTAGGATGACAATACGTTGGAACGTTTTGGATCATGATTTCGTCAGATCTTTTTGGCAGCCACAGAGGATGTTACTTCTCTTATCACGTAATTTTTCTCTCTAAAGAGATTTGGTATCCTTGCGTGTATGGCCTGTATCTTCCTCGCGGCATAACAAAATTAAGCGTATTCCATCTCAATATCTTAAAATTCCATTCATAAAGAATTATGAGCCATTGTTCCATAGCCCACTATATACACCGTAACATCTCCTCCAGCCTCATTTTCAAAAAATCATTCGTTGAGAATGTATGGGCTTTTCAACAATTGGGTTATTGAAACAGCAAGTTCGTTTAATTCTTCTGGTTGACATAGTTGATGAAAATGGGCTGCATCACTCAAGTCATTTTTCGATGAGATTCCGAATCATTTTGTTGCATTTCTTGGGCCCAATGAGCAAAAAACACAGCATTACTGATATTTGTTAAGCTCTAGTTCTTGTTTAAATTGAACGTTCAAAAGCTTTTGTACCCTAATCTTTATTCGAAACTCTGTGTTATGTCCATTGTTGAGTGTTGAGTGCCAAATTCCAAAAATCAACGGACGTGAAATATAGATATAAGTTTTACAATTGCTAGCCAAGAAGGTTAAGTCTTAATTAGGACCACTAAGTTTTCACTATGCTTGCATTGAATTTAAGTAACTTGTCTGCTTCGCATTAGTAGACGCAGCTTACCCCAATGGGGTACGTCTTGCCCTTCGTGCTCTTCGTGTTCTTTGCTGAAAGTGAACTGTCACATCTTTTACTTCTTCTGTGCTTCAAAATCACCTTTTTTCGTACCGTATCTACTATTACTTTGATTTACCACGCATCAGGGATTTTAATGAATGACACACTGCAAAAATATTTCCTATTCCGTTTCAATCCTACATTTTTCTTCTTTCGAACATGGAGAAAACTAAAACTTTATGTAAAGGGGTCTTCCTTTAAGTGTTTACCGTTTAGTTTCTTTGAATCAAAAGATGTCCTGTAAGGTACCAACTTGCTACTCGTTAAATTTCATCCAGTACATTGCATTGCCATGCAAGCCTCCGAAATCTTGGTATAACTCTCCTAGCGCCGCGAATTGAACCATGCGCAGCTATGAGACTATCTTGCTTTTTTATTTCTATTTGCGAATTCTTTTAAAAATCTTATATTTCGAAAACGCAGTAGCAATGCATCATCACAGAACTGAAAGAAAGAAACAAAAAGCTCTTTAATCTCTCGTTTGTAGGTAATTTCCAATTTAATATTCACTGGTTCATTGTTCTACCATCATCTTAATGCTTACACATGAAAACTACACTGTGCATTTCCTCTCAACAACACGTTTCCAACGATAAAACGATCGTCTTTCTTCATTACTTGTACGAAGTTTAAAAAGGTTGAGAAGGGGTTTGCCTCTTGTTAACGAGTTGATTGAATTTTTTCCCCTTAAAAATAAGTACCTCTCTTTTATTGTAACATTTATTGCCATTTTCTGTTCAAGTATTTGGATTTCAGAATCTCCATTTCCGTTCTGAAACTTAAAAGAAAATTTAATTTGAAAATCAAAGTTGATGTTAAGTTTGCATTTGACTGTAAGCAAACGGAATGTTTTAACATTGCAAACTTTTTAAAAGCTTCAAAAATTGAGTCTATCTACTATTTTGGCACTTTACGGTCTTAGATGCTTTTAGCGTTTCCAATTCGACAAACTCATTTATTCCGACTGTAATACCTTAACTCCCGCATAAACTCTTCAACTCTACGTGTATTCCACATAAAGCAAAAATTTCCAAAAAGAAATGCTGGCTTTAGTAAAAAACAAAAAAAAAAAAAAACATTCAATCGCCAAGGCTACACTGCCATTTAATTAAAAACTAAAAATAATTGATGGTTTTCTGTTTTCACAGATAGAGATTTTTGTGTGCATCAGTTACCCTTTGAAAGAGCGAATATTTAGCTGCGATGCAGTTTCAGGTAAAACATTTTGCTCACGTTCCACGATTATTGTCCTTTCAACACTCGCGTGCTTTCTGCTGACTCTTGTCGCTGATTCAAAATAGAATGTTGTATCCGCATTGTGTTTCAACCACAATAATTACCCTCGACAGGGGTTAAACATTTTCGAATTGCAGTTAATTTTTGTTTTTAATTTGTGTATTTCTCCCATTCTATCCCCTCCACATTGTTTCTGGTTTAACGATTGGAATATACACATGCAAGAATGCGTATTTTAATTTTAATTGGTAATTATCGTGCGCTCATCACATAAATGTAGAAATGACCTTTCGGGATAATACTTTGTGTGCCCTAACACGTGATGAAATTGTGGTGCGTATCATCAAGTTTACGGTTTGCACCTTGCCACATCATTGGACTAGCGGTAGTGGAAGCGGTAGTGGCAGTGGCAGTGGTAGCGACAGCGACAACTGGAACTGGAGAATGTGTCAAATTGTACAAAAGAAATCACACCATCATTGCTTCGCCCACCCATTAAATCGAGTTATCCCCAAATCACATTATCAGTGTCAGGACATCATTGAGTTGGCAAAATTTACGCTTCGTTGAACACAAAGAACGAGAGAGAAAAATATAATGTTCGCTGATCACCCATTATTCGTACCACGTTTCAGGATTCAGGTTATGCTGAAATGAGGGCTGCCGCTGCTGCTGCTCCTGCCATTAAAGGCTCCAATCTGACAAGGAGCACTCCTCATAAAATCATCTTTGCGTCGCGTAACCATCACCGTTGCCTTCATCATTGTCATCATCGAAGTGTTGGAATGTGTGTGAATGTTGACGCTATGCCATTTTGACTGATGATAACTTTTAGCACGCGAACTCGTAATTTTGCTTCTGGCTTTCAAATCGAGGGCTTTAGAATAAAGTTTCAGTTAAATCTTTCTTCAATCAAATGCGGAAAGATTGTTACATGGCTTACACGGTGATGTATTTCGCCTCCAAGAGGCCCTGGCTTAGAAGCTCGCTGATTATTTCAACCTTACTTTTTTGTTTAAACTACGGCCCTGGCTGTATTGTGAAATGGGGGATGAGTTCCTGCTGCTTTTTAATGGTGATTGAAAGGAAATCAATCAATCAGAAAATCAGTTGCACACTAGAGAGAGGTTAGATGTGCTTCATCCACACTGTTGGTTGGTTGGTTGAAACGCGAATGCGAGCGCGCGGGGGCAGATGGAGGAGAATCATGAGGGTTCGGTGCATCGCATCCCATGGATTGTTGATTGGACTGAGCTATATCGGAATCCCTGTGCTGAATTAAAGGATAATCAATTCTGTGCTTATTCTGGAATTCATTTGGTGATTTGGCGTTTCTCTTGCATCCGCATGTCTCCTCCACCGCTCCACCATGGTTATGTGAATATTCCCTTTTTGTATTTAACTCTTTTAAGGATTTATTCTACTGTACGCTGGGAGGTATAGGAGTGGAGGTACCTAGTATATATATATTTTCTTTTATGTACGTTTTTCTCTTCTTTTTTTTTTCTTTGTTACTCATTACAATTTGCAGATGTCTGTCATTTTCTCATTTTCATTCCCAGGGTCCTTTTCAATAGATACGATGACTTTTTAGTCCTCATCATGGGATTTTAAGAGTTGCGGGAACAGACGATGGGAGTGTTCATGCATACGTCCTTATTGGGAATTTTCTGCTTTGCTTAATGACAGATTTTTGATTTGACTTTGATCATTGTGCTGAAGAGAATTTGTCTGTGTTTATCGCTGTACCGAGAAGATTTTTATTTATTTTTAAGGAAATTGCGAACAAGAACAACAGGTTTGAGTAGGGAGAGCCATGTTGAATTCTGTCTATCTATCTTCGTTTGTGTCTTCTTCTTTTTTTGTTATGTTCAAGTCATAGGCTTTGACAAATGACGGTATTATAATGAGTCTTGCCATTTATATTAAATTAAAGCCTGGAACTTTCTCGAATCGTATTTGGGATAGGAAATCCCAATGATCAAAGGTTGTGTGCTTGTGTTTGTGTGTGTGAAATATAATCATTTAAAACAAATAAACAGCATGTGGCTTGCGGTAAATATATTTTAGTCGATCCGTTGACAAAGTAATGATAACCACGGGCAAATCAACAAATGAATATGCTTAAATTGCTTGTGATTGACACGTGGCACAATGTTGAGTGAAGGTGTCTGTGATGCTCGTTTGATTATTTTGACTATAAATGAAATTATTCAATTATGTTTACCACGAGAAAATGGCACGGGTGGGTTATAATTTGTCGTTTGTCGAGGTTTGTCATTGAATAACACCTGTTTCCATGACAGAGAAGTTGAACTTAGTCACTTAATCCCAACTTGTGGTACGGTGGGTGGATGTTGAATTTTCTTATCACTCAAATGTTCCCAGACTCATGAGTTGTGTTTAGTTTTCAACTGTAAGGAAGTAGCTCTTTTAAATTTTGAGTTGGCAAACGAAGATGTAAAAAGGTTTTCTTAAAAGAGCGGATCGATACGCATTTCCACTGTTAGCTCGACCGCTTTGTCCTGCTGCTAGAAACACTTGTCTTCAACGTCCATATTTTTCAATTAACAGTGTTGCGAAAGACCAGGTTCCTTATCACGCTGAAAAATTGATTTCGACCAGCTTCGCGCATTCCTGCTGGAATAACATATTCTCGTTCACATGGTTTTGGGCCAGGTGGAACTATGTGGAACTAATTATTGAATAGATGTATAATTTTTCAAACTCTATACTAAAAAAAAAGAAGAAGCTTTCTCCAAAAGTAATTCTGTTTTTGATATCCGCACCGATATTAGAACTTTGATCCCAAAAAGCAAAAGTCGTGTCAAAAATGCAAAATTCGATGTTTTAGTTTTACTGTTCTGATTTTTGTTTCTTATTACCACAAAAATAAGGCTTCAGAAATCATCAATCATAATTGGGTTTCGACTCCTTTCTTGGCTTTCAGAAATTTTCAAAGTTGATTAGTTTTGTTTTATGGTAACAAAAAATAAACGCAACAATCAATTGCTTTGTTTTCTTTTGGCAAATGTGGAGTATTAAACGAAGCTTGTTCGTTGTTTTTTAATTTTTAAATAAATCGCTTACCCGTTTCGCAACGGTTAGCAAATCTGCCTGTCATCCGGTAGGTTCGGGATTCAAATACCAACAGATGCAAGAATGTTTTTCTCCGGTGTCAGCTTTCGTGAGGAATTGGCTAGTCCCGATACTAAAATCATTGCAATGAAATGCGCTTTTCGATTAGCTGTTTGGAATTGGCGGAAAATTGTATATGTTCTCCCTCCATTCCCTCACAAAGGTTGTGATTGTGAAAAATGCGCTAGGCCCTGAGTCTCCTCGCTTTATTAAACCGCTTTATTTTTAAACTTAGAACTTAACTATTTCATGTTCAAGAAAGTAAAAATTTTATTTAAAAAAAAAGCCAGAAATTCTTTATATTTTGATAATTAAAGGTATTTTAAATAACTAAAGGAGCCCTTTTCCAATCCTGTTTTTATGTATATTATTTTTTTTGCATAGAATGGGACAAAACTCCAAGACGAATGGGTTGGGTTTAGACAAAAGGAAATTGTATGAGAGGGGTTTATCTCCCTCTGTTTAGGGTGCAAGGGCAGTATTATAAGACTTGAATTTATTTAAAAAAAAAGTTATTTTAAACCAACTAAAATTCTTAAGTGCTTTTGAATGGTAATACTTTGCTCTTTAACTAACATTTTATTTCAATTTGTCTCAGAAAAACAATTTTTCATAAGCAAGTTTCAAAGTCAAAGTTTTATAAAAAAAAAGTAAATTTTTTTCTTCAAATATTCATAATTCTTACAGAGTCTTGCTTTATTGAGTAAAACACTGAAAACCGAACGTGAACATCTTTCTTAGTTTTTTAGAAAATATAAAAAAAAGAATTGTACTTTTTCCAGAAAATCCATATTCTGATTTATTTTATTTTGTAACTATGTATTCATTTTGAATGTTTCTTAATTTTTTTTTTTGTCCGTTTACTTTTTTGTAACCCTGTTTCCTATAAAATTTATAACTCAAATAGTTGAAAACTTTAGAGGATACACTAATGCGCCATAAAATGAAAAAAACTGTCTTGCTAAAAACATTTCAGAATTTGGTTTGTTAACTTTTTGAATCCACTGTTCTTATCAATTTTACTTCATAATATCCTGTGAATATTTCAACAGTCTTAAATAGTCACATACTTTTTGCCGCAAAATGTAAGATTTAAAAATTTATTGTAATGCCTTATTTCGTTCAGTTCATATTCTACAAAAATTCTTACTTGTGCCAAAGATTGCGAAACACCATGTTAATAAAGATTTGTTTAAGTTCTCCACTTGCGTAGCCTTGGAAATTTCTTTTGAGGAGAAAAAAAAATGTGCCGATATCTTACAGAATTCAAAAGTTATGATTTTTGCAACGAAAAAAGTCAATTGGGACCACAGTTTCCCGCGCTGTGTTGGTAGTTTGTTGTTTTGATCGCAATTTTTTTTTAACTTCATGTCCACTTTTAATTTCTTTTGAATTTTCTTCTGAACTTGTCTACTTTCTCACTTTTGTTGTTTTCAATAATCTGAACTAGGCTGGCATCACTTTTTAGCGAGACTTGATTCGAGTATCGTTCAAAATTGACGTCTCTTTTGTCTAAATGACGTTTCAATTTTCCTATGTTATGGTTTCAGTGTGTTTTCGAGTGGTGTGTAGTGCAGTGCAAGTTTTTCTTCTCTCTTTTTCAAGTGATAATTTAAATTGTGTCAAATAAGAGGTTTTGTTTTTACTAAGAGCAGGCCTGGTCCCACTATTACCAAATAATATAAATAATTATAAGGTGAGTACATTGCACATTCACATAGATTGAAACTTTTCTTGATGAATTGTGGAAGTGGCCTTTTTCAATGCGGCATTACTGCAGGAATCTGTTTCAAGTTGCTATCTCAAGAGAAGTTTAGCACTTGTAAATTCTAACGCAGTGGAAACAAGAATCTCAAAAAATCCCTGGTAATGTGATGGATTTTCCCTGGGGTGTAGGCCACGTTCTACCAATTTGTGAATGAGTTTGTAGGTATACAAGAGTTCAGGAGCTATAAGGCTTTCTTCTTTTTCTTTTATCGTCGTTACGAGCATCGTGATCTCAACGAGCATCGTGATCGCACAGATCTCCTAGTTAGCTGTTTCAGACTTGGGATGCGCTCAAGGAGTACGCCGCGTTGCGTACGCAAACTTAATAGTTTTGGATTGATTCATGTCCTAGATCAACCAATTGCAAATTTTGCTGGATTTATCTGTACCAGGTGGTTTTCGGTCTGCCTTCATTTTCATTCTTTAGCTATCGTATTGGAATGTTGTTAGACATTGCCTTTTTGAAGAGGTTTTCTAGATCACTCCTTTGAATATGTCAATGCCAACTGACCCAGTCGTGCTCTATTGCATCCAAGATGGTGTTTTCGATGTGAATTCTTCCACGGATCTTATTTCTTCCATCAAACTTTATTATTTCTTCTGTCATACGGAGTATCCTCATCTCAGTTATCGTCAACTTATTCTAAAACTCACTCTCAAACTTTTTGAACAGTATCCAAAATTGTGAACTGTATGTGAGTGCTGGACGCACAACTGCGGTGTAGAGTCTTTCCTAAAGCTATTTTATCACCGAATATGACAGAATTTTCTCGCCACTTTCTCCACTCTTCGATTACTCGATGACTGATGTCGTCATCACAAGTTAATTCCTTATTGATCATCAATACCAGATGTTAACAATTTTCACACTTGGGAAGCACATTTCCATTTAAATAAATGTCTGGAATCAGCATGTCTGGATCAGAAAATTAACAACACAAGTACTCAGTTCTTCTTATTCGATACCCACTACTTTCCGAGACTTTTACCCAGACGTTAAGAGCTTATTACAACGATGTAGGCTTCTCGCTTATGATGGCACCATTGCATTGTCAGGAAAGAATAGTTGATGTACTTGTTTTGTACTTTACCTTCCACCAGATAATGAAGGAATAGTAAATAGCAAAAAACTCACAACGCTTCCTTGGTGTACACCTTCTGCGACACAAGACGTTTCTTTGGTGTACAACTTCTGTGAATTGCAATACTTCAGTGCCTCCGGCTGGAGATCTAACCTTCATTTAATTCATTTCATTTTCATTTTATTTATTATAACATATTATTTTGTACAATAAGACTTAGTTTTTTATAGTACTTTGTACATTCTTTAGATCTTTAGAACCTTCGTCTTCGCTCCTTCAATCAATTCTGGTCTGACCCAGCACCTTTGCCTTTTTTGGAGTACTGAACTGCTTCACTTACTTCATCGACTGTGATGTAGCGTATTTCCATAAAGCTATATGCAACTTCTGCAAAACGGTCTCTGTTCTTTTACAAGGCCATCTCATTGCTGTCGCGTTTGTGCAGAATTTTGGAGCATCGCCCATGACTTTCGGCGAACGAATCTTCTGAGCCTTTGTTTTTCCTTGAGCTGCTATTTTTAAGATTGTTTTTCCCTTACTCAAGTTGTTTTGTCGTATTTCTTAAACAGCTTGGTTTGAATCAACAGCCGGACAGAAATTTCTTTCAGCTCCTGATACTTTCCCCCCGTAAGCTTAGAGTCTTGCGCAATTTTTCGTCCAGTTGTCTTTTGGAAGGGCTTAGATCTCATTAATGAAAACTAATTGTTGATTAAGGCGCTGCAATGAAGCTTGAGAAACCTCGGGCTTGGCGTCTTACTCTTTCCGATCGGTTAAATGAGAAAGTGTTTTTCATTGCAGTGTAATTTTTGTTGCAGGACCTACGGAAAATTTATGTATTCCTACATCTAACTCCCACGCAACAGCCCGATTCCAGTGAGTGGGAGTTAGTGTTGGCTTATCAGGAGCTCATCCGTCAACATCTCTGTTTCAATACCTCCAACGGCTTTGACACCAAATGGCTCAAGGCAGCTGATCAGGGCGCCTCTGTTTTTTCAACTCTAGATGTCAACCGTTGATTTTGAATGCTCATCAGCTGAAACAAGGGTCAGGAAGACTTCGGAGGTTCTGACACGCAGTCATTGCTCAGATAGCTTGAAATGTATGCTATGTTTCCCCTTTGATCAGCACTTGCCTTAAAACCTGTAGTTTTTCAAGTAAAATCGGGCTCAGAATGGTCGCGATGCTTTAAGAACATCTCTTATGTATTAACTAATACAGTGGATGTATCCATGGGCTTATAACACAAAGCTACAAGTCTAAAAATAAGTACCACTTGAAGGACTGTATATGCATTACACTTGTGGAAGAGCAATTTGTGTTTTTTTCACTTGTCATAATTCACTTGTAGTACAAGTTCTTATTGTTCTCTGTTAAAGACCCCATATGTCATCGCTATGTTGCGGATTTCTGTATATTAATAAGGACAACAGAACTAAATTCACTTTACCATCAGACTTTTTTTCCAACCGTTTCACTGTATTTGCATGCCATTCTGGGAAAAGAAAGAAAAAAATAGCTTTTTTGTTAAAGAAACAGCATAGAATGTTCCCTTTATTATCATTGCATCACCAAAAGGCTCCGATTTATAAAAACCTGTTTGAAACAATTCTTTAATCTTTAATGGTAACAAGGTCTCGCCCCCACGTCTGCCGTATTATTCTGCTTTTTGGACTATTTATGAAGTCTAGCATCGCAGTTGCTTATTGTGCTTAATTCTTTGTGTGTTGAATTTCCCTCTGCAACCTTTCAAGCGTATTGGGGCATTTGGTTCCTTTTAAAATGTTGTTGTTTTGAACTAAATTATGCTGTTGTCCTTTAACAGACTGCGAAATCATAATTCATGAGTTCATAATGAGGAGAGGGCTTATGAATCATATCATGTCGACAAACATATTTGTAGCGTACTCCCAACAATTAACCATACCATGCTGCTTATTCATTTCAAGAACGCGTTACCTACCATTCGTCCTGATGTTAAAGGACAATGATATTGGCCATTACCGAGAGTAGACTAGCTGTCAAAAATAAAATCTAATCCCATATCCAACACACTGTCCAAGGTCTATACTTTGATATGTGTATTATTCCTCGAGCTCAAAACAGAAAAGTTACAAAGAACAAACACCAAATAATTAAACGTGATTTATACCCACTAATAGGGATGAATGTTCGCCGGACACGGAGTCACAATCACAACTATGTAAGCTCATCGTATTGTTGCTATCATATTTTTGTATATACATCATTTATACATATGTATGCAGGGACCTTTAACATTATGAAAATCAGTCCTGCTCCCGTTTGTATATAGTCAAACAAAGAATGATGTGATGTCGGCATGGGCCTGGCATAAACTGCCGCCAAACAACTTAAATCTTTTATTCAGAAGGCAATTCTTTCTGTCTATATATCTGGCGAGGACGTTTATTAACTTTTCTGTGTTGTTTACGCGTAACTAAGTTATTAAGCGAATTTGTATTTTTCCTTTTGCCTTCTGAATTTTATTGCCAACTAAATATTGTATATGCGAATGTTATGTTTATGAAGAGTAACTTTGCTCGAAGGAAGGGAACATAACTTGGTTGTGTCCTGTGTGTGTGTTGTTTTTAGTAATTAGAAGCTTTAGGCGATGGAATGATGTAATTTATAGATTTGTGTGCGAGAGAATCAAAATGCTGAGTGTGCTGTAGGGGGAATAATTGGGGATTATGTGCGGATAATTGATGTTGTACTTTTATTCTGGGTAACAGCATTTGTAAGAAATCTTTTTCTTGGGAAATATATTGACAAGATGCTTATAAGTGACAATTAAATTAAATACAATTTTTTGTAAGGATCTTTCCGGAGAGTAGGATTTGAAATAATTTTTGAGTAAATGGAATGGTTTTTCTTACCTACCTCCTTGGAGTTTGGGTTCTGCTGTTCTGCAACCTGCCTTAGCTTTCTGCAACTCTTTCCAAGTATTTTTGATTTCTTCTTTTTGATCGGGTAAGCGGATTCCATTTCATGGTGGTATTTGCAATAGAAAAGTAAGTTTCCTTAATGTGACATCGACTGTTCTTGTGTTTTCTTGAAAAGAAGCTTGAAATGAAATCTACGAATGGCTATGATTCACTTTAAGGATTGGGTTAGAAAAACTATGCTGAGTCCGATGTAACCTACATAAGTTTGCAATTTCTTTAAGCTTTTAGGAACATTTTCATTCTTCGCACCAAACATTTCCCTGTATTTATAAATTTTTCAACGTGGCGTACCCCACAAACGGATCTCTGGTGTGAAGTATTTGAGTGGGAGAGATGTGGCCTTTCGCGATAACGGTGCTCACAATGCCCTCAAAATTTTAAGTACATTTTTTACAGAATTTCAATTTGAAAATCACGAGTTCTTATTAAGAAAAGGGTTGGCAATTATTGCAACTCGTGGAAAAGTAATGCTCAAATCACCATCTTTTAAAGGCTGGCCATCTAGTGGTTGTTTCTTAAATCAAAGGTTAGTTTGCAACTGATGGCTGTTCTTCGCTTGAAATGTTGAACGATAAGTACGTTACGTACCTCCGCGGAATAAAATGAGGCACATTAAACTTGAGAGTGCTGTGTTGTCTAAACTTTCGATTTTTGAAAAGAATTTTTTTTTTTAACCTAAGTGAAGCACCAACTGTACAACGCCTGCTGTACTACGCAAGTTTGAGTAAAATTTTCGTGAGACTGACATGATACTGGACAATAATCATGGTCCTCGTCTTCGAGAATGTGACTCTTGTAATTGAGAGTGTGAGACACAATCCACGACCATCAACTCGCCATATTGATCTTAACAGCTCAGTATGGTGTCAGCGGCGTGATGTTTAGCACGCCCGTCTATTACGAGGGAGGTTCGTAGTTCAAATCCCAACAGAAAACAAAATTTATTCAAAGGGTCTCGATATCTGCAAAGAATTGGCAAGTCCTCCGGTAGTAAACTAATTGCCATGAAGAGCCCTATCGAGATATGCCGTTCGAAATTGGCAGAAAATTTTAGATCTTCCCTGTATATCTCCGGCTCGAAGGACCAAATTTTAAGAATAGTTTTATTTAACACTTAACAAAACTAGGGAAAAATAATTGAAAATTAAAACACCACCTTCACCTTTGCTTGCTATTTTTGTCGAAAGACCTAATGTATGACAGTAACTATCTCTTCGTTTTTCTACTTTTTTGTATGACTTCATGTATTAATGTAAACTACTGTCTATGGCATCTTTGTCTGTGGTTAGACTTTGTTGATATGATGATCCTCATTAACGCACTTACTTTATTTTGTTAAGTCCAGAATTCTTGCACTTCACGCACTAGTCCGAGAAGAATTCTGTCCAAAAATGTTTTATTCGACTAACAAGTTTTAATTGCCTCAGCAATAAGCGCACGACAATCCCTTTCGTAATCGCTTCGCAGATTGGGCCGTAAAGCAGCTGGAATTGGATAGCGATTTTTCGAGGTCTTTTTTGAAAAGGCGCATTTGCATTGCGGCGATTGCGTTAATAAATTAAAAGAAATTTATTCCTCACGAACAAAAATCAAGCTGGTGCGAATTGTCAAACTTAATTCGCGTTTCACATACAATCCACACTTCAACGGATAAACGTTTCTCGCGTAGCCTTAAAAGTCATTGAGGGCACTGAATCCTACTTTTTCGGCCTCAGGTTGATCAGAAATTTCGTTTTTCGTTTGATAAGTGACTTCTGAACACTCAGAGACCGAAAAAAGTGAAATTATCTGACAAACTGAATTGTGTTGGTGGCTTGAGATCTTGAAGTTGATCGACATTTGCAACGAGCTCAAATGGAATCAAAATTAGCGAGTATTCCTTCATTTTTTGGTCCGCGGTTGTGCTCATGTGAATAGTCCTTTAAAATGGGCTAAAATTCGTCTTTTCTGGCTAGGTGATTTTTATTTTGACGGCTACATTTATAAAAATACTGCCATGGCCAAAAGTATCAGCCACCTCTAAAAGCTGGCCAAAACTGACCAAAGTTCTAAAAGGAAGTAAGATAAAACGGAACGAAGTGTGGAGAAACATAAGAAACTTTATTTTATTTAAGAAAAATTACCTTTTTACTGCCATCTTTAATTTTCATTACTTCTGCTGTTTTTGGAATTTGGGTTAGCCACCTTCATCTTACAGTCTGAACAAACTTCTCTCCATCTTCTGTTCAAAAAGGATTTTGGTCATCTCCTAAGTCTTAAGATGTTGCGAGATGCTTTTGGACGTTCTGTTTTAAAATTCTCGAAATCTGCTGTACTTTTCTTCGGAGAATACGAACAAAAAGTTTTAAGTGCTAAATATATTTTGTCATGACTGTTATTGCCGCGTTAGGCGTAAGACCCGAAAGTTGCTATCGAGAAGCCAAGCAAATGCACACTCAGAGAGAGTGACAATTTTATTGTCTCGTTGTACAATTTTTCTTCAAAAATGATGCTAGGAACAGCATTCGGATCTACGGTGGCGCTACTGAAATCGATGGCATGGATTTGAATGACCTCTGGCTCGCCGTGCTACAGAGCCAATGCAGCATAGTTTTTTTTTTGCAGCAAATTCTCAAATCTTGTTATCAGTCATCTTGAATTTGTCAATTGGCCTTCTCGAACCTGCGCTATGACCCCTTGGGACTTCCGTTGGTTAAAAACGTGAAAGACCGGTGTTACGCTGCGCCGGTTGCTCAAGTATTTGTGGCTAATATCATACAAGCAGTGAGTGAGTTATAGTTTAAAACCGTGGAATGATGGTAAGCATGCCTGCCTGTTCACCCAGAGGCTCGTGGTTCTAATCACAACAGAGATTTTTCCACCCTTTGCAAGGAATTGGCAAATCCTCCTTTAGTAAATTTATTGCCATGAAAAGCGCCTTCTCAATAAGCCTTTCAGAACCGGCAAAAAATTGTAGGTCCCCTCCATTCCCTGACAAGGCATGATTGTGATAAATAAGCAAGATCCTGGGGCTCCTCGCTCTCTTGCGCCACTCTGTTTATTTACTTTTATTTAAAGCCCAAAACCATCAGATAGGCCTTTAAAAATTGGACTGACAGAATGCGCTCCTTTGACGCCAGCCAAGGCAGCCATTTGAAGGACTTCGTGTTTCGTGATGGGAAAAATAAGACTTTATTCATTTTGTTGCATTACTAACAAGAATCTTGTTGGCTGCACTCTATATATGTTGATAGGTATCGTATACACAATCCAATACTTTTAGACCGGCACTGACATTTACCCAGGCAGCAGAATGGTCTGCTTGTGCTTGGAATTTTTTCAGTTTTGTGTTTGATGTCTTAAACAATTCCGACCTTCTCCAGTTCTCTTCTTTATTTATTTATCTTCGGAATATTCAATCGGAAAAAAGTCAGGTTTTGTGGAGATCTTCTCAAAAACAGACCATCCATACTACAAGTATGTGCTTGAAATAATCTTTGCCCACAACGTTTTCATTAAATCAAATTTTCATTTCAATAGAATTTTTTGATCAGGAATCCCAACTCCATTTGAAAAACATTCATTCCTGAACACACATTCCAGTGTGTCCATTGGTTCGTTCTGTTGCAACGTTGCAAGGTACGTCAGCGTCCGTCCGTCGGTAGGTCGTACCTACCGACCTACCAACATAACGTCATTGACTTTCCCTGTATAAACACCATCGTGCATGTTTCTTTACAACCCATTGCATAGAAACACAAAATGTCTGTTTTGATGGTTTCACATGATGCACCCTTCTGTTTGGGTTATTTATATCTTTACAGTTTTTTTTCCAGCCTTAAATTTAAAATTGTAGAACATCATGTGGATCAAAAAAGTTACTCCTTCATTCTTGGATCTCTATAAATAACAGAGCAAAATGCGAAAAGCAAAACCGAACTCACAAATAAGAAGAAAGGCAAAAAAAAAGGAAAGACCAACCTACCACACAGAAATATGCTCTCATTTTTTATAAAATTAAAAGTTGGATTCGTAACTCGCTTCATTGCACGTTTAGTTAATCAATCTATGTGTGAAATTACTTTCTTTGTTTCCATTTTTTTTACTTTTCCTTACATTTTTAATTACGGAGAGTGTTTTGTTGCGCTGTAGAGTTGTGTTGGTTGTTAAATGAAACAAAATCCACTGAATTGAATTGAAATTGGTAAGCGGAAAATTGAAAATAGTCGAACCTTGAGCGCATTTAAAAATGAATCCGAGAAGCACGATTGTAAGCTAGATGTTCTTTTAATTTTACAGTCTACGTGAATGTTTCGCACGAATCGATAAAGTCAATGGAACTTAGCTCAGCACAGTAATATGAGTCTTAGGTATTGATATCGAGGAGATTACAACAAAGAAAACACGAATCTCTATGGGAGAAGTCTGGATGGATTAGACGTAAGCTTCCTTCATATTTTTTTGTGGAATTTTGTTTGTAATCAAGAAGTGAAATTCCCCATATTGATATCATTTGGCCATTTACAAACTCACCTAAGCTCCCTGTATCGTCTCTAGTTTTTCGTATAAGTTAAGGGAAAGTGTTTTCAGCAAGTGACGACTTTCTATAGACATGGTGTCATTTCTTTCGGCTCTGTCTGTAAATTGATTTTCTCTCACCTATCGTTTGTCGATATTATTTTAATATTCAGCTCGTTGTCCCACATGCTTGATTCAATATACATACACATACTTGTACATCTAAATACAAAGGATATTTTTGCGAAGTGTCACTGGAAATGAAGAAGCACTTTGCCATTTCTGTGCCATAGAAAAGAATTGAAGCAGTAAATTTCTTGTAAAGGTCATAATCATCCCAATCGTGACAAAACTTCTTTGGAATTTTGTCTATGTTTCCGATCCTCAAATGAAATGGAATTAAATTGATTTAATTTTCAGCAGTAATGGGGGTAATTGGGAAGAAGGGTATTTTTACCAAATTTAGTAGTGGCATTTTAAACTCAAGTTCAACTGAACCTGAATTCGGTTTAAATTTGAATTTTAATTTGTTAAGTTCCACTGTGTAAGCTAAGATTTTGTTCGATTGAGCGCAATCTAGCTGCATTAAATGCTGTGGCCTGTCTGTCTGTTACCCGGAAGGCTCATGGATCGAATTCCATTCGCGAGAATTTGGAAAACACTCATTTACTAAATTCACTGCTTTGAAAAGCGCTTTGACAATAAGCCTTTCGATATCGGCAGAAAATTGTAGTTCCCTTCCCTGATGGTGGCGAAAAATCAGCTACGCCCTGGGCTCGCCACCCTGGTGTGCTACCCTATTTATATATTTTATTATTTTATTTATTTTAGAGCCGTGCTGTAATGATAAGCACTAACTTGTGCATATTACATAAGAGTTCGAAGCTTAAATCTCAGAAGCATCCAATATCCTTTTACCTGTATAGAAATTTACGTGGAACTGGCAAAACCTTCGAGGGCAATTAACTGCCATGAAATTCACTATCTCAATTATTCATTCAGAGTTGTTAAAAAAATTTTTATTTCTCTGAACGGACGAGTGGCTCCTAGAGCTTTTATTGTGATTTAATTTTTGACTATATTTTATATAGGTATGAAAGTTTCCATCATTGTACGTTGCTTTTACATTCGGTCAATTGTCTCGAGATGAAATCGGTGTTGACGCTGTTTATAATTTCGAGTGTTTCATCTGTGAGTTACCTCTAAAATTGGGCAATTTAACACCGCTGGGCTATTTTTTGTTCGGTTATGTGAAGTCGCTTGTCTACTTACGAGACGATTGACGCCTTGGAAGAGAATATTCGGTGCTTTATTGCTGACATACGGCTCCAAATGCTGCAAAAAGTGGTCGAAAATTGGGCCTCACGGCTGGAATTCGACGAATCTCGAATTTAAGTATTGAAAAAAGGTTAAGGGGCTGAATGTGGTCGTTTAAAATAAACCCTTTACTCAGATTCCGTACCTTTTTAGACGATAATCGGTCAATCGTTCTATCGTTGCGTCGATTGTATCATCAAAAGATTGTTTCATCAAATTTCGCTTTCAGAAATTTAAGAAAAGCTGTTTTGCTATCGCCTTAGAAATTTGTGTGACTTGTGTGCCACGTTTTTAAACGATAGTCTTCGTCTAAAGTCTAAACAGTTATGGAATCTTCGGCCACCTGTTTCCGGTCAAAATGAACACTGTGATACAAAATAATATAGTTGAATTTCAATTGAAACATAAAGCAGCGTTTTAACTTTCAAAATTTTTTTAAAACGTTTGAAGCGTTCATTTGAATAAGGCGTTGAATGGCATTTGTAAAGCTTAAAGATATTACCGATTAAACTTTTCCGAATGAACGTACCTATTGCCTTCGAAACCGACTTCTTCAAGCCATATAAGCAAGTGATTTAAAATGAACATAATCGGTTCTTTACATTGGGCCTTGAACACAAAGCTAAAAGTCAAGACCCACTTGTACGATTATGTTCTTTGTAGAAAAGTAAATAAACTTGTGGCTTTGTGTTGCAAACATTTTGTACGCTTGTCATAGTTCACTTGTATTACAATTTATTGTTTGTGTTTCAGGCCTCTGAAAGCTGCATTTAGTTTCCAAAAACTTGTTACTGTTTGGATAAAACTAAATCTGTGTGTCGATTGCCTTAAAAATTCGTCTAAATGTAATCCTAAATCTTATGTGTGATTAATTTTGACAACATCAAGGTTAACATAGAAGAATACAATTTGACATGCAAAGAATGGCTTTGCTTTCGAAAGCTCTTACTGAAAATGATTTCATGGATTTGAATGACCGAAGTGGGCACCATGCCATATAGCCCCTGCGTTCTCCAGGGTAGTCATTTAGGTCCTCTTCTTTTCATTTTTGCTATACATGACCTCGAATCGGTCATTTGCCATTCCTTCATTTCATTATACGCAATTGACACGAAGTTTTATAAAGATCATTTCTTTAGCTACCTATACTTTTCAATCTGTTTTCAATCTGGTGCTCTTAACCTTACCTTCTTTTGTAAATGGTTCCAATCTCCTCTCATTGTCATATAGCTACAACCAACCCATTTCACCATAGTTGAGGCAATTAGTGATCTCTGAATCATTTGCCGCCAAGAACTCAATTTCCACTTATAAAACGATGGTATTATTCTAAAAGCTAATTAAGCACTTCGCTTCGTTAAGAGATGGCCCATACTTAAAGCGATCTCTGTGCAATACCTTTGTTCGCCCATTCTCTGAATACACCTGCCAAGTGTTGTCGTCGTTCACATTTTTGGAATTGCAAATATTCAGCGCCGTCTCCTTCGATTTGCTTTAACCGGTCTTTTTTGAAGTAGTCCCTCGATTCCACCTCTTTACTAAGATAGCATCAAACTTCTCAGCGTTGAAAGAACGCAGAGAAATATTCGACATTGTCTTCATTCATCGAGTATCGAGTAACCGTGGACTGTACAGCCCTTCACAACTCAATCGTCCTTAATACCAATTCTCGCAACATACAAAACTACCGCCACTTTTAAATTCCCAAATAGTGTTAGTAGCCGTCTTAGTTCCAAGTATCTGTGACTTACACCTTTTGACGTGAGCGAACCTTGAAGGATCCATATTGAGCCATAGACTAAAGCAGTTGTGACCAAATATCATCCAAGCAATGATTGAGCAAGATTTTAAAAAATAGGTGCGACAGACTGCGCTCCTTTAAAGCCAGCCGTGGCCACCACTTGTTCGAAGAGTGACATGTTAACGTCTTTTTAAATACCATAGTTTTCCAATCAGCGTGAGTTCATTAAACAGCAGGCATGTCGTGAGCTCTTCGGATGCATAGATGTTAAAGACATGTACTCACATAGTACTTTGCTATTATTATTCAGATTATTTCCCAACTCCGTGACAAAAACTGTCTTTGCTACAAAACAGAATCTGTTGGTGCAAAATATTTGAATAATGAGTTGATTACATTGCTCCCTTCACTTATACTTCATCCCAATAAACAGACAACTCCCTTTGAAACGTTTAACCCAATTAAAACTTCAATGAATATTCAAATGGAATTATCATCTTAGCTCTACACAAAATCGATTATGCGGTTTTCAGAATTCCTCCTCCAAGGAAATTGAGTGGTTCTCTTTGATTGAAAGTCAATTGAGCAAACATACTCATAAAAGAAAAAGAAACTATCAGAGCGATGAAAATAAATAGCATTTCCAAATAGATTATCATGCAACGACGCGACGCGACGCCAAGGAAAGTCTTTCGCTCTGGCAAACACTAAACTTTTTGATGAATAGCGACGCAATAAATGCTTTGATCCGGATTTTATCAGTTCAAGCTAAAATTTTAACAACCATAAAGGAGGAAGTCTATAGTATAATAAAAATCAAATATCTGTCGCATTGATTCCAACACACAGCGACATAAATATAAAACCCTTGCTCTCCGCACTGAATTGGCGATAAAATTCGACAAAATTTATCCATCAGCTGGGATTAACTTGCGGCAGACCATTTCAAAGCCATGAACATTAATTTTGAAATAAAAAAAAGGAAGCTATTTGACCGTGGTAGCATTAAACTAGACCCCACAGTCCGTCACAAAAACCATTGGTTGATACTCTCGCTCGCTCGCAGTCTTCGCAAATAGCGGAACTGCGGATAAATTTTGTATCTCTTTTTTTTTGTGTGCAGTCCAAATGGCATTTTGAATTGGCAACAAATTGGAAATGTGCTGTGTATCACCCACCAAGCTAGTCCCACGCTGTCTGGGATGTCAACATTCATTGCTGCGAGAAAAACGCCCGCAATTACGACTTAACACAGCAAAATGAGACACTTAACCACATAAACAAAATGGCCAACAACAAAATAGTGTGTACTTGTCCAAAGAAAATCATACAGTCACTGAATCAGCAGTTCAGCGATTTATGGAGTTCTGTAAATTCTATTTTTCGCTCCGAGTGCTTATTTTTGGGGGGGAATTTGCTGGGACTTTATTATGAGGACGAGGAGCCAAGGAGTCCACTTGGTGTTCCAACTTCATTGCCGGTTTAAATTCAGGAACCATTATTTTTCTTTAACTTGTTAAGTGCATACTTATTCGTTTTACGAGGAGTTGCGACAGTCGTCCTATGGTAGTTTTGGCCCATTTTCTATTGCATCGTTGAGGTTTTTTTTTCTTCTGTTCATTGTACTCTAGTTGTTTTTGCTTTGCAGTGTCACAGTCGCTTGCATCCTTTGAAATGGTACGTTTAGCGTGGGTCCCAAAAGGAAGAGCTTTTGAAATCGAGAATTTGATTCGAATGACTCTTAACCTCATTTTTGCTTCTTGAATCTACTTTTATTTGTTGTTTTCCAAGTGGCACAGAAGCAGAAGAAGGCCATGCCCTCATCATCCTTTGGTTTATCCTTAAACTCTACATACATAAATGTGTGTGTGTATGTACAATGTACATACGCCCCGAGACTCGTAACACCCTCTCAGTCGGGCACTTGAAAAACTACAAAAGTCAACCACAACTCCATCGGATGGCGACACAGGAGCAAGGCTGAAGTTAAGAACGTATCTTCATTTTTTTATTACTATTTTTTTGTTGTTTTTTTTATCATTTTCAAGAGGGAGCCTGGGAAATTTTCCTCTTGGCGGTTAACTTAGATTGCTTCATGTCTGTTGCAATAAAAGGATACACATCATTGAGAATTTTTATAAGAACATCAATTTTAAGTATTTGGTCCTTCAAGCATAGGACGGCTTAAGAGCACAAGCTCAATGGAGAAAACTATTTAGCATTAGATATGGAATCTCACATTTTCATTCTTTTTTTCACGACCGAATAGTTTTTGCTGAGTGAGGATAATTTGATTAGTTGGAACCAGCAGTTCGCATCATTTGAGTTGAGGGAGTAAAAGAGGGGGAGGAGAGGGAGAGGAGAGAGACAGAGACAGAGACAGATACAGAGATTTAGACAGAGATAGAAAAAGAGAAAACAGAAATCGCCAACACAAGGTCTCTGCAGCTAAAAGACCAGTTTTTGATTTGAAATTTCTACACTAGCTTTTTTTCAATCTGAAGAATGGCGAAAGTACGCAAGTTTATAGATGGATATTGGCAACAAGGAGAAGCTTGTCCGTTGTTAAAAATTGATTCGAAAAGTAGAAGAAACCAGAAGCTCCGTGGCATAAGCTTCTAGTTTCTTCGACACCCTATTGCAGAGAAATCATGGAAGGAAAATGCCTTGCTTAAGGTGGCGCAATCAAGTGGAAGAAGACCTCAACGGACCGAGAGAGCCGTTGGTTGAAGTCTATGTTCTCCAAAAAATGTAATGCCCACCTAAGAAGAAGTGCTGTTTTCTCGGCACAAGGTTCAAAGAAATTTTTTCGTAAGCTGTCATCTTCTTACCTTTTGACTGTAAATTTTTGACATCCGAATGTTTTTATTTTGTTTCGTGGCCAACTCCAATCAAGGAGCACAGGCAGCACTTACTAATAGGTTAAAGTAAATTATGCACCCGCTGCTAAAGTTAAAAAATATTGGAGAAATACCACAAAACACTTCGAATGAAGAATTTGCAATTGAAGCTCAAAGAAAAAACGCTTAGAAGATTCGTTCGCCGAAGTTTGTTAGCGATTCTCATCAAGGACAACTTTTTAGTTTATCCTTAAACTTTTTCCTCCTAAACTTTCTGAAGCTAATAAAAGAAAGATAAAAAGGGAAACCTTAATGCCCTACGCAATTCATGTCAGCTTTATGCCGATTCTTCGAGAGAAAAGGCTTCTTATCCGACTGATTTCTGATTTCCAAGTTTTAGTATGTGATAGGCGGCCTTGTTAGAAGAAACTCAGCTCGTCATACTTAAGCTTAAAACTGCTTCCTGTGTTTGCTTATCTATATAGCATGTGCGCAGAATTGAGAATCTTACAATTTCACCATTTATGGAGGCATTAGCCTCCAAAACGTCGTATATCTTGTGTGCTTTAATGTAAAAACGTCTCAAACCCTTAGTCCATCATGAGATAGGTTTTGATATGAACTATAGTTCATTTATACACCATATTAACGAATTCACATTCACAGATGTTGAAAGGCAGCGCACCTGTTTATTCAAAAATTGTGTAAGTGACGGCACTGGATGGTATGGATCACATACATTCTACTGCCAACTCATTTATTTGCCGCGATAGTTGGTTCCATTATGCCTAAATGACACGCAAGGCGACCATCACCTCTGACCATCACCTCTGACCAGCAGCAGCATTCGACACAGTTGGCAGTGCGGTCGCCTACTGGGGAAGCTCTACCGATTTACCGTATCCCGACGCCATTTGAAGACTTCGGAAGTGACGGCTTTTGAAATCAGTATGGCATTCGATCTCCCATAGTTTTTGTTTGAGTTTCTCTTTTTGATTTTTTTAATGGTTTGGTATCGAGAACAACTTCAAGAGTTAGCAGGGTGACCGTCTTCAACGCACAAGGGTCTTGTCTTCGACCCTTGCCTGCCAACCTTATAATGTTTTTCCTCTTGGTTCTCTCGACACCATACGCTCCTCGAATAGATTTGGCAGTTAAATGAGGTGTGAACGAACCTTTGGCAATGGAGACATTGAAGAACGTTCCCGTGCCTGTCAAGTTTTTTCCACTCTACCATCTGATTACCCGGTTCGGTGATCTTCCTTATACTTTAACGACGAAGACTAGGTGACTAGAAAAATTGCCAATAATCGCTTTTCGTGATCGACTTAACCCCGATAAATTCGAGATCGTTGCCCACCACTCTACGGAGTTCCGCTAAGAGCTCTTCCAGTCAAAGGAAGGATAATTTCGGCTTCTCCTCTTCGAGAGTGAAACTGAAATGTTCCGTGGTTGTCTCTTTTAATAGCCGACGAACTGAGTTATGCTGATTCACTGTGTAACAAGGAATCGCATATCTAACTATCCCTAGCTTTTTAAGCATAATATTGTAGCCAATAGCAAGCTTACATAATTTTATTGTGACCTTTAATTTCAGATTCAGGATGGTAATAAAACACACTTCATTTTTCTTGGGCTTCTGTAATTGTGGCTTCTGCTTCTGTTGTTGCTGCTCTGTTGGCTCTGTCTGCTTAGCTATGAGATCTATCAATGTTTGTCGTTTGGTATCGAACAAGAAAATGATTTTTGAGACCTTACAACTTTAAGCCATATGGTCTATTATTACATATGCAACACTCATATGGCGACATTAAGTAAAAATGGTCGACTATACTCACATACCTGTTCCCATGTGAATGATATCAAAAACCACTGACAAGTACAAAAATTCGATCAGTTTTGTTAAGTATCATTAAGTAATGTCATCTTTTATATGGCACATATCATGATTCCATATGCAGGACTCATATGACGCAGTAAGTGAGTAAATATGTCGATTCCATCTGGAAAACCTTACCTTTACCCATGTGAAAACTGTCAAACTTTAGACAAATACACATATTATTCTTGCTTTTACAAGAATAGTTAAATAATGCGACCAAACATCACATATGCAACACTCACATGACAAAAGAAACTAAAAGTACATCCACTTTCAATACAGTCGGTAAGACGTATTGGTCCAAGGGCGTCATCTTGACAGTCTCGTACAAATTTTGGTTACTGTAATGTCTCTGACGTTGGTGGTTAAAAATGAGACCGGTGCAGAGTCTCAGAATCATCTATTTGAAAATTAGCAGATCCTTCATCGCGGTCTTCGAGATGGTGAACCAAACTGGGCTTCCGTAGTTGATGACGGGTCTCAGCAGCTGCTTGTACATCAGTAGTTTTGCTGGCTAAATTAGTCCTGTTCTTCTCCTCAGCAAAGGGTACAGTCGGTGGAAAGCGAAGTTGGCCTTCTTCAGTACGGCTTGTGAGTGCTGGTTGAATCTAAGCACCTCATTGAAATTTATGCCTAGATACTTCGCGTTTCTTTGAGCAACCAGTCTGGTTCCATCAGGTAGAGTAATGGATGTGGCTCTGCAGTTACCAGCAGAACAAAGGCCTCTTCCTCCGGTCCTTCTGAAGCAGACAAGCACTGACTTAGCTGAAGGAGGAAATTATTTTTATTAATGGAGCTGAAAAGCTTAGAAGATTTAGTTTATGGATGAGTGCTTCAATCCAAACACTGTCAAATGCTTTTTCGACATCCAAAAAGCATGCAACGGTGACACGATGGCTTAGGTCTTCGGCGACGTCATTTTGTAGTTTCATCAGTGGATGTAGGTTTGAATGCTTTTCCCGGAAGCTGAATTGCACGTTTGGAATGATGTAGCACTCATATGGCGAGGTAAAAGAATGCTTATGTCGACACACTCTGGAAAACCTTACCTGTGCTTAACTGAATAATGTCAAACAACAGACAAATACCCAATACACATTAGTTTTTTTTTTTTTAATTTAATAATGGGGCCACCTATCCCATATGCAGCATTCATATTATAAAAATCGACGAAACTTTTTAAGCCTTACGTGACACCATCTAAATTCTAAATGGTATCGCATTAAAGGCAATTTATCAAATTGCATCGCTTTTTTAAGAATAGGAATAAGTAATGAAGAATAACATATGCAGCAGTTACATGTTGACACAAAGTAATAAAATTGTTGATACAATCCTTATAAAACCTTTTTTTACGATAAAAACATATCAAATTTGGGGAATAGTGCTGAAGTGTTATGTCCTAACACAGTTCTATGATGTGAGCAGAGAGGCAGCCTTCTCTAATAGAGACTGTTGTGTGTTTGGTCTCCACCATAATAGTTCGACACGTTTTGCCGTAAAACCCAAATTTTAACTCTGGACTTACAATTCGAGTGTATGTCATTATGATTTTCAACCTTTTCTTGTTAATGCGTGTCAACATTTCATCTTTGCGATTTTCTAACTATTTTACGGTTCACATGATTTGAAGCCCTTTTTAGAGTTTGTACCTTCATCCTCATCATTAAGAAAACAACAGAAAAACCCTGTGATCATTATAAAGTGCTTTGTTTATTTATTAACATTAAGCTTAACTCCAAAACACCACTCTAAAATCCATTTTTTACTTTTCTATTTGCAGGTAAGCATTTCCAAGATGACTTCTACTCTATTCCATTAACGACGCACGGTAAAATAATAATGACAAACACTCGTAATACCTTCTTCTACAAAACCCTTAAGTAACTCTTATCAACCACTCTCACGAGCACAACTGAGCCAAAGAGAACGAAAAACAAAACAGAAAAAAACCCAAAATAAAAACAAAAATCCCCCAAAAGTCCCCATGAAGTCAAAAACATATCAACGCCAAATGAACGCACGTCCACCGATAAATTTAAGCTCATATAGAGAGAGGAAAACGTATAAAATAGTCAATGATGCACATGAAATTCAACCACTAAACAACCCCATAAAATTGTAATAACAATATATTAAATATTATCCTTTCACGAAGTAGAGTGCGAATATATGTCGTTCGTTTAAGTGTAGGTACACACATCTATATGATTCCCAAAAATACCCTCGATGCTGCCAAACGGTTTTTGTGCTTTAGGTATTTCCACTTATACGGGTTGATGGCTAACCATGTTTTATAATATAGATTGTGTCTATTTGAAGAGCCAGTTGGTTTGTTCCATACGTCCTTCTTTTATTGGGTATACTGTTGGTGGTAATGAGGGTTTGTGCGGTGTTGGTTTCATTAGGCCTTGTTTAGAGCTGCAAGGTTATGTGACGGGTATAGGTATATGAAAAGCTACACATAAGTTTAGTGATTTTTTTTAATCAAGAACTTGAGTTAAAATTGTAGTGTAATCGCTTACAAAAGTGTGTGTTAAATGATGGAAACCGATGACGACAACGCGAAGGTCATTTGGAAATGTATCTGGTCTTGTTTGATGTTGCCAACTGATGGCGTTTTGGGTGCTTTTTCTCAGTGTAGTTTTTTATATTCAGAATATTCCAGTGTGCCACCGATCATTGTAAATCAAGGCAAGTGGTAAAGCTGCAATGAAGGCTGTAAGATCTTCTCTGATCTGCCAATCTCTTGCGAGGAGAAATGTCCTTAAAGGACGACTGTAGGTTTAACATTGTAAGATCTGATCTGCCAATTTCTCGAGGAGAAATGTCGTAAAAGGACGGCTGTAGCTTCAACGCTGTAGGCTCTTCTCTGAGCTGCCAATTTCTCGAGGTGAAATGTCGTTAAAGGACAGCTGTAGCCTTAATTCATGGTAAAAACCCATTTTTGAACCCCTGAAAAAATATTCAAATTTTTGAAACAATAGTTGAACAGCTGTCCTCCAATCGCTGAACACGAAAAAATCTTTCCACGGTTAATTAAAGATTACGATTGAACGATGATCGTCTAAAATGTTACGGAATCCAGGCCTTCTAAAGTTACGTTACAGATGCCTTTTGGGTGCTACGAATACCCGACGCTATAAAATGAATGACAATAAACGATCAGCGAAGATGAAAGGGTAAGGTGTAGCAAGTTCCCTTCATTGGAAGTGACGAGCCCGGTCGTCTTCACCTTTATCTTTTTAACAACAAGGAGAGTCTCAGGGCCAAGCGTGATCCTCACAACCATGTCTTGTGAAGGAATGGAGGGAACCTACAATTTTCTGCAGATTCCGAACGGTTAATCGAGAGCACTTTTCATGGCAATGAATTTACTAAAGGAGGACTTGCCAATTCCTCGCGAAAGGCGATACCTGTGGAAAAAATTTCTGTTTCCTGATGTGATTCGATATAGGTTTTGATGTCGATACTGTTTTTTGTCTTGATATCAAAAAATTATGAACAAAACTAATGATAAACATAAAAAGGCAACGCAGTTTTCACAGAATGAGATTCAGCCTCAGTTGGCAATACTGCTCGTATTCCTTTATTTTTATTTTTGCTAATTTTTTCACCCTTTCGATTCACATACAAACGCGATGAATAATGAAATGAGTTAATTTAATTACTAAATGGTATTTGTCAACGCATCGCTCTTGCAGACTTCGCACCGCTGCTGCTGCTGCAGCAGCAGCTTGTGCAGCAGCATCACAATTAGCTTGAAATCGCGAACCAACGTTTTTGATGCTCGACTGATGGCAACAAAAACCTAACATTTAACGCCTGATGACTCCTACACATAAGTGCAAGCATCCATCCCTCTAACACATCAAACTCCGATGCAACCAAGCCACTGAAACTGTTTACAGCTGGATGATGCGTATACCTATAAGCCATAACATTGTTGTTTGCCCTCTAGGCCAGAATCTATGTTTGTATATGAAGAACTAAATGAAAAACTGAATAGGTATGTCTACGGTTAGAGTGTAGGGAGGAAGTTATCAAACACACACGGAATCCGTATGTGGCATAACATGAGGAAGCATTTTAGCAGAATAATTGCATTGAAATGCTAACTATTACGCGAAAATCGCACAGAGGCCTCACATTCATGGGTTTGCGCACACGGAAGAGTTTATTAGAAATGGCCTTGGCCAGGGAATGCCTTCGAGGTTAGTTCGAGTTGAATATGAGTACAGCCACATAATTGGAACATTGGCTTGGGAGTTGAGAGCAGAGAAGGGTGGGCTAACCGGGGAGTTCGGTTAATCATTTGGAAAATTTTAGATTTTTTTTTTCAACTGTTTCCGTGAATTGCTGTGTTGAAATTTGTTGGAAGGAAATATGTATTGATTGGAAACTTAGTTTTTTTTTTTTTGTTTAAGGTCAGATGCAGTTAAAGGGAAAATTTGTGAAACGAAATATATTTTTCCAGAAGCATTTCTGAGGTTTTTTGTCGCTCTGAAACAGTCGATTAAATGGCTGGGAAATTCATTTTTTTGTTTTAGTTGCTATTTCGGAATCGGTTCACACATGTTAACGATAGGTATTCCCACTAATAGTTTGGTTGAGAAAGCAACTTTTCCAGCGAAGTCGCTTCACACGACGTGTTGATTTTTAAGTCTTGGTGTGTTTCTTTTTTTCTATTCAGTGGTTTTTTTCTTACCGTGGTAAAATTTGTCCAAATGGGCTAAAATTATCTGTAATGCTATTATACAAAAAAAAAAAAAATCTTATAAGCAAGTAAAAACTTTTGTTCTTTTGTTAACAACATTAACAACTCCACCACGCCATTGATTCCAATGCTTTATTTCAATGACTTTCCGTATGTCAGCTCCATCGATTTAATCAGTTTGATGCCTGCTCAAATTGCTGCTGACTTGACACTTTTCGATAGCAAATTGGGTCCGCCTGAGTTGAGTTTGTAAGTTCTGTGATGAAGCAGATGTTTTTTTTAAAATTCGCTCGATGGCGACAGTCTTCAAATATCTCAATACACACATACCGCTGGTGCAGATGATAAACTGAAAGGGTGTTCTTCTAAGCTTGCAAAGCAACTGCGTAAGCTTTTCTATCTATGCTATTCTTCTGGGCTTTTCCCGAGCAGATGGAAGACTGTATCACTCTAAAAGAGGTGCATACCTCCCCCTCCAATTACTGGTTAAATGAATTTCTTGCCTTCTTTTTTAGGTCATGGAAACGGTAGTAGACCGTCAACTCATATATCTTTAAGTAGGAGACTGACAGTATGGCTTTCGGAACCAAAGGTTCACTGGTGATTTAATAGCATATCTCTCTGAAAAATGGAATGGAACCAATCCTTACACTGTTATTTAAAAAGTAAGGCTGGCGCACCTGATATTTCTAAGTCATTTGATAGAGTCTGGCATCGGGACTTCTTATCTAAAATGCGTGAATTTGGGTCTTATACTCACCGCAAAAATGCAGGTGTGCCTCAGGGCTCCGTCTTTTCTCTAGCTCTCTTCTTTATTTTTATAAATGATCTTTCGCCTGATATTTGTTTTGCTGACGACTCAACTTTTAGCTTTTCATATTTGTTTTCAAATCAACGTCCCTGCTTTTTGGACGTGGAAATGGAACGGTAGTATTAAATATGAACGTGATAACAGATGCTACTTATATGACCAGATGGGCAATGCTAGAGCGTTGATTAATGTTAAAATGCGGAAAGTATTGCAGAAAAAATAGTTTTTCCTAAAATGTGTGTTATTGATCAACAAGAATTGTGAAAAACCTTTTGACAGTAACCTGACAGTGTCCTTTTTGGAATAACAATAGGGAAAAGGATCATATAAGAGAAAGTTGTCAAAAAACTATTGAATTCTTTAATAGCCAAATAGATGAACTCAGTAATACTATACAAAAAATCATTATAAATATAATCAAATAATAATGTAAATGTACATTACAGTACATTTGTAGGATTGTGATTCGATTCTTCTGCGCTTTCTCGGGTGCTTAATTGATCCAGGGTTGATGAAAAGTTTCGTTCTTCTTTAAACAGCTTTAATTGCAGCTTTTGTTGCGCAGAATATAAAAGCGGGGGCTTCCACGCTTCCATTTGGAGTTTTGATCGTTACTCTTGCAGAACCCCTACACAATTTTTCAACGAGTTCATTATTGATATGCCACTCATCAAAGAAGCATTTTCCAATCTTAAGTAAAGAAAAAAAACTAGATTCTATTGGAAGAAATGAAGGAATAGGGGTAATCGTGTTTTAAGGGAGATTCGTGGTTCGAGTTCCAACAGAATCCAAAAATGTTTTTCCACGGGTATCGCCTTCCGCAAGAAATTGCAAGTTCTCCGTTAATAGATTCATTTCGTTTCCGTGAAAGCTGTTCGGAATCTGCATTAAATTGTTCCATTCCATTCCATTCCATTGTTCCTTCCATTCCCTCACAAGACACGGTTGTGAGAAATACGCTAGGTTTTGGGGCTAACCGCCCTGTTACGCCAGCCACTTATTAAATTATTTATTTCTCCCTTGGCACCATTTGAAGCCAACATTTTTAACGTGGTACCTGTAGTGGAATGCTTAACTTGGCTTTGCTCATCCCCTTCATAACGAATCTGAATGGATTCAAATGAATGAGCATCGGTATGTCCTACTCAATCATTTCCTGTTTTATTTTAAACCCCTTGATGTGCGTGTTAATTTAGCCAAAAGCTATCCTTTTCTAAACCAAAAGGATATAACTTTCAAAGTAATAATGTTTTTCGTGCTTTCAAATGCTGATTTGGGGTTAGTATCGAAATAGAATAGTTTGGCTATTTTTGTTTAATTAAGATCATGGCTTTCAAAATAAAATGGTTTGCTTATTTTTATTAAAAGATATGACTTATTCAAATTTACAGAATCTGACTTTCCTACACATTCAACTCTTTTCACGGCATAGTGAAAATTCAATTTTGAACAATGATCTACTTCTTTCATGATTGACTCCTTCTTAGCTGGACAGCTTCTCTTCCACTTCACCATCAAAACTTCGATTAGAACTTCGAGGGAGACACCAGAGTTCTTCTGCTATGAACAACCTAATCCATCATGTATTCATTTCTTCTTCTACATACTTAATAATATTGAACAACTGAATTTGTTTGGTCATCTTTAGATGGGCCGTCCACGCCTAATTTAGCATCATGCGCAAGATTTCCCTTCTAGGCCCTACGGAATTTTTCATTGCGTTATTGGGAGCAATATTCTGTTTGAATTTGCAACATTGCAATTAATGTTTATCCTACCCTTGCGCCTGTACATTTGTACATCTTGCTTGAGCGGCTAGGAGGGTCGGTAATTTTTCATGTTCAAATTTTGTATTTACGACCATTTTATATTCTTAGCTCATATAAGAATTACTTACTTACTTACTTAGGTGGGCACTACAGTTTGGAGTGATCCTGAGCCTCAACCAGCATCTCACGCCGACAATTTCAATTTCAGGCGAGCTATCTCTAGTTTTGCACTCTAAGTCGGTTGGATCTCCTTCCATTTGATTGTGCTACCTAAGGCGAGGTCTTCACCTTCCACGATTTCGTTGCAAAATGGTCTATCGAGCGGGGGCGTGATAAGAATTACGCTGTCTTATTATTTTTCCACTCCTTCGAATTCATTACCGAAGCCTTTGATATCCGCTAGTTGAATTTTAGGTATTATTGTTGTACATATAGTTCCATCTTCTAGTTCAAATCTTTTCCCCACCGGCAGATGTTTTACGTGTTTTAAATCAGACCCCGAATTTCTACAGTTAGTGAAACTTGGGCATATTTTGTAATACGTCTTTGAGTATCGAGTAGAATATAAGGTTGTATGCCTCCTAGTGTTTAGCCATTGATGCCTTTTACCTTGGAATTCCCGTAGGTCGTCCATCCTCTTTCGTGAGTTTTATGGGGATAGGAATCTACGCAGAAATATATTTTCATAGTTTTCCAAATTTATTGAAATTTTCCTAAGTCCGAATTCCTTCAAGTACTTACTCAAACAAAAATTAAAAAATGATTTTAGAGACGTAATCTCAATTTGTTGAAGATTAATCCATCTCGGTTTTTAACCGTGAAGCTAGATGTTTATGTGAGAGAGTCGAATATTTGATAGTAGAATGAATGATTCGAGAATATTCTTGACAATGGGGTAGTTGATGCTCAACATGTGTGAAAAGCAAATTGATTCCTTTCAAGTTATTTGATGCCCTACAAAAACAAAATGGATGGATAATGTAATTTTGAATGTCTTTAACTATTTGTTACATTCTTGTCTTTTGATGGCAAAAAGCATTTATATTCAGTAAAAGTCCGTAAAATTATCTAAGTCGTGTATTTTAAGGATTCTCATCACGTTCGCGGTCAACTACAAGTAAACATTTCTTCTTCTCCTCTTGGTCACATCAGCAAGAAATCAAAAATTCACAAGCCGAATCGCAATACTCCTTAACACAAATGTATCTACACATCGAATTTTCTTGTTATTCCGTTAGTGTGAATTGATGCAAAACATATTTCCTAGAGCACGCGCCTAACAACAGCAGTTTTGTTAAAAAAAGCAGAAACACTACTCCGACTCGTGGTGAGAGCAAAGGAGGTTTTTTTTCTTCCTTAAAGAATTTAAAATTCTTTCAATCCACATGTTTGATTTAAAAACAAAGCGGATTGCATTGCTCGGATACCTAAATACTCATTTTGAACGTTTCAGGCACCAAGTGTGTTCTTTTTTTTACTTTAATATTTCCTCCAATTATCCACAGCTGTGGTACAAAGCTATATCCTTTTATACCCCCACTCAAGAGCAACAAACACAAAAATGAAAAATCTCCATAACTTGTCCTCCAAAACGGCTCATTCCGTTGTCATCCTTAGGCAAAAAATACATAAAAGAAAAGAAAAAAATATATTTCCATTTGACTGTAGAGGCGTCTATACAATGTGCAAATAAAATTGTTATTCCCACAAATAAAAAGGATATAAATTTCATTTATGGCTGAATTTTCAAAAACAAGCACTATATCAACACTATAACTTCGATTGGGGGATTTTTTCCTTTACTCCTCGTCGTTTTTGTTCAAAAGTAAATATCCTAGGGTGTCATAAAATATTATGACCTTTTGTTGTCTGGCTTATATGGAGGTATGCTATCAAATGGCTTTATATCTATGTACACAACTAACACTTTACAGTTTTCCTCGAGTTTTTGAATTTTCACACACAATTGAAGTGAAAATGACAATTGATATAATTTATACACAGCCGGACGACAGTCGGTGGTGGTGGTAATGGTAAGAAACTTAACGGCTCGAATAGAAACTGAATCCTTTTTTCCTTTGAATGCGCCTATTTAATGCTTTGAGGCTAACAAAACCCACAAAAAAACTATTTTATAGTGTAATGTGTTTGGGGCGAAAGAATGGCAAAAATAAAATGAATAAATTCAAAGACAACAAAACACAATATAACCAAATAAAAATGTGAAAAAAAGAGGAACACAACCTACAAAAGAATAGTGTTGACCTCGAAAATTCATTGTTCGCCCTGTTGCTTGGAGCTTTTTTGCAGCTGCCCTATCATTTTCCTTCTTCATTTTTTTTTCTATTTTGTTTGTTCATTTATCTAAGCGCATTGTCGTCGTAGCTTCCTGTTATTCTAGTTTCCTAGTGAAGAAAATACAGGAAAGCAAAAAAAAAGGAGAGAAAAACGAAAAACTAAATGCAAAACACAACAAATGGTCATAAAATCTCTGCAGAATTGTTGGCATGCATTTAATGGTTTTGGTCTTTCATTTTGCTTGATTTTTGAATAAATGTTTAAGGGTCCAGTAGGGGTTACTTGAAAATTTTTTTGAAATGTTGTTTCAGCTCAAAAATAAGTGAAGTAACCTTTCTTTGTTTTTTTTTTTATATCGCAAATGAAAGACACTCACAAGACAAATCAGTTAAGTTTCTTCCTCCCCGTGACAAGATGTAGAAGTTGTTCTCTTTTGAGAACGTGGCTAGAGCCACGAACTAAGTCCTCTTTCTCTCATTTTGGCCGATTTATCAGAAAAGCAAAAATGAAGACATTTTATATTTTGCCCTGAAATCGCAAAGACTCAGCATAGATCTTTACAAAGCTGACAGTTCTGACCTCTATGTTAAGCTTATGGTTCTCTCGGCGGTCTGTTCTCAGTCGTTTATTTCATATTCCTATAAGTGAGCTGACCTTTGAAGTTTGCATTGATCACTGATTCTCTGGAGTCTAATTAATAAATTAGACCTCGAGTAATTTAATAGAGTAGCGAAGAGCCCCGGAGCCCTATCGCATTTATCACAATCAAGCCTTGTGTAAATGGAGGTGATCCACAATTTTATTCTGACTATGAATTGCTAATCGGGGATACTTTTTTTGTTTTCTGTTAACTACAAACAGGAGGCGTAGCAGGCAGAAGTGCTTACCATTTCGCCAAGGGTACCAAATCTAGGCCTGGCTTCTAATGTCTTCATGTGCATCTCATTTCTGGAAGATCTTATCTGAGTCTGAGATCAATAAGGAAACTTCTTGACATAAAACCCTCAGCTTTTTGGCTTTTTGTTTGACATTTTCCAGGTCATGCATGGTTTGCTAAGGATACTCAAGCAGAGCTCTTTAATGACATGAAAAACAATCAGTAATCCAAAAATATGTTCTAGAACTTAGTTGCAGGATCTTCTATTTCCATCGATTTTTGTACACAAAAATGTTTTAAAACATTAGCGCAATAATTTGCCCACAGGAAGAAGGCAGTGGATCCATTCCAATTGTTTGAATTCTCATTCATAGCCCCAATTGGTGCCCAATGTGAAGGTTTGATAACTTGATCCTTTTGCGTATCGTATTTTTGTAACTTTATAATTGCAGTTGTGTTGTGCAGTGGTTTCAATAACCCCTGCGACTATAGTGCTACTATGCGAAAAGAAATAACGAATCTGTTTAAATTCGACTTCAAAAAGCTCTAACTGTTGACGAATATGAGGTTCTCATACGGAATCCTGTTGCTCTGCTCCAGCACTTTGGTAATGCGAATAAAGGTCTAATAGTTTTGGGGTTATAACTGTGATAAAAGCTGAAATGGACTGCCGAAAATTATTTAACTGGCGCCGCGCTAAACGTGAACTGTCTTCAAAAAAGACATGGAAGGATCAAAGAAGAGAGTTTTTGTTTTAGAGTTGTGGTCATTGAATCTTCTTTGATCCTTCCATGTCTTTTTTGACTTCCAATTCAACTCCAAAACTTTTAACAATAACGAATTCTATGTCATTGCATTCTTTCTAAAGTGAACTGTTTTGTTGAACATTACAAGTACAGTTGTTTTGTGCAGTAGTTCAAGTTGACTTACTTGCGACTGAACTTTGTTTGTCTGCCCAGTATTTGAGGAACTCAAACTTGAGCTCAATGGTCTTGGTATAATAGTTGTGAAATTCGCCTGCTTAAAATTCCTCAACTGGCGCCCAACGTAAAACATTGGTAATTGTATTGTTGAACGTTTCACGTACAGTTGTTTCCTACTATAGTTCAAATTTATCAGTTGCAACTGAACTCTTTTGGTTTGCTCCAGCATTTAAGTAATTCAAACTTGGCCACAATGCATTTGGTGTCTTTATAGCTGACGTTCGTCTGCCCAAAACTCCTTAGCTGGCGCCCAACGTGAAACATTGATAATTATCTTATTGAACATCTTTTTCAGTACAGTTGCTTCCTTCTGCAGTTCAAAGTACTCGTATTTAACTTGCAACTGAACTGTTGGTCTGCTCCAGCACTTCAGTAATTCAAACTTGAGCTAGATGGTCTTGGTATCAGAATTGCGAAATTCGCCTTCACAAAATATCTTAACTGCAGCGTAACGTTAAACATTCGCAACTGTCTTCTGGAACCTTCTGCTGCAGTTCAAAATATCTTGACTCTGTTTGTTCGCTCCAGCAGTTAAGTTATTTATATGTAGGTTCAATAGTTTTGGTTTCAGAAACGTGATAAAAGCTGAAATTCGCATACCCAAAGTTCCTTAACTGGCGTCTAACGTGAAACATTCGTGACTGTCTTGTTGAACGTTGCCCGTACATTTGCTTCCCGCTGCAATTCAATTTATCTTACTTACAACTGAACTCTGTCTGCTCCAGTACTTAATTATTTCGAACGTGAGCTCAATGGTATTGGTATCAGAACTGTGAAACTGCCCTGCCGAAAATTCCTTAAATGGCGCCCAACGTGAAACATTCGTAACTGTCTCGTTGTAGGTAACCCGTGCAGTTGTTTCCTGCAGTAGGTAAATTTGTTTTGAATACTGAACCAACAAAGAACTGTTGTTCTCCATCCAGGAATTGCGATGTTTACTCATCAAATGTGTAAGACACTTTCCTGTTCATTGAAGTGCTGCTTTTAGAGAATAGTGGTTCCTTAAAATCTCTTTTCGGAGGCTAAGTTTCTATACCTTTGTTATTTTTTGTTCTTAACGAACTTTATAACACTAAATGCATCACAAAAAAGACAAAATAAGTTAGTCAATGCGCAATTTCCGCCGACACAAAGTCGGCACATGGACTCATTCTTTAAAAGTCACATGCGAAGCTCTTTAACTTGGTGACCATTCCAGGAAAAGTGATACAGAATGCTATCCTCTCGAACCCACTTAAAAGCATGCCTTCAGCTCTTAACATTCACTTTTTTTATCACTTTGTATATAGATAGATAGGCACACATACCTAAGCTACATTTTTGTTTAATTATTTCTATCGAAGCCCACACAGCACAGCAGCACCTAGCTATCTTTTTTTCCCTCTTTTTTCTTCTATGAGCATTGTTTGTGAATAGACAGGGGAGGATGTCCGACAAGTGAATGCACACACATGTGTAGTAAAGAGTCCTTATCTTTGTCCCCAGCTATGTTTCTATTACCACATTCAATGTTATTGTTGCAATGAATAGTTTTCAGCTATGCTAGAATGAGTACATAAATGTACATTGTATCGTTTGTGTATATCGCAATCTCAGAGGTGTTTTGTTACGGTATCCCATAGGACAAGCACTCAATATTCTATTATCCGGAAAGTAAAATACAACAACTATTTTTACACACAAACAATGCAATAATAGTTGTAACAAAAAGCTTAAAAAACACGGAGGTAAAGTGCATCATGCACATCGTTTGAGATAGCTTCTGTGATGCTTCCTGGTGGGCTTACATATGTGCTGGACAATAATATTCCGGAACAAAACATCTGCAGCACAGTTTGTTTTGGCCCAAAAGCACATAGAGAACTGCTATACTTTTGAATACCTACACAAACACGCACACATGG
The DNA here is from genome assembly GCA_914767635.1 of Melanostoma mellinum. Lineage (NCBI taxonomy): Eukaryota > Metazoa > Arthropoda > Insecta > Diptera > Syrphidae > Melanostoma > Melanostoma mellinum. The sequence continues at coordinate 37,888,588 of OU612060.1, read as the reverse complement.
ACAACCATATTGTCGAGGTTAACCTCGAATCGGTATCGATATGCATGGCCCGGAAATGGCGATGTGGGTTGGCACACACTTTAGTGAGAAGTTATTATCTGAAAGTAATAATATCTCTATATGTTTTCCAAACGAGTAACTCGAAAACTGTCCTTTCAGGATGCACTTCACAGATAGGCATAAGCATAGGCAATGTTGTTTTGTATTTTCATGCACATATTATTTTGCCACCTCCCTTTCCCCAAAAAAGCAGACAATAATGTGTCGATGTATGAGGAGAAATGGGTGACACTGTGCGAGTATGTGTATAGTGCCGATAGATAGGCAGAGGAAAAACATTTAATATTCCCTAAAGGATTTATTAGGGGCTTGGAGTAGTCGTACCAAAGGAGGCGAGAACAAATATAGGTAGAAATAAAGTTATAACTGTCCATTGCACCATTCAATGAGTGCAACTTGTCTGGCTTGGGGCATCTATGCGAAAGCCCAATGGAAATATTGTGTCTGCTTTCCGGGGCTGTTATCAATTGACCTGTATTGTCTTTTTATTTTATTTTTTTCTTGTGTTGTTCTTCTTTTTTTTTTTATTGTATACTTGTCCTGCTGCTGTCGTCGAACATGGTCGTCGTTGTCCTCTTCGACATCGTAAGGAGGATGCTTGCTTAGTTTATTGTAAAGTAGGTCAAGGGATTAGAAGTGCGCTCTAATTGATGCAATTTTCCATTCAATGATAGAATGTTTAATTGATCTTGTGTTTGATTTGACTTTCGACTTATTTCATTGCCGTTTGTACATTATTAAGGATTAACAATAGGACTTAGAAGCAATGAGTTATAAATGGCAAAGTAGATCCGCATGAAGGTATGTAGCCCACTTGCAATGCTTTTGGCATTCATTTATAAAATTAATTGGATTTAATGAAGAAGGAGTTTCAACGTGATTTGTTTTTTCAAGTTTCTTATTTATGTTGATAGTTTTTGAAATCAAGTTGAGGCTTGTTTTGTGTTCTCCTTGAAAAAGAAAACATTTCCGATTCATCGTCACAATAACTCGAAAATCACTTTGATAATAATTTGTTGACACACAATTCAGTGGGATATTCGCCTTTATTTCGAAATAACACGTATCTTAACTGGTTCAAGTAGCATGTATATATTTGACTCCTCTTCTTGATTGCTTGAGTCACTACAAAAGTTTGAGCTACCCAACTCTTACGCAGGTTTAATAAGTGGTTGAGTTGTTTCACGGATACCGCTTTCCAAGAGGAACTGGCAGGTCTTCCAAGAAAAATAACCAGAGCCATAAAAAGCTATTTCGAACTTAGTCGTTTGGAATCGGGAAGAGCTATTTGGTCCCTGAAATGCATTAGACGTTGAGAACTTTTGAGCTTTATTGCTCTGTTTATTTTCACAATCTTTGACTGAGTTCGTAGATTTTGAGTACAGTGCAAAATTTTTGTTGCCATTGAAGTTACACAAGTTGAAGTTACACTTGCCTTCACCGAACCCTATTTGATTCTTTTGACACTAACCCACTCTTTCATTTTGGGGTACGTTTGGAATCCATTGCTTGTTGAAACACTCTTCACTTTTTTGTTTGGGCTTAATACTCATGGAACACAATATAACGGTTTATTCGTTGTTAACGTTAAAATGATCGTTGAAATAAAGATTTTTCTGCAATTTTGATTTACTTAGCCTGTGGCCAATATGGACCCCACCACTAAAATACTGCGAAATATCGTTTTTCGGTTATAAACATTAAAATATTTCATTAGAAAATGAACCTAAGGATGAGGGCAGTACAAATTTTAGTTCGAGGTCAATATGGACCCCATCAATAAATTTCTATGAAAATTCTGTTTTTGCTTGCCTATATTAAAATACTTCATCAGAACACAAGGATTCGGGTTGTACAAACTCAACTTGAAGTTTTGGCAGTTCCGGGCCAATATGGACCCCACCAATAAAATTCAACAATATTCTACGAAAACTCGTTTTTGCTTACCTACATTCAAATATTGCATTAGAAAATGAACACTAGGATGTGGGTGATACAAATTTAACTTGAAGTTGTTGGCAGTTCCGGACAACATGTTAAGCATGCGGTCCTTGTGTGGCTAATGCTACAATGTCTACCACATCCATCGGTGGTGGCTCTGATTTTTTTTTGTCTTCTGCTTTTATAAAAAGGTGACATCTGCCTTTCTTTTACAAGAGAGATTCTGATGAGCTGTTCGTAAACGTAAACTTAAAATGTTAATGGATAAACCACTGAGCTTTTATTCCGCCACCAAAACTACAAGTCGGAGGAGGAGGCTTAGAATTGCCGAAGATTATTCAAAGCGACCAACTGAATCATCAAAACGAAAGAAGACGTCAAAGCCTATCGATATAGCGTCTACGCGATATAGCAGTTGCTGAACGACTGAACCGTGTTAGATCCTCATCCCCAAAATCATGTGCAAGCTATTGAATCTCTTGAAAATGATATTTGAACCATAGATTTGCTAATACATAGGGCACGTTCAGTAACCTGTCGGATAGGCCCGGACACCCGTATCCTAGATACCTTTTTCAACGATTCAGATATCTTTTTGCCCATTGCTACCGAAAACAGCTTTGAAATATAAAAACTCAACTCTTAACAATAGAAAAGCATTCAAAATACCGTTGCTAGACGATTAGAATTTATTTTTTCGACCCCGTGCGTGTAAATTCACTCTTATACTGAAATTTTTAAGTCATAAAAAAAAGTCATCAGAATGAGTTTAATAAAATAAAAGTCATAATTTCATACGTTTCCAACTTTGAGTTTGAATATCTTCAGAACGGTTGCCTCTATGAAAAAAATTATTTTGAGCTTTTTTGTAGAGCATTCAATTTCCTATTCAAATAATTTGTCAGTTTATTTCTAACTACAATGCTAAAATGTCAAGCTATAAAAATAAGAAAAAATTTAAATTTTTTTTTCCATAACATTTGTATGGAAAAGAGAAATTTAAAAACAGGCACCTCTATGTTAATATTATGAGCTCAAATTTTGAGAGGCTTCGTTATATACCTTCCTGAAAGTATTTAGCCTGTTTTATCGTTGAAAAAAAAAAGTTGCCCAAAAATGACACACCCTAATACATACATTTAGATATCACTACCTTGATCATCGCCGCAAGTATTGAATGAATATGCTTTACCACCATCACATCGTCAGAATCTATAGTGGTTCTCACCTCAATTTCCCGCTTTTACTTTCTCCCTCTTCTGAAACGTCTCAGTAATTCATCCAAAAAATATTTGACCATCGTAATCATATTCAGTAGTTATGTAAAACCGCTTTGATATCTACAAAGGGGTAAACGGAAGTATCAAAATGGTGATTGTCAATTTTATCGATTTTCAAGTCCAAAATTTTTTTGAATGCCTGGGGACGAATTAACGCACACGTGATCGTTTAATACGTGACTGAATTATGAGAGTTTGACACTACTTCTCACGCTATCGAGCACTTTAGTACCACATTTTGACAGTTATTCAGTAGGAAAATACTCATTAGTATCTCGCAAACGGTTTAGAGGTCTAGGTCAAAGATAGCCAGGATCGCTGGAAAAGCTAAACTGGGCTGTTGTTAAAGCATCAGTCTCTTTCACTAGTGTGTTCTATCGGGGGAACCATTTTTTGTTTTCTAGTTTGTAAAATGCTTATTTTTTAGTAACCGCATTGTTGCGTTTGGAATTCATTCCAAGCACGATGTCCTTTCCGACTGACTGTTCAGAAAAATAGTTGCGAGTACGACTGAGGAAATAAGTGCTCGGAACGATTGTCTCTCTAATTCGTTTCAGGATTATAGCCATGATAGTCAAGAAAACGCACCATTGAAACTGCAAAACTCCAGCAGTTAAAGAAAAACAATTGCATGCATTTTGCGTGACTACCCTTACAAAGATCAAACTTTTATTATAGGGGGAAGCTTGACTGGGCAATCTTTTTCAACTTGAGAAGCGAACTTTGAAGGATCTGTCCTTGGGTCGTGTGAATTTTGAAATGCCTGCCGTTCAAAATAAGATGCCAAAACCGGAAACTCTCAACAAAGTTTATGTCAGCATATAGTCATTTTTAAACTCATATCGTTCAAAATCGGATATAAAAATGAGATTTTCAAAACAGAAATTTAACCAAAGCTTATAAGAGCATTTTCAATGTCAATCTTTCATTCGCTGGGTCAGTGTTGCCATTTTTCATTCGCTGAGTCCGTGTTGCCATTTTCCATTCGCTGTCCTTGGGTGTGTCCTTAGGTTCAAAATAGGAACCCAAACTAAGATAATAAAAACAAAAATGCTACCAAAATTTATAAGCCAATGTAGCCATCTTTCATTTGCTGAGTTAGTGTAGCCATCTTTCTTTCGCTGAGGCAGTGCTGCCATCTTTCATCGGCTGATAGTGAAATAAGATGAAACAAAATCGAATGTACCTTACTAGGGTATATAGATCATAGGCAGTGAGCTACTCAGCTGTTCCATGCACTTGACTATCGTTTTACCACCCACTTTGCAATGTCTATAGCCAGGCGCGTACTAGGCAGCCGGTGAACCCTTTGCTTCTTAGTGGTTTTGTGAGTTTAACACTCAGTAATTCTTTGTTCTCCTTACTTCTAGTAGTTTCTTGATGAAATTTTCGTCAGACTTTTATGCAATAATAAAAAAGAAAATCACCTCCGGGAATACGCTGTATAGGAGCACGCACCCTACGCAGCCGCTAACTCCCATGTTGAATCTACTGCGCGCCTTGCCTTGTACAACAATTTGATTATTCAGAATTTGTAAGTAAAACAGTATGTTCTCTAACAGGAAGATTAATGACCTACAAGCTAAGTTGTTTAATCTCCCCTAATAAGAGGTGTAGCGTGTAGTGCGGAGGCAATTGCAAATCAGGATCCTTCCTATCTTTGTTTGTTCTTTAAATAAAAAGAAGGGTTGTGGTTACCTCTCCACATAAGACCTCTGTCAAAAACACGCCCTTATTCAAATTTAATAATTCACAACCTTATTTTAATCTCAAAAATGGAAACCAACTGGTTCTCGAAAGATAAATGATTAAATTTCATTTAACATGAGAACCCTAGCCACTTGTTGCAAGTTCTAGTTCCTTTTACCCATTACCATCTTTCATATAGTTTTTGCCTCATAGTTAGTCAAAGCTTCATGGATATACCTTCACAATCTCCATACCTTTTTTTTTAATTAGTTTCCAAAGCACAAGCTGCTTTACTAAATCTATATAAGAAAAGGAAAACTATTAAAATGAAATTCTCAGAACACGCAATAATTAATCAAAACCCCTCTTTTCTTCTTCATAAGCATCAGGATCTTGCCAGTGATGCTGACATTTATTGTCGGTTCATGGTGGGATACTATGCACCTATATGAAATTCAACAAGCATCGTTAATTATACCAGAATATAAAGTGAAGAATATAAGAATCAAAGGAAGTATAGCAGTGGTCTCTGGTCTTGGTCAGTTGTTTTATTTTATTTCAATGGAATGCTATTCATCTCCGTCAAAGACAAGTTTAGAAAAGCAACTAGTTTTCTTTTCTGAGATTTATTTTGTAGATTTCTTTTGTCTTAAGACATCCTTTTTCATTCGTAAAAGGGTAAGTCAGTTTATTCAACTTTTCTCAAAGCATAATCCAAAAGAATGAATGAGGAACTTGACAACAGAGCAAAACTTAAGGGCTTAAGAGCTTCTCAGTGCTAAAGCTGCTGGCATATTAAAGAAAATATAATCAGTCTCAAGGTTTAAGTTGGTTTCTTGATGCGCGAACGCAGAGAAGGGATTCGGCTCGGTTCGATTAGTTTTTTAATAGTCTCTTAGATTGCAATGAAATGAAATCAAAAGTTGAGAACTTAAGACTCTTGAATGGAAAGAGTGGATTATTTGTTTTGATATTTAAGGTGCAGTGAGATAGTGGTTAGCGTGTCTGTTTCTTCTTTGGAGGTTTGAGGTGTGAATCCCAGAAATATCGCTTTTTGCGACGAATTGGTGCTTTCTCCGATAGTAAATTCATGCCATGAAGACCACTTTATCGATTAGACGTTCGAAATCGGCAAAGGTACCTTCCATTCCCTCACAAGGTGTGGTTGAGAGAAATGCACCAGGCATCACTCTGTTGGGCTATCCTTTTTATTTTTATTTATAGAAAAGCCCCTTCCCTTTTATTTATAGAAGACCCTTCGGAGAATCTAAATTCAAATCATTCCTGCTGAATGGCTTCCCGTAACCGACATTTTGAAAAGGACTTTCCTCGATATCAAAAGACTTGTGTGTTTCATTAGCCTTAGGACCGAAAATAAGGTTGAAGTTCAGGTACTTTGGTAAACTTGTGCTCCTTTTTGCGACTCCAGACTGCTAGTTTGACTTCCTTAAAGTGAAACGCATGAATTATGTCTTCAATTTCTTTACTCCAACGACACAGAACCATGGTGTTACAAATTGCAATAGAACTTTTTGTAAAGCCTAATAAAAAGAGGAAGCTCTTTATTGACTTATTTCGTACTAAACTCTGCAACATTAATCCTTCCCCCTGCCATTTGCTCTAAACGAAAAATGTAGTCAATCTCTCAACAACTAAACTTGAGTAGCTATTACTTACGAGGCGTGTAGATGTAGATAAAATATAGTTCAGTGATACCTACACTATACACACAACAATCCTCTCACATTGCACAATGAATGTTCACAATGTGATACAATCCGAGTAAAAGAAGTGTTTGCTCCCCAAAAAAAAAAAAAAAAAAAGAATAGATATAAATGTGAAAAGAGTCATGTACAAAATGTAAATGGAAAAGTTCACTCCTTTTCTGGCTGTCGTTAGTTCAGCCTCAGAAGACGTTTTCCTTTTAACGTAAGTAATTTGATTGTGGGAGAATAAAACACTCTTCTCTTTTTTTTCTTTGCTTGTGTTGGAGCGTATTTTTGTGCGAATTGAGTTGTGTATTAAACGGGGCCAGAGGTTTTTGTCAGGCTATGTTGGTTTGGCACAATTGAGTAAGATTCTTTATTTTTTTTACATTTTGCTACTTTCCATTAAAAATAATTTACTTTCCTTTCACGAAAAATAAAAAAACAACACGAGAAAAATAGCAATTTTGTGTTTTTTTGCTCTCTTTTTGCTCAACCATTTCAACACAAAACGAATGTTTGCACATGTAGGTAGGTAAAAAAAAGGTTTGCTCAATTCTTAAGGAAATACTAAAGTTGGAAGAAAGAGAAAACAAAAAATGAAATAAAATTCCGCATGATTGATTGCCTAACTAAATTGCTTCGATAGCTCTATATACAGTGGGTTTTGCTTTTGCTTTGAGAACGAATGGTTTTTCTTTAGTATGCAGCAGATGTTATGGTGACTCGTTGAAGTTCCATATACATATATAAGACTAAATTCATAGCCCTCTGGGTATGCTTGTTCAAAATAAGTCGTTGTCGTCTGCTCTTACATACCTCTAACGTCTTAATCATGAATTTATTTCCTTACCAAGTAAGTGTATCATCGTTGAACGACGAGATCGTGAAAACAGAATTGATGGTGTGAGAGATAAAGCAGCAGCTCGTGAGTACTCGTACCTTCCTGTTCTAATAGAGGAACAAACTCAAATGATTTCGAAAACGTGATCCTTTTATATTAAGGTATAGGGATGTTGGTGTTGTGGAAGCTTTTATGCCATTCAACTGCCTCCAGCAAGACTCATTACATTTTCGTAAAAATGTTCTCATTGAAAGTTTATTCAAGTATAACATCATTCTTTTTCACTTCAAGTTTGTTGTTGCTACAATTTGTTTTTTTTTTGTGTTTTTTTAGAACTGCAAAGCCTTGTGGTGATGATTTTCCGAAAGTGATTGTATGGTGTTCTCAATTTTGGTGTAACAGTTGTGTTGTGTGTTGTTCGATGTTTTGAAGGCAATTAACGACAAGTGGCCTGGCAATCTATCAAAAACTTTTGGGTATTCATTTTCAACTAAAGCATAAGGCTTAACTCTGAAGTTTGAATCGACATTTCAATGGTGAAGCTCTTTTTGATTTGAGATAATGGTTCATAAAAAAGAAACCTAATAAAAACAATTTTGCCAAGACACGAAGAGCATGTTAACATAAGGGTGCTGTGATTTATATGACGGAAAATACATTTCGATCTGATTTATGGGGTTTTTAGTACGTCAGTACTAAATATGTATAAAACATCATTTATTGGACATATATTTCCGTTCTCTGCTGCACACAAATAATCTATGAATATCGCACGTGCTGCTTTGCTCATTAGACAACACAAAATGGTGTTTCAAATAGAATTCTACTTCAGCCACCATCAGTGACGTGAGTCCTTGAATCGATGTTTCAATGGTGAAGCTATTTTTAATTTGAAATGATGGTTGTTGAAGTGAAGAAAAAACAATTTGTAGCTACTTATGGCCGCCTGTTAACAAAAGAATCCTGTAGACTTGCTTGTCGAACTCATTTTCAACTGATCCATCCAATGTTTCTTTTTTTAGTTCTTCTGTACTAAAAATATTTGATTCCTTTTTTCTTGGATATTTCCTTATGTTTATCAAATCAGAAGATGATTTACATCTATTACACGCACTGCACAGCTAATAACATCACACAAAATGGTATTTCCAAGGAATACAACCCAAGCCATAATCAGTGAAAGGTTTCGCTTTGCATGTGCAAAGCCTTTCTTTTGTTTTGGTGTATCAGCTCTTAAAAATCAAACTAAAAAAATTTTACGATCATGCTTTACACATATAGTATCCCTTACAATATCGTGTAAATTCCAATGTAGACAAAAGTTATAATGATTTTAGCACTTTCTTAGTACTTATGTACTAAACATGTATAAAATATTTCTTTGTGTACATTTTGTGGCTTCCTTTTTTGTTAAAACATTATAAATGAATATTGTACGTACTGGTTAGGTTATTACGCAATATTCAACGCTGTTTGTAAGCATTTTTCAGATTGCAAGCTCTGCAACTCTCAACAACTATTCACACGAGCGTGACTAACGGACTACAAATATATTAAGAAATGTAATTTTAAGCTTGTTGTGAACGTAGATTCTTCACAAAATTTACAGAAAATGATAGAAAAGTAGATGGTGGTGCAATTTAAATGCATAAAATAGCTCATTCATAGCTCAATTTCATAATTGGTGAACACAAATAGAGTGTGACAGTTCGTAGCAACAAATTGAAAATTCTTGACAGCCAATTTGCTTTTTTTAGCATTGAAACAGTTGAAATTTAAATCTATCCATCGGAACTGCAAGCTTGTGAACTTTATTGCCATCTTTTCCTTTAGAGCTTGCGAAGAATCAATACTCGTGACAAGCTTAAAATCACATTTCTTCTTTTATTCGTTTTTAGCTTGTCGTGCTCTTGTGAATAGTTGTTGATAATCGCTTTGTAGACTAGTAAAGTTTAAAGATTTGAAAATGAAGTTAAGTGTTGGTAAGCTGTATTAGCTCATGAAATACTCATTAATAATAATAATATCATAATGATAAAAAAAAAACCTCAAGGTATAACAAATAACTGAAGTTTAAAACACATTTAGTACATAAGTACTAAAAAAAGAGCTAAAATAACTAAAGCTTCTTTCTTCATTGTTCTTAACGAGATATATTTAAGGATCCTATTGTAGATCTGTTAAGCGGATATTTTGATTTGTGATAACTTTTAAATCGAATCAAAAAAAGAGCCTCAAGTTGCGTACACACTATGCCGAGCGGCATCAATCGGCACATGCCGATCGGCAATACCGACTTAGTGTGGACGCCTCGATCGGCCTTCCTCCTTGCCGCCTCCTTGCCGATCGGCATAGTGTGGACGCATCTTTTCACTTGAGAAGAAAAACCTGTCACTTACGATTACTTTTATTTTTATAGAACAATATATTTTATGCGATCAAGGGGTGTACGAGTTTATGGAATTAGCCGTGCAGTGAGAAAGTGTTTTTGGCTTTACGGCGGACGCAATGGTTTGAATCTTGTTCCAGTTCTTCTTTTAGCTTCCCAAATTTCCTTACATCGGTTGTGAAATTACAGCCACCTTATTCAGCTAATAAAGCAGGAATGTTTACTTCCATGATCGTACATAGAACCGCTGATTGGTATCTTACTGAGATCGAACCTTTTCAAAGAAGGGATATACCAAATATGCGGCATAGAAGTTTTGAATAAGACTTGTTATATGCTCGGGATAATGGCTGAACATTTCTTGGGCTCATGGAGAGTATAGAAAACTACGAACTTATTATAGATTTGAAGAATATCAAGCCTAGTTCAAGAAAGCGCTTTTCATGGCAATGAATCTGCCAACGGAAGACTTGTCAATTCCTCGCGAAAGGTGATGTGAGTGGAAAAGCATTTTTGGGTTTTATTTCTGTTGGGGTTCGAACAGGCAGACATGTTACGCTAAGGGCACCATTTTCTCGATTTCGGACTTTGCAGGAAATGTTGATCACCTCCATTCCCTAGACCCTGGGGCTCATCGTTCTGTTGCGCCATGTATCAAAATTGTATCTTTAGTGTTCTGATGTGAACTTTTTGATGTTAATGATGAATGCTTGTCGGATCCAAGGTTTATCTAAAAGAGCAGGAAATCTCTTTTTAGTTGAAGTTAGTTTTTTTCCGATACTAGGCTTTAAAAACAGTGATATTCATATCTAACCGAGTGAATAATTCCGGTGTACTGAGTTTGGTAGATCCTGGTTTCAGCTTTGACTTTTGCTTGGGTTGGTGATGATTTGAATGTTTTGTGACTTATTTCTGAGATGAGATTTATTTCATCAGATTATGAGAAATTTTTTCACCAGTGAATTCACCACTTCTTTCGCCACTTCTTCACCAGTGAATTCACCAGTTCTTTCACCAGAGAATACGAACCCATAACCGAGCAAAAGCCTACTGGCCTGAAATGAGCAGTTGACTCAATCGAATTGATAAGTGCAACGATAAGAACCGCAATAAAACTTTTGAGGGCGGGCAAAGCAGCTTGACTTGACAGCATACGTAATGAGTTTCTGAAAGCTCACTCTAAAGAAGCTTCTTGAATTTGGAAAAATTTGCGAAGGATGCTTCATTGTGATCGATTATTACCATCGATTGCTTATTCAACTTGAAGGAACCTGAGTATTAATCAGGGCTATGTTTAGAAATTTTGAAAAGATACTCGATCGGGTTAATCGGAATACACCCGAAGTACGATTTTTGGGTGGAAGATCCCATAGCAGTGCTCTGCCATTATTAAGAAATCAATGAAATTTGCGGTGTTACTCTTGCTACACAAGCGACAGCTATCAGACTCCGATAAAGTGTATTGGGAGGGAAAAAAAGTGATTTTCATCAATACTTTTTTTGCTGGCAATCGACAACGTGATGAATGTCACGATGGAAACAGGTGACAGCTATGGTTTTTAATAGAATCCGTTTGATAAACTTAGGCACTAAGACTAAGAAGATTAGGTCCGTATGTCTCCTCGTAACTTGTGAATTCACTGGTGAATGCTTGTGAAGAACTAGTGAATTCACCTGTGAACGCAACGTCCATTATGCAGAATTGCAGAGGCAATGAGGACACATTTTGAAAGTCAACCTGGTTGAACTATAATCCAAAACCTTTTCACGTTTCAATAGAATTTTTGATCTGTACCTACGGTTCTTCCCACTCACTGGGCTGCGTTTCCATGGAAAGTATTTCACTTTCAGCCACAGCAGGTAGGTGAAGCCATAAGCATGGTAGAAAATCTGTTTGAAGTATGACATCACATCCACCCCACTAAGCACTAACTACTTTGAGTAAGGTTTCCTTTTAATTGAATTGATGCAAGAAAGTCAAAACCACAAGTCTGAATTAAAGACTTTGCCATCATATTCAACTTAATGGTTATTAAACGGAGTGAAGTTAAGCTTAAGGTGCATCAGCATCATATTTGACACTCCCACGCACTCATGATATGAAGAAACTATGATTTTCTTCTGTCTGTCTTTGAAGTAATTCTCAGAGGGTTAAAGATAAAGTTTCACGCAAGGTGAACTTTTCTTTTGTGCGGCCGTGATCCGTACGAAGATTTCATTTTCGGTTTTTGACTGCAAAGGATATCCTTTCCTTGCAGCTTACCATACTTTTTCCAAATGATGTTGCGTCACATATAGGCGAATGACAGATTCACTCCTTTCTGACACACACACTATGTTTGTTGGTATATGTGTTAGATTTTTATTATTTATTCACAGTAAATCTGATGAGAGGAAATCTCATTAGAGGTTTTGCGTGAATATTTCAACGTCAATCAAAATTGCGTGTGTGCGTATAAATTCTAGTTTGTGGTTTTTGCTGATTCAGATTTTCATTTGCTTTTTGTAGCAACAAAGTGAAAAGTGAGTATGTATATGTGTGTGAGAGTGTGTCTTGCGAAGACAAATCTATGCTAGAGGTCTGTTTGTCAGAGTCATTATGGCTTATTTAATAAATTTGATGCGACGGCGGCGAGGTGCGGCGCGGCAATGGTTGGAAGAATTCCTTAGCGTGTCTATGTGTTTGTTTTTTTTGAGCGATGGATGTTGTCAGTCATTGCTTCAAAGGCACGGAATGTCGGAAGGTGGGAATACCATAATAAATTGCAAGAGGTTCATCTTTTCCTTTGGCAAATACCGATGATTTATGATTGTTTATGAGTTGCAATTATTTGTGTTTTCGCAAAGCCTTTGGGGTTGAAAGGGTTGAGATGCTTGAACTGACAGTTTGAAATCACATCTGGATTTGACGGATGGTGTTTTAATGAAATCCATTTTACACTTTGTTGTTTCGTTGTCCCTTCTTCCTTTTTTTTTTTTTTCATTAGTAAAGACAGTAGGCTGTGGATGTGATAAAGTAATAATTTGAAGGTTTTAATTGGAAACGGCAGAACATAGGAAAAGATGATTTTTGTAATGAATTCTGGGAAAAATGTTCATCGCCGTTAAGCTCATGAAGCACATTGATTTGGGCCACAACACGCCAACAATGAAATCCTTGCTCAGAATTGAGTTCTTGCAAGTGTCCCACCGTTTCATAATCACTTTGTGCCACTTCATCCAGGCTCTTCTTTTGGGAGAGATTTTTAGCGCTACAAAACGTTTAAGTCGGTGTATCTTTTTTCGCCTGTTTTTCCTTATTAAGAAAAAAATACTCAATTTAAAGAATAGATTAAGAACGCTTTCCGTGTTTAGAAGAGCATCTTCTTGCTTCTACTCGATATTACAACTTGCTTAGAAATGAACAGTGATTTTACTAGATTTGTTCTGCTTTCAAACTCATTTCATAAATTTTGACGGAGCGGAAACTATTTTTTGATCTTCTGAAGCAGTTTAGTAGGGTAGCTGCGATCTTTTCGAGATCACAATACTCGTAAAAAATACAAAAATTAAGAAGAAGAAAGCATTCCTCAAATTCAATCTGATCAGACGGATCAATTTTGGCAATTCTGGGACTGATGCAATATAGTTCAAGTTTGCTTCCATTAGAACTCTGTTGATAGGTGATGTGGTTGGGCTTGTTGTTAAATCATCTTTTGGTTCTCTTTGTGATTTGGCACAATGTGAATTGTGAATGCCAGTTGTTGTGTAGATTTTTCAGTTTTGAAGCCGCATTGTTAATCACCAGCTACTCTGACAACAAGTGTAATGCCCGTGGCGTAGTGATTACCATGTTTGCCTGTTACATGGTAGTTTAAGGTTCGAGCCACAGAAACATCCACATGTTTTTCTAAGGGCTTCAGCATTCGCGAGGAACTGGTAATTCTTCCAAAACAGATAAGCGAACGTAATGATGGCCTATTCAGGGATAGTAACGTTTCAGATCCGTTCTTACCGTATTTTGGCCATAGTTTCCTGGATACAGGAATCTAGGCACTCCCATCTTTCATTGTATTTTGTTACCAATGATCTGTTTAATTTCACAGAGCGGGACCCTGATTGATTGATCAATGAGGGTCAAGTGCTGAGCCTTTTCTCGCTAATTCGTCCGCTTTTTCATTTCCCGGTATGCCAATGTGACCGGAAAACCAGCAGAGTCTAACGTTAGCTGTTCGGGACACAAAGAAACAGGCTTTGAATGGACAAGATTGGCAGAAATCGCTTTTATTGCTGCTCGGATATAAATGGAAAACATGTTGTTAGCATGTGATAGCGCCATCATGGACACCTGTTTTGCAGCATTTGTAACTGCAAAGATCTCGGCTTGGAAGACACTGTTGTGATTTAGAAAGTTGAAAAAACTGGCTAGATTTTGAGTTTCTGAAAAGAAACCTGCACCTGTTCCAACTTCCATTTTCTAGCCGTCGGCGTCTTCATAATTGATATAGACGTCTCGTTTATATGGAGTGTTTCATTCTCCCAATCCTGTCTATTGGGAGAGATGGTTGAGAAGGATTTCTTACAGTCCAGATATGGAGTTATGTAATCCGTGCAGATACTGTGTTCTGCGTATCTTTATAAAATCTGTGCAGTGCATGTCCTGGTTGTCTGGTTTTCGAGGCATTACACTGATTTAACCTGTATGCGCTGTTTGCTGTCTATTCTTGAACATTAGAGATCAAGGGGTGTGCGATTACGAATTAATTCCTATCTCGGAGTTGGTGTAGTTCTCATTGCTCCGATGACACAATTACAGTCCTTTCCTTTGTATTTTGATTAGGGTTATCAAATGCTTGAATTTTTCCAGGGTCTTCCACCAGACCAAATCGGGTCTAGCAATGGCAGATACCAACATCAACATGAAGATTTTAGTACATATTTGGTTCCCAATTTTCGCCAAAAACCCTGTTAAACGAATACAGTGCTATCATGACTTTTTTGTATCTTTCTCGATGTTGTGGCCCCAGTTCAGTTTTTTTCGCTCCCAAGTGTCTTGCATGATCAATTGGGGTTCCATTTAATTTAATCTTGGCATCTGAGAGGTAGGTACTTTTCTTATATTTGTGAATAGTACAAAATCTGTTTTGTCCAAGCGCAGACCTTGGGTAGTGCATTATTCAATTGTTCGCTTATAGCGATGTTTGGGAGTTATAAGGATTTCATTCATGACCAGGATCCAGAGTAAGGGTGAGAGGATATCTCCTTGTGGGGTTCTTCGTGACACACACTTCTTCAAGCTTGCACCTCTTAGTTTGCTGTGGGTCTGACTTTTCGTCAGCATACACATGATCCAATTCGTGATTGTTTCTTCTACTTTTAGATCATTTATTGCTTTCTTAATTACACTGTTTTGTAGGTTAAATTGTTGAAAGCTCCTTCAATGTCCTTTAAAGCTGCCAGTGAGTTGTAGGCCCTTAAAGTGTGTTAGGTGCCAAAGTCTCCATAACTTTGTTTATTTATTTTACAACAATTGACATGAGTTCTGAACGAAAAACACTGAATAAGATTTTTTATTTTATAAGTGGTTTTAAGAAGAATAATGCCTCTGTTTTGATGTCCTGATTGAGCAATAATGTGATTGTATAGCTCTTTGCAACTTCTTTTCTTCCATAGACCATCAAATCTACGAAAGCTCGATTGAAATAAGTAGCTTAGCGCAACTATTTATTTCCAACCCAACTGTCCCCACTCTCTCGTAATTGCTCAAGTTTTTTTTTTCTTTTGACAGAAGAAAACAGTTTCCTAAAATTTTGGACTAGGAATATTTTAGCATTTCTAAAATGCAAAAACTAGGTCTAGTTACCAAGTCATTGTCTGTTTTGGCTGGATACCCCTTAAAAAATTCAAATTCAGCTTCTTAAGCCTGAACTACATCGAAACACAAAGTGAAAAAAGTAAAAAAACCAAATAAAGTAAAAGCTTTTCAAATACACACATATTACTGCGTGACACCTGTTGGCAACATTTAAAAAACTCAGAAAAGCCTTTTAGAAGGTTAAATATTTCAAAACAAAACAATAAACAACTTATCAAAAAAGAAAAATTTCTGTTTTTGGGAGCTGGCTATGGTTAATGTTCAATAATTTTAATTGAAAACGCCTCAATTTACTTTAAAATTTGAAAACAAAGTTGACATTTACTTCAATTTTATAACTTTCAAAATAGGTTTGAAACTATGAAAGAGCTTTTGTTATGAAAACTACAGGATTCTAGTGATGAAAGCGCTACCTTTCAAGAAAAATAAACAAAATTATTTGATTGTGTTTGTTTTCAAAAAATTGCCTAAAGTGAAAGCTTCGATATGTGCGAGCTTTTTTCAAAGACACTTTTTTAAATTGAGAGGAAGAAATACAAATTTGTTTTTGATAGAAGAGTTTCGGAATATCATTTGACTTTTTCAAGAAACTTTTTACTTTGTGTTTCGATGTAGTTCAGGCTTTACAATCATACAAAGTTGCTTTCGCTGTCTTTATGCTTAGATTTTTGAAGTAACGGAACGAACTCTGATGCGGTTTATTTTTTAATAAATAAAGGGATCAAGGAGCAAGGTTTATGTGTCCATATTCCCACAGGAACGTAAACGAGAACTTTGTGCTTGTGTTGTAAAGGCTCCAAAACTACTGAACCAATTTGGATCAAATTTGCATCTAAAATGGTATAGAAGCTGAGAAAAGACACAGGCTATTACCTTTCCATTATCTCTCGGGAACGGGAAGGGAATGTGAGCATAACTAGGGGTTTGAAAAATGCTGGAATGATGCCAAAAATTCTGTCCCCCTGAGATTGCTTGCTTGCACTTCAAAAACTATACTTCATCTACATTTTCCCACTGAAATGGAAACTTGGAAAATGTTTTACTTAGTTTACTCAATTCGATCAACGTAGGTTCCGAGCTACCCCAGGCGGGCCAGCTAGTCTTTTAATTATAAGAGTGTATCCTATGAAGCATGTACCTAGTATGAAGTCTGCTTATTCTCTTCACAAAACAATGATTTGGTATTCACTGTGGCACATAGTTGAAACATGACTTGAAAACCCATAATATAGTTTGTCCACCGTATTATTGCGTAACAAAAGTAGGTACCATCTTGTTTGATTTTCGATGGTTTCCAAACCAAGAGGCATACACACACACTAACATTCATACATTTATCTCCGTTTTTATTAAATTTTTTTGATGAACCAAAATACCTCAAAGTCAAGAAGTGTCCTCTTCTAATCTTTCCAATCTAACTTATGGTGTATCTTTCTTTTTTATGTCACAGTTAAGTTGACCTACATCAATGTCATGACACTTGTTGGCATATTTCTTTTATTTTATCTTCAATGTCTTCTGAGAGGAAATATAATAAAATAAAATATTTTCCTTCTTCAATCCAAGATGTCAATAAAATCAAGTTATATGTCTCATATTGCCTGGTTCCATTCCATGCGGGCTCCTTAATTCCATAAATTCCTCTACTAAATTACGGCACCACATCACAATTAAAAGTTGTCCCTCTCTCTTTTCAAAACCAAAAAGTGACATCTGCTAATAACACACACCAACAAAACAAAATGTTTTCTAAAATGTTGCCTTCTGGAATATAAATTGTGACATAAACCACTCTCCAATCAAATGTCCTAGCCACAAAACGAAAATGTCAAAACTTTAAGTACCCAAATCTGATGGGAATTTTCAAGGAAAGTACTTGAAGTACTTTAGAAATCTAATGCCCAATAAAATGTGGGTTTTCTCAAATCAACAACAACTTAAGTTTGTTCTTTACACATGGCTAAGGATATCAAAATCCAATGTGTGCTGCACACTCGCTCGAATGACGTACGAAAATTAATATCCTTTTATCTATACCAACATATACTTATGTATGAGAAAAGAAGTGTATTCTTTGGTTGCTAAAGGAAGAGACAGAGAAAAGCATTTGGAAGGTTCCTTATAAAACACCCAGATGAAAAGATGCTGCTGCTTACCTACTTTGTTCGGTTGCATGCACTAAATAAGTCCGTGAGTAAAACTTTGTGCATATTATGTACGAATATTTTTTATGTGCATATGAAGGTACCTACCTACGTACATAAGGAAAAGTAAATGGGGAGTGACGGAAATTTATTTAATATTCCGCAAAATTGCATCGCAAGTTAAACATAATTTGTCACAGATGTTTATTCCTCAATGCGCAAACATGCAGGAATCTCAAAATAGGATTTTGCCTTCACTTTCGCAGTGTAAGTGTATAGTGAGTGTGTGCCTCCTCCTAATCTTCAAGGATAATTTTTGTTATTTTTTATTATTTCTTTTTGTTGTTGTTGTTGTCTTATTTTATATTATTTTGTGCTTCCGACGTTTTGGACGTGTGTTTACTTCGTGGCTGGGTTAGCCAAAGAAGGAGCTTAGCTGTGAATAATTCTCCTTTGACTCATTCTCACTCTTCACGCTTCCTTCCATTTCTGCTTGCTCTTTAGGTACTGACTGTATGTCGTTTAGTTTCGACCGTACACTCCCTGTGCTTGGGTTATCAGCATTTAAGGATTAAGGATCTGAAACGAGACTAAGAAAATTCCTTTTATACTTCACATTGAATGTGAGGAAATCTTTGGTTAGCTGCAAAAGAAGTAAACAATATAAATGATAAACTAAACACCCACCCAACTCATAGAGTCCTGACACAAAAACTTGCTTTTGCCCACAACATCGTGCTAAACATGAATTTATTTATATAGCTGCGACTTCTCTGTGATGGAATTTTGGCAATGTGCTTTTTCTTTGGGTTTTGTCTTTAAGTGTAAAGAACAAATGGGTGGTGGCTGCTGATTTGAAACGATTGCATATTTTTGGTATAACTACAAAAGTGTGTATGTGTCGGTGGATATCCTGATTTAGACTGATGGCCGTAGAAGTAGATGTGGGGCAATTTCTCATTTTATGTGCCAACACAAAGTGAGTGTGCTATTCTTGTGTGGTGTATGTTTTGTGGTTGAGCTTATGGGTTGTGAAATTGCCTTTCTGGAAGGACAAATCGAGGGAACAATGAATGTAATCATGAAATATACGAACAGAGGCTAACGTACATTTAAAAACATTCGAAGAAGAGTCCTTTTTTTCTTCTATTTGTTGGTTTAGTTTTTGGAATGCTTCTTTTTTTTATTTCATGAAAGTCTTGTTTATTTGTGTTGGTACCTACACCCACCTACATTTACAGATACCCACACACCTACAAGTGAAGAAAGAAGTTTTCTATTTATGCAGGGCGAGATGACGTGAAAATGCAAATGCTTTTGAATAGTATTTTGATGTTCAGTAGCATTATGCATCAGCTGTGCTACTTGGAAAGTACAACTGTTGTTGAGTGTTGTTTTAGTAGCTTTTGGAAATATTTATTCAAATTGGCTTTTGGAAAATTGCATAATATCTGTGGGTAGCTACAACAATCTGTTATGCACTCAGAAGGAGTGTTTTACGTTTGCTTCGAGTGAATGTTAAGGGACTTGGATGTTGGATGTACCTACCTAGGCTACGAACTTGACTTCAATTGCTGTCATGGACATTGAACATTGGAAGAGTACCTACTTCTGGGATTTTGTAAGTATTTCTGAATAGCTAAATATATTCCCTGAGGGAATATAAATTTTTCACTCAATGAAGTCAGGTCTTCATTAATTTGATTTGACTTTATCTTTTGCTTTGAAATCAAAGGCTGGCTGTTGGTTCGTCTCGTCTTCTCAAATTCCCATAGTAAAACTCTTTCTGGAAATTTTAACAAAACGTTATGAAGTATCTACTTCAAATTATCTCGTGTTGTGGTTTGAATTTCATGAACTTTTTAGGAGGTCAATGTATACTGTTTCGTTGCTTCCATTTTCTAACTTCGACCAAGTAAATGTCTGATGAAACATGAAATAGGTATTGTTCGTTAAGTTTTTCGAAGAAATTTCTACGCTGCAATCATGTTTCCGGTAAGAATACGATTTTAACTATATTTTGGGCGCATGGTTCACGCAACTCTTTTGAACAATTCTCCTTTAACAATGTTCCATAAAACCCGAAAGCGGTGAAATTTTTCTTGCATGTTTCCAAGAATTTGTTTAGGAGTAGTCATTGATAATGCGAATTGCCGATAGCTTGTTTCTCTTAGGACACAACCCCTTGAATGAATGAATGAATGAAAATTGGGGTTTTGTATTGTACCTCGACCTGTTTAGATCTATTGTACCCGCTACTTCTTAATTAAAGTACTTCATCCAGATTAGTTCCTCTGATGAAACTTAGTATCTGGATTACGCTTAGGAGTTTTAGCTCCCTCTCCTCTACATAGCAGGATCCTAGGTACTTCTTTCTTTGGTGTATTAGAGCTTCGCAGTCACCTAAGAGGTGGTCAGGAGACTCTTCCTGTTCGTTGCAATATCTGCATTGGTCGTCGGTCTCTATGCCGAGTACTTTAAGGTGTTCTCTTAGTCTGCTGTGTCCGGTTAAAACCCGGCTAGCATTCTAACGTTGTTTCTATTAAGTTTTATTACTTCTTTGTAACGTTTTTTGTTAAAAGTGCCAAGTAGAGGTTTGGCTTGGCGCATCTTGGGGAGCTAATTCCAATGTTTGGCTCTGTTGTCTTCCTCCGACTTTTTGATTTCTTTCTTAATGTGGCTTTCTGTTATTCCACAGAAAGGTTCCGGTCCAATGAGTGGTGATCCGGCTCCTGTCTTTGTCAGTTTGCCTGCCTGTTCATTGCCTATGATTCCTACATGTCCTGGTACCCAGTAGATTGTAACCTTGTTGTTACTGCCCGTTTGTTCAATTTATCAATGCATTCGCTGACAAGGTTTAAGGTAATTGTGTAGGATCGTAGGGCCTTAATTGCAGCTTGACTGTCTGTCATTATTGCAGTGTGTTTGTTGTTATATTTTCTGTCAATGTTTACTTCCGCGCATTTGCCTATTGCATAGACTTCGGCTTGGAATATGCTTGACATTCTTCCCATAGGTACTGAAATTTTTGTTCTTGGCCCAAAAATTCCTTCTCCAGTTCCCTCAGTTGTTCTTGAGCCATCTGTATACTTTTTTATTGCGTGGGTCTTCATTGAGTAGGTCTCTTTTTCACTTTGCCATGCCTTTTTGTGGTACCCGTGGTGTAATGGTTAGCATGTCCACCTTCTAACCCAGAGGTTCGAGGTTCGAATCCCAACAGAGGCAAAATGCAAAAATGTTTTTCCACGGGTATCGCCTTTCGCGAGGAATTGGCAAGTCCTCCGTTAGTAAATTCATTGCCATGAAAAGCGCATTCTCAAATTAGCCGTTCGGAACCGGCGAAAAATTGAAGGTCCCCTCCATTCCCTCACAAGGCATGGTTGTAAGAAATGCGCTAGGCACAGGGGCTCCTCGCTCTGTTGCGCCACCCTATTTATTTATTTTATTTATGCCTTTTTGTTACTTAGCTCAACGCCGAAGAGCTTATCGAGTTCCTTAGTCTTGCTATCCCGAGGGAAGTCAATGAGTGGTAACTCGTTTGATATTATGTTCTTTTCGCTAGATCTCAGGACACACTCAGTCTCTTTGGCAAATCTAGCAATTGCTTTTGAGGTGCTTCTTATATACTTACAAAGCCGCAGTTTGACAGCTTCTCATTGCTCCTGATATGCATATGCACGCAAGTCTTTGTACTTTTTCTAATGATTTTCTAGTGGTCACCTGGTCAGTTCTCTTGTTCCAGACTACCGCTCCATAGGTAAGGACCGGCCTTACCATCATTAGGTACATCCACCGAATAATGCTCGGTATACGACCCCTTACGGAGTGGCAAATCGGGAAAATTAGAACAAAATTGGAATCTAAGCGACATCTTTCTGCCGCTCAGCTTTTAATTTTTACGTTTTGTCGCTTTACCGCTCAGTAGGTACGTGCCTTTAGAGCGTATAAATAAAGGCAGTGAAACAGTTACAGAGAATATAACGAATTGGTAGAGCAAACAATATCATCAGACATAAATGGGGGTTTGGCAGTTAAACGACCATATTTAGTGGTGGCCATAACGCAAAGTGTCCTTTCAGTTTATCTAAAAATCAAGGCTTTGAAATGAGGCATGGCTCTTCTGCAGTTTCAAATATATGTCGAAGAAATAATAAACTATAGGAATCGAGTCAGAGAATCTTCAGTTACTAGGGAAGGCTTATTTCGACAACTTTGAGGGGATTTCAGCAAAAGACATTTTGACCTTCCTCAACTAAGCGAATGTTCGAAGAAAAGTTTGATCTTGAAAATCAGGCTCACCTCAAAGTTCTTGCGTAGAGGCAATAACCATTGAGTGTTGAAAATTTAGTATTTTGATGCCGCGCTTCTAGACTTAATTGGCACAAAGTTGATGCCTTCTCAGCATGAGACCTAATGTCATTAGATGCAGTCCTCTTCGCCTACCAGGCTTATGTCTACGTTTACATACAGGACCGGACTTAGGTAAATTAGCACCTTGTGGAAGATTAACAGACACCGCCTAATCCAGCCCTTGTTCTAGGTTCAGTAGAAAGATTCATTTTGCTTATTTCCAGCTAGAATCTTTTGGAATTTGCAACAGTCTTTCGCGAGTGATTGACAAATTCTCCAATACTTTCTCGATTATCCGTGGAATCGGCAGAAAATTGTAGGTTCATCTACTCCCTGACAAGGCTAAGGCGTGGGGCTCCCTGCTCTGTTGTGTCACCCTATGTGTGTTGTGTATGTACATATGTTCCAATGTGCCCCCAGAATTCGGTACTCTAATGCATTTTCACTTCTTGGGCTAATGGCCTTGTATACATGTGTTGCTATTGAAGAAGGCTATAAAATGAACGTTCAGTTGCGCCTGCAGAGAAACAAAAAGAAAGGCAGACTAAAACACCCGTGGTGCAGAAAGGGCGAGGACATCTGAAATCGGTTGCCTCCACACATAGGAATATGGAAAACCTTGAAGTCCCATCAATACTTAGTGGTTTTGCAGTAGTGAAACACAAAAACCTGATGGTTTCAGGCTGTAGCCCACGTATTGCATGAGTGATATTGACTTTAAGGGCTGAAATCGGGCCAATCACAAAAAAAAAAAAACTTCCAAAGGGGTCAAACCGTAGATCTAACGCGAACTACTGACATCGCCAAGACAGGTTATAATTTTTAATAAGTTTTCCATATTGTCTCACGCTGTTCAAATGCTCAGAAACTCATTTCCTGTTTTTCGAAAAGGAAACTGTTGTAAGTATTGAATTCATTTACGATTCAAAACTAAACCATACGATGGGCCACCCTGCATAAGTTCGTTAAGGCTGTGAGTTAACTTTGTTCTTTAATTTTGCTTGTTTTTCAATGTTGTCGAGAGTTTTGCAATTTAATTGCGACTTCTTCGGTAGTAAGCAAAAGAGGACCTAAAGCCGATCCTTGTGGTACCCCATTCAGAAGCTTTTTCCTGCCTCTGAATGTTTTGTATATTGTCGTTTATTTCGGTCTGTTCATAATATATTCTTATAAATTAGGCTTCAGGGCAGCTCTTTGTTGGATCCTCATGTCTCAGAAACCGTCTTATATTCTTAGCATCAGATGGATCTCATCTCTTTCTTGTTCTCTTTCTCATGGTTTTTATAAAGGCGTGTCGCAAGCGCTTGTTCCTTGTTTTTGCTCTAAATTTCGAAGTAGTTAGCTAGTTAGTTGAAAAAACTTTATTTAAAAAACTGCTTTAAAATGTACAATATGATAACCTTAAGTTTAATAAGCTTTGGCTGTCTACCAGACTGACATATAATTTTTGTTTATTTGTTCATTTTAAAAGTTTCCTTCGAGGATGCGTTGCCTATAGCTCAGTGCATTGGTTGTGTAACTATTCATATCTATCCAGCCTCGTTTGAAAGTACCTTACTCGCAACTCCTTTTGAAGATGTAACCCCTTTGGAGAGTCTGGATATTCTCAGCCTTTCGTTCCACAATATGGCCTGTAATATTCTTCTATATTATCGCTTTTCTTTTGGCCAAATTGTGTTATTTCATTAAAAGGCCAGACTTAAAAAGAGGGGAATCAATTTTTGAATGTTTACACAGATTGAAAACACAAGTCGTTTTTTCTTAGCACAACGTTCAATTCGAGCTTGACGCACTTCCTTTCATAATCAAAATTTTAACCATCAGAGTGTGATATCATTTGCAAACGAATTGGTTAAAGCAAACATCGTTATTTGCAATCTATTTAAGCCCAAGAACTCATCAGCCTTATTTTGTAAGAAATGCTCATGATTGCTTTTAGAAGAAGCCACTTGACGTTTTTTTCTTTTCACACCTCACCTCAAAAGTTTCTTGCCTATTCATGCTCGAATAGAAAAAAGTGTTTGCTCGACATTTTCATTTCCCACGCAAGAGATAAGCAAATGTTTAACCACTGAACCAAACCAAATTGAAAAAGAATTCCCCGACCATAATGCTCCGCACGTAGAAGTAGATAAACCCATTCTCACCTTTTTTCTACCTTCTTTCAACGCAATAAGCTAATCAAAGTAATGGATTTCAATTCGTTGCCGAATGCTGGAGCAACGTGTTCATTTGGGTTAATTAATTCCCACGTACATGTCGTTTCATAACCTTTCATCCCATCTTGACAGACATTCCAAAATCGTTCACTCACTCACACACGCTCCTAGAAGTAAATGAAAGGGAAGAAATTAATTGCCAACGAAGACAAAGAAGCAACATGCCGTGCCGTAGCTTAAAAGCCAGGCTCATACCCACCAAACCGCCAACCTTCTACAACCATCACCTCCTTATGTATAATATTTTTTTGTTCTTTTGCTTTTGTTCAAAGGAGAATAACATCGAGCACCTATTGTAAAGACACAAGGACACCGGAGCACGTTGTTGAAATATGAATTCTGCGAGTTAATTAAAATACTTCAAGAAAACAAAATTTCCAACAAAAAAAATTTAAAGAAGTGAGAAGAAAGTGTGGAGTGGAATCAAATTGAACTAATGCCTTATCCTTGCACGCGCCTCTAAAAAAAAAAAATGTTACTGATTATGGCCGCATCCGAGTATAAGAGTATTCGGATCGGAATTTCATCTGCCTTTTGTTTCACCTTTGAATAGGGGGAGGCTTTCTATGAAAATTGAGTAATTTGTGAATTTAATGTTGTCAATTATTTCAAGTGCTTTTGACATCACATGCTGCGGTAACGAATGGGTTACCTGAGAGTTCTTGAAATTGTTTAATGTGTTTAAGGCGAAGTGGTTTTGGGAAATTTACATTTTAATTTATCTATTCTCTTCTATTTTATGAAATAAAGGACACATTTTTGAATTTTAGTTTAACTTTAATTATTCAAATTTATTATGTTGAGAGTAGTTTTACTTTGATGTGAGTGTAAAAGAGGCAGATCAAAAGACAAAGATAAAGACAAACTAGGCAGGTACTTGGGATAGATATGCAAAAAGTTTTCTGGAAAGTTTGAACTGCTTTTTTGAAAATTGTTTGAAATAGTTGAGTAATATAAGCGTTAGATGTTAAGCATTCCTTTTATCCCTTTTGGTCTGTGAGGAATATATTTACCGTCCCATTCACGTCTTTGGTTACTCAAAATTTCTGAAATTGCTTTGAAATTGATATCTCACGAGCCTGAGAATATTAAAGACTCAAATGATATGAGGTACTTACTTTGTAGATCATTTAAATTAAATGTTTTGAACTTTGATTGGTTTGGTCTAAACTTAGGGTGAACGAATTTTTACAACAGTTGTATTGAGCTTAGCACTAAGCCTTAGGAGTGAGTAGTAAAGAAGGTTGAAACTTTTCACTGGTGCCGGGCTTTCGAGAGATTTTAAAGTTGAAAAGATTCAGTCCTGGAGACTTTGTCAAGGGTGGAGTAGCATAAGAAAAAACAAGATATTATTCGTAGCCCTTATGACTATTCCTGCTATCTCTGTTTCTTTATACTTTCTCCTAACTTAACAAACTCTTCCCAAAGTTTGTTTTAAAAAAAAAGTCGATTTTCTTTTTCTTTTCCCCATCGACGTTACGGGCATCGTGATATCGGAGGGACCCAGCTCTACCACTTGGCTGCCTTCCTGGTGGTTCTTTCGGGGGGTACACAGCGTTGAAACCTTCTTCTCGGTTTTGAATTCTTCCATGTCTGAGTCAAACCAAATGTAGATGGCATTTTTCCTGTACCAGGAGTGCCTTGTTCTACTTTTCTTCTTTGTGTCTGACCGTTGTATGATCTTACCTATCTATGACAAGGTTCTTTGGATCTCTTCTTTGAACATGACAATAACATTTGAGTCGATTGTGCTTTATTGTTTCCAAGATCGTGTTTTCGATGTGGCGGCTTACACGGGCTGGGTAACAAATGCCCAGTTGCTGATTCCGACGACGAATCGACATTTCACGATCATCATTAACACTGAACGCTACAACTGCAAAATTCTCTTCCTAAAGTACTGTTGTGACAAACCATGTACATTTTTCACAGAGTGATGTTCTTGGGGGTTCTGTACGTCGACATGTTTTAAATCACCTGTAGGATTAAGAGGGTTACTCTACAAGTGAAATGCAGTTTTCTTCTACGCTTGTACCTTCGAATTACAGAAAGAGCAAAATCATATTATTCCCTCCTAGTAAGGTTCGTCTATTAAATTTGCAGAAGATCAAGTAGCTTTGTTAACTCATTTGTATTACAAGTACTTGTAGCTTTGTTTAACCGGATCTAAAAGACTCTCAAAAATGCATAAACTCCCTTTAAAGAGGCGCCCTCATTCCTCTCAACGTGGAGTACATTTCTTTTGTTGTCATTTCCGTTTTCAATGAAAACTCAAAAGTCTCAAGTACTGAATTCATATGTCTTTCCAAAAATCTATTAAATTATGACAAAACTTTTGCACTTCTATTTCCTGTCGTAAACTCTACCATAATACTGCAGCATAATTCCTTTGAAAGAAAAAACCCATCAACTTATGCTATAGACGTTCTGACATATATCTGGTTTACAATTTCACATACAAATGAAAATAGCTGGTGTATATGCCAAAAACTCATTTGATACTTTCTCTATTAGAGATTTCTTTCTTCTCTTCCTTTGTATAAAGGCACATGTCATTCATTTCACATTGCAAATACAGAACATGGAATACCGACCCGAGCTAAGCCCAACCCAACCTAAACCAACCCAGAAGACCCGAGCCGAGACTAACACAACTTCTTTTTGTTGATTAAACTTCATATAGGTATAGATACTTACGTACAAGTACGAGTATGCACACACAAAAGTGAGGTTCGTTGAACCAAGCCAAGTGCTTGCCGCTGACACGACTCTCTAAAACTTTGAACAATTGACAAAAAAAACTATTTGTGTATTTGGCGTTAAGCAACACTGAAGAAGGACAGCAACGTAGAAATAAAAAAAAAATCACAAAATGGTCTTAAAACTTTCAATCTCCTCGTTGAGAGGGTTTATATTTTTTGCCTCATTCAACTGAGAACGATATGAGGATGTCAATTACCATTCAGTCTGAGAAATCTTGGAGAAGAATTTGATTTTTTTTTTGTTTATTGTTTTGCCTTTAAATGGGCTCTGATTTCTTGTTGTCGACTTTAAGCGTTTTAAAATGTGCCAGACCAAGAATGGATTTTCTGTGTTCGAATGTTCTTCTTATGCAAACCATGTGGCTTAGGCTTAAGGGTATTTAAGAAAATGGAGATTGTAATAAAATTTAATTGGATCAACACTCTCCGGAGATTTTAAATAATTTGCGGGTCGCATTAAACCGCATCTGCTCCTGCTATTAACATTTTTCGTATCGTTACTTGCTTAATGAATCCATTCGATTCTTTGTTGTTAAATTTCGTACAAAATCAATAGAGGGTAACGGTATAGCTCGATTCTATAATGAAAGTGTTCAAATGCTCGAAATTCCCTCCTCAATAATTCTATCGAACGGAGGAGCAAACGGGAGACTTCACAAAAAAATTCAGTAGTTTTTGTCGAAAGCAGTTGGAAGAATTCAAATTCAAATAATTCTTCCGAGAATTCAAGAGAGGAATCGAAAACAACTTTCGAATGATTGGATTTCGAATGAAGTTGCATTGTAGGGCTCCAAAATGAACTGCTATTGTAAAACGAAAATACGAGGGCGCGCGTTTCTAGATAAAAAGTTATTTTAAATTTCAAAGTAATCTCCTTTGAGTTCTATGCATTTAGCCCAACGTTTCTCCAGTTCATTTATCCCTTCCGAAAAATATGATTTGCCGAAATCTTCAAAATAGTCATTTGATTGTGAGATGACTTAGTCAAACCTCTTTCCGCTGAGCTATTTCTTCTAGTGTGAGGACAAGAATTAGCCACACGGGGCTGAATTGGTTGAATAGGCCGGATGAGGGAGCAATCCATAGCCAAATTCATAGATTTTATGGAAACTGCTAATGTGTGCAGATGTGCATTGTTTTGGTGGAAATGGAATTTTTTCATGGCCAATGGCGGTTGCTTTTTTCAATAGCTCATAGAATCATCATCCTTTAATACTAACCATTGATTGTTTTTCCTTTTTCAAGCTAACAAACCCACCTTTTCCTTCTTTCGTGCCGAGTAACCCTGTGAAACCCACTGTTTTGACTGTTCTTTGGTCTTGGGTTGTAGTGGATCCACGTTTCATCCACGGTTACGAAATGACCCAAAAATTGGTTCATATTGCAATTGAAGAACGTCAAACATTCCTGCGATATTGTCACACGGTTGCATTTGTGGTCGATTGTGAGCAAACGCAGCACCCATTTTGCGGAAAGCTTTCTCATACCCAAGTGATCATTCAAAATTGAAACCTCTGAGCTGAGCCATGTGAGATGCTTGTGGCTTTCTCAATCTCCCTCTATTTTAATCACCGATCACCTTAAACCATATCGTGGATTTTTTCAATTGTTTCGGATGTGGAAGTCTCAACTGGGCGTCCAGAACGTTCGACGTTTTCCGTGCTTGTACGGCCACATCGAAATTCAGTAAACCACTTTTTTACCATGGGAATGGATGGAGCAGAGAACCTTAAATATACATACAGTACCGCACATAATTATTGGCACACAAAGCTTTTTAAACTTTAAGCAAACTTTTTAACCGTTACCAACATGCAATTGCACAAATATTTTTTTCCTTCAATGGTTGTCTTATTTTGTATCAAATGCAATAAATTTGACAGTATTATATTTGTCCACATTCAAAGAAATAAAATAACTAGCGTAGAACTACTCAATTACGCGCACAAAATTACTGGCACACTCAGCGTTTTGTGCAATAAATTTGTACCCTCGTGGTCGTACCGTCAAAAAAGTCAATAAT
Organism: Melanostoma mellinum; assembly: GCA_914767635.1. Lineage (NCBI taxonomy): Eukaryota > Metazoa > Arthropoda > Insecta > Diptera > Syrphidae > Melanostoma > Melanostoma mellinum. The sequence goes on along the minus strand of OU612060.1, from coordinate 37,859,327 downwards.
CATAGTAACAGTTATTTAGTTTGTCAAATAAAGTCACGGTTTCTCACAAGAAAAATAAGTTAGGAGTCAGGAAGTTTCATTCAAATAAAATGAGCCCAAAACAAAAAGAAACCACCGAATCCGAAAGAAAAATAGTGGTAAATATGCATAACCAAGGCAAATCATATGCAGAGATTGGACAAGTAATGAATAGAAGCCGATACACTATTCGCAGCATCGTTCATCGCTTTAAGGGTGAATCTAATCTTAAAAGTTCCAAACATACCGGTCGTCCTCGGCTTTTGGATGACCGTGAACGGATCAGGATTGTCCGGAAAGTAAAAGCTGATCCGAAAATAACATCAACCCAAATAGCTGCTGAAGTTAGAGAAGAGTTTGGGAAAACTGTTCATCCCATGACGGTAAGAAGATTGCTTCACGAGGCCGGTTACAATTCTCGAGTTGCTAGACGTAAGCCAATGATTTCAAAAGTCAACCAAAGAAAGCGCTTGGACTACGCTCTCGAATATCGGAGCAAATTAAACAGTTTCTGGGATGATGTGCTGTTTTCAGATGAAAGCAAGTTCAATATTTTTCGATCCGATGGCCGCATTTCCGTGTGGAGAAAACCCAATACCGCTCTGGAGAAAAAAAACTTAGCACTTACAGTGAAACATGGTGGTGGAGGAGTTATGGTGTGGGGTTGCATGTCTGCTGCGGGTGTTGGCGAGCTTGTTTTCATCGAAGGCATCATGGATAAGAAAATTTATCTAGACATTTTAAAAGAAAACTTGAAAAAAAGTGCCAATAAGTTGAGTCTAACACGCTCGTTTACATTCCAGCACGACAACGACCCTAAGCACACGGCTCATGATGTGCGTATGTGGTTAGCATATAATACTGCGCATGTGCTTCCACACCCGCCACAATCTCCAGACTTAAATCCGATTGAACATTTGTGGGAAGAATTGGATAGAAGGGTCAAAAAACGCGCTATTACCACAAAAACAGAACTGAAACAGGCGCTAATCGAAGAATGGCAAAATATTGGAGAAGAAACGACAAGAAAACTGGTGCGTTCCATGCCAAATAGATTAGCTGAAGTTATAAAGCAAAAAGGACTGCATACGAAATACTAACAGTTTTAATTGTGTCTTTTTTTTAAACTTTCCATGCACTGTGCCAATAATTTTGTGCGGCAAAAATGTCAATGTTTGTGAATTATGTTAATTTTTGGAAACCTATTAAAATGTTTCAAATTAACTTTTACTGTATTTAATAGTAAATAAGTACCACCTTAAAATAAAAAAATAATGGTTGTGTTAGCAAAGGCTTAAAAGCAGCATTACTTTTCAAAAAAGTTAGATGTGCCAATAATTAAGTGTGTGTGTGTATGTCCAGCTAAGCCTTTGATGCGTAATATTTTTTCCGCACACTAACTTCACTTTTTTCCACCTCTTCTCAGTCATCTCGTTAGTCTGATATTAATGGCTGTCAAAAACAAACTAAATGTCAACTGACAGATGGCTTTTGACGGTAGCAGTGTTACCATTTCAATTAAGAGGCGGGAAATTAAAAGAGTCACAGACTTATGGATCACCCTCGTAAAAATGATGACATTAAAAAGATCCGTTCATCGACATACTGCATCAATAAGTACGCGTGACATATTAATTTAGAGAGTGGGAGCATCACTGCAGGGTTCCAAATCCACCAAAACACAAAATATTATTTTGTGGATTCGCCTTTCGCAATAATTAAGCGAGTGGGTGTTAATTCAGCAATGAATGTACCATAAAATAATAACCTGAACCTGATCCTTCTTTCCTCAGTCTAATGACAAGCTCACAAGATCAAGAGAACTTGCACTTATCTCTGGCTTACCCCCAGCCAAAATATTTATTCATTTATTCAAAATGTACGGACCATTTAAGAAATTTTTTCCTGCCACATGCAACGAAATGTCCACGTAAAAATAAAAAGCTTCCTTTTGGCCCTCGAGTGAAAACTATCATCAGTATCGTCCTTAAATTGTCAAGCTCCAGGTAGACAATGCCGTATAATCACTTAAAATGCTAATTTTATGGTTAACATCCATTAAACATTGTAATATCCGCTGTTAGTGTTGGAAGATTCATGAGATCCTTTTATGCAAAGTTCTCGCAGTCACCGCAGTCACAAACTAACTTCATCCCCACCTAGTCCGGCAGAGGTGAGCATCAGCAGCAAAAGGCTAATGTTAATAGCTGTCAGGGTTATTAATGCTCAAAGGCAACATATACTCAGTCTTTTTGGCGTTAGTTGCCTGTTCAGACAAGCAATATGCAGAAACCATGGCTAGCCATCATGGTTATATGCAATGCACAACGTTAATTCGCATCTGGTGCACTTTGTGAGAATGATCCGTGTAACTGTCATCAACTCTCTCTCTCTCTCTGAGTAAAGTTTTCCACTAAATCAAAGCGAGTATATCCTTCCTGCCTGAAAATATGAACACAATACCCCGTTATCCTGTATATGTACCATAAATATATACACATACGATCTAAACACTAATCTAAAGCTACATTTACTTAACGATTATTCTAGAACGATGCCGATGACAGCGCCCAATGGCTGCGATACTCCTGGCTACAATGATAGTGACGAATTTGTAAACGGTTATTATTATGTTTGCATTACAAACACTTGACTGATTCGCCACTTCTCCTCTATAGACAGACAATATTCTAAAACACACAAACACATGCATTCGTCGCTTTATTATCGCCCATGAATATTAATCTGTGTAATGTTTGGCACAGATATTCGACGGATTTGAGCTAAACTTAGCACAGCTATAGGGGCTGTTTGGGTTTATATAGCCATGGTTTATGTACACATCTTGGAATAAGCGTTTGTGCATAATATTTATGAACAAACACAAGGCAATAATTAAATAAACAGAACTCTTTATGGAATTAAGTATTCATTGCTATAATACTATAGTAGGATAGTAGATTAGGTACCTCCATGGCGTTTGAGTAAACAACAAATATTCCAAGTATAAGGGAGTAGGATAGGATAATTCAGGCAAACCGATATCTTCAACTGCGGCGTTAAAGTAAGTCGTGTGGCATGACGTGATGGCAGAAAATCGCAAAACTTAGTCGGAAAAGTTAAGTCAAATGAAAACTCATAGATAAGAGCTAAAAGATAATTTTCTGAAGAATTGCCTGAGTGAAATTCTCGTTTAGGAAATTATATAGACAAGAGAAGATGAAGGAATTTGCACTAATAGCCGACAGCAGCATCAGTAGCAGCGTAAGCAGCAACCCTACGTAGGTACCCATAGCTATACAATGTTGTAGTCGCGCTACAGTGAATGCTGCCATCTATATCTGATTTGGGATAAAACGCTTTAGATTGAAGAAGGGTGAAAAAATTTCATAATGATGTACAAAAGAAATGGACTTATGGGAGTTGGCCAAAAGTTTTATGACATGCTTAAGTTTTGTCATGCCCAGGAGGTAATTGTGCAATGGTTTAGAGCAAATGTTGGCTTAAGTTTTCATTTGAAATTTCAAAAAAGGGAATGCTTACACTGTTGCTGGAATGTTCTGTGCAAATTGTTTTAATTTTTGATCACTGTTTTAGTTTGTTAGATGAGATTCTTGATGAACCAATTTGGACAGTGCTTTGACTTTTCGCCAAAAAAAAAGAGTTTTTTTTAGTTAGGGTTCGTACTCCTTCTGTCATCATAATATTATAAGAGCAACATTTTTCGAAAGGCAAGATTTAAATAACCAAATGTCCACCTTCGGTGCTTAACACATTTGTCACAACCATACCAAAGGAGGGAACCTAAAATTTTTTTCCGACTCCAAACAACATTCAAACCGAACTGCCATACCTCTTGAAAAAGATCTTATTTCCTTCTTCTTACTTTTCGGTGTTACGAGCATTATCGTCACGAAGCGATTACATATCGCTTAGACGTGGAACTTTTCCTCACTTTGATAACTCACAAAAATTGAGAAATAAGCACAAGGTCTGACTAAAGCAAATCAATGTAACGAGATTAGAGCCGAATACCGAGTTTGATTGTGTGTCAAACATAAGGCCTTAGCTCATTTCCAAGTTTGTGATGTATCTAAAGACTATATGAAACAATGAAAGCACCAGCCTAAAATTTTGTAGCGCAAGGGAAGAGTACAAAAATTCAAAATAAGAACTTTGAAACTTCGTGATCATACTGTATCGGGTCTTATCATCGGTTTTGATACCAATTGAAGCAACTAGAAGATAACTGACAATTGTTTGTTATTTGGCTTTTTTGCTACAGGTGTTTATCCAAAAATGAAGGTGTTATATGCAACTACTGGTAATAAACCATAAACTTTAAAGCCATGTAACTCATATTTTTATAGCTGTCTCGTAACTTCTTCAATTATAATTCCGTCTTTGGTTAAATTAGGTTAGATGTGACTGTTGAGATTCAGAGTCTGGCACGTTAAGACCACAGAGGGTCTCTTGTGATACCAATGACACCAGAAAGTTGGTCACCCTCTGATACCCATCTAGGGGATTAGAGAGTTGAAACACATTTGAACCTGGACTAACGAGTTAATCACCAATTAGTCAAACCATTTGGAGCTTCGTATGAAAAGGGTGTCACTTTTGGGGTCTTTGATAGATAGATAGATAGATTAGATAGATAGATAGATAGATTGTTTGTTTATTTCTTAATAATCCTTATTTAACAATACAAAATATTTTAAACATTTTATAATTAATAAAGAAATATTATGTGACAATTTGTAAAAAATAGTGTTATTGTCACATTTGACTAAATATTAAATGTTATACAATTCAAAATTATTGATAAATGGGTGGGGTGCCCCTCGGTAGTAAACAAATGAAAAATGGAAAAAAGAAAAATTACAAAATTTAAGTGATTTTTTTTTTTTTTTTATTAGTTACATATGTTTCTAATAAAAACAAGAAATTTCACCAAATAATCAGGAGGAATAATTTAACAATACTTCAATATTTACTAAATCGACAGAAAAAAGCCATGTCCTTAAAAGTCTTAAAAACTTAAAACAAGATGCTTGAGCTCTGATAGAGGGTGGAAGTTTATTGAATAAACGACATGAAGCAACACTGTAGAAGTTACGGAAAGCTGTTGTGCGAAAAGCCGGTATTGGAACTCGGTTCAAAAAATTTACCCGCAAGCTATGGCTAGCAATTTGTCTAAAATTAAGATTTCCCGATCTAGCAAAGAAAACCATTAAAACTTTATAGCAGTACAGATGTCGAACTGGAAGAATGTTCAAATCCTTAAATAGAGGAAAACTAGGAGAGAGACGAGGCTTTCTACAAATTTTTTTAAGTACGTGTTTTTGTAATATTAAGAGAGGATAGATTTTATTTTTATAGGATCGTCCCCAACAAGCAATTCCATATTGCAGTTTTGAATCAAAGACACCGTAGTAAATTTTCATAAGCAAATTAATGGAGCAAACTTTGCTAAGATAATAAAAATTCCTGAGTGTGGAGCGAAGATACTTTCTTAAATTATCAGTGTGTTTAAAAAAACTCAAACTGGAATCAATGGTTAGTCCTAGATATTTAAACTCATGTACATTTTCTATCTGAAAACATTTATCGCTGCAGTTGTTAGAGTTAAAGAAAGAGCCGAATGAATTGCATGTGCAATGAAAAAGTCTAAACTTTTGACAATCTGAGGCATGAAAAATGAGATCTGCATCTGGACGGTTCTGTCTAGACAAATTGAAAAACATTGCCTTAGTTTTCGAACTTATTATAAGTTTATGCTCAGCAAACCAAACCCTTAACAAGCTAAGATCCCAATTCATATCTGATACAAGATTCAAATAACTATCAGTGCCATAGGTAAAACCAATATCGTCAGCAAATGCTGTCAGAAGGCCCTTAAAAGGTAAGCTGAACAAAGAGTTGATATATATCAAAAAAAGAATAGGCCCCAAAACAGACCCCTGAGGAACCCCAAGTTTAATAGACCTAATATCACTACTAACATCAAGTAAATTCACCCTTTGTGTTCTATCTTTCAAATAAGAACTAAACCAATCAATCATGAAGCCTCGGAACCCAGCATTTTCAATCTTTGTTAGCAACAAATCATGGTTAACCATGTCGAAAGCTTTTGAAATATCAACAAATAGTCCTGACGTATTTTTTCTTTTATCGAGATTAGAAAATACCTGCGAACAAAAGTTTAACAAGGCATCTTCGGTTGATTTGCCACTTCGAAACCCAAATTGAATATCGCTAAAGAAACCCGTGGAATTCAGAAAGCTAACCATTCTATTTTTAATGGCTTTTTCAAATACTTTACTTAGTGATGGTAAAAGCGAGATTGGCCTATAGTTACATAATTCACTAGTATTACCTTTTTTGAAAAGCGGAAGAATATTAGCACATTTAAGTGCATCAGGGTATACTCCAGACAAAATACTGTTGTTAAAAATATGAGACAGAACATCTATAATAAAGAACGCTATATTTTTGACACAAATGTTAGAAATATTATCAATTCCAGAGGAATTTGTGTTTTTTAATGTTCCAATAATTCTAAGCAGTTCGAGACCGGTTATTTGATCAAATACAAAGCTACGGGATGAAGAGTGTAGTCCTAAAGCAAAAACAGGAGTACAATGTGAACAATTCAAATCGGATTGTCCATGTGCATCATATGATATGGTTGAGAAATACTCATTAAAAGAATTAGCGATATCAATTTTTTGTGAGACCACACGATCATTAACTCGGATAGCAGACACCTGATTTCCACCTTCTGTTTTACTGAGAATACTGTTTACAATTTGTTAGCTAGATCGCTGTTGTCGTCAAAAAAGTAAAAGCACAGGACATGAACTCCTTTTTTTTGTCCATGCAGCCTCTACAAAAATCATTGGAATAGATACTTTTTTGAGTTTTTTGGCGTACCTACCTTTTAGGTAGTGTCCTGTAAGGGATTGGATGGTAGAGCTTATATGCAGACGATTTAGATTCAATAAGCTTTTTGAACGTTTCTAGTTTATACATGGCCAAATTAGAATACGTCCATCTACCTAGTGGCTATCTTTTCAGAATCGTCTTGTTTTATTTAGCAAAAGTTTACTCATAGCGATAGATATACCTACCTATGTTGTTTCTCTCATTTCAAAGAGGAGAAGTTCGTCTGCTATGCAGTTTCCTGGTGTGTCTCTGTGACCAGGCACACTTGAAAGGTCAATTTTGAACTGTTCTGACATCTCTTTTAGAGACGTGTGACAGTTTTGAACCCTGGTAGATTTTGTAGAGACAAAGGCAAGAGCTTTGAGAACAGCCTCACTGTCCGAATATCTCTACAGTGTACACGATTTATATTCGTGATACCCGTAGCCTGATGGTTGGTATGTCTGTCTGTTAACCCAGAGGTTCTTGGTTTGAGCCCCAACAGAGGTTAAAATGTTTTTCCATGGGTATCGTCTTTCGCGAGAATTTGGCAAGTGCTCTGTTAAAAATCTCGTTGCTATGGAAAGTGCTTTCTCGAATAGCCGTTCGAAACTGGCAGAAAATCGTAGGTCCCCTCCATTCCTTCACTAGGCATGGTTGTTAGAAATGGGTTAGGCCCCGATAATCTACGCTCTATAGCTATTTATTTTTCCGTACAGGATTCAACGTTTTCCCTGAGCCAGGACAGGACTTCTTTTTTCGCCAGAATTTCCGCTACAATAGTCAGGTAGGCGGAAGAAAAGGCTTAAATTCAGTGCCTTAGAGAAAATTCCGCTTCCTACAAAATCACAGATCTTAGACCCATCTCTGCAGAAGTGTAAGGCTTTATTTTCCAAGAGAGTTCTCCCAGATTTTTCTTGAGAGGATGATTAAGTAAATATGTAAGTACAAACTCGAACAAAGCTTATCCCTAACAACTGCTCTATCGGACATCGTTTTGCTCTATTTTTGTGGAAATAGCCACTGATAGGAGTGCTAATCTTATCCGTATCTTTAAGCTGTTCATCTACTACCTGTGTTAAGTAAAGGTCCTACCTTGATCCTTGTGCTACGATTCAAATCAAGTTGTCAGATGTTACGAACAGTCTTTTATTATAAAATTTGAGTGACGTTTAAAAAAGCAGCTAAAAAACTTCGTATTTTTTCTAACAAAAAAAAAACCTAACCTAGCAAATACACCCGCCACCTAAATGCACACAGTTGACACAGAACATGATAAATTTGACTTTCATCTCGTCGTTTTAAAAAAAAAGTAAGAGCAAAGTTTTATATATATTTTCAATCTAAGCATATGGTAATAATACCTTCAGCTGTAAATACGTTCGTAGGTATCCTGGGAAAAATAGAAAGCAATGTGGTTTTGGATTTATATTCAAAATGACGATGTTGTTGGTACCTAGTCTAAGTTCTACCTACCCACATCCTTTTGTCCTGATTTTGGTATTTATTTTTTTATTCTGTCAGTTTGGCAGAATCTTCTCTTTTTTTTTTCATTTCATCCATGTCCTGACAAGTCTCTCTCTCTCCCTCTCTCTTTTTCTGTGTATTTGCGTATAGCGATGTTTGCTTTGGTTCTGATGGAAATTTCTGCATGTAAAACCAATGCAATAACATGAGATAAAACTGACTTTAGCATAAAGCCATTTTTTGCGCTTGTTTTTGGCACGGGATTATGCAGAGATTTTGAGGGAGCAAAACAAAAAATAGGAAAAAAAATAGAAAAACAAGAGAAAAAAAACCTGAGGCTGAGTTAGTTTGAGAAGAAAAGAGGATAATTTCTTTGCTCTACGATATTACTGTGTGTACAGTATTTTTTGCTTTGTTTTGTTTTAGTGTTTTGCTTATGGCACGTCCTTGGTTATGCTTTACAGATGTTTTGCCTTTCATATGAGATGCACTTTGGTTATGATCGGTTTAGAAATTGGTTGTAGGTAAATACGTAGGAGTTAACCTGCTTTATATGGTTTTTTCCTTTGCATGTTTAAATCCTTTGTTTTCGTATTCTTAGAGAGTTCAGTGGAAAAGGGAGTGCCTTTCTAGGACTACCACCATCGACCGCCAGCAAGTAAGAATCGAAGGATTTAGTGCTTATATCCTGAAGGTTTTGAGGAGGATTTAGGAACAAGAATTGGGTTTCTTTTGGACTTGAAAGGATTCGTTTTATTCAAACGCTTTACAGTTAGTTGATCTTTCGTTTCACTGGAGGTATTTATATTGTTTCGAAAACATTTTGTGGAGTTTTGTTTCAAGGTGCATTCAACTTTTCGTATCCAAATAATTGAGTAAATTCAGTGTTTTCTATCACCTTACACATTTGTTGAGGGTATTTTTTGACATCTTATCACTTCATCGCAAACAAATTCCCCAAAACTACGAGACGGACATTCATTTCAATTTTCACTTGGCTTCCTGGACCCAGACAAAGTCAAAGGTAAACACTTGAAAACGAAGACCGTCATCATAGCACCAAACACCGTTTGCGGAGGAAAAGAAAAGAAGAAGAAAAAGAAAACAAAGCCAACCGAATAAGTAAAGTAGAGCATACAGCCTTAAGTGCACTTAATGCCGTCGTCGTTAATTTCGAGTGTGTTGTCCTTCTCGTTTCAGCAATGAAATGAATTTCAAAAGCAAACTGGCACTGGTGTATGTGCTCCTTACTATGGCGAGGAAGAAAAAAAAAGACATTTTGCATTGTGTCAAGTATTTGCCTTTGGACTCCTTTTTTCTCTTTATTTTTCTTTTTTTCTGTTTGTGGAGGGGAGGACAAGGAGATAATTAAAACAACAACAAACAATCCAAATGTTTGCACGAGTTTATTGGAAATTAAGTGAAGTAAGTGATGCTTAATTTTTTAGAGGACCTTAAGAATTGGTTGTGGCGGGATAAACGATTTCGGCTATGGGTGGGATTTAATTTATAACTTTTTTCTATTCTAACGATTCAAGATAAAACTGTGTGTGTTCTTTAGAAAGGGTGTTTTTGTTTTTAGATGTGTGGCGCTTTCAATCTGGCAATACTTTTTTCGAAGTTGGCCTTTTTGACAGCTCTCATTTGGGCAATTCCCAGTTTGGTTTGCAATTTTATGGTGGAAGAATTGACGCCACACAACCACTGGGCACTGCGTACGTTCCGTAAATTGTCTCAAAACGAAATCACCGTTGACGTCGATTTTTATCTTTATTTCAAGTTTTAAACCTGTGGATTACTTCTAAGATCGGCTGGCTTGTCTATACAGCCTCTTGGTTGGAATTTATTCGAGCCATCTGCGGCGGTCACTTGCTTAAAATCTTTTCTCACGGATCATGTCAAACCCTCATGTATGGCCCTATCGAGGTAACCGTCGGAGCGGAGTTTTCTCCGCAACACATTTTTTTTCGGAGATTCAATTTTGCTTCGAAGTAATCGTTGAAGTAAGAAATTTTTCACAAATGCGGCAATGCAGTGCATTCCCAAAACTAAAATCTCCGCAACAAAAACTTATCGGAGAACGTCAGATCTTCCGATCGTAGAACTACCACGAAGCAAAATGTCTCCGATCGGAGAGAATTCCGCTCCGACGCACGGTTGCCTCGAGACTAGATTCGTTCTTTTAACTTTACCCAGGGTTGGCTCAGGTTACCTTAACAACCCTTTGAATTATCTTGTCAAAAAACCTGCCCTCAAAAATTGCTAAACCACAAAATCACCACCAATTTCTGTCATTTGAATAAAAATGCATGCCATTTGACAGCCCTGCTCATTACCTAAACACGCTCCGACAAAAACCATGGGCGGGTTGACAGCAAACAGAGGGCAACCCGAGAGCTCGAAAAACAATCAGTTTCACATTCAGGGTGAGCTTACTAAGTTGCTTACTTAGGTGGGCATTACAGTTCGGGGTGAACCTGGGCCTCAACCAACATCCTTCTATAACAATTTCGATTTCGGACGAGCTCTCTCTAGTTTCGCACTCCAAGTCGGTTGTGGTCTTCATCCACTTGATTGCGCCACCTAAGACGAGGTCTTCCCCTTCCGCGATTTCCCTGCAATGTGCTTTCGAACACCCGACGAGCCGGAGCGTTTGGGTCCATCCACTCAACATGGCCCAACCATCGTAGCCTCGCGATGCGTACTCTTCTGGCTATGCCCATGTCGCGGTACAGCTCATACAGCTCGTTGTTGTGTCTTCTTCTCCACTTATTGTCTTCCCGTACGGAACCGAAAATTATTCGGAGAATTTTTCTTTCGAAACGATCAAGGGTTTCCTCATGCTCTTTCCATAAGGTCCATGCTTCCGCGCTGTAAAGCAGGACTGGGATGCAGGGTTACCTTGGTTTTTCTAGAGAGAATTTTATTTCTCATTTTGTCTTTTTATCCCAAAGAAGCAGCGGTTGGCAAAAGTTATTCTCCGTTTGATCTTCTCACTGATGTTGTTGTCCGTGTCTACAGCGGATCCTTGGTAGACGAAGTCTTTTACTATCCCGAAATTATGTTTGTCTATTGTGCCGTTTTGTCTAATTCGTAGCATGTACTTCGTTTTACCTTCATTAACCATAACCATAAGCATAGCCTTCATAACCGATTTTCACAGCTTCTGTTCCAATGCTCGCAAAAGCACCTATGACATCACGCTTCCTCGTCCTCATTACGCCAATATCGTCTGCGTAAGCAAATAATTATACAGACTTTGGAAAGATTGTTCACCAGGTGTTGGAAGTTTGAGTTTTGGACAATTTTTTCAAGTATATGATGTTAAAGAAGTCGCTTGTCAGTTTTTCGCCTTGCCTTAAGCCTTTTTCGACATCGACGAGCTTTGCAGGGATGCCGAAACTAAACATGACTCTTTACCGGTCAATTGCACAACCAGGTAATAGCCTCATAGATCTTCGTAGTAAAGAAACCAATTGCTGACATGATTAGAAGCGTACGTAATCAGCTCTTACATTGCAAACATATTCGAAGCAATGCAGGACAGTTGTTGAGGAATCGATAAGCTGAATGGAACCTCTCCTCAGAAAAACCACAAAGAATTGTATCACTGAATCTAATCGTTGCATTTGAAGCAGACTCAAGTATCACAGATGGTTGCTTGACGTTGCTGTTGATGTGACGTTAAAAATTTTAAGCGCTGTAGCGTAAATGCCTAACATAGTCTAGTTGCCTTATATGTTGGATAAGAATTCAATGACTTTAAATCGCTGTACATGTATGGCGCATATTTCCAATGTTAAACCCTTTTCGTCAGACGATGTAATGCTAAATCGCTTGTAGGACTTCATCTGGTACCCGTGATGTGTTTGTAGGTATGCCTGCCTGTTCATCCAGAGGCTCGTGGTTCGAATCCCAATAGAGGCAATTTTCTTTTCCACGGGTATTGCCTTTTGCGAGGGATTGGCAAGTCTTCAGTCAGTAAATTCATTACCCTGGAAAGGGCTTTCTCGATGTAATTATAGGTTTCGTTCATTTTCCTCACAAGGCATGGTTTTGAGAGGCTCAAAAGTCCCCGTGGCTCACCGCTCTCTTGCACCACCCTTTGTATATATGTGTGTAAATGTCAATCTGTTAACCGTCAAGTACAGTGAAAGCTCTTCCTGCGGACAAATTCCTTTTTCGAAAATCTCATACAAATTATAATAATATCGGTTTAATATTTGGAGGTAGTCCAGTCAAATACAATTGATTTTTCTTCAACGACCATCGCTTATGAGTTGGCAGTTCCGTCGACAGTAAAACACTGCCACACAAAAGGAGCCTTCTCAATTAGACGTTTGGAGTCGCTCTAATTATTTATTTTTCAAACGAATTACTTTCCGAATCATCGGAAGCCCTCATAAACGGACATGGACTCGTATTTTTTTAAGATAGAAAACCAACCTCCCATACCTATGCGGACAGTTTATTTAAGGATAGTTTTTTATCCATGATCAGAAAAAAAAAGTTTCGTTTCCTTGTGCAGTTGTCTTGAACTGTGTTTAAAGTAAATTTAAGTTTGAATTTCGAAATGACTTTCTGATGATATTTCATCATGATTGATTAAAATACTTTGAAGTCTGACAAGACTCTTTTCAACCTCAAACCAATTTTTGGTAAATCCATTAATTTTCCTATATACATACCGAAAAGAAAAAAATTCAAAAACAAACTTTTCTCAAGCTTCTACCAATTGAACACTATGTTGAGCTGTAAGGAATTTAAAAAAAAAACATCCTTTTGATGTAAATCATGGATATTGTTATACCCTTCAAGTAAAGTCCTCATCATTGGCACACTTTCTACCTCAATCTTCTTGCCAATCATCCATCGACTTATCATGATAGTAGTTTGGATATGGTACAAGCTACAAGCTACGTTCTACGATGATAATGAAAGCTTGCTGTCGGGGCCATCATAAAATCATCGTTATTCTGCATATGATACATCATCATAAATCATACTGGAAATTGAAGTTGAATGACAGCTATTTGGTATCGGATGGAGGAATTTGTATTAAAAGGGAAACATGTAGAAGTGTTGAGTCTTCCCTCTCCAGGGTTGATTATTATTGTTTGAGGATAGGCAACCAATAAATGAAAAAACATCTGCTTTTCATCAAAGACCAATAAATGCGAATCAGAAAAGGACGCAACTGATTTCCACAAACAGGAAAGCGCTACTTACAATCTAAAATAAAAACAACATTCATCAAAGAGCATAGCAACAGATTTCGCATGAGCTCGAGCAATTCCCTTAATCCGAAGACATCGTTCCGTTCCCTTTTGTATAGTCTAAATGATTTCTCATTTCACAAGCTTAATTCAATCAGATGATTCGTTATGACTGACTGTCATACGAAACGATGACATACCTCCACTCAATTGAATTGTACTCCAGTAATCACACTTCAAAACTCTTGTACAATCCATTAATTTCTATCACTTCAACACAAATTATAACGGAAATAAGTCTCTCGCCAAAGTTTATAGCATTAAATTGCCAAATCAAATTAATTTTCTTTCGAGGATCTCGTGCTAGCGACAAGAGAGCGAAAGAAAAAAATAAAAATAAAAAAGAACTAAGGACGAACGCACACACAAACACAGAATTTCTATATAAATTAAAACGAAAAGAGACTGCTCGTTCGTGTCCTGCCTGCGCTGCATCAAAAGCTTTTGCACAATATCTTGATAATGTTCCAAAGATGATGTTTAATTGGCTTCAATCTTTACTCCGCACTCTTGTTTCCTTCTGTGTGTTCTGCTGTGCGTTCCATTTATACGTCCATTTATCAATTTGGCACAATTCCATGCAATGATTTAATTTTGAAAAATATACGAAATAAAAGAATTGAAGAAAAATAAAGGATCCTGATTTTATTTTGTGTCCGCGCGAGCTTCGAGCGCGTTCTTCAAATTCATGTGATTCAATGTGGCGTATGCCCCAGCTTGGCTTGGTTTCTCTTTTATGACGACTTGGTAGATGTAGCGTGCAGCTACTACAGTGCCATTTTGTGCAATTATAATGTGGAAAGAAAATGAAACTTTTGAACGAGAGTGTCTCCTTCGCCCACTTAACTTGTCCTGTCCAACATGAAAGACAAGAGTTTGGTTTTTATTTTCGTCCTTCTTCCTATTTTTTTTTTTTTTTGCTTGTTGGTTCTGACCGGAGTTTGATATGGTTCCAGATTTATCATCATGTTGCCAAAAAAGCAGTCCGCCATGAATATTCATTATCATATAAATTTGCATGGCTTTGCTAATGCCTGGGAGTAATTTGTTTGATGATTTATTAATGTATTTTCTTATTCAGCATCGACTAGCGAATATGTTTTTGCCAAAAATATTTATTCTGAATTAACTTACGAGTTACGGTGGGTGAATTCTTTGCCATTTTTGTGGGGTTCGTGTTGGGGTTTGCGCTGGACACACTATATGTGATTTATTATTCTTGAATTTTTCATTTACTTTTTTTTAGTTTGAATAGAAGTTTTGAAACATATTAGTTTTCGAGCAGCATGTTTGTGGGAGGAATTTTTTGTCAGTGATTTGTTGTACATTCTTTTGAAAACATCGGCAAAAAGTGGCTCTATTGAAACGAAAAAACAAATATTCTCATGAAAGATGTACGACCTTATGAAAAATAGGAGACTGATTTAGAGGCGAAGATTAAAAAAAGAACGAGTCATTGATACAATAGCGAAAGTTTGTTTTATGTTGCGATACAATTGGATACGATTTTGTTTATTTGGGAATGTGTGACGCGGTTTATCGAATCTAATCACTACCTTGTTGGTGGAAAGTTTTGGCTACGAATAAGCAATGAAATTCGTCGACGATCAACGAATAAACGGATGTCTATCACGAGAAACGATCGCGGCCAGACAACGAGTCCTTTAAGTGGAAACTATTTCAATACACAGAGTTGGAAGTATTGGGTTTTTATATTTGAAGGGAAATGTCGAATACGACTCTGTAACTTCAATAGTACTTGATTGAGTGTTTTAGTTTTTATAATCTTACTTAGAGAATCGTTGCAAATATCCGGGAGAACTATAGCGGATAGATCACTCGATCTTTCGGCCCAATAGCGATTAGATGAGCCTTCTGTTTGTACTGGAATCACCATTTATTAGGTCAATAGGATGCACAGAAGCATTCGTAAGTAAACGGACTGATTTGAAATAAAAATTACTGCAGGTTTTTTACTAATGCTTCTGGAAAACTCTTCGCTCAACTTCGAATGTTAGCAGAAGAGAAGAGAGCTTGAACGTGCCGCGTGGTCTAAGTTTTGAGTCAGAGAAGTTAACTAACAGTTCTGTCACCCAATCCCTAAACGCATGCTTTGCTAAGCCAGTCTCATGCTACGCAGAAAAAAGTCCAATTAAAAGCTTTCAAAAAAGCAATCTACTACGTTTTGGGACATTCTGCATTCTTCCTGTGAAATTTTTATTGGAGAGAGAGACATGCAATATCAGAGCTACAAGCGTCATCAAATCTTTTATGATCTGTCCAAAATTGAAGAGATCATCACACGTTCTTCATCTGCTGCTTTTAACTTACGACAGTGTCAAAAAATATAACGTCATGGTTAGAATTTTAAGAATTTTAGAAGAATTTTAACAACTGCGGCCATAATAAGCAACAGCGACTCATAGCATCTGCCCCCAGTCATCGGAATGACCATGGCGTGCTCATTCCTCCATCGTTAACGGAAGAATACTCTCGGTATGAGGTACTACCTTGAGAGACGTGATAGGTAGAGTAAGGCAAACAGTATTCTGTTACACTGAAAGAAAAGCTTACATTGGGCTACGAATTACCGCACTTGTGATCGAGTAATACGTGACTGAATTATATGCTTTTGGCATTACTTCTTGCGTTTTCGAGCACTTCAGTACCACAATTTGACATTCTTTCATCAGTATTTAAACGAATTGCAGACGATAGATGAAGAGTAGACGAATGTGGTGTAATATTGAGCGAATATTGAAAGAAAAATCGTACTCACTCACTCGATCACTGATGCGGTAATTAAATCCCAGGTTATCAGCAAAAAAGAAAAAAAATGGAGCTATGCTTTTTTCTATGAAGAACAACCAAGACCAACCCAAAAACATTCAGCATCTCAAGGTCCTGCTGTGGTGCATTATCCCTTCAGTCCTTCAAGCGATTTAGCATGTCATCGTCTGACGGAGAGGGTTTAACATTAAAGATATGTGCCGTACATGTGCAGCGATTTAAAGTCTTTAAATTCTTATCAAACAGCTGAGGCGGCTAGACAATGTAGACCAAACTTATGCTCCCCATTGTCAATAAGAAGACTGCAACAATTTTGCTATCCCGTAGCAGAATTGAATGAAGAAAACTTGTTGGTATGGCAACGGGGTATTTCTCTCTTTTGCCAAACACTTAGTCGTGTTAGGCATGTTAAATGAAAACACACTCTGTGAATCTGTTGGAGAAGAGAAGGAGACCGCGGATCACGAGGTTACTCGGAGCAGACTTGGTGAGAGTTGGTACCCTTTGCTCCTTATCATAGCCGCCTCTTTTGGTTTTTCTACAAACATCTGGAAAGCTATAATAAAAGAAGGTTGTTATTTTGGTGTATAACAGACCAGTAATTAGGTCTGAGTGCTCCAGCTGGTTTTTTTTAAAATCCTCCAACAAAAAAGAAACCATGTTTTTCATTTACGTTTTAGCGCCTAAACATCACATGATCAGGAGATCCCCAAAACCTCAAAGTTAGACCCGAAAATAAGCGACCATCTGTGATACCTCAGTCTGTTTTAAATTCAAAAAAATAAATTCAGGGAGTTTGTGATCGACAGAATGGCCCGGTAGCCCACGTTTTGTAGAGCCCATGCAAAAAGCAACGAGCAACTTAAATAATCCACATTCAGCAGAGCTGAGACGTGAAGGACAAAAAGCAGGTGCATTTATCTCTTCAGTTACATTCGATTCGATTGTTGTTAGATCAGTTGGGTCATTAAAGAAAGACGAACCTGGGTGTGTCCTACGTTTGTGAGCTAAAATTAGGCATGAACAGAGAAGGTGGGAAATAGTCTCCTCTCCTCCTCATCCATATAGCTTCTGCGAAAATCGTTTGAGACGACGTCTAGTCTTGTGGCATGTCTTCCAATAAGACAGTGTCTTCTGATGACACCTATCATTGCAGTAATGTGTTTTCTTTCGAAAGAGATCAAGCCGTTCTACCACTTAAGATTTAGCGTTTGTTGCGTTACACGTTAAACTGCTTGACCATTTCAGTTTAGTTTTCTTGTATGCATCCTGCTTGAGCAAAAGTTTATATGTAGCGATTGGTATGCCGATATTCTCCGTTTTCGGTGAGAAGGGCAAAAGTTTTCCGTTTTTGTTGAGTTCATCTGCTTTGCAGTTATCTGGAATATCTTTATTCCCCAGCACATGTGAATGTTAAACTGCTCTGACATCTCCCTGAGAGATGATTGGCAGTTAAGGGCTTATATAGAGTTGAAGGGATCTGACGCCTGGATTTTAATGGCCGCCTGGCGAATTTGTACCGAATTTCTGCATGACCAGTATGGTTGTTGGTCCATTTGTATTCCTTTGTAATCGTTTGTTTACTGTAGATGTCAAGTTGGAATAAGTGAAACAGGATATCCAGCTCCGTTGAAGGAGTGGTGCGTAAAGCACCGCTCACACATATGCATGGTGAGCCTTGGTCTTTGATGACACTGTCACTATAAATTGTGCCAATGTGTGATGCTTGATGCACTTGTTTCCGTTAGCTTTTCAACATAAAAAGGGTGCTACTGTAGCTGTACTCTTTCTTGTACTTATATGCTAATAGTTTAGCATTTCTGGTCATATTTGGAAATTTTTTCGTTTCCGGTTTCGAAGATCGTTTCCTTACAATATCCTGTGAATTCGAAGCTACGGGCAAGTGTTTTACTTCTCCGAGAGATCCTAGTGAGAGATCTAAGATATCTCGATGCTTAAAAATCTGACGGTTGTCTTCTTTTCTGGAGATATGTTTTATCTGGGTGGAAGGCTAATATACAATGGTACCTGTCCTACTCTACTTATAACCTTGCAATAAGATTGAGAACCAATTCTGGACATTCCAGATAGCTGGATGGTAGTATAAAATGAGAATGTCAAATGAAAAATAGGCTTGCGCAATGGGTGCTACACTTTCGGTATTCGTGTTTTTAGGCAAATGATATTTCCTACCTGCACAGATCAAAACCTAATCTGGGATTTAAAACCCAGAGGTTGACTACGAGGACCTTATAAATGTAAGGCAAAAGGTCTACGCTTTTTTTATAAATAAAATCCAAATCTATTTTTGAGCTCCTGGCTATGGCGAATAAAACACACGAAAATAGTAGAGACAAACCACATAGGAGTGTTGAATGCTTTTAAAGTTCTTTTTGTTTCAATTTCCATATTATAGCATGAATAGCGATATGTCCCGATGTATGCTTTGATTCATTCGCTGCCCATGGTATTTATAAAAAAATATTCGTCTCTCGAATTACTCTCTTTCAACAACGATTTAGTTGGATACTTTTTAATATAACATTTTTGACATACAAACATGGCTTCAAATTATTAGAAGTAAAACTCTTACTTCAACGTTTATAACAGAAACAAATTTTATTGACTAAAAAATATATTACAGACATGTCATAGAAACACAGAAAACGAAGGTGCTTTGATTTGATCAAAATAAAATAAATTACAACAAGTGAATATGAGCAAAGTGTTTTTGCTCTACGTAAGAATTATTTTATCTAACACTTCCCCTCAAATCAATACTAAATTATTGTTAAAGAAAGACCTAACATTTTTGAAAATTTTAAATGTTTTGTTCTTCCTAAATTCTTCGTTAAGATGTCTGCTGTCATGTCTTCAGTGTTTTTGTATTCAAGTTCAATTACTCCATCTTCAAATAGACCTCTTACGAAATGGTATGAAATATCTATATGTTTCGTCCTCGGGTGATGAATAGGATTTTTAACAAGATGTTGAGCTCCCAAATTGTCGTTAAACATCGTCGTTGGATGTTGAATAAGTTTATTAAAATTAAGTTCCTTGATTAAACTTCTCAGATATAGAGCTTCCCTACTGCATTGTGAAATAGCTATGTATTCTGCTTCAGTGCTGCTCAATGCTATGGAAGTTTGTTTTTTCGACTGCCAAGTTATCGCTCCTCCAGCAAGAATAAAAGTAAATCCGGTGTATGACTTTCTATCATCTGAATTTGCCCAATCCGCGTCTACATACGCAATCAGGTTCTCTTTAGACTCCTTATAATGTAGTTTTGATTTTATAGTCGTTGAAAGATAGCGAATCAAATGTTTCAGGGCACTTAAATGGTCTCTATTTGGGTTTGAATTGAATTGGGCTAATTTATTAACCGAATGGGTTATGTCAGGTCTGGTAGCGGTGGACAAGTACATCAATGTTCCAATTAATGACTGATACAGTGTTTGGTCAATTGTTTCGGTATTTACTTCCGAATTTTTGTTCAGTTTCATTCCAGGATCTAGTGGTGTATAACATTTCCGGGTTGTTTCCATGTTTAAATCCTTCAAAAGTTCTCTGATGTATTTTTCTTGAGATATGCTTATTGATCCTCTGTCCCCTTCTCTTTCCACTTCAATTCCAAGATAATATTTCAAAGGTCCTTTGTCAACTGTGTCAAACTTTGAATCAATTTGTTCTTTGATGGATTCCATAGATTCACTCGAGCTGCATGCCAAAATTATGTCATCTACATACACACCAATGATATTCATTTCATCTTTCTCATTTTTTACGTAAACGCAACTATCAGCAACACATCTTTTGAATCCAATCCCGAGAAGTACTTCATTCAGTCGTTTATTCCATTCTCTTCCAGACTGTTTAAGTCCATAGATGGACTTCTTGAGTTTACAAACTTTACTGGAGTTTTTGACATCTTCGAAACCTTCTGGCTGTTTCATGTAAACCTCCTCCTCCAAAACACCATGAAGGTATGCGGTGGTAACATCCACGTGATGGAGCTAAAGCTTATACTCAACAGCAAGAGCAATAATTAAACGAATGGTTGAATGTCTGATAACAGGTGCAAAAGTCTCAAAATAGTCTACTTGGTACTTCTGTGCACATCCTTTAGCGACTAGTCTACATTTATATTTCTCGATAGATCCATTTGGGTGCTTCTTGACGTTGAAAATCCATCTGTTGCCTATCGCCTTGCAGTTCTTAGGTAAATCGACCAAATCCCAAGTTCCATTTGAAACTAATGCGTCGATTTCTCTCTTCATCGCAGATTTCCATTCTTCCACATTTTGACTCTTGTATGCTTCTTCGATGGTTGTCGGAGTTTCTTCAGCAATTGAATTTACAGCTTCGAGAACATTATACTGCTTTCTTGGGCGTCCTGGTTTTCCAGTTCTGATCAGTTTTGAACGGCCTGGTCCAATTTTAGAAAATGATGGAGCGTTTTCAGATTCTTGCGGGATCTCTGGGCTGCGATCCGAGTTCGGTTCCGAATTATTACTAAGCTGAGGTGCTTCAACACGCGAGATCTCTTCAAAATCGAAAATAGTAAGGTTGTCTTGAGAATCGCAGTTGTTTGCAGTATCGGCGTTCTCATAGAAAATAACATTCCTATCCTTGACTACTTTTCTTGTCCTTGGATCAAACAGCCTATATGCCTTGGACTCTTCAGAATAACCAACCATGATGAGTTCCTCTCCCTTTGGTTGAAATTTGGATTTGCCTGGCTTCTTGTTCAAAATTACAGCCCTTGTACCGAAAATTCTCAAATGGGAAACGTTTGGTTTTCTTCCATGCCAGCTTTCATAAGGTGTCACATTTCGGAGACTTTTTGTAGCTGACCTGTTCCGTAGATATGCAGCTGTGTTAATTGCTTCGCCCCAAATATATTCTGGAAGGTTCGAGGTCATAATTAAGCATCTCGCCATTTCCACAAGCGTTCGATTTGCCCTCTCGGCGACACCGTTTTGCTGTGGTGAATACTGTACTGTCAGTTGTCTCTGAATGCCATGAGCTTCTAAAAATGAAGAAAACTAAAAATGAAGAAAACACTTCGCAAAGCTTTGATTTTCTTCGAGGTTTGACACTCCACCATCTGTTTGAACTTCTTGAAAATTTCAAAGATTTCATCTCGAGTCCTCATGAAATAAACAAAAATCATCCTGCTCTTGTCGTCAATGAACGTGACAAAATATCTGGCTCCTCCAGAAGAAGTAACTTGCATGGGTCCGCAAATGTCGCTATGGATAACCTCTAAAATATCTGAACTTCTCGTTGTCGAATGTTTAGGAAACGGCTTAGTTGTTATCTTCCCCTTAGCACAGATAACACAATCTAGATCATTTATGGGGTTGATTCTGTCGATTCCCACCACCATCCTGTGAGAATACATTTCTTTCAAGCTTGAAATGTTGAGATGACCAAACCGGGAATGCCATTTCTCCAAAGAAGGCTGAGTTGATTTCATCGCCGCAACAACAGCTTTTGGTTTTACTACGTAAACATTTCCGACCTGCGTACCTTTCACAACAATTTCACCTTTAGAGTTCTTGACAAAAGAGTTTGCACCAACAAACTCAACGGTGTGATTTCTTGCAGCAATCTTGGCCACCGATAAAAAGTTGCCCTGCAGTTGTGGAACATAGATTACATTGAGCAATTCAATACAACCTGTCTCTAATTCCAGAAGCACAGTCCCTATGCCACTTGCCATAAGAAATTTGTCGTCGGCAAAATAAATTTTCTGTGAAAATTCTTGATTCAATTTAGAGAACATATCTTTTTCTGAGCACATGTGCGACGTTGCACCGCTGTCAAGACACCATTCACCAAGATTGACAATTCTGGACTCCTTCACATTAAAAAGACCAAACGAAGACGCTGATTTTTGCTGGTATCGTCCAT
Source organism: Melanostoma mellinum (assembly GCA_914767635.1). NCBI lineage: Eukaryota > Metazoa > Arthropoda > Insecta > Diptera > Syrphidae > Melanostoma > Melanostoma mellinum. Next base: position 37,836,933 of record OU612060.1, on the reverse strand, counting down.
CTTGCTTCTCCGGACATTTTGAAGAAAAATGACCTATTTTTCCACACGAAAAACATTTCACACTTTTCTTTCCTTTCGATGATTTGAAGTTTCGCTTATTATGAGCCAATAAAACATGACTATCCCCGCTTTCCGATTCTTTTTGAAGTTTTCTTGAATCTTCTTGAAGAAGTTTTGTCATAAGCACTGAAAGTGATGGCATCTCGTCTCTACTTTCCATAGCAACAACAAAACTTTCGTAGTGGTCCGGCAAACTACATAGCATTATGATTGATAAAACTTCCTCCGGAACATCAACTTGAATTTCCCTTAGCTTTTCCGAAACGCTGTAAAAATCCTTCAAATAGTCCGACATTGACATAGTTCCAGTCATCTTTACTGTTAATAGTTTCTTAAATAGACTTATTTTGCTTGAAGGTCCTGCTGGTTGAAAAATTTCATTTAATCGAAGCCACGCCTCTCTTGAAATCTTGCAGTTTTTCACATGAATCAGTTCGGTCGATTTCATGCTCAGAAAAATCAAAGAAAGCGCCTTTTCATCCAGATTGGACCATTTTACAGCTTCAGCTTCGTCATCAGGCTTCAACTTTTCACCAGAAACATACGGCCATAATTCTTGAAAAATCAAAATGCTCCTCATATGAATTTTCCAGCTTGTGTAATTGTTTCCATCAAGCTTTTCAATGCTCAACATCGACGCAGCCATACTAAACGAAAAATATTTTAATTTTACTTGAAAAGAAAAAATATTTCAATTAATTCTCTGGAACTTTCCAATTCAGGAAGCCTGGGCCCATAACCTATTAGAAGTAAAACTCTTACTTCAACGTTTATAACAGAAAAAAATTTTATTGACTAAAAAATATATTACAGACATGTCATAGAAACACAGAAAACGAAGGTGCTTTGATTTGATCAAAATAAAATAAATTACAACAAGTGAATATGAGCAAAGTGTTTTTGCTCTACGTAAGAATTATTTTATCTAACACAAATCATATCATAACAGTTCTTATCAAAATCAGACTCGTTGTGAACGTAATCAAATCTATTTCGGACTGATGCCAAGCATCAATCTAGAATTGTCTGTTTTTCGATAGTTCCGTTTCCGCCGCATTACATTACGTACACTTTACGAAAACTGCTAATGAAAACTTCATTCGGTTAACATATCAAATTTCATCACTACGTGAACAATTTCATTTCTTATTAACTAACGCAATGAATGCTTATGTACGATGTATAGTATACACAAAATCATATCCACTGCCCGAATCGTATGTAAGTCAAAATCAATTTGTGGAAGTTTCTGCACAGGATACCTCTACTTAAAGGCCATATATACATTAAACCCACCTTCAGGCATCCATCACTATCAAAAGTATCATGCATTCATAACGAAGCTATGTGTATACAAAAACCCTACGGCTTCTTGTTTCCCTCATCCCCTGTGGAATTTTGCATGAAAGAATTCCTTGAATTTTCGCATCCGACCATCGACATCGGCCTCGTCGTCGTAGTCGTCGGCTGTTGTAAATGGGCTCTTGCAAGTCTTTAGATAACCCTTTTTTCCTACAAAGCGGTGTCCATAAATTTCTGCTTTTGATACTTCAATATTCCCCGAGATATAGAAAGTTTTATGCTTTTTTTACTGACTTATTTTTTTCGTCTTTTTTTATAACTAGATGTGTTTTTTTTTTTTTGCAAAAAGCAATCCTTTTGCCCACTGTGCTTGGTATATAAAGCTAAGCAAATATTTTTATTATCATCTTCTTTGCTTTGAAAATTTTATTAGCAAATAATCTGAAAAGTTGATTTAACGGTTTTATGTCATTTATGTGATGGTGGTATTTCTTTCTATGCGTTTTCTTTCACATAAAAGTCGTTCGTCTCAGATGGTTTTGATGAGATTAAAATATTAATATGTTTCGGGGGTTGGATAATTTAAAATTGAAATATAGAAAAGGATGTATCCTTATGGCTTTACGATACACCGCACTTAAATGGAGAATGTTATTATTTTTTTTGGAAATAATCATTTGTGGATGGGTTCTATGAAGTCAATAATCACGATCGAGCGTGTGGGTTTTTTGTTTTAATGTCAAACAAAAATACGTGTCTTTTATGATGAACAGTTTTTTTGTCACAAAGTGTGACAGTATTGAAAGTGAACGTGCTCTTTAGATGATGAACTTGCCCGACGACCAGAGCTTTTTAAGGAGCAGATGAGAAAAATAAAGTCAAGGCAAGCGGAGGAGCTAAGTGTTTTTGATGAATTCCCTGAAGTGATTCTGCTATATGATGCGGCGTTAGTTTATTTGTTTGCTTATTTTATAGTTCTCCAACTCTGCCAACCGTTACTTGCTTTTCACAGGGCGAACAATTTTCTAACTGCACTTTATGAAGTTTTGATAAACAATACTTCAGTCGAAGTGTCCTTTTAAAATACTTGAGTGTGTATTTGTGCCAGCAGAAACAAAAGCACTTGGCATTGATATGGATACCGGAAGTAAGGACAATTTTTCTTTGAACTTCAATAACAGCGTTTTGGCTCTTGTTTCCAAAGCAACCTTAAAAATGAGTTTATTCTATTTCACAGCCGTTTCTGGCTTTAATAAGCTCATGTTTGCAGTTAATGTAACGATGGAGAATTGGATTTAAATGAGAACTTCAAAAGGTTTCGCTAATCTCTTTACCACTACTTTATGGCCAATGTGCCTGGATTGCTATAAAACACCTTTTTTGTAATACTAAGACACTACAAGACATTGTCATTGCCGTGCCCGTGGCAATCATTCTGCTTGTTACGTGGGATATTTTGGATCTAAGTCCAAGCAACATCAAAGATTGCTTATATCGACTTTTGCAAGGAATTGACAAAAACGCCGAGGGTAATTTCATGCCATTCGCATTTTGTTATGTCTTCTGGTCCACACATTGCTTTCGCATACGGAACCAAAGATCATTCGGAGAATTTTTCCTTTTTAAACGAACAATGGCTCCCTCCTCCGCTTTCGACGGTCCATGCTTTGGTGCCGTAAAGAAGTAATAGCATGGTTAAGGTCTTATACAGGGTTACTTTGTTTTTGCTGGAGAGGGTTTTGTTTCTCAACTGCCTTCTTAACCCAAAGGAGCAACGGTTGGCAAGAGTTATTCTCTGTTTGATCTCCGCACTGATGTTGTTTTCCCTGTCTACAGCGGATCCTACGTAGACGAAGTCCTGTACTACCTCGAAGTTATATCTGTCTGTTGTGACGTTTTGTCCAACTCGTCGATGTGTCCTTGTTTGATGACAGCATATACTTCGTTTTGCCCTCATTAACCATCAAACCCATTTTTGCCGCTTCTGTTTGAATACTCGCAAAAGCACCTATGACATCACGCTTTTTTCTTCCCATTACGTCAATATCGTCTGCATATGCGAGTAATTGTACAGACTTTTGAAAGATTGTTCCTCTGGTGTTGACGTTGGAGTTTCTTACAATCTGTTCAAGTATGATGTTGAAGAAATCGCATGACAGTTTATCGCCTTGCCTAAAACCTTTTTAGACATCAAAGGTAAGTTTTTTACCGACCTTGATGGAGCAGCGTGAATTCTCCAAAGTCATCCTGCATAGTCGTACGAGTTTTGCAGGGATGCCGAAATTAGACTTGGCTCTGTACAGCTCGTCTCTGTAAATACTGTCATACGCGGTCTTGAAATCGATAAAAAGATGGAGTATATCGATATTTCCAAGATCTTCCGTAATAAGAAAATTTGGTCGGTTGTGAAGTTTTCTGGTCTAAAACCACATTAACAAAGACCTTTATCAAGTTGTTGTCGTTGGGTTTCTGACGTTCACATATTACAGCAGACAAGATCTTATAAGCGACGTTAAGGAGGCTTATTCCTCTATAATTGGCGCAATTGTGAGGGTCTCCCTTCTTTAGGATCGGGCATACGATACTGAGACTCCATTCATCGGGCATATTTTCTGCCGACCATATCACCATATCATGCAGATCAGCTGGTGCATGCTCCTTTCCAACTGATCTCCAGCTGCCTTGAAAAGTTCGGCATCAAGGTCATCTGCACCGGCAGTCTTATTTGATTTAAGTTTGCATATGGCAAGCTTAACTTCTTCTAGGTCGGGAGGACGGCATTCTTGATCATCGTCCAGGCTGAATGGGGCAGTCTGCCTGACAGCGGAATTTGTGTCCTCATCGCCGTTAAGCAGTCTGCAGAAATGATCTTTCCAGATCCTCAGTAGCGACTGTGACTCTATAACTATGTTTCCCTGCTGGTCTTTACAGGCTTGTTCGGGGTTTGCCACCCTGGCAGTATCTTTTTACCTTTTGGTAAAACTTCCGAATATCGTTCCTGTCATGGCACCTCTCTATTTCCTCAAACGAGCGCTTCTTATGCTGCTTCATTTTCTTTTTGAGAATTCGGTGTTCTTCCCTTCTTTTCTCGTCGTAAATCTCGTTATACTGGTCGAAAACAGCCCTTGAAGGTATCTTAATCAGCATTTGCCGTGCTTTTTTTTTTGGCTGCATTTGCCTGTCTGCATTCTTCATCGAAATCTATGTTTCGTTTTGGGGGCCGAGTGAAACCCAGAATATCAGAGGCAGTAGTTCAGATAGTTGGAGGGACACTCGTTTGGAGAATGCGTTGGCCATCTCTAGGCTGTTAACTAGATTGTTTCCATACTCTCCTGGTGACCAATTTTGATGTGTTATTGCAAAATCCCTGCCATGTTTGACCAATGTGTGAGATACATTTAAATGAAGAAGAAACCACCCAAGCAACACAATTGTCTCTTGAAGATATCGTAATGATTTGCTATTTGCTGTGTTAATATCTCTGCCAGAAATTATTTGAACATCACCCAATCTTTTGCCGTAATAAAGACTGAAACTTCTCTACGACTGAAGTGTAGAAAAAATACTTCCAGAATAATTGGCCTATTGTTTAACAACGGGAAAAATATTTTACTTAACCCTCCTTTACGAACCGGCAAAAGTCGTGTCCAACCCGATCTGGGGTCCAAATGGACCCCACGATTTTTTCTTCGAAATTTTGTTGATTTCTGACTTATATTGTTCAGTTATAGTTCTTCTGGCTATTGTATGAATTGTTTGTAAGTATTTCATATAGCAGTGATAAATAAATTTAAGCAGAGATGCCATTATGAAGGTATGTAGGAGGTCATCAATAAAATTTTTCAATTTCAAAAACGATGGAAATTGTCTAATTTTCCAAATCTGGGATTCCCGCTTATCCCTTTCGATATGTCTGTTTTACGTAATTACTGATAATAATAATATAATTGATGCATATCAATGTTCTTGCCAGGTCCGCCTATCAAAAGAAAAAAATAGTCATTATTTCACTTTGCTCAGGTAAAAAGGATTGAATTTCCCCAATACATGCCAAGCAAGCCTGCCGAATATGGCTTGAAGTTTAGGTGGCTGTATGAAAGCTCAACGGGCTATCCACTGAAGTTTTCTATCTACACTGGTAGCTCTGAACAAAGTACAGAAAAACAAAAGAGATTTGCCTAAACCTTTTGTAGCGAAGGAGGTTCTTGATAACCAGAATGAGCCTGTAAAGGTCAATAACAAAAAGCAGTATCGTCCAGTCCACTCTTTCATCTTTGGATTTTCTGGAAAAATGGCGTTGGTGAGTTATGTTCCGAATCCAAACAAACAAGTGCTATTGCTATCAACACAACATAACTGCGAGAAAGCTACTTCCGATCATCAAAGTAAAGCAGCATTGATACTGGATTATAACCGCACCAAAGGTGGAGTCGATGTATTCGACCAAATGGTCTCAATACATATATTCATGTACACGTCAAACAAATCGCTGGCCGATGGTTGTATTCTACAACTATGTTTCATATGTTTCTTCAAGCTTATCTTTTCCTTTTCTGAGAAGAAAACAGAAATCGAGCTTGTTGCTGGTAATGGATTCATTCCAAATGTGCTCGCATTTTCTCTTTATATTGTATTGCTTGCATATTGCATTGTGCTTGCATTTGCTCTTTATCTAACTTTTTAGAAGTACCCGACTAATAAATTTCTTGAAAACTAATAACGGAAAAGGCATAGGTATTCAAATGTTAGTATACATTTCAGGTCATAAAACCTTATTTTCTGTAGCCGCATCTATATGTATCAATTCCAGAAACTACTTTAAACTTTGTATTCTTTATTCAGGCTGTTGTTATGCCTGAAGCCAATCACACTGCCTTGACGTATGTCTTCTGTGAAACTTTTTGCCCCCATTCCATAACCTAACAATGAACCACACTGATGTGCACTACATCCTAAGGGTGACAGCAAGCATCACACACTCGAATTCAATTCAATTTCTTCTAAAGAAACTAAAAAAAAACTCATACAAATCAGCGTTTACGTATACGTCTACTGCATTCGTACATTGCCCTTCAGGCAATAAAACTGCACTACATCCAAAACACTTACTTACTTACAAAAAAAGAAAAACAACTTCCTGCAAAGAATTCACATTTCTTCGAACTCAAGCAGGACTTTGAGTGTGAAAAGAAAAAGATAAAATATCTACGAGAAAAAAAAAGGTAAAATTAAGTAGATATCCCGCCATCAAATACCAGAAACGGAATTTAATTTTAAACTTTTACTGCGGCCTTGGATGTAGATAATATAGGTAGGTTCATCACTACACACAACCACATCCTCCTTGAAAACATTTATCGAGAGGCAAGAATACACAACAAGAAGGCTCTGCTGTTATCCTGGTTTTTGTTGTTTTATTTTGAAAATGGTGTTTGTGTGTCTGTGTGTGTGTGTGTGTTTGATAGTACACATCGTATAATCAAGAACTTCTTGAAATTCATGGAAGTAATTTTCTATTGCTCTTTGTCACCTTGGAGTTGCCCTTTCCTTCCGCACAAATTTCAAACAACAAAAACAAAAAAAGGAAGAAAAAAAATAGTTATACAAAGCCCAAGCATAGGAAAGCAAGCCCCACCTGGTTAATGCTTTCTCGGATGCCACATGTGGTTATGGGGAATATTGTGGTTGCGGCCTAGGTGCCAGGAATGTACAAAACCAAATGAATTGGGATTGCGGTGCCAGCTGGGTTGTGCATAAGGATAGTCGTCGAACACCAAAGGAAAAGAGGGTGGCTTTGGATGAGTTGTTGAATGTGTTGATTTGCAGTTGATTTTGTTGTCGTCCTCATTTTGTGACATTTACGTTATTATAACAATGGGCCAACAACAAGCAGAGAGTGATATTTACTCTTCTACTCTGTACCTCTAACACACCCCCGCCCGACCTTTCTCCTACACTTCTTATTCTATGTAATATGTGTGAACCGCAACTCTTCAAAGAAGCATCCTATTTCCCGTTTTGAGGTTGAAAGCCATTACTTGAGGAATTTTCAGTTCGTGATGGCATACATTTTAGTTGATGAGGGTTAAGTAGTTTGCAAAGAAAGAGGACAAAAACGAACAAGATAGTTTAACATACATTTGCAATAGATGTGGTGTATGCTTGTATGCACGCGCAATCTACAAGACGTGCTCTAGAATACATTGAGTTTCTGATTGAAAGAATTAATTATTCTATCGAAGTGCAGATGGTGTTGGCGGAAATAGAAGAGGCACTGCGTTAGCGAAGTTGCAAGCAGTGCCAAGTCGACTTGTTGGTATCCTCTCGGTATTTTCAAATCAGAAGTAACACTCGAAAACCGATTGTAATAAGTATTGCGTTGTCATTACAACTTAAATAAAACTTTCTTTATATCCATACGAAGTATAAAAATAAGTGAAGCCCTTTTACCGCGCCAAAACTTGAGGTATTTACGTAAATGTTGGAGTTTTAGAGAGGTGCTATTACGAAGATGTGCATAACATAATTTGTGTGTATATTCTTAGTGACTTTGACTACGATAGCGACTAAGTGGTGTATTGCCTCAACATTACTACCTAAACATAGTTCACTTCTTCGTTTCGTTGTATTATTACGAGAGGTCGAATGGTTGAAACCCTTTCATGGGTATTAAGTCTCTTTTAGACGATCATTTCAATTGAGTCATCAGCTCATCAGTTAAGCTTCCAGTTGAACTGATGTCTAGACGCTAACTGCTAACTGAACTCAAAACTGAACTGACAACTGATGACATTCCCATCAGTTTTCTGTCAGTTTTTTTTCTGATTTTAATTTTTCTCAAAATAAAAAAAAAGCTGAACTGAACATCGAACTGGCGTCTATTTACCGACTGAACTGAAAAGTGAATACTGAACTGTTAGCTGAACTGAGAATTGACCGTCTAGCTGTTGAAATGTATTAAGGAAATGAAGTGCACACATCATGATTTCCTTAGTGTTCTATGTATTAATATTAACAGTGACAGGAACAATTAGAATTCGATGGCAGGAGCATGCCTCTCAGTTGTAAGTTGGTTTCTTCAAAAGAAATTAACCTATCAATTGGGAGTCCAACAGACTTTTTGTTATTAGGGCCGCACTAGAAGGGCTTTGAATATTTGATTACATTTGTTTTAATATATTTTAAGCGTTTAGAAGGAAAGGATAAGGGATTAAAGGAAATGCCACTGTTCGGTGGTTTTGAATGCATGAATATCGTAGTGCCGTGGGAAAGCATACATCGGTGAAGTACTCCACATTCGTGCTGTACGACTTGTAAGAAAATTTTTGTACTTGATAGTAAGTTCGAAGTTACATTTAATGGTGAGCTGATGGTTATTCCTGGATGCGCTAGTATTAATAATGCATTGATTAAGGGGACGAAAGCAACTTAAAAGGCTGTCGGAGTCAAAAGGAAGCCCTGAGGTACACCAGCATTTTTTAAACTGTTTTCAAATTTGAAACCGCCTAACACTTCTTCACAACACAAAAACGCACGCGGTTACCCGGCTACCCGGTCATTAAACGATTGGTGAAAGTTTGGTCATTGACCAGACGATTTGAGGAAAAATTTTGTTTCTTCTTCCAAACTATTCACTAAATAAGTAACTCTTTTTAGAAAATTAAGTCAGTTTTTTATAAAATGAGACAGATCCCTTGTAAGAATCACTTTCCAAAGTATGGCACACGAATTACTTGACACCCAGCCAGAGCACCAATTGCTACATTGCCGATCATAAACAAACTTTTGATCTCCGAGATATTTCTTCTAGCGGTTATCAAAGTTTCCTTGGAAAAAATGGACGTTAGTTCAATCAGTCGATAGTTTAAAGGTGAAGAAGACTTACCTTTGAAAAAACTGTATAAATCCTGCTTCCTCCATTCGTAAAGTGACCAAGAAAAAAAAAATGGGATAATTGGGACTTAACTTAAATAAATGTTTGGCCAATGTGGAAGATCACTTCTTCAGAACAACAGCGGGGATACTCTTCGTTCTACCGGGCCACCACGCAACCGGGTTTTCGGATCTCAAAATCATTGAGTACTTTAAGTACTGGATTTGTCCTGTTGAGTTGCTTTAAATCCTGTGTACATGGGGAAAGGGAGGTTAAAACACTTGTTGCAAGCGTGCGACCAGCAGCGGACTACGTGGCAATCAAATTTGCATTTAGCTGAAAATTTAAAACGAGGGTTTTATCAAAAACGAGCATTGACGTTAAGGTTAAAATACGTAGATTATCTACGAAAGGCCAAAAATGTTCTCCACTTTTGGGAAACTGTGGCAGCTCCGAGTCGGTCAACTGGCATAAACAGCAGATAACACGATTTAAGAAATTAGTGAGCAAAAGATCGATGGCGGCATGGGTTGAGTGGAACGGCGCGTTCTCCTACATGAGACAGAGGTATTTCAAATTTATGTCATCAATTAAAGAAAGAAGATGTCGGTTTAAGAATCAATTTCATAAAAATGTTTACGTTTTAAATCTCCGTAAAGTAGTCGATAAGATCTAAAAGGGACCAAAGGGGTGGAGCCAACTGCATGAACTGAAGAATTCTTAATAAACTCTTCTTAAGAACAATTTAAGAGCTCTGGTTTCCAATTGTTATAATCATTTCAGTTCAACGGAAGAATAAGTTTCTTTTTCTTTTTGACAAAAAGGTACTAATCGAATCCAGTACATTTGTGCAGAATTTTCCATCCCTGTTTTGATACTCTTGATCTTGTCAAAAATTAAAGTTCTCATACCAAGAACATTATTAGCTGTCATAGCAACGTGCGGCGTGGTGGTTAGCATTTCTGCTGTTAACCCAGAGGTTCGTGGTTCGAATCCCAACAGAGGGAAATATATTTCTCCAAGTCCTCCGTTAGTAAATTTATTGCCATGAAATGCGCTTTCTCTACTAGCCATTCGAAACCGGCATAAAATTGTAGATCCCTTCCATTCTCCCACCAGGCATGGTTGTGAGAAATGCGCTAGGCCCTGGAGCTCCTCGCTCTGTTGCGCCTCCTTATTTAGTCATAGCAGCATTGGAGTCGATGTCACTATCGAATAAGCAGTGAACAGTTGAAGTCAAACTGTTGAGACCGTCCCACTTGGCCTTCTCGTACTGCAATACTGTTCCTTTTGAGATGCTTATTCAAACTTGCGAATGTAAAAATTGGCAAGATGACTCAGTGGTCCGATGAGTCTAGACGTCTAGAGGCGGTAGCACTCTCAGAGCACCGCCACCTACTAAGCGAGAAAATTAGAACATAGTTGAAAAATTAGCGACACCAGTCTACAGCTTAGCTTTCAATTTTGTTCTAACTTTGCTGCATCGTCGCTCAGCACTTGGCCGAGATCTAACAGTGTTTTTAAGACTTCCTATTTAATTCTTTGCAAATAATCTCCTTGCAGTAGAATCCTATTTTATGCTTCAAACAGTACTCAAGTTACCCAGCTTAATTGAACGTTATTTTAAGCCTTCCTTCAAAGAACAGTGATTTTTATTCTGAAACTGCTTCTCTTTCCAAAATTTCGTTCAAAAGGACTCCCCACCCTTTTGATACACGAATCCTTATCTCGACAAGAAGAGATTCATTCATATTTAGTAATCCTCTTAAATTAATCCTTATACAGATCGCTCCTTACTTTAATATTAAACACCAGTAGGTACGTCTATAAATTTCTTAAGAAAATAAAATACAAAAACAGAAAAAAAAAGTATTCCCAAAAACAATATATCACAGCAATAGGTACCTTATTACCTTACCATGAATAATAAATGGTTTTTTGGAGAAGACACATAAAAGCCATTACCTCCTTGATTGAACCCGTAATATAAATAAAGATAGTCCATCTGAGTTACCTTTAAACCCACTAGGCCTAGACGGTCATTTATTATTATCCAACGACTAGCCCTTGGTATAAATTCTATTTTCGGTTCACAAAAGCACACAAAAATGCCGTCTATAAAATAAAAGTCTTCGTCCCTATATTGCTTAACCGTGCGTTAGGGAAGTTTGGTCAATGCTTTAAATAAGTCTCATGTGATTTGACCCTTATAACTCATTGACGACGGGTTGGGTGCGTATTTATCTGAGAGAATGCCTGTAATTTGTTTATACTCAATCTTTTTCAAATCCGCATTAATTCTGCAAACTTGATGGTGAGCATGGGCATCGTTAATGTTTGATGATTTTCGACTTAAAAAAATACGACTATACATTGGCTTTTTGTACAGTTATAAGTTCTGGTCAGACGAATCAAGCGCCCAACACACAGGGTGATGAAAAAAGTTGAGTGTAATCAAAAAACATGTTGCGGCGGGGTCATCTCTCACTTCGTTATAGACAAATTGGTTCCAATGGGATTGTACTTAAATCGCATAAATCACTTAACCATGGAATCCCAATTCTCTCGCCTTCAAAAAAATACATCGAATACACAAATGTGAGAAAAAAAACAAAACGAGTTGTAAATGAAATGCATCACATCACATGAATGGCACAAGGGAAACGAGATGAATTATTTTGTTAATAAATTTATGTTTTTTTTCTCTGTGTAAACTATCAATTTCATCGATATCATGATAGATACTTTCATTAAATTAGCATAACACAAAAAAAAGGACATACAAATCGGTCGGGTACATTAGTAAAACATGTTCATATTTAGGCACGTGCTGCTCGATAGATAATTAATTCTTATCCACTCCAACCGCACCACATTGTTTGCAAATAATTGATCATAAAAACCTCAATTACATTTAAACAAATTATCAATGGGCAACCACATAAATTTAATTTATCTAAAAGTTTTATTACACTGTTAGTTGTGTTGTAGTTTAGATCCGGAATACCGATAAACTGACATGCATTTTCAAACCACATGTGTGGGTTTGATTTAGGTGGGCTTTGAGTCGTTTTTTTTTTTTGGTAATTTTGTGGAGAGAATTTTACCATCAATCAATTTTAAAAATGGAATTCCAATTATGTTCCGGATTCCCTAAGGCTCATTGTTATTAATAATTATTTAATCTCCAAACACTTCTAAATGGTTCGATTGTTTCTCTTTATTTTGATGGTTTTTTTTTATTTAAAAAAATAGAAACGAGTGGGGTTCTACACTTATATACAATTCACTGACAGGAACCTTTCAATCCTTCAATGAAGGTTTTTCGAAAATAGAATCGTCCACAGTTCGATTATTGACCATTACTTGAACTTGATTAGGTATTCAAATCAGAGATGGGTCTACTCTTATAAAGATTTAGATTATTGTTTAATTATGCAATAGGAATTAATGGCCGATGAAGACAAAATTAGAGTGGTTCGGAAAATAAATAATTTACCATTCCTTAAAAAATTTAAGTAGGGTTGGGAAAATCAGCTGTGCCCGCAAACGTAGGACCAAATTTTTCACATGACCGAAAATTACTTACCATTCAAACTCTAGAAGCAAATCAGAAGAAATGATGGCCAATTTTTTGCCACTGTTCGTGAGATTTATTTGCTCCATTGCCAGCAGCTATCACTTAATGTGCTTTATAAGCTTCTAATCAAGATGACATCTGCCGTCTCTGCCCTGAAGACAAAGAAACAGCTGAACACATTTTATGTGAATGCCCTGTCATAGCCAGATCCGGATTGAAACTATTCCAAAAAGGATTATCCTAGTCCGCTTGACATCAGAAACACTTCTTCTTCGAATATTCTAAGGTTCTTACACGACCTCAACTTTGACTGAAAAACTTTACACTTTACGTGTTTTAACCTAAGGGAACAGCACAAAAGATCTTTTTGGTCGACGTGCTAGTAAAGGTACTATGCCTTCGCCCTATCTAGTTCATAAAAGAAAGGCTCGAGTCCTTGCTCAGCGTACCTCGCGAGTAAGTCAATTTGTGAAGCCGATAAATGGGAGTGTTCTGCTCCCTTAAAGCCTAGTACACTGCTGATGCGAGACGGAATTTTTCGTCGGTCTCCACAAGCAAGACGAAATCGTGAGCGAAAACTCAACAGAAATTATTTGTGTAGAGTATTATCAGCTTTTTAGAAAAAGTTACATTCAAGGCTACGATTCCGTCCTGTTATATTTGTATGGGATTTCTTTTTTTTTTACTTAGTTCAATGTTAATGGATGATATCATCTTGACGATCTCAGATGGTTAGTGCCATCGAGTGGTGATTTTTAGAATCTTTCTGTTCGTTTCAGCGGCGTACAAGGCTTAAAATACAAAAATAAAAAACAAAGATTCAGTTTCAAAGCTCTTCAAATTCGGTTGAATTCTACCTGTCGATGGACGGGCATAATTGATTTTTGGCACTACTTTCGAGTTGACTGCATGCAACGAGGTCAAGGAATGATGAAGGGCTTAAAATTATAGAACGGTTCTTTTGATAGACCCGACGCGACGTTTACAGCGCCAGCAATGAACGAGGTGGTGGCACAGAAAGCCAGTTTCCAGAGATGCGTGCATTTCGGTCATAAGAAAAAACTCAAGACACTTGCAGGCGATGAGCCGATTCGTATCTTTTAAATAGTTTATCCATTTGATGCAGGGTGAATGCGTACCTATCTGAATGGAAATGAGAGGGATCTGGCAAGTGGCAATCGTGGTCCCATTCTATAGTAGAATGGTGTGGTCTTAAGAAACGAGCAGTCTCGGTTCAGACCAAATTTGGCGAACTGAAAACATTGTTTTCAAAAATCATTTTCCCTGCTCGGGCGCCATTTTCTAATTTTTCTGCGATTCCCAGAATTTTTCATTCCCAAGGATGTAAATTTAACTTTGTTTGATTGATTTTAGATAATAAACTGAAAGAAGATGATGATGATGATTCAGATGATCAAGATAATCAAGCTGATCAAGTTGATCAAGATGATCGAAATTATCAAGATGATCAAGATGATCAAGATGATCAAGATGATCAAGGGGATCAAGATGATGAAGGTGGTGAAGATGATCAAGATAATCAGGATGGTCACGATGATCAAGATGGTCACGATGATCAATATGATCAAGATAATCGAGCTGATCAAAATGATGAAGGTGGTGAAAATGATGAAGATGATGAAGATGATGGAAAATGATGAAGATGATGAAGATGATGATGTTGAAGATGATGAAGTTGATGAAGATGATCAAGATGATCAAGATGATCAAGATGATCAAGATGATCAAGATGATCAAGATGATCAAGATGATCAAGATGATCATGATGATCAAGATGATCAAGATAACCAAGATGGTCAAGGTGATCAGGATGATCGAAATTATCAAGATGATCAAGATGATCAAGATGATCAAGATGATCAAGGGGATCAAGATGATGAAGGTGGTGAAGATGATCAAGATAATCAGGATGGTCACGATGATCAAGATGGTCACGATGATCAATATGATCAAGATAATCGAGCTGATCAAAATGATGAAGGTGGTGAAAATGATGAAGATGATGAAGATGATGGAAAATGATGAAGATGATGAAGATGATGATGTTGAAGATGATGAAGTTGATGAAGATGATCAAGATGATCAAGATGATCAAGATGATCAAGATGATCAAGATGATCAAGATGATCAAGATGATCAAGATGATCAAGATGATCAAGATGATCAAGATGATCAAGATAACCAAGATGGTCAAGGTGATCAGGATGGTGAAGATGGTGAAGATGATGAAGATGATCAAGATGATGATGATGAAGATGGTTGTAAGGTGATGAAGATGATGAAGATGAAGAAGATGAAGAAGATGAAAAAGATGAAGAAAATGATGAAGAAGAAGAAGGAAAATAATAAGAAGAACTATCTCGGGATGGGCCAAAGTGTGAATTTTTAAATTTTTCTTGTGAGATAAAAGGAGCCTACAAATTTCTGCCAGTTTTGAACGGGTCGGCAGGATTACTCTCGGAGCGCTAACAAATGCCTCACTAGATTAATAGATATATCTATATTTGAACTTGGCTACAAAAAGAGAACTGGGGTCAATTGGATGTTAAAAGTCTTTTTCCACTCTTTTGCAGATACAGATATAGTTTGAGACGCTCTTTTACATGGTGAACAATAGTTATAATTTTTAGAAAAAATTCTGTAAAAGTCCTCCAGATATTCACAAACTTACCTATTCAGCCTTACACGTTTATCTTTAACAGCCCTTTTCTTGGAATAGTTTTTTCCCTAGTACGCCTGCTTTAAGTCTTCCATGTCTCATGTGCCCTTGAAAATGGTTTTTCCTGAACCTGAAAACTCTATTAAGTCATACCAAAAAGGGGAAGGGATGAGAAATAGTCTTTTTTTTATTGCTTCGTTTGAAAAGCTTTTGCAGGACACATTGAATCACTGTTTAAGTTCCTATGTTACTTTAATGATCCCTTATTGCAAACATCTTTGGGGTGGTTGTATGAACGTCTTCAGAAGCGCTACTACCACTTGTGCCTGTGTACATATTTTTGGGGTAAGCGTATATACCAATACTTTGCGGTTATTACAACTTTCGTATTACATTTACCTAAAGGGCCAAAGGGCTTTATTTGCCAACCTACCGACACTACCCCACACTACATCATTGATTTTCACTCTCATTGATTTTGTGGTGAAAATTTGCCTCAATTTTCTAAAACTATTTGAACACCCATTTATGTAATTCAACAAAATAATTGCGATTTCCATTCAATCAATATAATCAACCAACACCCCCAAATGGCTACCGCCTAAGTACATGTTTATTGCTGACAACATTCAATTTATATATAGTTTATTTGAAATGTTCAAAAATGTCAAAAATCAAAGAGATTTCCGTCGCACCAAATATCCAACACTTACCCCCAATGTCCCAATTTAGCAAAGCTGATTATTCAGGTCAGCACAATTTGTTTTCGACGAGTAAGCATCATTTTCCTAATTGACATTCTCATTAGCAATAATCCCAATGCAAAAGTGATTGCTGTAATTTTTTGTTTTTGTGTTTTGGTTTGTTTTGCTTCGGTCACCCACATGTACCTATAGTATATATGTATACCCTTCTTTAACTTTTACCCTATTTAAATTTGCGTCCTTTGAACATCAGCAAAGCAACCCTTTGGCATTTTAATGTGATCAAAATCAACCCTCTTCAATCGAATTTCAAATCTAATGCAAGAATTTTTCCTTTTTTTGTTTCTTTGCAGGTATGGTACCCAATTGACAGTTTGAATGGAACATGCTTTAATGAAAACAACAACAAAAACACCAAAGTATCTTATATTGTATGTATATATGGATACATTGGTGTCTCAATGGTACAAGGACATCATTTCCTCAAGTGATTCTATGTGGAACTTATCTGTGAATAAATTTAACAAAAATACCTTTGAAGAAAAATATATGCAATGTATTCACAACACATATGCAAATCACCATGACACTCAATTTCTGTGTGATAGGCAGATTCGACAAAACGAAGAAGAAAAAAAAAACATATCCTAACTGAAGAATAGAAATATAGGAATACAACATTAATAGTCCTTGTAAAGCTTCCCTTTATATTGTTGGGACAAACCAATAGCTGTGAAAATCGGAAAAATAGAAAATCGTTCTCCTGTTGCTTGTGCTTCACCTGTCCATGTCCATACCTAATGCCATGCCTCGCCGCATCAGCAAAAATATATTATAGTCTATATAGTCTGTATTCCGGACCCAACTCTCATTGCAAAAAGGACACCTTGCAATTTGAATTTCATCCTGGTTGAATAGGTTTTGTTTTCCTCGATATCTGTCGATAATGGGAGAGACTTACCTTATCTCCCCCTACACTTGCTACGATATGTGGGGGCAAACAAGCCATTTGATTTCGGTTTCGGGATAGGTATACTTTTTTCTTCACCTCTTTTTTTTTGTGTTTGTCAGCTTTCCATTCTGATGGAGAAGCAATAGAGAAGAGAATGGGGGGGAGAGATGATAAAGATTAAATGCGTTTGTCTCACTTGAAGACACGAGCCGTTACCATGACGTGGTTGTTATTTCGATTTTGTGTTTCCTTTTTTTCGCTCTTATTTTTCGGGGTTGAGTTGTGTTCGTATAGTGAATGCGACGTTAAGTAATTCATTTTGCCCTTTATCTATCACAGGTGAGATAATGGTGGCGGTTGAAACGTGCGAAAACATTTTGATTGTGGCAGAGCGTGAAAATGATGTTGAATACAATCGGAAGAAATTTCATTCTCTGACATTCCCTGTGGTGTCAATATGACAAAACACAAAGCAAACAGTGTGGTGCGAGAAGAAAGCTATACGGAAGAGAAAATGTTGTTTTAAGAGTTTCGTTACGTGTCGTTACCTTACGTTTGTTTGATCTCACTTGTATCGTTCTTAAATGGGAGAAACAAGAGTGTTTTTTTAAAGCAAGCCCACACAGATAGAGCTTTCACTATCTATTGCAATGCCTAGGCAATGAAATATCTTTCCCTTCGGATCACGATTACGTGTACGTTACGTTACGCAACATTTTGTTTCGCAAGTCTTCAACCAGCTATGTGAAAATTATAAACACGGCACTGGTACGTAACGATATGCAAAGTTTAGTACTCTCAAGCCACAGTGAAGTTCAGAGTACATGTGTTCAAAGCTTCGCAACGTAACGTTTTGTTACATTTACTTTCTTTAATAGTAGCAAACATTTATATAGCGTTTTTGCGTTCAGATCGTTTTGTCTTCAGATTAAGACAGACACGGAGTTTGAGTGTGCACTCGGGACTTGTATAATGGATTGAACTCAACGTAATGTAATGTAAAGTTTATTATTTTTAATTTCAATGAACTACGTAACGAATTCTTTAAAGTACTGTCTCACCTAGCCGTTAAGAACCGTATGAAAAATTTATTTGATTACGTTACTCACTTTTACTATTGCCAAAATAACCCTAGACTTTTGCTAACTTCGAGCTGTTGCACCCAGACCAGAGCCTCAAACGATTTTTGTAGACGCTATTTGGATAAGGAGGAGAGAGACACTCCCCATCTTCTCTGTTCATGTTCCACTTAGCTCACACGCGCTTAGATACAGCAAGGTTCGTGTTTCTTAAAAACCCTAGTGATCTTACTCACATCGATGCCCTGCATCTTTCCCGCTTCAAATTAAGCTCAAAATGGTTCCATTAGGGGATGAGGATACATCAGATCCACCATGGAACCACAATTGGCCCAGCGGGCCTAAGTGTGTTAGTCGAGCTTACAGCCACTTTAACCTAACCTAACCTAACCTTCTGTGGTGCAATGGTGTTTTTGTTACGCTGGAATTCGAGGTCGGAAACATCCAACTATTTTTCAAGGGCGTCGCTTTTTGCCTTCTAGAACAATTCCACTGCCACAAAGAGCGCTTACTGAATAGGTTCAAAATAGCAGAAAGATATGTAGGTCCTCTCCTTTCCTTTGCAGGCTATGGAACGAGGTTACTGGAGCTTATTTATTTATTTATTACGGTTTACAATGCAGCCTTAACTTCGTTTTCGCTTGACGTTTACGAGTTTAGTAAAAGGAAGTCAGTATGTACATATTAACATAATGCTGCTTAAGTTTACGTTGTTACGTATGTTCGCGTTCAAGACAACGTAACGTGTCTCCAAATCAAGACTGGGCTGACCCTTTGCTCGTTTAGAACCTGCTGTCGATTCAAAGGGAACGCAGAGCTATTGCACGTAATGAGATACCTAGCTCAAACGTAACGTAACGTAACGCCAGTTAGTCTTTTTTCTAGTTTCTTATCGTAAGGTTTGGTTAGTATTTTGTACTGTAATGACCAGCTGCCACCAAAGCAATTTGAGAGTCTTTAAGTGAAAAGAGAGAAACCTCAAAACCTTCCATTGCTTTTCGAAGGTCTTCAGATTTGTGACCGAGAAGTTTGTATGAATTGGCTTTTCCACCTTACCTGCTTCTCATTAAATTGGATTAACTTAAAGGAATCAGCTAATAACTTTACCTCGTATTAGAGTTCTCCAATCCAGCCTACGTCCCTCTTTTCATTGCTGTAATTTTCTTCTGCGACACACTGCCTGCTGCTCACCTGTTTGCCTTTGTGACAAAGGATGATTTATATTGAGAAAAACTTTAGTTATCAACGATTACAACAGTTGAAAATGTAATAAGAAATGCTAAACGTCACTTTCAATGACAAACGAAAAATACGAGAAAGAATAGGAGAAGGAAAAAAGTAACCCAGGAAGGGCTATCCTTACTCTTCTTTCAATGGTTTTCTTTGTTTCTTAGCTGGTCTTTGTCTTCATTTTCGTTTTTTATTTTTTCTTCCATAAAGTGTAATCGTATACCTCCTGACAGCTCGGAAAATGAGATAACTTCGACGGCATCGAAGGAATTCGTTTTGTTTATTTTGAGAATGATTTAAGTATGAAATGAACCATACTCGTGCATCTCTTTTTCGATTTATCCTTCAAAGCTTTGAGCTGCCTTGCTCTCATCTTTCTCTCTTATGCATTGTCAATTATTCTTTCCTTGTGGAAATGGAATTTTGTGAATTTTTTCAATAAAGTTAAATTGATTTGTCGGAGCTCCTTGTCAATACACATACATAAACTTTTTTTTTTATTAAAACATGGGCACACTATTCATATTTATTTTTTCTCCTTCTCCCTCCTTTTCTGTCTGTGTGTGTTCGCTTGAACACTGGGTTAGCTTGACTTCAAAGTAATAAAACAAATTGCATGGAAAAAACAAAACTGCAAAACACAAAAATTTTACTTAAAATGATGAAATTCAAATATACCTTCTAGCCATGCTTTCGGTAACACAACAGGATAAAGGATGCGGGTGGGCTTGGACTGGTGTTTTGTTGTTTTTGTTTTTAGACGGTAGGAGCTTAATATTGATAATAGATGAAATTCAATTTATTTGCATTTTGCGACAAATGTTGGCGGTTGGTTTTTCCTGAACTGAACTTTTTTTGTCGTTTGGGTATGAAATGAAAGAGGATTTTTGTTTTTTGATTAATTTAGGTACATTGGCTTGACATATTTCCGATTGTGGAATTCATGTTTTTTTAATCCAAATTCTGTGGAATTGAATTACTCTCTTTTTTGGCGTGCCTGGTGGCATGGATGTTGGCTAAATATGGGCATTGGTTTTGGATGTTTTTGATTCTTTACAGAAATTAAATAGACGGAAAAACTGTGTTGACTTGTATGAAGCAAACGAGGTTGATGAATGATTGGCTTTTAATATTAAAAGGTTTTGTTTTCAAAGTGCAATTGTAGGTCTTTCGAAACATTGTTTTTATGACAGACGGTATGATAGCTTTTGCCTCGGGTTGGGATTGAAAAAAAAGTGCTCAGATTTTTGAAAAGGACTTTGTTCTGCCTCAGGGCATCCAGCATACAAATATTATATATTGGGTCATAATGAAAAGTGGTTGTGTTGTTTGTTTAACTGTTTTTGTCTAGTTTGCTAATGACTGGTCTTCAAAGAGACTTCTTCATTAGTGGGAAAGATGTTTATTTTTTTTTTTTGAAATGAGGCTGGTATTACATGTCTCGTGGTAAAATGTTGGTGAGGTTTACCTAACCGAACTGTAATTTAAACTACCTATTTTAAAAGGAACTGAAAAAACATTTGACTATTTTTCGATCTCAAGAAATCTATGACATCGTTACAATTTCTTGCTACTTTTGAACGTTGTGAAATTGATTAAAGATTTTCGTTCTTTGGTCATTCGATGTTGGGCTGGAAGCAAGTTTCTGGACTTCAAGAATGCTTAAATCTGGGATCCTTTTTATGTTTACAAATTTGAACCCTGGTTTCTCTTAAGTATAACAGAAAAATTAAACATCAAGTGGGTACCTACTGCTCATAGTGCTCATGAGGCAGTCAGTATGATTACTAACTTCAAACTTTAGTTGTAGTGAACAACTTTTTAAATCAATTTTTCTCTTGAGTTCCAAGAAAAATAACCCAAAATTATATTGACATTTCAACCCTCTTTATTTGTCCTTGTCGTGACTTGTTGTGAATCATCCAAAGTATTTTTGAGGTCATCTCCTTTTTTGAGGAATTGGCAAGTCACCCGAGACGATGTACACAACTATCAAAAACGATTTGTCATTTAGCCTTTCGGAATCAGTAAAATAATTAAGTCCCTGAAAAGGGTTGTTCCCTGCCTTTGGACCTGTCAAATGCTCTAAATGCAACTCTGTTTTTATTATGACCCAATGATTAACTTTTTATACTCCGAGTTCTAGTCAACACAATCTCTAAGTAAAGACTGTGAAGTTCAAACAGATTTTCTCTTTCTTGCACCTAAGTGTCTCGAAGGCTCTCGATAGACGATTTAACAGGTGAATTAACAGACTGCTCAAAGTTCCTGTCATCCTATTTGTTTTTTTTTTACTATCTGACATGATCTCCCGGCTGGCTCTGGTCCTACGGCGACGGCGATTGATTTAAGTAAAAAAGTTCTCATTCCCAAGGGAATATGGGGACGAAATAAAGTCTATGTTATTCAGAGGAAATGAAGCACTAAAAGAACTAAGAATTTTTGGACTCGGTGTAATGTTTTCTAGATTCCCTGTCGTGTTCCCGTTTCCGTGGGAGTATGAGAAGTAAATACAGCTTCTGCTTTCAGTTTTACCTTGAGCCCAACTTCTAACCTACAGTAAGATACACACCTTCATATTTAAGTGGCACTAACCGATTGAGGAATGCTTTGCCGAATTCTGTTTTTCGCCAGCATTACGATTCACAAAAATTCAAAAGGAATGTGCATAAATTTTCAGAATAAAATCAATAAATAACGTTGTGTCACAAAGCGAGGAGCCTCAGGGCCTAGCGCATTTCTCCCAACCATGATTTGTGAAGGAATGGAGAGGACTTACAATTTTCTGCCAGTTCCGAACGGATAACCGAGAAAGCGCTTTTTATGGCAATGAAACTGAGGACTATCAAGTTACTGGCGAAAAGCGATACCCGATGAAAACATTTTTGACTTTGTTGGAATTCAAACCACGAACCTCCGGGTTAAAAGCCAACCTTGATAACCATCACCCCACGGGTACCACATAAATGGTCTAACTGTGTTTTATCAAATTACGAGGGTATTCACAATCCCTTGATGTGTGAGCTAAGAAAAACTGTACAAAACTACATATGAAAGTCTTAAACGTTGGTAGGTGCTCCTGTTATACCATTGGTCCTATTTCAAAGGGTTCAGAATAGAGCATTAAAATTTGTAGGTGATAGTTCCGCTGTCGTGTTAATTGATTTTCTGGAACACCTCTCTTTACACATAGTGATTTAGTGAATTAGTCAGTTCATTTGCAACAATTTTCTCGCAACACCCACCTCGCAAGGAATGCGCATCAGTTCAGATAAACAAGTTAGCTACTCAACGTGGATGTGGAATACTTTACCTAACTCAGTTTTTCCCACGTGATATGTGACTCATTTTGTTTAATTTACCCAAGTATGCTTGTTGTACCTACACTCTCGTTTTTTTTCAATCGTCTATGCTATCAACCATTTGCTAGCTACTAAGCGTTTCGGCCGCTTTATTGGAAGCTTATAATTGATTATATTTATTTAGAGAACAAGGTCCTTGCGGTATCGTAGCGAGCTCTACAAACTTGGTTCAATTCTCGTTGCTTAAACAACTTCATTAGCTTAACACCGAATAAAATAAAGGATTCAAGAAAAACTGAATTTCGCTTTTTTCATGCTAACGGTGTAAGGTAAAGTGAGTGTAAAAACGACTCAAGTTGCAGTTTGTTGCAACTTTGTTCTTCGGAATTTATTAGATAGAAGTTCAGCCTTTATGATATCGATAGCGAGAACACTTGATAATGCTCGGGTATACCAATTTTGGCTTCGAAAACCTGCTTTTTGAAAATTATTTCTACCACTTGTAACTATGAACTATTATCATGGTCATGTGATTGAGTTAATTTTCACCAGAGATTAAATTTAATTTCTAGACAGCCAACTTTTTCTTTGTAGTAAAGTAACTTTTTTTGCAGAAACTCCTACCCTCAGGGTAAGCCTTTTCTCATTGGGCTTCAAACAAAGATCAAATAACAAAAGAAAATGCGTTAAAAACCTACAATCTAAGGCAGCTTTGATAACTAAAATGCCGTCGAAAAGTCAAGCTAATGTTAATCCAATTCTTTCCTCTTTCTTTTCTGTGTGAGCCCGTTACTAAGACTCTCTAATGAAGAGGACTCTTGATTTTCCTGTCGGTTGGGAAAGGCTAATTGAGGAAGTATTTTTCGTAATTTTAATTACTCTTGAGGGATCTTTCCCGCCATAGACAACACCTATAAAAGTTGTTTTTAATGTTTCTAGGATCTTAACCTCGGAATCGTCCAAAACTCTTACAATTACATCACTAATGCCATAATATTAATATTTCCATGAAATTACAAGGGATACAAAAAGTACTGAGGCCATCTCGGTATTTTTTACTACCTTCTTCTTGACAAAAGTGGAGCAAGGATTGACAAATGATTAACCGTTTTATGTTCATTTCCTAAACACTTAAGCTTTTTTTGGCATTTCCTCTTTTCCTCTTTCTAATTCTAAACTGAATAATTTTTTATAAAATATTTAAGTTAACCCTTAAACTAGACAGGAATTTGCGTTGAAACTTTTTACAAATTGAGTGTCAGATCCTCTTGTGTCTAAATTGGATCCCCTTTTTATTTTTGAAAAATTCAACAATTATTTCTCAAGTTCAAAGTGTTAAGTTATTCAATTGAATTGAATGCTTAGAACCATAACCCTATTCAAAAAGGTCTCCCATATCCTTTTTATGCTTATGTAAACCCGTTGTTGTGCTTGAATCACACTCCTCAACTGTAGATATTTTTATCTCTGACCGCAATCGTATCAATTTAATTTTGTATTATCATGCTAAACAAGTGATTTAAGTTTAAAAGGTAAAGCGGTTGTGCTCTGCTATCGCCCGTAAGCTTAAAAACAAAAATCATACACACATCCTTTGAATAATGATACTCCACTATGCGGTAGTGCTGAAGGGTATTTCCAACTCTTTAATGGAGTTTCTCCACTTTTTTTTTTTTAAATAATTTGTTTTTTTGTTCCCATGTATTGTGTGTCCTTTGTTTCCCTCATATGAAGCACTTTTGCAAATGGTGCTACAGATAACCAAACTAATGGAGCGTATACTGGCTTCGCATAAATATTTGAAAAAGAAGAAAGAAGAGAACACAACAGAGAATCCACCCTCAAGCCAAGCCAAGAGATTTAAAAAAAAAAAAATATTCAAAAAAAAAAGACTAGGAACGAAAATCCTTTTCCGCATCATTGGGTTTATTTTCACAAGTTTGAAAAATAACCCCGAGGGTGGTGCGCATATACTAAATTGATTACACTTACAGTTTCAATTGAATGGTTGGCCTAAGCCTTGCTATGGGCTGTGTCTTTTTTAAGAAAGAAACAAATTGTGTTAAGGTCAAGTGGCATAAACTTACACAAAAAAAGAAGAAAAAGAGAACGAATATATCTTAGAGCTTCGTCCACATATTTTTTAAGCAAAATTCAATTGAGCGCGAAATTAGTGTCAGTTGCTGCTAAGTTCGACAGCTTGATGGTTTTCTTGGAAATAGATCTTTTGTAGGATTAAAGGGGAAGAATATAGGAACATATCATGCAAACTATTACGCTTGATAACATTTTTCCTTCTCGTATTATTATTTTTGAAATTTATTTGTGAGTCAGCTTCAGTTTTGATGAATCGGTAGTTTGATGTGGGTTTTCTCGTTTGATGGAAATAATGAAAACAGAAGAGATTTGCTATTCCTTTTTTTGTGCTATCGTCAAAGTATTCATGGCCTTTCAAGATCCCTTTATTCTTCAAAAGTAATTTATTTTGCGAAAATTTCGATTCCTTAACAGTCTATATGGCAATTTTTATTAATATTTGGGTTTGAGTGCTCCAGTTAGTGTTTTAAAAACCTCAAACAGAAAATTTGGTGTTAGGCACATACTCTAATGTGTTTCAATATACCAACAACACGTTTGTATTTGTGCCTTTAATGGAGATTTATTTTCAATTACTGGTACAGCTTCCGACTGATAAGTCGACTTGTAAATCGACGTTTAATTTACTTTTTATGTGACAAGCCTGCCTCTTCTCGACAACACTCCTTTGAATGTGTGACAAGGCTGCCATTTCCCAATAGGCTTTTACATATATACAAGTTATCATTTGTATTAAAGCAGCAATTGAGGTATGAAACTCATATTTTCGTTCTTTCAAGAAGAATTCGCTAATGTTCCGTGAGCAAAGCTGTCATACCTTGTGCTGAATCGATGTGTGATGTTGTTTCAGTTCATAGCTTGCTTTTGCCTACCAATATTTAAACTTCTCTTCAATAAATATCCTTGTTTGATCCTGTAAACAAGCAATAAGTAAACGTGTACATGCATTTTGATGAAAACCCTGGGAATGACATTCGATTAACGCTGGCTGAACTCATTGCGAAGCTCTTTAATTCAAAATTAATCTTTAGGTGGAGAGGGATTGTGATTTTATCGGTTGTCACTTAAAATATAAAATTATTTTAAGTCGATTAAGCTGAAAAATAACAATTAAAATATGTCATCACCGAAATGAGATTTAAATCATGGGAAGTAAAGTTCAGTTGCTATGTGGATCCTTTAAGTACATAAGTACATAGGGTAGTGCAGCAGAGAGAGGCACCGAGGCCTAGTGCATTTCTTACAACCATGCCTTGTGAGGGAATGGAAGGGACCTTCAAGCTTCCGTACGGCCATTTGCCATGAAAAATAATTTTCAGGGTTTTTGGCCATTTACTATCGGTGAACTTGCCAATTCCTCGCAAAAAGGTCCTTTAAGTGCTCGCGTGATTTGTTGGGTGCCTATCATCTCTGGTTTAAGGATAAGGAGGTGTATTCAGCAGTGAGAAGCAATTTGTTTTCATAGATAAGAACATAATCTGATTTTTTTAGTTTCTTAATCAGTGGCACTCGACTAGAATGGGCAGTATTGTCTATTTATGAACTAGCTTCATATCTCTTCTTCTCCACTTTAACTCTTCTATTTACTGGGGAACAGTATTAACGCCTTTCCAACCTGACCTAATCTAATCACAGACTTCTTTACATGAAATTTTCTTTTTGTCTGAGATTTTTAAAGTATTTACTGAAGTACTCAGTCCATTATTCTACCAGACTTAATTCTTTACTTACTTACTTACTTAGGTGGGCATTACAGTTCGGGGTGAACCTGGGCCTCAACCAACATCCTTCTATAACGACTTCGATTTCGGGCGAGCTCTCTCCAGTTTCGCACTCCAAGTCGGTTAAGGTCTTCATCCACTTGATTGTGCCACCTAAGACGAGGTCTTCCCCTTCCGCGATTTCCCTGCAATGTGCTTTCGAACACCCGACGAGCCGGAGCGTTTGGGTCCATCCGCTCTACATGGCCCAACCATCGTATTCTTTACTGTTATAGCTAAAAAATGTTTTTTCGGAAAAGCCTTGTGATATTTCCATGATAAGGAGCCTGGGTTACAAGCTGTCACCATGTCCACTCCGTGTATGGTGTATCCGAATACGAGAGAATGCACGACATTCAAATAGGAAGTAGTCCGCGGTGTCTTCGTCCGCTGCACAGGATTCACAGACAGTGGTATCACTCAAAGTTGGCAAGTTTATATACTTGGCATAGACTTTCTGCAATCTTTTCTCTTACTGGAAAGCAAAAATGTTGAAGTTTTCTTATTAGAGTTGGAGAGAATGTGCTTAGTTGGCCTGTATCCAAAGGAAGCATGGCTCAATCGTTGATGCAGGCCAAGAACCAACCGCTGGTTCTGATCGTAAGAAAGCTGTCTGACATCCTTGCCTTGCAAATTCATCGGCTATCTCATATTGAGTTTTGCCGTAATGTTCTGAAACCCAACCAAAGACTCACTCAGAAAGACCTTCAATACCTTGATCACTTTTGAACAATTTGGAGGGTTAAGTGGTGCGTGAAACACAGCTCGTCTGTCGCTGAAGAAACAAATCCTTCCCTTCATTTTCACTTTCTTCGCAATGTAACTTGTAGCCATTTGGATAGCATACGTCTCCGTTTGGAAGACGGACGCATTTGTGTCCCTGACAATGAGTCAATCCAATGTCATCGTTCTCCATAAAGGCACCAGTTGATTCATCATTGGTTCTGGAAGCAGTACTGAAGATACAATAGCAATCCTTTCCTGGTTCAGATTTTTGTGTGAACTATAGTTTTGAGTTCTAGGGAAGGTTGACTTTCGATTAATCTCACATCCAGAGCCAGCGGTACTATTTTTCCATTTTACTGTCGAGACGTAGGAACATCAACCCCCACTTTATGCAAATGTCCTGTTTTTAGCAGCTCTCGAGAAAGAAATTGTCTGCAAAGTTTCACTGTAGCTGCTGTTATAAGAAACTCCTTAAATGCAAATAGTGTTGTTTTTAGCATGACCTTCATTTTGACTTAGCCTCACAAAAATAACTTGGAGTTAGCTCAATGTAACAATCAAAAATTGGGTTCCCTCGTAAGGCCACAAACTGTCATACATTTTTCAATTTTTTCACCCCAATAATCACTTGTACGAGTTCAAAACTTTCAGTAAGTCTTGGCAGTCACTCGTTCATATTCCAAGCTGAAGTGTTTGCCATCAACGAATGTTCGAGAATAATATGTTCATCGAACACGAAAATATAACAATCTTCATTTTCTCAAACAGCTAAGCTACACTAAAAACACTTAGCTCATCTGTCATAAAATTCAAGAGACAATTATGTCACTCTCCGAATAAGCAAGGAAAAACTCTTTCATTCTCCACTGGATCCCAGCACGCAAAGGCTATGATAGTAACAAGAAAGCATGCATCTTAGCTAAAGATGGTCTATTAAAACCATTCGTCAGTTCTGAACCCTTCTCCGGTGTAAATAGAAGCACCTTCAAACATACAGCCAAGAACATCTCACTGGAATAATCCAATATAAGTGCTGAAAAAACAACGAAATTCCTACTGCACCTCAATAGGAAAGCTCTCAAAACTTGCACAGGACTAATTACTGGACAGTGTTCTCTAAAGAAATACCTTCACCAAATGAGGTTAGTAGCAGACCCCATCTGCAGACTATGTGTCGAAAGTGAAGAAACATCTCTGCGCATTATTGCAGAATGTCCAGCAATTGTCTGCTTTACAAAGCAAATACTTCACTATGAGATCATCCCCCTAGATAATCCCAAACTCATCCACCCACAGAAGATTGTTTACTTCTGGCTTAGCAGAAGAAATGCTCTGAAACTTTATGGGTTGGCAAAATAGATTTTATTCAGACACCACACTGCCCAGAGCTGTGCAAGCTCAACCTATAATTATCTTTAAATCAAAAAGACTCTTGCGTTCTTCTTACTCTTAAGTAAAAGGACAAATCATTTACGAATGTGTTCTGTTCAATAAAAATTTATATCCATTGAGCATTGATCAGAGTTTGATTTGTCATACCTCTCCTTAGTTGGGTGTGAGAAGCTTGATTCCATTATTGCAATATAAGGCCAAAAAAAATCCATGTCTCAGAAACATAAAATAATTTTCCCACGAATATCGCATTTCGCGAGAAACTGTCTTCCATCTTCCGAGAGTATATTTAAATTCAATGAAAACCGCTTCCTCATTTAGTTTTTTCGGAATAGGACAGGACTCCCACAGGAGTTCAAAAATTCTATGGTTTTGTTTGTGGACTTTCAGTGAGACAACCCGATGTCAAAGTAAATAATTTGTGCGCGAACAAGCAGGCCAGATTTTGATGTGATTTTCAAAACGCATTGGAAGAAAAAACTTTAAATTAGCACTAAATAAAGCTAACAATCTATTTACATTCTTAAAATTGGTAAGTGAACGAGTAATATGTACACGAAGCTAATCAGCAAAAGTCTATGTTGTTGTTTCAAACCAACCTTTTTTGTACCTAGTTTACAGCTCTTTCCATACATGAAGTACTTATGCTGGGTTTAATCTATGGCGTGTATAATAGGCTATCCTTTCATAAGAAAATAGAATATCAAACAAGCTGTTCATAATGTGAAATGTTTCAAAAAAATTTGAAGAAATGGTTTAAAGCGTTAAACATGAAGAAATTACAAATAGATCTCTTTCTGTTATTTGATTGAAATTTGTAAATATTTGATACTCACCTTAACTAATATCATATTCCACTTGAGGACACTTAAAAGGCCAAAACGAATCAACCAATAAACTTGAAATAAACCCTCAACTTTGAAATAAGCACGCACTCCAGTCGAGAGCTTTGTTATGAATTAGTAAAGCGGTTAAATATTTATGTGCCTCTTTTGGGTTGTTTGGGATTTTAAATAATTTATTGAAAAGAACCCTGTGAAAAATTAATAAAGTTGTCCAGTGCTGTGCTTTGGGTGTAAGCTATAATCAGCTTAAACACAAGATTGCTGAGAATTGATGGTGGAAACAATCAGTAGGGTATATAACTTTGGTCTATAGTCTACCATTAGGACTGCTGGTGGGTCCTTTTTGAAGTTATACCCCTTTAGAAAGCGTTTGAATAACCTATGTAATAAAATTTTTTACGATGCGTACGCTTGCACCGACAGCCGAAGTGCGACATGATGTAGCTGAAAAACTACTGGACCGAGTTCAAAAATCAGTGCAACAGTGAGGAGTGAGCTAAAACTTTTAAAAAGAAAAGTTTTATCTCTTCAGAACGCTCAACGCTGCTAGAAAACCGTTAATGACGCTTGAAAAGGAAAGTTTAAAGAATTTTTGTGCTGAAAAGTTTAAAATATTTTAGTATACGGATTACTCACAACAGTTTATTGCGAGAGACTTTTTGCCTTTTTGACTTTTTACTAAAGGAAGACTTGTCAACTCCTCGTGAAAAGCAATTAAATGTCAGTCACTGTGTCAACCTCAGACCGTGTCCATAATCCTTCCTGTTTTGAATTATTGAACGTCTAAAGCCACTTTTGTGGTGGTGTATTCGCTTTTGTGTGTGCCAGGAGTTTCTTGGCCTGTCTTTCTACGTGCCTAGTTACGATACTTTCGGAAAGTCGATTGTTTGAAATATAAACTAAACTTTTTATTGCGTTTCCAACCGCTATCCGGGAAACACTTTGAAAATTCAAAAAAATTAAAATGTTGTCAGACAATTCACCCACTTTCCTGCAAAAAAATTTATCTGTTGTCAATTTCCTTGCACTTTTCAATTGGCTATTCTTAAATTACCCAGTTTCACTCATTGGACTTTGTTTTTTTTTTTTTACAAAGCAAAAACAGTTGCGATCTCAGTCACAAACGATTCGACAATTTATTAATTGATCGAGGGCATTTATTCTCTTACTGTTGAACTCCTTTTTTTTCTGATGCACTTACATCACTCCCATTACATGCATTAAATCATTCTGTCAGTAAAGCAGTCATTTCACTGTGAAGTAAAGTCTCCTACGACTTAAGCTTAAAATACAATGCCTCTTACTTATTATTCCTTTAACTGTGCCTTATTTCTCCCTCATACAGCTGATAATTTAAATGACGTCATGTAACGTTTCACACAATTCGAGTCATAACTTTGAGGCTTATGTCCCATTAATGACATAAACGAACGGAAAAAACCAAATCCGAGAATATTTTCACTTAGCCAATTCAATAACCTGGTAAAATATGCCTGTAAGAGGCCATCAACAGATACTTTAGCTGCATTATTGGTAATTTCATATAACACCCACATTACTGCATGCACATTTATGGTATGTTTTTTTTGTATTTTCCCTTGTCAGTATTCCTTTTGTCCTTAAAGTTGAAAAAGCAGCTTATATCCCTAGGAACTGGTTAACGTGTTCTACGTCGTCTCTGCATATGTTTCCTACACAGATTCCGACCGCCATTCCGCGCAATTATAACGTCCTTAATGCGCCAGCATCGGGATGTTGACACTTTTATTTTCTCAATGAAAATTTACGTACAGCTTCCTCACGGTAAGAGAGAGAGAGAGAGAGAGAGGGTGGAAAGAAGGCAGTAAGAGATGCAGAAAGGATGTTGCAACGAGGAACATTTTTTGACATATTTTTCAGCGCTTTAAGTTCCGGGCATTGTTTTTGTTATATTTGCTGGGCTACTTGTGTGCCAGATGGCCACTGTGGCGTATACGTAATCAAATTTTTGAATTCCTTGCGTATCCTCCTTTCGAGCGCATAATACCTACGTGTCGAATTTAAAGGAAAAAAAAAACAGAAATCCCATTGTCAGAGAGACCAACCTTTTTGCCGCCTCTCAATATGTCAACAAATGTTCAACATAAACCTGCAGCATCTGCTGCTTCCAGAGTGCCATACTTCTCTCCTGTATGTAACGAGAGTGTGGCACCTCAAACAGATCTTTGAAAAGGGATATGTTTGTATATGAGAGTGTATGTATGTGTGTTTGATGTTGTCACACAGAGCGATAGTACAAATATGTACATGTCATTTGTTCTTATGTCCTTGCGCATATAAAATAAACGCAAATGTCCTCAATTATGTGTATAGAGTTTGGGCCCTCTGCTGCTGGCTGGCAGTGTGTGTGTTCAGTGTCCGCCAAATAGTAGGTATAATTTCAGGGCCTTCATAAAGCTATTTGTTCATCCTTTCTCTATTGGTCGTTTAATGTAAGGAACAATTTTTCTTGTCCTTTCATTTTGTGGATAATGACTGGTATAGTAGTGAATTTAGATTGCAAATTTTTACTTTGTTGCCAATATGCTGAATTTGGTAATCTTTTAATTAAGCTGGGATTTATAAACCCCCCTTTTTTGTACCTAAAGCACGTGTAAGGACTGATTGAGACGCACAAAAGTGCTGTAAAGGGTTTTGAAAATACGAGACTTTCCTGAGTGGTGAATGATTTCTTGCAGGTCTGATAGAAAGTGTCTGGGAACTCCCTTGACTATTAGTCGGAGTAGGTACCTAGACTTTAATGAAGTAATTTATTTCATGGACATGTTTAACTATGAAAGAATTTCTAATCCGAAATGGCTTTCAAGGGATGGTTTGTGTCTGTGCCATTCAAGTGGCCAACTAAACTATGAACAGAAGAGAACCCAAGACTGCAGACTGCCTTGTAAATTGTTGGTGTTGCTAAACTCCACCTACAAAAATATATTTTGACAACAGTTAGCACGGATTTATGAATCATTTTTACTGTCTACCATAAGATGGTGACGACTTCAAGAGATTTTATGCAAGGCTCAACTTTATTCAAAATGATGTTTACCGCCTTCAACAAGCTACAACCTCGAAAAAACAACTTCTTTCGAGCAATTTATTTGAGTACATTATTTCCTTTCGAGGATGTTAATCTTTTTGAATGAGTAGATATGTCACTTTGCTTATCATCGCAGTGTCGTGCTTAAAATAAGCTACGGTTTTGTGTAACTTTTTATGTCTCGAATGTTGAACACACCCTTCGCTTTTATCGCGCTGCAAAATTAATGAAGTTGCTTTAAAAATAACGTCAAAGAATTTTTTTTTCTTTTACGCGACATCCGACCTGAATGCGGGGTCTTTTTTAGCGTTTCGATCCTGGATATCAATCTTTCAAATAGAATTTCTTGTACATCGTTTTAGGGACAATATCTCGAAAATGCCATCCATCATTGTTAAATAGCGATAGGCAAAACCTCCACAACCCTTTTCTTCGCAATAAAAAAAAAACTTTAAAATCTTAATTGCACTTAATTTAAAGTAATCAAGTTTCTCATTTAATGCCTTCAACGGCTTCTGCTCGTCTTTTTAGCAAAAGTAAAGAAACTTTTTACGACAATTTAATGAGAAAACTCACTTCCCACAACATTGACCTGACAAAAGCCCGTGAAAAGTGTTCTTGATGAACGAGGAAACCGACAGAAAAAAAGTCGATTATCAACTCTCTTTCCATCATTCTTTTCTTTTTCGATTTTTAACTTAAAAGTTCAATAACGTTCAACCAAAAAAAAAAAAAGAAGAAAAGTGGTACGAGATAGCGACCTTCCATTAATTAAAAGTCCCTCCCTCATCGCCCTCGCACAATTAAAAAGGAATACGAAGAAAAAAAATTTGAAAATCTTCATGCAACTTTTGGCGCTTTAATAGTCCCTGCAAACGCAATCTCAACATCGTTGAACAATGACTGCTTTGACCTTAAGTATGCACCAACTAAGCACGTCAGCAGAGAGTACGTACTTCAACACTATACAATTTTGCTCTTGGTATCTCTTTTTTCTCACTTTACTTTAGTGGTTATAAGAAGAGGGTGTTTCGAAAGTAGTGTTGAGTTTTCAGCATCAACTCATCTGATGTTAAACTTTAGTGTGGATCGATTTAGACATAGAAGTTGTGTAGTGATGAGGAAGCTTCACGTTGGTTAATGTGGCATTGGTCAAGAAACTGATTATGGCCACATTTAGTTTGGGATTGATGAAGAAGCAGAGTTTTAATGATGACAAGGAAATTGAATCTTCGGCAAAGTACAAATATTTAGGAAACTGAATATTTGCCACACATTGCCCAGGAAAGGCGGTTGAAAATAGATGAAGAAGCTCATTTTTGGCCTTCATAGCCTGAATTAAAATAATCTCGGCAAAAAACGCGGGAAGTGCTGAAGAAGAGTCATGTTGGTTTCAATGACATAAGTTGAACAACTAAGAATACTCTACATTAAACCTCAGGTAATATGTTGGGAGAGTGACGGAGGAACTGATTTTTGGTCTTAGTCGTACGGATGGAGGCTACGCAAGGATCTCCTCGCTATCTTTCTGATTTTGAAGGCCCTTTAAGACGGTCAGTTCTCAGTTCAGTTTTCAGTTCAGTTATCAGATAATTTTTAAGCGCTTAGACATAACTGAAAGCTTAACTGAAGGCTCTACTGAAAAACTGAAATGATCGCCTTAAAAGGCCTTCATCCACAAATAAAATAAAAGCTCAAATGAACATTGAACTGACGTCTATTTACACACTGAACTGAGAACTGACCGTCTGAAAGGGCCTTAAAAAGATAGAAGACCCTTTTAAACGATCATTTCAGTTTTTGTTTCAGTTTCAGTTGAGCTATCAATTAAGCTTTCAGTTAAACTTATGTGTTAACGCGGCAGCTGAGCCGTTTAAAAACCTTTTTAGATTATCATCTTTCAATTCAGTTTTGAGTTCAGTTGTTAGTTCAATTGAATAAGACATTGTATTAAGACATCCATCCGGTATTCTGTTGGGCTTTCATTTTTCTTGTGCGCAGCCGGAAGTCAGTTTAAATAATGGCTGAACTGAAATTTTATGGGAATTCCATTAATTTTCAGTTCATTATTAGTTTCAGTTTGATGCTTCAGTTTTTACTTTTAGACATCAGTTTATATTAAAGCTTAAAAGCTCAACTGAGATTGAAGTAATCGTCCAAAAGGGCCTTAACTGCAACTGAAACTGATGGAATCCCCAGATTCAGTTCAGCTGTTAGTTCAAATAGTAGTTAAGGGGGGACGCTGGTCTAGAGCGTGAAAAAATGGTCATAATTTATGAATTTTTTGTGACTCAACAAAAAGATCAATCGAAAATCTGTGAAAGAGGTTTTATAATTTAGATCTTAATAAACAAATACAAATTTTTTCGTGTCAATTAAATTCAAAACGGCGGCTGTTCAGCATTTCTTCAGAGGCACTTCATTTTTTAGATGGGTCCATGGCCGAAAGTGTAACCTCCTTAATTTTGATCCTGGAACAAAATCGCGAAAGTTTTTAGTTTCCTTATAACAACAGCTAGAGCCGTACGTAGGATTTTTTCGATATTTTGTTTTTTCGCGAAATGGTGTACGTTTGAACAAAAAATTCAAATTTTCACTAAAAAAAATGCGACAAAATTGTTGATTAAAAAAAACTATGCAACATAGAAAACAAATCCTACGTACGGCTCTGGAGAAAGGTATTTTGAATGTACTGTCAAAATTTCGTATAGATCGGTGAAGATTTGCTCAAGTTATGTTTTCGGCCAGTCAAAAAAAAAGTGATTTTGAGAAAAACGCGCTTAAAGTTTTAAATACTATAAAATCATACGGCATTCCTGAGGAGCGCTGCCGCAGAATGGAAAGTTTGGGCA
This sequence comes from Melanostoma mellinum, assembly GCA_914767635.1. NCBI lineage: Eukaryota > Metazoa > Arthropoda > Insecta > Diptera > Syrphidae > Melanostoma > Melanostoma mellinum. The sequence goes on along the minus strand of OU612060.1, from coordinate 37,801,432 downwards.
TTTAGACATTTTTGCAGGCATCCATCCTCTGGTATGTTATTTTTAAGACCCTAAAGTACCTTTAAAGACAAAGAAAAAAATTTCGGTTTTTTAAAAAATTCTAGACCAGCGTCCCCCCTTAAGCAAACTTTCGACAACTCATTAGTTAAATGAAAGCTCAAATGAACACCGGACTGAAGTCTAAATACTATGCCTTTTTTGACTGAACTAAAATGATAAATGCACTGCCAACTAAACTGACGACTGAACTGAAAACTGAACTGTCGACTGAACTCACAACTGAACTTACAACTGAACTGATAAATGAACTGATCGTCTAAAAGTTCCTTTAAAAATTTTAGTTTACGTATGACAACTTGTCAAAGGGCTGAAAGTGAATAAGAAAACTAATTTTTTATCTCAATAGCACTGATGAGAAAGCTAATACTTAGTCTAACGATATTGCTTAAGAAACTTTGTATTGGGCTATCTCAGAACCCGTTGAAAGTTGAAAATTGTTAAAGCAATGATTTTAGATCTGAAGAATAATTTTGGCTCAATAATCCTATTCACCAGGAGGTTTGCGGTTCGAATCGCAAAAAAAAAGTGTTTGTCCACGGGTATTTCCTTTCGCGAGGAGGTAAGTTTTCCGTTACTGAATTCTTTGCCATGAGAAGCCCTTTCTCGATAAGCCGTTTAGAACCTGCAGAAAATTAGGTCCCTTCCATTCCCTCAAAAGGCATGGTTGTGAGAAATGCGCTAGGCCCCGGGGCTTCTCTTTCAGTTTCGCTACCCTATTTATTTTATTTTATTGGCCATATATGGCAGCAAATAAAAATATTAGCAATTGTTGCGAAAAGTACTGTCGAAAGAACTGATGGAGAAGTCAGGAAATTTTCGTACTACTGGCTGATGAAACACAAAGTTTTACAAAAGCTATGTACATTGATTCAAAAGCTTGGCACTGCCTGTTTGGTGACAGATTTAGAAGCTGTGTATTGATGCACGACCTGAATATTCATCTGAATTTCAGTCGATGAAGAAGTCCGTAAATGGATTCTGATGAACCTGGTGAAAATGTCCAAACTGATAGTCTTTAAGAAATTCGCAGAAATCGAAAGGGCTAAAGTCCCTGCTTTTATTTTTCTATCAAAATCAGAAAGCAATCAGAAAGAAAACTGAGAACTGAACTGAAAACTTTTGGTAGTTTTGGGAACTTTATCAGTTCTCAGTTCAGTTGCCAGTTCATTTTGAAGCATTTAAGGCGCTTTTAGACGATCAGTTGTCAGTTCAGCTGTCAGTTCAGTTGTAATTTCAGCTAAAAAGAACAGTGTATATCAACGTCAGTTCGGTGCTCAGTTGAGCTTTCTTTTTCTTGTGAGCAGCCGAAAGTTAGTTTAACTGATAACTGAACTAACAACTGGGAATTACATCAGTTTGAGTTTCAGTTAAGTTTTAGTTAAACGCTTCAATTTTTGGCATTTAAACATACGTTCAATTGAGCTTAACTGATACCTCAACCAAAATGATCGTCCTTTAATGTGCACTTTCAAGTAGATCTTATTTATATTAACAGGGCTGAATAATGTTTTTAAAGTTTTAGTTCCAAATCGAAGAACAAGCATTTCTAGAAAGAATTTTTGATCTTGGGCTAGTTTACACACTTGACTTGACTTGACTCGATCATCTTAACTGTTTTTGATGGGTTTACTAAGGCAAACTTTAAACTGCAAAAGGGAGTACTCGGCTGAAATTAGAAAACAAATAAAAGCAAATTTAAATTTGAAGAAAACAACACATTTTTCTTACTTCAAATTTTCACTTTACAACCTTTCAACATCATGAACCCCCTATAAAATAAATTTCCCAAGCAGCTGCAGTGAATAATCTTTGAGGAGATTTCATATTCCAAGCACAACGTCAAAAACCGATGAGCTGTAGTGGAAGGAAGCCAATTTTCGCCGCAAGTGCAGAAAATTCCTAACCATACCCGCAATCTAAGGAGCAACTCTGTCGCTGCCTTCCGCAGAAACTTTGCCATAGTTCACTTGTGCTTTTCTTTTTTTCTTATCTTCATTTTTCAATTGGCATTCGCCATAAATCACAAGAAAAAGAAGAAACCAACGAAAACTCCACTGTAACGAAGAACAACAAGAAGAAAATCGGAGTGTGTACCTTACGTACATGAGACTTATCCCACCAGCATAACAATTTGACGGTTGAGGTTTTACTATAGGTGCTACACAGATCTTCGCTTTCTGATTTGCTGTTGCTACGCGACATCGTTGCTTTCTGCATTTGTCCTTATTCGAATCGTAAGTAAATCTCTCAACAAAGCAACGCTCAATGTTTATATGCATGCTGTTGTTTTTTTCTGGATAATCAATTCCTCAGTTGTGACTTTCTGTTACGTTCTGACATTCTGTACCCACAGAAAGTGTGAATATCGACTTCATGTCGGAGAGATTGCTTCAAATTCCACTTTGAAAATAAAAAATGCATCCTTGCTTATTACATGGCTCTCTGCATGAGATGCGGCAACAATTCCTGGGCGGGTTGCTGAAATAACTTTACACATGAAAAATGAAAAAAAGTGTGCAATTTGGTATTCTGTTCATTTCTTGCAGCGTTTATTAAATTCTGTTGGTTTTGGTGTAAAAAAAGCATGTCCTTTTTTTATGAAATAACCTTCTGAACCACATAGTTGTATTTTTTTCTTCTTCTGATATTCCGATGAAAATATGAATATTAAAAACATCCCGCCATGCAATCTTTTTTTTTTTTAATTCAGAGCAAACAAAGCAATCATTTTTTTTTTTTTGTACCTGCAGTGTGCAGTTTTATATGCAAAACAAAGCTTAAATGAAAAACTTTCTTTGCCACAATATAAACAAAAAGACTTAAAATAAAAACGAAGAAAGGAAAAGAAACAGAGACTAACCTTGCTCAAGGAACGAACAGAATGTAAAACAAAACAATGAGGTGTTTAAGGTGAAACTGTTTAGTGAAATTATGTGATAAAGACGTCCTAAGAGAATCCATTTTGAATGGAATCAAAACTGGATATTCAGATGCATGTTTGGAAATTCATTCTGATTGGTAAGTGATTTTTGAATGCATGTTTAGTTTAAATATATAATTAATAATATAATTCGTTGAAAATTTAATGTTTTATTTAGAATAAAGAAAATAAGTAGGGTGGCGCAACACTGCAGCGATCATAGATTGTTTGGGGATGGAGGGGACCTGCAATATTTTTCCGATTCCGAACTGCTAGTCGAGAGAGCGCATTTCATGACATGATCTCCGCAAAACTAAATAAATACACATGGAAACACATCCTTTTTCTTTATGTTTCTGGAACTCGAACCCCGAACCTTCCATGTAACAGGCAGACATGCTAAGCGTGTAACATGCTAATAAGGCGTTAGCCACGGGCACAACATCTTATTGATTATATTATAATACTTTTTTAGTTTATCAAGTTTTTTGTATAATTTTAATGGTTTAAGGGATCATAAGGATTAATAAATCCCATACTTCTGCGCAAGGTTGTATTGAGTCCTAAAAACCCTGATCAATGCCATTTTTGTTTTTTGTTACAAGATGAGTCTGATTTGTACATCCAAATGCAAAGCAAATAGCTACCTCAAGACAATTGGCTACTTGTACTTTACATGTACACATAGGTACGTAGGGCGGCAAAACATAGGGGTGAGCCCCGGAGCCTAGCGCATTTCACACAACAATGCCTTGCCTTGAGGAATGGAGGGGACCTACAATTTTCTGCCGGTTCCGAACGCTTTATCAAGAAAGTTCTTTTCAGGGCAATGAATTTACTATTGGAAAACTTGTCGATTCCTCGCGAACGATGATATCTGTTGAGGATAGGACAATAGAGATTGGAGAGCCCCGTTCTTAGCTTATTTACCATGGTGATTAATGGATTGGAACTACAAATTGGTTTTCAGAACGGCTTAGGGAGACTATGCTGTTTGTGGCAGCATAATACTTTCAGAAGACTTGTCAATTAATTTTGAAAGACTATACATTTTTAATTTTTTTTATATATTCGAACATCGAAAGACATACTAGATAGTAACCATTACTCAACAGGCGCCATTAGATCAATAAAAAAATGTATTTCGAGGTGTAAGTTAAGAAATCCTTAAATCATTTTGAACATTTTCTTTAGAAAAGGTTTTCAGTTGGCCTTGAAAAGTGCCTTAAAGTGCTTTCGGAAGCAGTGATTTGGGAATTTATTAAGGTGACAGTTTTTGACCTTTTCATGTGTCTTTTCTTTTGGGATAGCTGGTAATCTTAAAAAGAAGGAGAAGAAAAATCTTTATAAATTTAGTTGTTAATTTGTGATAAAAAACGAGTTCAATAATGAACCTGCAGAAGAATGAAGTCTCTTAAAGGCATTGACTATTATGATACCCTCAATAAAATTCACCTCGACTTTATGATTAACTGCTCGGATGTCTTGGAGCTCCTTTGTTGAACAGGTGCATGTAACACAAAACTACAAAATAAGTGGATCCCAATATACTGAGCGTTTTGCGTTCGACCTTAATTTATGATTTTAATATAGTTTTTGTCTGTTTTCTTACTGCTTGGTTAAAGATGGTATTCTGCCAAATCTTATGAGGATTTTTCGAAGCAATTTCTTTACAAAGGCATTTAGACTTTTTGTGACAGAGGTAATCACTGTCTACGAGCTGCATCTGTTAGTAGGTAGTATGTGTTTAGAGGTTTGAAGGGATCTTTCGCCCTGGGACAAACCTCGCTCCAGCGTGTCGAAATCTTTTTCAAAAGCGACGAAGAAGAGCTCATAAGCTCCTTCAAGTGTACCACGATTTATACTTGCTCTTTGTAGGGAGAGGGCTCATGTCACAAGAGTGCTCTATTGTTTCTTTTTTCATTATTATTTTTGACACCACTTGGAGCAGCATTCCATATGTCTTTTAATTTTGATAACTTCAAGATTTAATTTGATGTTTGTAAAGCTCACCGAAAATATATCGCCCAAGTCCGGTAGAAAATTGTACGTTCCTCCATTCCCTCACAAGGCATGGTTGTTAGAAATGACGCCCTGGGGCCAAACGCTCTATTGTGCCACCCTATTTGTTTTATTTATTTTAGTTTGAGTTGTCTAACTGCCACAAACCATATTTTAATTTGTTAAAGGGCTTACTAGCGAATGTCTGATTGTGGTTTAAAAACATCTTCATATTATTTCAGTGTTCATGTTCTTGACTCCTCAAGGCGATATTGAGGCGCCTTTCACTTTTTTACCATTGCTTTGACATGCCTTTTTAAACACCTTTAACTTCAGTTTGTTGCTCTCCAATGTTCGAGAACTTCAATTTTTTTTTGGTTTTCTGTTCTTACTGTTCTCAAAAGAAGTAAACAAAAACTCAGAGTAAAACACAAAATAGCCCCAATTCGGTTTAGCTTTGAAATGTTTATTTAAAAGTATACTTTTTTTTAGTTCAATAGCTTTACAGAGAGCGTTCTTCTTCTACACCAAAGAACCAATTTTAATGGACTTCAGCACTTAATTTACTCCAGAAACCCACATTTCCCTAAATCGCCTTTAAGTGCCCACTTGGCTTGAAAGTTTTCGTTTCGTATCGACAGAAAGCACTCCACCGTTTGTGTAGTCTTAGCTCAGTAAATTTAGCCAACTATGCATACTATACCTACCTACACCCTCACAGAATGCATTAACTTCTGTTCAGTAATTGACTCAATTATACAACATTCGTCCTCTGCCGCGTGGTTTTTTCTTAATTATCAACTTCAGGAACCAAATAAAAAAAAAAAAAAAAATAAACTTTAATTTAATTAAAACACAAAAAGGGAATTGAAATGAAATTTTTTTAAACAAATAAAAGTTCCTTTATTGACCACAACAACAAAGTTAAAATTCAAAATAAAAAATAAAACACATAGGTACGCGAATTACTTTTGGTAATGAATTTTATTTGTATGCATTTCGGGTTGACATGCAACCCATCATCAGCAATTAACAATCGTTACTAACAATAAACAAAATTTTTTTTCTTGTATACGAAGCAAGAGAAAAGAGACAAAAATATAAAAAACAATTGAGAAAATTACAACAAAGTAAAACATCAAAAGTACAAAAGCTATACATTTACATGAAATTCTATCACAGATCAAATAGAGGAGACAAAATATTTCCGTTGTCTGCATTCATCACATTCTTTGTTTTGAAAATTAAAAGAGACTCATATGCGTCAAGTTTTCGTGGATTTTGTACTGTTTTGAGTAAACGGACGCTCTCTTCGAATGGGCCAATGTTATGTGGTGGTTCATTGTTGTCAGCTGAAGCGAAGACGTGTGCTGCTACCGAAGAGCGATTAATTTGTTTGTTTTTTATACAGCTAATGTGTTCTTTAAATCTTGTTTTTATGCTCCGTTTCGTTTGTCCTATGTATTTTTTGTTGCAATTCTCACAGCTGATCTCATAAATGCCGCTTCTCTCACTTGTTCACTATAGAATTATGCATTCTCTCTTCGTACGTCGATTTGTCTAAAATTACTATGTTGTTACCTTTGTCAGCTTTTATGTAATATACGTCCTTTTCTTTTAACCTTTTAATAACTTGTTGGTAGTTTTGTTGTTCTGTTGTCATTTTGGTTGATTTTACTTTTTTGATTATGTTTTTAGCTTCTTTTCTGACTTTTTCTTTACATTCATTTGATTTGAACTGGATAGCAGATTCAATGTCTACTATAGCTTGATTGATGTCTATTTTGTGCATATTTGGAGTAAAGTTAAGTCCTTTGTTTAATAAATTAAGTTCTTCAGGTTCAAATTGTAAAGACGATTGATTTATAACTAAATTCTCAACTGGTTGAATAGGTATTTTGGTTTTCTTACTTATTCTTACCACTCGTAAACGTCTCAAAATGGCTTGTTGAGGAAATGAAAATCTATGGAAGATTAGAAAGTGCTTCTGTTATCAACACCTTTGAGTTTGTTGAAAAAGTTAAAGATGTAAAACTTCATGACAATGAAATGATGGTCTCGTTTGATGTACAAGCACTTTTTCCGAGTATTCCTGTTACGGTTGCACTAGAATCCTTAAAATCACATCTTGAAGTTAAGAATGTAGAAGAAAGAAAAAGAAATGTATACCTTAAAGCAGCTAAAATCTGTATGTCTCACAATTGCTTTGTTTTCCGTGGCAAATTTTACAAAAATGAGAATGGTACCAGCATGGGAAATCCTCTATCACCACTCATCGCTGAAGCATTTATGGCAAAATTTGAAACCGATTTAAGAAATGAAGGTTTACTACCAAGGATTTGGATAAGGTATGTTGACGATGTTTTTAGCATTATCAAAAAAGACAGCGCACAACATTTACTCAACGTAGTAAACAACAAATATGACAGCATAAAATTCACAGTTGAAGAAGAAGATGATCATCGTTGTTTACCTTTTTTGGATGTTTTATGCAAAAACCGAGACAATAAACTTGATTTCGAAGTCTACAGAAAAGCTACAGCAACAGATCGATACATCCCGAATGACTCATTTTGTTCATACCAACATAAAATTGCAGCATTTCATTCTATGGCATATAGATTGTGTAAACTACCTCTTTCAGTCTCAAGTTTCAAGAAAGAATTTGACTTCATAGTCCATTTAGCAAATGTGAATGGATTTGAGAAGAATACAATTGAGAAAATAGTCAAAAAACAATCCAATAACATAAGAAAAAATAATATAACAACACTTTTCAGCCAAAATGCAACAACAACAAAATATCGAGTATCATTTTCATACATACCGACAATAACAAACCATTTAAGGAAAAAGTTAGAAAAAGAAAACATACACATAGTTTACAACAACAACAAAAAACTTAAGCAAATTCTCGGCTCAACCAAAGACGAAACACCAACAAGTGAGAGAAGCGGCATTTATGAGATCAGCTGTGAGAATTGCAACAAAAAATACATAGGACAAACGAAACGGAGCATAAAAACAAGATTTAAAGAACACATTAGCTGTATAAAAAACAAACAAATTAATCGCTCTTCGGTAGCAGCACACGTCTTCGCTTCAGCTGACAACAATGAACCACCACATAACATTGGCCCATTCGAAGAGAGCGTCCGTTTACTCAAAACAGTACAAAATCCACGAAAACTTGACGCATATGAGTCTCTTTTAATTTTCAAAACAAAGAATGTGATGAATGCAGACAACGGAAATATTTTGTCTCCTCTATTTGATCTGTGATAGAATTTCATGTAAATGTATAGCTTTTGTACTTTTGATGTTTTACTTTGTTGTAATTTTCTCAATTGTTTTTTATATTTTTGTCTCTTTTCTCTTGCTTCGTATACAAGAAAAAAAAAAATTTTGTTTATTGTTAGTAACGATTGTTAATTGCTGATGATGGGTTGCATGTCAACCCGAAATGCATACAAATAAAATTCATTACCAAAAGTAATTCGCGTACCTATGTGTTTTATTTTTTATTTTGAATTTTAACTTTGTTGTTGTGGTCAATAAAGGAACTTTTATTTGTTTAAAAAAATTTCATTTCAATAGTCTCGACCACAATACCGGTTCACCTCTTTCAAAATTAAATTAGAAAGTTTATCCGACAAAAAGGGAAGTTTTTCTCTTTCTATTTCCTTAACAAAAAAACGCGAAAATGAATGCAAAAAAATGTAAAACAAGCTGGCAAATTACTGTAAATGCCCAGCTGGGAGCAGTCTTCCATTGCCAACTTATTGAGAACAGCTCTTGAAATAAAAAATAAAAAAAAACTTGATACAAACTTTAGGCTGGCGCCTGGTATAAACTTTCCGCGAGATGCCATCATCATTCATAAGTTTTCATTGAATTCTCTCTTCATCGTCGTCATCTTCTACGTCCTTCTTTCTACCTGTGAAGTTGTACTCATATCACTGTCGCAGTTTAATATTCAATGAAGTTCAAACTTTTGTATAAAAGCAGTGTTGAGTGTAGGGAAATCAGAAATTCTCCAAACAGCTATAGATTAAGGGTATGTTTCTTTATTCTTTTGATGTTGTTATTTTCCTTTTCGTCTATAGGAGGTGACAAAGAGAGAGGGAAGGAGAGAGAGAGCCTATAGGAAAACCAATTCAGATCCGATCAACGGCACCCTTACATTTCATTGAATAAGAGAATCAGTTACAAATTTTGTCATCAATCATGCTTTGTGAGAGGACACTCTTTGTGCTAAAGTCCTACTTATTATTCATGCGACAAGGGATTTCAAGTCCCACTTGAAAATTTTTCATTTTCTTTTTTTCTTACTTTTTAACTTTTTGCCATGCAATGTTGTGGTATTATAATTCATTTCAAGCTCCCCATAGTATTACCACTTGCAATTTCTTTTTTGTTGTTATGTCCTTACAAAAAAAAGTTACATAAATAACTGCACCACAAATTGTCAAGTTTATACCTATCTGCCACACGGAGCACTTGGGGAACGATCCTAATTTTTTCGCGTACTTGGCATTTATCATCAGCTTTCTTTTCTTAATTTTGTCCTTTTTGTTGTTGTTTTTGGAATGTTGAGGGTATAATTATGGTTTGTTTATACGAAGCAAATAGAATGTGTTAGTTAGTTTGAGAGTAGGACATGGCCCAATAGTGAAGCAAACTAACAAGTTTATTTAATGTTCACATGAGAGGTTTAAAGTCATTTATGTTGTGCTTTGAGTCTGTGTTTTCTTTTGGTTTTCTTATGGCAAATGAAAGAAAAATACTAAATTCTTGGCCAATAAAGTTTCTTATAAAACCTAATACAAACGACAGTGACGAAAATAGCTGCGTTTGTGGGTTTGGATAACGATTTTTGAAGCTCTCCATGGAGAACTTGTGTCGAAATAAAAAATGTTGCCGTTCTACAAAAGCTTCAATGCTGGCAAAAGAAACAAGATGTAAAGGTGCGTTCCACGGACACTTACAAGAAAGAATAAAACCATTAAAAACCCCTGGATGTCCAACCGAAACTTTGGTGCATAGAACAGGACACAACACACAACCCGTTTGCTTTATCAACGTCAGTTGAAGAATACGATACCCCACAGCGTTTTGCTCCCCAGGACGCTTGTATCCTTGTGTTTGCACTGCGAAGAAACTTCATTTTCTCAGGGGGGGAATAAGAACAGGGGCGGTGGAAATTGTTCCTATTTCGCTACGGGAGTGGATCAAGCTTATGTTGAGATTATCAGGTATGTTATCTCTGTCGTTGTATCCTTCCAATCGGTAAGAATGATTGAAAGAAGAACTAGGCATTATCAATGATATTTACCTCCTCCAATCAACCTTCAACTCTCAAAAAGCCGGCATTCCTATGTAGCTGGTTCTCTAAATTGAATTTCAAAACCACACCTTGTAGGGATTTAGGATTTGCCATAACTGTTGTTTAATCGATATGGGGGCCTTACATGTTTTGTGAACATGAAGAACAGCCGATTTGTGTCAGACTTGTCTTATCGTATCGACCTGCATTGCAGCAGCCTTATTTACAGCTTCTTCTGTAATTGTAATTGATCAATTATTTATGTGTCTTGATTCCGATGACGAAATTTGACTGCAAAACTTTCGTTGATCAGTCAGCTAACTTCCCCTAGAGCTCTTATCTGCCTCCTTCTCCTAGGGAAGGTGTGGAGTTGGTGGGAGGTGGAAAGTAAGGTTCATTGTGTTCTTCGATGCTAACACTTGATCTCGGTTCCGGGCTCATCTAAAGAAGCAATTGAGTCATCTATCTTCTGTACTTCATTCTGTCCTTTGACTTAGACATTCAAAATTTTGCAAACAGACTGACCTTTATCACGCCCCGAAGCAGAAAATATTTAACTTGACACTATCAAGCACATTCAATTATATGTTACAGCTTATAGATGTCCCTGTACCTCTTTGAAAATAAAAAAAAAACAGCATGGAGATGATAAGCCTGGTAGTTTCTTCAAATCCCTACTTTAAATCCAACAAGCCATAAAGCAGGTGTAATTCATAATGTCAATTCTACCCTGACTTGATGTTGATATCAGGTTTTGGGTGAAGCACTAAACTTCAAAAGATGCTGGAAAACCAATAGTCCTTAGAAAATGTAATTTAAGCCTTAATGAAAGACTAATTGGACCTTGTTCCAGTAAAAAATTAGATTTTGTTCATTTTATTGCATTTTTTTTTACCAAAATAGTAATTGGCCCACCCCAATTGAGTTTAAATATTCCCGAGGTGGCATAATATGTATTTTGTTGGTTATCAGCTTTCTGAGTGCTTTTTGTGTCAGTACTAAAATCATCCTACAAGCAAAAGTTAATAAAGTTGGTTTTTGCCTCGAATAAAAAGCTCAGAAGCTTAAAGGCCTTTTGTTTTTGTCTTGGAGCTTGTTCACAAGTACCACATACATATGTAGGCGCTTATTTTGATTCAAAAACTGTACCCCACATTCAAATATTGTTAAAGTTAGTATAACAGTTAAATGCTAAAAGGTTTTCGGTTTTTGTATATCCTTAGAACATTTCAATACTCTTATTAGTTTCAGCTTTATGAAAGCTCTCGGCAAATAAAAGTGGACACAACTGTAATTTAACGTTTAAATTCTTCGAGCTAAGCTTTTTGTGTAAGCTCTGCCTAGTGATGCCATGTCGTTGGGGAACTCACGCTGAAAATTTAAAATCTCAGAATTAAAATCTGCCTTGCCTCAAATGAATTGAAAAATGTTATGAACACACAAAAAAAGCTTGATTTACACTACACATGAAACTTTCTTGAAACTGATAAGAGGAGGAAGACAAGACGAATTTGAAGGCCTTTAAAGGGCAACTTCGCTTGAAGCATCTGGCAACATTAGCTCTGCGTTGTGTGTGTATTTCTTATGTCTTAGAAGTTTTAATGAGTTGTCACCTTTTGACGATTAAATTTTTAGCAGGAGTGCATATTTTTGACTCAGATTTAAACTATTGGCTGAAAAAGGTAGTTTTAAAAACATTTTCTTTTTCCTGCTACACTCAGGAGCATCAGCAGGAAAATTTAATAAACTTCTGGAGATATTTTGACTTGGAGATTCATAGCATTTTCAATCGTTTAGGAGAAGTCCAATAGTCGATTCCTTCCAAACATAACAAGTTCAATCCCACATTGGTTGGAAGCTTTAGACAAATTTTAAAAAATTCCTGTCGTCCAACTTTTAAAACAAGCGGTTGGGATGAATTTATAGCAAAGTTTTTCTTTTATAGCAAACCAGGATACTGTGATTTTTCAATCGCCTGCTATCCTTTCCCATTCCGGAAACTTATCCTGTTTACGCTTTGGTACACAAACCAACGAATAAAGTTCAAGAAAGTTTATCTGCTTATATTTCCTATAATGTCCTTGTAATTTGTTCCTGATACACAAACCTCATCTTTTTTCATTGGTTTTACAACACTTCCGGTGTTCATCAGATTTCCCAATATTTTTAAGCTTTTGCTGAAAAACTTCTTGGCTTTGCAATTTCAATCGAAAAAGTGTCCACTAAAGAGGAAGTCGTGCTTTTTGATTCAAGTCCCAGCTTCCCTATCAATTACACTCACTATTTAGAACAAAAAAGCTTTTTTTCTGAAGCATCACCACAAATACAATCCACAACAGCAATTATGAATGAAATGAAAAATGTCCTGAGTATTCCACCCCATAGAAGTGTGTGGTCTTTTTTTTTCCAAGGACTCTTCTATGATTCATAACCACCGTGGAAAAACAAAATGTAGGACACAATGTGATGTATATGCGTGAGAGTGAATGTTTTCACTTGTATGCTCAACGTGCTTATGCCCATCGACAAAGTAATGAGTTTGGTTGTGCGAATAGATAGAGCTCTTATCTTATTAACAACTAACCTTGGCAAATACCAATTATTATTCATGATATACCAGTGTGTTGTTACACTTGAAACACTTTTTCTTCTTCTTCGCAGAAAACAATGTAGTGAAAGCCAGTGTTACCGCGTGCTCAAATTTTGACGAGTCCCAGTGGCTGAAAAAATGAGTCCTTTTGAAAAAAAATGAGTCCCTTCTGTTTTTTTTTTAAGTTCATTTTAATAATACAAAAAACCTATATATTTACATATATAGTAAGTAGACATAAATAATAAAAATAAAATAAATTAGATTCATAAAAAAAAACAAAAAATACAATTCACATTGTGCTTACAAAAATATCACAATAAATATCTTAAAACTTTTTTTTTCAAATTTACAATTCATTTGTAAAAGGAAGGAATAGATACAAGAATATAAGAAAAATATAAAAAAGATGACAAAGACAATTGACAAAGAAAATATTGTTTTTGCTTTCACTCAAACAAAGCGCCCCTATGAGTGAATCAAAAAAAATGTTTGAATGCTGACACAGCGTTCAGGTGCTCAGGAGTGAAATAAAAGCTACGTTTACACTATGCATTCTTCTCAAAATTAGTTTTGTCTACAAAATTTAACAAAGCTTTTGAAAATATTAATTAACGTTGACTTCAGAGTAAAGATGAATGATTTGTATAGAGGTAACTTGGATTCGTAAAAAAATGAGCCAAATCTAAATTTTGTGAGTCCCCGAGCCAAGTTAAAAAAAATGAGTCCCTTTTGGCACTATAGTGTCCCCGCGGTAACACTGGTGAAAGCCGTCGTGTTGACTTCATCCATTTTATTATTATTATGTATTGGTAGTGTTATAAGGATGTGTAAAGCAACCGACTTTAAATCTTGTGTTAGTGGGTTATACTCGTGCTAAGTGCGGTGAATATTAATGAGTGTAAAGTAGCACAAGAACAGAGTAATCTTAATTAATGAGATTAATGAGGTAGTTGAATATAATAATCCGATTCGCAGTCATTAGAACTTACATACCACGCTGAGACTATGATGCCTGATGCTAATGGTCTGCACATCGAAAAGAACTTATGCGGGCTTTCCTTGAAACCAGTTGAGTGTTGAGGTATTCCCGCGTCGTAGTACATATTATCCTGCGTTGGACTTGAGAACTGGTTGAAATTGTTGATTAGGAATTTGCTTCGAATACCCATAACTGACATCAAGGATTACTTTTCCTTTTTTACCCTACTCAAGTAAGATTCCGTTCGTTGATCGTTTGAAAAAGGGAAGAGGTCATTGAAACAGGGATTAGTTCTTGTAAATGTTTTTCTGGAATATCATATATGTTGAGAAGATAAATCCATAGCCATCCATCGAAAGCCCTTTCTTCGACTTGGCTTATTCTTCTAAAGCTTAACAATTGTATCCATGAGTTTCGATAAAAAAAAAACCTCTTTATTCATGTGTCGATGTACTTATCATATCTTGTGTGTCAAGGATCAAAACAAAATCCAAACAAAAATATTTATAAAAGGGAAGGAAAAAAAGACGGTTGCCCACGTGATAAGTGTGTCGACTTAAAAAGAAATGAATATCTACATAAATACCTAGTTACAGCTTGATCAGAGTTGCTGATGTCAACTCTTAAGACCACAAAGGAAAAATAAAGACATATCGACTTGAATACTAACAAAGAATATGTAAGAACGTCCCACCACTAGACCTTCACAGGAGGTTTCTTTGCTTTTCTTTTCCTTTTCTTTTGCTCCCAATAAAGATGAAAATGTAGTTGGCGTTCATGTGAAGATTGGTGTATGGAATAAAATTTTGAAAGAAAGAGGCACTTTAGTGTAACATATAGAAGTAGACGATGCTTTTCTCATCACCCCAAGGGACACTATTGTATTGTTATTCATACAAGTGTAGGATTAGTGGCTTTTAACTGTTTGCACGACACTTGAGGATTAGGGAAAGACGCACTTAAGCGGCAAAATGGAATTTCAACAAAACAATAAAGCACACCCATCAAGTTTACTTTAAGAAAAAAGGTTTTCAAAAAGAAGAATTTCTTTCGTATCTCTAAACTTTGAAGTGCGTTGTTGTTTGTGAAATATTTTGGCATAGAGAACAAACAAAACAAAATGTTTGAATCATTCCTATTCAGCTATTGATTTTCTCAGGATTGTGTGTTTAAGCTCTTAAATACAATCAAACAAGGCCTACATTTAAAGTCTAAACGATAAGTTAAGGCTTTTTTAAATTGATTTTTTTTCTGTATTTGAGTATTTTTTCTGACTTGTGTAAAACGTGGTCAATTCGAATGGCTCGGTCCTATCTTGAGGTCAATTTTTCTATAACTATTTTGTTGCTTTTAGGGTTGTACCTTCTTGTTTTTCCTTTTCCTTCCTTCTCCGTGAACTCGAAGAGATTACAGCTTTTTCTCTTAACTACTTCACACTAAAAAGATCCGCTCGTGGTGTACGAGTACAGCTTGTCTACTAGAAATAGTCTAGCACGGACTTGCAGGATCAAATAAACAGTAAAAAATGAGGTTAGTACCAATCTCGTTTTGAGCTAATTCAGTGAATGCACCCGCACCGAGCGTGACCGGTGGTCGTACTGTTTAATTCTATCACCATAAAGTGAAAGAACAAGCTTTATAATTCCTATGGCTGATGATGATGACGAAATGGCTGTCAATAAGAACATATCTGTCAACCTAAAAATGGCTTCAGCTAAGTGCCATCTCAGAAAGATGTCAAAATATGAAACTCAATAGAAACTAAATTATAGATAAGCTAAGTCTTATAGTATCTACAAAGTTTCCTAACGTCTACAAAAAGTTGATTTTGAACACTTCAGCTTCTGTTTTTAACGGCAGCATAAGTTCAAACTTTTTTTTTTTGCTACCGAGACTAGAGTACCACATGGCTGCGTTTTTAGTTATATCATTTTCATTGACGATATATCCAATACTCGTTACTACTGGTGGTGTTTTTGTAGGAGATGTACACATAAAAATCATAAAGAACAGTGGACCTAGTATTCAACCTTGCGGTGCACCTTTACCCAAAGGAAGAAAACATGATTCTTTATCATTCCGAACGGCTAATGAAGAAAGTTCTTTCATGGCAATGAATCTACAAACGAGGAACTTGCCAATTCCTCGCATACCCATGGAAAAACATTTTTGCTTCTGTTGAGATCTGAACCACGAACCTCCTCAGACATGCTAACCATCACATCAAATTAAATGACACTTACGGCTTGGCAGCTTTATCTCAGTATTGTATCCATTCCCATATAAGTATCGCAAAAGTTTCTTCCAATTTTTTAATTTCTCAAATTCACGTTTTCACATCTTCGTAATATCTCAAAAAATTTCAGAAATCGGTTCAGTAGTTTCTAAGTTCCTGTTCTCGAACTCGTTCCGATGGAAATCATACCACGACTTAGACTTACTTACTATAAAATTTCATAAAAATTTGTTGGACGGTTTTAAAGTCAACCATATAATCGTTTCATACAATCTATTGGGATGAATTGTAGTGTATGATACTCGGAGATAGTGTAACATTCTTGACACTATCATTCATTAGTTTCAAGTTTCAGTTTCTGTGGGAGTTTAGTTTTAGTATTGTTAATTAAAATCGGTTCAGTATTTTGAGCGGTAACTGCTAACAAAGAAAGAGAAACAACAGACAGAGTTACTTTCGCATTTATTTGATTGTGGTAAAAGAGGTCTAATGATTAGATTGTTAGATGGTACTTTGCGCTGCGCTGTAATCTGAACTCTAATAATTGAGTGTTAAAATTATGCTGCATATTATTTCAGATTCCAAGAAAATCTTCCCGTTTCTTCGTTTTCGTTCGTTCTTTAAACAACTGACAAGCTCTTAAAGTGTTCTTCAAAAGTTCTTATGTAAATAATGCTCTTAAAGTGATAAACAAGAACCGATTAACTCAAAACACTTAGTCCACCACTGTTTCAAATGTATCCAGCTTGAAGCACATATGTCATTTCATTCAAGAAACACACCTGCCCCATTTGGTTCCATCTCCAAGCAATACTTTTTCCGATGAAATTTGAGAAAATATCAAAGAATAGATTCGTTTTCCAGATTTTCGTTGAAAAGCCGGATGTCACCATGGTTATGTTGCTACATGTCTGTGCCGAGTGTTTATAACCCGATTTGCGAAAACTCATAACAGCTGTTGAATCCGCAGTATTATCATTCTATTTACGGGATTCACTGAATTTTGTTTCGCTTATGCCTTATGTACATTTTAATATGCTTATATTATATGCTTTGTAAGAAACACAGTAAACGAAATCTCCTTTAAAACTCTTAGTTGGACAAGTTTCTTATTCCTCTTATACCAAGCGATTTGGATTTTTTTTTAAGGAGGAGGCTCATATGCTAATCTGGAGAACTGATACCTAATAACCGGTGTACTACCAGAGTAGCAGCCTTCCTTTTTTTCTGTGTTGCAGAAGTAGGAAATAAGGTGTTAGTTATTTCACATATAACCTCAAGGGCGGTGTCCATACGAAACTGGGAGGCTGAAAGAAAAGTAGATGTGCCGAGCGGGAATAGAACCCACGCGGCCGGCCTATCTACTGAACACTCTACCACTGCACCACGGCCGCCCTTAAGCGAATTGGATAAGCTGTTGTAGTGGTCATGTCTCAGTAAAATTTTGGACCTTCCTGTCAGCAGCAATGATAGCCTTCCCAAATCGTTCTAGCAACTATTTGGCATGAAAGTGCTTCATTGGACAAGTTATGTAGCTTGCTTCAGCCAACTTGTGCAGCAATTCTTTCTTACTTATCAGTTTTTTAACTATATGAATTCAGACTAGATAATTTTTCCGTTAGTCTACCTACCCAAGGTTTGATGATCTCTTAACCAGAATTGGTTACTTTTGTTCAGTGATTAATCTCAGCTCTCAGACTCTTGAGGCACCGACGCTGCCTCTGATGAGAAGGTAAGGGCATATTGAAAACATTTGCCTTCAAACTAGTAGAAATTGTCTTGAGAATTTCTTGCTGAGCAACGAAGTTTTCAATCAGCACGTCACCCGTGATGTTTTATAGTAGTACGTCGAACTGGAACTATTTCGTGACAGTTTGGACCACAAATTTTAGTAGTCTCTAAAATGCTTTCCAAAATCATCATCTCTGCAAGAAACTGGCATCTCCTTCTGAAAGTAAATATTCGCATGCGCCTTGTTTTCTCATCAAGCCATTGGAAATCTTACGAAAACTGCAGGTTTATTAATTGTTCTTCAATAATAATTTTTGAAAGTGAATCACGACTCACGAGCAACTTAGAGTCCAAAAATCTATGTTTTTCAACATTTGTTTATACTTCTAACGATTCTTGGTCATTATATGATAAAGATCAATGGCTTTCCACTTGAAAATACACCTGGCTTCTCAGTTCTATTTCCAATCCTTTGGCCTTCTCTGCTTTCGTCCATCCGTAAAAGCTGAGAATTCCAAAATGGCATCCAAAGTGTTTGTCAATCGTATAAAGCTGCGCATGCAAAATATTCAAGTTAAAATATGATACATCTCCCCAACTAACGCTTTCTGATCACGGTGATGTGCAACAGGCAAGAAACACCATCGCCTGATTTATTTAGTTTTTCAGTGGGGTAATGGTAAGCGTGTTTACCTGTGCGTGGGACGTTCGTGGTTGGAATCTCGGAAACAACAATCATCATCATCATATCGCCTTTGGGGAAGAACTCTGAGACTAACTACACACTGCCATAACAAACGCTGTCTATCTCAGCTGTTCGGAATTGGTATAAAATTGTTGATACTTGAAATACGTCCAGACCAAGGTTTCCATAGCTATGTTACGCCACTCTATTTTCCCATAGTTTTCAAACTTTCTAAGTTCTCAAATAAAAATTATTGAGAATCTGACAGTCTAAAAGAAATTCACTTAAAGCAAACTAAGCATTTTTTTTTCGTCTTAAATCTCGTTCCGGCGTTTCGCTGTGAGCTGCTTGTCTGCCTGTAACCTGAAACCACCAGTTTCTATACTCTGTTACTCTAAGTAAGTCAGGTTTCGTTTTTCAATTTTACGGTTGAAAAGAAGGCTTCGAATTGCTTCTTTTGGCTCGCAATAAAGTTCCTTGACAGCTTTTTTCAAAGTCTTATAATGAAGTTATAAAGGGTTTTTCAATAAGAGTGATATGATTTCTTTAAAAAAAAAAAACACACTTTTTGTTAAAGAAATTCAAATATTTTTTATTTAATGTGCAGTTCAATCAATACAATTAAGTTTTTAATAAAATTTCTTTCAAATGGCCACCACCACAATAAAGTGCAACAATTATTCTTTGCTGACAATGGAGCCATCATAAGCGAGGATCCTACATCCCTGCAACGAGCACTTGACGTTTGGATTGATGTTCTGGAAGGAAATGGGTACCGTATTAGCGCTAAAAAGACTGAATACCTGTGCTGCCCTTTTTCTGATCCAGACAAGCCTATTCCAGACATTTATTTGAATGGAAAAGTGCTTCTCAAGTGTGAAAAGTTTAAATATCTGGGGTCTATGATCAATAGTGAAGCAACTTGTGATGACGACATCAATCATCGAGTAAGCGTAGGGTGAATGAAGTGGCGAGAAAACTCCGCTATCTTCTGTGATCGAAAAATGCCCCCTAAGTTGAAGGGAAGACTCTACACAGCAGTTGTCCGTCCAGCTCTGACATACGGTTCACAATGTTGGACAATGTAAAAAAAGTATGAGAGCAAATTGACGGCAGCCGAAATGAAGATGCTTCGGATGACAGCAGGAGTAACAAAGCTTGATCGAATTAGAAGTACTAAGATCCGTGGAAGCCTTCATGTCAAAAGTACCATCTTGGACAAAATTCAGCACGACTCAGTTGGTATTGTCATGTTCAAAGGAGAGATCCGCAGAACCCCGTCCAAAAGGCAATGTCGTACAACGTTTCAACAAATTCACGACGAAAAAGAAAAGGCAGGCCAAAACACTCCTGGTACAAGCAAATGCAAAAACAGCAGCATTTGGTTGGCCTCAGACATGGAACAATCCAAAACCGAGAGGCTTGCCGACGATTTCTGAGGTCAACGCGGCGTACCCCACAGGCGGATCACTAGTGTGAAGCAGTAAAGTGGGAGAGTTGTGATCGGTTCAAAATCACTACTCGTAACGCCGAAAATGAAAAAGAAGAAGAAGAAGAAACGGCCACCACGACTTTTTCTGCAGCAACAAATTCGATGAACCCAATTTTTGAACACTTTTCCCACTAAATCAAGTCGTATATCATGAATGGCACGTTAAATTTTATTTTGTAAAGCTTGAAGAGAACATTGTTTATATTGAGAGACCTATGACTTTAAATAACCCTGCAAGAAATAGTCTAATGATGTTAAATCGCGACTTCTTGGAGGCCATTCAATATCACAATGTCTTGAAATAATCGAATCTCTAAACTTTTCTCGCAATAATTCAATTGTTGCATTGGCTGTGTGACACGAAGCCCCGTATTGTTAATTGTTTTGTGGATTTTCATCGCCAGTTTTGTTTATTTAACGCACCAGTAAGTATCTTCGGAAAAGATGATTTTCTTAAAAAAACGACGTTTACGGTGGTCCAATGGTGAAATGTAAACTCTTCTGAACGCAATAAAAAAAAAATGAGAGATCATGACATACACATACTACAAATGGCCGAAACGCCACTGCAAAATCTTATCATACCTATTGGAAAACCCTTTACATACCAATCCACGATCTTAGAAGTAAGTGGCTTACATATTTAAATTCGTAAGGAAATCGAAGAACCATTAAGTGACTATCCTGCAATAATTTGTGTGTATTTATATCTGTTTTATTGCTCTACAGTTCTTATTTCAAAAATTTAACTATCTTTAAGAACTACATCCTTAAATCCTGTCTGTTGATTAAGTTATCTGATTATATCCCTGCCATTCAAACTCTGCAAACTCAACTTTAATCTCATCTCTTGGCAAAGGCTATAAAAAACAGCAGCAAAACCCATTACACCACAAGAAAAACCAATATAACAGTCTTGCCTCGTAAATCGTGCCGAGAATATACAAACGACATCCCCAGATGTTACCACAATCTGTTGATATCGACAGTATATAGTCCCTTATTTGTTATTCAAATCCTCCATTAGGGCTCATTATCGCGTATGGTGTGTAGCTTATAATATTTCCTTCAAGAACGCACTTGCAATCAAAATCCAAAATTGATTTACAATTCAAAGCAGCGTGTCATTCTCTCTATATACACTCGCACCAAATGCTTGAAATTTGATTTTCTAATAAACAACACACATCCATAGTTCACTGACAAATACGCTCAATTTCGTTTTCAAATAATCTTTTGTGACTTGCCAAGACTTTTTAAGCCTAACCCCCATCAACGCGAATCCCTTTATGTATTTCTAATGGCAAGAAATCTATTCAATATCCAACTGAGACAAAGTGACAAAATACTTTAACGCCGCCTCTTCTATTGTATCTATCTTGGGGTTCAGCTTTGACTTCGATGGTGTTTCCTTATAAGGAAAGGAAGAGGGAATAAAAATAAATAAATAAGGGAAAACAAGACATATGAGTAAAGTTTAACACACTTAGCGAACACACCCATCAGTGACACTTGCAGCTGTGCGCCATTGAAAGGGATGGCTGTCAAAACAACCTCCATAGACTGTCAATATAAAATGGCATTATAGAAAGAGGACGAGATGTCGAAACACCAGCCATGGCTTTTCTCTGCTTGATCAGCTTTAAGGCTTTAAAAAGTCTTTCCGAATAATTTGAGAAATCTTGTTTTATAATATTTTGTCGCAATATCTTTTCGTCAAGGAGAAGAAGGGGGCACATGGGGCACAGTGTTAGCAAAACAAAGTGGTTTTGATATATTGCACGGGCGATCTAGTAGAGAGAAGTCCTTGCACAGGGATATTGTATATGAAAGTATTTGATGTATGTATGCTGGATGGGCTCGTGTATGAAAGTGACCATAAAATGGAAAGTTGTCCTGAGTTATGGCACTTGGCGACAGTACCACAAACAAACATACCAAAAAAGGGAGCATTAAAAGAAGCAAAGTCTTAATGGTGCGTTTATGGTTCACCTATGGCATTGTATTATTTTATTGATAGCAATTTGTTGAACGAACTTGTCCTGGGTCGAGGAACTTCATTTAATGTGGCGACATTGTTTAAGATACGTTTTAACTTTCTTTCTTTTTTCTGAGGCGTCCATTTGAGTGTGAGGAAACGGACATAAATAATAATGGCGCCATGATATACATAGTTGCTGGCCGAGGTTAAAATGGGCGAGGGATATAAATTTATGAGGAATTACGGAGGAAACGAATGGGGTAAAGATATGGTGTAGTGTTGGAAAACAATAAAGCTGGTCAAAGATAGAAATCAGAGCTTATTGAAGTCAATAAAATGGGGTTTTGATCACCTTGGTTTGGCTACCTTACACTGAATGATGGTCCCTAGGGAGAAAGAGATGTAAGCAATTGTACGAGGGCGGTTTGATAAGTCAGTGATATCAGAATGCACGAATTTGTTTCTCAAAAAAAACATTTTATTTTTCAACATAATGTCCTTTTAGCTCAATACATTTAGTCCAGCTTTTTTCCAATTTTTGTATCCCTTCCACTAAATAGATTTTTCCAAGGCCCGCGAAATAGGCATTGGTTTCATCACTGATGACTCCTTTATTCGATCCAAATCTCTGACAACTTTGCCATTTCTTCAGATTCGGAAACAGGAAACAGTCGCAAGTGGTTGAATTTGGAGAATATGCTGAATGGGGTAGCAGTTCGTACCACAATTTATGGAGTTTTGGCCTGGTGACTACACACGTATGCACCCATGCTCTGTCTTGACGAAACAGTCGTTTATGCTTCAAATCGAATCTATCCAAAAGCTCTTAATAATATTGTCCATTTATCGATTTATCATTTTAACTTTTTCCAGGTAATCGATGTGAGTGAAACCGCCGCGCCGTGGCTTTGTTGGCCGATAAACCCACCTTTGCTTTCTTAGGTACACGTTCACGCAGAGAAACACACTGTTTTGACTTTTGCTTGTTCTTTGGTATATTGTGATGAATCCAAATTTCATCCACGGTAAAAAAAAACGGCGAAAAAATCAGTCGAATTGCGGCTCAATATCACCGAAGACTTCTTTGATGTGGTCACACGATTGGGCTTATGGCCGAGTGAGAGCAATAGCGACAACCATCACCTGAACAGGTTTTCCATTTCAAAACATTCATGTGTCGTACCCACTTAATTGAGATGCCGACAGTCTCAGCCATTTCACGAACTTTCATTCTCATATCGTTGTGCTGATACCACAACTGAACTCCGTAAAACACTTTTTAAGCAAGGAATTTGGTGGTCCAGAAACCCCAAAGTACAAGTTGGGTCAAAAGGAATCACCCAATTGGAAGATTCTCTCATATTTGCAAATGGCTGTCAATGTCAAATCTGTTTTGAAATTTGTAGACTAAACAGATGCAGAAGAACCCATGAAGCGATACTCTCCCGAAGAACGCGGAACGACCGTGTCTTTTTTTTTTGCTAAACAATTCGTCTGTGGTGTTGGTGCAGTGCAAATCCCGTTGCCGCGCCGATTCCTGGCCGTTGCCATATTCTTGAACCTTGAAGACTATGGGACCACACGAGACGTTGAAGAGTGGCCGGCTTCGGAACGCCCGTTCTGTCGAGAATATCGCCGCTGTTGCCGATGAGGTCGAGCTGTCGGAAACATCGACCAGAGGCCGTGCCACGCAATTAGACATCAGTCTTACGCGAAGTCCCAAAGGTGAATTTCAATCAAAGAATCGAACGCCAAATGCGCTTAACCTATGCCCAAGTCATCGAGGATAACGATTTTGCAACCGAAATCATAATGAGCGATGAGGCTCATTTCCACCTCAGCAGGTCTGTGAACAAGCAAAGCTATTGCTTCTGGGGCACCAGTGCCAGTGGTACGTCTTGGTTTGATCGAAATTAATATTGATTTATCTTTATCTTAAACAAATAAAGTATTAGCAGTCGAGTTACATATCATTTCTGGTTGATTTATAAATGTTGCTAGTTGGATGGGAAAATTCGTCAGATAAAGTGGTAAGTATGAGCTAAAAGCAGCAGTACACCTATACTTTGGTCATTTGCAGCCCATAACTTTTGAGTAAGGATAATCTGCAAGGACTAATAAAAGTTGGAAAAATTCCGATTGAAGAATAAGAAGTCGGCTCTAATGTCTGATGTAGGCACTCTGAAGAAAACAACAAGGATTCTCTTACCCTTGTTGGTCGAAGTTGAGATGATAGAAATCTTAGCAGTTACAATACTTTGATGAGTCTTCGACTCTAAGTTACCAGATGTTCACTCTTTGTTATGTTTCGAAAAAAAAAGAACAGAGTTTTGCACAAACTTCCAAAAAATCAAGCCATTTTATTTGGAAATAGTTATGTTAGGTTACGTAGCCTAGGTTCCTACGCTGATTTAAAGGAAATTTTCTACAGAGCTAAACATAAAGTTTTCTAATATGTAGTCCTCTCGAGCCGTAGCACATTAACATCTATCACAGGATGGCTAGAGATTTTATACACCTACTTTCTTACAAAAAGTAAAAACCCCTTGAAGTATGCTTAAACGATTTACACAGCGAACATTTTGCAAAGAAAAATACCAGCTGAATTTTTGGCTACCAGGCAATCAGAAATGCCAGCAGGGCCTTTTTTCTTGTTAAGCAAGTTTCTTCACTCCACTGAGTTTGTCTGTTATACGCATGTGTGCGTTCGCTTCTCCTTTTATAAAGCATAAAGTTCAGTGTGGGAATGAGGTTTTTGCAACAACAAGGTAGACAAAGCAAACAGCAGAGCAGCACAGACACACATACTTACAGTCCTCTGGTTCTTGCAATAAGGCGCCAAAAGAAAAGCAAAGCAAAACTACATAGGTTGTGTGCTTTTCTTATAAGCGTTTGAGTATGTATTTCCACTTCTTTAAGGGGTTTTTGTATAGCACCGCAAACATGATACCAGGCGATCATAATTAACAGCAGAGCAGTTTCATTTTTCTATGGCCCATGGCAATTCGGACTGGGAGCCAGAAGAGAAACCAAAACAAAAGAAGAAGAATTTCTTAGAGATGTGTCACTCAAACATACAATTAGGGATGTGCTATTCAACGTGAGGCACGCATTTTTTTTATAGTTAGATTTAAGTGGAAGATCGATGGTTTGTATGATTGTACCTCTACAAAAAAGTATTAGCAGTCGAGTAAACCGTTGGTTTGCAAATGTTCTCAATGACTACGCAAGTTAGCGAACTTTCTAATCAAGTAACATTTCAGATCAATGAAAATGTAAGAATGCGCTGAACAAGAGTTTCATGTTGTACGTAGTACTTAAGACGTGATCACATGAGCAGCACTGCAGATATTTCAGCAATAAAGTCTCAAGTATTTAGCTTTATTCTTTGCTAAAAAATTGGTTTAATGGCAATCCAGAAAGAATTTCCTTTTCATTGAACCGAAAACACTTTTTTAAATCTAAAATTACAGAACTACAAAAAAAAACTCAACTACTTTATGTTTAATTACCTCAACTCGTTCAATTGAGCTACACATCTCTAAGACAATATTGCTCTCTTTTGTTTTGTTTGTGTTCGTGCTGGTGACTGGTGTAGTTGTTCTTCGATTCTTTCTTTTTCACTTTGTGCTTTGTGGCACTGGCAGTCTGGCACTAGCAAAAAACTTTCTGGCTTGGCTATCGCTTATTCTGTTTCCTTGGTGCCCTGCTCACGGTTGCCACTTGCCAAAAAAATATGTGTCCAAAAATGATAATAAAAATGACCAAACGTAGCTTGAAATGACCAAAACTATAGTTGATTCCGATGAAGAAAGAAGGGAAGAACACCAAGTTCTCAAACGGAAAAAGCAGCATGAGAAGCGCTTGTTTAAGGAAATATAGAAATTTCAAAAAAAATATGAGCTTTAAAGTTTGCAACAAAAGTTAAATAATCATGCCAGGGTGGAAAACTAAGAACCAAGCCCATAAAGACCACCAAGCAAACACAGCTGTAGAACCGCATTTATCTCTGATGATCTTGAAAAGTTAATTATGCAAACTCAACTTAGACGATCATCATGAATGCCATACTCTGGATCAGAAGAAGTTAGGGTTGCAAACTCGTATGTAAGCTAATATGAAATAAAAAGTCTGGATTTCCAGACGGTCTCGACACCGCAAATTTCAAGGAAGCTAGTGATTAGCTCGGTAGGAGAGAAAGCATGTTCATTGTTTAATGAATGGAAAACCTAACAATTGGAATACTACTTCTTAACAGATGCGATGTCTTGTCTTTGTGAAAGTCTGAAAACCCCCCACGTCAACAAATTCGTACATCACAGGGATATCTTGCGTATGACAGTATTGACAGAAACAAGTTGTGCAGGATCATGTCCAGCAGGCAAGAAACCACAAAAGTAGTCAAAAAAGACTTCAAGCTCGGTATTAGGGGAAAACTAAGGTTTTTCAAGAGAACTCATTGCGGCTACCTCAGAGCAATCGTTGGGATTGAAAGAACAATCTTATATTGATGCACTTTTTACATAATTCGATTAAAAAACATACGTATTCATTTAAATTTTAAGCTTATAAACTGAAGTGTTTCTTTAATTATTTCGTTGAAAAAATGACCAAATGGAATTAAAAGTGACCAAGTGACCAAGTGAAAAAATAATGACCAGATTTGGACATAAATGACCAAACTGGCAACCGTGGCCCTGCTTAGTTTAGTTTTCATCGCGCACTCGTGCGGTGCATATGGAGGACCGAAGATCGCTTCGCTTATTGTATCAAGTTTTTATGATTTCAATTATTTTTAATGGAGCGATTTGACATTTTTTTCCCTGTTTCATTTTTTTTACTTTGAGCCTGGTTTAAATTGTAGTAGTTTTTTTTATTTGCAATTATTTCGTTAAACCATACGGAGAATTAAACGAAAACAAAATTAGAATGTCTGTTTTTTGTATTCCTTTATTTTCTTTTTTAATTTAAGATCGGTTGCTTTGAATGAAGCTATTTTTTTTACAAGGACCGACGTAAAATTTTCGGACTACGAATGCCAGATAGAAAGGACTATAAACATCTTAATGATTTTTTTTTATTTTTTTTTTTTCAATAAATTGTCAACAGCGAGAAATTTCGTAGCAAAACAATTGCATTGAGGGCGTCTATGACGTAGTTCGAAATTGTTACAACGGCGCTTGTGATAGGGGCCAACAAGTTCAAAGAGTCTCAAAGGCATAAGCTGTTGAAGAAAATAATTTTAAAATCTTATTGAAGACAACACTATAATAAAATAGAAAAAAAAACATTTATGTGTTTGATGTTAAAGTTTTGAAATAAAATCAGGGTGTCTGTTACAAGAGACAAGACACAACAAAAATTCTGTCAAATCAAAAAGGAATGTTTGAAAATATCCGAAGCCTCAAAATTTCAGCCTAAAGTTTACTTTTCGTTTGTCTGCCTCGAACGTAAATTTCTATTTTCCAAAATAAGATGTTGTAATTTTTAGAAAAAATGAATGGAGTGGTTAAAATTAGATGTGAGGAAAAATTTTTAAGACAATCCCAATTCCCCATTTGTAAATGCAAGGTTGGTTTCAAAACAACTGACTCTGAAGTGAAAATTACAGTCGTAAAAAAGTAATGGTCTCAATATGAGGAATGAAGGGAACTTTTCAACTTCAAATAATTTTAGCTTGCGTCTATTTCTTAACATACATACGGGTATGTACATAAGATGAAATTGAATCTGAAAATCCAACAAAGAACAGAGTTTTGGAGAAACTTTTAAAGCAATGAAGCCGTTTTATTTGGGAAAATTAAGTTAGGTTACGTAGAATAGGTACCTGAGTTGATTGAAAGGATGTTTAAAAGAATTTAGACATAACGTTTGGGAAGAACTTTTAAGAATTCTCACAAGTCGTAGTGGATTTTGTTATTCACTAAACCCCTTTATTTATTGTTGAAGAGCAATAGCCTTGACAATCGATTCATCTTTCATAGAAATGGTTGAGACAAAAAAAAAGTAAAAACCCCTAGAAGTATGCTGTAAAAAACTAGAGCGATTTTCAAATTCCAAACGAACCCTTCTCACATAACGATCAATTTTGTACCAGCTGAGTTTTTCGCTACCAGGCAATCAGAAATGCCAGCAGGGCTTCTGTTTTGTCTAGCGAGTTTCTTCACACCATTCAATTTGTCTAAGACACATGTGTGCTTGTGGTTCTTCTTCTCTAAAGCAAAACAAAATTGAAGTATGTGTGTAAAGTTTGGCATGGGGTTCTTGCAACTACACGTTAGCACGATACCATACGAACATACGATCATAGCAAAGAGCAGAGCAGTAGCAGGTATACTCGCATTCTTCTTTGGCCCCTGCAATTTGGCGCCAAAGAGAAACCAAAAGAAAACCAGTTTCCCACACCCACACCTCTAAGACATCATTGTTGTATTTTGTTTCGCTCTGTGTTGGTGCTGGTGTTTTTCTTCTCCGATTCTTTCTTTCTCACTTTGTGGTGTGGCCCCAACAAAATACGTTCTTTTCTTAGCTAGACCCTAGACTATCGCTTATTCTGTTTCCTTAGTGCCTGGTGCGCTGCTTAATTTAGTTTTCATCGTACACTCGCGCACTGCACATGGAGGACCGAGAGTTTCTTCGCTTATTGTGTCAAGTTTTTATGACTTCAATTATTTCTGACACAGGGGACCACACTTTTTTTCTCTGTTTCTTTTTTTTTCTACTCGACGCTTACTCAAATGGTAGTCGTTTTTTTTACTTAGTTATCTCGTTTGATTATACGGAGAATTGAACGAAAACAAATTATAATTTCAGTTTTTTGGTACTCATTTAGTTTCGTTTTTAAAAAGTTTTTAGTTCAGCTAGAGATCGGTTGATTTGAATGAAACTATTTTTCGTACGAGGCCCGTCGTAATATTTTCGGACGCTAAATAAAAGGGACTAAAATCATTTTCGTACTGAATGTTTTGCTACAAATATTTAGAATTTGTCAATAATTTTGTCAACAGTGCGAGTTTACGTAGCAAAACATTTACTTCGAGAGCTTATATGATGTTTTTTTTTTTTGTTATTTGCTCCAAACTTTCAGCCTAAAGTTAGCTCCTCATTTGTCTGTCTGCAACTAAGATCTTTATTTTCCAAGAAAAGAAGTTGTAATTTGAAGAAATAATGAATGGTTATGTGAGGAAAAATTTGTAAGATTTGTTTCAAAACACCTGATTCAATTACAACCGTTAAAAGTACTGTTCTCAATATGATTAATGAAGGGAACTTTTAAACTTAAATAATTTTTAATTGGGTGTATTTTATAACATACATAAGATAAAACCTAATTTGAAAATCCAACAATGTCAGAGTCTGGAAGAAACTGCAATGAAGCCGTTCTATTTAGAAATGCTTGGGTTAGGTTATATAGGTGCCTGAGTTGATTTGAAAATTGAAAGTAAATTTAATTGCTTAACGTTTGGTAAGAACTTTTAAGAGTTCTCACAATTCGAAGCCAGGTTTCTTTTATTCACTAGGCCCCTTTCTTTCTTAATTTATTTCTTAATATTTGAAGACCAATTGCCCTGTCAATCTATTCATCTTCTATCTGAGAATTGCTTAAAATTCTAGGCACCTACTTTCTTAAAAAAAAAGTAAAAAATCCTTGAAGTATGCTGCAATAAACTACAGCGATTTTCAAATTTCAAGCGAGCGCTTCTCACAACGAACAATTAATTTTGTACCAGCTGAGTTTTTCGCTACCAGGCAATCATAAATGCCAGCAGGGATTCTATTTTCTCTAGCGAGTTTCTTCACACCATTCAATTTGTCTGTTTAGCACATGTGTGCGTTTGATTCTCCTTCTCTAAAGCAAAACAAAATTTTAGTATGTGTGTAAACCTCGTCATGGGGTTTTTGCAACTACACGTTGGCACGATACGATACGATCATAGCAAACAGCAGAGCAGTAGCAGGTATACTCACTTTCTTCTTTGGCACTTGCAATTTGGCGCCAAAGAGAAACAAAAAAAAAAACACTTTCTTTGATATACGCTTTAGTGTGTTTTTTCTCCTCCAAAAGCAAAACTAGATAGAGCATGCAAAACAAAATTTAAATAGCAAACAAGAGGGGAGCAGCAACCAGCACATATTTCTCTTTCGCTCTAGTAATTAGGCGCCAAAAGAAACCCAGAGCAAAACCACATAGTTTGTCTGATATTTGCTTGTCTGTGTTTGTGTTTCCGATCTTCCAAGACCAAGTAGAACGTGTATAAAAATTTCCACTTGGTTATTGGTTTTTTGTACCAACAACGTAGACATGATACCAGGCGATCATGAGCAGCAGTAGTGCAGCAGCAGGTAAATTTTCATTTTTCTGCGGCTCTTATAATAAGGAAAGCAAAACAAAGCAAGAAGATCTTTAAAGAGATGTGTCGGTCAAACACACAATAACACACACCTCTAGGAAGAAATTGTTGTTTTTTGTTTCGCCCTGTGTTGGTGCTGGTGTTGTTCTTATTCGATTTATTCTTTCTCAGTTGTGGCACCAACAAAATACGTTCTGGCTAGACCATCGCTTATTCTGTTTCCTTGGTGCCCTGCTTAATTTAGTTTTCATCGTGCACTCATGCACTGCGCATGGAGATGGAGGAGTGTGAGTTTTTGCTTGGTTAATTTGTCAAGTTTTCATTATTTCGATTAAATTATTAGTTTTCCGTGAAGCAATTTCAATTTAAAGTATTTTTTTTTTTTGCTTCGATCGTTTCTGGAAACTTTACATAAAAAAAAACACTCCTTGAACTATGGAGTGTTAAACGAAAACAAATTATAATGTCAATTTTCTCGTTTTCATTTAGTTTTGTATCTAAATTAATTTTTATTTAAATATATTTTAGTGAGAAAATGACAAATTTTAAACTAGCTTTTGTTTATAGCTTGGAATTGAGTTCACAACCTCGAAGTCATAAGTTTTTGAAGGAAACAATTTTGAAAACAGAAATATGTATATTCGTGTTTGCTGTTGATGTTTTCAAGCAAAACGAAGATTGCGTGTGTCTGAGGAGCAAGGATCAATTTTGTCCAACAATATTTTGAGGCAAACAAATGTTAGTAAATTTACGAAATGTTAAACTGTCAGAAGAAAATATACCTATTTCTTGTTTGTCTGCTGGAACGTAATTTTCTCTTTTCCCAATTTGCAATTGTGCAATTTTAAGAATTAACGAGGGAAAGCAGTTAAGAATAAAAATGTGACTCTATTTTTTGAACCCATTGATTGCTATCAATACCAAGTGACTTGATCTTAGAAGAAAGTCGAGTAAAAACTCTAAAATGAAGCTATAAGAAGTTTTGTTTTGAATATGGATAATGAAGGGAACTTTTCACATTCAAATAAAGAGTAAATTTCTCATCACACATAATCAGGCCATCCAAAGATGGAACTAAATCTAAAGATACAAAGAACTGAGTTTTGAACCAACTTACAAAGCAATCAAGCCATCTTTTTTTAAAATACTTAGGTGAGGTAACAAAGGATAGAAAGACCTACATTCATTGAAAGGAAATTTCATCGGGCCTTAGACATAACGTTTGGTAAGAACAATAGAGACTTCTCTTAAATCGTTGCAAATTTTTAATCTATTTTTCACTAAACTCCGTTTATGTAATTCCTTTATTCTGAAAACTTACATTCCTGACAATTGAATCTCAATTAACATCTATCACCTACTTACTTTTACATAAAAGTACTTTCTCCCTTTAAAGTACTCAACAAAAAATTTAAGTCATTTCCAACGAGCCGACGCGACGCGACGGCGACGACCCCCGTTCAATCATGAAAGAAATCAATTTTCGCTACCAGGCAATGAGAAATGCTAGTAGGGCCTATGGCTTGTCTAGAAAGTTTCTGCACACTTCTCAGTTCATCTTTTAAGCACGTATGCGTGTGCTTCTCTTTTTACAAAGCAAAACAAAATTTCAATATTTGTGCAAATAAAAGCCACTTCGACATGGGGTTTTTGCTACAACTACGTAGACATGATCATAGGAAACAGCAGAGCAGCAGTAGGTATACTTACATTTTCCTATGGCTCTTGCAATTTGGCGCCAAACGAAAACAATGTGTTTTTGTCTTCTCTTCCAAAGCAAAGCAAAAATATAAAAAATTATAGTGCGGCATTGGTTTTTCTACCAACAACTCCGACATAATACCAGGCGATCATAATTAGCAGCAAAGCAGCAGCAGGTATACTTTACTATTTCTTCAGCCTTAGAAATTCGCCAAGAGAACCAAACCAAAGCAAAACAAAACGAACTTCATAGAGATGTGTCACTCAAACATGCAACTAGGGATGTGCTGTTGAACGTGAGGCTGTTATTTTGAAATAAATTTTTTTTTTTTAAGATTTCAGTGGAAGAAGTTTACAAATGTTGTGATTTTGTAGACCTTTTAATCAATGAACACTTCGCATCAATAAAGGCCAATGGATTCGCTTTAAATGAATTTCACGCAGTACTCAGTAACTTGGGCCTGATACCTGCAGCCGCGCTGCCAATGTATTCCACGCAATAAAGTCTCAAGTATTTAGTTCTGTTGATTGTTGAAAGTTTGATTGAAAGGCAACCAACAAGTAATCCTGTGTCTATTAAAACAAATATAAAATGTTTTACCTCTTATGGATTCAAAATCGAAGAAGCACATAAAACTACAATTGAACCACCTCAAAGTGTTCACGTAAGTTACACATCTCTGGGACAATATTTTTCGATGCCTTTGGTGTGTGTGTTGTAGTTCATCAATTCTTTCTTTCTTTCTTTGTGGATTGTGGCACCAACAAAGAACAAAGTACCTTCTGGCTTGACTTCTGCTTATTTTGTTTTCCTGCTGTCCTGCTAAGTTTAGTTTCCATCGTGCACCCGTGCGCTGTACATGTGGGCGCTAGAAGTGGTTTGTTGGGTTGTTGTGTCGAGTCTTATCATTGCAATTGTTTCTAACGCAGCGATTTCACTTTTGTCTGTTTTTTCTTACTTCAAAGCATATTTAAATTATCGTTGTTTCCTTTGATTGCAATTGTAATGAAAATCTAAAAATTGTTTATTTCCACGGAGAACTACCAAAAACTGATTAATGCAATTTTTTGTGCAAATTAAATTTTATCTAAACAAAAAATTTTACTTTTTTACCATTTTGGAATATGACAGAAATTGGAATATTTGAATCAATCGTTTTTGTATAGCTTGAATTTATGTTCAGAGTCTCAAAATCATAAGTTATTAAAGGAAATAATTGTAAGATTAAAAACTACCTTATTCCAGAAAACCCCTTAATAAAATTGAAATAAAAAAACTATTTGTGTCTGGTTTTAATGTTTTTAGCAAAATGCAAGACACCTGTGTTTTATGAACACATACAATTTTAGCTTGAAAATTTACAAAATGTAAAACTGTCAGTCTATATTTTGTTTGTCAGCTGGGCCTTAACTTCCTATTTTCCAAAATTAGAAGGTGCAATTTTTAGAAATAACGAGGGAAAGTAGTTAAAATTTAATGTTGAATTCATTGATTCGTTTCAAAACCAAGTGATTCTATCTAAGAAGAAAGACTTCGAATAATTTTGTGTAATCAGGATCAACAAAAATGGAACTGAATTGGAAGATCCAACAAAGAACAGAGTTTTGAACAAACTTCCAAAAAATCAAGTCATTTTATTTAGAAATTCTTATGTTTACTATAGGTTACGTAGCTTAGGTTCCTACGCTGATTTAAAGGAAATTGACTTCCGAGCTAAACATAAAGTTTGCTAAGATTTCTCTCGAGCAGTAGCAAATTCACATCTATCACAGGATGGCTAGAGATTTTATGCACCCACTTTCTTACAAAAAGCAAAAACCCCTTGAAGTATGCTAGAGCGATTTACATACAAGCCCTCTTCACATAGCGAACATTTTGCAAAGAAAAATACCAGCTGAATTTTTGGCTACCAGGCAATCAGAAATGCCAGCAGGGCCTTTTTTCTTGTCTAGCAAGTTTCTTAACACCATTCAGTTTTTCTGTTACACGCATGTGTGCGTTCGCTTCTCCTTTTTTAAAGCAAGACAGAATTGAAATATGTGTGTAAGAATCGTGATGGTTTTTGCAACAACAACGTAGTCAAAGCAAACAGCAGAGCAGTAGCAGGTATGCTCACATTCTTCTTTGGCTCTTGCAAAGTTGGCGCCAATTGAAAATTGAAAGAAAAAAGTTTCTCTGGTATTGGCTTTTGTGCTTGTATGAGACTCTGTCTGTGTTTCTTCTCTTCTAAAAGCAAAACGTGAAGAAAAATTTTAACAGCAGCTGGTATACTCACATTGCCACATTCTTCTTCGGCTCTCGCAATTTGTCACAAGAAGCAAACCAAAACAAAACAAGAAGAACCTCCTAGAGATGTGTCGTTCAATCAAGCGACTAAAGATGTGCTATTTTATATGAGGTTGCGTTTTCTTATTTTATTTTTATTTCGTTAGAATATCGATTTTTATTTATTTAGTTGTTTTAAATAATCAATATCGAAATTTTACTTCCCTCTTTTTATATGGATTATGCAGAGAATTACTATTCCCACGAATAAATACTTTTAACTGAGAATTCCTTAGAGTTCTAGCAATGAAGCTACCTATTTAACTTTCTTGAATGCATAAATGCCCTACAATTGCTGTAAATATATTTTTAAATCGTTTCAAATAATTAATCAAAAACGTTAACACTAAACTATTGTCTATAGCCTCATAACTTGTTTTGCCAAATGTCTGTGTTCTTCCTTATATGATTCCACCATCAAACGCACCACAGATTCACAAGTGGTGCATGAGGAGCCATTGACTCGTTCAAGGTGACTGCATGGTGCGCTGGAGGAGTAATCGGGTCTTTTTTGAGAATACCACTGGCCAATCGACAACAATGAACGGTGTTCGTTATAGGGCCATGCTGATGATCTAGTTTTTTCTGCCGCAATTGGATGAATTAGTGCTAAAGCACATGTGTTTTCAAAAGAACGGAGCAACGGCACACACACCTCGAGCCACAACCGATATTCTGAAGGCAACGTTTTCAAATCGCCTCTCCTCGTTTTGGCGATTTGCACTGGCCCGCAAGATCACAAAAAAGTCTAACAATCTTCCAGACTTTGTTCGTGGAGTTTTTTGAAGTCCAATGCTTACGTGAACAAGGCCGACACTCTGGAAGCTCCCAAGGACTACATTCAACACGAGTGCGAGAGTCTGTGGCCCGAAGTTGTCGTCGAAGTGATAAAAAATGCCACCAATCGTTACGGCTCCCATCTGACCGATATACTCTTCTCGATTTCTTAAGGCTCAAATAAGTATAATCGCAAAACAACCGAAGTTTTTCATTTAGAAAAAAACGAGAGCCAAACAACATCGGAGTCACATTTAAAATAACGGCACGTGAAAATCACGGACTTATCAACCCGCCCTAGTATCTT
This sequence comes from Melanostoma mellinum, assembly GCA_914767635.1. NCBI lineage: Eukaryota > Metazoa > Arthropoda > Insecta > Diptera > Syrphidae > Melanostoma > Melanostoma mellinum. The sequence goes on along the minus strand of OU612060.1, from coordinate 37,765,966 downwards.
TACGTCTACACGAAATTGTGTTTGTTATTAATAAAAATATCAAAGCTTAAAATGCTCAGTAGCTCTTTAAAAATTGATATACCCTGCTGTAATCTGATTCTAGCTGAACTAGCACCCTGTGCAAAATTTACGGAAATTGCCCTTTTTCTAGTTTAGTCTGTTTTCTAGTCTTGTCCTTTTTCTAGGTCTAGTGGAATTTTTTTTTTCTTGCGTAATTTTGAGTTAGGTTCTATTTGAATATGCAATATTGCAAGTGATATGAGTCAATTTGCAAACAATAATTCAGCGCAGGTTTGATAATTGATGTTATTTTCGTTTCAAATGCAAATTGCATTTTTTTTTGCACAAAATTGAATTAATTTTTCCCAAAACTAATGGCTTAGTTATTAATAATACTTAAATAACTCTAACCAATGCGCCCATGGAACTTGGCACCCTGTGCATATTCACATCTTCCGCCTATGGTTGGCCCGGCACTGGCTTCTTCGATGAGCTTTTCTGATTTCTTCTACTTTTTTATGATCTGTGTTCTTATTGTAAACGCTAAATTAGTTGAGCATTCATCTGTCCTTGGAGCTACTGTAGTAACTAGTTACAGGACCCAAAACGGTCGATCAGTGCACATTCAAATTTTCAACTTCAAAATAACGGATTTAAAAAAGGATGATGCAACATAGTAAGAAGCTTTGGGACCAAGGGGATTTCTCTCCTCAATTCCTTGCTAGGGACTTTTTGTGAGGAATGTTGTGGACCTACAACTTGTTGCCAATTTTAGTTTAGTTTAGTTTAGTTTAGTTTATTTCATCATCAAGTAGAGATTTATATTCTCATTTAGATTACAAAAAAATAATTGTATAAGATAATAATAATAAATACAATAATATACATAATAGTGATAATAAAAGTATAAATAATAAATGATAAATGTTAGAGCGTTTGCAATACTAACAAGACGTTTTTCTTGAAAGAATATCTTGAACAATAATTGAAAATGTCAATTAGATCGACTACTTCGTTGGTTTCTCTGATGCAACGAGCTATTGGTCCATTCCTACCATAATTAGTAGGCAGGAATGTTTCCCGGAAATGAAAAGGTAAACGGAGACTCCTACTTGGAGAATAAAAATCAATTCGCTCTAGCAAGTTTGGGCAAATTATATGGGCTTTAATGACATCTGCTATTATCATAATTGAAAAATATTTCCTTCTAAGCTCAAGTGTTCCTATGTCGAAAAGTAGGCACCTGACATTATATGGTGGCCTTTCAATATGCCAGTTCAGTTTATTAAAAGCATATCTCGTAAAGCTTTTTTGAATTTTCTCTATTCTATCAGAATGTGTTTTATAACAGGGATTCCATACCACGGAACAATATTCAAGAATAGACCTAACAAGTGCTACATAAAGCGTTTTCAGTGTAAAAGGGTCTGAGAACTCTTTTGCATTCCGTTTAATAAAACCTAGCATCTTATAAGCTTTATTGACTATGTAATCAATATGAAGTGTGAAAGATAACTTGGGGTCTAAAATAACTCCTAGGTCCTTTTTTTGACTAACCTTTTCTAGTGTTATACCATTGATAGAGTAATCAAAAACTATAAACGACTTTTTCCTGCAACATATAAAACTTTCACATTTGGAAACATTTAGAAAAAGTTGATTTTTCTTACACCACTCAGCAAGCTTTGTTAAGTCTTCCTGGAGCAAAAGACAGTCATGGACTGTGTTTATGTATTTAAATATTTTTAAATCATCTGCATACAATAAATGTTTAGAATGCTGAAAAATATCTGGTATATCATTTATGAATAAATTGAACAACAATGGGCCAATGTGACTTCCCTGTGGAACTCCTGAAGTAACCTTAATACATCTTGACATAAATTTACCTATCTTAACGTATTGCAGTCGATTTAAAAGATATGAACAAATCCACTTTAATAAATTTGAACTGAATCCTATTTTAGACAGTTTGTATAATAAGATTTCATGATTTACCCTATCAAACCCTTGGAAAAATCAGTGAATATAATATCGGTCTGACAACCCTTTACAAAACCATTTATAACTGAGTCACATAAAATCGTAAGATTTGTGGTTGTAGACCTTCCTTGGACGAGTCCATGCTGTGAGTCAGATATGACTTGTTTAGTAAGAAAATTAATCTTGTCACACACAATCTTCTCGAACAATTTTGGAATAACCGATAATTTACAAATCGGCCGGTAGTTGCACACTTTTTGCTTCGAGCCTGATTTGAAAATCGGAGTTATAAAAGTCTTTTTCCATTCGACTAAAAACTGTCCAGTAATTAGAGAGGCATTGAAAATCTTGCACAGTGGTAAAGCGAGTGATGCAGCACATCTTCTTACAACTATTGGAGAGACACCGTCAGGACCTTCACTTTTGTTTTCATCTATACCATTCAGTGCTTCTAAAACTTCTTCCACGCTTAAATGAAAGCTATCTATATCAACCACATTTGCTGAAGAAAAATCTGGAAGATCATTCGGCTCCTTGGGGTCATATACGGACTCAAAATAATCAGCAAAGAAATTACATATTGTGGGCATGTCACTAAATGTGGATCCAGTATATTCCATGCAGTTTGGCAAACCTATGTTATTTCTTTTAGTATTTATAAAGCTCCAAAAATGTTTGCTGTTATTTTTAACTAGTGATTCAGCAGTTAAAACATATTTGCTGTACAAAAACTTATTTAACACATCAAAACTTTTATAAGCCTTTAAATAATTTTGATGACATATCACGCTATTTTTATGTTTTTTATATACTTTATAAGCCTTGTTTTTTCTATTCTTGAGGTTTGAACGACTTTTCGGGAAAGCGCATTTCATGGCAATGAAATTACAATGGGAAGACTTAAAATTGTTTCCAGGTCCCTGGTCCATTCATATACCCATAGAAACACATTAAACCACCACGTAAGAGGCAGTCATGTTAACCATCACGCCACATACATCACAAATCATGAAGAAAAAATTTCGTTAACTATGCGCTGCATAAGCAGAAGCCATTCTTTTTTTACGTCATACCTTTGCATACCTGATACCAATATCAACCCATAATGCATTTCAATTAAAAGTCCTTCCAAACCTGAATTGAGGATAATTCCTTGCATCCTTTCAAATGTCACTCATCATCATTTTCGTTTTAACTGCTTTAGCTTCACAAAAAAAGTCAACCCAGCAAGTTCTCAAAAATGTGTCAGATTTCTAAAACGCCTAAGTAAATCATCGTAAGAACTTCTCTGGCATCCAACTGTCTAAACCCGATCTCAAATATGCCAGTCAAAGTAAAAGTGACAGAATACTGAGTTGGTACACAGTGAAGTTGAGTGAAATTGACCACAAAAAATCCTTTTGTTATCTGCAGAGCTCTAACACCCAAGACTCATACCAAAAAATAGTACCAACGAATGAATGATACATGTTGCCTCTTTGATGATTTCCACTTCCGATCGTATTCAAAACTATGTGCATAGTTATATAGTTTCTGCATCCACAGGCTATTTTGAGTAGAAAGAAAAAGAGGGAAAGAAATTCACGAATCGGTGCTGCATATACAAATTCAATGTGGAAAAACCCTGACAAGACTAAGTCCTGGCTTTAGAGACATTGGTTGGTATGCAAGCAAACCTAAAGGAGGTGTTTTTCCCTTCTACTCTTTTTTTTTTACTTTGAGTATTTTGACAAAATGAATCTGCACATTTTCGAGAGTGTCAAGTGAACTCTGTGAAAGCACACATTCGAGCAACGAGAGACGACGCCGCCGGCGGCCATTATATAAAGAGTATGATGGGAAACGGAAATGGCTCCTGAGGAATGAATCTGTCATCAACAAACACACACACTCGTCCTCTAAATGCAACCAGAAAAAATTGTGTCAGAGAATGAATTATATTACATGCAAGTGAATACACTAAGGGTAGAACAAACAACGAAGAATGAAAAATTGATTCCTTTCCTTGTTGGAGTGCTTTAAGAAGTAGATGCATTGCAATTGAAAAATGGCATGGGTTTGATTCATTGTACCTATATGCAAAGAGGATACTTACATCTGGGAAATTTATTGACGCATTGAAGAGTATCCAGTTGCCAGGATTAGACATGGGCAATTATTCAGAGGCACATTTAAGGATTTTTCTTGTTTGTTGCCTGTTTTACTAGCTTCGGAGCTATTTTAATTTTACAGCGGTTGTTTTATTTGACAGTCTATCTTCATTATTTCGCGCTTCTCCTTTATCAATGTTTTTGACTGGCGCTTGAGATTCTTCAATCATCTGACCGTTTGAGATGTTGAAAGAATAAACAAACTTGAAATTACGTGATGTTCTAATTTTTGCCTTACTGATTAAAAGAAGTTTTGAACTTTGTGATTTTTCTTATGAAAAATACGTCAATCATTCACCCATAGGACGTCAGGACCTCTCGTTGTCTAATGGTCACCCATACCAAATCCTGTGGTGGTCGATGGAAGAAATCAAACAGAACAGCCATCTTCCAAGGAATCACAATATTTTTCCTTAAGGATTTTCAAAATTACATCTGTTGTTGAACTTACTCGTGGTCATCACTCATCACCATCAGTATGCCTAATTATTATTTTTCGCACTAAAGTGTGGGACTTTAGCTTAATCGAAAGTTAATTACCAAAGTTTCTTGTATCCCCCTACCACTTCATATATTAGAAAAAGGAAAACATTTTCCTCAATTTTAAGGCATCAGAGACTATTACGTTTCATGAGCTTGGAAATGAAAGCCAACCCAGATGTTCACGTTTTATCAAAACTCAAATTTTTTTAAATATTCCTAACTGCCTTACTACTCACCTTTCGATGTCGGATATTTCTTGTAGTAAGGCTACGCTTCTGCAAAGCGCTTTTGAGGAAAACGTTCCTCCAATAAGCCACCACGATTCTGTACAGATATTTGGCATTATCCACAAGAAGCTGTCCTTGAGCGCCAGTATAGTGAACTTCACAAACTAGTCTTTTGAGCATTTCTCCTTCTTTAAGCGGTTTTAGTTTGTTAAAGCTGCTCTCTCATTCAAACTGTTTTGTGGTACGAGTATTTCTCGAATAAATTGGTTTGCATCAGCACTTGCACACATTTCTTCAAACTCAGTGGTGTTTCATTTTAGTTGGGTACACTTCTTTGTCTCTGCGTTCTTGTAATGTCAATATTCATTTTCGAGGCAAGCTTTTTTATTTCACTATTTCAATGAATCCAAAACGAGGATCCGTATTACAATCAACGATACTCACTCGCAAGAAAACCATCGTTATCGTCAAGTTGCGATTGCGTTTTACGATACTCGTTGTCATTTGCGACTGTTTTTGGCGTTCGTTTTGTTATCGTTCTGAAAATATCACAGATCCATTGTCGTTATTCATTATCACTCTATGTCGCGGTTATCTTTGTTTTCGGTATCATTTTTTGGTTCTCTGGTGGTACCCGTGGCGTGATGGTTAGCATGTCCACCTGCTAACCCAGAGGTTCAAGGTTCGGATCCCAGCAGAGGCAAAATCGTTTGTTCACGGGTATCGCCTTTCGCGAGGAATTGGCAAGTCCTCCGTTAGTTAATTCATTGCCATCAAAAGCGCTTCTTCAATTAGCCTCCTCAACTCCCTCAAAAATTCTGTCGGCATAAGACAATACCTACTGGTGCAACAAAATCTCTCAGTGTCAATGTTTTTCACTCGTCACTTTATTAATTTGTCTACAAAATGGTAATCAATTTGGGGTTTTATTTCCGCAAGTGCTGTATCTGATAAGGTGTAAGAAATGAGGCCAGCCAAAGGCTGTGTTGCTGTGTTGCTATGAGACAGCTTCTCTTAATATCAACTTAGCGTCTTTAACGATTTTACTTGCTTACTCAGATGGACATCACAGTTCGGGGTGATTCTGAGCCTCAACCTATATCTTTCGATCACGACTTCAATTTCGGGCGAGCTATCTCCAGTTTTGCACTCTAAGTCGGTTGAGGTCTTCTTCCACTGGATTGCACCACCTTAGTTCTTAATCTTTCGCGATTTCCCTGGAATGTGTTTTCTAAAACACGTTGAACCTGAGTGTTCGAAGTCCATTCGCTCTACATTGGCCAGTCATCGTCGCCACGTGAGGCGTTCTCTTCTAAACATCTCCATGTCGCAGTACAGCTCGTCAAAGCTCGTTGTTGCGTCTTCGCCTCCACACATTGTCTTCGCTTACTGGGCCAAAGAGTACTTTTCTTTCGAAACGACCAAGAGTTCCCTCATGCCCTTTCGTTGTATTTCACGGCCTACCCAATGGTAATCAGCTTGGGTTTATGTTTCCTCCACCATTGCTGTATGTGAAAAAGTGTCAGTCTTACTTGATAAACTTGATCTTTTAAAAGGATAAAAAAGTGTGACTTGGACATAAAGGGCGAGATAAGCTGCTCACCAAATTCTTACTTCAATATGTTCATTATTTCACGAGCTTTTTTGCACGTGGCATCGTCTTGGTGAAACCACATGTGAGCCAAGTTCAACTCGGCCAATTGGGGCAAAAAAAGTCAATTATCATGGCTCGATATCGTTCGTCGTTCATGGTAACGTTTCTTCCACTGTCGTCTTTGCAGAAAAATGGACCAATGATGCCACCAGCCCATAAACCACACCAAACTGTCGTTTTTTGCGGGTTGCATCGTTGTAGTATGGCATGTGACCGTTTTGCATTCGATTTGCGACGGTTTTGCTTGTTTACGTATCCGTTGAGCCAGAAGTGAATCTCATCGGTGAACAATTTTTTTTTATAAAACCGCGGATTATCATGGACCAGCTGTCGTAAGGCCCATTCATCAAAAATTTGAAGTTGTGGTAGGTCATTGGGCTTCAATTCTTGCAGGAGTCGAGTTTATAGGCTTTCGAACCAAAAAAATAAGTCTTATGAGGTCAAATTCTTAGCGTTTTATCAAAACCTTTCAATGCTTTGTCTGGTGTGCCACAAGGAAGTCATCTTGGTCCCTTACTTTTCATTTTTGCTATTAATGATGTAATTTCCTGCATCTCCTAAAGCGACATTTAAATATCTTTGCTGATGATATGAGGATTTTCAAAACCATCAAAAATGCTTCAGATCGGTAGATAAGCCATTTCATGTGGTTGAGTAACACGTGCCAGTTGGAACGGTGACGATTTTACATATCACGGTTCTCAATGATACTGAATGCTACGACTACAATACTCTCACTGTACTCATACGAGTCGATGGTTTAATATCCAACAAAATAAATTTGACAGTCCGAATTGTTGACTCACTAGGTCAATGATCAATGGCCGTAGCTAACGATGCACATTTTTTCTTCTTTTTCATTCTTTTGTTCCAAGACGTTACGATTATCGTAATCTCGAAGGGATCACAGCTCTCCCCCTTAACTGTTTCACTCTAGTGATCTGTTAGTGATCGAGTAATTCGTGACTGAATTATGTGGTTTTGGCATAAATTGTCCCGTTATCGATCAGTTCAGTACCACAATTTGACATTTTTTACTCTGTATTTGAACGAATTGAAGTCGATAAATGAACAGCAGACTAAAATGCGAATTAAGAAAGAAAATTGCACTCACTCACTCGATCACTGCGGTAATTCAACCTCTGATTGTGGAGTCCATGTCATTTGGCTTTTGTCCTTATACCCTAAAGCAAACTATCTACGTTTTCTTTATTCTGCCATTTTGTTTTTATGATACACAGATTGTCTACTCGCCTTCTTATCGTCATCTCTTGAAATGTTTGAAACTTTGAAATTTCAACCATTCATACCCCCGCAGTCACCTTCCAAACCATCACGAATCTTAAAATTTTTCCAATTAGTCGCATTGTTTTGCTATCCTCCGGAATCCATTTTGTGGTCCTTTCTTCCCCACCTGATTTTTTATGGAACAAATGAAAAGCCACTACGAAGTTTGACAAACTATAAATTTAAGGCAAGACTTTCCCAGATGTTCCTGGCCTTCAACGTTTCAAAATTAAGAAACCCAAGGCATCATCAAACCTTCAAATCAGGAAGAAAATAACTACTCATTAAATGCCTTCAAATCATTCTAAGGAAAACACCAGTGTCAGTATGTGACACAAATTGAATTGTACACTCTCCTTCTCTGTTATTATCAAGCTCAAGACTCTCTCCACGTGAGTGTAATCCTGGAACTCTAAGCTCATTTAAATAAGACATCCTTTGTGTATCTACTTCAAAAAGTTTTTTTTGTTTTGTTCTTTTTCTATACCTAGATCCTTCAATAGAACTAAGCCCGTAAAGGGAACAATGTTTTGCACTGCAAACAACAGCACTTACATACGAAAAGCACCTCCTACCCTTAATACAACACCTGTTTTTACTTTAAAAACAAACAAACAAACACAAAAGAGAAAAAAAACAAAAACAATTTATTTTCGATGCAGGAAAAACGAAAACTTTATCGGTAAATCATCGTTTTCTCATTGAATTTATCCAACACTCTTCAACAACAAACACAACAATACTTAGAAAGAGACTTAGGGTAGAAGAATAGAAAGTAAAACCAAAAACACACCATAGAAAAAGAACTTTGAAACGAAGTTTGTACCTCGCAGTAACAGTTAATTAAAGTTATGTACTAAATAAATAAAACCGCGATGTTAGGAAAACCTTAATCGTCTTACGTAAACTTTCTCATCTACTAAATCGAAGTCTTTCATACTCGTGTTGTGTGAGAGTCTTTGCAGCTCTATAGGTCCTATTGTACCTAGATATATGTATATGAAAGTTTAGTTAAGGTAGGTACCATCAGAGATGTAATTTTGAATAAGGAGGTGCCAATTGGGATTTTTAAGAGCTTCCGTTGGTATTTTATGGGACAAGGAAAAGTTGAGAAAGAAGAAGAACACCCCATAGGGAAAACAAGTGAAATACCACGTAGAAGAGCTCTAACAAAACACAATAGCGCTTCTGCCATGTCGTGGTCCGCGTCCCCGTTTCCGCCGCCACCGCCGCTGCCATTTTCGTGGAAAATAATTTCTTTGGTGTTCATTAAATTTTCTTCCTCATCAAACTTCGACGAAAGTTTTCTATATACATACCTGGAAATTGCTTGAATTGCAACCCTACTTCCGTTCTTTTTCCTTTTTCCAAAGAATGGAAACAATTTCGCAACATGCTTGGAAATCTTCCGCGAATAACTTCAAGGGAAATATTTCCTCCTTCAGCCGTCCGTCGCCATCGTTGTTGGGAGACAGATTCGACGATATAGTTTTGAACAAATCACAATCGAGACTAGGGGTGCCTACTTGTCGTTTTGCTGAAAAATGATATTTTTTTTTTCAGACCGAGGTTGTACAGTATTTTGGGGTCTTAACCTTGCGAGGTATTTACTGACGAGACTTTCAAGTATACAAAACTAATACTGACTTTATATAAAACAGAATGAGAGCTATCAGTTCCTTAAGAAGACTTTGACAACTTCTCATCTCATATCAATGTTCAGCTTAGAAGAAGCTCATAAAATTTACCTTCATTACCCATATCAGCTTATTGTTGTGAGAATAAATTTACTTTAACGACAGGCCAGAACCTTTAATGAATATTTTACATAGCCACTTTATGATGAAGCCACCTTCCTGGTAGCCCTTAAATTGAACTTCACACAACAACGAGAAATTCTCTTGTGTCATCTTTTTTTGAGTAGTCGTCTCCATTTGAAACTTTTCCAAAGTCAAAATTGATATTCCATTACAACATGTGAAAGCCATCAACAGTACAGGCATCCGGCAGAGACGGCAAAAAGAGTGATGCACATTGTGGCTAAAAAAGTATCCACAGCAACACTCGAGAAGACAAATTATTTTGTTCTTATGCCAAACCAAGTGAGACTGGCTGGCGAAACACACAGGTGATGCCACAGGAATAACGTTAGTTATAATCTCAAAATATTTTCATCAAGCTGTGAGTATTTTTCGAACCATACCCGAACAACAACTAAACACACAACAAGTTCACAAAAAAACACGAATGATAAGTTTGTCAACAAAAGGCGGACCAACAAAAAATTGAAAAATGAAAAATGTCCCTTCTCGGGAATAATTACAAAGTTTTCTTCTTTTTTTTGTAAATAGCATGTCCTTTTCCTTGGAGAGAGTGTAAAAAAGGTAACTAGAGTTTAATAATTTATTTTGTTGTTGTGGAGAAGATGAGGGTCAGTTATTTGTTGAGCTGTGAAGGTGTGATTACTGTGGATGTGAATAGCAGCTAGCTGTTTTGGGGTTGATGGAGATTTTGAATATTTGATGAAGGTATACTTGGAATAGGCTATAGATTCGTCGTCATCGGCGCTGTGGTTCTGTGATGACAGGTACATCTTTTTTACGGTCTAACAAAATCACTTATACCTTTACCTACTTTGTAGCGAGTTTCTTGTAACATTGGGGATTGGATGTGTGTGTGTGTTTTTTTGGGTGCTGTTTATCGTCAAAATTGGTCTTTGGGTAATTTGAGTTAACTTTGGGTGACAAAGGATCAGGTTGCTTTAATAGATTCGCATGACACTGACAGTTTACGACTTTTTTTTAAATATTACGTTGTTAATGGCCTAATGGAGTTAATTAGTTGGAGTAGAAGTGCGGTTTATGAAAATCGTGTTTTCCTCAAATAGATATCTTTTAGATACGGTTATAAGTCTATTAAATTTGCATGAACGTGTGTTGTCAAGCAGGGTTTGAAGGCTAATTTCCAAGTGACACATCTTTGGAACGAATGGTCCTGTAGAGATCGGTTTTGCATCAAAGAGTTTAAGGCATTTGACTTTGTCTATAGGCTTTCTTTTTGTTCTAAGTGTTCCTTGGTGCTGAAGTTGAGGCTTATTTTGGTGAGAACAACACACGATAGAAAGAACTCCAGCCTCCTATCAAATTTGATTTCAATTCGCTGCATAAAAATTTAAGCTTTCTGTACTCGTCTTCGTACGAAGAATCAACTCAGGCACTGATTTTTTTTTTTTAACAAAGGACAAGTCCGGAAATAAGCTAAGAATAGGAAATAGATGAAAGATTTTCTTAGGATTTAAACTGCTGAAAGGGAAGTACCTCCTACATTCATCTTTGAAAACAAGTTAACATATCGTGCACTCGTTTCGCACTTCTGACACTAGTCCTTGAGAAGAGAACACCTAGAGTCTTGTCTGCAGATAAAAGTGTTTACGAGTCATTCATCATCGTCGTAATGTTTTATGTCTCTCACTTTGTTGTCGTTGTTTTTGAAGACAGTGTTGTAGTGAACTAGTCAGATTTTTCAGTAAACCCTGCCAATTGGAAGCCTTTCGTCTAAATTTGAGTATCGAGGACGTGTTCGGATCCTTTTGAGACGGGCAATATTCTCGGCGTTCCAGTTTAAAGCTTTTCCTACGCGCCATTGAAAAATGGTGACTTCACCCAACTCTGTGGGTGCCAGAATTTGGAACCGAGACAAAGGTTTCTGGAAATGCATGTCGATATTGAAGTTGCGATGTCCTTGATGTTTTCTGTTCACATGAAAGTACCCAACAGCAGTTAGAGCAACAATGGTAATTCATAACAGGATGTACGAGACTGCAGCTGGTGCCGAACTAGTTGACGCATCATTGCCAAATAGACTTCAAGAAATATCATTTTAAGAATACTTTGAACACTTTTAGTACAGTCTTCTTTGCTACAAGATAGCAAAAATATTGCAGTCTTCTTATTAACGTTAGAGAGCATACGTTAGACCTGTCCATCCACTGGAGGCATGCCATCTACGGTTGTGCAGATTCAATCGTTGATTGAAGCCCTCACTGAGGACACTGGCAGACCTATCGACGGTTCAGGTCCTGAGAAAGCTGTCAGAGATCCTTGCCCAGCAAGTTCATCGGCGTTCTCATTTCCAGTTATGCTTCCAACTATCCAAATGAGACTCAAGGAATTCAGTCTTCCGACCGCATTCAGAGGGCTCTTGCATTCCTGGATCACAATCGAAATAGTAAAAAGGTTGAAAAGGGCCATAAGCACAGCTTGGCTGCTGTCGCAAACACAGATACCTCTCCCCATCCATTTGAATAGCATATGCTTCCGCTTGGAAAACGGATGCGTATGATCCTAAAGAGGCGTGCATTCATATGCCGTCGTTCTCCAGAAAGACATCAGCACCTAGACCTCATAGACTAGGTAAATCATTCATTGGAATTACTTTTTTTTTACCAACCAAGCGCGTATACAGCTAAGTGTACTGCTACTGTGATTCAGTTTAATCCGAAAGTGGTATTTTTACTACCAAATGCCAAGTTGTCATTAAAAGACAAATGAACAAAAATTGCTCAAAGGATTAATCCACGAAATCGTTGATTTCAACACCAAACGGTCCTTTAAAGCACAACCGCCGAATCCGCTTAGTCTCCGAATTAAAGAAAGCATATCTGTCAAAGACGATGATGTAGTTGAGTTGAAAACCCACACGTTTTTCTGGTAAGACATCAGTTTGCCTATTTTCACATGTTCGGAAAAAAGTAGCTTCTTCATTTCAAGTAAAGTGGGATAATGATCAAGTTGCTGTTTATCAAAATTTTCTATAATTCAAATTCTTTCTGAATTAAATTTCCCTTCTCCTCTGACAACAATTTCTTTGATGCTCAATTTTCCGCTGAAACACTTAAAAAAATAACAAGAAACTACAACATTGTGTATTCCAGAATGTGCTTTACGAGCTCAAGTTCTGAAGACTACAAAAGAGAACACAAAGTTGCTAAATAATAAGAAAAATCTATCTTAAAAGAAAAGCTATGACTTAAGGCTCTTGAAAAATTTGAACTATGTATTTGAAGCTTTGTGTTAAGTCCGTAGTCTGATACCACCCAACCCTACAGCCCTTAGTTTGGTTCTTAAAGTAACCATTCTACGAACCATGTCAACCGAACCCTACAATGGTGTGACTTTTGATTTCCGAGAAGTCTAAGGAAGCTTTTTATATAATTTTCTCAAAACAACAAGTTGCAATAAGTTTTTCCCAAAATTATAAAAGAAACTCGAATCCAGCTTTGCTAACATTTATATTTTTCCAAGTACAACAAACAAAGCAATGCTCAGAATTCAGTGCTGATTCTCCGAAGGAAGGTTTTCTTGAATTAATTCTCTTCATTGTTTGATGATAATGTCATGGAAACATTTGTGGATGAACAATATAAATGAACAATATAAAATGTGAGAAAGGCTACAAGAAGTTTTACCTGTACGTAGTTACCTGACAACTTATTTATTTTCTAGTGAATTGTGGCTGTTTCGGATGTATATTGTCTATGGTCTGACTTCAACGTATTATCTTATGTTTATTTTATTACTAAAGTATGCGATAGTCATGTAAACAGACAAAGTGTACCTTCAGGAGTAACAAAGCTTGATCCTATTAGAAGTACGAAGATCCGAGGAAATACATTTGATTAGAAAACGATGGGCTCAGCTGGCATTGTCATGTTCAAAGAAAGCATCTAGAGAACCTCGTCAAACAGGCAACGGAAGAAAAAGTAATTCAGGCTAAAACACTCCTGGAACTGACAATGACAAATGGAACGAAAACTGTATTTGGCTGGCTTCAGACACGGATAAATCTTCAATACGTTTGCCTTTGTATATATATCCTATAGTAATATCACTTTCCAATATTTTTTATTAACATTGTTCGTCACTAGGGTGCGCCAACACCGGCGGAGAAAAAGGAATCAGCTGTTATGCTCATGGTGGAATGTATCACTTTAGGTGAGCATTTCCTTTGGGTTAGAAAGTAATGCATATATGATGAAATTTAAACGTTGTTATTTGCTTCCTACTCTTACATATATGACTTGAAAAATAGGCTTGTGGAACACATTGGAAATTTTGTGGACCACTTTCGACTTCCAAGCTCCGAAAAAAATATTGGAAAGTGATAGTACTATAAGATATATATACAAAGCGTTTGCCTACTTTCTTTACCAACTTAAAGAATTAGCAATTTACAAATGTATTTTTGTTTTACAGCAGATGCAAATCAATTTACCCCGTGCTGATTCAATTGTTTGTCATATTGTTGAATCTTCTTACGCATTTCTAATGTTCCTTAAAACTTCCTCTAAACCTGCTCATTATTTCTAGTTTTTGTGGTTTTTCTATAATCCGAGTCAGATTGGCATCACTTTTTAGAGACTTGAATCGATTCTCGTTCAAAGTTGACGTAGATGAAAGCTAAATGACATTTTGATTTTTCTTTGTTTCATTCAGTGTTCAAAGTTCAAGTGGTGTGTAGTGTAGTGCTAGTTTTTGTGAGTTTGTGAATTGAATTTTAAACTGATTCCAATAAGAATAGGTATCAGCCAACATAAAGACCGATTCTGGTTACACAATAGTGAAATAATTTGATTATAAAGGTAAGGCCATTACACAGCACTATAAACTTTAATTAGAAAGCTGTCGAAGGAAGTATCGTAGTCTTTTTGCAATGAGACGGAATCACTAAGTGGCTTCTACTACAGTATTCACCTCAAGAGAAGTTACTTACTTGTAAGTTTTAGCTCAATCGAAACAATAATCTTAGGATACGGCCTCGTACTGAGCGGCAAAGCGTCGTGAATTAGCACAAAGTGGCAGAGCGCTGTCGCTGGGTTGTAAAATTTGTTCTTGTTTTGCTATTTTGCCGATTTGCCTTTCCAAAAGTGACTAGACTTTTACGACACGGTCCTGTCTTGAAGTCTGAGCGGCTGATCGGTGCTGCTTAGTTTTCGAATTTCTTCTAATTTTGCAGCTTTGTCGCAAAAAAGACGTGGCTGGGCTATTAGAAAGTCCTGGGTAATTTAGTTTACTTTCCAATATATTTAGAGATGCCCTCCCTTTAGTGTAGGTCTCAGATCGAAAAAAAATTGAAGTCAGGCAACATTTGTTTTGTGGCTTGAATTTTAGATTTTCAGAATTTCAGGAGCTTTAATTGTGTAGTTATCTTTCGGATGATTTTTGGTAACTGATAAAAGGGCTTCCAAACCAAAGTGTTTCTGCAGTCGCACCAGATTTAGGCAAAATAGGTGAAGTTATTTGAGGTTGTGTTGGTGAGTGACGAAGAGAGTACCTTCTTTTCTTGTTGCACTTTGGACAGAAAAATGGTATTTTATTTTTGATCATATAATCTCTGTCAGCAGTTTTTAATTTAACACAATTCAAATGTAAGAAAGTTTTGCAATTTTGGCACTGAATTCTAGGATCCCGACTTCCAACTTTTAGATCACATAAGCATAACATATTTTTAGTTTTCAAATTTAGTTAGTTAAACAAGTTTCTCGACACAAGTATACCCCACAACGTCACGAAGACGGCACATCCGTCGACCACTGATCGGGGCCGGGAAGTTTGGTTCACTACTGGAATTTGGACGATTGGTATAAGGTCGGCTGTCCAAAATCCGACATGTGGATCATTGGACATTAGCTTAAGCGCGACATCAAATTTTGGTGTGAATAAAAACCAAAATTTATTGAAGAATGTCGTTTTTGAACAGCCCAAACCTCTTTTTCTTAGCCTTTTATATACCAAAGCCAGACTTTTATCAAAGAAACACAATTACTAGTTTTTAAACCGTGGCTTATCTACGTTATTCAAATTTGAATTATTAAAGCTGCAATAGTATTTTGTTAGTCGTCTCGAGTTCCAAAGGGGTTAGGAAATTATAGATCCATACAAGTCAGCTTCATATGGTCCTACCTTAGGGTAAAGTCGGCTCAAATGCACAACGGGAGATACGGCACACTTTTGACATTTCGCACCTAAGATAGGCATAAAAGACGAGACTTATCCCCCACATGACTAACATATTTAACGAACGTTCACTTCTGCTAATTCTTCAAAGTGTAATCACGTGCGTTTGAAGAACTCAAGTAGTTGTGCTATTGATAGTTTCATAGCAAAATGCCAGGTTTACTTCCGAGCTTAGTCTTGCGTGGCAAACATCGAAGCCAACAGCGAGCACGAGCAAGTTCGACGAGCATGTTCTTCGTTAAGGGCTAGCCCTTTATTTATTTATTAAAGTAAATACTTTTCTCTCGTTAGCTTTCGACATGTGAAGATCAACAAAGAAACGTGCAAACATGACAGAAAGGTTCACTTATTTTTCTCTTGGTATCGCTTTTCGTAAGTCATCTGACACTGCCATGCAAAACGCATTATCATGTTTGAAGCGAACCGACACGAGTAGCACGATGTGCTTTTCTGATAATCTAACACGAACTAAAATATAAAACAAATAAAAAGGTTGGCACAAGATACGAGGAGCATAGCCTATGCCTTGTGTGATAATGGAGGGGACCTATAATGTATTGCCGATTCTGAAAGGTTAATCGAGAAAGCGCTTTTCATGCCAGCGAATTTACTATCGAAGAGCTTGTTAATTCCTCGTGAAAGGCGATGATCGTGGACAAATATTTTTGTTTCTTTTGGCACTCGAAACACAAAATGCTAACGATAAGTCGACGGGTGCCACGAACACGAACCACGTCATTCTTTTTAAGCACTAAAATTGCCTGCTAAGCTCGTGTTTGGTGCATATAAACACGTCCGAAAGTGGAACAAGACTTAAGCTTCCGCCGTTTCGTAAAAGATTTATCGATGCCATAGTTACAGAGGCTTGTAGAGCCAATGCACTTTGGTGTTGACTGTTGACTTTTTCAGAATATCCCAGCCGTCGTCATTTATTGGCTCGTAATAAGGTGTGTATCCAAATTCATGTTGCTTTACAGCCTTTTAAATTCTTCATTAACTTTTCGTTTTTATTTACAAAATATCAATCGCAGGATTTCGAGATGACGACGGAGGGTTGCCTCAGCCGTTTTCGACAAAGCCTGCTCTTTGAATAATTGAACCAACTATTTTTTCAGTTATTTATCCTTTCTCATTTGCCTACTCTCTTTACTTATGCAAGGAACCAGCGATTTACGAATTGAGGCTTTCGTTATCGACAAAAACTCGTAGATCTCTCCTTATATGAATGATTGTGAGAAATCCACTTTGCCTTACTTCATCTCCAACTACATATTTCAGATATTTGTTCATAAGGCTTTTGAGGTTGTCGAAAATATTATAAGATGCCTTGAGGTAAAAATATGAAGCTTTCTATGATTTAAGACGTTTGCCTTTGATGTGAAAATTTTCTTTTATCAGCGTAGGTTTCTCCAACTGTTTCAAAGACAAGCGTTTTTGCATCTAAAAAGGTCTTTGCCTAATCCCCCTCTTGCCGCAATTATAAGCTCTCTCACAACCTCGATATCTTCGCCTCAAAACCAACTTTTGCTCATGCCGCTGTCACCAAAATTACTCCTTAAATATCTGAAACCGACACCGAAATTTAGCGCATTAGCGTAAACATATTTTAATGAGAAGCTGTGGTAAGACAGTAAACCACAACTTAACGAATTGATAGTTTTAAATGGGGTGGAATTTGGGTTTCGGTAGCCACGAAATCCACTCATTCTGAAACCAGAAATAAGAAAAGCAAAGCGCTTGTTTTATTGTTCCCATGGCTCTCTCTTTGCAAAGTTCTTAAAAAAAAAATTTGTCTTTTCCTCTTTTAAAATTTTTTTTTCAAACTTGTATAAATTCCAACTAACCCGTTTTTTCTCCTCTCTTTCATTTCAGGTAAGACAAATATTTAAATTGGATTCAAATATAAACTGTCATCGTATCAACCGTAAGTTGCTCTTGTAACAACCAAATGCCAAATTATATCCTCGAAACAAAATTCTATAGCTCATATAAGACGCGTCGTTTGATCAGAGATTCTCTGAAAATTCTCGCATCCATTTACTATAAAAGACAATGCAAAACAATAAAAAAAGTTCTTCTGGTAACTCTACCCTTCCAGACAAACATGCAAAACCCATAAAAACGACGACGAGTCTTCCTCCATAAACCGCTTACGAAAGAATTCATATTTCTTTTTCAGTTGCGGAGTAAATATTTTTTTATGATTTATTCAACTTGTTTACCTATAGAAGTTGCGGTAAATTGCATTTCCTAGGTGGAATTCAATCTGAACGAAAATGGCATTCAACTTAAGGAAATGTTCATTCCCCGTCTACAGAAATAAGGAATGTCTTTTTCATTTAACTGTGTTTAAAAAAAAGACTTCAAATGACTTTTGCTCAATTTGTTATCCTTCGTCCTTACTTACTTTGTTTTTGTTCCCCATTTTTCTTATATCATTCAATACAACTGTCTTGTGCAATAGTTCGTCCTTCCGTATGTGGAAAGAGTAGGTACCTAACCAAGGAAAAAAAAGAAATCCTTAACAGAAATTTGTGTCCGGATACACATCATATTGTGACTCCCTCTAGATTCGCACAGACTATAGAAAATGCATCACACATGAATCTTGCCGGTAAACAACATTATCCTTAAACGATTCAAATTGAAAAGAACCTGAGGTTGACGATAGCAGAATAAAAAACAAAAAAACACAGGAGACTGACCCACTCCTTGCTGCAATGTTTCTTGTTTCATCTTTGTATAATCGATAAGGAAGGGTGTATATAAACTTGATAATAAATATTAAACTATTGTCACAGTTTGCACAACAAGCTTCAAGGTGTGTTAATGTAGAACAGGTGAAAGGATGAAGTTTTAGCTTCCGTCTCATGGTCACAATTCACTTGGAACTCCTTAAGGGAGAAGAGTGGTTGTGAATTTCTTCGGTTGCAATGTTGCTAAGATTATGAAAAAGAAATACGGTAGAGACCCAAATACAGGAAGGACCTTCAAAGTTGTGGCAGAAAGTTCTTTCGAAATTAAACTTGATCGCCTTGGAAGTTTTGTTGTTAATGGTTTTGTTGAATGTGTCCAAATACATACGTGATCAGCTCAGAGGTTTTCATGATGATGAGACAAGGGATCGACAAGAAGCTCTTGAGACAATAGATCAACTGATTCAAAACGGGTCAATAGACGCTGTTTGTTATATAAGCTTTCATGATCTCCGATTCCCATGGTCTGCTTAAGCAATACCAGGGGCCTGTAATACAATGCTTCAAGTCTACAAGTCAAAAGCCACTTGCAGGACTATATACAGATAAATAATCGTCCTTTTCAGACTTGTAGATGAGCAAGCAAACTTGTATGTTTGTGAGACAGAAACTCTCAACATTTGTCATTATTCACTTGTACTACAAGTACTTGTAGTTTTGTTTTACAGGCCGAAAATAAAGTCACTTTTTTAGTGTTTTGTCTTGAAAATAAATAAATAAACAGGGTGGCGCAAAAGATCAGAAAACCCTGGGTCTTAGCGTGGTTCTCTCAACCATACCTTGTGAAGAAATGGAAGGGACCCACAATCTTTCGCCTTCATGGCTTGAAAGAAGTTGGCGATTACTCATGAAAGGTTATGTTCAGGGAAAAACGTTTTGTTTCTTTGATGTTTCTGGAAATCGAATATCGAACCTCCCAAGTCAGTGGCCGACACACTAACCACTACGCCACCGGGGCCACAGTCTTTTACCTGCACTTCAAGTATAGGCAGCTCTCAAGAGAGAGAGAGAGATAGCTGAGGTGGTTTGCATATTTTCACGACTACAAAACATTGTATTTACAAAATCCTGGAAGGCAGTCTTTTTGAACTGATAATCATACCTCTTTTGATTCAACCTTTGAGTTCGCATCCACTTGTACCAACAGCTTAACCTTTATTATTTGTCCTTTTGATTCTTCTTCTTCGGTGCTTTGAATACAGTTATGGCTAAGGGATGACAACTATCGCAATTATCTTCTTCACACAGTTACCCGCTCGTCATATACCCCGAATCGTCCTTCTGGTTTCTCAGAAGTACTAAAAACTTTTGAGACGTGTTAAGCTTTAACCCAGTCAAGACTCATCTTCGAGTTCAAGAAAGTTGAAAAAGATTTGAGCTGAGTTTGAAGCACTGATTTTTTTTAACGAACACTTTTCCCCTGAAGCTAGAAGTGGTGGAACTGTCGGTGTTTTGATGGTAACGATAAACGAGGAACCGTTAAACGTCTGTGTAGATCATTGGTCACTTTTAGTGTTGTGAATAAGTTTTCTGCTTCATTTGTGTCATTTTTGGCTTTTCGTTTTGAACATGTTGTTCAACAATCTCCTCTCGATTGACTGTTTTGAAAAAGGACACACATTTTGACATTGAACTGCTATGTCCACAAAGGATGTATGGGAGGAATTCAAGCGCCATATCGACATGGGAGGGACAATTTTCTGCTGGTTTCGACAAAGTGAGGAATCACTTTTCGTGGTAGCATTACTCTGGGAGAACTTTACAATATCCCGGGAAAAGCAAAGTCCGCCAGTAAACATTTTGGAATCTTACAAGGACATGATGCCGTAGGTTTCTACCAATAGTCCCATGATCAAACCATTTCACCGCTGGGACCACACTTGCTTGAGAATCTTCCTCAAATGAAAACTAAACTCTCACTTGGTATCTCTGTGAAATTCCTCTTAGCAGAGACATCAAGAAAGCATTGTTAAAGTGCAGTAGCCTTTTCTTGAAGGAAATAAAAGTTTGAACAGGACGATTATTTCCCATTTCTTCGTCTGTCCCTTTTGGGCCATTTTTGAAATAGCGACTCCTTGGAGAATCTCTAAAGGTCTTTCCTCGGATAGTGGTAACTCCTTCTTTCCTCTTTTTAACCCTTCCTCTGCTCTCATCATGCACCAGACTGACTTCCTGTTGCCAGAAACACACTCAAACACACACTATTACTTTATTTACCGAGGAACACAACTGGCACACACAAACAAGCTTGCAATTTTTATGTGTGCTTACACCTAGAAAAGTTTTCCATGGCAAATTTATGATCGTGGAAGTGTTGCAGATGGAACTTTGGATGGGAGATGGCTTTTATTGCCGCCCAGAGACCTGATTGTGCATTTTATTTCTCTTTTATTTTTCAAGTGGTATATAGGTATCCACTTTTCCCATCGCCTTAGTAAACTGCTAGATAAATGGCGAATAAATAAATATATTTTTCTTTCCATTAATTTCCTTGTTCCTTCCTCATCGAGGAGAGAGGAAATTTATTTGATTTTTATAAGAAGGTCAGTGGAAACACTTATCAGATGGGGAAAATGTGCACTGGTCTGCAGAAAAGTCTCGTCCGGTTCTTTAAGTGGAACAAAACTTCCACAAAGACTTGGGGCCATATCCAACACCTCAAATAAACTTTCTTTATTTTCTCCCGTTTCCCTCATTTTGTTTCACCCCACACAAAGTTTACCCGACTAAATATTGAAAAGGCAACCCTAAATTAGCCAATTTAGCTCATTAAAATTTCACGACACACTCGTCCATGACTGCACCTAAGAGCCAAACTAAATGAGTAGCAAAAAAGCGGCAGACAAAATTACTCAAGACTGTGTTTTAAACTGGCATAATCAATTCACCTTAGCAAGGCCTTTACTTTTTATCCTTCGTTTGGGTGGCATACCTATCTGTCTCTCTCTCTGTCTCTCTGTGTACCTAACAAAAGGAATTTTCGTTTTAAAGAACCCTGTTGAGCATCAAATGCAAAATTTTCTACCCTTCTGCCTTTGGCAAATAGCAAATTGGCAACCGTCATAGCTGAAAAAGCTAAAAAAAAGAAGAAAAATTCGTCGTCCTTTTACGATGAATGAGCGCTCACATCCACCGAGATCTTAACTTCACATCACATTATCTCACACGTATATCTCTCTGGCTACACCCAGGCATCATCGAAACCAGCACACATTACGACAAAACGTAGGTACGGAGAGGGATACAAGGAACATGAACTCCACCTCGCTGGAACAGAACATAAGTACCCTCATATGTACATCTATAGGGTACCTGTGTTTTGTGGAAGTCGGATATAAGCCAAGGTACTCATCTTGATACTGATGTGAAAAATGTCTATTACAAAGAAGGATAATCGAATCAAATGTCAGCACGGTGCATTTGCATGAAGGAGCCATTATTACCCTGTGAACGATTTTTCTGTGAGTTTGACTAGGGCTTGTGCTCTTTGACGTAGTGCGTTGGTTTAGTTGAGATTTGCAAAATGAAAATGTTTTTTTTTTATCCATTTTTTTTTCTATATAACCACGTTGTTTAACCAAGCAGTCTTATATAGAGTAGAGAGTTTTAACCTTTTATTCTTGCATGATTGTGACATGCTGTAGTTTAAGATTTTCGTTCCTTAGACTGGGGCGATAGCTAATGGAAAATATGCAATGAACTTTGACTGTAGCTGTTAGAGGTGAGGATTATTGTCATTGAGAGATAAAAGAAATCGATCGGTACGAAAAATCAATTCGATTAAGTTTTATTTGCTAGAGTTTTACTGTGTAAGTGGGATTTGCGAAGGACTAAATGCGTATGAATGGGGTTTATTAAACGAAAAGACTACATCTGCGCTATGGTACCTAATCCGTATCATCGTTACAGAAAGGATTTATGAAAAATCACTGCTTCGAGTTGGTTGAAGGGGTGCATAAGATTAAGCGTTTGTGTTGTTTTCTTGTGTCGATACGATGAATCGTCAATAGTTGATATTTGGAGACAAATCCTATAAACATTACTAACAAGGCTTCTGACAGAAGAAAGCTTCTTACAGATAAGGTCTTAGTTCAAGGACGCATTTAATGACTCAGGCGAAGCATCTAACTGGTCTAGTATTTGAAGGTATCATCGACTTTGAAGATTTAACTTTCTCCTAAGCGCCCGGGCTTTCACTTAAAAACAATGGTCCTGCCTTGGGTACTCAGCGTTGGCCTAAGAACGAGTAGACAAGTCCAGAGCAAACGACAATTTTTCGATGTGCTCTGAGAGCCTTCAGTGCGTCAAACTGTCATCTGTCATCAAACTGTTTTTTTAGTGCAAATCATAAGTTGTTGACAGAGCAACTTTTTCAAACATATTCTGTTTTTTTTTTTTTTTTGAACTTTCGTAAGGTCAAATTATTTTTGCGAAGTTCAACGGGCTCATTAAAAAGCAGCAAACTAAGGAGTTAATTGAAGTTTGTTTTTGTTCGTTCTTAACGTTTGTGCTATGAATTTTATGAATTTTTATGTATCCACTTTGCGGTTAAATGAACATTCATAACCAGGTCAATTATTTACTGACACATAATGGTTCTTCCTATCCTCGTTTTCTGCTTCAAATGAAAAGGATTCTTTTGTGCCGCTTACTTACAGCGAAACAATTAATAAACAGGCAGATGAAATTGTAAACACTATAAAATAGCTTTGGACACTTTATTCCCAGGGAGATTTAGTGGAAACTCTTAAAAAACAATGAGATACAATAAAAGAAATGGGACTGGGTGGTGCTTGAAACCTACATATTGTGTAGACCGACCCCATAGAATATTTCACCACATGAGTTGGAAATCCATACGTGCGCTCAATAACGCTTACTCGACGAACACACCCGAATTTCGAAGAAATAAAATGTCTATCTTTCGATCATCCGCCATCGATCGTCGAAAGCATATCTCATTTCCGATGATCGCTCTCATTCGACTTTTATCCTCAGCCAACCGAACACGCGCAAGTGCCAAAGAATTTAACCTAGTCTCCATTATACAGTATAGTGAGTTTCGAATTTACGATCACACTTACTGAAAGTAATTCGATCATCGATCATACAATTGTCTAAAGACATAATTAAATAGACACCAACCACAAAATAAGAGAAAGACAAAGAAATCCAAGGTAAGCTCCACTTAAACGACCAAGAAATACAAGTCCTAGACTCATATCAAATCTATCCTCCTTATAGCCAGTCGCCAGTAAGATCAGTTAGTCCCACTATTTTAGTGAGGAAAAAGAGAGTCCCCTCATTGGGATTTTCCAGGAATTCGTTCATTTAACCCAATCAGATCGAAACCCTGAAAAAAAAGATCAAAAGAAAAAAAAGGACTTGCAGTTGTCGTGTTACTGAAGACACGTTGTCAATAGGAAAGATCAAGCTTCCCTCATAAAAGAATCAAGGTTGGTTAGAAGTACTGATAAATCATGTAAACGGTTATTTAATTGTGAGTTTTATTAGGAAACTTAAATCTTTCAAGCTCCTCAAGACGACAACTATCGACAAGCCATCGCCTAGAGACATTCGTGAAGGGTTGCCGTGGGAAAATCTGTTGCTGGAACGGACTGGGCGAACCTAACCTATAGATCACCTTTCCACCGGTGAAAATTCAGGTTTAACACCTTATACCTACCTATACGCCAAGCAATAACATAAATCCCCACGGTACCCCAAAAGAAAAAGAAAAGAAAAAAAAAAACCATCTCCGTTTGATCAATTGATAACAAATCGATCCATTGCGATCAATACGATCAGACCCATCATACAATCACTCATATTCAACACCATCACCACTACCACTAGCGTTAGCATCATCATCGCAATTTTTTTTTTACATGTAAATTCAAGGTTACCTAAATTAATTGATTGCCCGTTGACTCTTCGTGTCTATTCGTTCAAATTGACATAATTAAGTTCATTCACAGCTGATTCAGATGAACAGAAAAGCTCGCTTGAGTACCATCAGCTACGAGGATGCTGTGCACAACATCTTTTTAGTTGGGTAAGTCCTATTCATATCTTTTTTTTATATACCATTATGACAAATTGAACGAAATCAGTAGTTAACAGATAAACTTATCATTGAAGTTCTTATATTTTTAAAAGATTCGTTAAAATTTATTTATTTGAGGGGGAGTGAAAATAACCAAAGGTGAATCGAGCAAAAATCTAAGAGAAAAAGAAAGAAAGAAAAGAGAAAGGAGAAAGTAAAGAAGAGAATGAATTTTGTTAGCACCGCTCACACCATCTGACATTCAGCTTTGGAAATGTTTGGTTCTTCTCACTCTTACTCAGCTTAAGAACAAAATCAGAATCAGAATCGTAACTAATTGAATGAAATTTATTGAACTTAAAAGTAGAATTGTTGTTGTAATTAAAATAAATAATGCTCAATGATTTGCTGGTTAAACTGTAAGGTTTTTGGTCGTTGATTTAAGAGAGTGTCATGTTGGAGTAAATTTTTTTTAGTGCAAAGGGGAAAGACGAAAAGTGATATCGCAGAATGTTCTATGACTTGTATGCAATAGAGCAGTAAGATTCGTCATACTTTAAATTAGGGGTTATTGAGATTAAATTTCTGAGTGGTTCAATAACCAAGGAGTTTTGTTGATTGCATTAGGGGCAACTTCGAGACAGTGGGAGGGATACACTCCGGGTTCCCAAGATACACCTAGGGTTCCCAACAACAACAACGAAAAGGGTAAAATTTATAAAAACAAGCTTCTTTTGAACGAAATCACTATTGATTGGGGGAAAATATTTGATAGTAAAATTTGATTCAGAGTGGAGAATTTTAAGAGAATTTTGATCGGCATGAAGAAGGTGCGGTAAGTCTAGTGGCGGATACAAGATCCCACCCCACCGACGAGCTGGTCATTGGTCAAAGCAAGCATGCCGAACCGTACCCAGCCAACTAGACAACTTATTTGAGCAGTTCTAGTTTTTTGAGAATCCTGTGGTTTTGAAAGACTAAAACTTATAAGGAAAATCTTTTGGTCAAATAAGAACATCATAAATCAGTTACACAGGTGGCGCCCAAAGTGTGTGGCTTCGAACTTTACTATCATTTTCAAAATTTTCATTTCACCTAGAAATACAATTGTTTTAGTTTTCAATATACGATACTGCCAACAACAACAATAGCACAGCTTAAAAGATCAGTATGAACATAGTAGTTAACGTCCCCTTACTTCGGTCTTTTGATCAAATTGTGTGAAGCGTTTACTACATTGTTGATAACTTTTTACTCTTATTTTGTCAAAGTGAATCAATGACCGGGAGCTGCAGTGTACAGGTTACAAGTGCTCCGTCTGTCGCATTGATCAGCGAAGATAAAAGAGAATTGTTTGGCATAGGAATTGAAATTGAATAGAGGTCCGGGGATATCTGTTCAAAGGAAACATTACCCGACTGAAGCGTCTATCATATTTTAAACTACCAATTAAAGATATTGCTGGCTAAAAACAAAAATAAGTAACTAAACCCAATTAAAATTCATCTATAATAGTTGAAAACAGATTTCGTTCGCATTCGAAATCTCAATGCACAAAAGGGCTTGTTTTATAATTTTACGTTGATTACATTGCATATCACGAATTTTCATCTTTCCCCGCACTTAATGACTATAGATACAAAAAAAAAAAAAAATATATAATTCTTTTTATTGATATACATATA
The DNA here is from genome assembly GCA_914767635.1 of Melanostoma mellinum. Lineage (NCBI taxonomy): Eukaryota > Metazoa > Arthropoda > Insecta > Diptera > Syrphidae > Melanostoma > Melanostoma mellinum. The sequence goes on along the minus strand of OU612060.1, from coordinate 37,739,680 downwards.
TATACCTACATATACATATATATGTACCCATTTCCGTTCATTGATATTCCGATAATCGTTTACAAGTTTTTATTTTTTTTACCGTGGTACAATAAATACCCAAAGCTGAAAATTTGAATTTTCATTCCGTTTGGATAATTCGCCGTTCAATATTTATTTAGTGGCATTGAATGAAATCCTCTTTTTGAAAAATGCCACCAAAAAGGGATAAATCAAAAGAAAAAGTTATGCCCAGTCTACGTAGTTCAGCTCAAGTAGGCCAAGGTACATCCGATACGGTTTCAAGCTATAACCAGGCAGCAGCAACTGAAAATCTCACTTCTCGACAGGTAGAAGGTCAGGGAGAAAATCAGTTGGAAGATCAGAGTAGTGGTGAAAATGATACCACTTCAGCACAAATTCCAGAAACACTATCGTTAAATGATACATTGCAGCGATACATTACAAATATTGTAAATGCGACAGTAGGTTTGAGTAGGGCTGAAGATTTACGAGCTAGAAAAAGTGAATACGAGGAAGAAAGAACAAGAATAAGAGAGGAAGTTGTGAGTACAATTCGCGAAACTCTTAGCGCTCCTACTCCACCATTAAGGAATGTAGCTTTACAAAATTTAAATCAGCCAGATGAACATAGCAGAGCTCGTCCGCGAACAAGATCTGCGGATGATTTTGATCCCAATCAAGTGAGCCAAGATGCTCAAAACTTTTTGAATCAAATAGGCGCTCTTGACTTGAACGAACAAATCCCAAACGTGAGTAGAAATACCTCCAACACAAGTTCGAATCGAGTTGTCGAGTTTCATAAATGGGGACTCAAATTTGATAATGTGAGGATGACAGTAGACGACTTTATATTCCGTTTAAAAAAATTAAAAGCCAGTTACAACGCTTCTTGGGAAGATATTTTTCTACATTTCCATCTTTTTGTTAAAGATTCAGTAGAAAGTTGGTTCTGGACTTTTCTTAAGACGAATCCTAACGCAAATTATCAGAGTTTAGAGTTTGCTCTTATTGAACAATATAGAAGCATCGAAACCGATTCTGAGCTGTCGCGGAAAATGTTTGATCGTCGCCAAGGACCAAGTGAGAGCTTTGACAGCTTTTATAATGATATCCTTGTGATGAATGCTCGTCTCCATTCACCTAAACCGCGAACGGAACTTATAGAGTTGATAAAACAAAACGTAAAAAGGAGAACGGGCGAACTTTTAATAACGTTCAACACTCAAAGCCTCGCAGAGATTATTTATGTATGCAGATCAATAGAGAAGCTTGCTCAAAACGATGCTTTTAAACCGAAACCTTTTCAGCAAACAAATCTAAAAAAGCAAGTTTGTGAATTGGAACCAGGTCCATCCTTTACGGAAGAAGAGACCTTTGAGATAAACTCTTTGAATTCGAACAATCAAGCAAATTATGTCTGCTGGAATTGTAAGGTCAAAGGACATTCTTTTGTACAGTGTCCAAGTCCGCAACGTAATCTTTTTTGCTACAAATGTGGCACGGTTAATTTCACGACACCAAATTGCATAAAGTGTAATTCGGGAAACCGAAAACGGGGCAATTCGACCACCGGGGTGAGTTGTCAACCGAAATCAAACCCGGACCAAATGTAACTAAAAAACATGAATCGATCTTACCTGACTTGACGAAAGTGGTTGAAATACCAGAAAAAACCGGATGTAACAAATTACCAATTGAGAACGACAAAGTTCAGAAAATGCAAATTTTAAAACGTGAATCGTCACAGGAAGAACATGCATATGCACTTTCAAATAAACCCATTTCGCTACACGAGCGCTTGCTTAGGTATTATGATGCTCGAAAACGAATCTTTTCTCAAGTACCTGTATCCCAAAACGTTCAAAAGCTGAGAGAAAAATTTAAGAAAAAAAGGAAAACTTATCGCGAAATCTGCACTACAACACTTTGCGACACGGAAGATCCCCGACCGTATACCGATGTGGTGATTTTCGGAAAAAGAATCAGTGGTCTTTTAGACAGTGGTGCAAGCATCACCTGTCTTGGTGCCGGATGCTTAGAATTGCTTCGGGAACTTAAAATTCCCTTCAAAAATTTCGATGCCAAAGTTAAAACGGCCAGCGGTCAGCCACAAAATATAGTAGGAGAAATAATTACCACGGTAGAATATAAAAAGAAAAAGAAAGAGATACAAATATTTCTGGTTCCTTCCTTAGAACGTGCCCTATATCTAGGAATAAACTTTTGGAAACTTTTTGAGCTTGCTCCTCACATCATTTCGGAAATTGGCTCTCCGAGACTTCGAGTATGTGACGAAAACGCCCATGAACTGTCACCAGATCAGTCTTCGAAAATTGAAAGTGTTATTCGGATGTTTCCGTCCTTTGCCAAAGAAGGGCTTGGGCGGACATCACTCGAAGAACATACAATAAATACAGGTGATACCGAGCCAATAAAACAAAGAAACTATCCGGAGTCGCCAGCCATCCAAAAGTTGATGTATGAGGAACTGGATAGGATGATAGCTTTAGATGTAATCGAAGAAAGCGAAAGCCCCTGGAGTTCACCAGTTGTCCTTGTGCGCAAGCCAGGAAAGAATCGTTTATGTCTTGACTCCAGGAAGCTAAATAAAGCAACGAAAAATGATGCTTACCCTTTTCCTCATGTAGAGAATCTGCTTAGCCGTCAATCAGAGACTCACTATATCAGTAGTGTGGATCTGAAAGACGCATTCTGGCAGATTCCTCTAGCTGAATCGGCACGGGAAAAGACTGCGTTTAGTGTGCCCGGTAGACCCTTATATCAATTTAAGGTTATGCCCTTTGGCCTCTGCAATGCGGCTCAACGCTTATGCAGACTGATGGACAAAGTGGTTCCTAACGAATTGAAACAGAATGTTTTTGTATATCTAGACGATCTGTTGATAGTTTCAGAAACGTTTGAAGAACATGTCAAAATTCTCCGAACGCTGGCTTTGCAATTGCGAAAGGCAGGGCTCACCATTAACCTCGGAAAATCTCGGTTTTGCTTTAAAGAGCTCCGTTATTTAGGTTTTATTGTTGGTGGAGGGTGCATCAAAACGGATCCGGATAAAGTAAGTGGAATTCAAGATTTTCCAGTGCCAAAAACGCCTAGGCAGGTTAGGAGATTTTTGGGACTGACTGGGTGGTATAGACGTTTTGTCCCAAATTTTTCTACTCTCGCTTCACCTATTACTGAAACCTTAAAGAAAAGCAAGACTTTTATTTTTACCCCTGAGGCACTCAGTGCTTTCGAAAAGTTGAAGGTTGCATTGACAACATCACCAGTCTTAATTAACCCAGACTATAAGAAGCCATTCACAATCTTGTGCGATGCTTCCACAACAGGCATTGGATGTGTTTTGTGCCAACTGGACGACCAAGGCACAGAAAGACCAATCTATTATTACTCCCATAAACTAAATCAAGCTCAACGCAACTACAGCGTTACCGAGCTGGAGTGTTTAGCTGCTGTGTTGGGCGTTGAGAAGTTCAGACCATATGTAGAGGGGCACAATTTCACAATTGTAACCGATCATTCGAGCTTGAAGTGGCTCATGAGCCAAAAAGACTTAAGCGGAAGATTAGCGCGGTGGAGCTTAAGACTCCAAAGATTCTCATTTGTTATAGAGCATCGCAAGGGCTCACAAAACGTGGTACCAGATGCGTTGTCTCGGGTGTATGCAGCGGATGAAATTTCTCTTGAAACGAATAAAATGACCCCTTCCGAGGTTCTACAAGTCAATCTCACTGATCCAGCATTCAAGTCGGATGAGTACATGAGACTAATCGAAACTGTAAAGGAAAACAAACCCCAGCTACCTGACCTACAAGTTTCGGAAGAGTTTGTATATAAAAAGGTCAAACCTTGTACAGGAGATCCCAGGGAAGACGACAACGTCTGGAAACTGTGGATTCCTTCCGCTCTGACCGATCGATTAGTCCGATTGGCACATGATCCTCCTCGAGCATCACACGGCGGAGTTGCAAAAACATTATATCGGCTCCGTGAGCGATTTTACTGGCCTAATATGGCGGCACAAGTAAAATCGTACGTCGGAGAGTGCGTTGTCTGTAAATCTTCCAAAGCTCCAAACCAAATACTAAGACCTCCGATGGGGCAATCATTCATCGTGGACAGACCGTTTCAGCATGTCTACGTGGACTTTCTGGGTCCATATCCAAGGTCAAAGCGTGGGAATGCTTATATTATCGTTTGTCTCGACCAACTCTCGAAATTTATTATTGCAAAAGCAATAAGAAAAGCAACTTCTGACTTAGCTATTCATTTCTTGGAAGATCAAGTCTTCTCTCTTTTTGGAGTACCTGAGTCTCTTCTATCAGACAATGGGAAACAATTCATTGGAAAAGAGTTTTCAAAATTTCTTAACTCTTATGGAGTAAAACACATTCGAACAGCTTCTTATGCACCTCAAGCAAATGCAAGCGAGCGTACAAATCGTTCGATATTAGCTGCTATAAGATCATACATAGGGCATGATCAAACAAACTGGGATAAGCACCTTACATCTATTTTAACTTCTCTTAGGACTAGCGTCCACTCTGCGATAAAGATGTCTCCGCATGAGGCGTTGTTCGGCCAATCTAAGGTGGAACACGGTTCTGATTACTCCTTACTTCGGAAGCTAAATGGCCTTAATAATTCCGAGTTCAATGTTGTGCCCAAAGCAGCGCAAATGAATCTTATTCATCACAGGGTCAAGGAACATTTAACTCAGGCACATAAGGTCTATGAAAATACGTACAACACGCGAAGTAAGTCCCGTCAATTCGGGATAGGGCAAAATGTCCTGAAACGCAATTTTATACTTAGCGACAGATCAAAGAAACGGAATGCAAAATTATGTCCAAAGTTCATTCAAGCGAAAGTTATAAAAATTGTTGGTAACAGCTTATACGAATTGGAAGATCTGAATGGTAACAGTCTGGGTATAGTTCATGCCAAAGATATGCGAACTTGAGTAAAAATATTGCACAATGATGCTTATCAAGTCTTATGAGATTTATGTTAGGGCGTGGGCCGATCCCTTTCATTTCATTTTGTGTCCTAGAGGATCAAAAAGATGAAAAGTTGTGTGTAGACCGACCCCATAGAATATTTCACCACATGAGTTGGAAATCCATACGTGCGCTCAATAACGCTTACTCGACGAACACACCCGAATTTCGAAGAAATAAAATGTCTATCTTTCGATCATCCGCCATCGATCGTCGAAAGCATATCTCATTTCCGATGATCGCTCTCATTCGACTTTTATCCTCAGCCAACCGAACACGCGCAAGTGCCAAAGAATTTAACCTAGTCTCCATTATACAGTATAGTGAGTTTCGAATTTACGATCACACTTACTGAAAGTAATTCGATCATCGATCATACAATTGTCTAAAGACATAATTAAATAGACACCAACCACAAAATAAGAGAAAGACAAAGAAATCCAAGGTAAGCTCCACTTAAACGACCAAGAAATACAAGTCCTAGACTCATATCAAATCTATCCTCCTTATAGCCAGTCGCCAGTAAGATCAGTTAGTCCCACTATTTTAGTGAGGAAAAAGAGAGTCCCCTCATTGGGATTTTCCAGGAATTCGTTCATTTAACCCAATCAGATCGAAACCCTGAAAAAAAAGATCAAAAGAAAAAAAAGGACTTGCAGTTGTCGTGTTACTGAAGACACGTTGTCAATAGGAAAGATCAAGCTTCCCTCATAAAAGAATCAAGGTTGGTTAGAAGTACTGATAAATCATGTAAACGGTTATTTAATTGTGAGTTTTATTAGGAAACTTAAATCTTTCAAGCTCCTCAAGACGACAACTATCGACAAGCCATCGCCTAGAGACATTCGTGAAGGGTTGCCGTGGGAAAATCTGTTGCTGGAACGGACTGGGCGAACCTAACCTATAGATCACCTTTCCACCGGTGAAAATTCAGGTTTAACACCTTATACCTACCTATACGCCAAGCAATAACATAAATCCCCACGGTACCCCAAAAGAAAAAGAAAAGAAAAAAAAAAACCATCTCCGTTTGATCAATTGATAACAAATCGATCCATTGCGATCAATACGATCAGACCCATCATACAATCACTCATATTCAACACCATCACCACTACCACTAGCGTTAGCATCATCATCGCAATTTTTTTTTTACATGTAAATTCAAGGTTACCTAAATTAATTGATTGCCCGTTGACTCTTCGTGTCTATTCGTTCAAATTGACATAATTAAGTTCATTCACAGCTGATTCAGATGAACAGAAAAGCTCGCTTGAGTACCATCAGCTACGAGGATGCTGTGCACAACATCTTTTTAGTTGGGTAAGTCCTATTCATATCTTTTTTTTATATACCATTATGACAAATTGAACGAAATCAGTAGTTAACAGATAAACTTATCATTGAAGTTCTTATATTTTTAAAAGATTCGTTAAAATTTATTTATTTGAGGGGGAGTGAAAATAACCAAAGGTGAATCGAGCAAAAATCTAAGAGAAAAAGAAAGAAAGAAAAGAGAAAGGAGAAAGTAAAGAAGAGAATGAATTTTGTTAGCACCGCTCACACCATCTGACATTCAGCTTTGGAAATGTTTGGTTCTTCTCACTCTTACTCAGCTTAAGAACAAAATCAGAATCAGAATCGTAACTAATTGAATGAAATTTATTGAACTTAAAAGTAGAATTGTTGTTGTAATTAAAATAAATAATGCTCAATGATTTGCTGGTTAAACTGTAAGGTTTTTGGTCGTTGATTTAAGAGAGTGTCATGTTGGAGTAAATTTTTTTTAGTGCAAAGGGGAAAGACGAAAAGTGATATCGCAGAATGTTGTATGACTTGTATGCAATAGAGCAGTAAGATTCGTCATACTTTAAATTAGGGGTTATTGAGATTAAATTTCTGAGTGGTTCAATAACCAAGGAGTTTTGTTGATTGCATTAGGGGCAACTTCGAGACAGTGGGAGGGATACACTCCGGGTTCCCAAGATACACCTAGGGTTCCCAACAACAACAACGAAAAGGGTAAAATTTATAAAAACAAGCTTCTTTTGAACGAAATCACTATTGATTGGGGGAAAATATTTGATAGTAAAATTTGATTCAGAGTGGAGAATTTTAAGAGAATTTTGATCGGCATGAAGAAGGTGCGGTAAGTCTAGTGGCGGATACAAGATCCCACCCCACCGACGAGCTGGTCATTGGTCAAAGCAAGCATGCCGAACCGTACCCAGCCAACTAGACAACTTATTTGAGCAGTTCTAGTTTTTTGAGAATCCTGTGGTTTTGAAAGACTAAAACTTATAAGGAAAATCTTTTGGTCAAATAAGAACATCATAAATCCGTTACAATATCTCATATATCTATATTCTTGGTCCCGGGGCTACAAGAGAAATAAATATGACGTTAACACTTCTGCTGCCACAATTTGGTGGCAGCAGAAGAAGATTTTGAACAGTGAACGTGTGTTACGAAAGTCGTTAAAATCCTTTATTAAGATACGTATTAGAAAAGGTTACGATTTACAATATTATAAATGTCTTACTTAGTCTTCTAGTTATAAAATTAGTGCTGCTTCTTTGGCGTCTTCTTTCCGTCCTCGTTCTTGCACTCGCTGAGTTATCGGCTGGGCTTCTTTCCGTCAAAGATTTTAGTTTAGCGTAGTAACTTCGATTATTACAGATAAACGAGTTTTCTATTTGGATTGAGCACTCAACCAGAATGCCTGTTGGCGGAAAATGCAATGTATTGAGGGAGCCAAAAAATTAACTTCTTCGATTGTGTTTGCGCCAGAAGAAAATGTGTGCCAAAAAAGATGGCCGATCGATCAAAGTTTTTAGGAAAAAAAGATGGTCGACCATAAAAAGATGGCCGACCGATTACTTTCGATGACGTGGCCAGGGCAGTAGCTCCCCCTATACGTCAGGCGGAAACTACCGCCAATTAGGGTGCGCTTACGCTAACAACTTCTTTACTTAGGTACACAATCAAACTTTTCGAAAACCAATTAATATGGAATATTCCAAGCTTAGAAGCAACTTGAGAGCCAGCTTCATCGATTCTCTTTCAAAAACAGAGTGTGAAGAACTACAAGCGAACGCAAAAATTGCTCTTTAACAGCAAAAAGACTGCTTAACTAACTGACTTCAGTTGTTCTTTCGTTAAGGCCATTTTGAAAACAATGAAAGTTCTCCCAAAACATAGCATATTTGCAGTTTCGGCAGCAGCAGAAACGCTGTTGGTAGCATTTCTGCCGTCGACACAGCTACAAATTTATGGAATCGTTCATTTTGTTCGCTTCGTGGATATTCTTACATGTCGTTGTATAACTCAATTTTGACAATTGATTTAGCAACTGCCGCGACTGCAAAATCGCTTTGGTTTGGAAGATCCTTGATTACACATTGATTCAAAGTCAAGTGCCTGGCAATTCTTAGTCGCCTACGTTGCATCAAAAACTTAATAAGTAGTGGAGGACCGTTAGACATAAAAAAGGCAAAACCTAGGAATCCAAGGCCAGTCCATGGATTTTCATGAAATTTTCGGAAATGTGTTTTGGATGGCGTATGGAAAAAAGTTAAAAAATAAAATTTCACCGCTCTCAATTTTTTAATTATTTTTAAAATTAATTATTAACTTTTAGAATTTTATTTTATTTATTTAGGGTATTTTGGATAAGGTTTTCCAAAGCGTAAGGATGGATAGGTTTGGTTAAGACAAAAAAAATTTGTATGAGAGGGGGGGTCTATATCCCTCCGTGTAGGTGCGAGGGGCAATTTTATATGAAATTTACCTCATTTTTTTTAAAAAACTATTAAAAATCAACTAAGCCACTTACTTTCTCATACTTTAGTGTTATTGAAAGCTATTGCTTTGTTCTTTAATAAAAATTTTAATTTGAGTTCACTTAATGAAAAGTTTTGGAGAAATAAATCCTCAAAGTCAAAATTTTGAAAAAGAAAATATGTTTTTCTTAATTAATTTTTTTTTCATAATTTTGCCCCACAAATTGCCATTTTTTCTTTTCATGTTCAATGCTTTTATTAATATTTACTCAGAGCAAAAAACCGAACAAAAAAATTTTTCTTGGTTTAAGAGAAATTAAAAAATAACGAAAGATACTTTTTTCCAGAAAACAAAATGTCGTTAATTTCCCGCTAATTGAACTTTTTTCCTTGAAGTGAAATATAAAATGTGTCTTTAATAGCATATAAAAAAAAGTAAAAAAAAAAATTTTGTAGGATCTTAATTTTAATATAAATTATAAATAATTATTAAAATTTTAGAGTTAGTTTTTAATTATATTTTTTTAAAGTTAAATTTCAAAACTAAGACCTATAAACTTTGGAAAACCTTATCTAAAATACCCTAAATAAATAAAATAAAATTCTAAAAGTTAATAATTAATTTTAAAAATAATTAAAAAATTGAGAGCGGTGAAATTTTATTTTTTAACTTTTTTTTATACGCCATCCAAAACACATTTCCGAAAATTTCATGAAAATCCATGGACTGGCCCTGGATTCCTAGGTAAAAAGCTTACGGTCCTCCACTAAGAGCTTTGAGAGATTGTATGTGATCGGCCTACACATCGGCCTTCTTTTGATATGGCAAACCATCGCTTGATGATCGTGTTGCCGCAGTGCAATGTATTGCTATCTACAGTTAGGCTTAATTTCTGATTTTATTTCCATTTAACTTGCTTTTACTTTCTCTCTTTCTCTCTCTATGTAGATATCCAATCAGTCATCATTTCTCTTTATTGTGCGATCACAGGTTGGCTTGTCTTTGGTTGCTTTTATCATAGGTGTTGATGGTTATTCGGTTCTGTCTTATGGTGCATTGGGTGTTTATTTTGCTGTTTAAATTTCTAGTGCGGACGATGTTTAGATGACGAGAATGAGATAGTTTTGATTATAAGATAGTTTGAAAACTGGAATTGCTTCATCTTTGATCAATTTGGTACCTAAAAGATAAAAAAATAATACAATAAAATAAACTAATTCTTGTACTTTTAACATCCTCTTTATCTTTCTCTTCCTCCCTTCTCTGTGATTTCTCTCTCTATCTTTTTTCTCTCTTTATCCTTTCTGTGGTACCCGTGGCATGATGGTTAGCATGTCCACCTACTAACCCACAGGTTCGGGAATCGAGTCCCAGCAGAGGCAAAAATTTTTTTTCACGGGTATCGCCTTTCGCGAGGAATTGGCAAGTCCTCCGTTAGTAAATTCACTGCCATCAAAAGCGCTCTCTCAATTAGCTGTTCGGAACGTTTAGAACCGGCATAAACATTGTAGGTCCCCTGCATTCCCTGACAAGGCATGGTTGTGAGAAATACGCTAGGCCCAGGGGCTTCTCGCTCTGTTGCGCCACCCTATTTATTCGATTGCTTTCTGTTTCCTTAATTTTCTCTCTCTATCGCTCTCTGTCTTTATTTCTCTATCGCTTCCCCTTTTTCTCCTTCTATCGCGCTCTGAATCCCTCTTTTTTCCCGTATCTCTATCTCTCTTGCCTTCCCTCTCTCCTTTGATCCCACTCTTCTACTTTCCACACTCTTCTTTTCTTTCTCTCTTCGTACCACCCGCTCTCCTATTCTCCCACTTTTTAAGTCTCTATATCTCCATATCTTACACCCTTTTTCCTCCTCCCTCTCCTTCTCCCTGTCTTTCTCTTTCTCTTTCTCCATCTCTATCATTTCGTTATTTTATATATTTTAGCTCTCTCCCTCTTCATTACTCTCTATCTCCTTTCCAACTTTTTCTATTGTCTTAGTACCTTCTCTTTCTCTCTCTCTCTTTCTTTTCTGTATTTATCTTTCTCTCTCTCTTAAATTGTTCTTTTTCTCTCTGTCGGTCTTTGTCTATCTATCTTCAAATCGCTCTCTCTCTCATCGCTCGTTCCTTCATTTTTCCTATTTAACCTTCTTTCTTTCTATCTTTCCCCAAGTCTCTCTCCCCTTTTCTTTTTTTCTATTTCTCTTAATCTTTAGATCGTTCTATCTTTCTTTCTCTTTCTACTGTGTTCTCTCTCTCTCGCTCCTTTCTCTCTCTCTCTCTCTCTCTCTCTCTCTCTCTCTCTCTCTCTCTCTCTCTCTCTCTCTCTCTCTCTCTCTCTCTCTCTCTCTCTCTCTCTCTCTCTCTCTCTCTCTCTTTCTCTCTCTCATCGCTCGTTCCTTTTCTCCCTCCTTTTAACCCTCTTTCTCTCTCAATCTTTCCCAAGTCTCTCTCTTTCTTTCTTTCTCTTTCGATCGTTCAGTCTATCTCACTTTCTTTCGTTTTTCTTTCGCCTCTCTTTATCTCTCGGTCGCACTTTTCAGCTTCCACACTGTCTCACTCCCCCAATGTCCCTATCTTCACACACTTCCCCTTTCTTCGTCTTTTCCGCTTCTACGAGTATCGCGAAAACACCGTGCACTGGTTTTCTTGGAAACCTTTGAGTATTCATATGAAAAGTGAAGTGTTCTAAGTACAGCCTTACAAAAGAAGATTGTTGTTTCCTGATGGTACCCAAATTAAGTCTTCATACAAATTATTAGTCCCACGTGGCTTTTCGTACGACACATTCCATCCCACATACTCTATTGACTTTGTCTCCATCTTTTATTGGTTTTTCCTGGGAATCTTAATCCGATTATGCCTTGTTTTTCAAAATGGTATTGATTTTTTGATGACAGTTATAGTTACTATTTATCAATCATTGTCCTTGTTCAGAAAACTCTTAACACGTGTACACGTTCTGTCGAAATATCTAAAAATGTTTCACTTTTTAATTCCACATTACTTCTTATTCATTTATTTCTATTGACAACAGTACATTAATAGTAACATACAAGTGTAAGGCATAATATGACAAAACAACATTCCCCTTAGCACCTATTCAAGCGCTCCTCTATTCCAAGCTTTGCTCGAACAATAATTTTAAAAATTATTCTTAGAAATTTGATCAGCCACTAATACAATTCGCCTTGTTCAACAAAAAAGGAAGATTCTCCATTAGCTGAGAGCAGGGAGATAAAAAGGAAAATATAGAAAACCACAAAAGCAAAAAACAGCAAAGAGGCACACTGCTTTATTTAATTACCTATCTAAAGCGAAATCACATAAGACATAATATCTTTTCGTCTTTGAAGTCGTTTATCTTGGCTCCCTCGACTACACAACACTTAATTGACCATCAGTAGAAAGTTAACTTACCTACCTTCCGTATTCACTCGGTGGAAAAGGCAATCGGCAAGGTCCTTTCTCTGTTTTGTCCTGGTGTGTTTTTTCATCTTCTCTTTCCTTCTTTTTTTCTTATTGATAAACTTGTTAATTTTTCTAGCTTTAGATGGAATCAAATTCTCTTTAATTTATTTTCTGTTTCTTCTTGCTTTGCTTTTTTGCTTCTTTCCTTTTTTTTTACTTTTTTGTAAAGCAGTCTTTTAGAGGGCCAAATGTCCTTCCGATTAAATTTCAATTAATCTCTAAAATCCTGGAAATAATTCTTTTGCGGATAGAAACAAAACACAAAACTTTTAAGACCTAACATCGCATCGTGGATAAAAATAAAACGGCAACATAATATCGAGATGCTGTACTTGGCTATAGATTTTTGGGTGATGTCCTTTTTTGATGTTTGTATACAAAACGGATATTAAATTGGCCATCCGTTATCTCGGCACAGAGAGTCATTTTTATAAATGCGAAAAGGGAAACGAACAAAGTGAAACGAAAGCGAAAAATGGCAGTTTCTTAAAATCCCTTTCTTTCATCACTCCCCGGCAGTCTTCAGTTCTTTCAGTTTCCACTCTCAGTGGATGCCTTAAGCATCCTTAGAATGAAATGAATCTTCCTGATGAAATAGCGACATAAAACTCTCTCCTATTAGAAAACTCAAAGTCTTTTATACTCGCTCATTGGTTCTGCTATTACTGAACTGACTGCTGCAGTGGAGGCTTCGTTGATTTGTACCCTTCCGTTTTGGAATAAAGTCAAACGTGGTAAATCACACTCCTCGTCGGTCTATAGAAGTTTTTGGTTATTTTTTTTTCAGCACGTTGCTGCACTTGCAGAGCTCTGCGTGACAAGTTTTTGTTGAAATTGCACTTTTCCCTAGCCTGTCCAAGTGCATTGTATCGCTTTCTAAATATAATATCTGTCTGCAAGGACATAAAATGGTCAAATGGCTTTTTAACGTTTCACAAAAAGGCCACAGTGTCGACTGCAAAGGAGTGTCTAAAAATGTAATGCAGTGAAGAAATAAAATAAAAAATAGTTTCACAAGATCCAACAAACTGCAAGTAAACTGCATCCTCAAATGAAAGACACTATACTACACGAAATGGACAAGAAGACGAAAAAAGAAGACACAAGGAATCAGCAGGATGTTCTGACGGCCAGCAGTCGGGTGGGTGTGTTTGCACTCAGTTTTTCTCCGCATCGCGGGAGCAATACAAATGTTTCCGGACTTATTTCCTGACAACTTTTTTTTTCTTCACTCGTTTCAAGAAATAAGGACAAACTAATCCTTGTTTTCATTGCGGGAGAGTGATGAAGAAATAACGAGTTAAAATGAAAAAAAGGAAAACTGAAGAAAAAGGAAGCGCTGGTCAAAGGAAAGGAAAGTTAGAAAAAATTAATCACTTCTTAGCGATTAAATATTTAAACAGATTTCTTCTCGCGGCAGGATCGTGCCTTAAAGGGCGAATATGTATACAACAATGCGATGTGGACGACGTGCAGTATCACCGCACTGAACACATTCTAATAGTCATGGGAAATTTCTGCTATAAATGACATTTTAAACCAAGACCCTGTGTAGATTAAATACTGAGTCAGTCGTGACACTTTTTGATTGTTTAAAGATGACAGTTGTGTTTTAAGAAATTGTTATTAAATTGCATTTGCGGCAAGGATTAAGGAGGAATCTTGACGGACGATAACCCTTTTTGTATTTATGAAAATAAAAGTTGAATTTGAAATTCATTAAGGTTCTTACTTAGACACGTCCTTTTGGAGTAAAATATATTTTCTTAGCTGGGGGTGCGCTTTTCTGTGACAGTTTTTATCCACCATCTTGCACTTAGTGTCCTTTGATGACTTTCTTTCAAAATGAAACAAATTTATTTCTTTCGAAGTACAAGATTAATTGCTTGTGGTGTTCCTTAGTGCCTTTTAAGTTTCTATCGGAGGCATTAATTTTAAAGTGATTTGAAATCTGTTTTTCTGTTTCCTAAACAAGGCTTAAGAACAAAATTTAAAAAACACGCAATAGTCTGTTGCTAAGAGTCCTTTAAGAGGGAAATAATTGCTTCTTTTGAATTCATCTGTTTTCCACTTCTTTTTTGGATTTTATTATTTCTCAGAATTAATTGAGACGAGTGATTTGACATTGCAAAAATGTGACTCATTACTTGGAACGATTCTTTGTTCAGGGGGCTCACTTTCCTCGAAGAAAACTGCAGGAGTCGTAGTGACTTTTATTAAAGTTAAACAAGTGTCCCCGGAATTAGCCTAAGTCAGATCAAGTATGTAGAACATCGACGGAAGCAATTGCTTAACTTTGGGTTCGAATCCCAATCGGGACGCTGCCCTTGAGGTTATTGTAAAGTTACACCGACCCTATTTCCATCTATGCATCACTGTCAAAAAAAAGGGAGGCTGCTCCCTTGATGGTACAATGGAACGGCAATGAGGTCTGTGTGCTCCAGATAAGCATAAGCCTCCTCTTTTTCAATAAAAACAAGCTTTTGTGTGCTTAGTCTTTATTTGAACATGTCACATGTCACACGAGTCCTTTGAAGGCATTAAACACATTATGTGGCTCATTTTGGCTCATTTACTACAACCTGAATCAGATTGTATGGTTCTTGTAACAAAATAACATGAACAACATAACATGAACTCTGTGTCATCACGGGACACGGGGTATCCCCACAAATGACTTCGGTGATTTTATATTACACGAACGTTCGTGTCAGGCGGACCACACCATTGATGTTTTTTTTTCCCTCAACGACTAGCGAATTCGTCGTACATCACGGATCGTATATTTAACAACACGATTGAGGGATATAGTCTCGTCCTAGACTGTTTTTCGACAGTCGGGTAAGTTTCTGTAGCCCACGTGTACTCAGTGCCCAAAATGGCATTTCTGTCCTAAAATAACTTTATCGCGCTCGTAGTGCATACATACATAAAACAGTAATGGTGCAACCAAGCTGTGGAGACCTCGGGGCCTGAGGCATTTTAAGGACCTACAATCTTATGCCGAATTTGAACCACTAAGTTAAGGCACGGTCATGTACTGAGCGGCGAATAAAAAAAATTTAAAGCTTAGCGATATTTTTCTACAGATCATCTTTCAATTTGATTCTTAGTTTGCAGCTTAGCCACTCAGTAACTTCCTTCAATTGTTGACTATATCTTGTGGAGATGGCTGTTCATGTTCATATCCTGCACTCTCTCGAAAGAGAACTGTATTTAGGAGACTATTTCCTCGCTGGTCCAAGCGATCTGGTAAAAACAGACATCTTTCACGATTTATTCAAAGCTCCTTATAGTTTAGTGAATTGAGCTACTCCCTCATACACTTCATATGGTCTAAGTGTGTCAGTTGATTTCCTATCAGCCATTAAAGCCTTCCCTATCCTAAACTTGCCTTTTTTCTACTTGCTACTTTGGTTGTGTATTTAAAATGAGTTTCATGACTGTTTGTAACTTCTCTCTGAGGGCTTGGAAATTCCTCGTAAACTGGAATACGCTTGGACAACTTTTTTTTCTAATCTTTCTGAAAAAAGAACGACGAACCTACCACCCAACTTATCAATACACCACGGGCGCCAACGGCAAATTCGTGTTACACGAACTTAAAATGAATCGTATCTTAACAAACCATGAGCACATTATTTTTTAAAATTACTGGTGTATTTTTATGTTTTATCTTTTGTACTGTCACGAGTGAGTTCGTGCTACACGGAACATCACGAATCGCACAATGGCTTAATATGGATATTTATTTTTTCAATTGGCTCCCAAAATTCACAGACTCATTGAAAAAAAAATGTTTGTTCTAAATAATTTTGCTCTGCCACGCATCTTTTAATTGTGTTCTTGGTTTGCCGATTTTCCACTCAGTACGTGGTCGTGCCATTAGAAAGCTCTTTAAATGTCAATGTGTAATTGGTCTCTGAAGACTTTGCAACTCCTCGTAATAGGCAATAACCCCGAAAAATATTTTCTTCTGGTCTTTCTTGAATTCAAACCAGACAGACATGCTTATGACTACGCCACTGGCAAGTTCGTGTTACACGAACTAAAAATGAATTGCATCTCCTATTGATGAATATAGAAACTACTTGCACTAAATTTCTAAAAATTACTGGTGTGTTCTAATGTTTTATCTTCTGTATTGTGACGAGTTAGTTTGTATTACACGAAACTTCACGAATCGTACATTGATCATATATGGACATTTATTTTTGAAATTATCTCCTGAAATTCATGGACTCATTGACAGGAAATGGTTGTTCGATTGCTCTGCCGCTCTTCTTTCAATTTATTTCTCGTTTTAACGCCTGGCCGCTCAGTACGTGCCCCCCCCGTACCCGTGCCTTAGAAAGCTCTTTCCATGGAAATGTGTAATTGCTCTCGGAGAACTCGAAAATATGTACCTTGTAAAAGGCATTACTTGTAAAAAACGTTTTTTATGATCTTCCTGAAATTTTAACCACGAACCTACCACGCAACAGACAGACATGTTTATCACTTAGCCACGTGTAAATTCGTATTAAACGACCTGAAAATGAATTGTATTTCATGTTGGTGCATATAAAAATGACGTGCACTTTATTTCTGGAAATTACCGGTTTATGTTTGTGTTTTGTCTTCTTTATTGTCAAAAGTGAGTTTGTGTTACACGGAACTTCACGAATCGCACAGTGGTTGTAAATGAATACCTTTTGTCTCTTAAAATTCACAAGGCTCATAGACAAAAAATGTTTATTCAGAATAATTTTTGTTAAGCTTGAGCACAGTGATAGAATCTTTAAAAATAATTCTCCCTCTGACATCGCTGACTAATGCCTTACAAGTCAACGTTCCAGTAAAGTTACAACTGTACCTTCAATACTGGCAGCTCATAAATTTGTGACTTTTGGTTTCTGTGCATAATCGCGCTGTTTATCACGTAAGACTACAATGGCTTGCATAGAATTTCTCACGTTGTTCCTGCCTTAAGTGAGGTTTCAAAATCGCCCTCACTGTCTGATGGGCATCATAAAGCCATAAGTGGAGAGTTGGACATTCAAATTTTGAGGGATGTTCCTAAAAGCGAAAGTTCATGATCAGTTGTTATAATTGTTTCATTTTCTTCACAACAAAATTCATGATATCATGATGGAAATGAAAATTTTCATTTAAACAAGTCGACCGGTTGGTACTCCTCAACTGAGTAAGAGACAAGAACTAAATTCTTGAACGAAAATTACTTATTTCGCTTCTCAAATTTGCTCCACATTCGCTTGCGTTTTCAACCTTAATTGCTTGAAGGTTCAAGTGCACCCATTTAGAAATAAATAACATCTGCGCAGTTCTGCCAGGATGATGATAATTTTTTCGTTGATATCTAATTGGAAGGATTTTTTCCACATGTCTTCAATTGCTCTTCATAAAATATTCATTACACGTTGGGCAAAACATAAGTAGGAATGTGAAATTACCACAACAACCTCATAAAATTCTCTTAAAGTTTTTAATTTAAGCAAAAAACATCACAAGCTTGGAGAGTTAAACGAATGCATCCCCTATCGACCGTTACCATCAGAGCATATAATTCATTTAGTTATATATGTATGTAGACAAATGAGTGGGAAAATTACAAATTCCAACCTCCCGCCTATGTTTCGCATTCATAATTTATTCCCCTGACTCATGTCTCGCACACTCGAATGATTTTCAAAAACCTCATAGCAACATTTGTATAGGTATGTACTTACATCAGCTCGTATGGATATAAAATATTAAAGATTAGATAACACATGGCAGAGAGTGAGAATAAAAAATAAAAACTTCTATGTACCACTTACTAAAATAATACATTTAAATCCAACCAAATCATCCAACTAAGTTGCCTCTAAGGGTCGTTAAAGTCCCCATCAGCTTTCTTGGCTATGCAAGTCGTATACCTACGCCTAGGTATGCCACTTTACAACTACTTACAAACACAACACAACGGAAGAAGAATAACTGTGGATGCTGTTTTCGCGTGTTCTTTTCTATAACCTTACCTAACCTACATCGCATCGAGTTCAACCTCCGTAAAAGGAAACTAACACTGAATATAAACTAGTGAAAGTCGCTATCTCATTATATGCCAAAAGAGTAGGTCTTGAAGTGCAGTCAGGATAGAAAATTGAAAATGGTACGCGCCGCGAGAACCTAGTTCTCTTTTTTTTTAAGGGAAAAAATGCGAAACACGACCGGCTGTGACCAAGTTGAGTGCGAGAATCCTAAAGAATTTTAATGAATGCCAGTCTTTTACCCCTTATGTTTTTTCTACTGCTTTTTTTTTGTTGTTGTTGTTCCTTAAGCTCATACATCTAAAACTTGCGGATGGAAGTAGAAAATGGAAAAAGCGGCACTAGGGCAAACACATCTGCTGGTACGTGATGTAATCTCGGAACATATGCACAGAACAAAAATTTATCATACACTCGTAGTCCTAGAAAGATGAACAGAAGTAGGTTTAGGTAGGTACATACATATATGTAGTGTAAGCTGCTGTTATATTCGGTTATGCTTTACATTAACAAATATATTCCCTCTTTTCGATGCCTTAGAGAGCTCACTTATCTGTTGAATGGCAAACTGCTCATCAAAAGTTACAACGATACAATAATACGTTTCTTGTCCTCAAACAATGTTTTTGAAGTACGTTGGTACTGGGTACCTTTTCTATTCTTTAAAACAGACAAAAAAAAGAAAGACCTTGGCGTATATGCAAATAAATCTGAAGAATAGATATTCTTTCAGACGAGTACATATAAGAAATCCTTACAAGGGGAAATCTTTACATATTTAGAAAAATCTGAATTTTTGAAGATTACCATGAGGGATTTTGGGATTATGTTTCTCTTTATTTTGATAAATACAAAAACGGCGACGCCATGACGGGCTTTATAAAGACGAAGTATTGTCATTTCAATCTGAGGAATGGAAATACATTGTGATTAATAGCATTTAGGCTGACAGTGCATGTTGTTAAAAGTTCAAACGGAAATACAAATAATCAACATCATCATCGAGTGTGTGGAACATCAAGACTAATGACTATGGCATCCTGAATGTGGTGCTTTTTTTAAGTTGTGGCTTTTTGTTCATCTAAAATTTTGCTTTATAAAAGTTTTATCTTATTTGGAGAAAAAATAACTTCGATCAGAAGATGATTCACTTTTTATAAAAAAAAATTTAAACGAGTTTATTCCTGCAAAACTTTTTTAACACTTAGGTTTTAGACGCTTGAAATAGCAACTTAAGTTCTTGCGACACTATTTTGTGTAGCAGCATTGTCTTATGAATTTTTTTAAATTGACATTGTCTTACGACACAAAATCTTTCGAAATTATCGTGTTTTTGAATAAGAGCGCTACAAAAGTTTTTTTTTAAATAAAACAAAAACGGTTTTGCATATCAATGAAATTCTTTATTCTTGTGAAAATACGTTTGATGCCATTCAACATGAAACTCGATTTCTTTTCATTGCCACCACGGGCACGCTTGCAGCAGTCCAGACGCTGAACCCAATCTTCGACGGTTTTCAAGCATAAATCGGCCGAGACTGCTGCAATTTCTCGTTCGATATTTGTACGAAGTTCATCAATCGTCGCTGGCTTGGCATAGACCATAGACTTGACGTAGCTCCACAGGAAATAGTCTAACGGCGTCAAATCCCACGACTAAGGCGGCCAAGCGGCTGGACCATTTCGTGAGATAACACGTTCTCCAAATTTATAGTTTCCAATAAATTGATTGTGACATTCGCTGTGTGGTTTTTGGCGCCGTCCTGTTGGAACCACATGTCTTCCAAGTCCATATCATCCTATTGGGGCCAAAAATATTCGGTTATCATTGAACGGTAGCGATCGATTTACAGTAACCTGCCGGTCTTGATCATCACCGCCGGCCCATAAACCACACCAAACCGTAAGTTTTTCGGGACGCAATGAAGACTCATGGAGTAAGTGTGGATTGCTGCCTGACCAATGCCGTTTTTTTTTTTATTGACGAAGCCATTCAGCCAGAAATGAGCCTCATCGCTAATCGGACGTAGCGCTATTAACGTTGAGGCCACTGACTCCGAATTTCGGCAGTAAATTTTAATAATTTTGACTCGTTGTTGGCTCGTATATCTTTCCGTCAAACTCGTATATCTTTCCGTGGCAAACCTAACTGAAGAGAGTTACTGTCGCTCTACTTTGGTAGCGTCCCTGTTCTTTCGACACTTTGTCTTACAACACTAAGCATTTTGAAAGTCTTACAACACTTAGTCTTACGACACTTAGTCCTCAGGCACTTAAGCCCTTATTGCGTGTGTCGCCTAAAATTCGACAACAAGGGTCGAAAGCATCGCTAAATTTTCCTGTTGGTATTGCGTATCTCTTTACGACAAGAATTTCTTTTATTGTGAATAGGCAAAGTAGCCATTGTGAATACATCCTATAATTTGACATTTGAGTTAATTTCAGTGATAGTCGAACGCAAAAATACAGACGGTAACTAACGAATTCAAAATTGAAAGTATGGAACAATAAGAATACGCAATACCAAATTTCATTTTCGATGTTCGACTATCGACAACCGTCGTGTATCGACAACCAAACGACAGTCGCAATAAAGGATTTAGTCTTACGACAGTAGGTCTTACGATACTTTTCATATTTCATCATATTCTTGTGGTGCTATGGCTTACGACACTTTGTCACACGACAGTAAGTCTTACGACACAATGTCCTACTACAGTTTGAGTTACGACACTTTGTCTTACTACACTTTGTCTTTTGACACTATGTTATGTCTTACGACACTTAAGTCTAATGACACTAAGTCTTACGACACTGAGTCTTGCGACGCAATGTTTTACCATACCATGTCTTCCGACAGTATGCGATCCGGCTAACAAACTGAGTCTTCCGACGATATGTCCTACGTCAGTATGTGTTACTACGCTTTGTCTTACGATACTATGTCCTATATATATATGTTTTACCACACTTAGTCTTAAGACACATAATCTTATGATACCATATTTGACGATAGTTTCGTCAAATTTTCGTGGTGCTGTGTCTTACGACGCTAGGTCTTGCGACGCTTAGTCTTACGACACTATGTCTAACTTCTCAGTGATGCTATTTCTTGAGAGGCTGTGCCTCACGACACAACACAGTAAAGTCCTCACACAGCCTTATTATATGAGGCTGTGCCTAACGATACAACACAGTAAAGTCTCTCTTATCACTCTTCCTTAAATAGGTGACAGAGCGACTTTTTCGTTCTTCAGTCGTTATGTATTTTGTCATAAAATTGTCTTGCCATTGCTTACGGCTGGCACCGTGAATTGCGACACTGTCTCTTTCACCAATATGTCTAATACTTTGCCTGTTAATGTAAGTCCATATCGTGCGAAACTTTGTCTACTGACACTTTATATGTTCTGCGACACTTGATTTAGCAGCTTTATTCCAAGTGACTTTACATCTTGAGACAGTTTGCTGGGCCTATCGACACTTTCTATTTTTTTTTTTTATCAGACTATGTTTTGCACTACGGGCTTATGAAGCATTGCTTATGGTTATGACACTATGTCATGCTTTACTATGCTCTGCTCCTCTTTGTTTTTGTTCATTATCTTGCAACTTGGAGTCTGAACGGCGCGGTGCGGCGGCGGCTCGGGCGCGGGCGGCGCTCAATCTAATTTTGTCTAACAAACCCGTTTTTTGTGACCCTATCGATCGTCGCGTCGGTTTGTCTCAGAACACTTTGTTTTGCAACATTTTTCATTGTACTATGTTTCACTTAACCAAGCGACACTATCTCTTGGGCGCTTTTTTTTTTTTGCAAAAGAGGAAGGTGACACTGAGCTAACGACACTATGTCTGCTAAATGAGACGTTTAGCTAACCCAAAGCACAAGTAAAGATAACGAACCATAGAGAACTTTTGAAATTTCTTCTTATTCAGCTCCAAAATCTATTGAAATTCTTAATGGGAAAAACATTTTCAAATTGATAATTACAGTATCTGGTTTTCATGAAAATGTTATGTGGTTCTGGCCTCCACTTGAAATGCAAACTATCAGATCTGATTATATCAACTTAGTGTCGAAAATCTTTAAAAAATGAATATCATTAGGGATGTTGCACAAGCAACAAAAATCCACAAAAGCACGTTTTCCGTCGAATGTCATAAAAAAACTTTGCAATACACTTGCCTACTATTTGTTTAAGCAGTTGAAAGTAGTTCATTAAAACAGTCATTCAAAATATAAAAACAAAATTTCTGTTTGCATAAAACGGACGCATAGCCATTGCTTTTATCTAATGAATTGATAGAAGGGTTGACTTCTTCGGAATCGAAAAACAATACTTGTCGTCCTTGATGGTCGTCAAAGCTTTGTGGTATGAAAGAATTTTTTGGGGGCTTCCTTGGCGTCCATACAAAATTACTGCCAAGGGCGATTTACGTGCATAGTGCATAGAACAGATCCTGGTGATTATAACAGGATCCATGGCAACTGCATTTCTATTTCCTTTTTTGAAAGCGATACCCTATACATACCAGCATTCAAAAAGGACCTGGTCTATGTTTCCTTTTATCTTTGGGACTATAGGTAGACTATCCAGGCTCTACCCAAAAACACATCCGGATACATCTCTCACATTACACAGAAAATTGATACCCACACCCATATATATGTATAAATTTCCTTCTCTACAAATATTCTTCTCTGAAAATGGTTGCTTTTGCAAAATGGATTGTCATCGCATATAATATGATGTTGATCCAAAGGACAATACAACAGTTGGAAGCCATAGAAAATCTGTCGTCACTTTTGCAATGAAATTTATGGTGTACTATTCTCAATTTATTCCTCAACTGCCATGTTGGTTGGTCTTTTTTGCCGGAGCATAAGTATGACTCGTCTGTATTCTGTTACCTCAAGTCTTGTTTCTGCAATTAAGTAGGCCATCACCGCATACACCATTCAAAGACTACACCGCACAAACAAACAAATGCATACGAGTATATACGAGTGAAGAAGTCGTACATAGTATATTTATATGCATAAATAAAAATCTCTCCCTAGGGTCAAAGAAATATACGAGCATGTGGCCTTTCGGAGAACAATCTATCTCCAGGAACTTTGTTCGTTGCCTAGCTGGAATCACACCCATCTTTGTTGATGGCGATGATGGTGATGATGGGAGCAAAATTGATTACAGGAAAGACTCTCCCATTGTGTTGGTTTATCTTTGTGTATTCTCTCATTAAATAGTATCCAACGGCATGGGGTTTTTTGTTGTTGTTGTTGTGAACTCCATGTAGCGAGAATGATTTGGTAAAATCACCTACCAAATGTCATAGTGTTTTTGTATCATTACAAGTATTTGAAGAAATAATTTGTACTCTGAACCTTCTTGCTGTACGAAAAAATAAACATGAGGTGTGAATTGCATTCGTGTGGCTAGAACTTTCCTTGATTGAGCTTAACCTGAATTTACCCTAAGAGCTGTCATTGAATCTATTCGGAACTATTCTTGTTATCATTGACAAGGTCCTACAAAATTCAAAAACCATACGTAGATTTAAATAAATCAGCAATAGAAAAGCAGTGGCCCAAGAACCAACTCTTGTGGAACACCAAATTATCTGCAACTTTGCTGTTCTCTGGGGCCTGTTTGAATCGGGGAGAGTGGTTGAGGCCAAGGCTAATTGCACTCTCATCCATCACCCCAAAAACTTAGTACCATTCCAACTGAAACCAAAGGTCTTTTGAAGAGTTGGATATAAAAATACCTGGCAGCAGATTGTCAGAAAAGGGTTTGCAAGTTCATATTATCTATGTCTAGGTTTTTGTAGGGCTTTAATTTCAAGTTATGTCGTTCTCATATTTCATGTGTCAATTTACAGGACGTAGGACAGCACAAAAAACCTTCAAATCAGCATGTCTGCTGGAGAAACATTTATTCTTATCATCCTTGACAACTAAGGACGATAAAAATGTATTCAATCATAGTAATGCTTTATTATTACTATTATTTTTTTGTTTTGTAAACAACAATGTCAATAAAAGTCTTCCATTTTCAAGATTTCGTATGCCACTTAATCAAAACTCTTGGTTGCGTTGGTTTCAATCATTGTTTCAATAAATTGTACACTAAAAAAACACAGTCGGTACTGTTCAAAACATTACTTACTCCCAAGCAAATAGTTGAACTTACAAAATGAATAAATAAAAAATACACAAGCCGACATTTATGAATAATTCACAAAAATATTGCGTATGGCTTTGGGAATAAATTTTACCTCCAAAAACGGGGAAGGAGGGTTCAACTAGGTATTGTTGTAGGTATTTTTTGTTTTTTTTTTTATCTTCTTCATTTTTTTAACGCCAACTTAGTAATGTCACGCGACATAAAATAGACCCACAGGATGGGATAACTATAAAAACAAAAAAAAATCAAAGACACAGAAATAGCAAAGGTCACAAGTTTCTTTTGTACGA
The DNA here is from genome assembly GCA_914767635.1 of Melanostoma mellinum. Lineage (NCBI taxonomy): Eukaryota > Metazoa > Arthropoda > Insecta > Diptera > Syrphidae > Melanostoma > Melanostoma mellinum. The sequence continues at coordinate 37,714,905 of OU612060.1, read as the reverse complement.
ACGGCATGTTTTCAGTTCATACCAAATGAATAAATAAAAAAAAACAAAGGATGAAGAATCAATTTGAAGTTGGAGGCGAAACAAATACAGTGGTGGAGTATAAATCACCTCTGTGGTTCTTATGAAATGCTGATTTAATGCTTTTCTCGATTGGTTGTCTGCCACACGAAGTTTGTGTAAACATTTAAATGTCTTTTGGGGTTTTTATTTTTTTTGTGGGAAAGGAAATTACTCTTTTTTGGTTTTATTCGATTGTCTTTGCTGGGGAACTAAGTAATGTGGACAAAAATTAAATCAATCTGAAAAGGTATGTTTTAGAGTTTAACATCAATCGATAAGTACCAATCCCTCACCAGGGGAGGGAAAAATACTCCTGTTCTTTGTTAAATTAGGTTTATAGAATGGGTTTAGCTTTTCAGTTGCCGTCAGATAAAGTTTAGGTTTTGATTCAAGATCTGTTTTTCAATCGTGTTTCCTATCAATTTATGACTATTGGTTATCTACTGCAGGTCCATGATGAGTATCTGATCAGGATCTCAATATGCAACACTGGTCTTAGAATGTTACTTTGTCGTGCGACACAGCTAATTACAATTTTACAATTTCTTTTATTGAGACTTTGAAACCATCATATGCTGACACAACTAGACTATATTGAGGTATGATCTTAAAAGCGATCGCATAGTCTAGATGTGATCTCATAAGAGTTAAGTAGTAAGGGATACTCTAATTTCTTCTGAAGAATAGATCAAAAACGGAGTCCTACTAGGAAGAGCACCGACGATTTGATTTGTTTTAGGCTATATAACACGAACTCAATCATTTCAGATTGACTAGAAAGAAACGCAATTACCTTTTGCATCACAAGTGACTTAGTTAAGAAACAAACAGATATTATGTCCTTTCTCACGTAATATAACTCAAAAATGTCGTGTTAAACGAAAGAACAGGAAATAAACGAACCTTTTTCATCCCACAATTGACAAGAAATGCAATTACCTTTTTCGAAAATGATGCGTTTCTTCACCTCAAATAATTCTAAATGGTCGTGTTAAACTAACGAACACAAACTACACGAACCTTTTTTTTTTATCGCACAATTAACTTGTGTAAGCTCGTGTTGGCTGCATGTAGGCACTTTCTGCTGTCGATGCAGATTCGTGACAACGGTTGAAGCTCATAGTTTGCTAACGTTTAAATGATAGAGAAGTGATGATAAAGTCTCGAATCCTGCGAGATTCAACCGAATTTCTTAAACACCAAGACTTAGACTCGCAAAAACATTTCTATAGAATAAAGCAAAGGTATCGGCTAATAAAAGTCTGATGTCTGCTGGAGTGGTCAATCACAAGTGTCTGGAGGATTTAAATGTCTTGCAGGTGCACAAAAGCTTGGATCTCACGATAGCCTCAAAAAGGAAATTGGTGCGGAGCGTTATTATGCCTGATTTTTGTTTCATGCCTGTATTTCGTTTCATCCCTTTATTTCAATATAAGGTTTTTTTTTTTAACCATATTGGCTACATTAAAGTTCGTCCGACCATAAGTTAATGACACTGCCTGCAGCCAGTAAATTGCAGGAGGGACTCTTTCTCTCTTAAGTCAGAATAACCTGCACTTGTGTTTTGTTACTGCTCTGCAGCTTTTGTTCTTTTTGTTGTCAGGCAGTCAGATAGGTGTCCGTTCGCTTACAGCAAGTGACACATTTCGGCCTGACCACTGACTTTTTCTCATTAAACAGATGTTATCCTTTGCTACTTGGAACACAGTTGGTGAAACACAACTCCAGTGTTTTTTCTAGAAACACCAAAGTGAACGAGTATTAAAACTGAGATGACAAAAGATTAGCACATCTTCGTAAGGAATTCCCTAGTTCTGAAATTTTGTGTAGGACTTTTTCGCCTATTCAGTAGTCTTCACAGCACTCTCGGAACACTTCCGGTATCCATAAAAGAATTCATCATCAATCAATTTGAATTTATTTGCAGGGATACTGCCTCTTTAATTTGTATATAACCATGTTCGGTATATCAATATCTATTTCTGTGACTACAATTAAGGAACGTAGCCAACCTTTTCAGTGTAAGATAAGAGACCGCCATAAGAACTCCTTCTTTGGTTAAACTTGTCATAAATAGACATACCATTGTGCTTCACGCTGTGTCGATGAGTATTATGGAGTCATCGCCACAACTCTATTCTAAATAACTTTAAATTAGAAAAGCTGTCTTCTTGCTACTGGCACTGATTGACTATGAACAGTTGTTAGGCACTCTCCCAAACTAAAGCAGTTGCGACAGAAATGCTGCTATCATCATCCTTACAGTGACTTCAATCTGCAGGGTATTCTCATTACGTCGCTGTATGACTTCATTTTGGCATTTGCAATTGTCGTTTTCGCAACTACAACATTACTTTGACTTGGGAGATCCCTTATTTCCGAGCTAAAGCGTTTCGAAAATTTGGCTATGATCACGACTATGATTGGTCTTGGATCATGAGCTCCACTCCTTCCAAAAATTGTGAAGTGTTTTTCTTCATTTTTGCTCTATTCAGTATATAGTGGTACCCGTGGCGTGATGGCTAGCATGTCCACCTGCTAAACCAGAGGTTCGAGGTTCGAATCCCAGCAATGGTAAAAATGTTTTTCCACGTTTATCGCCTTTCGCGAGAAATTGGTAAGTCCTCCGTTAATAAATTCATTTCCATGAAAAGCGCTTTCTCAATTAGCCGTTCGGAAGCGACAGAAAATTGTAGGTCCCCTCCATTCCCCCACAAAGTATGGTTGTGAGAATTGCGTAATGCTCAGGGGCTCCTCGCTCTGTTGCGCCAGCCTATTTATTTTTATTTTAGTTATTGTACGAACACCAAAGGGAGTTGAAGTGACTCTGTGAGGAGAAACAGTCAAAAAGAGACGGCGACTGTTAATAAAATTCGATGATTCGACCGACTTGCAACTGGTCCTACCAATGTTCGCCTCGAAACGCTCTAAAATTCAACATTGTCGGTTCTAATTTTAGCATTGAAGTCTCGCTTGATTAGTTTTGATATTGTTCCCGAGGAACTTTGTCGGGCACTCATTGTTAGATCAAATGGGTAAAGAATCAGTCTTTTTCGCTGAGCTCTATTCTATTTTCGGCTTATCCGATAGCTAATTTTGGTTCGACCTTTAAATACCAATAAAATCGGAAGTGAAATCGAATTTGCATTCTTCCGATTGATTTCGCCAAAAATTTCAGAGTTTTGGTGAAGCCTCCTTGTACTCCTACTGTCTTAAGAATTACATTGTAAGAATTACATATTTAATTTTATTTTAGAATCGAGTCAGTAGGCCCCTGGACCGTAGCGTAGAGCAGTGTTTGTCTTTATGAGGCCGGTTGCTCTAAGCTCATAAATCCAATTATATTATTACGTTTCGTAGTCAGCACGCACATTCTTATTTTGTATGTCCATCAATCAGAGCTAATATGCTGATGGTAAATCGAATCATTTTACGTTAAAATGGGTCGCACATAGATCCCAATATTATTAAAATATTAGAAGTTCCATGCTCCGATTTATGTAAATTTTTTTGGTGCCAAAAACGCCATCCTTTCGTTGATGGATCTCTAGAACGGTTTTTTGCTGGTAATAATGCGTGATATCTCAATTTCTGCTGTTAGCTTATATCAGATAAAAGAAGACACACCTCTAAATTCGATACTTACTTTGCCGGCAGTTTTTACAACTACAAGGAGATTCAACATATTTTGGTTATATGTACCTTCATTGTCCTTTTTGATGTATACTCGTTTTTATGAACTTGTCTATTTAGATTTCTTAATTAGTTTCCTTATACATATATCCTAACGCATGAGTTCGATACTTTTATTTGGATTGCAAATACATAGTCAGACTAATGTCGGCTTCCGGTCCAGGATCATCGTCCTCAAATACAATGATCCACATCGAAGCGAGAGCTTATTGAAAAGCTTACACTAAACCATTATCCAGCTTATGTAGAGTAGATAGCATTTTTAGTGAATTCTGCATGAATTTCAAAAACACCTAAAAGCTTCCATCATCCCTAACTTTGTTTTCAAACATCTAGATACATTTAAAGTATCGACATTTAGAATACATTCTGATTCCATTAGCACTCTTGCTGGCCGAACTATGATTTCAGTCACTTCTCGTGTATCAATCATGAATGAGCAGCCTTGCTCGTTATATTCACAAATTACTCAAACAAAACCGTTTTTCAATTCTCATTTAATTCCCACGTTTTTCTCTTCTTTTTTTTTTGTCAAATTGCATGAATTAAGCAATAGAAATTTGTTCGCCTCTAATATTTTCTATCGGCTTTTTGTGTATGTATTTGTAAATCGTTTGAATTGTTGGATATGGAAATATACCACTCCAACTCAACATGAGTTATTCGCTCTAAATGACACGACCATGAAACGTGCTAGTTCAAAAAAAAAAGAAAACAACTTACAGCTGTCGATATGGAGAAATTCTATGACACACAAAATCCGTCAAATGCATTTGCTTCCATTTTTTTTTTTAGTTTGAAACGTTTGTATGTTAAAGAGCGTTATGTTTCAAACAAATTCAATATGCACTGCACAGCTTAGCTTTGCAATGTAACAACTCTTCTTGTCACGCACAGGACAAAAACCCACTCAGAAGCATGTCTGAATGTGAGGAAAATATCAAAAATAGTTCCATCGTGTTTTGATTTCTGGTTGGTAGGATGGCACAGTAGGGAACGTGATATTTTAGCCATAGGAATGTGTACTGTGGAAAATGCATGACGGAACTCCTAATAGGGATTGGTTCATCGTAAAAAGTCCTTGATTTTTTTTGAAGACAAGGTCGGGTCATCATTTTAAAAAAATATATTGGTTGTGATAGATAAAAATCGTAACGTATGCCTGTTCGTTTGACATTGACAACGAAAAATGTGTGACGAATTGTGTGAGAGGTCACAGATGATGATAATCTTTTGTTTCGTTTACTTATGGCTTAAATTCTGTTAAACAAGAGGAAAAACTCTTTAATCAAGCTTAGGACAAGCAATTAGTTCAAAGTTTAACAAAAAAAAGACACATTTTTCACCCCTGACACTTCAAGTTATACGCTGAGATTCCGTAATTGCTTGAAAGGCTGTCTCTGGGCGAGTCCGACCATTCTCACCATCAACTGCTTGCAAAAGCACGAAAAAAAGATTTGTAGTGCGGTGCAACTAAGCTCAGCGAATCCCGAAATCTAACGCATTTCAAGGAACTACAATTTTATGCCGATTTAGGCTAAGTCAGAAAATGCTTTTCATGACAGTGTGGAATTACTGTCGGCAGACTTGCGAATTTCTCGCGAATGGTGATACCCGTTCAAATTTTTTTTTTCTGATGTTTCTTTAATTTGAACAACGAATCTCCCAAGTAACAGGCAGAAATATTCACTACTATGCCACGGGCACCACATTGCCTGACTTTATGCTACAACAAACAAAATCGCGTTTAAGACCTTGAAAAAGTTATCAAAACCTTAAAAATAACTGAAAGTAAAGTTCTCTTGACGATGCAAGCGACGACTGACAATTTTACGATAATCCTCTTAAAAGTCCTGAATTCAACATCACGACAGTCACATGTACCCCATAAAATGTTTTCGACACAAGTAAAATAAACTTTCCTTTCTCGATGATAGTTTCTGAAAAAACAAAAAAAAAAAAATCAAATCTTTCTTCCTGTCTCCTTAATGACCCCTATTTACCCACTGCATCGCTTTTAATTGGCATTCTATTTTCTGTCTCATAATTGGAGGAAAATGTAATTTTCAATTTCAAAAGGCTTTAATTACTAAAGATTATCACAAAGTAATTTTCATGGAGGGACTGGTCATTATTTAATTTTGTCTATACAAAAAAGACCTCCTGCTGAATGGGTGTAGGGTATACTCCAAGCATAGATTAATTGAGGAACTTTCATTTGAAGACATTTCTATTCAATCTTGGTACTTTAAATAATGTGTTGGTAAGATGGACGATGTACTTACTTCATTTTGTTATTAAATGAGCGCTATGATTTGCTAAAAGATGAAGCACTCAACCATTTCCAACCGGATATACAAAAGGTTGTTGGTGGGATGTAAATAAAATTACTTGTTGTGTTGCGCTGGGGATGTTACTTGAAAGTTCCAGTGCTGGATTTGGTTTTAGAAAAGTGTACCTTGTACGAATGACGTAGCCCACTAGTGGATCACTATAGTGTGAGACAGTAAAGTGGGAGAGCTCTGTGATCCCTTCGAGATTTCGATGCTCGTAAAAAAGTACAAAATTATGGGACGCACCTTACCAGGGACACATATCTGGTAGAGACACCATGCAATGAATTCACAGGCACACAAAAAGTAATATTGTCTGTTCACCGGGTGTCTCCTGTCTACGGTCCTACTTTTCAACCCGCTGAATCCGCATTTTTAGTCAGTTTTGGCCGAACACCCTCCAATTCCTAGTAAATTGCAAAAAACCGTAAAAATTAAGAAAAATTGATGTTTTGATTCTTTAAAAAAAAAAATTGGGAATCTATGGAAAGTTAAGTTTTCACTTATTGTGATCTTTAAGACTTTAATTTTGAGTGTACTAAGGTGGTGCCCGTAATGGTTAGCATTTCTGCCTATAAAGAGAAATTTCGAGGTTTGAATCCCAACTGAAACCAGAAATTGTTTTTCAAGGGTACCACCTTTCTCCAGGGATTACATGCCCCCCGATAGTAAATTCAATGCCATGAAAAGCGCCTTCTCGATTAGCCGTTCAAAATGGACAGACAATCGTAGGTCCCCTCCATTCCCTCGCATGTTTGTGAGAAATGCGTAAATTTCCAAGACTCGTTGCGCCACCATCACGCTACCACTTTCTACGTCTTCCAATTAGTACTGGTTACTGTATTACTACTTTGCTTCGTTTGCGTACGGAACTTGCAAGGAATTTGAATTGACAGGGAAGTATCATTCGGAACTGAAAAACATTTGTAATTAAATTACCCTCCATTCCACACCAATATAAGGTCGAGAAAGGTGCGGTCTTAATTTCGCCAACCTTTTTAATAATGTATTTATAAGACATAAGCATTTGCGGTGCCCATGGCGTAATGATTAGCTTGTCTGTCTGTAACAAGGGAGGTTCAAGTCCTTTAAACATCAAAAGAAAAAGTTTTTTTTCCATGTATTTCTCCAATTAATTGACGTAATTTTATGTCATGAAAAGAGCTCTTCCGATTAGCTTTTCGGAGTCGGAAAAAATTTTCGGTTCCTTCAATTTCCTCACAAGGTGTGGTTGCTCTTCCAGCTCTGTAGTGCTACCTTATCTATTGTTTTTTGTAAATTTAAGGTCTATGATTCCTGGCTCGTTGTAGCTTTTCACTCGCTGATTTCGTCGTTTGATAAGAGTCTTTTTAATTTTTTTTTCTTCGGTCGTTAACAGCACCATAAGAACGGTTGCCAGTTTGGTCATTTATGTCCAAATATGGCCATTATTTTTTAACTTGGTAACATGAATTTTTTATTTCATTGTCATTTTTCGATCGAAATGAAGTAAGAAAAACACTTCACTGATGTCCAATGACCGGCATGTGTAATGACTTCCTGATAAAATCTGTTTTAAAAACCGAAAATAAAGGTTTTTTCGCAACTAGACATGACGCTTCACAACTTGTTTCTGTCAATGTTGTCAGGTTAATCTCAAGATCTCCCGTGTGTTGTAAAAATTTGTTGACGTGGGGGGTTTTCAGACGTTCAAATAGACAAGGCAAAAGATGAGACGGAAAGAAGGAGTGTTCCTCTATAACTGTTTTAATTGTAAGGCTTTCCCTTCATTGAACATGGTTTCTTCCAACTAGATGATGCAGCTGGTGCTTTCTCCTTTAAAGCTAATCTCCATGATTCTTGCATTGTCCAGTTTTATTTTATTTAAGCTAATATACGAGTTTGCGACCCTAACTTCTCCTGATCTAGAGAATGGCTTTCTTGACCTTCGTTTAAGCTGAGTCTGCAAAAGAAACTTTTGTGGATCCTCAGAAATTACTGCGGTTCTACCACTACATTTGCTTGGTGGTCTTTACGGGCTTGATTTTCCACATTAGCATGATTTTTTTAACTTTCGGTGCAAACTCTGAAGTTCATACTATCATGACATTTCTACATTTCCTTAAGCAAGCGCTTCTCATGCTGCTTTTTCCGTTTGAGAACTTCTTCTCTTCTTTCTTCATCGGAATCAATCATAATTTTGGTAATTCTTGTTTTCATTTTTGGACATATCATTTTTTGGCAAGTGGCAACCGTGACCATGAACATTTTCTCTTTTCAGATCTTCTTTTCAAGATCTTCTGTTTGTATGCCTTACACCAGTGATCGACATCTTGTGTGTTGAAGCCAAAAAATCTCTATAAGCCTCCCGGTCATAGACTGTTTCATGTCTCAGCAACACCAAATGCTGAAGTCTTAGATTGTTTAAAGGAAATGTGGCATTAACATTTTTTAAATTGAAATTTTTGAGATTTTTTTTTTTAATTTAAAAAATAATTGATTTTTTGGATATTTTCAAAACTGATCTTAAAACTTGCGTATCTTGATTTTTAAAAAACCTGTTTTTTAAAAATACGGAAAAGTAAAGAAACCGGTTTTAAGTAAGAACTGCTCGCATGATTTCGATGAAATTTTCAGCGTTGATATGTTTTAGCAATTTCAACAAAATGCCTTTCTTTTAATTTCGCTGGAAACCTTGGGAATTTTTTATTTAATTTTTTTCTTCAATATTTAATTCGATTTTATTCAATTTTCATAATTAATGTGTAGTTGGAAGCCCTGTACCATCAAAAATACAATTAAGAACAAGTACTAGAACCTTAAAACCTTGTACTCAGCTATGATTTTGATATTACACCAAGCAGGCAGTCGCAAGCTCTTACAACCCAGTCGGGCTCATTTTTGCCTTTGCAACGTGGAAAAATAGGAAGTACTGAGTTTTCCTTGCCAAGCGAATCATCTTCTTTCGGTGCATTTCCCTTAAATAACAAGAAACGTTTATGTTCCACGTACAAAAACGATAACAGAGTCCAGATCACGAAACTTTTTTGATGATTATTATTTTTTGTTTGTCGTTGGTTAAATCGTGAAGATCTTTTTTTTGGTAGCTTTATTTTTAACAATTGAAGGTCAGCTCTGTTTTTATAATTTTTTGAAGTCGTTGTTTTACAGAAGGGAGACCTTAGATGACAGTCGTTTAGAAGTCCGAAAGCGACTGTCGTTATTCATAAATCTCCTAATTTCTTGCATTCTTTTACGAAAAGTGATTTATGTTTGTTAAAAAAAATACTTCCATTTTTTTCAAATTTGAATCGTAAAAAACTTAATTTCATTTCATTCCACAAACTCTGAGAGGCGATTTGTGATTGTGGCAAATACAACTCGGTGGATACATAAATTAATAAAGTTTTCCACACGTTTCCAAAGTGGGGATGGATCCTTACAACTTCTGCATCCACTACCGCACCGCGGTGTGCTCATCAGTCATGTTTTATGCACTGACAATGGCAATCACAATGCTATCACAATTCGCAAATCGTTACAAAATAATTCCAACACGCTAGCGATACACACACACAGGTCCCTCCCACACACCAACAAAAATATTCGCCGGTATAAACTCGAGCTCCCAAATCATGTATTTGAGGTAATTGCTCCTGGTTCTGTCTACACCTGGATGTATACAATACACATGCTTTGAATTTGAGTGAGCTTCGCGTGTATTAATGCACAGGTAGCTACTACATATCGATTATGAAATACAAAACCCTACCTCCCTTGGTGCAGATTTAGCGAGAAGATTATGCTTCGAACTGTAAAAGGGAAAATATATTTATATAAAAAAAAAAACATCTGAAACAAATGATTTTGTTTTACTTTTCGGTGGAAATTGTATGTGGAGGGATAATCCGTGTTTTTCATCTTTTCTTTTGATTAACTACAGATTTTTGAATTGAATGCAGGAATTCATTACTCACTACACAGGAGGGTGGTTGTACACAAAACACAACTCCCTGAGCCACAAACGAGTTGGTGTAGTTGGGTACAGTGATTAAAACAAATCGAAATAATGGAGGAATTTCTCTCGTTTTATGTGAAAATTATGTGCAACTATTTGTAGCCTTTGTTTGGAATCCACTGGAGCTTCGAGCTTGAAAAATAATATCTCTTCAGTTTTCACCCAAATGCAATGATTTCATTAATTTGTTCTTTTCCATAGAAACACGAAAACAAACATTTTTCATTTTGAGTTGTTGTAGAGGGATATGGTAAGGTATAAGTATGGTTGCAGAACAGTTTCGAATGAAAAAAGGATCTGTTTTGTTAGATGATTCTGAAGCTATTTTGTGGCAGTGCTGAATTAACCGAACTTGTATTTTCTACGTGCTTATTTTGTTTAAAGACAAAAGGTCTTCTCTTTCACTGGACCTTGAAGGAAACTGTGGTGAAAAGGGGATTCTTTTGTTGTATTGGAATATATCTAGAGCAGTGCATCTTTGAAGATAAGAATAGCGAGTAAAAGTTGCTAATTGCTGTCTGGTCCGCTTACCGTTGTCAAATTTTTGTATCTCATCGACAGTACCTGCATTAAAGCGGTGCCGGCGGGCGCGGCGGCGGAACATCTTCAGTTCCTTAAAAAACGCGGCAATACACATTTGAATAGATGACTTTACTTATTTATCTTTTAATATAACACAACTAGTCCTATAAGTTTACTACTTGCAACGGATGAGCAAAGCATAGAAATCTAACGATATGGGTTCGTGTCTCTGCTAATTCATTTTTAGTATCAAAACCAGTCCTTTTTCTACAATATATGCAATTTATTCATTGAAAACGAAATTACTGCTTTATTTTTCGAGTATCTACTATGGTTGCTGTTTTCACAACCGGTATAAAGCTGTAGGTCCTTGAAATGCCTTAGGCCCCAAAGGGTCACATAGCTTTGCTGTGCCATCCTTCTTTATTTATTTAAATCTAAAAACGGATTAAAGTAAAATATAATTAAATCTATTAAAGCTCTCCATTCTATAATGTCCCTTACCAGTTGTCGTTTAAGTGATAGACTATATCATATCATAGAAGAATCTAGAACACCAAAGAAAACAACTCGAAACACCTAACACTCCATACTTGGATAATTTCTATTTTGTAATACTCTTAAAGGTTCTCAAATCAGAGCAAAAGTGGTAACTAGAGCATAAAGGGACTTAAAACATTCATATACGAAACTTAATTCTAAAAGAGACTTCTTTTAGCACAGCTCAAGGTACACAAAAAAGCACAAAAATATAAACAAACAAAAAGAATTTACAGACGTGTTTTTTGTTTTGGCTGTGGGTTGAGAGACGACGAAGTAGGATAATGAAAAACTGCACTTTTGTGATTGTGTAACTGAGCAAGTAAAACCTTCTTCTGTGTAAAAACGAGAATGAAAAGTGTATGTTGATCGTTTTCTCATTTAATGTTGGTATTGAAGTAGGAATTGAATAGATAAAGTTTTTTGAGTGCTGTCAATATAAATTAAAGTTCTAAAGCGGGTCTTAAGAGGCTACGAGTTTCTTTTTAGGGGTGCCATTGATAATTTGTTGGTGTACCAATGTTTTTGTATAAAGCTTTTTAATTGTGTTGAATGAGGATTTAAGTTGGTTGACCATTTCGCTTTCAGTAGAGCTTATTTCGCTTTATTATTTTGATTTAAAAGATTATTGGTTTGTGTTGGCTACCAAAATACTGCTGTGTTTTTGATTATTTTTGATAATTCACTCAGTTTCGTCAATGACAAGGCGGAGTGCAAAAATAGTAAATAAATAAATAGGGTGGCGTAATAGAGCGAGAAACCCCAGTAGCGCGGTTCTCTCAACCATACCATGTGAGGTAATGGAGAGGATTAAATATTTTATGCCGGTTCCGAACGGCTAATCGAGAAAGTGTTTTTTATGACAATGAATTTACTGGAGGACTTGCCAATTCCTTGTAAAAGACAATACCCATGGAAAAACATTTTTCCTTCTGTTGGGATTCGAACCAGGAACCTCTGAGTTAAAAGGCAGATATGCTAACTAGAACGCCACTGGTACCACAAGGTGCAAGGTGAACTGTAGGATATCAAAATGGTAAAGCAGCTTTGCTTCCCAAGATTGGCAGCCGGGTCGGCCTGTTTTTACAACCCCACAATGACGACGGTGAACATGTTTTTGCATTATGCAACACCAAATGTTTACTTCATTTTTAATTATTATTTAAGTGCCAAGTCTCAAATGATAATAATCCAACGACTCTTTTGATTCAATGACGAACTTCTTCCGGGAGGCTTGCGGACGCTTTCTGAGGTCAACGCGGCGTACCCCACAGGCGGATCACTAGTGTGAAGCGGAAAAGTGGGAGAGTTGTGATCGCTTCAAGATCACTACTCGTTCGTAACGCCGGAAATGAAAAGAAGAAGAAGAAGACGAACTTCTTACAGTCGAATAACGATTTTTAGATTCTTACAGAATTTATGGAAAAAAATAGGAGCAGCCAAGGTGCTGACTACAGCATAGTAGCTACTAAAGCCCCCTTGTTCACGTGTACACGTATAAACGGGTTATACGCTTAAATGAACTATACGTGTATTGTCACGTGTTTTTAGCAATTTTCGTGCTTTAAGTTTTGAACGTGTAGTTATTTTAAACATTCCTTTTATGACGGTAATTATTAACATTAAATAATTATTAATTATTTAATGTTATATATTTTTGAGACAATTTCCTGGGATGGTGGCCATTGGGCGTTAGTTAATGCATTAACAATTCGAAGAATTAAGTACCAAAGGCTTTTGTTTTCTAATGCAAAAGCTTATGTTAAAACTGAACAAGTTATGATAAACCATTTTTGTACTATACACCGTACCGCGAAAGTCGCCTTTCACAGGGCCTTCCTGAGTTATAACGGGTGATTTTTTAGCTAGTTTGGTTTTGGCAACACTGGTTTTGACAGCTGACGTGTGTTTAGTACCTTGTGTCACTGTCAAACAGCTTCAGTTTGATTTGCAATTTAACCATGGATCGTCTTACAAATGAACAACGCTTGCAAATTATTGAATTTTACTATCAAAATTCGAAATGTTCATCGCGCGCTGCTTCCATTTTATGGTCGGCGAATCGCAGCGTTACTGTCAATGGTGAACGCAACCGAGCGATGATAACAAACTTTTTTTTGCCCGAAATGGAAGTCTTGACTTGCATGATATGTGGTTTCAACAAGACGGTGCCACATGCCACACAGCATGCGAAACAAATGCCTAGATCGTGCCTAGATCGTGCTATTTGACACCATTAGACTATTTTTTGTGGGGGTATGTCAAAGCTTATGTCTATAGGGACAAGCCCGCTCCGATTGACGCACTGGAAGCCAACATCCATGCATTCATTCGTGAGATACCGGCCGATATGTGTGAAAGAGTATGCCAAAATTGGACTCAGCGGATGGGCTACCTGAGACGCAGCCGCGGTCAACATTTGCATGACATTATCTTTAAACATTAAATTGCAAGGTTCAAACTATCGATTCAAATAAATATTTCATTCATTTTTTCGAATTTTTTGGGTTTAAAAAAAAAAAAAGTTCTAAGCCTCTTAAAAAATTATTACCATGTAAAGTGTTTTCTGATTAGTTTTAGTTTTTTTGAGTCGGCAGAATGAAGTTTGTGTACAGAAAAAAGTTGGGACGCAAGTCGATAGCGGTGTGAGAACTTTCAAAGTAAACACTGCAAACTATGTTGTCAAAGATGCGAGTTTTGTCCAAATTTTCTTATATTTGGTATCACATCTGTCAAAGCACTCTATTTTTTGTAGTTCAAATGTATTTTAATCTATACGTTCACCTCCTTACGTTTTTTACACGGTTGTTTTTATATTCGTGTTATCAAATACACGCATTTAATCGAGAGCTCCTGTGGCCGCTTTACGATTGGTACAGCCTGCTAGCGATGAACCGCACAAAATCAACCACAGTCAAAGGCTTCTCATCTATTTTCGACGGAGCCTTGGGCCAAAAATACCGCACACTTGATGGAGTAATACGTGACTACATTTTGTGTTTTTACCATTAGAGCTCACGCTATCTAGCACTTTAGTACCGAAACTTTTGACATTCTTTCACAATAATTTGAACGAATTGAAGTCGATAAATCTACAGCAGATTGATGTTGTGCAATATATACGTGAATTTTGGAAGAGTTTTAGTACTCACTCACTCGATCACTTTTCACTTTTCTAGTAAGGCACTCAAAACTCAAAGGGTCACTTTAAAAAAAAAATTGATGATTTCAGCACTCTGAAAGAGATCTTTAAGATCTGAAGACTTCTAAAGAGGATTTAAAGCCATCTTAAAGAGGTTTTGGTTATCATGAAAACTACTTTAAAAGAAACTGTTCATCAAGTGAAATAGTATTCAAAAGATTGCATTAAGAGCATTGATAGTACGCTAAGTGACTCTTCCGAGATTCTTAAAGAATTGTTTCTAAGTTGCACCCTCCAACAGCACAATAGGTAGCTCTAGCAATATCTTTCTTTAATTCACCGACTCTTCTTCTTCTTTTTCATCTCCGGCGTTACGAGTAGTGATCTTGAAGCGAACGACCATAATTTTTTAAGAGGCTTAGAACTTTTTTTTTTTTAAAAACCCAAAAAATTCGAAAAAATGAATGATATATTTATTTGAATCGATAGTTTGAACCTTGCAATTTAATGTTTAAAGATAATGTCATGCAAATGTTGACCGCGGCCAACTCTCCCACTTTTCTGCTTCACACTAGTGATCCAGCTTGTGGGGTAAGCCGCGTTGATCTCAGAAAGCGTCGGCAAGCCTCCCGGTTTTGTATTGTTCCATGTCTGAGGCCAACGAAATGCTGCTATTTTTGCATTTGCTTGTACGAGGAGTGTTTTGGCCTGCCTTTTCTTTTTCGTCGCGAATCTTTAATTCACCGACAAACCTTGAAATTGATTAATTGTCTTTGTCCCAATCGGAACCTGCATACGAGGAGTAACTACTATGTATATTGAACAAGTTCCTTGTATCAAGTAGCTAGACTCGTATAAGAACTGTGGTTTCTTTGTCCAACCAACGAATTTGAAAGATTCACTATCGAAGCTTTTAGTAGGTGTTTCTTTGACGTGATTGTATTCATTTTTCGAAGTTAAATCAATTCGGCGTCACCTAAGCGTCAAAGTGGCAAAATTAGAATAAAAGTGAAAACAAAGCGACACGGCCTAAGTAATTGGTCGTTCGCTTAGAGTCCAGCCACGTTTTGAGCTGCAAAGCGGTAGATCGGTAAACTAAATAAAGAGCCAATCAAAATCACTATGGCCCTCAGCTTCTAATTTTGTTCCAATTTTTCCTCTTTGCCACTCAGTACGTGGCCATGAACCCTGTCATTACAGTGTAACTTCTCAATCCTTTAACTATACTTTTTGCTGGAGCAGTTGTAAGCTTTTCCTGTTGTTTGTTAAATTAACATTTTCTGTTTGGGGAAGCTCTTCGAAAGAATTTGACAACGGTAACAAAACGGATTAACTTTGTTTGAAAGCGGAAGCCGAAAACTTTCACACAGTACAATGGCCTCTTGAAGCAGTCCTCTTTCTCCTACGAGCTACAAAATGTTGCCGAAAACAAAAGCAAATTAGAAACACACTGAAATGTTTCATATAAATCAGTTGAACTCCAAAAATGATTCACAGTTTTGTTTTTGTTCAAAATGCGTGCGTCAATAACTCATAAAGATACAAAAAAAAACTTTCATCCTTGACACAAATTTGAACTTTTTTGCATCGAGTGGAGAGACTGCATCCATGTTCGATTATTTTTCTGGACTGTTTTTTGTTGTTATTGAAAACAAAATATCCATTTGAAATGAATAACGAGCTCAGAGCTCCAATATACCATGCACATTGCACCCGAGGACTGCTCGTCCACCTCCCTTTTGCAATGCTCGTATAACGTCACCAAACGGCCATGTTCACAAATTGCTTAAATCCTTTGGAAGGATTTGAATAAAACATCAAGTCGTCTACTACAATCCTCGCTCTAATGACAAATACAGTGTTCAAAACCACGAACAAAAAATAAAAAATAAAAACAAAAACACATTCCTGGAAAATTCTATTTTTTCCAAGAACGGAAAAGAATAACGAGGAACAAGAAGAAAATTGTTGCCTGCCTTCCGTACATACGTGTTTGTAAAGGCGTGAGGCATGTCAGGCAAGATAGCTGTTCGTTTTTGCATTATTTTGCAAAATTGTTACACAATTGCAAGGAGGTATACCCGCACGTTATGAACCAATTTACTGTCTGAGAGTCGGATGAGCAGAGGTTTGAGTAAATATCAGCAAAAGCTGTTTACAAGATTCAAGGAATTTCGCCAAATCTAACAAACCAGAATCCAAAACGATTCACTGTTACATCAGAGAAGACACAAGGAAAGCAATTGGGATAGAAACCAAAATCAAAGAGCAGAACACATGGAACATTCAAGCGGTACACACAAATGTCGAGCCAACCTCCCATAACCGAGATATGACATTTCTCTCATCATAATATGCTAATATTTGGCAATAGGATCCCACGTTTAGTTCGTGTATTCAAGTCGTGTGTGTATAGACGTGGTGGCATATCGTCGCATAAGTTTGTAGACAATGCCTTTAGAAATCCTCGACTCCCATACTTGCGTGCGATGCAAATAAAGCTTAAATTACTTGTGCAGTTAATGTTATGTGAAACTATATTCGTATTTGCAAAAAAGGAAGGACAAGGACTTAACCATCATCAACTGGCAACTGCTGTTAAAGTCATTTACCAAATTACCCTTTGTCTCCTTATCTGTTTCATCCTTGAATTCTAGTCCTGGAATATAATTGTCGTGTAGAATGTGTCCTGGTGAGGTAAAACAATTGCCCTGTGAACAGTCTTGACTCATTTGATTTGTTGTGTTTGGGTTCCAACTTTGATCCAGGGAAGAAGTTTATAATTGTTATTGTTGACACGTTGATTTTCTTGTTTAAATTCGTTGAAGAAAGCTCCTTTGCCCCAAGAAGAATAAAACCTTCGCAATTACCCACAGAGTTAGGGAAAAAGGAAAAGATTTATTGTTTTAGAAGGCAGCCGCACACTTTTTTTTTTTGTTCTTTTTTGTGTGCAACATATGAGCTCTCCATAAATCTTATTCCGGAAGCCATCTACCGCATCATAAAAGATCTAAAATTGTTTTCTTTTTTTCGATAACTGTCACACGCACTGTCTCAAACCGGCTTTGGGTATAGTAAGGGGGCCTCTTGCTCTTAGGGCACGTAATTGTTTGTGAGAGGTTTTTCTGCGTATTATTTCTTGAGCTGATTTTAAACAAGAAGCGACACACAGTGACAGTTGAAAATTGAATTCAAAATAAAATCCGATGCCCCTTTCTGATAACGTTCATGAATTTGTCGTATATTTGCGTAAAAAAATTTTTTTTTCACGCCTGTAATTCTGAATCCCCATTTGGCAGTTCTTTTTTTAAAGAAAGATTTCTATCGGCAACGAAGCATTTGCATACTAAACTAGAAAAATATAGTTGACGCACATAAATTTTCCATCAAAAATTTCATTTAATCGGTTGTTTTTTATTGGGAGGGGAACATTTTTGTCAGATAAGCAATTGGAATGCGTAAAATATGGAAATGTACAAAAATTTGTAGGAAAAGATTTGATGTCACTCAAAATATGGGGGTGGAACGGGAAAGGCTTTTTCGTCTCATTGCTCAACATTGCCTTCTTTATATATATTCTTCTTCTTGATATATATTTTTTTTAATCCAATATGACTTCTTGATGTTTTCCAGAAGAAAAACGGAAACATTGTTCTATTGATTAATTTTTCATGTGACTCTTGTCGCAGATTTCTTTTTTCCTGTGTGGAAGCGTGAAATAGTTAAAGGGGCTTAAGTTTAGAGAATACGTTGGGAGGACGGTCCTATTAGTGCAACACACGCTTTGCATTTGAAGACTTGTGAATCAGTGTGTTTTCTGGAAAAAAGAGATCTTCTCAGTCAGTCCTTTTTGTCCAAATCGAAACAGCAGCATTGCTCTACACATAGATATACGCCGATGATCATGATTTTGCATCGATAGCCAAGCTGTGCTCAAGGCCCTACTCAACCTTCTAACTATTTTGAAAGTGATCCATGCTCTGAATGCAGTCGGAAGACTCAATTTTTCAAATCTCTAATGGGTTTCAGGCCATCACGGTTTAACTGAAAATGAGATCGCCAATTAACCTGCGAGGCAAGAACCTCAGACGGCTTTCTCTGGGTTCATTAGTGAGTGCTTCAATCAGCGATTGGATCTGTCAAGAGCACAACTATAAATGGGCATGCCTCCATTAGATACAAACAGATCAAACGTATGCTACCCAACTTTGATAAGACACTGCAACATTTTTGTTATCTCAAGCAGAAAAGAATATAGAAAGCTTATTGGTGTTGCTATTGGTACTTCACTTTTGGAAGGCATTTAACTTGTTAGGCTTAAGTAATACCACACCCTGTGAATCGTGTGGAGAGTATGATGACACCGCGGAGCACTATCTCTATGAATATTCTGCTTTTCCTCGCATCAGGTTACAGATGCTCAGCGCAGACATTGTGAGAGCTGTTATGTTATCCTATTCTCATGCCATGATAGCAGCGTCTTTTGGCTTTTCTTTGAATATCTGGAAAGCTGTCACAAAACAGGGTTGTTGTCTGGTAGTACAATGGATTTTTGTTTATGGCTGAGGACCTAAAAACACATTTATTACAGAAGCTAGCCTTAAACAAAATGTGCTCGCCGAACATGCTCGTTTGCTTTATATCCTGGTGTGTTGTTCAACGCCCAAAAGGTAAGAAAATAATCAAATCTAGATGGATACTACGAAAAAAATACGCCGCAACTGGATCATTAGAGCGTCGCAAGGCCAGACTAATCGCCAAAGGATTCACACAAACACAAGGCGTTGACTACAATGAAACCTTTGCACCCGTAGCTAGAATTGGATCTATTCGAATGATAATGGCACTGGCTGTGGAACTTAATCTTGAACTTCACCAATTAGATTTCGTAAGTGCATATTTAAACGGCGAAATAGAAGAAGAAATTTTTATGGAAATCCCTGAAGCATTTGTAGAAATTTTACCCAAAGAGGAGCTCGAAGAATTTAAAGGTGATAAAGTCTGTCAAGTCAAGAAGGCCCTATACGGATTGAAACAGTCTGGACGACAATGGTACAAGAAATTAGATCAGAAGCTGAAGCGACTCAATTTAAAACCTTCATGTGCTGATCCTTGCGTCTATACTCGAACACAGAAAGATGAAATTATCATTGTTTTAATCTACGTTTATGACTTGATCGTAGCATCAAATAACCCGAAGAAACTGCAACAACTTAAAGAAGATTTATCAGAATCTTTTGAAATGAAAGATTTGGGAATGTTGAATTTTTGTCTAGGAATTCAATTCAAACAAGATAAAGATAAAAACGAAATCACAATGTCACAATCAAAATATGTACAGGACATCCTTTGCCGTTTCAACATGAAAGATTGTAAGCCAGTAAGTAGCCCTATGAATCCTAACGAAAAACTTACGAAAGAAATGTGTCCCAAAACTGATGACGAAATAGAAGAAATGGAAAATATACCCTACCAAAATTTGATTGGATCTTTGATGTATTTGGCCGTTTCAACACGACCAGATATTGCACATGCAGTAAGTATCCTAAGTCAATTCAACACAAACTTCGGCAAACAACACTGGATTGCAGCAAAAAGAGTGCTACGCTATTTAAAAGGCACAGATAATCTTGGACTGAAATTTACCAAAACCGGAAAAAGCCTAATAGGATATGCTGATGCAGATTGGGGTTCATGTGTTGATGACAGACGATCATATACAGGATACAACTTTAACTTGGCAAATGCAGCAGTTAGTTGGGAATCCCGCAAGCAACGTACAGTTGCTATGTCAACTACAGAAGCCGAGTACATGGCTTTATCCGAAGCAACTAAGGAAGCAATTTACCTCAGACGATTTTTGGACGAAATCTTAAATCAACCACAAGCAACAACCATTTTTAATGACAACCAAGGTGCTGGACAACTAAGCAAGAACACAGTATTTCACAATCGTACAAAACACGTTGATCTACGCCACCATTTCGTAAGAGAAGCTATAGAACGAGAGGACATCAAGATTGAATACATGCCTTCAGATGAAATGCCAGCTGATGTTGTAACAAAATCCTTATCAGCACCCAAGCACACTAATTGTATCAAAAACCTTGGTATGTGTTTAGTATAATTATTCGAGTTGCAGTTTGAGGGGAAGTGTTGAAAATAAGCAAACCAGCAACTCACACTGTAGTACAATCTACTGTACTTATATCAATGAAGTATTTAATATCAAATTCATGTTTTTAGTTTTCAATATGAATTGAATTTTTTATTATTTTATTCTCTATTTAGCTCTTGAAAAATAAACAACTGTTATTTTTAAAGGATTGTTTTATTTGGATTCAAATATAAATCCCATACTACACGGCAAATATATTTAGCGTGCAATCATTTCATTTTGGCTTTTAAACCTAATTCATAGTTGATGGTGTTGGTTCTCTCAACTGTGTTTTTTTGAAAGCAAAAAATGAGGACTGTTCGCGAACATGACACTTAACGGCATGATGCATGATTTCGATGACATCGCAAACCAGCATGTAAATGAAAAAAAGATCAACGCCAGCGTGTTCGACACTTGACTAGCATGTTTGACATGTTCGATGATCAAGTTAGTAGGTATTGGGTGACCACGGCGTGGGAAAATTTTGGATGGTATGGTGCCCTTGAATTCGTTTGAGGTCACCGCGGTGTTTATTTAATGGGATGTTAATGGGGTGTTTAATGGGTGTTTAATGGGTTTATGTTTTGTTTGAGGTGGCCGCCGCTGCGCTATGGGTGATTTTGGAATTTAATTTTAAATTGAAATAAAAATGCACACTGCCGAGGCTGAGATTTGAACCGGGGCCTCTGGCGTGTCGCTCGAGTGACAGATGCACTAGGCTATCGGGGTAGTTGTAGGTTGATGTGTAAAAAGTCTACTTATGCGTACAAAAAAGTTATTTATAGAATCTTTTGGTATGTTGAGGCTTATAAAAAGTGTGACGGTTGGTGCTGGTTTGAATTTGTTTTTTTTGTTTAGCTTTAAGATAGAGAATTTGTCACGATCGATTTTTGGTTGTGCATTGATTGTGGATGAACAGCATGTCATGAGGTTTCTTTCTTTCAGGCATAGACACTGTTAGTTGTTCTATTTTTAGATTTAGATTTCAGAACTGAAAATTTGAATTTGAAAAATAATCTGTCTGCTGTTAGTTGTTCTATTTTTAGATCTTGTTGAAGGGAATTGTGACTTGGGAGTATCGTTTTTGCGTATTGTGTTTGCTGGACTGGGAGGGGAAGTAAAATATGAAAGGAAAGATTATGATGACAATGTATGTAGGGTTTTTTTGTTGGGAATTTCGATGGGTTGATATGGTATGGTAGCCAGAATGTGTAGGTAGAGAATTTTGAGCGATGTTCGATTGTGCATAGATTGCGTATTGTCAAGAAGATGCTCTGCAACTTAACTTGACCTAGAATTGCATACAAACAGCGAGTGGCCGTTGGTTGCGGATTTTTATTTTTTACTTTGGGGTTAGATTTCAGAACTGAAAATTTGAATTTGAAAAATAATATGTCGGCAATTAGTTGTTCTATTTTTAGATTTAGATTTCAGAACTGAAAATTTGAATTTGAAAAATAATCTGTCTGCTGTTAGTTGTTCTATTTTTAGATCTTGTTGAAGGGGATTGTGACAAAAACATGCTGCTAAGATGTTAAATGACATGCTCATGCACAATGTTGAATGTTATAAAAAGTGTGTGTGACGGATGGTAATGGATTGAATTTTGAATGGTTGACTATGTTTGAATAATCACAAAAGTCGGTTAGTGGTGGCTGCTTACTCTTTTAAATTTTGAATTGTAGATTTTATGAAAGAGGATCTGGTCATGTTGATGCATTTGATCGTTGAATGTGGATCTGGCATTTCAATGGAGCTGATGGGGGGTTGATAAATATAAGGAAGTATTTATGTGTCTTAGCATGCACAAGTGGAATCGAATTATCGAAAAAAGTATAAAAACAAATGTTTTAAAGTTTTCAGTATCAGTCATCAAAAAAAAGAACAATAAAATGAAGAACCGTCACAGTTCCACAGATAAGGAAGGAATTCTTGACATCTTCCAGATTTTTGAAAAATATCTGAGGGAGTTCTCCCAAGGCTGTAGGGAATTGCAGCATATACAAGATGCCTTAGAGGAAGAAATACGTTTGGTTAGAGAGGTGCCAACCTTGGAGAGGCTACAGAGTGTAGCACACCTCATCAAGATTTTAAACATTAGGAGCTGTGAGCTGGGTTTTGGGGATGATGTACCTATCATCCCTATAGAAATATATATGTTTTTGCAAAAATTTTAAAAATATAAGAAATAAAACTTTTTTTTAAAAGCAATAAAAAAAAATCATGTTTTTTTCTTCTTATCAGAGAGAGAATTCTTTGAAAAGTGTTTAGGCTTAGGTACTTACGGTGTGCTTTTTCCTTCGACTTTTATTACAGTATTGGGCGGCTACCGTGTTTATCTAAAACATCTCATACATCTTCATACATCTTCAGAGCTGTGAGCTGGGTTTTTGTAGAATCTTATGGGGATGACTGCGTTTATTGAATTTTAAGTTCGCTGCACCATGAAAAAAATATTACTACAATGAATCTAAAACTCAATTTGTTTGTTATCAGTAAAAGTAATAATTTATTTCCTTATGTAGGTATTGAGATTACATAGTTTAGTTTTTCTTAAATTTCTTAGGAATCCATGAGTTGTGTTTGGATGAAAACCCAAGCCATTTAACAAATATCTGATTTTTTTTCGTTTGAAGAACTTTTTCAATTAGGAATGTGTCGGGAAATCTTGTTTTTTGTAGTTCAAGTTCGTAGAATCCACCCTTAATTGGGGTACCTTCATAGTCTTCTAGTAGATATGTGACAGGATTTGTATGTTGCACTTTGATTATTTTGAAGATTTCCGTTGTCCAATTCGGTGTGTATCCTTTATCAAATACATGTTTGTATTTACTTATTCTTACGAAATCTCCAATTCTAAATTTCGGGGGAATATGAACTTTTACATGATTATATACTTTTGAGAGTAAATGCCTTTCATTTGCAGCATTTACCTCGGATGGTTTTATTTTGATTGTTCGATGAATAGAATTATTATATTTTTTAGTAAGCATATCTATTAAACCAATCCACCGATATGAACCACTTGCACTGAATTCCTTCCACATAAGTGTTTTTAAGGAACGATTAAATCTTTCAACAATAGATGCCTTAAGTGAAGTAAATGATGAATAATGATTGATTTTATATTTTTTCATGAGACTTTGAAAAGAGGCGTTGAAAAATTCTTTCCCATCATCAGTTTGTAAGTTTTTTGGGGTACGTGTGTCTTTACTGAAAATATGTTGCATAGCAATAGTGACATTGTGCCCTGTTTTGTTTTTGATGGGAACTGTCCAAGCAAACTTGGAAAATGTATCAATAACCGTGAGAAGATATCGGAAATTTTCATTATCATTTGAATAGACACCCATTTCAACTAGATCAGCTTGCCATAAATCATCTAATCCCTTAATAATAACTCGCCTTTTTTTAAAATTCCTCCGAGCAGGTTTATGTAATTCATTGACAACATCTCTTTTACTCATCTTTCTTTAAACTGATTGAAAAGAAAAAAACATTTCATTCTTATATTTGTTTATTTTGCAATCTTTTATATAATAGTATCAATTTTTTCATTCTTAATAATTTATTCTCAAGTATATAGCAAGCACATGTGTCTGGGCCTTCCTTACATTGATTCGAGGACCATGGGCAATTTATAAAATGACATCCATTGACAGACTCTGACGATGATACACCTTCAAACTGGTTCAAAAAACTCATAGTGTTCAGAAATTCCTCATAATGTTCCTCTAATAAGATATTCTGATTATGCTTAAGCAAGTTTAAAATATCTTCAATAATCAAAGTATATTTAATGTTAGACATAACGAATGAATTGTGACTTGACACTATGGTGTCTATAATTAAACTGATTCTACTTTCCAGTTGCTGAATCTTTCACCACAATATATGCATTTTTTAAAAACTGTTGTCGTAAATGATGGATTTCGTTTTGAAAGCTTCGCTGCATGTGCTCAATTTTTTCATCGACATAGGTTTTGGAAGTAGCGTCTCTCTTATCATAGGGTTCCTGAATATTTTGTAATCTTTTCAATTTTAAATCGTAATCTCCAGCTTCTGTTTTGAAGAATCCTTCGCCAGGTGGTCCTGGTATACCTTGTGGACCCCGCTCTCCCTGCAATCCTCGCGGCCCAATCCTTATTCTAGCTCTATTGGTAAAACGACCAAATTTGTCTTTACTCATAATATGTCTTTATACAATTATGTTTTTCTCTTTTAATTCTTCAACAATTGAGACAATTTCATTAGAGTGATTATTATTCCCTGCTTGTTGTGACCCAATTAAAAGCTTCAATCGATCTACAAGTTCATTCGGATCATCCCAATATATAAAGTCTTTCTTCATGCTTGATAATGTCATTAATCCACTTCCTAATGATGGTGTGGTATTCGCAAATAAATGTTTTATTATGTTGTATTTAGCACCACGATTACCTCGTACTTGTTTCTCTGAATCATGGGAATCTCTATGCGAATTGGTATCCGTTAATATAGTTTTATAGTTGTTTAAGTCTTCACTATTATATATTTTTTCGTTTGGTCTTTTCATGAATAGGAGCTCGTATAATCCATGTGTCCCTTTAAAGTTCTTAGTTTTTACATGTATATCATGTCCTTGAACTTTGAACTCACCATCTCCAATATATAACTTTCCATTTTTCAAGTATATACCATATATATTATCAATTAAATTGGAATTGTTAATAAATAGATCCAGATATTTTTTAGGAATGTCGGAAAATTCTTCATGAGATAACTGCTCTGCAAAATTCCGATGCTTAATGCGTTGACTTTTTCTAGTCTTCGAAAGTTCTAAATGGGTTCTTGGAGTACTATTATTGTTATCTGTAATGGCGTAACTAATGGAAGGTGACGGTGTAATAAATTCTTCTTCCTTTTTAGTGGGTTCAATTTTCTTTGTAGAACTTTGAAAAATATTTTTCTCATGATCTTCCTCTTGCTTAACTAATTTATTAAGTGGAGTAGTAATTGGTCTTAAAGCATCCTCTAATTGAGTTTCGTAAGCTTCTTTACCCCGTTTAAGAGCTTTGTATTTTTTTCGTAGTGCTTCTGTGGTTTTAATAAGTTCTTGTTTAAGTTTCACATCTATATGCATCATTTTTATTTGTTTGCTTTTTTATAAAAACAATCCGTAAATAAGGTTCGTATACATCGAAATAATCGAATTAATGGATTTAAGTTAAGAAAGATATTACAGGTACTTGTCTTAATTGATGAACTTTGATCATTGAACTGTGTGAATCGATTTTTAACTGTAGTATTGTGTTCATTAAACTGTAACGAAGTGTTCTCATAGAACATTTCTGCACATATGACACAAAATGATAATGTGTTTTGTTTTATAGGGAAGGGGTAAGACCGCTTTAAACAGAACTTTAGAAAAGGCTCCGAACAGCTTCAAAACGCTTTTTAAACAGCTCGTAACAGCTCCAAACCGCTTTTCAAACAGCCCCAAACAGCTTCAAACCGCTTTTCAAACCGCTCCGAACAGCTCGTAACAGCTCCAAACCGCTTTTCAAACAGCCCCAAACAGCTTCAAACCGCTTTTCAAACCGCTCCGAACAGCTCGTAACAGCTCCAAACCGCTTTTCAAACAGCCCCAAACAGCTTCAAACCGCTTTTCAAACCGCTCCGAACAGCTCGTAACAGCTCCAAACCGCTTTTCGAACTTTTGAACTGTATATTTACACTGTATTTAGTTTCAGAAAACTATCAAAGCCTTTCCTATAACGACCTTTGTTCAAAGACATATCTTTATCAATAACTAAAAAACCATGTTTAATGTTCCAACATTCTGCACATAATTTTTGAAATGTTGAAAACGACATATCTGAATTTACATGATCATTGTAGATATGTTTTAAGTTCATATCATCCTGTTTAAAGACGATTAGAAAATTAGCATTGTCTCTAATTAAGTGTTTGGGTATTCTGGTATATGTCTGGCCCAAATAAAAACTATCAATGTTATGATGTCGCCCCATGCTAAAGTATGTTCGAATAGTGTCTTGTTTTTCACAGGCAATATCATCAAATATAAATATAGAGTTTGGTTTAGCTTCTTCAGGTGGTATAACTTCACTGTTATTGGAAAAAGTAAAGAACCCCATATGCTTTATTGGTTGGACGGCTCTTCGTAGAAATTCATATTTTGGCTGTTGTAAAGATTTTGAATAAATATATATATTTTCAAATTTCAAGCCATTTGGATGTTGTAGCAAAGTCATCATTACATTAGTTTTTCCGCAATTTGATGGACCTGTTATCAAACCTCTTATGCTATTGGGCAATAATATACTGTGCTTTTTTGTTTCAATTCTTTTAACCAAATCCATGTTTTTTATTGGTAGCTGATGTTGTTGTTTTATGAATCGCATGATGACAAAAACTAAATGATTTTCCCATATATATCAAGGTTTTATTGAAAAAATGTCATAACATTATTAGTGACCTCTGCAAATCGTTGTATACCTAATAAAATGATAGATTTTTCTAATCAACCTAATAGTCAACGAAAAATTGTGAAAGGAGAAGGTTTATTGAATTCTGTAATTAATAAACTACCATTGGAACTTCACTTACCAGGTTACCAGTACTGTGGGCCTGGAACAAAATTGGAAGAACGTTTAGCTAAAGGCGATCCTGGGATAAACTTACTTGATCAAGCTTGTAAACAGCACGATATTTCATATTCCAAATTAAAGAATACACCTGAACGACATATAGCAGATAACATTTTAGCTGAAAAAGCTTGGCAAAGAGTTAAATCAAAAGACGCAGGTATAAGAGAACGAGCAAACGCATTATTAGTCACCAACTTGATGAAAGCTAAAGTAAAGTTTGGAATGGGTATAACTGATAAAAAAACTAAAAAGAGCAAGTGTAAGCTCACATTTAACAAATCAATTAAAGATGTGGGAAAAATTGTTATTACTAAAAAACCCTACAATTTAAACAGTGCTATTAAAATAGCTTTGTCAGCGGCTAAGAGAATAATTAAGCGAAACAAAAATATTAAGACACCAAGAGTTATATCTGTACCTAAATCAGGTGGAATAGTACCATTCCTTGTTCCTCTTTTTGCAGGACTATCAGCACTAGGTGCATTATCTGGAGGTGCTGCAGGTATAGCTAAAGCTGTGAATGAGGCTTTTAATGCTAAAAAAGATCTAGAAGAAAAGAAACGTCATAATACAAAGATGGAATCTATTGCAATGGGTAATGGACTACATCTAAAACCTTATAAGAAGGGTCTTGGATTATTTTTACATGTGCAGCCAAAAAACTTTTAGATTCGCTACCCAAACGTGCATTGAATGAATTGGATATAATTCATTTTGCAAAAATGAATATTCCTCATTTTCGTGGTGTTTTTATGCGAGATAATTTACCCCGGTATAAGCCATGGAAAAATGAATGTGGAATCGTTAATCTAGATTCTTTAAAAGGACCAGGAACACATTGGGTAGCATATTGTAAAAAAGGCAAACTAATTGAATATTTTGATAGTTTTGGGAATCTTCAACCTCCTATTGAAGTAATTCATTATTTAGGTTTAAATATCAAATACAATTATACTAAGTACCAAGATTTCAATACCACTAATTGTGGTCATTTATGTTTGAAATTCTTATATGATTGTTACTTCTAATAAATATAAAGATTATTTTTTGAAAAAATATTCATTGTTTATTTCATCGTCATGGCATTGACACTTACACTAAGCGGGGAAACTTCCTATCTATCAGCTGAATATTTCCCCCCATTAAACTTGAATAGGGATTACGTTTGTGGCCTCGTAGATTTTCAAACATATAACTCAATTCCAAATGTGGATGAACGAAACAATTTGTTCCATATTGGAGAAAACGAAATCGAAATTCCAGTAGGATCCTATGAAATAGATGACATTGCGTTCTTGATTTCTAAGACATTGTTAATGCAAAATTCTACCGCCAAGGTAAAGATAGAAGCAAACAATAATACATTAAAAGCAGAAGTTGAGAGTAATGAGATAATTTACTTCGATAGACCTAGGTCTATTGGAACATTATTGGGCTTTGGTAAGCGTGTACTTGAACAAGGTATAACTCATATGTCAGATTTAGCGGTTGACATTAATAAAGTAAACGTCATAAGAATTGAGTGCAACATAATTGTTGGTTCCTATTTTAATAATACTCCTGTACACACTATTCATGAATTTTCACCGGAAGCAGGAGCAGGGTATAAAATCATAGAGGTTCCAAAAAATGTCATCTATTTACCTGTGAACGTCAAGCAAATAACTTCTTTATCATTAAGGCTTGTAGATCAAGACGGTGATCTAATAAATTTTAGAGGAGAAACAATAACCATTCGATTACATTTAAAACCGAAATCAACGTAATGTTACTCTATAATGATTATATATCTGACATCAAAGGTGATCATTCAATTAGTTCTGAAAAGACATCAAACCGATCAAGATCAAGATTGTCTCTTGAAAACAAAGCATTTCTACTATCACTAGGATTTGTCCTGAAATAATAAAAAGAAAAAATAATAATAAAATGAGTCAAATACTAAATATTAGTCACTATCCTGATTATGATAATAGCATTACAAAATTTGAGTATCATAGTTATTCAGCATTTCTTCAATCCTTCAATGCCAGTGATGAAATACGTATCCCTATACAACAGCAAGATCTGTGCATTTTACCCAGTGAAAGTTTCATTTATGTAGAAGGAAGTCTGACAAAAGCAGATGGAGGAGTTTCTTCCACAGCAAAACTATGTAACAATGCTATATCATTTCTTTTTGAGGAAATACATTATGAACTCAATGGTGTCGATATTGAAAGCAATAAAAATGTTGGTATTACAACATTATTAAAAAATTTTATATCATTAAATGAAAATGAAAGTAAAAGTTTGGAAAATTCTTCATGGACTGGAAAGGATAGTATTTCACTTTCATCGGGTAGTTTTAACTTTTGCATTCCATTGAAAAATCTTTTAGGATTTGCTGAAGATTATAAGAAAATCATTATAAACGCAAGACATGAATTGATTTTAATTCGAACTCGAACTGATGAAAATGCCTACATTAATACAGAAAAAGAAAATTTAAAAATGGCAATCCATAAACTACAATGGAGGGTTCCTCACATTACCTTATCCGATTCCAATAAATTGGTACTATTGAAACAAATTCAATCGAAACCAATTAAAATGCATTTTAGAAATTGGGAAATGTATGAATATCCTACTCTACCTACTAACACGGATCATGTATGGACAGTTAAAACCTCAACACAACTTGAAAAACCTAGATATATTATAATTGCACTACAAACAGCGCGTAAGAACTATCTAAACAAAGATGCTAGTAAATTCGATCATTGCGATGTTAGCAATGTGAAAGTATATTTGAACTCAGAAGCATATCCTCGTGAAGATTTAAATTTGAAGTTTAATCTAAATCAATATGCTATTCTCTATGAGATGTACAGCAAGTTTCAACAATCATATTATCAGAAGCCACCACTACCACTCTTATCTCCACAAGAATATAAAGACATTGCTCCAATTATTGTTATTGACTGTTCTCGCCAAAATGAATCAATTAAAAACGGACCTGTCGATGTAAGAATTGAACTCAAAACGTCCACCCCTGTTCCAGATTTAACAACAATGTATTGTCTTATTCTTCACGATCGTATAGTTGAATACAATCCAATGACAGGAGAAGTTCAAAAACTTATCTAACACGTGACAATTTGTATACCTTTTTCAATAATAAAATATTTTATTACTCTATAAAAAAACATGGTGGTTTATTTTATTTATATTTTTATTTTCAAAAAGTCAAGAAGAAGAAGAAAAACATAATTGAATTACAAAATTATCTTTTGAATCCTCTTTTAAATCCATATGGCAATGAACTGTAATTGCTAAGAAAACGTCTCACTTTTATTCATCGCGTAGGCGGGTCGATTGCTTCCCTAGCTTATCTTAAAATTAAAATTTCAACTCCAAAAATATTCTTTGCTGCAGCACGCAGCGCGGCGTCCCCTTCAACAAGATCTAAAAATAGAACAACTAATTGCCGACATATTATTTTTCAAATTCAAATTTTCAGTTCTGAAATCTAACCCCAAAGTAAAAAATAAAAATCCGCAACCAACGGCCACTCGCTGTTTGTATGCAATTCTAGGTCAAGTTAAGTTGCAGAGCATCTTCTTGACAATACGCAATCTATGCACAATCGAACATCGCTCAAAATTCTCTACCTACACATTCTGGCTACCATACCATATCAACCCATCGAAATTCCCAACAAAAAAACCCTACATACATTGTCATCATAATCTTTCCTTTCATATTTTACTTCCCCTCCCAGTCCAGCAAACACAATACGCAAAAACGATACTCCCAAGTCACAATTCCCTTCAACAAGATCTAAAAATAGAACAACTAACAGCAGACAGATTATTTTTCAAATTCAAATTTTCAGTTCTGAAATCTAAATCTAAAAATAGAACAACTAACAGTGTCTATGCCTGAAAGAAAGAAACCTCATGACATGCTGTTCATCCACAATCAATGCACAACCAAAAATCGATCGTGACAAATTCTCTATCTTAAAGCTAAACAAAAAAAACAAATTCAAACCAGCACCAACCGTCACACTTTTTATAAGCCTCAACATACCAAAAGATTCTATAAATAACTTTTTTGTACGCATAAGTAGACTTTTTACACATCAACCTACAACTACCCCGATAGCCTAGTGCATCTGTCACTCGAGCGTCAGTCGATCTTTGACTTTCGAGCAAGAAAGACTTCAGCGGAGACAGTGTTGTACTAATAGTATATTTTCAAGTGAGTGCAAGTTCAAGTGCAAAAAAAGTTATCGATTTGATAACTGAAAAGTTAGCGAAGTGGTAGAGTGGCGGACTCTGAAGCCAAGGGTCGTGGGTTCAAATCCCACTCAGAGGCGACAAAAATTTTAGAAGCTTTTTTTCACAATCGGGCGGTTGAAAACGTCATTGATTGGGAAAAAAAGCAGATGGTAAAAGAGAAGAAGGCAGGGGCATCGAAAGATGCCTCTGCGAGTAAAGAATTGCTGGAATCAATAAATTCTACAGCAGCGGCAACAACAACAAATACAACAGCAGCGGCAACAACCGCAAAACCGATAGCGGCAACAACCGCAACAACATCAGAGGCAGCTGGAACTGCAGTTAAGAGGAGGCGGCGCCTAAAGGTAAAGCCGAATTTAGTGCCCCGAAAGCAGAAGGCGAAGGGAGCGGCAGAGGAGGTCGATGACGATTTAATGTCGACGGACACAGAAAGCATCGTAAGTCTCAACTCGACTTACGATTATGAGTCAAACGGTGGCGAAGGCCGTTATACAGGTAGCGGCAATTCGTTCGCTGCCTTGGCAGACAACGACAACAACGAAAACAACGAAAACAACGAAAACAACGAAAACAACGACAACAACGATGAAGATGAAAATCGGATGCGGTTTCTCACCGAGACGCTGGGAAAATTAAGTAAGGAAATTGCCGAGATTAAAGAAAGGCAAGAGGCTCGCAGGCGAGCGGAGAGGGAGGCGCATCAACAACAGTCGCAGTCAAAAGTTGATGCGCCAAAACAACAACAGCGACCAGCAGCAGCAGAAAAAACTGCAAACAAAAAAACTGCGCCCGTGCAGCAACGCGGGACTACAGCTAAAAAAGCTGAAATAATTAATAAAACTGCTACCAATGAGCAGCCACGGGGGACCGCGGCTATAAAAGCCGCGACAACGAGTCAAGCCCAAAAGCAGCAGAAGCAGCCAGCAGAACAACAGCAGCAGCCAGCACAGCAGCAGCCAGCACAACAACAGCAGAAGAAGCCACAAAAAAGCAGGGTGCCCCCTATTAACACCCTAAAAATGGAGTTGCAAGCAACGAAAAATATATGTAAGTCCGCCATTGGCGATAAATTTACTATAAAACGATTAGGTCAAGATCGGCATGCGATCCAATGTGAAAACATTGGTGACCATAAGATCGTTCGGGAGTTGTTGAAAGTGACAGCCACCGAACATTTTACTTTTACTCCCAAAGAGGAGAAACCAAAATGTATGTTGTTGAAAGGGGTAGAACCTACCTCTGACCCAGAGGAGCTCTTAGTTGAACTCCGCAGGTTGGCGGGCGACGATCTCGAGTTCATCGGGGTCAAGTCGTTCACCACGGCCAAGGCAAGACGGGAGAAGCGGCTATTGCCGATGTTCCTCGTCACTTTATCACCCAATAGCCGTCTGGAGAGTCTAAGGAAAATCTCCGTCCTGGACTACCAGATGGTAAGATGGGAAAAATTAAACAGGCACGGGGACATTTTACAATGTCTTCGTTGCCAACGGTTCGGTCACGCCGCATTCAACTGCCAAATGCAGTCGAGGTGCGTCAAGTGTGGAGAGAACCACAACGACAAAGAGTGCAAGCTCGGTGAGACAAGGGTCGAAGACAAGACCCTACTGAAGTGCGTTCTCTGTGGTGGAGATGGGCACCCTGCTAATTATCGGGGTTGTCCTCGATACCAGATTATTAAGAAATCAAAAAAAGCTGCTCCAACAGCAACTAAGGATGAGGGAAGGCAAACAGCCAGACCAATTCCAAGGGCCGTCGTTCCCGAAGTCTCCTACGCCCAAATGGCGTGGGGGGCTGGGAAAACGGCACAGCCTCCTCAGAAAGCGGCCGCACAGCCATCTGTGTCAAAGGCTGCTACTGGGGAGTCAGAGGTGATGGTCGCTCTGCGTGTCATTCAGGCACAAATGAGTGAACTATCGCGGCAAATAAGTGAGCAGGCGCGTAGGGTGGATTTAATCTACCGTGCAGTGCCTTCGCTTGCGCAATTTTTGGGTTAACGGGCGCGCTGCCGGAGAGGCCTTTCAAGATCCTAGCCGTGAATGTGAATTCGCTGGTTAGGGTAGAACGACGAGCCAACTTTTCTGAGTTGTTAAAAGACCAACGTCCCGATGTATGTATGGTTAGCGAAACTAGGCTAAACCAGCATCACAATCTGACGAATAATAATTACAATATCGTAAGGAGGGACCGACCCAACTCGACTTTCGCGGGTGGGGTTGCGATCTTCATACGTAAGGGCATTGCTCATAAGGTAATATATAGTGGTGAAGTACGCCGATTCCAGTTGCTGGAAGCGTGTATTGTATGCATCCCTCTCCAACAGGGGAGGCGCTTGTATGCGGTCGCGATCTATGCGCCGGAGGCTTCTCAAAATTCATGTTTTATAACAGAGCTTGAAACACTTTTTCGATGTCTGAAGCTGAACTCAGAAGAAAACTATTTCCTTTTGGCCGGTGATTACAATGCTAAACACCAAGATTGGGGAAATCAATTAGCCAATCCAAGGGGGACCCAGCTATTCAATTGGCTGGGGCTCCACAGCATTGAGTGTAAAGTCGATCTGCTGGCTACTGACAGGCCTTCATATCCTCGAAGTGGCTCTTATTTGGATCTATTGCTTTTAGACTCAAGACTGAGACTGACCGACGACATTCTTCGACGGACGAAAAATTGTTTGACGACGGTTGAGTACGACAGTGACCACTGTGGACTTGCCGCCGTCATACTGCTTCCGAACGACCTTGTGGAACTGGAGGAGTACGTGCCGACGCACTCTTACAACTACGGTAAGACACGTTGGCCGCGCTTTTCCGGTGCCGTCTCAAGGGAACTTCGTTCGAACGGTATTGCGCCACCATGCAACAGGAATCTGTCGAACGTTGAGATCGATGGATACCTGCAACGTATGGAGGATGCAATCCGTAGTACAATGGACAGGACAATTCCTAAATATAGGCAACATGACGCTACGAACATGTACAGAAACTCGACAATAGACGCACTTTACAAACAAAAAAGTAGACTCCTGTCGAGACTCAAATTCTTGCACAGGAGGTTTACTGACCGACACGATTTGGAGATTAGAACTCTGAAGTCACAGATCAAAAATCTCCAACAGTTAATTAAAGAAAATTACAGAATATCTATATCTCTTTTCTGGAACAACAAAATTCGGGCTGTACAATCCAACAACCCGAGTATGTTTCCGGAAATAAATAAAATTTTTAGGAGAAAAGATCAAAATGACCTTCAGGGTATCAAACTCCAAAGGACGACAGAGAACAAAAACTTACTTTTGACAATAGGGATAGATCCTGATGAGGCCATCTTGGATGATGACCACTTTATAGTGGAAGATGCTCAAGAGAAGGTAGAGACTGTGGGTGCTGTTTTCGAGCGAGTATATAAGGTGAATGAGTGCATTCGCCCGAATTACGACCTCGAGAACAGAGCCTTCGTTGGACACTTCTATCTTAGAGACGAGATCTCGCATTGGCGATCCGAGAATCCTGGTTTCACTAGGTTCAATGATGACCGACTTGCAAATGCAGTCATCGCCCAGCGAAACGGGGATAACACCCTGTTCGTTTCTAAGATGGACCTCGAGAACATCTTTCACAAAATAAAGAAAAAGAAGTCAGCAGGAGTCGACGGCATACCCAATGTTGTGCTGCGAAACCTCCCTGCGGAAGCGGTGGACATATACACCACGTTGTTCAACAATGCGCTGAATAATGCATATTATCCAGTGCGTTGGAAGACGGCAGTGGTCCATCCTATCCTTAAAAAAGGTAAGGATGGTTCCAATCCAGCAAATCTCCGGTCAATTAGTCTTCTACCGAGTATCAGCAAGGTATTTGAGAAAGTTCTCAATAGAGCTCTGTCCACATGGGCTGAGGACAAACATATTATTCCAGAAAATCAGTTCGGTTTTAAGGCGGGCCATGATACCACACATGCCGCGTCTAAACTAGTATCAGATATTCAATGGAACAAAGCTAAAAATCAGTGTACGGGTGCATGCCTGGTTGACTTGGAGAAGGCTTTCGATACCGTTTGGTTAGACGGTCTTTTTTATAAGTTGATCAGATATGGCATGAGTAAACCACTACTATATATTCTGAATGACATGCTTCATGGTAGAACGTTTGTTGTGAAAAGTTGCAATAGAACTTCTACCAGAACTTTTAAAATACAGAACGGTCTGCAACAAGGAGCGGTGAATTCTCCTATTCTATTTAGCATTTTCACCGGCGATCTAATTGGTTCTCTTCACCATGCTATAGCGTACGCCGACGACCTTATTGCGTACAGAACAGGTCCAAAGATCGAAGTCATCAGAATACTTTTGCAGCGTGACTTCGATAAGATCCAGCAATATTGCGATGACTGGAAGTTGAAAATCAACGTCCAGAAATCGGAAACAATTGTGTTTAGAACCTCGTTGGCTCGGGCCTCATGGGATACGAGAAAGAACTGGCGAAAGCTGGTGATCGTTGATCTACATGGCAACCCACTGCCAAACAAAGTAGTAGTCAAGTATCTCGGCATTTGGCTAGATCAGTATCTATATTTTAACAAACATATGGATGCAGCTCTGGCCAGGGCTAGAGGAGCTTTTGCTCTGACAAGGCGACTGTTTCATAGCAGTCAACTTGATAGCAGAGTGAAGGTGATTTGCTACATGGCCCTCATAAGGCCAATGATTGTCTATGGGTGCCCCGTGTGGTTCAATGTTACAGCGTCTCAAATGGAAAAGATTCGGGTGTTTGAGAGACAGTGTCTGCGTACCTGTCTTGGATTGCACAGAACACCAGAGTCGGAGTACAGAAAATATTATCCTAATGAGGTCCTTTACAACGGGGCTCAAATAAACAGGATCGACAACTTCATTATAAAACTGACTCGTGGTCACACTGCAAGAGCGATGACCTCGACCAATGGCCTGATTTTTGGGGCTTATTACCCCAACACTGAGTATATGGAGAAAACGCGCTTCAGTGGATTTGTCCCACCGGAGGCTTTCCTCTATTTTGATATGGTAGGGCTGATTCAGGATAGATTGGCGGTTCCGCTAATCTACCACGTCTGCCGGAAGTCCGTGGAACGACGGCTCCTTTACAACCGAGACGTCACCGCAGTAGGCGGAGAAGCTGAAGAGCTCCTCCGGTTCAGTAGGGCGGTTTCAGATCGCGATCGTCGTGACGTTGTTAAAACGTCGAAAATGTTCTGGTGGTTGTCCGACCAACAAATTGATATTGATGATGATAGTCAGTCGCCAATGGCTGGCTTACAAAGGTTTAGCGTGTAAGTCTTAGGGTATAGGGGGTGGGTGCAGTGGCAAACAAAAAAATCACAAAAATCCAAAAAAAAAAAAAATTACAAAATACAAAAAAAAAAAAAAAAAATTATAAAATACAAAAAACCCAAAAAAAATTACAAAATACAAAAAAAAAAAGAAAAAAAAACACAAAATACAAAAAACCCAAAAAAAAAAAAATACAAAACACAAAAAAAAAAAAAAAAAGCTACTGTGGCTGCTCTAGATTTAAGTAGATTTAAGTAGTTTTAATTAGTTTTAATTAGTTTTAATTAGTTTTAAGAAAACACAAAAAAATGATCATGAAAGCTAAGTTTTTTAAAAAAATTTTCTTAGTTTTAACTAGTTCTAGTTTGTAATTAATAAGGTATCTTTAGGCCGAAAGGCATTAGTAGTAAGATATTGAATAATTTAGAGTACCCGCCTAGGGTCAGTAAGTTAATTAAGTTATTGTATAAGCTAGTTTTACACATTTTTGCTAGCATGTAAGTAGATATAAGAAAAGATTAATAAAAATGAATTTAAAATGAAAAAATGTCACTCGAGCGACACGCCAGAGGCCCCGGTTCAAATCTCAGCCTCGGCAGTGTGCATTTTTATGTCAATTTAAATTAAATTAAATTCCAAAATCACCCACAATCCCCTTCAACAAGATCTAAAAATAGAACAACTAACAGCAGACAGATTATTTTTCAAATTCAAAAAAGCTAAACAAAAAATACAAATTCAAACCACCACCAACCGTCACACTTTTTTATAAGCCTCAACATACCAAAAGATTCTATAAATAACTTTTTTGTACGCATAAGTAGACTTTTTACACATCAAACTACAACTTCCCCGATAGCCTAGTGCATCTGTCACATGCGCGACACGCCAGAGGCCCCGGTTCAAATCTCAGCCTCGGCAGTGTGCATTTTTATTTCAATTTAAAATTAAATTCCAAAATCACCCATAGCGCAGCGGCGGCCACCTCAAACAAAACATAAACCCATTAAACACCCATTAAACACCCCATTAACATCCCATTAAATAAACACCGCGGTGACCTCAAACGAATTCAAGGGCACCATACCATCCAAAATTTTCCCACGCCGTGGTCACCCAATACCTACTCAAGTTCGATGAGAATATTCGACGATAATGTTCAAACGACGAGTTTGTCCGTGGTTAATAGCTCGCTCAACCCAACTTAAAATGAAAACAGTTTCGATCAATGATTTAAGCTGTGAGAATTGTAGTGTCCACTGCAGCGCTGGGGTAGACTAATTAGTCGGTGGGCCCGTGAGCTCGAACTCTGACTCGAATATCTTCTTTTCACTCAGCTTTCCAGTTTCATCTCGCCGAAATCGGCTTTGATAGCATAAAAGACCAGTAATTTGTGTGGATGCACAACATTAGCATCCTTTAAAAAATGATATCAAATAGTTCTGCATTGCAAGTGGCGATATTTGGGGCTGCATAATAACTCCTCTACTTACTTACTCACGTGGGCATGGTTCGGGGTAAACCAGAGCCTCAACCAACATCTTTCGATAACGACTTGAATATCGGGCGAACTCATTCCAAATTTTGCTTTGTCGGTTGAGGTCTCCTTCCACTTGATTGCGCCATTCCGATTCCGCGATTTCCATGCAATTTGTTTTCTAAAACCTTTCGAGGTAGAGCGTTGATGTTCATCCGCTCTACATACTCGTAGCTCAGCCATAGTAGCCTCGCGATGCGTATTCTTATAGCCATGTCGCGGTAAAGCTCATACAATTCGTTGTTGTATCTTCTTCTCCACCTATTTTTTTCGCATACGGGACTAAAAATCATTTTGAGTACTTTTCTTTCGAAACAACCAAGCGTTTCCTCATCTGCATTCGATGAGGTCTATGTTTCCACACCTTAAAACAGGACCGGCATGAATAAGGTCCTATAAATAGTAGCCTTGGTTTTTCTAGACAGGGTTTTGTTTCTCATTTGCCTTCTTATCCCAAAAGAGCATAACTATTGGCAAGAGTTATTCTCCGTTTGATCTCCGCACTGATGTTGTTTTCCTTGTCTACAGCAGGTCCTCGGTGAACTATCTCCTGTACTACCTCGAATTAATGTATGCCTTTTGTGATGTTTTGTCTAATTCGAGCTACAAGTCAAAAAGTAAAGAGGTACTTGTGAGATTTTATTTTCATTTATCGACAAACTGAAAATTTACCCTCTTGTAATTAAAATTAGTTCAGCAGTGGTGCAGATGGACGCGGTAGCTCGAATCTCGTCCCGTCAGGCCATACTTTTCTTTCATCCTCCCAATTTAATCTGGCAGCAGCTCTTAAGATTTTACCTGAAATCGCAACCAATTTTTTCCATCCACACCACACCACATAATATAAAAAGGAGGTTGCTCCCCTGGTAGTGCAATGGACTAGTAATTGTTACAAGTGCTCCCACTTTTAGTACAAGATTTATCCATAAAGTTTCAGGTTTTCATAATGACAGTCACAAAGTAATGACTTTCGTTAAAAACTCAAATAATTTTATTCTAATTTCATCTTGAAATTCAAATCAAGTCACAAAACCAAATCATGTGTGTCCTTGGGAGTAGATTGCTTATAAAACGGATACAAAATGCTTCCCATCTGCTTCACTATTTCTGCAGCGCAGTAAAGCAAATACAAAAAGCGTTGAAATGTAAGAAAAAAAAATATATAAATAAACCCATACATACATGTCCTTGTATAACAAATAATAATTTCCATTTCGCTTATCTCGTTGAAAAACGAAACCCAGAGGGAGCCACTACAACTATAGAAGTGGTTCAATTTTCTGTTGAATATTCCGAATATTGCTAGCACTTATCTTTAATCCTTGGGTTGTGCTGCAGAGAGGGCACCAGACTCTCCTTAAAGAACGCAATAAGCGAGCGCTGCACACAGTGATTTTTATATGAGCGGTCGAAAACAGATATACACAGTCACACACCTACCACTCTACTATGCACCAGGGTGTATATTTCTGCGGTATAAGGTAAGTATTTCTGTCACGGACACTGTTGAGACACTTGGACCTTTATTTGTTTTGGCAACACATAAATGTTGTATCCCTTGATATTTCTTCTCCGCGTGGAGGGTATGGTAAAGACCCCCTCATAGACTTATAATGCAATGAGTTTATAGTTCCACTACCAACTGCAACTACCATAGAAGATGGGTGTGGCGGTGGTCAGAAGATTAATAAAAAATTCATGAACGTTGCTCTCAATTTTTCAAAGCGCGGTCGCTCGGTCGGTTCGAGCTTTAGAGTGGCATTGCAAATTATTCTGAGCTAGAGCGCTCATGGTTTCTCTATCCCCGTCTTATAGAGTTTAATACCATGGCTATTGCAACGTGATAAAAAATACAATCTTCTTCCATTTTTGCATTGCAAAGGTTTTATTCTTTGTTGTTTTTGTTTCTTTTTTATGAATATGTAGAAGGAGGAATGAAATACTTCTTGGCTGTGTGGTCAAGCTTGCCCATGGTTGTGTATTAAATTTTTCCTACCTCGAATATTC
The DNA here is from genome assembly GCA_914767635.1 of Melanostoma mellinum. NCBI lineage: Eukaryota > Metazoa > Arthropoda > Insecta > Diptera > Syrphidae > Melanostoma > Melanostoma mellinum. Next base: position 37,674,673 of record OU612060.1, on the reverse strand, counting down.
ATCAGTTATTGGTGTGAAGGGTTTTCGTTCGTGGGTTTTGTGCGGTGCACTCGTTTTTACACGGATAGTGTTTCAAAGTTTTTGGAACGGAATGTAGATAATCTTAAAATAAGTTGCAATGCTTATTTATATTTTCTGCTTCTTTTTTTGTTTTGGAATCAAATTAAAAAATTAAGCTCATTCAAACAAAAAGGTGTTAAGTGTTAACGGCTGAGCGCTGAGGATGCGGTACAAGAACATGAACTCACAACAGAAATCACTTAACCCAACTTACAGCGCAATTTTGTTGCACATCATGTTTTGTGTAGTTTTTCTTCTTTTTTTTTTTTGTTTTGTTTTACTTTTCTAAAGGATTAGCAGTCGTTGTGTAAGCATTTGAAATTAACTATGTACATACATTTTCTGTGGCTTGCGTGTTGCGGTTTTAAGACGCAAACTTTCCAAATTCTAAAGGAAACAACGTTGTACAAAAAAGGATATATAGAAGTGCATGGATTAACTTAAGTAATACGACCGCATGCCATGAAATGTTTGTGTCAGGTTGCAGATAACATTTTCGTTTTGAAGAATTGTGTGCTTTTCATTCTTTAGTTTGTACCTACCTACGAGGAGATAGGAACATGCAGTTGTAGAAGGTTAAGTGAAAAGAGGATTAAAGTAAAGAGTGGTATTTTCAGTTTGAAGGTGCTGAAATGATGTTATGAAATAAACTCAAGGATTTCAGACTAAGGATTTGTCGACTTACGAAATCGAAATCTGAATCATCTACGATTTGGAAAAGTGTGAAACTTTTAACTCGTAGCTGGGATTCGAGGCAAAAAGCAACAGAAAACTCAAACAATAAATCAGTCGTTTCTTTAGCTTGGAGTGAAAAAAAAGCGTGGAATCAGTTCTACTTCTGATGAAATCCGAGATCAAAGAATGGCTTCTCTACACACTTCAAATTTTAAAGAACAACATGCGATATTCTCGTATTGACTCTCTTCAGCGTTACAGAAGCAGTCAGTGAGTCACTGATGAGTTTAGTTAAAGTTCCAAATGCATAGCACATTGGTTCGGGATATTACTGATTGAAGGGAATTAGATGCTGAATTAGACTTGAATTTAATTCTATCAAAATTGTTCTTGGATTAGACAAAACCAAAACCAAGGGCCTGGGCTGTAACACAAGGCTACAATTCTACAATTGAAGAAAGATTTGAAGCATTTGAAGCCCATTACACTTCTATAGGAGAGCAAGCAAACTTGTGGCTTTGTGTTTCAGACATTTTTTACATTTGTCATAATTCACTCGTACTTCAGGTACTTGTAGTCTTGTGTTACAAGCTTTGGAAATAAGAAAAACTGGAGCTTTTTACTATTTATAGGACCTTAGTGCTGTCCTGCTTTACGGCGCGGAAACAAAGACCTCATCAAATGCTGATGAGGAAACCCTTGGTTGTTAAAAAAAGTGCTCCAAATGATTCTAAATATGCGAAAACAATGTGTTGAGAAGAAGATACAACCACGAATTGTATAAGCTGTACCCCGACATGGACATAGCTAGAAGAGTACGCATCGTGAGGCTACGATGGGTGGGCCATTTAGAGCCTCCACAGGTATCACGTTTCAAAAGCATTTATCTCTTTACCGTTCGGAATCATCAAAATTCTGCTTGTCCACTTTATGGTATAGTTTACAGAAACCGAACTTCGAGCTGTGCTAGGCTATATTATTTTTGTTTATTTCCTTCTTTTTTTTTCAAAAACCGAATTAACGATTTTACTTAGAGCAAATCTTCCTTTCTTCACCGTTATTCATTAAATCAATTTATATTTATTATAACAAAACTTACAGCCAATAGTTTTTAACTAATGGCAGTTGGAAACTTTATGAACTCGTCCTTAAACCGCACAATGATTAGAACTAGCAAAACATATAGGTATTTTTGCCCCCAGACAAGAAAGTTTTGACAGAGAGACCGTTTCCATATGCCCTCGATAATATTCGCTCCCAACACTTCCACCCCTCAAAAATGAAAAAAATAGAAGGAAAGTTATCCATTTTGTCAGTTGGTTTTTCGTTAAAAAAAATTTTAATTCAATGAAAAATGAAGCGACATAAAAACGACAGAAACGGCGCTTTCAAAATAAATGCTCTAGTTAGGGTTAACATAGCATAAAGAACATTCCATCTGTTTCCAATCCACAATAGTTTTACCCGCCCAGCAGAGTAGTGTTTCTTTATTAGAAAAGTAGAAAAAAACATGAAAAAAAAACTACCAAAAACGCCCACTTCGTATATACCCAAGTGACTTGTCGGCGAATTAAACTTTCCATCGATGAAAAATGAACAATTTTAATGGTTCTTGACAGCTCTATAAGGCTAAGCAAATCGAACACCAAAAAGCTAACACCATTCCATCGGATAAGTTCGTTCTTTTTCTTCCTTTATTTTTTTATTTTTTTATTTTATAGCGGTTGCTGTGGATCTCACGCAGTTATGCGGATTGAGATTATAGAACATAGTTGCTTACTGCACTTTAGCCCGTTACCACCCTTTAAATTTCCCCAGTGAAATCAGGCAGACATGCTGCTGATGGCATGGAATGGCATGGCAGTGTGTACATCTTTAGTCCAGAAATAAAAACTGGTTAAATCCCAATGGCTTGGATTGCATTATTCTGCTGCAACAATCGAAGAAAAGGAGGAAGCATTTTCTGTTTTAATAAAAATCTGTAGAGACTGGGTTTGCTATAGAAATAAACGGGACCTCAGTAGAGTTGTTGAGGGCCTGATGAGCAATGAAGGAGTATGAAAAAGATGTCTAAAAAGGACGATATCTTGTTTTCATTTTAAAACTCTGGTTGCGTATTTGACAGTTTGTCAATTGATTTGCAAGTTGTCAAAGTAGAGCAATTATTCATGAGGTTATCCACTCACTTTCATGAGTCCCAAGAAGGATTGATTTCTGGAGAAAAACACCCCTTTCCACAGAAAATGGAATTTGTCGAAGGAATATCAGAGCCTAGCCTGCTCAGCAAAATGCATACCATTCTGACATCACATCAGCTTTGATTCATGGCCCTCATCTGAAATGAAACCTCTTCATCAAATCCGCTCCCGTCAGCAATCCCCAATATGTTATACAAATAAAAACTGAGCAGAGAAAAATGATCTCAAGCATGACTTTTTGGAAAAAAGAAAACAACCAGAAAAGAAAATAATAAAAGAAAAATATTTATATAACGAAAGTATTTTCGTGACACCACTATGCGTTTGATTTATTATCGCAGGATTGAACTCGGAAATATCCTGCGAGTGGATAAAAAATTGAAATAATTTGCAAGAGAAAGTGGAAAAATATACTCAACTACATGAAAATCATTGTCGTCCCAATAGTGAGTGAAATGACGTAATGTCTCACTTATTTAGCTGTGTCGGTGTCAGAGGCTCCAACACACATGCGTGATTGAGTTGTAAAGAGAAATTGTATCCTTTTTTAAACGAAAAAAAGGATCAGGGGTTTCGGGGAATTATGTGTCGCAATTTGTTTTTTTTTTTTTTGCATGTGCCTACTACCTTCTATCCCAAAAGGACAAACGGGATGAAAAGCGGAAGGAAGAAGTATAAAACTCCCAGTAGATTAATGATGTAAATGGATAAACCTACTTTAAGGGAACGAAGGTTGTAGTGAAGTACAAAAAATAAGGCAATTGGTAAATATAAGCCTTGCGACCTCTCTCCAATACTCTACCTTGTACCGACGGCACCTTTGGCAGATGGATGGCAAGTCATTTGGGCAGCAAAGGATTATCACTTGGATTACATTAAGTTTTAATGCCAAAGCATTGAAATCAATTCACTAGAGCTTTGTAAGGGATGTTAAAGCATTTATCAAAATCAACTAACAATTTTGAGAGGAAAAGAAATTGATTACTGCAAATTACCGTACATGTTCATGAAAGTTTTGGTTTTTGATTAAGAAAATTGTTGCTGTTCTTTTGATGGGAGAGGAAGTTTTTAATGAAGGTTTGTGTAAGGTATTACTTGGGGATTGTGTTTGAAATCACTGAAAGTTAAATATTGAAGTTGGTTAATGGGTATACCTTAAAACAAGCCAGTAAACATTTGTTCTCACATACTGCTGTAAAGTTTGGTAACCCATTTTTGTTTGTGTGGTTTTGATGAGAAATGTGTGCGAAGTGATCGATTAAAATTATCGTTGTTTGGAGATTATAGGTCTCAACTTCAGAAGTATACTCAAAGTAAGCTTTTTGCAGATTGAAATCCAGACTTGGGTACCTTACTCTAAGGAACTTTTTTTTCCGTTATCCTGAGGGTATTGCCAAATTACGAATAAGAATTTCTGTTCTATGTGAATAAAATTGTAGTCAGTCGATTGCACCCTGAAATAAGCTCTTTTAAATCCAGTTGCACCAACCAATAGGAAATGTGTAAACCTCTTAGGCCATGTTAATCGGTAATTTTTTTTTTTTTTAATATGGATACCTTTTGAAATGATCAAAAGTGTTTTTTTTTATGCTGGCAATCTGTGTTAAACTTAGTGTTTGAAATTTAAAATATAATCAGGTTTTAAATGTTTTTGAAAATAGGTACATATATGGAATTGAATGAAATCTTGCTTAAGTGATGTTCTCTAGTTGGATGCGTTCAGACGCTTTGGGTGTTCAAAAAAAGGGAGTACACAAGTACACTTGTAAAGCTCAGTCAATGTCAATTGTTAAAATGACAGCAAAATGTGTAGGTACTTTTACAATTTTATGGATTAGTTTCCGGCTGAAAATAAAGAATATAAGCTTCTTTTGAGATAAGAAATTTTATCGAATCCACAAACTTCACGTAGTTCCTTGGTTGAAAACATTGAGTGAACAGTAATAATAGGGAACACCTCTTATACACACTACGCTATTTACTAACGTGGGAACATGCGAATGCAGAGATAAAATAACATAAATAAAGAATTTTTGAAAAGGACAAGTAGTTTCTTAGTTCCCGCGACAGTTCTCGTCTGGGGATGAAATAAAGTCTGTGTTACTGAGAAATGATATAGCATCTTAATATTGATAGAATTCTTAATATCGATGCAGCTAAGATCTCGTTTGGATATGAGGATGAAATATAACCTCTGTTATTTAGGGATAAGGTAGCATTCTAAGAGTGAACGTATTTTTTAAATGAAGTCTTCGTTTCTGAGGCATTATTCGTGGCATCCTTTAGTTTTATAGAATTTTTGAAATATGTTCAGTAGTTGTTAGTTTCTTGCTCACATTAACGATCAGGGATAATGTAGCAGTGCAACAGTGAAAGTCTACGTAGCTCGGGTAAAATGTAGCTTTCTAATTATAGAAGAACATTTGAAATCAATCCATTAGTTTAAAAAAAACCAGGGGTTGAAATACCGCATCAGTAATCGAGTGAGTGAGTACAATTTTTCTCTCAAAATTCGCTCTTTATTACACAACCATCCGTCTACAGTTTATTTATCGACTTCAATTCATATATTGTTTGCCTTATTTTTTGCAACTTTATGTAGCCTTGTGTTACCTCCTATACCTTTGCGTAGCTTCATGCTCGGTATTTTGCGTAGTTTTGAATAGCTCTTCTCATTTTTTGTCTATCTTCTCGTAACTTTGCCTAACTTAACGCAACTTTGAATATTTTTGCGTAGCTTTTACGAAACTGTTACGTTAATTTGCATAACTTGTTGGTTTGCATTTGCATGTTTCGCGTAGCCTTCTCGAACTTTGCGTATCTTCGCTTGAGTTTGCACAAATTTGCAAATTTTCACATAGCTTTGAATAACTTTGTGTATTTTTTACGTATTTTTTGTGTATTCTCACTAACTTTGAGGTTTTTCTTAAGTAATGCTTTATGCGCCTTAAGAAAGTATTCATACTTCACCGTGTGCCGGTTACCCCATTCGCTTAAGTTTCCGATCAGCCTAGCAGTCCAGCGCAGCGCCTTCTGCTTTCCGACTCCCAGCGTTCCTGCCACTCCTGTTGTGTGATCGCTTTCGCTTCCTTCCACGCCGATTTCTGCTTTCTTTTCATGTATTTATCTACTTTGTGTTGCGAGGAAGTCAATTGGTACGACACCTGCTGCTCCAAGAACTGCTGGCTCAGACACTGTCCGGTACGCGCTCGCTTTTCACAAGGCACCGCGTATCTGTAACGATGCTAGTTGTTTCCGGTTCTTTTCCTGTTTTAGTCTTCAGCCCAAATCTCGCTTCCGCACAGCAAAGATGTTTCCGTGCCAGAAGAAGTCTTAGGGATGGTCCACCTGCGTTTGTCTTCAACCTAGGTAGGTGGCTTGTAACCTTGGATACGCGTTCAGCAGCCGTCCGTATCTGGTCCCGAAAGATCAGTTTTGTGTCGATCTTTATTCTTAGGGTTTTTACCTCGTTTCTGCTATTTATAACCTTAATTTCGACGTAGAAGTGGGAATTGGTTTTTTTGTTGAAAATACTTCCTTCTCAGTGGGCAGAGAAATTTGTCCTTTCAATCACTTGGTTCAGCTTCCTCTGCGTGCTTTCGTTGTCTCTTGATGTTATCACCGCAGCAACGTCATTAGCCTATCCAACTAGAAAACAGCCATGTGTCATCTCCATACAGAGAATGTCATCGTATGTAGTAGATATTTCAGGGGTCCAGCACAATTATAAATCCCTGCGAATGGTTTTGCGTGAGTTTGCAAAATTTTTCAATTTTACGTTACTTTGAATAACTTTTGCGTAACTTTGAGTTACTTCGTGTTACGTTTCCACGTAACTTTGGGTAATTTTGCGTGTTCAGAAAAAGTCGCAACAAGTCAATGGAAGCTTTCTTTGGAATTTAAATGCTTCAGATAATGTGGTTCTCTTTTCACTTTTCTTATTGTCAGTAAATTCACTTAATATTTTGTTGTTCACAGTTCGTTCCTTAACTGAATTTAGTTTCCAATATTAAAGTCCTTGAAACTCCCTTATCAAAAACCTGTCAATGAATCCGAACCAAGCCTATATGGCATGTAATAATAAATATAATAATAATAAAAAGACTCAACGTCTATCTCCCTCCGTTTGGGGTGCAGGGGCAGTATTATAAATAGTTAAAAAAAAAGTGATTAAAAACCAACCTAAATGCTTTAGTGCTTTTGAATGCTGATATTTTGTTCCATAGCTAGCATTTTGTTACAAATTGTTTTAGAAAACCAATTTTCAATAAGCAAGTCTCAAAGTCAAAGTTTTTAAAAAAGGAGTCAATTTTTTTCTGCAGATGCAGAATTTATCTTAATTTAGGGTCACTTTTTTTCAAATAGGTAACCAAGTGCTCCTCTTGGTTTTAGGTAAAACAGTAAAAACCGAACATGGACGTCTTTCTAAGTTTTTCAGAAAATATAATATAATGAAAAGTACTTTTTCCAGAAAATCCGTATTCTTATTTATTTTATTTTGTGACTATGTATTAATTTTGAAGGTTTTTTAAATTTAATTTTTTTTTTCGTTAGTTTACTTTATTGTAACCCTGTTTCCTATAAAATTTAATACTCAAATAGTTGAAAACTAATAGATATACTAATGCGCAATAAAATGGAAAACTGTCCTGATAAAAAATTCAGAATTTGGTTTGTTAACTTTTAACATCCAGTGTTCTTATCAATTTTACTTCATTATATCCGGGGAATATTTATTTAATAAATAGTCACATACTTTTTGCCGCAAAATGTAAGAGTAATTGTAAAAATTTATTATTTATATATTTATTTCGTTATATTCATATTCTACAAAAATCTTACTTCAGTAAAAGATTGCGAAACACCCTGTTAATAAGTTTTTATTAAAATCTCCACTTGTATAGTCTTGAAAATTACTTTTGAGGAGACAAAAAAACTATGCCGATATCTTAGTGCGTTCAAAAGTTATGATTTTTGCAACGAAAAAGTCAATTGGGACCACAGTGCCCCACGCTGTGTTAGTGGTTTGTTGTTTTGATTATTGTTTTTTTAACTTCATGACCACTTTTAATTTCCTTTGAATTTTCTTCTTTACTTGCCTATTTGCACACAATTGTTATTCTTCAATAACCTGAGCCGGATTGGCATCACTTTTTAGCGAGACTTGATTCGAGTATCGTTGAAAATTGACGTCTCTTTTGTCTAAATGACGTTTCAATTTTTCTTTGTTTCAGTTTACTTTCAAGTGGTGTTTAGTGCAGTGCTAGTTTTCTTCTTTCTTTTCTTTGTGAATGAAATTTTTGATTGTGTCAAATAAGAAGTTTCGTTTTTTCTAGGACCAAGCCTGGTCCCACGATTATAAGGTGAGTACATTTCACATAGTTTGAAACTTTTCTTGATGTGTGGAAGTGGCTTTTTTCAATGCGCCATTACCGGAAAAATCGATTTCAAGCTGCTACCTCAAGAGATGTTCAGTACTTGCAAATTCTAACGCAATGGAAACAAGAATCTCTTAAAGTCCCTAGTAATGAGTTAAGTTTTCTCTGGGGTCTAGGCCACGTTCTATCAATTTGTGAATGAGTTTGTATACCAGAGTTTCAGGAGCTAGGCTTTCTTCTTCTTTCTTTTATCGTCGTTACGAGCATCGTGATCTCAATGGGATCGCAGCTCTCCTATTTAGTTGCTTCAGACTTGGGAATTGCACGTTGGGTACTCCGCGTTGCATCGGCAAACCTCCTGGTTTTGGATTGATTCATGTCCTAGATCAACCAATTGCAGGTTTTGCTGCATTTATCTGTACCAGAAGGGTTTTGGTCTGCCTTTCTTTTCATTCCTTAGCAATCGTATTGGAACGTTCTAAGGCATTGCCTTTTTGAAGAGGTTCTCTGAATCTCTCCTTTGAATATGACTTTACCAACTGACCCAGTCGTGCTCTATTTTATCCAAGATGGTGCTTTTGATGTGAATTCTTCCATGGATCTTGGTTTTTCTATTAAGCTTTATTACTCCTGCTGCCATACGAAGCATCTTCATCCTAGTTATCGTCACCTTGCTCTCAAAATCATTCTTGAAAGGGCGAATCTTGGTACGAAATTCCCATCGTTATTTGTTTCGCTTTGTGCTGCTGCTTCATCTTCGACTTGTCTTCTACTTTCATATAATTCCATTTGGGTCTTGTTGAATTCTGCGAAAGACCAAGTTCTTCTGTTCCTTATCTTATATGAGTGCTGGACGAACAACCACGGTGTAAAGTCTTTCCTTATGATTAGGGAACATTTTTCTATCAAAGAAGATGGCCATACTTTTCTGGCCACTTCATCCACCCTTCCTTTACTCGATGACTGATGTCATCATCACAAGTTGATTCCTTATTGATCATCAATCCCACACTTCGGAAGCACATAAATGTCTGGAATAGGCATGACTAGATCAGAAAATGGACAACACAAGTACTCGGTTCTTTTTGGGTTAATTCGATACCCACTACTTTCCAAGACTCTTATTCAGACGTTAAGTGCTTCTAACAACGATGTAGGTTCTTCACTTATGATGGCTCCACCGTTAGCAAAGAATAGTGGATGTACTTTCGTGGTCTGTACTCTGTACTTTACCTTCCACCAGATAGTCAAGGAATGTAGTAAAAAGCAAAAACTCAAGACGCTTCCTTGGTGTACATGTACACCAGCCAACTATTACTACTTCCTTTGCCTGAAACATGGTCAAATGTTTTCTGAAGAGAAATCAAAGATGGTTTCTTATTTGAATTAACGATTTCGTCCGAACATAGTTAAGTTTAATTTTTTCTCCTTTTTAGTGTAGGTACTCTACACTTTAATGGCACCCAGTAGCTCAAAACGTCACTTTTTGTTGGAAGTTCTGGGACTTTAAAAAATTTATTTTCGACAAGACTGGCTGGCATAATGTACAAACAGTGTAGGAGAGCTATGGTCCCGTCTAGATTACATTGCTCTTGGCGCCGTAATCTTTTAAGAGAGAAGAAGAAGACAGCAGACCTTTCGAGGTTGTCATAACACACTAAAACACTGAATGAAGGCTCTTAAGCTGTCTGAAAGGATAAAAAAGTGCTTTAAAAACGACCTACTCTATTAAATCATCCCCATTGAGAAATATTTCCATCTTTGTCATTAGGAACAATAACTCCTCACAAAAGCCCTATGAAGGCAAATCACAATCCATTACAAAAGACCACCACGCCTAACCCACCCTCATTCCATAAAGCAATCGTTTCGAGACAAAAACTCAATTACCCTCACCACAATTTGATAAATTTAAAACAAAAAAGCCACCTCTTATTGACTTCGATATTTCAAAACTTTTGAAAAACGATGAAATTAAAAAAAAGTTCCCTAATACCCATAGTATCTTCAGTCAACCAATTTTTGCTTTAAGGGACACCACAAGAGTCTTCCACACAAAAGTGAAACAACAACAAAAAAAAAACATAATAATACTTAAAATAACCACAATGATGCTCTCATTAGTTTAGCGTTGGCCAACTCAATACTCTCACACCCTAATCAGCCGCTGTTGTTGTTACCTTGAGAGTATTGCGTGAACCTTACTCACTTAAGGAGTGTCTTTTGTACAGAGACAAATAATAAGAAAGTTTAAATTAGTCGAACAGCACTTGCTGATGGCCTGGCCTCAGCCTTGTTTAACAGCCTGTCTCTCGTTCTTATATTAATATTTTGATTGGAAACTTTTTGACAATGGGTCGCAGTCGCCCGCCACCGCCCGCATGCACAAAACAGGGACGGCAACAAAATCTATAATTTAATTTACCAAAGTTTTACAGAAAATTTCAATTTCCTGCCCAAAGTGGCAATGTACAATGTTACACCTTCGCCTTCGCCATCGCCATCGCCCCCTACATTTCATTTTATCTAGAAAGCATGACGATCTAATCACTTGCTAATATAATTAAGTACGAAAAGAAAAGGACGCATGAGAAATCATTAAAAAAATTGGAAGAAAAGAAAAAATTGCCCACCAAGGCTATTATTCCAAATGAGTGTTTTAGAATTGAAATTGTGAAATGTTCATAATTACTGGGAAAAGGCCATTATGCCCAATTAAAAAGGCATAAACAGGGTGTGGCAACAGTAAAAAGGAAAGTGTATACCTTTTTCTGATTTTCATGCGGTGTGATGGTAAGGAAAAGGAGGACTTTTTAATTATTTTTAAATCGATTCCTTCTTCAAAGCTTTTTAGTTTTATGATGTTTACTCCAACGCCTTTAATTAACACTGATTTGGATTTTTGAAAAAAATCGTAAAGCTAAGGATTGGATAGGTTATTGAGCAGAAATCCTGCAAATTGAATCGGTTCGCAGCCATTAGAAACACCCTATACTGCATGGGATAATTTAGCATTACGCTCTCACAGAAGTGGCGAAAGCTGTCTTTCATCATATTTTACAGAACACACGATGCTTGAATGAATGAATATACCAACCACCCATACCCCACCCACTGACTAGGATGCAGGATCTACAATTTCAACACATGTTTTTAGTGTGCTGCTTTGCCTAATTTATCTGTGGCATATTTCGAAAGAAAAAAAACAAAGTATGGTACAGCAAATTGCCTCGTTGGGTGTCAAATTGTATCAAACTGAGGGTAAGAGAGGAGGATAGCTCTTACCGAAAGTAGTGTTATTCGAACTGAATACTATGTTTGGTGCATTAACCATTCTCGGTTATGGGGCAGCAGGAACATCCAACTAAATGCGGAACATCCTTTGGAGAGGTGCATTTTGGGGTGCATTTTGAATAACGGCATATAGTCTTACACAGACACAAACAGACCATGGGAAATGAATTACGGACGGCATACCTAGTTTAAAATAGGCAACGAGGGGTCTACTCTCTTACAACTTATCTCAAGCCAACCCCAATCAAGCCGACTCGAACACAAACCATTCGGCCTGCTCAGCATGCATGCTGGCTGACTGCCTCTGCTGTTGCTTGATGGCCAGATGAAAACGAATGAACCACACCAGAATAATTTAATTTGAAATAGTGTTACGGTCACTTTCACATTTGAATATTTTAATTACTCCTATATACGAGCATTCGTCATGTCGGTTTTTTAAGGTTTAGGCATTACATTTTAGTTGCAATGTGAGCTTTTGTGGTGGGCGGCCGGTCGGTGCTCTCAAGAGTACCGAAATATATGTACCTACTCATGTATCGAATTGAAAAGGTTTATTCATTTAAAGCGATCCGACATATTTTTGGGAAGTGCATTTTAACACTCACACTCTTGTCAACATATTTCCAGTGAAGGCTTGTGCGACATACCGAACTGACATACATGAAACATTGTGATGGCATTGTGTGTGTGTGCAACTATTCCTTTTTTGGGTCAAAATTTAAAGCAAATGATGAGAATTGCTCAAGCAAAGTCTAACGATTTCAACTTTTATAGCTTTTAGTAGCTTAGTCTGTGGTGTCTTTTTATGCGAAGAGAGTTCGTGAGAAAAACTGGAACTTGAACTGCAAGATTTAATATTTTTATGTCTCATAAAAGTTCCATTTTTCCTTTTAAAAGCAAAGCTGTCTCCTTTTTATTGTTTTGTTGTCGTTCAATGAATTTTGCCAAACGAATGTCCAGAAAGTTCATGAAGATAAACTTCTGGAATGACTTATTTCAAGGAAAACATCCTTGTGTTGCGAAGATTTTGTGGAATAGACATTTACAGTTCCATATTTTGACCCTTAAAGTTGTTAGTCAAGTCACAATATCCAAAATTACATTTAGGCGTTTCTTTTGAAGAAACAGAAACCATCCGTTCGACATGAGGTAAAAAAATACCCATTTATTCCTGAATCACAATTCCGATTTCGGTTCGGTTTTGGTTGGCTTTAATGAGTTCAATCATAGGAAATTCTAGCAAAATGTTGCTTTGACTTCGATGTTGCTTTGGTTCGTGTCCAAGATTATGTAACGTGACTCCAATTCAGAGCATAAAGTTCAGTTTGGTTGCTCCCTTTGACAGTTAACCAAAAACAAAAATCATAATGTCAAAACGAACACAAAGAGCTCGCTCGTAACGGGGCGTTGAAGTCGAAGCCGAAGTATGATTGTGATTTAGGCACGAGTCTTATCTTTATTAAAATTTCCTACGAAATACTTTCCGTCTTTGAAAAATTGGTATCGGCACTGATGTGCTCGAGTTCCTAGCAGAGTTGGATGGCTTGAAAAACAAACACTCCGAAAAAAATTGTCTACAATTGCAATGGTCTTTGTTATAGCGGAGTCTCAAGAGAACACGTCGATCACAGAGACCAAATGCTCAAATGATCACCGGGACATATTTTCAAACATGATACTGTTGAAAATGAATGCACCTAGGTACAGCCTTGGCCGAAGGAAATAGGCACTTGGAACTTTTGTTACTATTTTTTGGAGTTCAGCTCAGTAGCTATCAACAATTTTAAAATAAACGGTCCAGAAGCCAGCGTAAACATTCAAAGAGTATAAATCTAAAAACATACAATGCCGGAAAGTAAGTGAACATTCTTAGATGCTTACGGTTAAAGCAGTGCCTAAAAGGATATGTTTATTGACACCACGGCATCATTCAAAACTAGTTTTTTTACAAGCAATGAACTTTACTTGTTTCTGGGGGTCGATTCTGTAACTGTGAAGCTGTGAAGTGATAAAAATTATTTCATTTCAGTCTTCACAGAGCTTTTTCATTTTATCACTTCACAAAAAAATTTGATGCGATTCCCGAACTCATAATGATAAATCACTCTGACAGTATGTACTAAAAAGTACTAAATGATAAATGTTGTCATTTTTGCGTCAATTTTAATTTTAATTTGTAAAAAAAATATTTCAAAACCTGTCAGGCATAATTATTCAGTTGGTATTTAACAATAGAGGCTGTAGTGAACAAAGGTTATTTCATTACGAAAATGTCTTTTCTTATGAAGGACCTATTTTTAATATATGTAATTATTTGCAAAGGAAGAAAATGAGGATATTGCAGCGGTCACTCCCAGATGGGCAAAGTCCATTTGAAAATACAACAGAGGAGCACTTCATTCCACTCTTTCGTTTCTGGTGTAGTAATATTTATTATTCGTTCGTCTTGTTCTGTGAGGTTTTTGATTTTTTCTTTTGCGGTGGTGTCGCTGCTTCGAACACTTATTCTGTTCAACTGAACACTAAGTTCCGTCTACTCGAACGAAAATGTTAACCGTCAATATAGTTATAGGTCTGCAAATGGAATTGTTTCGCATCATAGATAAGGATTATTTTAAATTATCTTCAATTATGAACTTATTTGTCCTTTGCCAGTTCTTGCCTTTGCTCCGAAAAATCAATTAAAAACTGTTTTTGGGCTATCCCTTTGTTTTTATAATATACGCGCACATCAAGGGGTTATTAATACCCTCATAATGTTATTAACACAGTGCGAGCGGTTAAGAAGGAAGGAAAGAATTAGAAAGGAGGTGCCGATGCACATTATTTTTAAACTTCTGTGTATTATAATGAGAGGGGAAAACAGAGTCAGGTAAAGCATTCCACATCTGAGTAGTACGGCTATAAAGAATGAAACTCTATATTTCACTGTACGTCCGAAATTGGGCTGAAGGTAAAACTGATTTGCATTCCTTGCGAGGCGTGTATTGCGGTTAAATTGCTTGGGGAGGAATGCAACTGGCTATTTAAGGTATTTTTGAATTTATAGTTTCAAATCTAAATTTCACTGACAAATTCGTCTGTGATAAATAATTTATCATGTGAAGAAATTTTGACGTTTGTTTTCATTTTTTCACAGAACGAGAATCGGATTCGCTGTGAAGTTGTGATATTTTTTATCACTTCACAGCTTCACAGTTACAGAATCGACCCCCTGGTCGCTTTGTTTCTTTTCATCATACAACCTTTTTCCCGTTTACAAAATTGGAGGTTCAAAGGACAAGACTTCGAGATTGTACATAAGTACAAATATCTCGGTATGCTGATTACATCCAACCAAAGCATGATCGCACATTTAGATGAAAAGCTATCAGACGTAAAACGTGCAATTTCATTGGTCTGGAAAAATTATTTCAACAGCAAATTGCTATAACTTACATTAAAAAATAAGCTATTCGATACAACAGCTGGCGCAGTAATGTTATACGGAGCCCAGATGTGGGGATTCCGTTAATATGAGACAGTTGAAAAACTCCTCCTTTACTCCTTAAAAAGAATATTTCAGCTTCCACAGTACACCAAATTACATGCTTCACATAGAAACTGGCAAATAACTCTTGTTCTTGCGTACTTTAGAACTGCACTTTAAGCATATTATCAAAGTACAAGAAATAGAGGAAGTAAGAATCCCAAAAATCGTTTTAAGACATGTCCTGTGAACTAGAGGAAGTATGATGCAAAAATGGCTGAAAGTAGCACCAGACTGTGGAGCAGATTGGAGTAAAACAGCTAGTGAACACCTAAACTCACTCAGAAATAAATTCAACCGTGTGTTGACGAACCTGGGACGAACGATGTACGATCGATACGTGAATGAAGCCGAATCCTCTCTGTACCTATAGATGATGTTATTTTAGTAAATTAAACCACCATTTAAAGGATTCAACTTACTTCCTCAATTCTAACACAGTTAACAAAATCAGCACTATTTTTGAAATAGGAGGAGAGATACTGAACTTAAAATTCATCACCCACCGGCTCGACTTACCATACCATATGTAATATGAACACGAGGGAAGATACTCTTCGCTTTCTTTCCGTTTGCCCGATTCCAAAAAAATTCCGTACAAGGTACTTTGGAAAGGTAACGTTCGAAGGGAATGAAGCCCTGATCATTTTAAATGGAGAACTAGGATTGGATGTTCTGTACAACTTTACCACGGAGGCTTTACGATACAGAAAACGAATAATATAGAGATTTTTCACTTTTTTAATTCTGAATAACGAATCAACTAATGTTTTGGTAATAATAAATTGTCAACCTGGTAGACGGCCATAGGCCAAAGCAAATGGCTTATAATATTAAACAACATTGTAACTATGAAGCAGAAATAATAGTCATAACTTTCTACTACTAGTACAACCTGTTTGAACTGTAGTTAGTTTTTAGGAGTGCCTCATACTTTTGGCTAAGGTTGCACAATCACCGTAGACAGACTTTGAAGGATTAGAAGTTCGAGACAAAAGGTCTTTTATGAAAATAAGGAATAGAGTCGGAGACAAAACGTAGGCCTGAGGCAAACCAGCATTTATTAAGTGAGTACCAGAGCTGAAACCATCCAACACAACTTGTATTGAACCATATGAACTGTGAGTTTCTTGTCCAACGAAGAAGATACTCATCTCTAACAAAAGTACGAAATTTCAATAAGAGATCTTGATGTCGAACTCTATCAAATGCCTTAGAAATATCAAGCGCAATAATCTTGCTTTCTCCAAGACAATGTAAAGATGAGCTCCACTTTTCGGTGAGATATGCCATCAAATCACCCGTGGACTTTTTGCTACGAAAGCCGTACTGTCAGTCATTAAGAAGATTACATTCTTCAAGATTTTTCATGAGTTAACGGTTTATCAACGTACCATGAACTGGGAAAAAAGGGACGATAGTGCATTTGGAAGGGGAAGAAAATTCGCCTTTTTTAGGGACAAACTGGACAAATGTAATTTTCCATCTGGTCGGGAAGAGCCTTGAAGAGTAGGAAAGATAGTAATGCTTACGCAGTGGTTTTGCCAGCGTAGAAAGAACACCTCTTCAGAAAAACATTGAGATCTTCGAAGACTCTCGCAACCGAGCGAGCACGAACAAAAATCCGTTTCATTGCAGAATCTACATTCTCAAGCTCGGGAGAGGCTCATATTCTATGCGGAAGTGTCGAATTAGCAGCAAACCGAGGAGTCACCAAACTAGCTTTGTCGATAGAGCTGACATATGGAGAGTCATTGAAGATGAGCATTGGGACCGGTGACGTGAATGATATCTACCAAAACCCTATATTTTCGGGATGAGAAGTGAGAAATAAGTGAAGAATGTCGGCCGCATGGCCGAATTCAACTCAGCGAAAATCACAACATAGCTGCCTTCGGGTGCTGTCTGGCCAGAATATCGACGCCAACATTAGAATCACCCGCAATTTTTTTACTTTTCCAAGCGCGAATCAAAAAACATAAGCAAGGATCTGTTGCCGATTGTTTTGTGTATAGCATAAAATCAAAGTCCTTACATTATACTACGTACGATGCCAAGTATGAAGGGCAGTCAAAAAAGTCGTTTACCATTCATGGCCTTCTTTTAGGTACCGCTCAAGACAGTAAGCACAATAAAAAACAGTAAACAAAACCATAAAATAAACCAAACCCCCTTTTTCCCAGAAGAAATTTAGTATACCCAGGTTCTGGTCAAAACACCCAATAAATCAATGATAAAAGCCATATCCATTGTTTAACCTCCATTGGCGACTGCCTTTCAATCAAATCATACACATTCAAATGAGCATATACCGTTTCGACATTGTCTTTGTGTCATAAAACAACTTTTTACTATGTTGTGTTCATTGAATGGCTCCAAATAAAGTGATTTTATTCAACAATCAACATGGAATCGAGCATGGACTTTATACTGAATCCATCAAATCATCAATATGTGTGTTAAATTCTGTTTTCATCAACGCAAAATACAAAAACAGGAGGAAAAACCAAAAGACATTAGCTCCGCATAGTAAACCACCCCGGAATACATAAACTTTTAGGATATAGGTAATCGTAAAAAAAATGTTGCGCCTCCATATATAACATTACAGTTGTTTGCCATATCATCACACAAGAAACAAGGTTCCGTGTGGACAACGATAAAGAAGCTCTGGCTATTCACATTTTATTTTCTCATTAAAACGACACTCATTCTGTGCAAGGTTTGTGTCGTTTTTGCTTACTTTGCCAACAACTCCTTCATCTATATGGCCAGTTTATTTTTTGTCCATGTATATGACATTTAATATGAATTGAATCCTTCAGTTTAACGATACTCTCTCTATGCTGGTACCGTTTGAGTCTTCTTTCCTCTTGTCTATGCGATATAAAAAAATAAAAAAAGGACAAACCAAACCCTCAGAAATAATCATAATCATAAAGAAGAAGAAGAAAATTATTTGTATTGATTTATAAAATATATATTATGTATATTACTTTTTATCCTTCGCATCCTTGTAACTCGATTTGGAACGTTCACAACACCCAAAAAATTGCTGATTCTCTTTTTTATCACACCCCTTGGGCGGGTTTTTGGAGATAAAATCACGGACACCGGACTAAAGTAAACACCGAAGAAGGTGACACACTAAGTTTTTCTGCTTTTTTTTTCTCTGTCTTAACAGCGATAGGAGGAGGAAGACTAAAAGTCCTATCATTGAGAGAATAGCTGTAGATATGTATGTTAGTAGAGTTGATCAAATGGTAACACTATTTTTGTACGTGTCGTTGTCCGTTGGAGCACGAAAGTGAATAGTTCCTTCAGGTGTGAAGTACCTATATTCTGTTATAGGCCAAGTGGGAGTTGAGGAGATGGCTTTTGTGAAACATTAAACGTATAGTCTAATAGCTGAAGCAGCAGTTTAAGTTCAGCAAAAATACAGATCACGAACTGTGCCTGAGGTAATGGTGGTGGGTGTTTGGATTTTTGGAAGTTTTTTATATTTTCTGATAAACGCGATGGTTTGGAAAAGGGCGAAGGTGACGGTGATTGTTATGCAATTGATTTAAGAAGTCCGTCGTTGTGACGATATTTAAGTACATGAGCTCATAGTAGAGTGAATTTTTAGTTGTGAATTTTTAGAGTGGTTTTTTTCAAATCCACGTAGACTTGTATTTGCATTTTCTGTTTCTTTTGTTAAGGCTTCCGTGTTCTCCTGTTTTTTTGTGTATGTTTTGTGTTTTGTGATTTCTGTATTCTGTGTTCCGCTTTCAGTGACTTTGCTTCTGGCTTTTCATTCTGATGTCTGTGTTACGTTTCCTTGCCAAGTTATGTTGAGTCTTCTGCATTCGTAATTTGCTGTGTGGTTTTTCTCTCTTAATTCCCTTTTTTTGTCATGTTTTGATTTCGGTGTTTCGTTTTTCGGTTTTTGTTTTTTGTTTTGTGTCTTTTGCCTTTGGGTTTTATCTTTCATATTGTGTCTTATCTTTTGTCATTTGTCTTGTGTCTTGTGCCTTGTGTCTTGTGTTGTGTCTTGTGTCTTGTGTCTTTTGTCCTGTGGCTTGTGGCTTGTGTCTTGTGTCTGGTGTCTTGTGTCTTTTGTCTTGTGCCTTGTGTGTTGTGTCCTGTTTCCTGTTTCTTGTGTCTTGTGTCTTGTGTCTTGTGTCTTGTGTCTTTTGCCTTTGGGCTTCGTCTTTCATCTTGTTTCTTGTCTTTTTTCTTTTGTCCTTTGTCATTTGTCTTGTGTTTTGTGTCGTGTGTCTCATGTCTTGTGTCTTGGGTCTTTTGTCTTGTGTTTTTTATCTTGTGTCTTGTGTATCTTGTGTGTTGTACTTGTGTCTTGTTTTTTCTCCGTTTAGTTTTTACCCTTTAGGTAGTGGTACCCGTGGTATGACGGATAGCATGTCCGCCTGTTAATCCAAAGCTTCGAGTTCGAATCCCAACAGAGGCAAAAATGTTTTTTCCATGGGTATCGCCTTTCGCGAGGAACTGGCAAGTCCTCTGTAAGTATTCATTGCCTTGAAAAGCGCTTTCACGATTAGCCGTTCGGAACCGGCGGAAAATTGTAGGTCCCTTCCACTCCCTCACAAGGCATGGTTGTGAAAAATGCGCTAGGCCCAGGGGCTCCTCGCTCTGTTGCCACCCTATTTATTTATTTATTTATTTGATTTTTTACCCTTTACCTTTTGTCTTATGTCTTGAGTCATCTGTCTTCTGTTGTCTCTCGTCTGTTTTCTTTTTTAATTTCCTCTTTTTACTTTTATCACTTCATTTCTCTTCTTTTTTCTATCGGCTTCTTAACAGTTTTTTATTAGTAGCCTATTATCTTCTTTCTTTTGCTTTCTACCTTGTACCCTGTCTCTTGTGCTTTGGTTCTTGGGTCTTCTTTCGTCTGTCGTCTTTTTTCTGTCGCCTTTTGTCTGTCGTCTATCGTCTATCGTCTATCGTCTATCGTCTATCGTCTATCGTCTATCGTCTATCGTCTATCGTCTATCGTCTATCGTCTATCGTCTATCGTCTATCGTCTATCGTCTATCGTCTATCGCCTTTCGTGTATCGTCTATCGTCTATCGTCTATCGTCTATCGCCTTTCGTCTATCGTATGTCGTCTATCGTCTGTTGTCTGTCGTCTGTCGTCTGTCGTCTGTCGTCTGTCGTCTGTCGTCTGTCGTCTGTCGTCTGTCGACTGTAGTCTATCCACTGCCGTCTGTCGTCTGTTGTCTGTCGTCTATCGTCTGTCGTCTGTGGACTGTCGTCTGTCAACTGCCGTCTGTCGTCTGTTGTCTGTCGTCTATCGTCTGTCGTCTATCGTCTATCGTCTATCGTCTATCGTCTATCGTCTATCGTCTATCGTCTATCGTCTATCGTCTATCGTCTATTGTCTCGTCTATCGTCTATCGCCTATCGTCTATCGTCTGTCGTCTGTCGTCTGTCGTCCATCAGCTGTCGTCTATCGTCTAGCGTCTGTCGTCTATCGTCTATTTTCTATCGTCTGCCGTCTTTCGTATGTCGTCTATCGTCTGTCGTCTGTCGTCTATCGTATGTCTTCTGTCGTCTGTCGTCTGTCGTCTGTCGTCTGTCGTCTGTCGTCTGTCGTCTGTCGTCTGTCGTCTGTCGTCTGTCGTCTGTCGTCTGTCGTCTATCGTCTACCGTTTATCGTCTATCCTCTATCGTCTGTCGTCTAATGTCCGTCGATTGTCGTCTGTCGCACATGGTCTGTCGCCTATTGTCTGTCACCCATTTTCTGCCGTCTGTCGTCTGTCGGTTTTTTTTTTTTTTACTAACAAATATTATATAATTTTTTGTTCAATTGTGCCTTTGTCTTCTGATTGACCGTTTCTTTAGTCGTCTGTTGTCTGTCGTTATTTGTCTTCTGTCGCTTCTTATGCTGATCACTAACGTCATTTACACTTTCCCAGTTTCGATAGACCAAAATATGAACAATTTTCTGACCTGTATTATTTTTTAATAATTTACAGTTTCCATTAGAAATTTACTTTTCACATCAACTTCATTATCCTTGTTCTTCGTATTTGTTTTCGGTTCGCTGATTCCAGCGCTAGGCAACAAAAAAATCAAACAACACTTGAAACTCAATCGTAAATCAATTTCCATTGCAATTTGTCACCATTCATCCATCTTATTCCCCAGTGTGTGAATTAAATCATTCACACGAAGTGCGGAAACAACCACAGAAACCATAAATAAAAGAAAAAAGCAAATTTCTAAAGAAATGAGGTCAAATGGAAAAAATAGAAAAAAAAACAAATTGGAGTACTCGTACAGGAAAATGCATGCTCACCGGGATAACTACTGATTTTTATCCTGTTCCTGTTGTTGTTTCTCGAGAATGTTTTCATTCTGTTTCTGCATTTTCCTTTTTTTTTTGCTTCTTTCATTGCAAGCCAATTTGTTTCTTCCTTCTCATCATTGTGTTGTGTTGCATTTGGTATAAAATTTGAATGGGAAAACTACAAACGATGAACAACAACACACAAATAGTATGCAAGGACGACGACGACGAGGACGAAGTTGTGTACCTACAGAGATATCACATACCGATATTGTGAGTGTAAATATGTGATACGTGAAAAGGGTTGCTGCGGTTTGAATTTAAATGAGTTGAACGAAGAAATTGAGTTATAAATTCGTCGTTGGCCTTGAGCCTTCTCAGTAGACAGAGACAAGAAATGGAGAAAACTTATATTTTCTGTGTAAAAACTTCTAGTGGTAGCCCCGAAAAATGAAAGATTGAATTTGAAAACATGTTTCGTAATGTCTAAGAATTGCTTAACAACTCGTCTTTCTTCCAAATGCTATATCAGTGTATCCTATTTTCTCTTATTTTTCAATGGCCTCCTCAATGTTCGTTTAAATGCAATTTAAGCAGCTAGATTTGGTTCACAATTAAAGTCCTGCACACGTCAGGTCATCTTGTGATGCTGATGAAGACTTTTTTTCATGTCCTACCATACAAACCTGTTGAAATAAGGTAAATTTCATTGTTCAAGCACAAATGTCGGCCTGTGCACCAGGCATTTTCTATACAAACGCTGGCTATAGGTAGGCAAGTACTCTGTGAATCTTTATCCACACCACAGATATGTACGTAGTATTCTAGTATGTCATGCAGTGTGTTCGGTCATTCTCATTTTTCGTCCTGTTTCACCTTCATGTTTGCAGATAATGTAGGTTCAAGATTTATGTTTACAAGCACTTTTCCACTCAGAGGTTTTTCAATCCCGTGCTGTACTCAACCGGAGCCGGAAAGTACTTACTAAATTTGGGTCATCGGAAGCACTTCGAAATTGAATGGAGAAGCATATTCCGCTAACACATATCTACAAAGATATCAAAAGTGAAAATGTATGAGTGCACTTCAAGCTGCACTGACAAATCTGATTCTTTTGGTTCAATTTTTTCCTTTTTTTGTATGTGCACTTTTGTTGTTCAGACTTCAGAGGACAACAGAGAGGCTCGTTCGTGGCTGATGTGTGTGTTCTTCTTGTTGGTGGTTTTCTAAACTGAGCTAATTGTTTTTTTTTTTTTGTATCGAAAACAAATTCTACATGAGTACATATGTATGCATTATGTAGGAGGCGAAAGAGGACATTTACCAAAGAGCTTTTTCAATAGCTCTGTTCCTGGTTGCAAAAGGACGACATCGTTGTAGGTCGGACAAAGTGTTAAGTCAATTTTGTATACCTTTTAGTAGTTTTAAACTGTTTTACCACAACGGAAAAGTGAATCACCGATTAAACTAAAAGATAAACTTGTGCGACGCGTCCTGTTGACTATTGCATTGTATTGTTTACTATTTTTGTGAAAAATTAATTGAAAATAGTAAAATTCTATAAAATTTTAATTCAAATAATGATTTGCTTTTACTAATTTATAAATTTTTTATTTCTTTACAGGTAAGCAATAAACTTGATGAAAGTGTTGGCAAACAAATTGATATTTTGTTTAGTTTGGACTAATTAGGTAAATAAGTATGTTTGAAGTTGTTGAATGTGTGGTTAGGCCTTTGTGTGTGCCAAAGCATATTTTAAGGGTTTTTGTTTAGAAAAATTGATACAAATGAATATATGTACCTGAAAATGATGTAATTTCGGGGAATATGTTTGCACTCGTAGTGTGAAAGTCTTGTGGGTGTTAAATTAATTTTAATACGCGTGAACAGTAATCCGATCAAATTTGTGCTCCCGACTAAGGTGCTGATGTTATTGAGACTTTTCGATGAATTTCCCAAAGTTTTCTTGTGTAGGCACTTGTGAAAATAATTTGTGATGATGGGTGATAAAAGAGCAGTAAACAGCTTAACACCATCCTCAATTTTTTTGTTCTTCATTGAAAATATGTATAGAAAATTTAAATCACAAAACTCATGACTTCAGAAAAAAGGACTCGTGGAGAAAAGTTAAGAGTATTGGACTATTGTATGGGAGGTCGAGATTATATATCCAGGGACAAATTCAAAAGTGTTCGAGGGTCTTCGGGATTATCCAGGAGACAGTTACGTTATCGGAGATCGGAAATAAGGGGGCAAAGCTACAAATTTACAAGTCAATGCCACTTGAAGGATTTTGTCAGTTACATTCTTAGAAAAGTAAGCTAACATGTAGCCTTGTCGTACAGAAATTTCATTCACTTGTCATATTTCACTTGTATTAAAGGTACTTATAGTTTTGTGTTACTGGGCCCGTAATAAATAATTGGATATTGCGGGGATTCTATCTTCAAACTCCCAGGGACAAAGAAGAACAAAACTAGAACTTACTTGAATGAATTGTTTAAGTTCAGAGCCACCTACTGAGCTGCAAAGCGGCGACCTTGCCCTGCGCCGATCAGCTTTCTCTTTCTTTCTAATTTTATCGCTCAGTACGTGGCCATGTTTTTAGTTTCTAAGATTCATACCATTTTAAATGACTCCTTTTTTTCTCAAAACAAACGATCCGTGTGAGTTCAGAAGAACATTCAGGAAGAGCAGTCACTTCAACTTCCTCCTCCACATAAGCCTCGACGACGTTTGTATTGTTGATTTTCAATCTCCCTTTCACAGAAAACGGTTGGTCTCAACGAACACTTTCTTGGCTAAGCTCTTGTTAAACTTTTCAAAGGAAAATACTTTCTACATCATTTAAAATGTTTGAAAATGCCCATCTACATGACGATTGCAAATTAAAAAAAATCTATACAGTTTGCGACGTCCCTAACTTCAAAAGTATTCCAATACAGTAGGAACATCCGTCAGGAAATAAAAGCAGCGAGCCATAATTTGAACGGTCAACTACTGCCCTTTATGACAAACTGACAAAAGATTTGAATTTCAAACCCCAGCTGATGCTATATGTATGTGAAAAATGGAAAAACCTACAACCGAACGGATAAATGCAAATCTCATCAATAAAATCGAACTGAAATCAGTCGCAGTGTCGCACACGAAGGCGTGTAAATGAGAATAAAGGGCGTAACTGCCAAAGCAAATTGGAACTGAAAAATGGTAAAAGCGGGTCATGTAAGTTGAGCTAGGCTACATCCAGCACTAACTCTTTTCTTTTTTGACAAAACGACCAAGGAATATATATTTTTGTATCAAACACTCCGCCCTGAGATACAACCACAGCTCATTCCATTTCAAATTTCAATTGAATTCGTTTGCGATGTATCACCATCCATCCATCTATCGTGTGTATAGTGAAGACCGACCCTTTGTGATACACGAGATTCAGTGCGCAACATCATGTCATTCATAAACCTAATCCGTTTCCAATGGCAAATACGTGATCTCTGGCACTGACACTGCCACTAGAGCGTCGTCCACCACGCCGCTCGTCGGGATAATGGGATGCAAGGACCAATGAATAAAAATTAATGAAAGCCTTTTTGTGGCAACGATGATGGCTGTTGGTACTGGCAGAGATTTTATGCAAAACCAGTCATGTCCGGATGTTTGTCTCGTTGATTGTAAGAACGAGGATGGCAACAGGCGCCCAATTTATTGAGAGTCACCATAATTATTATAAATTATAAATTCACATTACTACCTTGTTAAGCAAATTGATGACTCCTTTTAATTCTCTTCTCTGTCTCCGTGCCTGTCTTCCCCTATAAACACTTACCCCTTATCCTTCATCCCTCATCTTCGCACAATCAAGCCTATTTACAAAAGGAATCTCTGCAAAGTACATTTTATCTAATTATTTTTATTTTAATAAGGCCCTCGAGCTAAATTAATATTATTTAACACCCTTTTAGCGTGGTGGGAACTGGGAACTTCTTCAAATAAACACCAAATGAGATAAGGGTTTTCTGATGACTACTCTTGTGCAAGGATGGGTTGCCAAACAAAATTTTAAAAAACCAAAAAACATGAACAAGCTTTTATCACGCAGACTGGGTGTGTTCATTCCGGTGTAGTTATTCATTTATTCCATCTAACAACGTGCGGATTTGTGTTTGAAGTCTTAATCAAAGGTGAGTTTTAATGAGTTTTCCAACAAGCGACACAGAAAAAAAAGCCGAAAGGATTTTATTTACTCCAGCCACGGTAAAATATGCGATTGGCATATACCATCACGTATGTAGGTACATTGTACACATATCTAACCTTTATAGCAACATGGTTTAAGCGCAGACATGTTGTCTGAGGAAATGGGTAGATACCTACATGTGATTTCCATTGTAAATATTCCTTTGGGGCTCTAGAAGAGTAATTTATTTAACGTGTAGGCCATGTTGGTAAAGCGAACGGTTGTATTTTGGTCATCGAGCTGAAGGGCATCTTTATAGATGTACTACCTATCTACCTACAGAAAGGAAGAGAGAGATATGATAGAACATGTTGCTGTTAAGGGAAATGGCTGACACGTGTGGGATTTGATATATGAAGTTTGCAAAGAATTTTTGAAAATGTATGGAAACACATAATATACAATAGAAGAACAAGCATAGGTTGGTACGTAAATTGTTCAAAAAAAAGGACCGGGGAAAAAGTTTTGAAACTCAAGACACATTATTTATCTTTGGGAATTTGAAGCCGATGAAGAGAAAGGTGCGCCTTTTCTAAAATTAATTTCATACACCAACGTGAACCGGAGTTTAGCAAGTATACGATTTCATCAAAGATGAGACGTTTGCGGGAAATTTTCGAGATACCTACATGAAATCATTACCAAAGATTGTGTCGAAGGCATTCGGATATGATATGTTTCCCAATGTTACGAAAAATAACCTTAGGCAAGGACTCGTTGTATCAGAGAGTTGTTAGAGGAAATTTAACAAACAATCCTTTTCGCTTTTGGACGAACAGAACATGTATAGGAAATCGTTACCTCAAGACAAACATACAACAGCAAAATTATTTTGATGCCGGACGAACGAAAAAATTCCCTACAATATTAAGTTTTGGGATAGCCATCTAATCGAAAAATACTTTTATCAAATCTATAAGGAGTTGCATGAGACTTTGAACAGATCCTCCAGGCTAAGCCATAGAATATGAGGATATTTTGAGGTGATTGTCAGTTTCGCAAGAAAAATGCAAGTTCTTTTTTCCCAACTACTAACCAAAGCCAGGATTGAAAGCATTACATTGAAAAACTTACTGAAAATATGAATGATGTCAGATACGTATTCAATCAGTATTTTGTCTGTCCTGTGGAACGTAAGCAATTTAAAAACTGATGGAAGTGCAAAAAATCACGCTTATTCTAAGAAAAAGACTTCTTCAATATCACTTAACAGCAGTCTGTAGACTTTGACATAATTTCACGACTTCTTTGCTCAATCTAGTTAATTCTTTCGCTAGATGGTGCTGTACAAAGCGACAATACATGCTATGATTACATGTAAACAACAGGTGGTGCAACTGAGCGGCGAGCCCCGGAGCCTAGCGCGTTTTTTACAATCATACATTGTGAGAAGTGGGAGGAGTCCTTCAAGTTTCATCATAAAAGCGCTTTTAATGGCATTGATTACTTTAGAAAAACTGTCAAGTCTTCGCGAAAATATTATGAATGACTTTACAGAAGTTTTCCAATGCATAAGCAATAAGATTTTACACCGCTGGTTTTTGTGAAGCTAACTTTGATGCAACTGCAGTGAGACTTACAAGAAACTATCTAAACCTCACAAGCCAGTCAGTTTCTATAATGGAATTTTAACACCTTTTCTTCACATAACTTCTGAATCTGGGGCTTGCAACACGAAGCTACAAATCTACACGTCTAGAGCCACTCGAAACAATTGAATCCAATACGCCCGTAAACGAATAAGTAAGCTTGTAGCTTTGTGTGTCAGAAACTTCTTGCACTTGAAATACTTCACTGTGTTACAAGTACAAGCAGTTTTGTGTTACAGGCCCTGGAGTTGCACAAAAGATTCAAATTTTAGCAAACCTTAACTTTCTAAAAGTTCATGAGAGATATTTTAAAATGCATTTCTTTGAGTGAACTTCAGTTGTTTGCCGATGATGCACATCTACTCTTCCAAGTTTTGATAGTAATGATTTCGCTGACATCCAATTTTGATTTTACGCACGCAATTCAGTGGTTCTCTATCCTCGAAATCAGTGAAGGATGGTGATTTATAGGCATCCAGTGGTAAGGATTATATGGACAATGACTTCCTCATTTAGGAGAGTATTACTGTTCGGGATGAAACTGAGCCTCAACCAACATCTTTCGATACCAATTTCGGTCGGGCTCTCCCTCAGTTATGCACTTCAAGGGCACGTCCAAGGATTAACCAGCAAAGAGTACAGCTTTAAAATATGAAAAACATTAAAAACTCAGCGGCAGAATTATGCCGTTAAGAGTTCTATTTTGGTTTAATTTTTCCGCTCTATTGCTTTGCTGCTCAGAACGTGGCCGTACCCCTGGTCGGTTGCGGTTTTTTTTCCATTCAGAAACTTCACTTAAGACGAGGTCTCCCCCTTCCACGATTTACTGACACCGTTCTGTTGAAACTATAAGACATGCTAGACCGTTTGAGTTCATCCACCCTACATGGCCCAGTTATCACAGCGTCGCGATGCGTATTCTTCTAGCTATGCCCATGTTGCGGTACAGTTCATACAGCTCGTTGTTGTATCTTCTTCTCCACACATTGTCTTCACATACGGAAAAAAAGATCACTCGGAGTATTTTTCTTTCGAAACGACCAAGGGTTTCCTCAACCGCCTACGATAAGGTCAACGCTTCCGCGCCGTAAAGCAGGACTGGGATGATTAAGGTCTTATAAAGGATTACATTGGTTTTTCTAGAGAGGGTTTTGTTTCTCTATTTCCTTCTTAGCCCAAAGAATCAACAGTTGGAAAGAGTAATTCTCAGTTTGATCTCCGCTCTGATGTTAATTTCCGTGTGTGGAACCTTGGTAGACAAAGTCGTGTACTACCTCGAAGTTACAGTTTGTTTAGCGATAAGTTGCTCACCAAGTTCATCCTTCAACATGTCCATTGTTTCACGAGTTGTGTGGCATGTGGCACCATCTTGATGAAATTACATGTCAATCAAATTCAACTCAGCCAAGTGAGACAAAAAAATTCGCGTATCATGACTCGGTAACGTTCTTTGCTGACGTTAACGTTTCTTCTACGGTCGTCTTCAAAGAAAAATGCACCGATGATGCGACTAGTCTATAAACCACAGAAAACTGTCGTTTTACGGGATGCATCGATCCAGATGCGACTGTTTTGTTTATTTTCATATTCGTCGACCCAGAAATGAGCCTCATCGCTGAACACAATTTTTCGATAGAATAATGCTTTTTTATGGAGCTGTTCTAGGGCCCACTCACCAAAAATTAGACGTTGTGGTGGTTGTGGGTCATTTGGCCTCAATTATTGCAGGAGTTGAATTTTATAGCCTTTCATACCCAAATTGACACGCAAATTCTTCCATGTGGTTGAGTAACACATGTTTAATGTCCGTCAAAGTAAATTTGGTGATAAAAGAACGAATTTTTGGTTTACCAAGTCTATTGTGACGACCATGAGGTGGTGTTAGGCTGGGTTGGATGTGGAGTGCACCCGCATGCCGCTGGATCTGCAGGATCCATTGTGCTCTGGATGATCTGGTCTTAACAAACGATCCACATTTTTCACAGAGCACAGATTTCGATAATAGACTAGAAAAATTTCCCATCATTGATTGTTTGTAAGAGTTTCCGTGATGAAATGGCAGATTATATTGAAAGCTATTCAATTTGACCGATGAAGTTTGGACGCCATCACCAAACAGTGCATTCAAGCTAAAAAACTTAAATCTTTAACAACCACCCTTCAGTTGATCTCAGTACATCATAAGATAATCGCCTTTCCTCGATAACTCAATAATATTTAGTTTATTTCAGTAAACTACCTCCCCCCACCCCGGGTAGGGAATATTTTTTTGTATTAAACGACTAAGGGTTGAATGTGGTAATTTGATTTTGTTCTTAAATATTCCAGATAGACAATGTTTTCATCGAACTGAACAATAATGTTCGCGTTGACTTTCTTCCAAACACCAAAAAAAGTTTCTAGTTCCTTATCTTCTGTAGATACATGCAAACGAAAGCTGTTCCTCGTTTTCTCAAGGAGACTTGAATATTTCGTTTTGACAGAGAAGAAAGCATTTGTTACGTACACTTAGATATGAATTTCATTCGTACAACAGGTGAACAAAATCGATGAATCAGAGGGCATATGCCCTACAAAACAATAAATCATTAAAGAACCCTGAAGGAACTATCGTAAAATTTATTCCCAAAAGTCACTTCCTTCCCGTAAACCGTAGCTAGGTACCTAGGAGAGCCAAATTTGAAACTAAATTCCTACTAAACGAGTGGGCAGAGTGTATAAACAGCTAACGAGAAACACAATTATCTTTTCATTTTCCTGTTGTTTTGTAATTTCATTTTTTATTTTTATTGAAAAGCTTCAAGAAGAGCAAGTCAGTGAAGTGAACTGCCTTAAATTAATGGCAAATTCTAGTTATCAACACTAAGACGATCGCTGTGAGTATTAATATACTCGTATATCAACCATTCACAAATCCCTTGATCCCAGGGTGTGTATACATTGTTATCTAATTAATGTTTCATGTCACTGTGTCACGCGCCTATCTCAAGGGGAAATTGCTTTTAAAGTTCTTGATGAGGGTATACGAAAAAGATGATTCATGGATGATTGATTACCCACTGTGTGGTCTTATACAATTTCGCATTATTTTCTTGAATAATTTTGAGACAATTTTGTGTGTCTGGGTTTACTCTCGTTCCCTTATCATGTTGACCGCAGACTGATGAATCCTTTTCCTTTTTTTTTTTTTTCTTCCTTTTTTTGTGAAGGGAAAACATCATATAATACATCAATATGACTTATGAAGCTTGAATACACACTTGCGGACATTTTTTGGAAAGCATTTTAGAAGATTAACATTAAAGATAATTTGGTGGAGCACTTAGTAATTCTGGTTAAGGGAAGTGACTAATGGTGTCGTTTAGTAATCTCTCGGTTTTTTATTTGTCAAAACAAAGTCAAATTTCTCCGTCTTAATGAGAATGAAAATTAGATGCGGAATGTGAGTCCTTTTTGAGTGAATAAACGTGTTCATTGTCCAGTGCGGTAATGCCCACAAGAAACGGGATCTGTATTTATGCCTGTTGTTCATTATTTTTTAAGTGAAATTAATTTTTATGAATTTAAACATTAAAAACCGTGTTCCTACTTCTAAATTTTGCTTTTTTGCTTAGCAATGTTTTTGCGGTTGGAAATATTATGATTCGAGAAGCACAAACTGCATTCTTGATTTTTATTTGTGCTTAATTAAATCTTCTCGGCTCCTGTTTTAAATCATTTGCGTTTTATTTTATTATATTAACATAAAACTAATTGAGTTTAGTTCGGTGGCTTGTGCTGCAGTAAGAGCATTTAATTATGCACAGGAGGCAAGAGCATTTGAATTTGCATCTTTGAAGCGAGGAAATAGAAAAGAAGCACAGGGTTGGGTGTATATAGGCATTTTTTTGTGTTTTTGAGTAAAGGATACAGTTCAAGGATTTTTTCAAGTTACTTGGTGTTGATTTGGCTGCCAACTGCTTGAAATCTTTATTATTTGCTCAGATGCTTCATTTTAAACCCAAAAAAAAGAAATATAAGAAGGAATTTACTCTTTAGAAAATTAGAAAAAGAGTTTTTGAAAATTAAATACAAAGGCTTAGAAAATTCAACTGAAGATCTTAGGTAGCATAGTAGCATAGCTACATACTCAATCATTTTACAGAAAATTGCAACGATTCGAACTATTTTCGAGAAATTTGGCATAAAATGAGTGCTGACTTGAAATTTCTAACCAAAAAAGACGAATCTTGTTACATAAGAGTACCTTTTAGGTTTTTCCTTAACTACTGCATCGCTTTGTTGTTTCTGAAAAATCAAGTGGTCCGCATTTGCGTTACCTAGAGTTTAACTATTATAATTGAGCGTTATATGTATATATATACAACTGATATTTATACTAGACAATTAGAAAATGAATATGTAGGAATGTTGGCACATAGGGAGCCTAACCAAATGCATTGTCTAGTTGATGACTTCGTTGTTGGCTGGCATTACTTCTTCGTCCAAAGTATTCATTACGCTTAGGTATCTTGGCATAAGGTGTCGGTCCTCACTGACCATCCTTCTCACCATGGGATTAGGGTGGTTGTTGGTATTTGCAGCCGTTTTATTTACGGTCCATAAGACGTATTGGTCCAAGGGCGGCATTTTGGATTTTTCGCTGGTATTTGAAAGTGAGGCCGGTGCGGATCCTCGAAATCCTCCTTCCGAAAATTAGGAGTGTCTTCATCGCTATCTTCGAAAAGGTGAACCAAACTGGGCTTCCGTAGTTGATGACGGGTCCAAGCAGCTACTTTGCATTAGTTGTTTCGTTGGGTGACTTAGTTACATAGAGCCTAGAGTCTTTTTCGCCCATAGCCTACGATGGAAAAATAATGTACTAGGTACTTTTAGTTACTGGGCATTTTAAGCGTTTCATTCTATACTGAAGCTTAAACCTTAGGGGTACAGTTCCTTTAGCGTGTTGCAAATTCTGAGTGACTTAGAGCGCTGGCAGACGGCCGACATTTGCTGTCTGCGAGTGCCAGGTTAGCAATTAACTTAACTTTGAACGCTGTACTTTGTCTTCACATTTTGATTCAGATACATCTAATATCGGTTTAGACAGCTTTTTTCTAAAATAAATCGAAAACTATTTGAGATATTTCAAAGGCTTTACTATCGGCTTGAAGTCCAATTGAAACATTTGCCTATGAGTGGATTTCGACTTCGTTCATATTGCCATCGTGGGCAAATTAGCTGCATTTGATTCGTCGAACCCAATCTTTGATGACTCCACCACACACTTCGCGTTCAATGTTGGCTCTGAGTTCTTCAAACATCACTGGCTTGTTGGCCACAAAAAATTGTCTCGAGGTGTAAAATCGCCCGAACGAGCGGTTCAATGAGATAAAGCGCTCATTAAACTTACTCTTCAATAAACACCTTCCTGTTGAAACCACATGTCGCCTATTCCATATTTTCACGTATCGGACCAAAAATAATCAGGAATGATAGTGTGGTAACGCGCAGTTAATTTTTGTGGATGTAATGGATGTGTATGAAGGACATGTGGACTTTCAAGCGACTAACAGCGCATATTTTGTTTCGTCACTTCGTCACTGAAAATGATTTTGTGCGGTGAAATTCCTTATATTACCGCATCTTCTGCAGAACCTAATCGGAGAGGCTTCAAATGGTTCATCGGCTTCATTTCTTGAGTCAATTTGATTTTATATTTGTTAGATCTAAGATCCTTAGTTCTTAAGCAAAATACGCTATAATTTTATATGTGAACGATGTCCAATTCTTGAGAACGCCATGAAATTGACTGATTTGGATCGTTCGCTACGGACGCCTGTACGGCAGCGATATTTTCAGAATTTCTTTCAACCCATTGTCTCACTGAGGCGGTAACATCACACAACGAATTTTTAGACTCAAATTTCTTGCAGTAAACTTGTCATTTGTCGGTGATTTGCATTGTGAGCCTGGCAAGAATTAGGACCGAAAATTGGAATCAAAGCTCTTAAAGTGGTTATGTAGAAATTTTTATAATTTTCAGACATTGCTCATTCATGTACTGATAATGTTGAGTTTGCTGAATAAATTGACAGTGACAATTTGATGATAAGGGAAAGGTTGCGTTCGCCAATTCAAACAATTAAGTCCTTATTGAAAACCCCCTTGAGAAAAAGGCGCTGCAATTTATTGCGTCGCGAAGTTGCTCTCAAATCAATGAAAAATACTTGAAATTCTCACTTTTGTAAATGCTCTCCGCTAGACTTCTGAACGAATAAAAATAATATCGATTATAAGATAACCTGATCCAAAACCAGCTTGAAATTTTTTTGTCTGTGAGCAATTCAAGTTGTGATGCGCTTATGTCGCATAGTTGCATAAATTTCTAGAATGCTTTAAGAAACGAAATTCTTCTGTAGTAAATCGCTTCCAACACTGATCCTTTTTTTGTGAATTGGGAAATTATTTCAATCCTGCATTTCCTTGACTAGAAGATTCTCTTCTATTACTTTATTAAAAAGTTCCTTATTTGTAAATACAATTCAACTGGAATATCATTCACACCTGAGGCTTCCTCAGACTAAAGCGCTTGTTCTAATTCTTCTAGAGTGAAATCAGAGTCTAAAGCTTCGTTTGTGAATCGACTTGTTGCCCAATGCCAGATTATTGGTGATGTTACAAGATTAAATAGGTCCTTGAAGTGTATGTATAGCAGATTTTTGTGGATAGCAAAATGTTAGCCATTTAATTCAAAGGCATGTTTCCAATAAACATCTGCACTTTTGCATCTCACCAGCCTGGTGCACTTAATACAAAACCTACATGTACTTGTAAAACGAGACTAGCGCAATACATTTCTGTAACACCAAGGGCATGTAACTCAAACCTACAAGTACTTGTAATACAATTGAATTATGACAAGCTTTTCAACATACTTCTACAAGTAGCTCTTAGCTTGTAAAATTGAAGCCTTGTGTTACAATCCCAAGGCTGCAAGGGTGCTAGTGGCCCTCGCCTTGTAGACTTGTAGTTTTGTGAAATGTGCTTGCATTTTCTCCTCTTTGTGGCTGTGCATAATAAGTGATATTTTGTGCGTTGGCCTAAATATAACTTTTTCTAATTAGACTTTGAGAAGACCTGTGGATGTTTCTCAGCCAAGCAAACGATACTTTGCGAGTCTTTTTGGCATTCTCCATCAAACCAAGGCTCGATGCCTGTTTGGCTCCATTTTTCGTTCGGCTGTTGATACGGCTACGATGACCCTACGATGTTTTTCAATGGCAGCAGGTCTGCATTTTGGTGTTCCCGAAGTTGTCTATAAATCAAAGCTATGGAAGACTTTCATTATTTTTTTGGTAGTCTTTGATTGTTTGTATGCACAATGCTCATGGATTGTCTGTACAGTACGTTAAAAAGTTACAATAAGAGGAAAATTAGTATGGAGATGCTCAGAAGGTAATGCTTACACTACAATCTTCAGGTATTGGCAGCTAAAAGATTTATGGGAATCACAATTACCTTCAAGCGCACTCTGGCAACCCAACTTCATCAAACTATCGGCTGAATAAAAGTCTGCAGTCTGTGGAGCCTCTTGAGAGCAGTGAGTTTTCGTCTCCTCTTTTCTTGAGGCTTGCGTAATCGCCTTTTTCTGAAGTTTTACTTCTGTCGTGTTGAAATTGCACATACACACTTCGATCGGTGTAAATGGAGTACATAGTTTCATATTTTTATGCCGAAATGTCCATTCTTGGTCTTCAAAAGCTGACCTATTACCAAACCATTTAAAACCAACGACCATTTCCCAAAAAAGGGATTTAAATTCTCTTCAATTCACAAATTCTTCTTTTCAATGAGCCAAACAAAAATCAAAAATCAAAAATATTGGGTCGGTACAAACTCCTCGAACAAACTTCAAATAGACTCTACTTTTTTACGTCCCAAATGGCTACGGATGATCCTGTGTTCCAATTGCCAGCGTTTGTTTTAGGCAATTTTCGTTCAACTAAATCTCTTTTCATTCTTTAAAATTATGCAGGAAGGAAGTTCTTTTAATACAAAGTGCTATGACAAGCAAAAAATTATCATATTTCTACTGCTGATTCTTACCTGAGCTATAATTCACTGAAACTGAATTGCCAAAACTCAACTAATCTCTTTCGTAACAAAAAACAAAAGGCACCATAGGACTTAACTGTCTGCATTATTCTATCTAGCTTTGGAATCATCTTGTTTAATCTCAGATTTAATCACTTCTGCTGTTGCTGAATAATCCTCAATCCAAACTCATCTTATTATTCATTTTGTTATGTAGGTACCTACTCAAACATTATTTCAAAGAGAATATTTGAAATTCACTTTCATTTGGTTTGGTTGGTACAACACGTTCCTTAGTTAACTGCAGACATTTTATCCTTTTCATGTTCTAAAATTCCTCTATTCCGGACGACCGACCCACGCAGAGAAGTATAATCTTCACCATTCTTGAAGCTACAACTTTAAAAATAAAAGTCATACTCTTTATGAAATTGCTTTCACTATATGTGCTTATTGTTTTATGTTCAAAAAAGTTCATAAATTTTCCTTTGGCGTCGTAAATTTTTGTGTTGCAATAACAAAAAAAAAATACTTAATGGTTCATCACAAGATTCACAAGCATAAAAGCAAAGCTAAGAGTTGGGGTCCATTAAGAGAATACAGTTTGTTTTATTGTTCTCTCTCTCTCTCCACTGTTCTGGATAAGGATTGTTCTCTGTGTGGAGAGTGGAGTTTGATAGCAGGATAATTTGTATAGAATCTCACGTCCCGAACAGATTCCACACATTCCTCTTAAAACCTTCACAATATTACGGACCGCGCATGATTCTATTGTCCTGCTCTCTCTCTGACTCTCTCTCCAGTCTGCACAAATCTTATTTAGCTCCAAAATAACAGCATCCCCCCCAAAATAAATTTCAAGGATACGCTATCAGTAAGTGCCGATAAGTCACCGCGAACGCGCGTGATAAGGATTTATTTTTCGTGCTTGGATTCGCTAATCAAGTTGGATCAACTTTGTTCGGTTTATAGTATCTACCTAATAAGGCGCGAAATTGGACTGCTTCCAATTAGTGCGTTCAAAAAAATCACACCACAAAAAAAAACTTTGCCTGTTCGGTAGTTTCTGCCGCAGATACTTTAATTAATCGGATTACATTTCCATTTTCTCCTCTCTATTCAAATTCCCAAAAACAAGTTACACAAAAAAAAGTACGGAAAAAAATAAGGGAAGTGTCAAGTATCCCGCAGATACAATAAGCTCCTTAAAAGCCCCCAAGGATAAAACATTCCCATAGCTGGCTGTCCTTTTTTCGATTCGCGGATTACACGATAATATAATTCATTCTCGCGCGTAACAATCCGCCCGATGAATTATGTATTTCCACCATTGGCCCGTAGATTTATTCAAAAGTGAGCAACCGTTAAGGTTCTGTGGCTACAACTGTGTTGGTGATGCTAGTGATTAATGTGTAAAAATAAAAATATTGTTTGGTGATTAGTGAAGATAAATTTGTAATTATTGTACAATAAAGCCAATTATTGTGATACCCGTCTGTGTGCATTCCACACACATTTATCTCATACGCGTGTGCCAAACAAAAAAGTACTTAGGTGGCATAAAAGCTAAAGGATAAACTAATAGGTACTTACCTAAGGAAATTCATGCGGTTATTGTGGGTAATAATGATAATGCGATGGCTGTAAAAAAGGAACCGAAAACACAAAAGCAAAATGTATAATAAAAATGGCAAAACGACATTGCCCGTCTTGGCTACGTGTTACCGATAAATCGTTGAAAATTACACACAATTTGTCTTCGGCTGTTTTTTGTCTTTTTTTGCGACTTGGTTTGTTCGTCTTGTTGGGATCTCAAGATATATCTTAAATGTTTTATTCGTGCTTGTTTCCGGATTCCACAAAGCCCGAAGCGTCGAGAGATAAATAAAAGAACGAAAAGGAAAAATTATAAAATGAACTGGGCTGCAAAATTCCAAATAGATTTTCGCTTAAATTTATACTATTTTGAAATGGATTGCCAAATAGGAATGTGGTGCGAGGACATCGAAAAGGATATCTAACAAGATTATTCTTGAGAGGGACCGACAAATGGGCTTTGAATTTAGTGTTTCTTTCTGAGAATCGGTTTAATGGGTTTTAATTTTTAAAGAACATCAAGTGGAATATATTGATGCGAAAAAATATCGATCTCATTCGACAACGACGTAAATTGAAAACAGTAAATTTTGGTCTAAGTCGATGGAAATAATGGATGGGATCCTAGTGGTGTAGGTTGTAGATTGGACATTAGTTTGGCATGTTAGCAGATTAAGATGTCGTTAAGTCGTTAACTTGAATTGTTTCTAGGCCTTTGATATTAATTTCTTGTTGGAAACTGAAGATTGTCCTATGATTTTGGATGGCAGCCATTTTGAATATGCGTTAGATATGTACCCATATGTCGTTTCGTGGCAATTGAAGTATGGAGTTATGAATTAATCGAAGAATTTATTAATCCTCGGAGGGTTTATCACCCATCATGTTACATCCTCAAACTTACTTCCATTTTCATAAACAAAAAGGACTGTGAGAGAAAATAGTCCGTGGGATTGTGCTTAGCGAAGAGTACTTTGGTATTAGCAAGAAAAAATTGCTTTTAATATTTTTAAGTCGAAAACGAAGTGCCAGGAGTACCTACCCACAGCTACACAATCTCACCCATATAGCCTCATCTAACAGCAGTTGGCGGAGGCGTTGTGTAATGGTTTAGCATATCTGTATGTTACGTGTTAGGCTCGAAGTACAAATCCCAGAAGAACCAGAGGAATAAATGTGTTTCGCGGTCATCATCTTTCGGGAGTAGTAGACAAGTCATCTGAGATTAATTACACACTGTCATGAAACACGCTTTTTATCTTAGTCGTTCGAAATTTTAATGAAATTGTACGACCTGAGGCCTGCAACCCAAAGCTACAAGTCTACAAGTTAAGATCCACTCGAAAAATTATTTCCATTGCACTTGTAGAACTCAAGCAAATTTGTAGCATGTATCACAGAAATTTGCACTTATCATATTTACATGCCCCCGGGTCTGCAACACAGATCTACAAGTCAAGAGCTACTTGTTGGATTATGTTCATTACACTTGTAGAAGACCAAGAATGCTTGTTTTTTCGTTCTATAAAAATTTTTACAACTACTGTCGTAATTGAACTATATTACTTGGACTTGTAGTTTTATTTTACAAGCCTCTGAAAATGCGTTAGGCTCCAAGGTTGCCCTAGTGTTGTTGCACCACCCTTTTTATTTATTTGACAGCAGTTCGTAAAAATGTAAGTGTCTCAGGGGATCTTAAGGCTTCTGGTAACTAGGGTTTAAAGCCCACATTTGAGCTTGGTGTACTAGCCTTAGCATCTTTTAACACAATAGGTTTCATTCAGACACCGCAGTGGCCGGAGCTGAGCAAGCTCTATCCGTCCCCTAACTAGCCTTAGCAAATATACTTTATGAATCTCACAAACTGCTTACGGAAACCTTACCGTCATTTTTTAAAAGAACTTCAACGGATTAGCTTTGCTCGAACAGATTACCTTCCCTCTGTATGAGAAAGAGAAATTGACTTGGGAGCTACGCTGAAAAAAAAAGAAATAATTTACCAACCCATTGTCGAGTAGTTGTTTCAGTATCTTCTTCGTTGGATTAGAAACTATCTTTATAAAAGATAAAATGATTGGCATCAAGTCTGATACTCGTTTAATAAATACGAGTGTGCCCCAGGGCTCCGTTTTGTCTCCAACCTTTTTCCTTATTTTCATAAACAATCTCTTGTTTGAAACTTCGAATCCTCTCAACTGTTTATCTGACGAATCAACCTTCAGCTTTTCATATTCGTTTCCAAATTCTAGTCCCTGCTCTTCGGATGTGGATCTAGAACGGTGGGGTTTGATTATATCGTGGAGTTCATACCTTGACATCATTGTTACATGGGGTAATTAACACTGAGTAGAACTCGATGCTTCAAGAACTTATTGTTGTCTTGTCGTTAAAGCTAAACATTCCCCCATTCTCATTATCTATTAATGGTACCTACATCCAATAAACCAAAAAGCTGTCAGTACTTGGTATGAGTGAAGACAATGACCTTTGTTGAAATGGCCACATAACTGAAGTCGGGAAAAATGCTGCAAAACGCTTAGGTTTCTTAAGACGATGCAGGAAATACTTCACCACTTCTGATCTGGCTCTTGTTTATAAAGCCTACAAAACAAGAGTATAATTCTCGTATCTGGTCGGGTGGCCCCCAAGAAAATATTGATAGAGTGCAAAACAGAGCGTTGAGATTGATAGTTGATAGTTCAATTGTTAGAACCGATTGATTCTCTTGAGTTTTGAACATCGTAGAAATGTTAACTGCCTCGCAAAGCAATAAAACCCTTTTTTACAAATTCTATTGAAATAGCCAGTTCCATTGCTCCCCTGAATTAATTTAGCCGAAACATCTGCCTCACTAGGAATACTACTTATCAGCGCCCAGCTTTCGACATACTGTCGAGCATAGAGATTTATTTTAAATCGCACTACACGAATGTGAATTGCTTAACCTAACTCTGTTTTCCCTTGCAAAAATGTAAAATTTGTTCGGACAGTTTTTTATAACATTATGAGGGTATTCATAACCCCTTGAAAAAAAACTGAACTCGAACTATTTTGAAGATTTTATTTAGCAATCAACGAATCTCACAATTTTCGTGACTACTCTTAAATTTTTTCAAATCTGAAATCCAACTTATTAGAGTGGTCTCTCAACCATACTTTTAGAGGAATGCATGGGTCCCACGAACGCTTTCCGATTCTAAATTGTTAAATGAGAAAAGGGTTTTTCATGGTACTGCAATTACTCTCACCTGACTTACCGAATGCTCAGGAAAGGCGATACTCGTTGAAAATAAATCGATGTTTCTGGAATTTGATCTTCGAAATCACACGTTTTATATGCTAACCATTGCGCTACTAGCACCCAAGTAAAACAAACTCCAGCCAAATCACATTTCTTTGCTTCGAAAAGTCTGATCATGATCACATTTTTGCTACGAAAGTAGTGTTGTGAACGACAGAAGCAAAATATATATTATCGTTCGAGGGAACAGAAACGTGCAAAATAAAGTAGTCATGTTTATTTTTCTCTGTTTACGTTTTAGTTTTAGGGAAATTTCTGTCAGGTCAATAGTTTTGTGTTGAGGAAGTTAAGTGTCGGTTCTTTTCGAGGAAAGAAACCAGGAAGGGAGGAAATGAACGTGAAAACAACGAAAACAAACCTTGCATGGTTTGAAATTTAGTAATTTTTTAAGGCTGCGAGCCAGGGCTGCGAGCCACCGAAGGAAGAGCACATGCGAACAACAACAGAGCCTTAAAACTGATTGTTGATGGGTAAGAGGTGATATCAATTGATCCTAAAATTGAGCGATAGTCTCTTTTGAACATCGTCAAAATATCACATCATGTCTCACTCTATTTTATTGAAGTGCATTCCTTACTTAAAACTATGTAACCATAACACCCGCCATGCCAGGAAGGGTCATCATCATCAGTTTTATCTTTGGGCTAATTCGGAGAGTACAGCCAAGTATAAAGAAATAAAATAAACAGATAGGGTGGCGCTACAAAGCGGTGAGCCCCAACCCCAGCTCACTGCTCACAACCATTGTGAGAGTATGGAGGGGACCTACAATTTTCTGCCGAATCTGAAGGGTGTAATGAGAAAGCGTTTTTCATGGCAATGAATATTCTATCGGAAGACTTGCCAATTCCTAGCGAAAGGCGATGCCCTTGTGATTATAACCACGAATCTCCTGCGTAACAGGCAGACATGCTAATCATTACCCCACTGTCACCAGTCAAGTATAGAGATTTATATTTAAGCCGCTCCATTCGAAAGTGGAATGTCCCACCTTGCCCTGTTCTTATCCTAAATTATGATCTTCAAAGATTTAAAATCAATGTTCCCTCGGTATCCCCTTCTTAATCCCATTTTTCTTAATCCCCTAAGGCTAGCATTGTGTTTCATAACATACCCCAACAAAACTTTTTTTCTTCTCTCTTCTGAAGCAAACAACTATGGCCACTGCTTTACTTAAAGTTTGCTGAGTAAATCACGAATTTCAACTATTTATAATTTCAGACCGTCTCCTCAACAGCTGATAAGTTTGCTAATTCAATATGGCTGATCTAACCAAGGTTTTGTTGAAGCGCGATGAGTACGAACTCTCTATTGAATGCACTTTACAAGCTTTCTGAAGTTGCATTTTTATCAAGCACCAATTTTGCTTTTTGAAGCATTTGCAATTGGAGCCATGATCTCATAATTTTCCACTAGAATTCCCTTAGTATTTCAACGATAACAGAGTGGGCCCTTACAAACTTCCTTGTGGAACTCCGACTTCTGTTCGCTTGTTTCCCGAATACTCGTGCGTTATCCTGTGATATAGATATTCAGAATTAGAAAGTGCGATGGAAGAAAACAAAACCCAAAACAAAAAAGCCTCGACATGAACCGATTATGAATCACGAGACTAGGTCCACTAAAATGCCAGAATAATAAAAATTACCTCCAAAATCCGTCGTAAATGACAGCGAGTATAGTGAAACGTTTTCGCAACGTAACGACATCGAGGGGTTATTTTGCGAGCATCGTTATTTGTAGTATGAGCTCTGGTTAGGTTCTTGTGAAGTTTGTATTTGTACTCAAGTTCCAAATGACATACCTGTTTTAAAGGTTCTTAAAATGAAACAGAAACTAATTTTCTTCCTTCTACTGACTTGTTTACAATATCCGTATGGTTGTTTTATGGTCGAATGGATATTTCTAAGTACAAACCGATTGCCTTTACCATCCACCCCTTAATGGTATTTTGACTCGTAACTTCTTCAGTAAAGGATTCCTTTTGCTCAAAGGAAAACTCACGAAAAAACTCATCGAAACCTTACAGTATTTGATCAACTTCCCCACAAACAAATCGAATAAAAACCCGTTGCCTATACCGAAAATAAAAATCAAATCAAAAGAAACTTTTTTAGCTTGGAAATTTTTGTTGTTCGAATGGTTGTGTGTTTTTTTCTTCAATCAAAATTTTTAAGTTCAGCTAACTTTTTCCTTTCACTCACGTATACCTAGCTGTGCCTTTAAATGCATCCTCAAGCAACAAGCTTCTTCTTGCTGTGGAACTTTTCTTCCCAATTTGCTACTTCACTAACTACCCATGCGATTATAGAAGGTATCAAATAAAAAAGTAAGAAAAAGTGCTCAACTACCTCTGCTATGCCACAAGCTAAAGTTTGTTGCCTCTTCCAGAGAAAGCCCCAACAGCAACATGTTATAGGTATACCTAACGAAGCTATATCAAGTTTCCTTGAAACAGTTAAGACTGTCGAATCGTTCTTTGTTAACTTATCCCAAACCAATAAGGGAACTTTTTGATTTTATAAAGGTGGGTAGGTTTTCTTTCCTCTGCTCTGTGATAACTCAAATTGTCTAGAATACGAGCAAAAGTTCGTATAACTAAAACGAACTTTAAGACATCCTAACAATGCTTTTTGGTTGTTAAACGAAGTAACATTGGAAACGACCTGTACAAAACTTGGCCACACATTGAAAGCGGTTGGATTTCCGTGTAACTTTTTTATTTTGACAATGCAATCTTCCCAAGGATACAAGGATTTCTACACAAACTTTATCATCTCCCAAGGGAACATTTTCCTGTTGTTTCTTTTTTATTTTTTTAACAGTAAGTTTGGTGTAGGTACATCATATCCTGAAGATATAAATACAAAATGTCTCCGAAGGAACCAACACCGAACTTTCATAAACTGGCTTGCTATCATTATAAGCAACTCTGTAAAACAAACTTTCCCCACACAAGAAACTCTTTGAGAAAAACAAGAAAAAAGAAGGAATTTGCTTGTTTGTCAGCACCATAAGTACACATTCTTCTTTTTCGACAGTTCCTTTCCAATTATTCGCATTACGTGAAATTCCTGTTTAATGTCAATAGCACAACTCGTATATGTAATTTCATTGCAATACACAGAGCATCAAAAGGAGAAAAGAAAAAAACGGAAGAAAGGATCCAAAAATATTTTCATCATACCCCACTATAAATAAGAATATGTGGAACACACGACCATCACCCGCAAACGTACACAGGAACCGCACTACACCATACCACACACATGTGCCCAATCAAATTTGGCGCAAGTGACTCGACATATTGTCGTCAATTTGGCCTGAGCTCTGTGATAATATGAATAACAATTTATTTTTATTTGTTTGTTTTTGTTCCTGTCACTACGGGTGTCTGCAATTTTATTCGTACTGTTCGTACTTTTCGTACTGTAACCGTTATCTCTAGCTTTAGTTAGAGCTTTTGATCTTCATCTTTATCGTCCTCTCGCTATATCGTTGTGTGTGTATGTAGTATAGTCATTGATGTCGTCACACAAGACTGTGCACATTAAGCAATTCT
Source organism: Melanostoma mellinum (assembly GCA_914767635.1). NCBI lineage: Eukaryota > Metazoa > Arthropoda > Insecta > Diptera > Syrphidae > Melanostoma > Melanostoma mellinum. Next base: position 37,630,880 of record OU612060.1, on the reverse strand, counting down.
CGTTATTTTTGTCATCTCCAAAGTATGTATACTCTTTTATTTTTTTCTTCCTTATTTTAAGCTCGGATCCTTGGCAAAAAAAGCCTTCAAGTTGTTTTAGTGTGGGAGGTGGGTGCGGTGTGTGTGTGTTCCGTATAAATGTGTCGACGTGTAGAAACGGTGAAAAGAATTACTTTTTTTGTGTCTACTTATCGTGAAAATCGGAAAATAGATTTCGGGGATGTTCATGTTCAGGTGAATAAATGCACGTGAATAGAAAAAAAGGAAACACAAAACAGAAGAAAGTTTGTCGGTGGGAGGGGGTGGAGAAAACAATTCGCAAATAAAGCCAAGTAGGGGATTACGTTTAGGCAAGCTGCTGGTTATTTCACTAAATTTTTGCAGTCGCTATGTTGATGAGGTTCGTTTTTTACTGCAGGCAAAAAAAAAACTAGATCAAAGGCAATGCCACAATTATTTTTGCTTTACTGTCGACTGACGCCATTTCAACTCGAAAAAATTGAAATAAAAATTTTGATATAATTCCCGGAATTGATTTTTTGAAGTGGAAAAAGCTGACAAATGGAATAGAGGAAAATTCGAATTTGATTTAAGATGCTTTAAGACTAGATTCCAATAGGGGTCACTTCTGGATGTAGTTGTGTTGCTAGTTTTCGTTTTTGTGTTTTTTTTATGAATTTATGAATCTGTCCAAATGTAGATAGTGATTTTTCGTTCCTTCATTTGTAACTGTTGAATAAGTGAGAAACTATCACCGTTTTCTTTTTGATCTTTGAATTTGATGATTCAGCACCACTTATAGCCACACTTTTAAGACATACAAATATTTTTAAAGCATTCGATTAAGAGCAAGTTCATTTCTTATAGTGTAAAGAAACACGGTCCTATTTACAAACCCAGAGGAACTTCTGCTTTTTGATCGATTTGATTCAGAGAGTGGTAGGATTGATTTCTTGACTGTAATAAATGTGAAGGAAACAGATGAACCTGTTTTGTTTTATCTTCTGCCAGATGTTGTTTTTGAGGTGAATATTTCAGCAGATATTATAGTACTTCCAATTGCATTTACATTTTTTGTTCGTCAAACTAGCATCTTCATTTTATGCACCATCAAGTTACTCTATGTAGTCTTCTTTTTACCTTCTTTTCGATCATAGAAAAAGTGGAGGTTTGCCCCAACTTCACCCCCCCCCCCCCCCCCTTACACTTACCCGATGATTGATACCGTGTTCATAAACCATTTCCTTTTAGATAGAAGAACTTCTGACAACAATAGTTTTTTTCTTTAGGGAAGCATTTCCCCATTCAAGTAAATATCTACAATATGCACTTGCATGTGCTGGGGAAAATTGTTTTGATCAACTTCGGTACCACTTTTCTTACAAAAACGTGTATTCATACTTCAAGGCTCTAATTCACAAAAATAAAAGTTACAACCTACAATTACAAGTTTTTAATCCCGTTTTTGGTCTCTCTAACTACTAGATTTTCATTCAAAAGCTTGTGGTGACTAAGGCGGACAAAGTTGTAGAGTTGTAAATCACGAATAACATGTAATTTACAACTGTTATTCCACAATATTGTTGAGTGTTAGAAACATCAACAAACAAGCAAAAAATTGTTGAAAAACCACTTTCAGCCATCATTGTCTTATTAGTCGTAAAGACATATTTGTTATGAAGGTGAAGAAGAAGCAAACTTTTAAGAAAATTTACACTTGAACGTTCGCTTGTTGAATATTCTTACAAACGAAACTAATCTTGATGAAAGGCTATTCGCTTTACTGAATTGGAAATTTACAAGTTCATTTTATTTTAACAAGTTTCTCGCTTTTTTGTTTTTGAAACAAAAATGGAAGTGTTCCCTCAAGTAACAACGTTTGAAGAAATAATTTTTAAACAAAAAGCCTAAAAATGCACTTGTAATTTAAAATTTGGAAATTGTTGAAGTAGGTAACAAGTGCTTGTTGCATTGATGTGCGACCTTGTTATGCGCTGTGCACTGTTGGGTCCGAGACTTTCCAACAAGAGGAAAGGGTTGCAGTAGGGAGCATAGAGCTCAATAAGCTCCTTTGTGTTAATCTTTTAAAGCTAGAAATTTTTCGATAATTCTAGGAGAATATCTTGTCTTATCTCACACATATTCCTGCTTATCCGCACGCACATAGGCTTCATTAAATCTTCGTTTTCTCAGTGGTTGTTAATCGAATTCTTTTTTGAAGTCAGCCATTGCAACATGCATACCTCTGAGTAAATACAATATCCCTCCATTAGCATCAGTATACTTTGAATTGCATCGGTTTTTGACTCATCCACAACAGTTTTTCGCAGTTGTCTCCCCATTTCCTGCTCTAATCTTCAAGTTTTGGGACATCACCTTGGTCGAACGTTACTATTGGAATTTTGTGTATCTACCTTTTCTTTACACATCGGTAAAGTTTAACTTTCTCTTTATAAGCTTGAACAAAAAATTGTGAGCCCTTTAAATCCTATGTCTTGCTCTTTGAAGTGACAACTTCTCATGGCAGGGTAAATCGATTCTTTACGTAACGCGTTACGGCGGCGTCAGTTTGTCTGACTTCTTTTTGTTTACGCACATGGCAGCGGTATACTGGATCGTCTTCTCTCACTGTTACCCACAGAGCTAATCAATTTGGATCAGTTTAAGTAACGTCTTCTGTCGATCGTCCCGAGACGCACACGTAGTTTTTTCAAAACTCATATAGTATCTCGCCTGGTGCAGTACAACCTTTGGCTTTCGCAGAGTCCTAAGCTGCCTCACAAACAGCTTCAACTGTCATGTCATTTATTTTCGTTAAGTTTGGTTCAGAGTTCAGAAAGTTTTTGGGAGCAACCTTTGTTTTAAAGGCCATTAAAATAATGTTAAGCAACTTGTTAAGAATTCTTTCGTTTTCCACAATAATAATAAACTTAGCCGAACAAATTCTTTCCAAGATATCTCAATGTTTATAGTCCAAGAGACAACCGTTATATCACTTACCTATCTCATTTTCTCAATGACTACAAAACCACTTACAAAGACAATGGACCGGCAGTAACCCATTTTAGATTCCTCGCTCGTGACCCCAGGTGCATTGTCCTTGTTTTGAGAATCTCTAAGTCTCTTAATAACTAAGTTATATCACAGCCATTGACAGAATGAGCTTATTGATACAACGCAAAGGCTGCCTCTCCACCTATAAGACAAGACAATGAGGTTAGATGAATAAGCCATTGAAACGCAAAACTACATGTTATGTGTCGTGATCCCCTTATTTCTAAATGCTTTGTTAAAAGGGCTAATGTACCACAGACAAGGGTCTTGTATTTAATTAACAACTCAACACTAAAGAAATGGTCACAATACAATCCAATCTAAAATGGTTTTAAGGTTTTCTAAGGGCCGATTTTTCCAAAGACCTTCATGAAAAACTTCTTTTCAAAATGACAGTTCTCGCTCCCCACTAAAACATCTCTGCATTTTAATTTTCTATTCGGCACTTCAAGATAGTAGTGCCCGTGGCGAGATGGTTTAGTGGTTAATATTTTTACGTGAGAGGTTGGAGTTTCAGAGGCCTGTAAAAAAATCTACAAGTACTTGTAATAGAAGAGTACTATGACAGTGTACAAAAACTTCTGTTAAAAAACAACAGTTTGGATTGCTCTTCTACAAGTGTAAAGACATTAATCCTACAAGTGGCACTTGACTTGTACACTTGTAGCTTTATGTTACAGGCACCTGGTATTTATATATGGTGATGCAAACATCATTTGCAGCCATCCACGTTTGCAGCCTTTTCCTTCTTTCTTTATGACATCGGTAAAAAATTTCTCTAACACAAAGACACAAGTTTCACTTGAATTACAAGTACTTGTGATAGAAGTAGATTGTGACAAGTGTAAAAATTTTTTGTAAAACTAAGATTCTCCTCCTTGTTCTTTTACAAGTGTGATGGACATGGTGGCTTTGGACTTGTAGACTTATAGTTTTGTATTACAGACCTTTGGTCCCTGGTACTACAATGGAAAAAGAAATGTTTTTCAGGGCTATCACCTTTCGGGATAAGTTAAAAAGTCCTCGGGAGCCACCTTAAAACTTTCTAAGGAATCCGTTTGGAATCGGCATATGGTTGTAGGCCCTCGGAGTACGTTAGTCCTGGTGGTTTCCTTAGCTTTTCTGTGCCACCCATTAACTTTTTTATTTTGAGTTCAGGATAGATCTACCTACTATGAAATTTTAAATCTCTGATTTTTTTCTACCACCAACCTGCGGAATGCAAGAACTAAGATTTGATGCAAGGCTGTTAGGCAAACCTCTCATAAAAACATGGACTGGTACTGTTTAATAGTAATCTTTTTCCGTCCCGCTTTCTTAGCTTCAAGTTTTGGCATTGAAAAGAGAGATAATCCGAAAAAACAACATTGTTTCCTAATCCTCACCGTTAACTTTCAATGTGCCTTTCCATTTGCCTTTTGTTTCTGCCATTTTCTTTTAAAAATCCTCTCGAAATCACTTCAAAGGCTGAATACTTGAAGTAAAACCAATGAACTGTTAAATCCAATAACCGCACCTAAATGCAAACCACTATTCAGTCGAACTCCCTTAACATGCAAATCGAATAATTAAAACCACAGAATCGTGAAGGAGCCCATTGCACCCGAATTCGAGAGGAGCGCAATTCGTCTACTTCTGTTTGTCCCCCCCTCTCTCTCGTATTACATCAAACCAAACCAACAAATACCACAAACCCAAGACCTTGTTGATATAAAAGAAATTAACTTCTTTGCACACAAAATTGAAACAATTCCAAAAAGCCATTACCTTTTTACGGTTGACAAATGAATGAACAAACACACGTTTTAAGGTTTACAACAACTTTTTTGAGTAGTCTTTCATCTTCATTATAAATTAATGAAGTGGCTAATTGAAAACATTTTCTTTTTTTTTTTGCCTTTACCCTTAAATTGTTCGCCCCCTTATAGAAGAAAAGGGAACATTTTTTCTTTGAGTCCTCAGGGCTCAGGCATTGGCTGATGGTGTCGGTTGTAAGTTGGAGTCCTTTTTCATAGCTTCCATTATTAATCTTAATTACTCTTTATTAAAACATCCTTTAGTAAATTAAGCAGGAATATTTCTAGCCAAATGAGAGATACCATTGGCCAAGTTATTTCCTTTATCATGCGAAAATCGAAAGGACATAACTTTTATTAAAGCAAACCTTAAAGTCATGTTGAATGTGAAAATGAAAATGTGGAAAGAAATGGAAGAATGCTGCTAAGCACATATGTCTAAGTTGATCACTCTTCCTCTGTTGACATCCACAAGAGAGGATGGCAGTTGAATTGACTTCGGATGAAATATGCAAAGGACTTTTTGTTGGGCAAGAAAGTTGACTCCGGACGAAGTCAACCAGCATACAACTCTGCTGTTGACTGTCGACTCTGCTAAAGAAAAAGCAAAAACAAACTCTTCACTGTCACTCGAGTGGCTCTTGTTAATACGTACTTTCGATTGTTCTCTCCTGTCCAAGGCATAAAGATCTATAGTGGGAAGAATTTCACCTGTTTGGAAAAACTTATCGATATCATTGGTAAATGCAGTTAGAATTTATTTCCTCTCACCTCTGAAAGGACTGGGAGCTTCTTGACATAAAAACACTTCACCTACTTCGGATTCCACAAAACACAAATGATTTGGGGTGGCGTTGTGTGAAATTGATTTCCTTTCATCACATCGAAACTCCAAAAATGCCTCTGCAATATGCGAAAAAAATGTTTCCTATTCACAAATGGAGGGCGAATATGCTCAAAGAATATTTTTCATCAAATGCCAATTTGCATGCGTCAGTGTGCTTACAAAGAATAGCAGAGTTAGAATCAAATGTTTAGTCCTTCATAGAGGATAGCTGTACAAGTGTTGTGTATACACACACACTCCTTCCTATGTGTGTTAACTTTTCCAATTTCCAATTAAAATTCAAACTCACGAGTAGAAGGTTAAGCTAACTATGTTACAAGTTAAGCTGGGTTGTTGAATATGTAATAAAGGTAACCAGTTAGTTTCAAGGAGTGTTGATGGCTGGTTTGATGGTTCTTCGTGTATAGAGAAGGTAGAGGTTCACTTGTTCCAAAGCCAACCCTTAATTGGGAATATTGAGACTTACATGAATAAATTGCCGTTTGTAGTTGTTCTGAGCTACTCAACTAGAAATATCGTCCCATTTTACTGACCTTTCAAAGTTATCCATTAAGTTTTGAAATCAGCTTAAAGTATCATTGCATAACATGTAATCCACTGGCATCGTTAAATTTGCATAAATGTTATCCAACTTTTGCACAACAGAATGGGAGAGAATGGGAGAGGAAAACTTCTTATCAGATCAGAAATTGAAAATTGTAGATCAGTTATCCTTGGAATAACATCAGCCTGTGAGATTGAATTCTCATAATCCACAAACAGAAGGATACTTCTTCCTCAGTGGGATTTTTCAAGATTAAAAGAAAATGAAGCTACCACCACCCGCACTCACCACAACATCGCATTTAGAAATAATTCCATTTCTTTGAATCAAAGAGCAAATATAAAAACATTTATTCAAAGATTCAAGATTGAACAAGGACGTCCTTGTGGATGGAATGAGTACCTACTTGCAACAAATATCCACCATTGCACACTGGATCCTTAACTATTGCTGGGAATTATTTTGTTTTATTTTTTTTTTCCTTTTCTTTGAATGAGAAAAATAATTCAAGGTTGTGGTCCTTCCTTTGAACGGATGAGAGGCTGTTTTGTGTGTCATCCTCACACCTTTGTTAATCTGTTATTTAAATATGAATCAGGGTGGAGGAAATTCGTATTCAATGATCAATTTTTTGCTTGCCTTTCTGCTGTCCTAATAGGACTTAAAGCATATTAAAACTGAATTAATGCGTGAACGAAGGAGGTCTTAAATGATTTATGAAAAAGAAAACCTTTATAAGTTGAATGGGTCGGTCGGTCCTTTTTGTGACGGGCTCTTGAAAAAGGTTAAATACCTTGAATCGTGGTATTTAAATTGAAATTTGAACTAAGTATCATGGTTTCCTTTTTATTTGAATAAGCAGAATATGGCTTCTGTAATGTGTCAATCATTTTCTTGTTAACAGGGGAGAGCTTTAAGACTGCGGGAAATATTATTTCTTCAAGTTCTGAAAATTTAGTTTGGGGGAGAATTGAAATTTCTGAATTTCTGGCTTTTGGTGGATCTGTGAGAAAGTTGATGGTGGGTCTTTGGAGTTGGGGGATGATTGTCATGGGAAAGAAAAAGAAAGCATTTTATATCAACTGTTAGTTGTTCACATTTATCTTTAAGTATTTAATAGACAACCGACTCGGTGCTATCATTTTAATGAGATGTGCAGCGACACGAGGCGGGTGACACTCTATACCCTGGCTTAAGGGAGAAGTAGGGTTAATTCGTAGATTGCGGTTCAAAACTTGTAAATGAATACAACGAATGAAGGCTTGAATTACGACACTTGATCGTAATTTGAGACTTTTCTCGAAGAATAAATTCCATTTTTTCGATCAATTTATAGTTAAAGCGGTGTAGTTTGCAGAAGAAGGTGTTTCGCAATTGGGAAATTTTCAATTCTATCCGTGTATATATTGTGAAAAGGATGTGATCAGTGTATTTTTGATGTTTTCGGCAGTTAAGAGTCAAGTATGTTAGAAACCCAAGTACAAAAATTAGCTTCATTAGCACACAAGATACAAACGACGACATATGATTTGCTATGTTTTTGTCTACATTTTTTTCTTTTCTTCTTATGACAGAACAGCAGAGAACGATTTAGATTATTTCCCTTGGTGATTCTTCCACCTTTTCTATTCTTTTTGGCCCAAATTCAATTGTGTTTCCATATCCTTTTCAGTTTTGAACTTCCTTTTTTTTTAATACTTTCGCATTTTTGGTTTTTTTGAAAGTCTGGTATTTTAAACGTCTTGTTTGCCTAATGTCTTCAATACCTTCTGTTGATACATTAGTTGTTTTACTTTTTTGATGGTGTCTTCAAGTTTGAGACCGTTTTACCTTGCTCTTCTTGCCATCTTCTATATTTCGAACAACATTTTCCGTATCTCTGCCTAAACGAATTTGTCTTCGTCGAAATGTTTTTAAATCAACTTTGAACATAAGACATTGGGTGGCGCAACAGATCAGAGAGCCCCGTGGTCATTTTTCACAACCATGCCTTGTAAGGAACGGAAGGGATCCATTATTTTCTGCCGATTCTGGAATCGAGAAGGTCCGTTTCATAACAATGAATTTACTTTCAGACGACTCGCCATTTGCTCATAAAAGGCGATACACGTGAAAAAAAATGTTGCTTCTGTTGGTATTCAAACTTCGAATCTCCCGGCTAACGGCCACACATGCCATGTTCTATATTTCCAACTTTCGAATTTTAAGTATACCTTCCTTTGTCTTCGTCGAAATTTGTCGTGTATCAATGAATTTTCCACATTGTTTGTTAAAATTATCCAGATAGTGAAGAAATACTTTGCTTGTATTTTTGTCAGCATATTTGAGAGATTTTGCTAACTTTGGGAACAGCTTTCTGTGCACAACCTTGCTGTAAACATTCAGGTTTATTACAGAATCCATCGTAATCGAAAAAAGTCTAAGTTTTCCGAAGTAACTATATCACATAATCCATTTGGAATGAAATGAATCTCGAAATTCGTAGATTCGGAATCACAAATTCCGAGTGGAATGTAAATTCTTCGTCTTAATATGCGAAAGAAGTTGTATTTGCAGAAAAATGTGAGATCTAATACAGTTAGGCGTATGACAGCTGATTTCGAAAGCCAGCATGGCGGTATTTAGTGTGACAGCTGGCAATGCTTTCTTCGATTCCGTTCGGATTTTGTGAACACAAGTTTCGTATAAAGTTTTCTACGATGGAATCTGTGATAGGGCCGATTGTCTCTAGCTAATAATCCATATGTAACAACACCTGGGTATAAGTCAACTGTTTTTTATCAAGAAGATGACCTTCTTGGAGCCTTTGGATTTGCATTTTTGCATTTTTTTTATAAGAATGTCAAAGACATCGATGTCCGTTTAAAGTCCATCCTTTCGAATTATGGTGATTAGTTGTTTTTCTTGGAAATTAATTTGCGGTAAATCCTGCGATTCGAGGTGTTACACCATTTTTTCAATTTCCGACAAGAACCCAGAATCGAAAGGAATTTAAATTCTTGGACTTCTTCGATTGTAATGAGATTTCCTAGGTGTAGTTAATTCCTCAATAGACAGGTTTTTCCAACTCTGAACGGGATTGCTTCTGAACTTTTGTCTCAAAAGCTGTTGTTACCATCAAGCTATGGTTTCGAAAAGTACCTTTTAGTTGGTAGCATTTGGTTCATCTCCTTTTTGCAACAATATTTCGCACAGTTTTTACAGATGCTCATTTAATAAACATTTTCTGAATATTTTTTTAAGTTCTTAAAACTTCTTCTTTTCGACATCGATTTAGGCAACACCTCGAAAAAAAAACGAAACATATTTTCATTTTTTCTGTTAAAAAAAAGTTGTATGTTTCTTTCAAAATAATTGCAAAAAACGGCAAACGCTGTTTAGTCCAAAAAAGCTTTCCTTATGGTCCTTAAGAAAACGTCTATAAAATGCTCTTTGAGCATAGTGCAATTCTATTCTGATTTTCTTTTGAAGAAGAATATGTGAAAGAATATTTCTTTTTTACTTCATAACACATCAACAGATCAAAAGGCTGATTGTATCGCAGACATTTGACATGCTCAGTTCAGTTCACTTGTTCGACGCTACGTTCTCAGTCTCTATTTAGTGCTCTGTTTTGGAGCCAAGCAACAAATTTAGGTTTTGATTCCCACAAAACAACATGGCTTACGTAGTTTGCTATAATCAGTCAAAGTGAAAACAAACCCCTTATTTTCTTGATTATGGCATAGGCAAGGGTTCTATAGGCCACATTTGTCATGAGAATAGTCTAGTCTTATGCCGATTTTGAACGGCAAAGTTAGAAAACAGGACAGGAAAGTGTGCTGTACTCCCGGAGGACTAGCAAATACTTCGCAAAAGGCGATGCCCATAAAAAACTAATTTTTTTCTTTGATGATTTTGGGACTCGAACTTCGAATCTTCTACGTAACAGTCAGACATGCTAACCATTACACCACGGGCAACGCACAACACCTAAACTTGATAGATTTAGAATCAGTTCCTTTTTCTTTTTGGTTTGTCCTTGTATCGAAACTCTCATATTTTCGCATTTTGTGCTGCAATAATTCTTTCTAAATGGCGCCCAAGAAGTGGCCTCACTTACAAATATTGCACAAAATTGATTTGATTGAAAATACAAATAAAAAGTTCTACATCCTCTGAACCTACACGGTTTACAACGTAACGACCTTAAGTTGCTTGGAATAAAACGAGGTTCTTAACTATCCTATGCGCTCATTATTCAAACTATTTAGAGCAACCATTAAAGCGAAAGAGATGTAGGACGTCCATGAGAGTGAGATCATTGTGATCATATTTTTTTTTAACAAAACAGGGCTAAGGTAGATCTCCGTTACCAGTACGTCAACCTGAAAGAACTTTTGAGCTGAATCATTGTGATCATACTCCGAGTGGACAGAAAGGATGAAAAACGGTTTCATTCCTTTAATCATACCTTTTCCCTTTGTAAAATGCATTTGAAACAATTCTAAACCTCGCGGAATGATTGCACTTCTGTCTTCTTAGAATATGGCTCCTATTCACCTCATTTCAAAAGACACATATAAGTAAAGTTATATTTTTGTTTACTTTTTGTTTAAGATTCAATTTCACAAAACCTATTTCCATGGCTTTCAACACTCTAAAACACATCTTGTTGTCATTGCATTAGTGAAGGACTTTATAAAATCTCTACAAAATCTTCATTTAGGTACGAACGTTCGCACACTGTGACACTTTTACATGTATTCTTATTCGGTTATGTCTTTTTATTCTGTAAATTTGAGTTCTTTAAATTAAATTAAGTTGAAAGCTGTGAAGCGAAATATTTACTACAAAGCTTAAGCTAACACATAAAATACAAAATCCACTTAAGCCTTTCAGAAATGAAGAAAATCCACCTTCTTTATGGTGATGTCCTGGGTTGTTACGTTTCTTTTTTCGTTTTTCTTGTTGGAGAACATCTTTTATATATTACGGTTCATATCACTGTCAACATTATAGAAACATAACCGAAACTAAACCCAAAAAGTTTTGCAGAAAAAGATGGAAAGAAAAAGACTTCAAAACATAATAACTGATGCAGAATCAGGTTGAACTTTATCCTAATGGGAATACGAATATCAAACGCAAAGGTTTACAAAAAAAAAAAAAATTCATCCATAAATCTTGACACTCAACCCTTTTTTTTCTTATGTTTAGTCATTTTTCAAATAAATTGAACATGCGGTCAACTGGGAAATATTTTCGAAGCTCAGTTTACCTAAACACGTATACCCATGCATCAACGTAAGATAAGAAACGTTTTATGTACGAGTAATGTGGGAGGTGTGTTGTTTGCTTTAACGACTACGACACCCATTCTAAAATAGGAAAAAAGGACCATCATCAAATTGTGTATATTTTCTTCCTTTAATGTGTTTTATTAAATAAATATCTAAATAATAGCTATTCACATGGGTCCTCCGTCAGCCCCCTTGACACACGTATTTTAACAAACTTCACAAAGTTGTAATGGGAGTGGTGTTTGGGCATTATTTTATAGGAAAGCCACTTGAATCTTCGAATTTATTGTCAATAAAAGACTAAATACACTCGTTGTTTTTCTTTAGGAGACGTCTAAGTTTAGTTTTTGGTTAAATAAATTAGAATAATGCGTACGTTCAGGTCTGAGGAGGTGTGGCAGTTGGTTTATGTTTGGATTGGGATTTAATTTATTCCAATTAATTTATATGTGACCATAACAAAAATAGACACAAGTTTATGTGAAATTTTCGAATGAATGAATGGTGGAGGTTGGGAAGGCTGTGCGAATATGTAGGCTCTGCTCAAGTCTTTTATCACTTCACTACATAGTATAAAACAAAGTCGCTACCCATTCATTGACTGTATGATTGTGAGAAATGCGGTAGGCTCTTAACACCCTAACTATTCATTTATTTTATGTAGCATATTGTCCACACTCCATTTCAATTGTTCACTATTCTTTTCATTAGAGTTACCCCTTACCAGAGATGGGGGAAGATGGTTATTTCAAAAAAAGTGATCAGCAGAGCTAACTTGAGAGCACCTTGACAAGCGCTTATATAAAATTCATTTGAAATAATCTCATAGACAAGGAAACATGAAACCAGTTAAAAACACATTATGTTTTACTTCTTTCCTAAATGAAAATATTTGATGTTAGTCTAAAAACATTAATTGAGTGCTAACCTTAAGCCCAGTTGAATGTGTAGACTCATGAAAAATGACTCCACACATTGTCAAGAACTCATTTTATCCTCAGACCGACGACCTACTGACTAACAGTTACAGAGTGTGTAAAATAACTCATACCCGTCGTGGTCGGTTGCAATTTTTCATAATCTACTTTTTTACGTCCAACATATTAACTTTTCTACACTTGTCAGTTGCTTTTTGATATGAGTTTTATTACAGTTTTCCATCATCCTGTCTCTCTGTTACAGTGTGTTGTGATTAGATTACTCTTTTTTTACTATCCATTTTTTTTTTTCTTGCTTTCGTCATGATGCCGCTGGCTGACTTGTCCTGTCGTGTACATTTAAGTTATTTCATTTTCATATTAAAAAAAAAGACGCACCCAGAGGGAGAGAGAAGAGCATGATAATGGGTTCATTTCATGCATTGCCCTTTAGTGTTTGCTGAAGTTTTTTGAAAGTAATTTTGTAAACACTATTCATCTCCCGTGAACGTACAATTTAGATACACAGGAGTGGTGTTGGCGTTGGGTACATGCAGCAAGGATTAATTTTTTTGTTTCACACTTTTTAGTTATGTATACTTGTGGGTAAATGTTAAGGGGGATGGAAATATTAAAACTTTCTTTGTACTGCAGAAGGATTCTGTTTAATGAATGGCAAATTTAATTTTAGATGTGTCCGAACATAAAGAGAGCTGAAAAACTTTGAAGTGGTTTTTTGGGTGTTTGATGCAACATTTTGGGCTATGGATGGGTTCGAAACAAAAGTTTGCTTAACCAATTGATTTTTTGCAAGAACACTACCGTTGACCTACATAAAAAATGTTCTCATCATATTTGGTTTTGGGCAAATGAAAAAAAATAACTGTAAACTTTTGTATATGCTGCGAGCTTATAGAAATATGGTGCTCTGTTTTTATCCAGTTTTGGTATCTTTACAAAGCGTTTAGCTCAACAGCAAGTTTAATTGATGGCAATAGCTACACGAAATTTGCTCAAAGACAATTCCTTCCCAAGACATGCAATTTTAACTATCAATGGACCAGTTTTCTCTTTGATACGACCGACCTACGGTTTAAAGTCGATTTGCAATTCTACAAGCTCTTTCCAAAATGTGAAATCGATCACACAACAATAGTTTACTCTGACTCCACAGTAAATAATTGACAATTTGAAGCCAAGTGTAGAGTTTGGGATGAGTTTGAGTATATGCCAATTTGAACCCATGTAATATTAAATCTATCCAAACAACACATTATGTGAGTTTGAACCCCAGAGACAAGGTTCAAGTCATGTGATTTGCTAAGACTTGCGGAACGAGTTAATAATCATGGGATGAGTTTGAATTCACGGTATGAGTTTAAGTCCATGGCATGAGTTTCATCTGATAAAATAAATCTGCTGCTAGTTTATGAATTTGAGCCGATTTGATGAATTAGAACCGACCTAATTTGGCAAAAGACATGGAAGGATCAATGATCCATGACCACAACTCTTAAAAATTGTTGGCGTTTCGCCCAGGTACGGCAGTGGGCTCATCAGTTAGATGCTGCCGTACCCTTCTAAGACGCGAATTTGTTTGGTTTACACCGAAACACTTATAAATTTCACAGCATTCACATGCTGTGAACCTAATTTGTTAGTACATAAATTCGACCCTACGGGTAAAGTAAGAATCAGTGGGATGAACTTGAATAGATAGTATGATAATCCACTGAAACAGTTTCAATCTATAAAATTACTTGGAATTCATAGAACATGTTAGGGTTCATGGGATGCAATTGAACCCATTTGAACCCATAAGGAGAACCTTCTCATATGAATTCAACCCATGGGATGGGTTTTAAACCATTCTATGAACTACAATTTATAGAAGAGGTTTGATTCAATGAGATTAGTGTGAACCTCCACTCCTTAGTGGACTCTTAAGGCCATTGAATTTTTTTCAACCCATCAACGAGTATCAAGAAAGAGTTTCAATCCATGGAATGAGCTTGAACTATCGGAATAAAATCAATTCTTTGGTATGAGCTGGGATTTATTAGTTCACTCGTAATCATAGTATATGGGATGCTTCGGTAACCCCATGTGTGAACTAGTATGGAATGTGTTCGAATCCTTAAGATGAATTCCAACCAAGAAGTACTAAGATCCGTGGAAGCCTTCATGTCAAAAGTACCATCTTGGACAAAATTCAGCACGACCGGCTCAGTTGGTATTGTCATGTTCAAAGGAGAGATCCGCAGAACCCCGTCAAAAAGGCAATATCGTACAACGTTTCAACAAATTCGCGACGAAAAAGAAAAGGCAGGCCAAAACACTCCTGGTACAAGCAAATGCAAAAACAGCAGCATTTGGTTGGCCTCAGACATGGAACAATCCAAAACCGGGAGGCTTGCCGACGATTTCTGAGGTCAACCCGGCGTACCCCACAGGCGGATCGCTAGTGTGAAGCAGAAAAGTGGGAGAGTTGTGATCGCTTCAAGATCACTACTCGTAACGCCGAAAATGAAAAAGAAGAAGAAGAAGAAGAAGTCCTACGTGGCTGAAAGAATTTGGTTCATGGAACGAGTTCCAAGCTCTGGGATGAACTTAGAGCTATACAATGAGTTTCAATCCATGCAAAGAGATGGAACTCAAAGAAAATGTGTTTATTTGATGCACTTGAACCAGTGAGGAAATCTTTATGAGATACCAATTTAAAATACCTACAAAAGAGGTTTGAATTCATGAGATAAGTATCTCGAGTACCCCACAATAAGGGCTTAAGTACAGATTTTGAATCCATGGAACTAGTCTTAACTTATTGGATGAATTTGGGTCTACAGAAAGAGTTCCAATCCCTTGAATAAGTCAGAACTCTCAGATTAAGATTTTGGGGCATAAACCCATGGGATCAGTTAGGAACACAGTGTAAAAACTTATAACTGCAATTTGTTTGAATCCATGATATGAATTTCAACCATTTTATAGACTAGTTCCGAGTTCTGGAATGATCTATCCTTAGAGTTTCAATCCATGAAATAACTTGGAATAGAATAAGTTTGAGTTTATAGAATGCTCTTGAAGAGCCTTACGAGATGTATTCTAATTACTGGGATGAGTTTGATTTCATTCTTTGAATAAAAATCTATAGAAGACGATTGAATCCATGCAATCATTGTGAACCCACGTTGTAAGTTTAAATCTGTTCAATGGTTTCGAAATAATGGGTCGAATGTGGTGCGATGGTGATATTGGTAAGCTGTCTGCTTACGTGGGATGTTCGAGGATCGGATTCAAGCAGAAAACAGAAACTGTTTTCCCACGGGTATCGCTAGGAATTGTCAAATTCACCGATGGTCATTTCAAACCATGAAAAACACTGTCTCGATCAACTTTTTGGGGGCGGCAAAAAAAATTTGTAAGTCCCTTCCATTTCCTCACCACGTGTGGTGGAGAAAAGTGCGCAGGGTGCTGGGGCACTTCGCTCTGTTGTGCCATCTTATTTATTTTTATTTGACCGTTGAAACTCGTGAATCTCATGAATTCGTGAATCTACGGAAATAGTTTAATCTCTGGTATGAATTAGAACTTTTGGAAATAGGTCTGTGGTATGAGCTTGAATTAATTACTTTAATTTGAGCCCATGGGATGAGTTTGTGACCCAGTCTAGTAACTGTAGAATATGTTTGAATCCACGAGATGAATCTTAACCATGATTTACGATCCACTGAATAAATTTGAGCTCATGGAACTATTTTCAAGTCATGGGATGAGCTTAGCTCCATGGAAAGAGCTTTCATCCATGCAATGAGTTGGGATCGTTAGAATCAGATCGAGTTTGTAACCGAAGGCTTAGCTTGAATTCATAAGAATGTTTTTGACCCATAGAGCCAGTTTGCAAATTAAAGTCTTACTATGGCGTCTTTGAAATAAGTTTCAACATGTGGGATGAGTTTGAACCAATGGGAAGGGTCTAATTTAATTTAAAAAATCCATTTGGATCTGGAATAAAGTTGAACCTATGCGGTCCGTTTGATCCCATCAACTGAATTCAAACGCATGTTGCAATTTAAATTTCTTAATATCCTGGATTTTTGTAGAATGAGTTAAAGTCATGCGATGAGTTTAAAGACACGGAAGGAGTTTGAATAATTTGGGGGTCTTATATTTTTCCCTCAACGTTTTGAGAAAACAATAGACTTTGATAGCCCTGAGATATTGACATATCAGACAATGTCAAGACACGCCATGAGACTCGGCATTTCCTCTAATGACTTCTGCAGAAGTTGCTGAGATGAGGAGGAGGAGACGACAATCCCACACCTCCTCTCCTCATGTCCTGCATTCTCTTTTAAAAGAAAATGGCATCTAGGAAAATATTTTCTTAATGATCCAAGCGATCTGGCGAACACAGATCCCCTGCATCTCCTTCGCTTTATTAAAAGCTCCAAATGGTTTTGTTAAGTGAGGTACTCCCTCGCATAATTTCTATGGTATCACAATGGACCTGATATTGGTCTAAGTGTGTCAGTTTGTTTTCCTGGCAGCCATTTAAACCTAACTTAACCTAACCTAGCCCTGAGATAGCTAGTTTTTACCTTATTTGCCTTATAATAAGATTTTGTTTTTCTTTAAGTGGTGACAAAGACTTTTGATTGATGCACATTCATCGATGTTTTTAATTTTTTTTAAAAGTCAAATATTTTGCTACCTAACCAGATCGTACTCGTATTTGCGCAGAATGAGTTTGGACACCGTTTTGAATCTTATAGTTGGACTGAGGTTCCCTGTCGTTCGTTCCAGTTAAACAATTTGGGGCTTGTTTATACACCCTGGACTTTTTTTTAATCTATTTCTATTTTCTATTTAGGTTGAACTTTCCCTTTGTTAAATGTGACCAACATGAAGTGCCTCAATGCAATATTCTGCTTAGTCTAGTTTCTATCTAAAGCTTCGAAATGGATATCACAAAGTTTTCTCGTCATTTAAGTTGTTCTTTGTTCAAGAATCACATGCAAAGAATTCTTCCCCCCCCCCCCCCCCCCCCTCACTCGTTATTCTTTTATGTGAAACCTAAGTGAAATCTATTCTTTTCCGATACGTGCGGCATTGCCGTTAGATCAAAGAAACTGATTTTCTCTAATCAACAGCAACTTAATGCGATTCAGCTAATCAGTTGGTATCTCTATGTAAGCCTCTCGTATAAAAGTACTTGTATAATAAATTGCTGTAACCAGCAATCTTCTGCCTTTGTCAATTTCGACCATTGGATTGACAGGATACACAAAATTACACTTGTCTTCAATTCAACAAGAAATGTAGTAAGTAATTTTCTAGTATCCCCAAGACACACAATATGACCCCATTGTGTACATTGATCGGCGGTAAAAATAAATCAATTTCTTCAATCAAACGCCTCACATCAAAAAATAAAGGATGTGTAATTCTGTCTGCAATTGACCTTCCTGCCCTCTGGTCTTTTACCAAACGAGAAAAACTAAAAACAAAATAAATTCTATTCGTTGGTAGTAGTGGTTCTTATTATATGATTCCTTAGGGGACATTTTGTTGATTCCCTTACAATTATCCTACACATCAGTGAATACCAATTTCATCTGAACCTATAAGTCCAACCGCATAAACAAACACACACACACGTACAAACAATACACTTTTCAAGCGCAATAAGATACTAGCCCTGCAAACACATACACACTTAAGAGAATGGATACGCAAGCAAACACACTCGAGCATTATTTAACTAGCTGGATAATTGAAATATTTGAATGAAAAGAGGAGTAGAATCCGAAAGAAGTGAATCCTTCCGGAGATTGTCGGTGAAGAAGAGAGAGCTAAGAAGCCCCTTGGTGCAATGTGCAACAAACGTTATGTCTCCTAGTCTTCCTCCTTTTTTTTGGACAGCAGTTGCAACAAAGGCAAAAACAATTCCAAACTATTTGGGTCAGTTGTGTAGCGTTCAAGGAAAAGGAAGACTTTCTCACGCCCCCACTTTCTGCTACTGAAGATATATTTATATGATTGTTTGTATTCTGCGATTCGGAGCCACCTATGCTGTCTGCTACCCTTCGTTGTTTTTTCTTGCTTTTTTTTTATTTGATGCTAAAGGCAAATGTTTACTGACATAATGCTAACGAATGCCGTACTAGGAAAATGTGTCCTTTGTATCCCTATCACTGAATAGAAAATTGTATAAAAATAAAAGAGAAAAAGCCCCGGTTTTCGTTTTATTGTCCGAACCTTTCGTTGGCAAATAAAAACCAGAAAAATCATCCTGATTTCTGTTTTCCTTTTGGAATGCAAATGCAAAATTCAACAAAAATCATACCGGCAGAGCTTAGTTCCTAGAGGATAAAGAAGGTGTATTTAATAAATAAAAGGACGACGGCGGGCGACCGACAACAACGGTAGGTACTTGTGAGGATACGGTAGCACGAACTTAGACTTCTGCACTATACCTATACAACCTACAGGTGACCAAAGATGTGCAGTGGCAACTTAATCACAAAGAAGATTCTTCTTTAATTTTATTCTATTTCGACTTGCAACAACAACAACAACAACAACAACAGAAGAAAAAATTAAATAAACGAAAGTTCCATTCAAAGTTCCAAAGAAGAAAAAGTTCATAAAGTCCGTGCAACTCTTGTGCAGATCAGAAGAATTTTCCTTTCTGTTTTACAGTGGGTTGCTTGTCTGTCGAACAAAAAAATGTGTTCTTCACAGAAAGATTAATTTAATGAAAATGAAAATTTAATTTCATTTGCTTTGCAAAACAAAATTTCTTGGAAAATAACTTTTTGTGAAATTTCTTGGAGAGCCAAGTTTTTTTTTCTTGATAAAAACCTTTCAGAAAGAGCATTTTGGTTTGGAAAATAAATGTTTGCATTTAAAAATGATTGTTTCTACTTTAGGGTTGAGTTGAGTTTTTTTTTTTTAGTTTTAGAATTAGTGGAAAGAGTTTGAACGCAGTCTTCTTTGAACCGTCTGTTGTTTCGTATCCGCACAAGCTGTTGGATATGTTTGCCAATTTGCAGACGTTATTTTTAAGTTCTTGTGGGTTATGGTTAGACTAACAAGCCAATTTAAAGACTTAGTGCAGAATTTCATAAAAAACCGTTTAGTTGTTTTTACGTGCGAAACTTCAATAGCTTCCACATTAAAGTTTGAATCATTTGGCTGGTGGTATTCATAGAGGGAACTCAATAGTGTAGAAATTGCACGAAACCTCCACTTTTATGCTTTTGCCATTTGAGTTAAGCACTCTTGGTAGAATTTTTAAGAAAACTTGTTTAATTCCAAGACAACCGAAATAATAATCCATGTGGCGGTCCAACGAGGAGTTGCCACACTGCCATGACAAGCACTCTTCGGAGTCAGCAAAGTTCGTTAGGTCCCTTCCATTCCTACATATTATTGGTTAAGAAAATACGCAATTGAATCACATTTCGCGTGGAATTGGCTGGTCCACCGAGAGCTCCTATACTGACATAAAAACCACTATCTCACTTAGCCTTTCGGAGTCAGCTGTAGGTCAATTCCGTTTTTAAAGGGTTAGAATTGGCAGGTCGACCGGGAGTTCTGAATCGTTAAAATTTTGTATGTCCTCCTTTTCATTCTCATAAGGGATTGGTAGAGAAAAATGCGCTATTGGTTCACCTTTCGGCATAAAATTGGCAGCACCTTTAATTTGTCCAAAGGGATGGTTCATAAAAATGGGTCAGATCGCGGAGCTTCCCGAAATCTGTTGTGCCACCATTTGATTTTACTTAGCCATTGATTGTGACGTATGGATTTTGTGAACTTTGTACGTTTCTTCTAGGTGCGGAGTAAAACACACCGTCTCTTCCACATTCATTCTGAAAAAACATTAAAATTCCTACTGAACCTCAATAGGATAACCCTAAAAATTTGCACAATACTATTAAATGGCCGCTGTTCTTTAAAGTAACATCTTCGCCAAATGAGGCTGGCAGTGGACCCCATTTTTGCAGACTAGTCCTCGAAAATGCAAAAAAAAAAAACATCTCTGTATATTATTACAGAATGTCCAGCACTTTTCCGCCTTAGAAGGTAAATACTTGACTATGAGGTCATTCCCCTAGATAAACTCAAACTCAAGATTGCTAACTTCTGGTTCAACTCAGGAGCATTAGAACTGCCCTGAAACCTCACATGGGCTGGCTCAATAGGTTTCATTCAGACACCGCGGTACCCAGAGCTGAACAAGCTCTACCCGTCCCCTTAATCTAATCTAATCTACTCTAGTCCACCTTCATTTCTTATTTGCATTAATGTTTCATAGTTAGCTGTGTTTTGTAACAACTGCAGCTGAAGATCTGTTTTGATTCAAACTGGAAGTTGTGAAAATTCTCTGTCCTTAGGCTTTTGAGTCGTCCGCTGGTTGTTCTTGTGTAGCTTACTTCGTCTATGACGCCTTTTTCTTTCGTTGCTGCGTGTTCTGAGCGCATTTCTGGTTAAGGAAATGGTGTTGATGTTAGACTGATCCGATAGCTGAGAGTATCGGCATACCAATCGCTACATACAAACTCTTGCTCAAGCAGGACGCGTACAAGAAAAATAATCCGAGATGGTCAAGCCGTATAACGTCTAATCTCTAACGCAACGAAACAAATCTGGCCCAAGCTAGATCTTAAGCGGTGGAACGGCTTTATCTCTCTCCACAGAAAACAATTAAGTGCGACGATAGGTGTCATTACAGGACATAGTCTTATTGGAGAACATGCCGCAAGGCTATAAGTCGCCTAAAACGATTCTTGCAGAAGCTGTATGAATCAAGAGGAGGAGAAAACTATTTCACACCATCTCTGTTTATGCCCGGCTGTAGCTCACAATCGTAAGATATACCTAGGTTCCTGTTTCTTTATGAACCTAGTGATCTTACTCAAATTGACACCCTGCGTCTCTCCCGCTTCATTGTAAGCTCAAAATGTTTCCATTTGGATGAGAATACATTACATCCATTGTGGTACCTATCACAATGGACCCAACCGCCCTAAGTGTGTTAGCCGAGCTGACAGCCACTTTGACCTAACCTACCTAATTTAGACTCATTCTTTTCATTTTATTCCAATCGCCTCACGAGTCTCAATTCAGACGTGGAATGTAACGAAATTCTTGAGGAATTACTTACTTACTTACTTACTTACTTACTTAGGTGGGCATTACAGTTCGGGGTGAACCTGGGCCTCAACCAACATCCTTCGATAACGACTTCTATTTCGGGCGAGCTCTCTCCAGTTTCGCACTCCAAGTCGGTTGAGGTCATCCTCCACTTGATTGCGCCACCTAAGACGAGGTCTTCCCCTTCCGCGATTTCCCTGCAATGTGCTTTCGAACACCCGACGAGCCGGAGCGTTTGGGTCCATCCGCTCAACATGGCCCAACCATCGTAGCCTCGCGATGCGTACTCTTCTGGCTATGCCCATGTCGCGGTACAGCTCATACAGCTCGTTGTTGTATCTTCTTCTCCACACATTGCCTTCGCATACGGGACCAAAGATCATTCGGAGAATTTTTCTTTCGAAACGACCAAGGGTTTCCTCATCCGCTTTCGATAAGGTCCATGCTTCCGCGCCATACAGCAGGACTGGGATGATTAAGGTCTTATATAAGGTTACCTTGGTTTTTCTGGAGAGGGTTTTGTTTCTCAATTGCCTTCTTAACCCAAAGAAGCAACGGTTGGCAAGAGTTATTCTCCGTTTGATCTCCGCACTGATGTTGTTGTCCGTGTCTACAGCGGATCCTAGGTAGACGAAGTCCTGTACTACCTCGAAGTTATGTCTGTCTATTGTGACGTTTTGTCCAATTCGTCGATGTTCTGTGTCCTTGCTTGATGACAGTATATACTTTGTTTTGCCCTCATTAACCATCAAACCCATTTTTGCCGCTTCTGTTTCAATACTCGCAAAAGCACCTATGACATCACGCTTTTTTCTTCCCATTACGTCAATATCGTCTGCATATGCGAGCAATTGCACAGACTTTTGAAAAATTGTTCCTCTGGTGTTGACGTTTGAGTTTCTTACAATCTGTTCAAGTATGATGTTGAAAAAATCGCATGACAGTTTATCGCCTTGCCTAAAACCTTTTTCGACATTAAAGGTCTCGGTGAGTTCTTTACCGACCTTGACGGAGCAGCGTGAATTCTCCAAAGTCATCCTGCATAGTCGTACGAGTTTTGCAGGGATGCCGAAACTAGACATGGCTCTGTACAGCTCGTCTCTGTAGATACTGTCATACGCGGCCTTGAAATCGATAAAAAGATGGTGAATATCGATATTGTGTTCTCGGGTTTTTTCCAAGATCTGCCGTAATGTGAAAATTTGGTCTATTGTGGACTTCTCTGGTCTAAAACCACATTGATAAGGACCTATCAAGTTGTTGACGTGGGGTTTCAGACGTTCACATATTACAGCAGACAAGATCTTGTACGCGACGTTAAGGAGGCTTATCCCTCTATAATTGGCGCAGTTGTGAGGGTCTCCTTTCTTTAGGATCGGGCATACGATACTGAGGTTCCATTCATCGGGCATGCTTTCTTTCGACCATATCATGCAGATCAGTTGGTGCATGCTCCTTTCCAACTGATCTCCAGCTGCCTTGAAAAGTTCTGCATCAAGGCCATCTGCACCTGCAGTCTTATTTGATTTAAGTTTGCATATAGCAAGCTTAACTTCTTCTAGGTCGGGAGGACGGCATTCTTGATCATCGTCCAGGCTGAATGGGGCAGTCTGCCTGACAGCGGAATTTGTGTCCTCTTCGCCGTTAAGCAGTCTGCAGAAATGATCTTTCCAGATCCTCAGTAGCGACTGTGACTCTATAACTATGTTTCCCTGCTGGTCTTTACAGGCTTGAGTTCGGGGTTTGCCACCCTGGCAGGATCTTTTTACCTTTTGGTAAAACTTCCGAGTCTCGTTCCTGTCATGGCACCTCTCTATTTCCTCAAACGAGCGCTTCTCATGCTGCTTCTTTTTCTTTTTGAGGAGTCGGTGTTCTTCCCTTCTTCTCTCCTTGTAAATTTCGTTATACCGATCGTGAGCAGCCCTCGTTCGTGTTTGCAAAAGCATTTGTCGTGCTCTTTGCTTGGCTGCATTTGCCTGCCTACATTCTTCATCGAACCATGGGTTTCGTGTTGGTGGCCGAGTGAAACCCAGAATCTCAGAGGCAGCGGTTCTGATGGCTTCTTGGCATTGCTGCCACTGGTCTTCAATGTTTAATGCTGGCGGCATGGGATTCAAGGATAATTGAAGGGACACTCGATTGGAAAAGGCATTGGCAATCTCTTGCGATTGTAGCTTTCCGACGTCATATCTCTTCACAGCGTTAGTTCGTGCTGTTCGTGAACAAGATATCCTCATTCGTACCTTGGCTACAACAAGGTAGTGGTCCGAGTCAAAGTTGGCCCCTCGGAAAGTTCGGACATCTAACACACTGGAAGAGTGCCTTGCGTCGATCGCAACATGGTCAATTTGGTTGACGGTTAATTGATCTGGGGACCGCCATGTGCCTTTATGAATTTTGAGATGCGGGAAGCGTGTACTACTTACAACAAGATTTAGCCCCGCAGCAAAATCGATAAGCCTCAATCCGTTTTCGGAGGTTTTGTCATGGAGGCTATGCTTACCGAGGAAGGAATTATACATGAGTAATTCCAATGCTGGTTTCAATTCAAGGCTAGCATATATGTCACTGATACTGTTTTTCGCATCTCAATCCCTTTTGTTTAAAATTTATCACGTTTTAAGTCTTTGGACATTTTTTTGAAGAGCAGAAGGAAGTCTATTTAAAGTCAACTACTGAACATAAAATTGATGGTCGTATTTGAAAGCTCCTTATTTGGCCGCCATCTTAGAAAAGGAGGTGTAGTGAGTTTTCAGTTATAATTTAGGAACCTCATGTTTCAGCGATTACCTAGGTTCTACTCAAGCCTATAACTAATTTGAAGCTGATCCAGGATTGCAAGACCTCGCTGAATGCAGTTGAAATACTCAAGTTTTTAAGTTTTTTTTGGTTCCAGTGGTGTAATGGCTAGCATATCTGCCTGTTACATGAGAGGTTTGAGGTTTAAATCCCTGTAGAAAACTGTTTTTTTCCATGACTGTAACCGGCAAATCCTCCCATAGTAATTTCGTTGTCATGAAAAGCACTTTTTTTTATAACCCATTCGGAATCGGCAAAAAATTATGGATCCATGGCATGCTGTAAAAAATGCACTAAGTCCCGAGGCTTCCCGATCTATTGAGCTACCCTATTTATTTTTATTGATTTTTGTTTGGGTTCCAGACCATCACAGCATAATTTTAACAAACTTGCAAGGCAGGTATCTCACCACAGCTTGGTCTGCCAGCGTCCTCAGTAACGACATCCATCAACGGATATGAGCAGTCGTTTGATGGCATATCATCATGGATACAGACAGGCTTAATAAGTTTCCAACAATAATAGAAAAACTGCCACCTTTTTGCTGTCTTTTGGCAGAAAAGACTGTTGGAAACTGGTTAGCGTTTCCAAGGGGCAATCCTCTTTCTCTAAGCATTTAAAGGTGCTAAACTTAGGTGATGCCATAGTTTGTGAATCTTGTAAAAAGAGAAACGAAATCCAAGTGTTTCCTCTGTAACTGACCTGTATTTTCTGGAATCGGGTTGAAGACACTCGCAAAGACATTGTGAGAGCTTGTAACATGTAGGCTCCTTATGAAGGCAGCTGTGTTGTTTGTCTGTTTTCCTACGAATATCTTAAAATCTGTAATAAAGGAATGTTGCTGTCTGATAGTACAATCGAACGGTATTTTTTATGTATGACTCTACTACTTAGTTTATAAGAAACCTTCGACTCAAAGGGTTAAATGGAGCTTTTGCAACATTTCAATGCGTAAACACATTACGCCCTCAGCTATTATTTTCATCATCATCTATAAAGTCAATGTGACATTAAAGGTGTTGCGGACTTTTGTCACTGTCGGATGTTGTTAGCCTTATCACGTACTAACTACAGTACTTGCTTTCTATGATTGGTTTTAAGCGTACTGGCAACCATGTCAAGAGCAGCCATCTCGTCACTCTCTTTCTGCTGTGAGGTTTATAAATTTGGCCACATCTAAAGTCAAATTGAAAGATGCTTCCATTGCGTTGCTTGCTAGGAAATGTATTCAATGTTTTAAGCGAGGAACTTTGCTTTAAATAAATACCACTGCTTTGAGAGTAAGTTAAATATGAACCGTTCGTTGGTTCCAATTTCAAAACGTGGTAAAATAAAGTAAAATAAATAAAGAGCTATGTCACTCACTTTTCAATTTTGTTCCTATTTGGGAGCTTTGTCGCTCAGAAGATATGGCTGTGCCCTAAAGCGCACAAATTTTCTTCTATTAAACTATCCTTTGGGGTGTTTCGGTTCTTTCGGGCCTTGCAGATCCTCTGTTTGGTCTCCACGTAAGACCTTTATAAGTGTTCATCTTATCTTCTTCGCAATTTTTCAACTCTCAAATATTGGTTCTTCTCTATTGGACATGTAGAAAGTTCCTGATTAAAATGCAGAATCCTGTGTTCCCATAGAAAAACATCATCTGAGCTCTATAGAAGAACCCTTCAACAACAACCAGAAAAAAAGAACATTCTCTTCAATTATGTAACTAACGACGTTAACAATGAGTAGTTTTGTAGAAAAGAAAAACATGGATGCACTTTAGCACAACAACAAAAAGAAACGACTTCTAACGACTCTTTAGACGAGCATCCTGTCAGCCTTATAAATGTCCCTTTGTGTTCCCCCTTGAATAAGATCAACGTTACAAAAGAACAACCCATTTCTCTCAGAAATTAACTTCGCTGTAGAGAGGCGTATATTCACCGTGGTTCTATATATTTGCCTTTTATACTTTGCCTCACATCGCAGTCGTTTTTCATTCTTGCCTCAATTAATTCTAAGTTTTCTCGAGAACAACACCATGAAAAGAATATGTATGTGCACTTTCAAGCCTTCGTATTTTATTTTTTAATCTTCTTCCCCCCATATAAAGTGTATACCTATAGGTATCTCAAACCATTGCCAACAACTATGAAAATCAAGTTGAAAACGTTACGCCATGCGCCAGCAGAAATAAAATTCCAAGGATGAGCTGGCAGAGTATTTCTAAGTGCCTGAATTTCCTTGTTTTTCTTACAATAAACAAAAAAAAAAAAAAATAGAAAACAAATATAAAACCAACGTACGAACTTACGAAAAAGCACTAAAAATTGTTCTTTTTGAAACTAGTTAATTGAAAAACTCATGCAGATGTGCAGACGTAAGCGAAGAAGAAAAATGAGCGCAACGCTAGCGCCAACAAATGCAATACTAGAAAAAAAAAAAGAAGACAGAAAACAAGCGATGCTCAAATTTGAATGAGAAAACCGTCCCTTCCTTCCTACCCACGCTTTTTTGAGCAATAGTGATACTTAAATGCATGCAAAGCGTGTGTTCTCGAATGTGCAGTCGGAGTTGGAATTGCTTTATGAAAGGCCTTGGGGGCAAGCAGAGTAGGAGTAAAGGGCTCTGACCAAAAACTGAAGTAAATTTTCTTGGTTTCCAAATATCCCGAGATCCTTTTTTTAAAAAAGAAGCCACAGATGTTCTCCAACTGATAAATGTAAACACCCAACGAGAGCCCATTAAATCAACACACTTGCGTCCTTGGTCGCAACAACGAGTTTTAGAAAATTCAGATGTGTGTACACACGCGAAAGTGTTCTTCTCCCAATAGAGGGCATTATTATTCAAAGCTCCAGTACCTACATTTCTTTGTGAATGCAAGCAACCTTGCTGCAGCTGTTACAATCCACTTTACATTATGCCAAGGATATGTTTGAATGGTTTTGTCTGTTGTGCATTTTAGAAAAATACCACGCACTGTTGCACTTTATTTGTGTTTGCAGCCATTTTGTGAAATCAAATAAAGGCAATCAAAAAAAAAAAAGAGAAAAAACTGAAATAAAAACATTAAAAGCAACGACAACTGGTTTCCGGAAATAGACCAAAACTGTTTTCAATTGTTTTTCCATTTCTTCTTTTAACTATCTGTAGATGCTACACACACTCACATTGTGTCCTTTGAGTCTAAGGACATGAAAATTGGAAAATAATTTTCAAATCCAAAATGGAAGCAATGAATTTAAATCTCCAACCAATGGAATCCTTTGAAATAGGAAGGAGACTTGAAAGTAAAAACCTTTCGGCTGCATGGCAAGGACGACCTCAACCATAGGAGGTATAAATTGAATTAGTGTTCAAAATTCGGTCATTGGTTTGGTTGTTGCCAAGAACTCTTCTTCTCCGTATTTCATCCGAACTCATTAATCAAATTTAAAGAAAATTCAAATGGGTTGGGTGTTTTGAAGGAGTGTGGGGAGGGGTCCCCCTTAATAACACTATACAATTGAGGGGAAGGTAGATTTTGTGTGTTATATTCCTTTTGAAGTTATAAATACAAATGAAAAGCAGAGGGAGGAACATTCAGAGAGAGAGACCGAGCCAAATGAAATGTGAAAATGGAGAGAAACCACTCGAAGGTCCTTTTACACAAGTCTAGAAACATACAAAAGTGATTTATTTGTGATGCTGTGCACAGGAAAAAAGATGTAAATAACCCATATGCAGAGCTTAGCCGCAAAGCATTTAACTTATTCGAAATAGAAAAAAAAAGAAGGAGAAAAAAAAGAAACATGAAAACAGATCCACACAAACGACGAACTGAACCTAACCATAACCCAGATCCCAGAGAGAAGAGTGGGGGAGGGGACCTCCTGTATTACTCTTTCTTAATGGCTCTAATGATTTATATTGATATATGAGGATGTAGAAGAACATAAAATTGTGTAGCGTGCAGGACATTAAGCTATTTGCTTAGCTTTGAACAAATGTTGACAATTTGCGACAGATTGTGATGAAGTATCATCATAAGAGTGGCTATTTTTCTTTTATACGTGATGTTTAATTTTTGGCTATAGAACAAGAACATAACCCATAAATTAGAATTAACTTTTTTTCATTTATGGCATTAGCTAAGGTACATTTGCTTAAGGATTTTAATGGTGATTGTGGTTTTAAGGTTATTTTTTTTCTTTTTTTTTTGTTAATTTTGTCAAGCCAATGATAAAGTTTCTACTTTTATGTACAGGAATCGGGTGTATTAACGGTTTTGGTAAAACAAAAAATTGTCCAAACAGAGGATATTCGTTTAAGGGAAACAAAATTCTGTTGTTGCTACTGTTGGGAAGCGCTCCTGCCTTAATCTCACTCAAAGAGTCTTGGTTTGAAGACTTAGTTTTTTTGGAAAAAAAAGTTCTTAGAACTATTTACCGCCATCTGCTGACAGTGGGTCAGTTCATTCCAGTGTTGTTGCTGACGTACAGTTCTCTTTCGTTTTTTTTTAGACGAGATGAAACTTCTGAAAACAATTTTTGATTTCCCTCGACCTTTTAATGTTAACATTTTTTTTTTTTAGCATTAGACTAAGTTATTTATTTTAATACCTACTCACCTTGCTTCAGCTGAAAAAAAAATAAGATCTGACTTAGGGTCTGTATTACAAAAAACTCTTAAAACAAACCTCGTTAGTGTTACGATTTGTTCGGTTAGGTTAGGTTAGGTAAAATGGGCTGACGGTTGATCTTATTTCCGTCACACTTAGATCAATGTAGATCCATTGTGATACCCTGGCGTATTGTAACGTCCTCGAAAACTTTGATTTTATGTCTGTTCAGTATTTAACCATTTTGTGGCCTTGGTGAAGTTTAACAGGCTGCTTTTTGGAGCGTCTGATAATTCTTCTAGTTCATTTAAAAAGTAATTTCCTAGAAATTTTTTCCTGATATGAAAGAGTGCTGGCCATTGACAAAGGGAGTGACTTGTGTCTTCATGTTCATCTTCGTCATTGCATCCTCTGCATAGGTCATCAATGCAAAGACCCATTTTCTTTTTGTGATAACCTAGTAGGTTATGTCCAGTTATGATACTGATAAGCATTCGCAATGAAGGTCTATTCAATGATAGCAGCTTTCCAGATTCTTTTTTATCATATTTCGGCCATAGTTTCCGGGAAGTAACACGGGAGTCTAGGCATTCCCATCTTTCATTGGATTTTCGTGTTATTTTGTTACCAATGATCTGTTTCATTTCACAGGGTGGAATCCTGATTGATTTATCAATGAGAGAAGAGTCAAGTGTTGATCCTTTTCTCGCTAGTTCGTCCGCTTTTTCGTTTCCCGGTATACCACTATGACCAGGAACCCAGCAGAGTCTAACGTTATGCTGCGTGCCAAGAACCCTTAGCTCTTCGCGACAGCAAGAAACAAGCTTTGATTTGACAAGAGTGGCAGAAATCGCTTTTATTGCTGCTTGGCTATCAATGAAAAAAGTGATATCAGCATGTGATAGCGCCATCATGGACACCTGCAGCGTTTGTAACTGCCAAGATCTCGGCTTGGAAGACGCTGCTGTGATTTTGAAGTCTGAATGAACTTGCAAGTTTTAGGCTTTCTGAGAAGAAACCTGCCCCTGTTCCAGCTTCCATTTTTGAACCGTCGGTATAGATTGATATAGACGTCTCGTTCAAGTAAGGTGTTTCATTCTCCCAATCCTGTCTATTGGGGAAGCTAGTTGTGAAGGATTTTTTAAAGTCCAGGTATGGAGTTATGTAATCCGTGCAGATGTTGTTTTCTGCGCATCGCGATAAGATCTGTGCGTGTCCTGTTTGGCTGGTTTTCCAGACATTACACTGGTTTAGTCTAAGTGCACTGTTTGCTGCCGCTTCTTGAACATAGAGATCAAGAGGTGTGAGATTGAGGATTACTTCCAAGCTCGCAGTTGGTGTTGTTCTTATTGCACCAGTTACGCAAATACAGGCGAATCTTTATACTTTGGTTAGGGTTTTTAAATGCGTGGATTTTTCCAGCGCCTTCCAGCAGACCAAATTGCCATAAGAAAGGATAGGTCTTACAATGGCAGTATTCATCCACAGGACGATTTTGGGATTTGGTCCCCAGTTTTTTCTAAAATCCTGTTACACGAATACAGTGCTATCATAGATTTTTTGTATCTTTCTTGTATATTGGGACCCCGATTTAGTTTTTTGTCCAAGATCACTCCCAGGTATCTGGCTTGATCAGAGATCTTAAGAGGGGTCTTATTTAGTCTTGGTAGCTCAAAAGTAGGTATTTTTCTTCTATTTGTAAAGAGTACCAGCTCTGTTTTCAGGGGGTTAACTGCAAGGCCGCATCTTTTTGTACAAACGCTTACTTTGGTTAGTGTATAATTCAATTGTGCTCTAATAGTGGAAGGGAATTTCCCCGTCGCCAGAAGAGCTAAATCATCGGCATAGGCAACCACTTTCACGCCGTCATGTTTGAGAGCTACGAGGATCTCATTCATAACCAGAGCAGGGTTGAGAGAATACCTCCTTGTGGGGTTCCTCGTGACACACACTTTTTCAAGCTTGCACCTCCCAGTTCGCTGTGGATCTGACGTTTTGTCAGCATACACATGATCCAATTAGTGATTGTTTCGTCTACTTCTAGATCATTTAGGGCCTTCTCAATTGCACTGTTTTGTACATTGTTGAAGGCTCCTTCAATGTCCAGGAAAGCGGCCAGTGTTTATTCTTTATCTAGCAGCGTTTTTTTCTTTTGGTTCTTACTACACAGTGAAGTGCTGTTTCCACACTTCGTCCTTTTGTGTAGGCATGTTGAAAGGTAGATATTACTTCCGTTTTCAGAAAGCTACGGATGTGTAAATCAAGTAGCCTTTCAAACGTTTTCAGTATAAAGAGGTCAGACTTATAGGTCTGAAGTCTTTTGCTTCTATATGGCTGGGTTTGTCGGCTATCGGTATGAAAACGACTTTAACTTCCCGCCATATTTTGGGAATGTAGCCCCATATGAGGCTATTTCAAAAATATTCTTGAGATGTGGGATGACTTTCCTGCTGCTTTTTTGCAGCATCATAGGAAAAATGCCATCGTGACCCGTAGATTTAAAAGGTGAAAAGGAGTTGATAGCCCATTCCAACTTCTCTTCCGTTACGATATCTGCCGGGATTTCGTGTCTAGAAAACCTAGTGTTTTCTACTTCACTGTTCTCTATAGGGCTGCATCCAGGGAAGTGCGAATCGAACAGATGTTCCAGACTCTCGACCGGGGATTCAGTCCAGTGGTTATCCGGTTTTCTCAGAGAACCAAGTGGTATGATTTCCTTGGAGAGGATTTTCCGTAGTCTGGCCGATTTGTTCGTCCACTCAATTTCACTGCAAAAATTCCTCCATGAGCAGCGTTTTGCTCGTTGAGTTTCATTTTCGAATTTCCTTTGGCTGGATTCGTAATGTTCCCAGTCATTTTCGGAGCCGGTCCGTTTTGCAGCATTGAAAAGTCTTCTAGTTTCTATCCTAATGCTGCTCAGCTCGTTATTCCAACAATACGATTTGTTCATTTACGACTGTTTTTAGCAGTCGTTTTGTTATCCTTCTGACTTTTTCTTGGATCTATTCTCGTAATTCATAATCCGTCTATTTCGTGACTATCGTTGTTTTGGGTTTCGTTTTTTTGTCTCGCGTTTCGTAATTTGTAATACGGGCCCAGGTAAGAAGTAGAATCTTCTCCGCACGGAAGCAGACGTCATCAACGAAATCATGTTAGTTGATGTCAGATGTTATGGTCCATTATACTCCTTCGTATTCACCTGACGGTGCTAAGTTATAAAAATCGTTTACCTATGATTTCAAAGAAAAGAAGAAATGAAATCATTTTCAACTTGAAAATTTACTGGCAACCTAACTTTGGGATGACAGGACATTTTTTATATACTCTTTGATTACCTTGATAACAGACACAATTTTCTAATTTATTAATTTTCTGCTTAAAGCTTTGCATTTGAATATCTAATGAACGCTATGAAAACCTTCTCACTCAAGTTCGATGACAGTTAGTTAAAAGGAGGTCTTAAGTAAACAGAAAACTCTAAAATCATCCGCAACGTGTTATATAGTCGGTCTCGAGAGATCTAGAACAGAATCTTTGAAGTTGTTACGGTTAGCATGTCTGCCTGTTACGTTGAAGTTCAAGGTTCGAATTATAGAACCGTCCAACTGGGTTTTAAATTTCACGAAAAATTGGGGGGTTTTCCAAAAATTAAAACAATGCCAAGGCTTTCGCACTTAACCATTCGCCATTTGCAATGTGCTGTAAGCCTTCCATTTTTTACAAGTTAGGGTTGTGAGCAATGCGCTTGGCCCCGTAACTCTTCTGGTTCTTTTGTGGCGCTTCTTACTGAGTCACTAAAACCGATCCGTTCTTCTTTTTCTTCTTTCCTTTTTCGACGTTACGAGCACAGATTTTCCACTTAAATGCTTTCACACTACAGATAATCTGGTAGGGAACAGAAAGCGTCGACAAACCACCCTCTTTTGGGTTGTTCATTTCTGAGGCCAACCAAATGCATAGGCGAAGCATTTGTCACTTGAGTGTTTTGATCGACACATTGCCCTACAATGATCCAAAAAGTGTGAGTTTATGGTCAATGTCTAGAGATGTAGTATAAGTTTGGCTGTAGAAGCTACACGTTGCGTAATGCTTAGTATATCTGCCTCGTAGAATTTAAGAGTCTTATCGCACAGGTATCCAATTGCTTCTCGAAGTTTATCGGCTATCGCGAGAAATTGGAGAGTAATTACACTGCCATGAAAAGAGCTTACCTTACTCAGTCGTAAAAATGTAAAGCCAACATTTTTATGTCTCTAAAATGCGTTATTCGCTGTAGCTCCTCGAGCTTTGTCATGTCTGTTGTCATGCCTGTTTTTCATACTCTACGCCGTACTTTCATTCGTGTCACGTGGTTCTGGAATTTCAGTTCAACTTCCTCTCCTGCTGTTTTTTTCTCGCTTCAAAAACTAGGATAGTTTCTCTATTGCATAGTTGGATCCGCGTTTGTTTCAGATATCGAAAGACAACTTCTCCCTTAATCCTTCCGACAGCATTTTGAATAACATTTTTTATCTAATTATTGTTCGTATTAAGTTTCTTCTTCTCACCTTCGAGACTTGATTAATATTTGACAGCTTCCCGGAAGGCTAAACTTTTGACTACAAATTCACTCCACTTTGTCTGTGTTTTTGTCATACAACCAATGGCTACTAAATTATTCGAGGGGGCTATTGACTTTTCGTGAGTTACCTCAAATTTCGACCTTTTTCCAAAGGAGGTCACGCAATAGATCAAAGTCCAAAAGCAGTAAGTTTTTCTCAAAGGAAGTGTATATTTTTTTCCAAAAACCATTGAGCACCAGCAGGCTATTTTTCTTTCAAGGCACAAACCGCATACGTTACGATTGATAGAATTTCCTGACCGTATTAATTTTAAATAAGACAATCCGTTCTAGTCGCCAAGTCCCAAGTCATTTATGCATTGAGAATTGAGGCTAGGCCTCTCTCTAGCACCAAGAGTGAATAATCTCCATCTATTAGTTCGCATACACGATGGGCACAAGCCTGCGGGATACTAAAATATATTTGACGAAAATCAGAGAACCTAACTAATCGTCGATGACGATTAATAATGCAAATTTCAGCTCAAAGGACTTTCTGTCACCAGAAGTCGTCATGTCACGCCCGCCACCTCGCTCCCAATTTATCTTCACACAAATTGAAACTTTGCGATTTGCGTACTTGCCATTAGGGTGCCTGGGTGAAAAATTAAAATTAATTCGACTCACCCCCAAAGCTGATTGATGTTATAAAATTCTTTGCAAGAAATTTGTGTTTTCCATCTTTTATTTGCATAAAAACGATAAATTGTTCAACGAATAATTAATTGATTCGTTCAATTAATTACATACAGCAGGAGGGTTGATTTGTTAAAAAAGAAAAAAAAAGAAAAAAGAAAAATCAGATCAGTATGCTGATGTCGCTGTAGTAGTTGTCTTGGGTATCAGCGTGTTGTATAGTCGTTTACATAAAATAATCTACACAAAACTTTGTTTTGCTTTTGTTTGCTTAAAGTAGAAAACTTCGCTAAGCCAATAAATATAAAGTTGCAGTATATCGTTAGTATCTACTAATTCGACTTCAGGGCATTCGCTAGCTAGATGGAAGTGAGATTAAAATAATCCAGCTTTGGGGCAAAACAATTATAAATGTTCGGTTTATTTGAACTGGAAGATGTTATAGATACAAAGCTTTCCCTTGTTGTGTCGCTGGGGGTTGATTTTGCTGTCCATTTGAATATAAATATCCCTCCTTTTCCTTATGTAGATATTACCAAACTCCATTTTGAATGATGTCTTCGCGTAGATAACTTATTTGTTTGTATATGTGTGTGGGTGGGTGTTGTCTTTTGTGATTTGGCTATGAATCATTTTTTATAGTTTGAAAGTTTGCTGAATTGAGTTTCTGAACTCGTCTCTTGTCTCGTCACATTGCAGATAGTGTTGGATAATAGCCGATGTCTGTTGAAATGAAACGATTTTGTGGCAGCAACCAAAACCAACCAACAACGCTGAGTAAACTTTGTGAATAAATTTTTGCAGGATTTATAGTTTGTTGGTGTTGTGAATACTTTTTCCTTCGATGGCGAACAAATAAAAGGAAGACAGGCCAAATTACAAATCGTTTGATGATGGCAGGGAGATCAGTAAAAAGTTTTCGGATGCTCTCTTCAACCCATTTGAAGTGATTGATTACCAGGGATGTCTTTTGTTAGATTAGGAAATGTGTTTGCTGGTTGTAGTTTTATTTGTTTGTTTTATTAGTTTTTTGCAAGGGTTTTAAAAAATAAGCTTATTTTTAATTAATTATAAAAATTGAGACACTCTTCGGCATTTTTTAATCATTTTTTGAAAAATTAATCGGTGAGCCGATTAAGCCATGTTTATTTTTGTTTACGGAAAAAAGGCAAGTGAGTTAAAACTAGAAGTTCAGGAGCGGGGAAAAGGATTGAACAATAAATCAGAATAAAGTTTTGACGACAACTCTTGCTTGCGGGAAACTGGAGGAGATAGATGTCTGCTTACACCTGTCAATTTGCTATCCCATTTTCTTAGTGCACTGCGTTTAGTGCTACCCCACAAGCCGAACAGTAGTATAAAGCTGTTTATTGAAAGATACTGTGATCGCCAATACCATCCACAATTTGATCACTTTACTTATTTCAACTTCAACCTATACAACTCTTTTTTTATGTTGTTGGTTAACCCTGACAACTGCGTCAGCGGCTATGGTTGGTGTCTGGCACTCAAAGAGGATGAAAACCTGGCATTAAAGTATCTACTGTTTCTACAAGTATATTCAATTGAAAGTCGTAAAAGCTCAGGAGCGGGAAAGTAGGACTATAACGAAAAATACGATTAAGTTTTTAACGAGAACTTTTGCTTCCGGGGAACTGGAGGAGATAAATGCCTGCTTGTACCTGGCAATTTGCTATCCAAACTTTTTTTTGGTGTTTTTGGTGAGGTCAAAATCAAAATATAGCCCTGACAACTGCGTCAGCATCTATATAACTGTTTAAGAACATTCTGCGTTGGAAGTGTCTGGCACTTCAAAAGGATGAAAACTTGGTATTAAAGTATCCACTGTTTCCACAAGTATATTCGATTGAAATGGTATCTCTTAGGTCTTTAATAATTTGCAAAGAAAATAAGTTTCAGTTCTTGATTAATGGGCTGCACACTGTATTTTACATTGCCCCCTTCTAGAATTGTTCTTCTCGAAAGAACTCATCTGCAGCTTTGCAACGATAACTTTTCAATGGATCTCAAGTCTCAATGAACTTCTTTTGTCTCCATATCCTCTGGGGATGTGGAAAATAACATCATTTTTGATCGTGACAAAGGCAATGATAGAACTTGACAATCGCATTACGCATGTTGGGCCTGTAGTTGTCAACAAATGAGTACCTTATAAGGCCTTCAGAGTTTTGTTACAAATTGAGAGGCAGTTCTTTTTGACGATGAAGTTTCAAAAGCCATACCCGATCTCCTCCCTTGATTCCTTTTATTTTTGTTTTTGTTGTCGTGTCTTCTTCCGATCACTATAAGCTCTTATACTTCCCTGTCTACTCGTAGATGCCAATGAGTGTATTTGTATTCTTGCGGTCGTCCACATATTCCCTTATTTCTTGAATCTCCATACCAGTTCCTTTTGCAATTTTGCCAGAAGAACCGCTGTAGCACTTTCTGGAGCGTCTTTTTGACTTTCAAAAAACTTCCTGGGGCCTGTAACACAAAGTAACAAGTCTGCAAGTCAAGAGCTGTTTGTAGGATTATGTTTGTTACAGTTGTAGAAGAACAAGCAACCTTACAGCTTTTTGTTGCAAACATTTTTTGGACAAATCCTTTTGTATTACAAGTACTTGCGGTTTCGTGTTACAGGCCTTGATGTTCCATTATGCATCGTTCGTAGAACGTCGTTTATTTTTAATTGAGATACTATTTAAATAAGCTACATCACAAAAGATCTATGATCAGTAGACTTCAATTTGCGTCGGAATACTACTTCTTGCACGTGAAGCGACTGACACTGTTCCCCATTTTTGCCTTGAAAAGTGTGCCTCTGTAGCACATGTGATGAAATATGAGTTCAGTTTGGTTCCTTTTCGTGCTTCTCTTCTTTTCGCCAAAAGCAATGCCCAGGGTCGTTTTTATGAGATCTACGATATAATGCTTCTGAATTTGAGTGTAGCTTTTCTTTACGGTGTGATGTCAGTGGTGTAATGGTTACTATGTTTTCCCATCGTTCGTGATTCTAATTCTAGAAACTTTAGAAAAATATGATTATCACGGGTAACACCTTTCGAGAGACGTTGACGAGTCGTCCGAGAATGTTTACACAGAAGCAATTAAAGTTGTAAGTCTTGAAATGCGTTAAGTCCCGAGGCTTGCATGGATTCCTCGAGCTACCCTAGATCAGATTAGATTAGATTTATATGGCAGGTTGAGTTTATGCAACTCTGGGCTCTGCGGTGTCTAGTTGAAACTTATTCGGCCCTATCTATAGTTAACCGTCATAGCGGAGTTTTCTCCGCAACGCATCTTTTTTCGGAGATTCAATTTTGCTTCGAAGTAGTTGTCACCGTAAGAAATTTTTCAAAAATGCGGCAATGCATTGCATTCGAAGAACGTCGGATCGTCCGATCGGAGAACTACCACGAAGCAAAATGTCTCCGATCGGAGAGTCCGCTCCGACGGTAGGGCCGATAGGGCCGATTGTGCCAACCCGTGCGTAGTTTCACTTCTTTTGCTCCTGAAATGGACCAGAAATTGGTGATTCTCTGTGGCTGAATTGGTCTGAGTAGTCCCACAATAATTCAATTGTGTTTTACATATGTATCATTTTCCGCTTGTATCTTACAAATTTTCAAAAACTAGTTGCGTGTCATGAAAAGTGCTTTCTCACTAAGCCGTTCTGAATCGGTATACACTTGCAGCCCTGCTATTTCTTACAAGTTATGATCGAGCACTATGCTCCAAAACTTCCGAGCTCTTTTGCGTTACCCTATTTTTATTTTATCCGCTATTTTGTATTTCGTTACTCAAAATGTCAAGTTTGTTTAAGCGAAACTGTTGCATATTTATAGAGGCATTGTTTGGGCAAAAAAATGAATACAAAAAAAGATTCGCTGTAAAAAGCTCAGATTAGTCCCTTAAGCTGGGTTTAATTAGGGGCCTACATTTTATGACAAGATTATTTGCGATGGTAAATCTGTTTAGCTGCTCTGCCAGACGGATAGCATCAAATCCCGCACCATGAAGTCTGCATTTGGTTCATCTTGTCCTGTAAGTACAGTCGACTAATTTACCGCTCGAGCTTTGCTCCAAACATACTTTCATTTCGATTGATTTTCTCTATTTGCAATAGAATAGGTAAGCGTCTTTGCCAGGACACTCTAAGTCCCTTATACTAACAAAAAAAGAACTTAGCAGCTCTTCTTAAGTTGTCCATAAGATCCTTAAATAATAATGACATATTTCGTGGCTCTGAATAATTAATACATAACTTCCTTTTTTTTGGGGTAAATCCTAAACGAATTGGGGTATATTGGTTATCTAACATATCCACCCATTTAACGAGCTTTCAATATACCATTTCAACCTGCCACTCAGTAAAATCCTTAATTACTTTTTTTCGTTTATTGATCAGCAACAGTGCGGTTGATCAATGGGCTCTCGTTAGGGTGTATTAGGCAATCTAAAAGTAGAGAGAGAGAGAGAGATTTTGTTTATTTGTTCATTAGTTGTGTATGTCAATTCAATTTTACTGTCCTGTTTATTATCATTGGGGTAAACCGCGCTCTGGCAACAATCATTCCAAAATGCTATGGCTATGGTATTCCATGAATGAGAATATACAACAAATTATCTCTCTATTCAATTCTTAATGAAGTCATAATTCATTAGTCAATCTAAACCTCTATTGGACATTTGGACAATGAAAATCTAGTTTTAATTACAAATTCTCATCCAATGTGGATGTATGATGTTGAACACTATAGTAATCGTAGAAGAACTATAGGTAGGTAGTGGGTATTAGATTAGGGCAGTGATGATGACAATTGTAATTGATGTTCGCAGTTCGGAAATTATAATCATTAGGAAAGCCCTGATCCAAAAAAGAGCACGTGTGTATCGTCGTCGTTTATATTCGTATATATGTGTTGGCAAAAGTATCAACGTAACTTTTATATGCTATTGGTGTAAGTGTGTGTGTTTGGAGGATGGGAGGATTATAATTGATGACTTTGTCAATTGGTTTATGAATGGCAGTTGATGGGAAATGAGAAAATGTCAAGAATACAAAATGAGATGTTTTTCCAGGAAGGAAAGGAGGTTTAATGAGAGCAAATGTAATAATCTGAATTCGTAATTACTTTTAGCTTAAACCCTTAAACGTGATTCATAATAGTGCGCACGAACTTTAATATTATAGCTTGACTTTTATAGTGAGAGAGGTTGAGCGTTGTTCAATGCTGAACTGAATGTCTAAGTACCTACGTGTGAATTGTTAAAATGGAATAAGCTGCGATAATAGGTTTGTATTTGTAGGAGGAAGGTACATCCGCATTGCGATTAAACTAAATGAGGGTAAGGGTTTTGTAGTATCAGATCAATTTTAATTGTTAATGTTTTTTGGAGTCGGTGTTGTAGAGGGTTAAGTTGTAGTCGAATTGAATTTTGGTATGAGGATATTAAAGGGTATCCAATGTTGGATCCCAAGAAGGGAACCGTTTTGAAGAAAACCAAATAGTTTTTTTTTTTTTTTGTAAAGGTCATTTTGATACCAAAACTGGAGCACTGATCAGATAAGTTAGTGGGAAATTGTACAATTAGTGTCAGAGTGGCAACCTTCATTTTTTGTTTCTCAGTCAATTGAAATAAGATTTGTCTGAAGAAACTCACTTTTGTTGAATGTGATAAGTTAATGAAATGCTCTGCATGAAAATCTCATCTAAAAAATGTCTGCAACTGAAACACATGTTCTGTCAGCTGTAGAAAATCTTTTTAATATCGTGGCTGGCACATGTATCGGGGTTTCAATAAGAGCGCTACAAAAACGGTTTTGGATATTAATGAAATTCTTTATTACTGTGAAAGTACGTTCGATGCCATTATGAACTCGATTCCTTTTGCATGTCCACCTCTGACATGCTTGCAGAAGTCCAGACGCTGAACCCAATTTTCGACGGTTTTCAAGCAGAAATCGGTCGATACTGCTGCAATTTCACGTTCGATATTCGTGCGAATTTCATCAATCGTCGCTGGCTTGTTGGCATAGAGCATAGACTTGACGTAGCCCGACAGGAAATAGTCTAACGGCGTCAAATCTCACGACCGAGGCGGCCAAGCGACTGGACCATTTCGAGAGATAACACGCTCTCCAAAATTGGTTTCCAATAAATTGATTGTGTCATTCGCTGTGTGGCTTGTGGCGTTTTCCTGTTGGAACCACATATCCTCCATGTCCATATCATCCAATTGGGGCCAAAAATATTTGGTTATCATTGAACGGTAGCGATCCCCATTCACAGTACCAGCCCAGTCTTGATTATCACGGAAGAAGTGCAGCCTAATGACGTCGCCGGGCCATAAACCACACAAAACCGTAATTTTGTCGGGATGCAATGATGGCTCATGGAGTACGTGTGGACTACTGCCTGACCAATACCGCATATTTTGTTTAGTGACGAAGCCACTCAAACAGAAATGAGCCTCTTCGCTGAAGTTGATTTTTCGATGAAAATCCGCATCATTTTCAAGTTGTTGCTCAGCCCAATTCACGAAGCCACAACGCTTCTGGTGGTCAAGCGGCTTCAATTCTTTCGGCAGTTTAATCTTGTAAGGATGTAGGCCAAGATCTTTTTGCAAAATTCGTCACAACGAGGTCACGAGATGCCCAATGCTTTAGAACGACGTGTGAAAGACACATTTGTCGCTCTACTTTTGTAGCGTCCCTGTTAAGAAACCATTTACATATGTAGAATGTCCACCCGGGGAAATTTTCGTGGGAAGAACTACTCACTCTGTATAAGCAAAACAAAAGGTGATGTGACCCTCTTGGCTTGTGCACCGTAATCAATGCTGATAAATATGGCCTGATGGTCAAAGAAATTCAATTTTGTTATTTTCCTTCATGGTGTTATAGTGTAAGTTGATCTCAAGAGTGGGTTTTCCATGGCGTGATAAGAAACATGACTGCCTGTCACACGTGAGGTTCGTGGTTCGTATTCCAACAGAAAACAAAAATGTTTGTCGACGGCTACTGCCTTTTGCGATGAATTGGAAAGTCCTCAAATAGTAAATTCACTGTTCCGATTAAAGTAAAAACTTTATACGACAGAAAAAAAAATCTGTCGAATTTTACGAACTCCTTACCACTGGTAGGGAATTTGTAGGAAGCAGTAGTGAGATTACTAAAAGCCTGTACGATTACTACTGCTTTATTTGCTTCAAATGTCACCTCCGTCTTCAATTAAGCTGGGCATGAACAAGCTGACTGGTCAATGAATGTGACTTCTGTTGATTTGTCAAGTTTTATTTACAAAAAGTTTTCGGAATAACATGGTTCATTGTGGTAGCAAAGATAAAGTCTACGTCTTCTTTGTTATTTCTTTGAAGTTTTCTAAGACTCACTGCGTCGAATCTTCTTAGATCGCCGTAAAGTCTTTCTGAATCTGCTTTTAGTCATTGTCACAGATAGATCACTCTTTTTCTCATCTTCTTTAGAAGAAGTCGATGCTTTTGCGCCAAAACACAGGTTTTGGATAATCGGGAACTAGTAAATGACTACGGCGGTTGTCAAGAGCAACAAAATTACTTAAAAACGATTCTTTGTTTCGTCCCGATTCTGTGGTCATTTGCGTTTTAGTGTCGGAGTCTATAAAGAAACGCAAGGTAGGGAACTAACTTCGAAGGTATAACTTATGGCTTTCTGCTAATATTTTTTATATTTTAGTTTTGTCGAAGTTCTCGGTCCTCTTTGAATGAAAGAATATACTTCTACGGCTCCCTTGTGTGAATGTAGTTAACTCACTGCCATGAAAAGTTCTTTCCCGATAAGCCGTTCGGAATCGGCACAAAATTGTAGGTCCCCTACATTCCCTCACAAGAAATGGTTGTGAGAAATGCACTATGCCATGGTGCCCCCGCTCTGTTAAACCACACTATATATGATCTCAAGATCCTTGCTATCAGGATGGGTCGATTTCAACAGACTGTGTTTTCTTTGGTAGTTCTTAGCACATTTGGTCTTTAATAAATCACTATTTGCATATCATCGTAGCAAAGTTGAGCATATGGATGCCATTACATCAAGTGTTTTTTAGCTTTTCCCAGATTCGTTCTTTTTGATTCTCATGAAATCGAATACCAAACTACAATGTTAATTACAAGATAATATTTTGAAAATTATATTTTGAATGAAATTTAAGTTTATTCTCAGAATATCTACGAAGTTTTCAAGTTTCCCTCCTTCCTCTTACTTTGTTTTTTTCTTCTTAGAAGTGTTTTACTTACTTTCTTAGGTAGGACGTATTTAAAAACTTCTTCTCTTCCTCTTATACTGACGTAATGAATACTTAGTCAAACTTGATACTTATGGCTGTTTTATCAAGGGGTTCAGTGCATAAATAAGCATTTCATACACCCGCATCTTTTTGCTGGGATCAGAGATATTCGAGGGAAATCATCAACTTTTAATTATATCTCACAGCTTTTCTGAGTAGTTTTGCTAGCAAACTTCAAGGTTTCTCTGTGTGCTTTCATATTTTCACCAGCAAAAAACAAACAACCTTAAAACTATCCGATTTTAACTCTGAATACAGCGTGTTTCAGCATAAATTATGTATCAGCAATCGCACTCTACTTCCATTTCAATCTAAACAAATAATCTATCTGTGGAAGTAGATACGAAACTCTTATTATCTACCTCGATTTGATGTTATTACTTTAATAGAACCCTTGACGAAGCATTCTTCAACATTACTTGTATTCCCATAACGAAGTTGGTCTTGAAGTGAAAAACGAGAAATGGCTCTTACTCTGAAAGTGCGGGTAGCCTTCCGAACACACCACTGCATTATGGGGAATTCATGAGCTCTCGCACTCTTCCCATATAAGTATATCTACTTATGTACGGTACTATAAACCAGTATAGGTACGTCAAAACGTTGTGCATAAATTAACGCAACACCACTCATAGTTGTAAGGAAAACATATCATCCCCCACCAGAAGGTACCTACATACAGCTAGTGGCTAAAGAAGGTTAAAGTAGGGGGCGATTGTGGGTTTTCGTAAATAAAGGAAAATTCTAGAAAAATTATCATATATTCATATTCATAATCGGCATCCTTTTGCAGCCACGCGCAATATTGTTTGCCTTGATTCTTCTTCTTATTGTTTCACTCCTCTTTAAGTGATAGGTGCGCAGAACAAATTTCGTACATTTACAAACTCTCGACACATGAACAAATGAACACTCTGTGAAAGTGGCTTGCTAAATAATTGTTATTTATGTCGAGAACGTGAGAAGCCGCCATATATAACATTTACTATGAAAAATTTCAATAAAGTTATTCCGTGTAAAACTGTGCTACAACAACAAGAACAACAACAACAAAAACGACAACCACAAAACCTAGTAAATGTAAAAGAAGACGTAGACCAAACCGTTGCCAATCATAACAAAAACCACGAAAAACAACAACTACATCAGGAAGAAAACCAACGACGACGACAACATCATCATCATCATCAGCATCTGGAGCGTCAAGTCAAACAGCAACATCAGCCTTGTGCTAGAGGAAGTATACGACGACGACGAGAAAACTTACAACAACGATACCATCATCAAAAACTAAATTTTCC
The DNA here is from genome assembly GCA_914767635.1 of Melanostoma mellinum. NCBI lineage: Eukaryota > Metazoa > Arthropoda > Insecta > Diptera > Syrphidae > Melanostoma > Melanostoma mellinum. The sequence continues at coordinate 37,587,024 of OU612060.1, read as the reverse complement.
CAAACATGTCAACAGCAGCGTCTGCAAATTAATTGCATACCTTTGGTATTGCTGCTGACTAGCTGTGCAGCATATCCTCCTCGGAAGAGTTATGGTGGATCCATTAAAGATATTTTGGGTACTGACAAACAGCACTTATTTAGGTGGGTATAAAAGGAATATTAAACTAATGAATGCATAGATTTTTATTTATATGTATATATTTACAGGCAACTGTTGCCATGCAACACTCATATATGATTATGATCAAGAGTGTGAGGCTTTGAATTTAATTGGTTTTCAGGTGCAGTAATCCTTTGGATTATAGAGCTGATGTGTTGAATAATTGCTATGAATCTACTTATATAGCAAATTCATCCTTGAGTTCCACTCTGAAGCAGATGATATTTAATTTTGAATTCGTTGCATAATATGTTTGATGAAATTATACGATAAATTCAGAGCTTTAGTTATGTTCTTTCTTCAGAGCTTTTGAGTAGTTGTTGTGATAAGGAAAATGGAACCTTTCATATTTTCTAGATCCTTCGCCTATCCCGCTAGGCTTGTACTTTTGAAAGCACTGCTGCTTCGTATAAATGATGAATTCGTAATCGGCCGCCGCGCGACGCCGGAGCGGAGTTTTCTCCTTAACGCATCCTTTATCTGAGATTCAATTTAGCTTCGAAATAGTTTTCATCGTAAGAAATTTTTCACAAATTCGGCAACGCATTGCATTCTCAAAACTAAAACTGTCCGCAGCGAAAACTTATCGGAGGACATTAGGTCGGCCGGTAGTTCAGCGCAAAATGTCTCCGAATCGTAGCAAATTGGAGAGAATTCCGCTCCGACGCGACAGCTACCTAGATAGGGCCGAGTATTTTATTTCTTCGAAAGTTTGTACAGTGATTTTCTTTGTGTGAACAATTTTTTTCACCTTGTCTGACACCAGTTCCTCTTCCTTTTTCTGATGGACTGCTATCAGAGAAAGTTTCAAATTCGTAGCTGTCCTGAATTATTTTCAGAAATTCTTATAGTCGCTTTCGTGGCAAGGAAAATTCTTTCAACTTTTTGGTGTCGAGTTTACCTATCTTTTCCTGAAGACGAATAAGCAGAAGTGCTGTTTTTTTAGATGCTTAAGCCATAGCGTTTGTTGTGTCCTTTTTCCGAAAACCTTGAATTTATTCAAAGTTACAGAAATTTCTTAATTAATCTCTCCAACCTATTGCCTCAACATCTGCCAACAGACCGGAATCGGTAGAGTGTGTCGTGTAATGAAATTGCTCGAAGCAGTCGTTGTGTTTTAAAGGGAAAAAATTTGAGTCCTTACTCCTTTCACTTTGATTTTTTACTGTGAATTGCTTCTTATTGTATGGGTAGTTTGTCGGAAAATGTTAAAGTCCCTTCTTAGATAAGGAAACTTCTTCTAAATTCTCGGTACCTAGTTTCTATACATTTTCCGATGGGATGAAAGCTGGTAAAGTGATGTTAGTGTTTTTAATCGAAAAATATTTACTTGATATTATGAATAATTTTTTCAACTTTCTTACACCGTTTCCTCTTCCTTTTCCGAGAAAATTTTAAATTCGTTGCAGCGCTGAGTCCTTTCGTCGGAAAACATTAAAGTCACTTTTATGATGGGGAAGCTTTTTCAAACTTCTTGATGCCGAGTTTCTCTTACCTTTTTTTTTTTTTGAGGGAAAAGCAAAATAAGTGCTGCTTCCCAAAGATGCGTTTCATATAATTTGTTATGGTTTTTTTTTTTTGTAAAATCTGGAATCAACAGGTTACCTGTCCTTTCTTAGCACCAAGTTCCTCAACCCTCTGTCGTGTACCAGAACCAGTCTTGTGTAATTAATTTACTCAAATTTATTTGCTGTGTTTTTTATTCTGAAAAATTTTTCCACCCTTTTCACATTGCCTTTCTTTTCTAATTTGAAACGGTTCTTATAATTTATATTCGTAGCTTTGACTTTGTTCTTTTTTCGGAAAACGTCAAAGTCTCTTCAGTGGTAAGGAAATTTCTTCCAAATTTATGGCTTCGTTGCTTTGACTTTGTTTTTGTTTTTCGGAAAACGTCAAAGTCTCTCCTGTGATAAGGAAATTTTTTCCAATTTCTCTGGACCTTTTTTTTATGCACTTTCCGATGAGATAAAAGCAGGTAAATTGTTGTCAGTGTTTGCTAAGAACAGTGAGTGCAAAGTGCTTGGGGTGTACTTTATCCGGAAAAGCTAAATATAGCTTCTGGGATAAGAAAACTGATCTTACCTGCTTGGCACTGAATTCTGGCATCTTTTCCGATGAACTGCAAGCAAAGAAATTGCTCCATTTTTTTTTTTTTTTCTTTTTTCTTGGAAAAACTAGACAGGAACATTCTTCTTATTTCTTCCGCACCGACTTCATCTTCATTTTTGAATGGGCTGGAATTTGAGTTCACTTCATTTCAGTGTGTTATAGTTGTGAGTGATGAACCCGTAGCGTTTTTTGAGTCCTTTAGCACACAATTCTTAAGGCACTTCAAAAAAACTGTTCTCACTCCCCTATGCCCTGAATTCCCCCCCATGAGTTAGAAGCAGGGAACGTGCTGTGAAGTCTTGTGAATTCGTGCGATTCATCGTGCTTTTTCTTCGTAAAACTTTTAAGTGGCTTTCTCGACCTGGAAGTTTCTTTCGCAATTCTGAAACCGATCTCTTCAATTTTTTCCGTTCTGTGAGTAGCTTAAGTCTTTCGATAGAATAATTTAGCAGTTTTCAACACCTCAGACTCCAGTTTTTGTTAAATTGCCATATACTACCTTAGGATAAGATTTCAGCAAACATTACCCTTTAGCAAGAATGTTTAAAGCCTTGCTTTAGTCTTGTCCTTTTTTCATAAGTATCGCGGTGCTGATCAGATTTTTATTGGTTTGTTACCTTTGTTGTAAGCTCCATTCTTCAGTCTTTTTAGTTTGTTTTCGTTGCTAAAAGATTGAACTTAAGACGTCCTTATTTAGAACAGACTTCCTGACACTAGAATTATTGGTGCTCGAAATGATTTCTACGCTTAAACTGCTAACCCCTACGACTTACCCAAAATCTTTAGTTCCGAAAAGCCTTTTTGGCTGTCCCTTTACACTTTGAATAAAGTTTTTAAAAGAAGGAAAACTTCCATCGAGGCTGCTTGCGAAGGAAATCGAGTTTTTTTATGCAATGCAGCTTTCTAACTAACTCTCCTATGACTCGAAACAGACATCCTCTTTTTTATCAGACCATATTGTGAATACCCTGCCATGCATTTGTGCTATACCGCCATATGCATCACTGATGAGTTGCAAAGACAAAAAAAACTTCACCGCATCTGTATCTTCGTTCAATTGGCAAAGCCCCAATATTAGAGTAAAGATTTTGCTTATCCAAGTAAAGCTATACGACACTAACGATAAAACAAAGCAGTGTTCAAGTGTAGGGTTCTTGCTTGAGAGGCATTTTGCGTTTATTTCGATTTTTCTTTGTTGTTGTTCCTCCTTCTGTTCAATGGAATTAGAAGGGATATATCCTTTGAAAGACATTTGTGAGCCTTCTTTAAGAGGAGCCATTTTGATTTTTCTGTTTTTTATGTGTGTGGTCTTGCTTTTTCTTTGGCTTGAAGCTAAGCAACAACAATAAATCCATTCTTGCCATTGTAGGCTAAAGAATAGAAATCCATGGTCGGTCTCGGTAAGGTACATGAAAAGAAAAGAAGATTATCCTTTTCAGTTGCCAGCAACAAAAGCAGAAACTGTATCTTTTGTAAACTCTTCTTTTTTTAAAATCAATAAGTCAATAAAAGGATTGCTACCTTTAGGCTTGCATTTTACTTATGACGGAAATATTATTCTGATGGAATTATATGCTTCCTTTGAAGGTCCTCAATGTATAAAATTGAGGAGATTTTTTTTATGAAAATACATTTCTTTTTGGGAAATTGAGGATGGAGAAATTCATGTTGTCAATTCTGCTCCCTTTTTGTGCAAAAATTTTTTAATTCAACCTTTGAAGGGTCTACTAAGCATCAACCCTTTGCCAAAAAAAAGCATGTGACTGTTAAAGTCATACCCTTCACCCATTAGCCATTACCTTAATGGCCTCAACAGTAAATCATTTAATAAAAAGTTATACGTAAAAAGCATTTTGGAAATATCTACCACTAGAAATTGAAATGAAATTGGAGGCGAACCGTTCTTACCTTAACTGACAAAGGCTGGAATCATCAAGCTCCATTTACAACACAAATGTGTCACTAAAGAACAGAAAGGAAAAATGTTAAATAACAACTATGGTACTCTTTGTGGGTAAGGCTTAACATTTTGTATTTTTTTGTGATTAAAAACGACGGGAGTTCAAATTATTTTGTTTTAAGAGATTCCATTAAATGATTACAAATTTTTTTTTTTTTTTAATTAGTGTTACACTGGAAAAGTGGTGCAGTATTGCTGTTGTGTATTTTGCGCAATTTTGTTCTGTTGTCAATTAAGTTTTTTAATATAAAATATTTATTTAATTTGCTTAAAACATAAGCCAAAGCAGCCTTTCGTTTGGAGCTTTTGGTGTGGTATTTTATTCCATTGTGCTGGTTTTACTAAAAGAAAAAATATTAAGTTGGCGGTTAATTGAATAAAAACCTTTCACGAGTCGAAATTTAAATTTCCACCAGCTCAGGTGGGGAAAAATGAAGAAAACAGTATTAAACTTACTGAAGCCCTGTTAGCTTACTTGTTTTATTTCAAATGGAGCCCTCAGTCTTCAATGAAGCTGATAAGCGGAATCGATAACGAATGTGAATTCTGGCGAAATGTAAGGTTTTTTAAAAAAAAACTTGTGACACTAAAACTTAAGTCTACGTATCTCTTCGGTGATAACCATTCTCAAGTTTTCAAAGATTCGACTTGGGTGCGCTTTCTGTCATTTGCTAAACTTTTTCCAGCTATCGTAATGAGGGGTCAGTACCTTTCTACCCATATTAAGAACGTCTTAAATATTCAGCTGTTGTCACAGACAGGCCCATAGATCACTTTTTTTTCTCATCCTCTTTAAAATTCCATTCTTCTAAGCCAAAACACAGGTCTGGGATGATCAGAATATTATCAATAACTACCCCCGCTATCAAGAGCAAAAGAGTTTTTGAATGATAAATTCCTGTTTTGTCCTTTAGCTGTTGTTATTTTTAACGTCAGTGTCGGAGTCTTTAGATACGCAAGGTCGGGCAATAACCTCGATGTCATGACCAAAAGCTGTTTTTTTAATTTGAGGGAGTTCTCGGTCTTCTTTTGATGAAAGTATAAAGTATTAAGTACTTGAAGATTATGTTCCTATTCTCCACAGTTCAGTACAGGAGCTTTCGACCCGTAAGGTCCCCGCAACATCCAAAGAGATGATCCGATACCTTTTTAAAAACAAAATGGAGAGAAGTTTGTTTGAACTGTAGGATGCAACTGGTTAGACTAGTGTCTTTTCATCTTACCTTCTTTTTGAACTTTGGTCAGTTTTTAGGTGTGCCTCATACATTTGGCCACGGCTGTATTTGTCCGATTCGGGTTCAAATGGAAGGCGGTGCAGTGTGTGTTACACTTATATGTTTTAGTCAGAATCTAAGTTTTTTACAGAGGAAAAAATAAGTAGAAGAAAATTATGCTGGGAACATCAAGTTGCAAAAAGTAACCTGAATGTAATCAAGAAAAGGCAGTAGATTTACTTCATTAGAAAAAACCTTCGTAAAGATATGTGCTATGAATGATTCGGCGTAAATCTGCTCAAATGATAAGGATTTAGGCAACGAAGAGCATTTAAAAAAAATCGTCAAATAGCTTTAAAGTGAAGTGAAAAACAGAAGCATTGAAGTCCTTTTGAAAACTTGTGGCGAGATTCAAAGTAATCTTAATTATCAAATAGTTAAAAAAGCAAGTAAAAATACTGAAACATCAATAAAGCGCACTACAAACAAAAACATCAAGAACATGAACGACAACGACAACGACAGCCGACAACGAAAACGACAACGACGGCAACGACAACCGACAACCGACAACCGACAACCGACAACCGACAACCGACAACCGACAACCGACAAAGACAACCGACTACCGACTACCGACTACCGACTACCGACTACAGACTACCGATTACCGATTTATTTCGTACGGATCCATTGTGTTCAGCCCTTCGCAGAAGAAAATGTAACACAAGGCAACGATGAGGAGATCTTCATTAGCACAGTAGTTGCAACAAGGTAGTAAATAAAGTCATTGTTGGCCTTGTGGAAAATTAGCACCTTCTGAAAATTTATGTAGTCTCTTGCGCCAGTAGCTTCAAGTGTTTTAGCTTATTGTTGTTTGGTTGAAGTCTGACAGTTATTCTTATGATTTGTTTGAGAAACGGAAACCGTGTGCCAATTACAATTAGATTAAGACTTTTTACCAAATTGGTTAACTTCAATCCATTTTGGGAGATTTTATCGTTCGGGCTTTAGGTCATCCTTGCCTTGAATTGTGTTAAAATCACATGCGACAAGTCTTATTTTATTTCTATTTCATCGTTTTGGTTTACTTTAAGAAGCCATCTCTAGAACTTTATTGTCTTTATCTTTTGTGGAGACGCAATCACAGAAAGAATTCTTTTGTTGACGAATCTATCTCCTGAGCTTGAAAGCATTCAAGTCTGTGGCTACATGTTGTGCCAGACTACCACGAACGATTCAGCTTTGTATATAGAGGTTTTTCATAAGGCTGCGTCCGCTTACAGTACGATGGGCTGCTGAGGCGACTTGTTGTTTTAGACTACCTCTTATGACAAATACGCAGCCGAATAAGATCCGTTTTTATTGTCAATTTCTCAGTTTCTCAGCTCACACTGCTTCTGGTGCCTTTTGTGTGGTGGTTAGCATGTCTGCTGGGTACGTGGAAGCTCTAGATTCAAGTCTCTGAAACAACTTCTCTTTTTCCATTGGTCATAGATTTCTCCAGAGACTGCCAAGTCCTCCGATAGGATTTTTTCTGCCACAATAAGCGCTGTCTCTTTGACCATTTGGTATCGTAAAAAAATTTAAGGTCCGCTCCATTTCCCACAAAATATGGTTGAAAGAAGTCCGTTTGGCCTCAGCCTACCCGCTTTTTGTACACATTAACTTCACCAGCCTATTCTTTGGAACCGCTTGGATGCCAATTATGTTTCCCTTAGGGCTTTCTATAAACTCAACTTCGAAAACCAGATTTACTGCAACATTGATCGAGTGAGTGAGAGTCACTTTTTTCAAAATTCGATTATTAGTCTGCTTTTCTTTTATTAATTTCAATTCGTTCAAATGCTGATGAAAGAAAATTGTGGTACTAAAGTGGTCGAAAACGTGGGAAGTATTGCCAAACTAAAATAATTCAGTCACGTATTACTCGATCACGTTTGCGTTGATTCGACTCCACGCTCTGTTTCAAAGCTCTTGGCGATTGTGCTCCTTGCAAAATCTCGTTGCAGCCTAACTAACGCCAGTCTGTGTCATTCCTAAATCGTATAACTACCAAGCCTTAATATGAAGTTTAAAAGCCAAACCCTTAACTCAAAAAATCGAGAAATTTACTTTGTTTGAAAAATTTTTTTGCGGCGATTGAGGCAGTGTTCATATCGTGTCATGGACTCTTCTACGAAATATAAAATTGTGCCCATCACTTGTGCCAATGGAAAGCGGCTACGCGCATATAAAAACTGTCCTTGCGGCCTTGAAACAAAAAAAAAATTCACTAAGAGCTCAATAAACGAACCTTATATGTATGTTCATACTCCTTTTTGAAACTTCAGCGCCATTTTTCGTGGGGGAATATCTGCCTATTTCGTGTAGATTTGAAACTCGAATCCCAACGAAAAGAAAATATGTTTTTCCTCGGATATCGCCTTTTCCGACGAATAGGCAAATCCTCTGGCATTAATTTGAATGCCATGAAAAGCTCTTTATCGATTGATCGTTCGGAATCAGCAAAAAAGTGTGGGTCCTTTCCATTCCTATCAGAATACTGTTGTGTGAATCGAGCTAGGCCCTAAGACGATGTTCTTAATGTCATTTCTTAGCTCCTATTTTGCATTCCTTCTTTTTTGTTGTAAAAATTCGTTTGATGCTTAGAAGCGCTAACTCTGTAGAAACCAAAATCGCATGGAAAGTCTACCTCAGTTCTGTCGTTTCATTGTGGATGCAAAAACTGACATTTTTGCTTTTGGTTTAGTTTTTCTCTGACATCTCCCTCGAAACCATTTTTGCAATAGTCCAACTGACAGGATTCACATTTCAAATTTGTTTTGTTTCAACAATCGAACACTCCCCGACTAAACTTAGTTCCGATTACATACATGTTCGTGTTAATTTTGTTTGCTACTTCGGGCTATGTCGATGTCATAAGAATTTTGCTTGGGGACTATTTAACTATGATTACCCTGAGATGCCACTTAGTTTTATATTTCAAATATAGAATGCCAGTGACTTATATGACGTAGTTTACATTGTAAACTTATACATTGTTCGAGTAGTCCAGTGTCAGCGTCAACGAACCAAATTTGCTTAGGGGGCAATGTTCGAATATTATCGGAGCTCGCATTATCTACTTGCTTTCGATGCGTATGTTGTTGTTTTTCTTTTTTAAGTAAGTCTTCAGCCTTTAAAAATATGTGTTTCTAAAAATAAACAAATTAAGACAAGGATCCTGGAGCCAATTACTTATTTTTAACTTACAATGCGCCACGACCAGCAGTCGCTACCATTTAAAGTCGGTAATTTAAAAAATAAGAGGAAACACAAAGGGTTGGTTCAAAGAACCCTCAGTATGTTGATTCAATTCCCAAAAAGTGTCGGCATGCCTTCTTGTGTTGTTTTCTGCAAAGAATGTTGCTGTGGTCTGCATTTGAATTGGCTGTGTGTTTCTGAGTTTCCAATGTTGGAGGAAGGTGCTACGTGCAATTAACGTTTGGAAGTCCTTTGATCTCCTCATCGAAAACTGATTGAAATTGATTGTTCGTTGTTCCAGAAGTGGTAAGTGTTTGGATAAAAAGTTGCATTCACCGCAGTTTGCCATCAGTTTCGCCTGATCTCATTATTTTTGTGAAGCATTTCTAATGAATTTGGTGTTTTCCCAAAGTTGTTTTCTGAAAGTAAACACGGAAACAACAACCCACATACCAAAAAGTTGATTAGATCTTTGGTAGAAGGTACCTCCTACCCAAACAATTTCCCTCTCATACACATTTTCGATACAGAGTTCTGTTGAAAAAGTGTAAGTACTTGCGGGCAACGATTTGAAAGCACTTTTGCCTTGCCCCCTGCTTCCATGTACGTCCAATATATAGGTTAATTGACTTTGAAACCATTTTTCACTTATTAATGCTCATTGTCCCGTAGAGAGCAATAGAAAGCTAAAGTGGTTCGATCCCAGAGTTCAGTACAGTTAAGCTTCACTATGTATTTAAAATTTGGAGTAGGAAATTGAAGGGTGTCTGCCCAACAATTTCTTTCTTCTTTACGACCCTAACAAAGTATCGAAGTTATGGTGTTGGAAAAGTGTTTTCTTGTTGAAAGGATATACCAAACATCCCAAGAGTTTCAAAATATTAAATTAAGAAGTTCTGATGAAAAAACACCTCTAGAATGTCTTCACATAGGAAATACAAGAGAAAAAAAAGGAAAAGAAACTTGAAACAAAACAATAGCACGGTAGCCTAGTGTTCGATTTACTTATAGTATCCGAAAATTTAATCGTCCGGAACGAGAGAAATCATCATGTTGTAGATACTACACGCCTTCATTAACATAATGAACCAACTACAATGAAGATAGCTTTGAATTTTTTTATTGCTCTCATTTTTTCCTGCCCCCCCCCCCCCTCCCTACTCCCCAAAACAGAAAAAAAATAATAATAATAAAAAATTCTCGACATTCGTTCGTTATTCATTCATAACAAGTCGCATCGGGCTGCGGGGAGACTGGGAACGAGAAGTGTATACTCGGGAACACTAAGTATCCTGCTTTTTTTCTTCGTCCTTTTCTTTCCTTGTTAACGCTGTAATGGTAGAAATAAATTACGGATTTTATCCGCATTTTGAAGCATTTGTAATCCATCTTTATGAACTGCCAAACAGATTGCAGTCATTTGAAAACACATTCTGATTAATCTTAAGTATTTCTCGTTTCGTGCATCCTTCGGGGGTATCCTTTTTTTCATTTTCTTTTAATCTATAACCACTCTGTTTGGGGTGAATTTGTTGGGGATACATGGATAACCATATGTGTCTCTTGGCAAATATGCCGTAAAGCATCGTGAACCCATTTAGTTTGGTAATGTTATCTAAAGTTTCTAGACGGCTGGGCTTGAAAGTTATTTTTATTTTTCCATTACTCTCCATCGTATTATTTTCCTTTTGAGTTGATTTTGAGATACATTTTGGAGGCGTTCCAACAAATATTATTTTGATGCAGATTTCCTTTTTTTCTCCTTCTTCTTCTTGTTCTGTTCCACTGATGGTACATAGAAGCCTCAAAAAGCTGCAAAAAGATTATATCTAAGTATTTGGAATTATAAGCGGGGAAGAGAATCCCAAAAAAAGACATAAAAACTACTCCCACATACAACATTCGTATATGGATGGCACATCCTTATGAAAAAGAATCATTTGTAAACTTCAACTCTAAGGCTGTTTCCAGCTTAAGTGGAGTAAGAATAAGCACTTTGAACTTTGGAGTTTTCCTGTAGATATTTCGCTTTAAGTTTAATCCCAGCACGTGATGAGAATACAGAAAAGAATGAAGAGCAAAAACAAAAAAGAAGAAGAACACTCATTGGTATAGGTTGAGAAATTTGAAGGATTTATTATTAAATTTTTTAAATGTCAGCTACGCGACATATCCTGGCCCTCGAGAAGCTGTTCCGTGGAATTGTTTTTAATATTTGCGTGTTTCGTGTGCTTGTGGGTTTTTGTGTGTTTCGTGTGTTTGTGTGTTTAGGAAGTTAATATCTAAAAGAAAACAATTTTTTTAATAAACGTCACTCTTGAGAATTTATTCACTAATTTTGTTTTTTTTTTCTTCTCTTTACAGGTAAATATATCACATCTCTGGAAATTGCATATAAGTAGGTGTAGGAATAGGTACGAGGCACATACACCTTCAGTCTTAGATAGACACTTGAAATTGGATAGGCTCTGTTGACTCTAAATGAGTGATTGATGGGTAAATAACTTTCCACGAAATGAAAATTTCGTTGGCGATAATTTGTTTGCGATAAATCGGTAAGGTAAATCTAATTTTGCAGAATAACAACTTTGTGGTATTGACAGGACGCCTTTATTTGTCGCTTATGTAGAAAATTAAATTTTTAATCTTTTCGCGGCTTGGCTAAATAGTGAAGTGTTTAGGCATGGAAGTGAGGTGAGATTGAAACTTTTAGTAGAAAATCTGATTGTTTTCCAAAAAATCGCTTCTGCTCTTTTGGAACCTAAGGGCCAGTTGCTCAATCGAATCATAAATTTAAGTTCTACATAAAGTTCTACTTTAGTATGGGGATTTTATGTATAATAATTCCGGAACGTCTCATACAAAAATGAAAACTTTATGTAGAACTTAAATTTATAATTCGATTGAGCAAGTGGCCCTAAGTGTCACAAACAAAAATTTACCTTCATGAAGGTTTCTATTATTTTTGATGATAGGGATTTTATGTTTGAAATATCGGTAGTCAAACAGAAGGTTACAAAGCTCTTGCCGAACTCTAAATGTTCTGTCTGAGAGCGACGCTGATTCCGAAGTCTGGCATAGAGATGCAAAATATTGAATAAAATTTGAGGGGTGCAACTGGCCATGGTGTCGGGATGAGGCTGCCTCGACGTAGAAGACCATTGATTTATCGTTGTCGATTATGTCGTAGTCCATTAGGGTCACCGCATCATTGTTTCTTTGGTCCAATTGTCTGTCTTGTTCTTTTATCCTTCTTCCTAAGGAATTTGAATTTTTAGCAAGTTTTTCCAGTAGGCGTCTTCCAGATTGCATCATGTACTCCTCTATATGGGTGATCCTAGCTTCTTCATAGAGTTTTCTATTGCTGACGGATCTCCTGCGTATCGAAACGCATCCAAGTCCGGTGCAGATGCGCAGAACCTTCCTCTCGAATACAGTCAGTTTTTGCATTCCATTCCTGGGTATTATGAACCAGACTGGAAAGCCATACGTGACGACAGGTCGTATACGCTGCTTGTACAGCAATAATTTCGTCGTTTGGCTGATTCCATTTTTTTTGCGCATCAACGGATGGACGCGATGAAAAACATAGTTAGCTTTCCTAACAACTGTAACGACGTGTTGGTTGAAACGCATCACTTCGTTGAAGTGAACTCCTAGATATTTGACTTGCTTCTTTATCTGTGTTCCGGCAGGAAGGTTGATGCAGATGTTGTGGCTGATAGGGAACATCTTCGTCCTTGTGTTTGCCTTTGTATTCAATTTGCTCAGACTTTGCGGAGTTAATTTTGATTCTCCATCATTGGTAGTAGTTGAAGAGCACCTTTTATGTGGTCTTCAATCCTTCCAGCTGCAATCACAGGTGATAGTGAGTGCGCGTAGGCCAAGGAATCATCTGCAAAAAGAAGGGTTGTCGTGTTTGTTTGAGGTTGGTCCGAGGAAAAATGATGATATATAGGATAGCTTATAGCTTCGATGATTGATCAATTCCTTCTCGGATGGGTCTGGTTGATGACATAAAGTTGTTTACTTGAACGTAGAAGGATTTGGAATGAAAAAAATAAAATAAAATATTCGTTACTGTAGCTGGAAAGCGTAAAAAGCTGGGCAAGCCTTAGCCAACTTCGTTTTTATAAAGACATGCCACAGTTGCTTAAATATGTTATGTCCTCAAATACTCATAGACGTACCTGGATTCTGTCAATTTTGAATGAAAAACTGAATGATGTCGTTCACAATGTATTCGAACAGTTCGGGATCGGTCCAGTACTTTCCAGGTACCCGGTTCTATTCCAGTTTCCATTCCGTTCCCGAGGAAAATGAAAAGTAATTTTTTTTTCTAGCTTTTTTCTGTAGGCTATATTTGTTCTAAATTTCATTCAAATTGTTTCAGTAGTTTTGCATGTTTTTCAATACAAACACACGCTGCCATTCACGTGGGATTATGGGAATGAATAGCATTCTAACGATGAAAGTATTTTGAAAGCGGTCAAGCAGTTTCTAGAATCACATGTATGTTCCCGCGTATATTCCCGTTCCCCTTCCCGTAAGAAAATGGGGATAAGATTAACATAATACAATCCTTTTCCTGGGATCACTCTACACCGAAAAATGAAAAAAGAAAATTGGGATAAAATTAACATAATAAAATCCTTTTCCTGGGATCACTCTACACCGAAATCGGTTGTCTAAGGACAGCGATTGGAGTGTTTTAACAGCTGTCTAAAGTTAAACATGCTTTGGATTTCAAATACGACTGACTATTTCTAACCTAGTGAAATATTTCAAACATTTTAGTTGTCGTGGTAAGCTTTGGTGTTATTCTTAATCCACTTATTTGTTCTACGCAGCCCCCGAGAGTGTATTGAATTGAGGCATTGGGCTAAGAATTCTGAACATCAAGTGGATCTAATATTCTCTTTATGATCTATACTTTCCTAATGCCTATACATTTTTTGAAGCTCAATCGATGCAATTTAATTCGAATGAGACAAGTCTGATCTCTGATCTCTAAATGACGCCTCTCTAACCTTATCTATCGTCATGGTTCATCATCGTCAACGCATTGATAAATAACAAAAAAAAAAAATTTAAAAGTTGCATTAAATTTGGGATTAAATTTTTTTTTTCATTGCTTATTCTGAAAGTATTAAGGGAAAAAGGCTTTTCATGCCAGTGTAATCACTCTCGGGGTTACTGGCCAATTTCTAGCGCAGAGCAATACCCGTTGAAAAGCAATTGGATGATTCTCGGACTCGAACCTGGAACTTCCATGCAACAGTCAGACACGCTAACCATTACGCCATTGACACTGGTACCACACCGTCAACGCATAGCGCGTTTTAATATTCCTTGTGTTGATTTAGTGAATTGTCTTGAATGTAGACCTGGATTATAATAAGCCGATTCAAGAGAGAGAATTCACAGTAGTGTCGTTCTTCTTATAACTGAAATATATATTAAAGTTTCAGCTAGAGATTTCTTTTGAAGCGAAACTTCTTATGGAGCGATGTGAGCCTAAAACGACACTGAAACAAAAGTAAAATTTCTTATGATACGAAGTGAGCTTAAATGGCCAGAGCGTTATTCATTTTCGTGTCGCAGGCAGCTGCGTCATATATCGCCACTACTAACTGTTGAGTTTGGATAGTAAGGCTAGCAGGTCATCTAAAAAAACATGGGCATCAGCCAAAATAGAAACAGCTGAACACATTTTATATGAATGCCCTGCTATAGCCAGATCCAGACTAAAACATTTCCAAGAAGGATTCACTAGTTCCCTTGAAATTGGTAGCACCACTTCTTCCAACATTCTTAGGTGCTTACACGACCTCAACTTCGAATGAACAACTTTATACTTTACGTGTTCAAATCTAAGGGAACAGCACAAAAGATCCTTTAGATCGACGTGTGCGGTAGTGAAGATACTCTACCTTCGCCCTATCTAGTAAAATTGACCAGCGTGTGACTAATTTTCGAGTCGCAGGCAGCTGCTGTCCCCACTACCAACTGCTGAGTTTGGAAAATAAGGCTTGCGAGTGACTCACTTTCGAGCCGCCGCCGCCGGCAGCTACCGATCCCACTACTAATTGCTAAGTTTGGAGAGTAAGGCTAGCGCATGCCCGTGACCCACTTTCGAGTCGCTACAGCTGCTGTCATTACTACTTACTGCAAAGTCTGGAAAGTAAGGCTAGCGAGTGAATCACTTTCGAATAGCCTTCAGCTGCTGTCCTCACTACTAATTGCTGAGTTTGAGTAGTTTCACTTCTACCGTGTGTGACTTTAATAAGTTATTGTAACACTAGCAGCTGTTTTTGACTAAAGATTTAAACACAAAGTCAGTATGAGTCCTTCACGGATCGAAATGAGTCGCTTTACTTTGGGACAGCATTGGGAAATGTCGAAAACTTGTGCTTGAAGCGATTGCTATGAAGCCTCTACAATGAGATCTTCAAAAGAATATTTGGCAGAAATGAAGCACTCACCGCAATTGGCCACATTGTGGCTGCAATTTGACTCCTTTTTTCTTTGTTGGGAACCTTGAAAGACCGATGTTATGCCAATGTGCAAATGATTCAAGCACTTGAGGCCAGAACAAAGAACCAAGTACTAGGTCTTCAAAAATAAGTGTAACAGAATGTGCTATTGCGAAGCCAGCTTCAAAGCCTCTATACAGGGTGATTCGCATAAGGTGTGACAAAAAGATAGGGCGTGTAGGTTGGACCTAGACAAGCAAAAAATCGTATGGGAGGGGGGGGTCCATTTTCCCCCGTTTAGGCGGGAGGGGCAATTTAAGAAAAAAATCACTAAAAATGGGAAAAAAATTATTTAAAAATAACGGTAATACCTACAGAGTCGTGCTATAGCATTTTGAAAAGCCAAAAACCTATACATTAATTTAAATATAAAAATTAGTTGTTCAAATAAACAGTTTTTGAAATATTAATTTTCAAAGTCAAAATTTTGAAAAAAAAACATAATTTTTTTTTTTAAAACCAATTTTTTTCTAAATTTTACGTAATTAAGTAGTATTTTTCTGGCTTATTTTCAATGCTCTTATTTATTTTTGATCAAACACAAAAAACCAGATGTCAAAATAACTTGTAGTTTTTGAGAAAACCAAAAATTACAAAAACAACTTTTTAAAATTTTTTTTTTCTTAAAAATTTTTTTTCGTTATTTGATTCTTAAGTGATTCTTAAGTGAAAAAAAGTAAAGAGAAAATTCATCCTTAATTTATTAAAATTTTTTAAGAATCAAATAACGAAAAAAAATTTTTAAGAAAAAAAAAATTTTAAAAGTTGTTTTTGTAATTTTTGGTTTTCTCAAAAACTACAAGTTATTTTGACATCTGGTTTTTTGTGTTTGATCAAAAATAAATAAGAGCATTGAAAATAAGCCAGAAAAATACTACTTAATTACGTAAAATTTAGAAAAAAAGTGGTTTTAAAAAAAAAATTATGTTTTTTTTTCAAAATTTTGACTTTGAAAATTAATATTTCAAAAACTGTTTATTTGAACAACTAATTTTTATATTTAAATTAATGTATAGGTTTTTGGCTTTTCAAAATGCTATAGCACGACTCTGAAGGTATTACCGTTATTTTTAAATAATTTTTTTCCCATTTTTAGTGATTTTTTTCTTAAATTGCCCCTCCCGCCTAAACGGGGGAAAATGGACCCCCCCCTCCCATACGATTTTTTGCTTGTCTAGGTCCAACCTACACGCCCTATCTTTTTGTCACACCTTATGCGAATCACCCTGTATAAACTAGGAATGTTTTCTCATACTAACGAACCCAAAAAACACAAAAAAGTGTATTAATTATGTTCTTTTTATTGCATTTTCAAAAAGAAACTTGTATTTGGCTTACCCTTCAAAAACATTCAATAACTCAAAGGGTGCTTTAATCCGCTAATAACTCCTTCATTCATTTGAGCCTTGAGGGGTCTCTTTATTTTGTTTTTGCATCAAACAATCCCAATCAGTTCACTTCGCGAACACTCCCCTATAAGTGTATTTCCTCAGAGCTACTTAGTTCACTCTCGATGTCCGTGTAGTTGAATATCCACCTCAATATCACACTGAAATCATTAATTTAAAAAATAAAATGAATAAAAACCTTATTTCGCATCACAAAGAATATGAAATCCCTTGACCTTTATTCGCCTGTAGCTGAGCACAGTGAGCACTCATAATTACATATTGTCCATTTGTATATCGACAAGAAGGAAATTTTACATTAAAAGAGAGGCAGGTACTTGCAGCTGCAAGTTTCATTAAAATATTACAAATTACATAATTAAAAACCTTCAATGAAAAATGAATTGCTTTTCACTCGTGTCTTAATGAAAGACTTTTGTCCAGAGAGTATACAACAAATTGAGTTCTTTCATCACAACGCGACTACTACAACTACAACAACATAAAAAAAATTAACACAAAACTTCCGGTAAGCTCTTTAAAAAAAATATTACGCTTCTCTAAATCGACGCTCTGGTCGGCGTTAATTTTCTTTTTATCCAAATGCACTGGCAGGCAATTTTTAAATGCACGAACACCATTGCGTTTTTTTTTAACTTTTCTTTTTCTTGCGTTGAGTACATTAGCAAAGTTGGTTTTACTTTTTCCTCAACGATGGATCGGTGGGTGTGTTAGTGGTTGGTGGTAGGTAAATGCAAATTTTCTTTTAATTGCTGAACGACCCATAAAAAGTGTTTGTACGCTCGTCCGCGTGCCATTAAAGGACGTCCGCTTTTTAATTTACCTACCTTCGCGTATAACAAAATTACAAACTTTGACCAAACTAATAAAAGTCGCCCCTCCGCACGTCTGCATTCGGATCCATCTTCGTGCTTTTCTTGTTATTTCATTAAATCGGTTCTGCGGTGTGTATAGTAATAGTGGTCCTTTTGAAGTTAAAAAAAGAACGAAAATATAAAACAGGAGGACAATGGACAAAAGAAAACCCTGGTGAAAGTGGTCTCTTAATTGGTGGTTTTCTTTTATTTCACTTAAAAATGCTTATGGCTTAAGCCATGGCTATAACATAGACCTTCTTCACTGAGTGAGGTCACTGCTTTTCGTTGGTTTCTTTTATGATTTTTCAATTCAGGAGCATAACAGCGACGTGGTATTTTGCACTACACTTATACCCAACATTTTATTCGTCAAACGAGGTCTTAGTAAAAAAATAAAATCATAATTAAAGGACTTTATTTGGCAGTTTGGTTTTTAAAAATGCTCATTTTTCCACAAATTTGACAGAAAAGTACTCAAAAACCCATAAAATATTTAGTTGAAACGTAAAACTTAAGTACGAAGTCGGAAGTTAGCAATGTACTACGCGAAGGTAGTTTTTTATTTTGTGAAAGCCTCTTAAAGTTATTTTCATAAATTTCTAATTTATGTGTACATCTTAATTAAGATGCCTAACATTCATAATTATTGAGGAGCAGCAATAGTTTCAACCCTTTTGTTTGCTTTAAACGCAACATATTCACATGAATGTTCTATTTTTAGAAATGTTTTGAATAGAGAAAGTGCACAACATAATTTTCATGTCTTGAACAGACAAAAAAAAAAATCAATAGAAAAAGTACTGATATTTTGAGACTTAAGGGTCACTAGTCGAACTAAAAGCAGCATGTCTGTCTGTTAACCCAAAGGTACGTGGTTCACGTTTGAGTTTGAGGTTCGAAACCCAGAAATATCGCATTGCTTTTCACGGACATCGCCTTTCGCAAATGCTTAGCGAGTTCTCGCTTTCACACTTAATCGTTTGGAATCAGTATAAACATTGTAGGTTCTTTCCATTTCACACAGGATATGGTTGAGAGAAATGCAATAGGCCCTGGTAGCGGCGGGCTTAGGTGACTTTATTAATAGAAGATTGACATTTTCATAGACAGCTAATGAAATGTTCCACAAGCAAAATAAGACTGTTGAATGCAACATTCTACAAAATAAAGACATGAAATGGATTAAAGCAGATCTTGATGTTGAATGACGAACTCATTGATCAAGATCGGGTCATCCTTCAAAAGTAACTAAACACGTTGCGTGGTACGTATTCTTCTTCCACAAGAAACGAACAAAATTCACTTTCTCAAAGCTAGCAACGAGAGGTTTGGTTTCGTGTTTAGTTTCGAGGAACCTTTGTCCAGATATTTCAATTAAGGAGACATAATTTTTGGTTGGATAAGAGAAAACTTAATCAAAACCTCTTCTCGCTGCCATTTACTCACGTCATGGATCCATCTTCGGTTTAATCTCTAACTGCAATCCAGACTAAGGTCTTAAATCTTTTATATCAGCTTATTAGTTACACTTCAAAGAAAACTTAGCCTTCCCTGACTATGAATACTTCAGACACTGCAAGTCCATAGCGAAATGGTAAGGATGTCTGCCTCTTACGTGGGAATTCTAGGCTCGAAACCCAGTGGCCTAAAATTGTTTCTAACTAGGATCACTTTCAATGGAAATTTGAAAGTAATGCGAGAGTTTTCACATTGATGTTAAAAGCACTTTCTAATTGAGCCGCTCTGAATAGTCATAAGATTATATGTCCCAAGAATGTCTTAGACGTCGAGCCTCCCCCACTTTTGCTGCATCTCCTGATTGATTTTTTTAATCTTCAAGCTTCAAGTCTCAACTTTTTAAGGCGATGTTTCATATCAATCTCTAAGTCTTAAGAAAGTGCATTATGCAAATTCTCTGGTCAGGACCTACGTATAATGATTTGTTGATTCATAAAGAAAAATAATATTCGTCTTAAGAGGATTTGTTTATGTCCCCGTTTGTTCGGTAAAGTTATGGATGGTACCAAAAACTTGCGAGGGTAACCTGTCTTTATTTTTAGTTAATTTATTGTTCGGAAACACCCCACCGCTGGTAAGGGACATAGTAAAAGCGAAAATTGTCTTTAAAATGAGTGTTTTTAAAACTATTTCCTTACTTATTGTATTTGTACGGCAAACGCAACACCAATTACAATTTCTCTTTATGTTGGTCAGTCTTGACACAGAAGATTAGTTCATTAAATTTTCCGTTCAGTTTTTGAGAAAGCGTTAGTTTGTATGGCTTAATTGCTTTTATTGTCCTGATACATGTGTGGACAAGTTTTGTTCTGCCTCGCTCGGTACACAGCAACTTTCTTAATTTGACAAATGTTTTCTAGAATATTTTGTAATCAAGGATCCTTCCTCTACGATTTTCTGTCAATGCCTTGATTCAAAAATACAGATGTGGGAAGTGATGTGACTGTCTGAAATTTTCATATCATCGCTCACATTTTATATCCATCTCCATCGCCACATCCATCTCCATCTCCATCTCCATCTCCATCTCCATCTCCATCTCCATCTCCATCTCCATCTCCATCTCCATCTCCATCTCCATCTCCATCTCCATCTCCATCTCCATCTCCATCTCCATCTGCATCTCCATCTGCATCTGCATCTGCATCACCATCTCCATCTCCATCTCCATCTCCATCTCCATCTCCATCTCCATCTCCATCTCCATCTCCATCTCCATCTCCATCTCCATCTCCATCTCCATCTCCATCTCCATCTCCATCTCCATCTGCATCTGCATCTGCATCACCATCTCCATCTCCATCTCCATCTCCATCTCCATCTCCATCTGCATCTCCATCTGCATCTGCATCTGCATCACCATCTCCATCTCCATCTCCATCTCCATCTCCATCTCCATCTCCATCTCCATCTCCATCTCCATCTCCATCTCCATCTCCATCTCCATCTCCATCTCCATCTCCATCTCCATCTCCATCTCCATCTCCATCTCCATCTCCATCTCTATCTCCATCTCCATCTCCATCTCCATCTCCATCTCTATCGTCATCTCCCTCTTCCTCTCCCTCTCTTTCTCTCTCCACCCTCTCCCTCTCTTTCTCTCTCCACCCTCTCCCTCTCTTTCTCTCTCCACCCTATCCCCTGACATCGCTGCCCTTTTTTCTCTTCCTTATAATCCCAGACGTAACTCTGCTCATAAATCTTATTACGAAGCCAAAGTCACCATATCCATTTGATATAAATTCCATTCGAAGAATTCAGATTTTTATTTGTTCATTCCTTAGCCGCACATGATTAATGGTTACTTCATTTCCTGTCCATCATGCAGAAATGTGTAGGAAATTGATTTCATTGTTTGGAAAAAAGGATGCTTATTTCCTTTGGTAATTAACCCAAAGAAAGAAAAAAAGATAAAACCATAACCTTAACCACAAAATTGAAATGGGTTATGATGAGAGATACCCGCATATACTCCTCACAGAGATAGTTCCTCTTTATTATTTTTACCATCACACAAAAAAGAACGCACTAGTACCGCATACATCCGTAGAAAAGCTATACAAATATTTACAAACAAACTCGTATCTTTTACTTTATGTACCATGGCCAAATAGGAAGGATACATCTGCCAAGAGAGTATGAATGACGATAATGCCCTAGATGACTTTCTGTTCTCAGAATTAATGTGCGGTAATTCCTTAGGTAAACCATTACCACTGTTGGATGTACTATTCATGGTACACACAGACTGTTTTTCATGTTGTTGTTATTGCTGTACTAATGCTAGTTGAAGGTGTACCAACAGCGAACTTCTATCTATTCCTCTTTCACTGTGGTTTATGATCTTTATTACATTTTCTATTAGTTTCAGAAATGGATTATAAATAAATATATATCTTAATTTTGTTTGTATTACTTTGTAGCGTTCACCGCAAATACCTACCTTAACATCTCTTGCTCGGTTCGTGGTATAGCCGTGTGTCATAGTTGATGCTTGTTTGTGTGGTTTGATGTTACCTAAGTATAGGTACACCTATAGTGAGTGCGGTTATTTTGGTTAATGTCATAGCAGTGTCTAGTAAAGTGTGGTAAATTGTTTACATTTCCATCGGAAACATTATTAAATTCCCCTCTCTCTTTGGTTGCCTCAAAAGTTATTCATCAATCGAGTTATTTCGCCAGACGAACGAATATGTGTTCGTATTAATTTTGTGGGGGTGTTTTCATAATTGAATAAATTAAATGAATCTTTGTGGATGATATTGGTTTGATGTAATCCATTTGAGTATTGACCAGAGAATGCCCTCAAATGGTCAGTATATAATTTGTTTGATTTCAAAGGCCAATTAAAAGATAATTTTGGCTTCTGAAATGCAACCGAACTGGTCAAAGTTGGTGGTTACTTTTCCGTGAACTGTGAAAGAGATAAGAACAAGTTCAGGCCTTTAGCACACTTCACACGAACCCGAGCGTGTCAACGAAAACGTGCAACCTAATTGAATAACCAAACCGATGTAAAATTCAAAACGTCAGCGCACGATTGCGAGTCAAATTACACACACGTCCCCATTTTAACTAAGGCCATTTAAAAAAAAGATGATCTGTATCTTGGGAGGACAACTCTGAAATAACAATTCTCCCCGATAACTCCGGGATATCAATGCCTACGTGTTGGCATTAAAATTGCTTTTCAAAATTTAAATGAAAAAAATACCGCGAATTTCGCTCTCCTGACTCCTCTGAGACACAGAACTCAAGTACCCATCAGAATCCGTGACATAAAAAAGTTTAAGAGGTTTACAAAATTGAATTGAATTGAAGTTTATATTTCAATCAGGTTTACATAACGCTTTTGTTTTTGTTTTAAAGAAAATCCGACAATTGTTTGTACTTTGGAGGTAGCAATTTCTCACCTCAGTAATTTGCTTTTTCAATTATAAGTCTTGGCATGGTCGTCCCAAAAAAAGGTGGAAATATTTCTTAAATTTGTTTTAACTTTGATTGGGTTTAACTTATTGGGAGGATGTTCATGGTAAGGTCAAGGACAGAGTCCTTAATCCAGACAAGCTCCACTTAAAACTGAGAAAGGTGTCCCTTTGAACAGCCTGTTGTACCGAGACAGGTTTCCTTTTTCTTTTCCTAGAAGAGAAAAGTAAGATTTCTGCCTCACACTAGTGATTTAGTGATTCGCCTTTAGGGTAAGTCGAGCCTCACTGCACAAGGAGACAAAGAGGTTTCATTTCAAAAACAGTTTCTCGCAACAAAACATGATTTACTCATACTCGTACACCAACCAATTTTTAAGGCCATCATCGTGACGATACATGAAGCAATGTTTTGACGATATTGTTAATGTCAAACAATAGGACACTCAATCCTCTTAAAAGTTATGTGATGAATTTTAAGATTGTTGGTCTGTCTGTTTGTCTTCTCTCTCGTTCTGTCAAGGATTTGTTCAGTGCTGATGGAAAGCTGAGGCAGTTGACCTTTGAGTATTAAATTAAAGTCCCTTTACTATTCACACAGATGCCCTTTCGAAATTCTCTGTTTCTACAAACTTGTTTAAAAGATGGCGAATTGGAGCGGAAAATTGTTTGTTACATGAAAGGAGTTGCTTAATTGAGTAGATAGTGGCATTGTCTTCTTGTTAATTTGAATGAGAAACTAGCCTTTTCCAGGACAGTCAAAGTTTATTTGGAAAACCCAATTCCTCTTAGCAGCTAATACTCGAGTACGTACCTAAAGAAAGGGAGTAAAATGAATCCACAAAAAAGGATCATGGTGAAGGTTTGACAGAGAGTATGTGCTTAATTTTGATAAGAGATAGAGGATTTGAGAAAATTAATTGAGGAGCAGTTTACGTGAGTTCTCTTAGTTTTCTTTTTCTACGCAAGGTGTGAACCGTGTTGGGTTGTTTAGCACGATCACAATCGAATCATTTGAAGAGAAAAAAACACATCATGTAACGTGTGTTGGTTCGCTTTAAACGATACCACTCAGTAGTTTCTGATGAAAAAGGTAATTGCGTTTCCTGTTTTTTAAATCTAAATCGAGCTTGCTGCAGTCGTTTAAGTTAAAAGCTTTGTGATGTTGCTCACATTGGTTCGTGTAGAACGAAATGACTACAA
This sequence comes from Melanostoma mellinum, assembly GCA_914767635.1. NCBI lineage: Eukaryota > Metazoa > Arthropoda > Insecta > Diptera > Syrphidae > Melanostoma > Melanostoma mellinum. Next base: position 37,563,385 of record OU612060.1, on the reverse strand, counting down.
AGCTAGCTCCCTCTTCCGTGCTAAAGTTTTTTTTTTAATGAAATAAGTTTCTTTCTCAAAAGACATTGTGTACGAAACTTTCCTCGAATCAAAAGAAAACTTCATAAAAAATGTACTTACAAAAGATGATTTCCAAAACATCAGAAAAAGTAGAATTTAGCATCACTTCAGCTCCTGAAACAATTTAGCCGTAACACTCGCCTCGCTAGGAATGCGCATTACTTTTACCCTGAGCCCAACTTCGATCGTACAGTCATGAATAAAAAATACATAAATAGGTTGGCGCAACAGAGCGATTAGCCCCTGGGCCTAGCGCATGTCTCACAAGTCACAACTATTGCTTTTGTGAGGGGATGGAGGGAACCTACAATTTTCTGCCGAATCCAAACGGCTAATTGAGAAAGCACTTTCTATGGCAATGAATCTACTTTTGGAGGACTTGCCCATTCCTCCCGAAAGGCGATACCCGTGGAAAACGTTTTCGCTTCTGTTAGGATTTGAAACACGAAGCTCCCGGTTAACAGGCAGACAAGTTTACGCCATCACGCCACGGTTACCACACAGTTTTAATCTCTCTGATGTTGTTTTCGGCTCGCAAAAGCGGAAATCTTTTTGTATCGTTGGCCTACTGTTTTTTCCACTTCACATTGCTTAGCTTGGCGGTCATAGCCATTTGAGTAGCAAGCATCATGAGGTTTTCTACTTAAGTGAATGCAATAATTTTGTTTTACATTGACCAATTGATGTGTTTTTTCACATAAATTACTTCGAAAGGTCGTGTTAAACGGAAGAACACGAATCACTCGATCTTTCATCACCCACAAATGACTCGTGTAGACTCGCGCTGAGTGCAAAAAGACAGCAGAATAATTTGCCTTGTAATTTTAGTCGTGTTAAGCGATAGAACACAAACCACACGATAATTATTTTTGTGTCTCAAATGACTCGTGTAGGCTCGTGTCGGATGCACACTGTGTATAGAATCGTACTTGAGTCTTAACGGAATTATTTGCCATGCAATTACCGTGCGTCGTGTAAAACTAAAGAACACGAACCGCACTATTCTGATTCCTTGTATCCTCAAATGATTCGTGTAGGTTCATGTTGGTGCACAGCAATTAATTGCCTTACAATTAACGTCGTGTTAAACGAAAGAACACGAACCACGTATCTTAATTCCTTATATCCTCAAATGATTGGAGTAGGTTCAAGTTGGTACTCACTGCATACAAACACTTACTGAAGTCTCGCAGCAGTTGTTTGCTTTGCAATTAACTTCGTGTTGAACGGAAGAACACGAACCACATTATCATAATCTTTTTCATCCTCAAACAACTCGTGTAGGCTCGTGTAGGGTGCACACTGTGTATAGACACGTACTTGAGTGTCAGCAGAATAATCTGCATTGCATTTATTTTTCTTGTGTAGCTGAGAAGATTCCATAAATTGATACCATCACTCTACACTGTTTTCCTTTTGGTGGCGAAATATCGAGTGTTGATGCAATTCCGCTGTTTGCAGTAAAAGTCATTATCGTTTCTTCAGAATGAGGCTGGAGAATATGATGCTATTAAAATTGGTATGGTCCAATTTTCTCAGCTGGTCTCAGTATTTATCTCTGGATATGTCCTCAAAGTTGCGGTAACTTTCACATTGAAAAGCAGCCTTGACACGAAATCTGACTATTAAATCTATGCTAGGGTTTTGTTGTTGCGCTCTTTTGAAAACTTATATTGAACCCCCCTTCAAATTGCATCCAAAAGACTCTTTCCACCTTCGCTCCACTTAACTCACTGTATCCTCTCAAAATAAATCACAAAATTCATTGCTTTGTATCAAAACCATTTACTGAAAACTTTTTAAGTCTGGGGATTTCCTTAAGGCAAGCTGTCCTAATTAATTCCCTGAGGACCTCAAAAACCTCAATGGAACTATCTATGTTCCGAACGACCGCAATTAAGTAAACTTAGTCAACTTGTTCCATTATATCTTCAGAGAGAGAGCTGCTGGCATGTTGAATGAAACTATTATATACAGCTCAAGAGTTCTCATTTTGTTTTTTTCACGAAAGTTTCAATGAAGTTAACGCAGTTTCTATTTTCTAGCATCAAACTTCGCGCAGATGGAAACTTTTCTAGTTAAATTAGTTTTTTTTTTTTTGTGTTAATCACGAAGCCAGTGATAAGAAAGTGTATTTCTTGCATTAAAATTAATTGAATGTACACACGAGTATATTTAGTGTTTTAATTAAAAAATACCTACCCGAAAAGACACGGGACATCTTAATTTCTCATTTGAAAACGATTTAAAGAGCGATTAACAAAGTCGAAAGAAAAAGAAGGGGAGAAAAGGGCTGAAGAGGGGTGAGACGACGAAAAAATTCCTTAACTCGACATTTTCTAAAATCCACACAAAAAACCAAAAATAAATTCACAGCCAAAGAAAGGAGAGGAAGGGTGAAAAAAAGTTCAGAAATAATGGATAAGTCTTTTTTTGGCCAGCCATTAAACTGTTATAAGGCCACAATCTCAACACTGTTCCTCTATGAACAGCACCAGAAGAAGGACGAAACAGCACGAGCACGACACAATTGGTTGACGGTATACGATATGCGTTCGAAATGACTCTCTTCTACCGGTTCAAGCAACCGCCTAATTGCAATGTCCAGTAGGGTTGCAAACGATACATCGATGTTTTCAAAAAATCGATGTTTTGGTCATAGACATCGATGTTGACATCGATGTTTTGAAAAACGATACATCGCCGATACATCGAAGGCAAAACTGAAAACATCGGCAAAAACATCGGCATCGCACATTCATTTCCTTGAACATTCCCTATACGTGTTAAGTGTAATTCTTAAACAAAAACGTTTTTTTATCACTGAATTGCAACAACAATCTTCCTACAAACAAAAAATAACATAATCAAGAGCCTGTAAATGTTTTGTTAGTTAGTAGATATGAAAATTAATTCTAAGAAAAGAGCAACCCGTTCAGTGAAAATATTTTTGTAAGAATCGGCTCAAGGATTTATTCACACTGACATAAGACGTAACTGGGGACAATTGTTGTTTAATTATTAAATGAGTGCACTATTCCTTTTCAATTGTCGGCAGAAATAGAGAAGTGCAAAGTACTTCATTCATGTTTCGTTTGAGTTGCGACTTGCGAGCTGTCACAGTTACGTTACACTTCTCATGATTCTGAGGAGTGACAGCCGCTTCTCGATTTGAAGTGAGAATCGACTCAAGAAGCACCAACTCAAATGTCAAAAAGAAAATTTTCTTCAAGAAATATTTTTTAAGAGCCATAGGTTTTTACTCACACAAAGGAAATTACGTTAAACTGAATAGACACAATTTTGGGTCTTCCATTGGTTTTTAAAATGAGTGGTTCCCTGAGTGAAACCAATGGAAAGCGACATAAGTATATGCAAAGAAGATCATATGAAATCTGTTTTTAAAAAGCATGCAAAAATTGTAATGCTTTTGCGTTTGTTCTCGGGAGTTGGGGCAAGAATTACTCAGGACAGAAATAGACTTCTGGGGACAAGACTATATGAGCTTCTATTGATTCGATCTCAAAATTCTTGGATTTGATCAAATAATTTGAATATTTGTAATATTAATTACGTTCAAATAAATGTTTTGTATCGCAATTTGCAAATGAATCCTGTTGATTTGAATTTGGAACTGGTAAGACCAGTAAATTTACATATTTAGCTACAGTGCACGTAAATAAAGCCAATTTTTTTCATTATTGACAAGATAATTAAGAAATCGGCAAAACATCGGAAAAACATCGATATATCGTTGTTGACATCGATGTTTTTTTGACATCGATGTTAGTCGGAGACCATCGATGCTTTCCAACATCGATGTTTTTTACAACGATGTTGCAACCCTAATGTCCAGTCGGCCGAATATAATTCTAAAGTTCGCCGCAAATCCACAACGTCCAATTCTGAAAATCCCATGACGCATCGCTTAAATTCTTATTTAAGGATCAACAATGTTGTGGCATAACGGTTGAACGGGTGGTGGCTCAAAAAAAGAAAATATAATATAATAATCATAAAACGGAAAGGACGAACAACAAAAAATATAGGGGACATTTTTGCCATTTTCAACAGTTGCAATGTATACACAATAATAGTTACCACTGCCATCCTGATAATATGAGACTTTATAAATGTATATATGTATTTATTTTTTCTTTGTCAGGCAATGGCAGGCCAAGCCAGGCCAGGCACCACTCATAACCGAAAACACACTTCGGGACAGAAAAAAAAGAAAAAAGAAAAAAATTCTCGGGTATATTATGATGAGGATAGAGAGAACCACTTCAGTTCAAAACCCAGCTGAGGATAACTTTGTTTAGGAGGTGGCTCGATGGAAAGTGGTTTAAAAGGACTAACGGTGTGGCCGTGATGCTGCCGTTGTTGGTGGCTAGTGATATGAGAGTTTAGTTGGTGTGGTTCTTGCATTATTGTTATTATTGTCGTTATATTGCTATGCTATGTACCGCGCCCTTCCGTCGTCGTCGCCATGATATAATAGATATCCTCAACCCGAAGCGACCTATGGTGCTGGTGCCTGCCCTCGCCTTGTATTCGTACAAGTTCTGAGTGTGTTAGAATGCGGACAGTACACTTCCTGTGGTCATGCTTGCATGAATCCAATCATTACGTTCTATTCGTTGCACAACATGACGACAATCTATGTGTACTTCTGAATGCCCTCAGGAATAAGTTCTTGATGTTGGTGGTCGCGACGCGCGGTGGCGTTGACGGTGTAGAGGAGTATTGTATGGTTGAAGGTGGTCGTTATGTCGTTATTGCTGGCCATATACGCTCTTGACAGTTTTCATAGAGCACCGCAAAGTTGAGAGTTTTTTTTATGCGGAAAAGGATTTTGTTTCATCCATTTTTTGCTTTCATTCCTTTTGCTTTTGGATATAATTTTTTTTTCTCCCTTTGAACTAACTTCGTCGCACTTTGCGCAGCAACATCCTGGCTTCGAAGTCTCAGAGGCATTTAATGACTTCAACAGCTGACGGTGTTGAATTAAATGATTTTACTGTTATTGTGAGCGGTTTGGTTTAAGCGGTGCGTGGATGGTAATTACTGCCCATCCATCACACCATTTGTAATTGCCTTGACGAGTTTCGAATCTCAAAGCAAATAAATCAAAGTGGACGATTAGGAAGGATAAGACTATGATTTTCTAATTGTGTCAACAATGACGACAAATAATATATAAATTACAAGTAAACATAAAGCATGTGCTGACTAAATGGCTAGCATGTCTGGCTGTTACATGGGTGATTGGTGGTTTGAATCCCAGAAACATCAAAGAAGAAAAAAGCTCATCACGGTTATCGACTTTCTTGAGTCTTTATACACTTTCACGATTCTAACTAACTTATCTATTTGCAGTTGGCATAAAATGGTAGGTCCTTTAAATGCGTAAGGACCAAAGGCTCCGCATTGTGGCCTTCAAATTTTTTAGAATTACTCACCCACCTTTGTGTTTTTGTTTCTGAAGATGTTTTTAACTTTTCAATAGTGACAATACTTCATTGATTTTAAAAATTATGTACTTTCTCTTCTACTTTTTAACTCTTTGCCTTTCCTTAAATCGATCTTCAGACCAACGAATTTAACTTCCTCGTATGTCCTGTTTGACGATCTGAGAATTTGAGTGAGATCTATGCCTTTGCCAAAGACTAAGGGCATCATATCACAGTCTTCCTTATCTTCTTCATGTTTGGCGCATAGTCGAGGCATTCAAAGACTGACTGCAGTGTCAATTGAATTCCACCGTTTTCACAAAGAAGAAAGAGAAATTTAGCATCGCACCCCATAGGTGGATCAATCCCTGAAGCAGAAAGTTGGGAGATCAGTGATCACTTCGAGATCATAATTCTCACAGAACCGTGAAGAAATAAGACTTCAATTTGTATGTGAAAGAGTGTGGTTTATGTATGTTGGACGGCCACACGGTGAACGTTACAATAAATACCGTGCATATAAGTATATATCCTCTCTTGGGGAAGTCATGCTGGAGGGTTTAAAAGCTCTAAAAAGCAACCACTTTGATTATATGTCTGTAAAAAAGTGAGTAAATTTGGTGTTACACCAAAACTCGAGGAGCATCGAGGCCCAACGTATTCAAAGACTTACAAATATTGGCCAAACTCAATCGGCTAAGTGATAACGCGCTGATAATGTATTCAAAAAGGATCTTCTATGACAATTAAACACCATTGGATGCTTTTGAGGTCCTTCTTGTCTTCAAATTGCAAACTTGAATGCCTTTTTTTGAAAATTTATACAAATTTTTGCATTTTTTGCACTTTGCATTCTTGCATTCATTCATTGGTTTTCAATGCATTTCTAGGCATTCTTCCAAACTTTTGCAAAACTTTCATTATTTCAAAGATTTTGCATACTACTGGACTTTCACTCTTCCAAAGTCTTTGCATTCTTCTGAAAGTTTTCCCTTCTTTTAAAGCTCTTCTCTGAAGTCTTGGCGTTGATCTGAATTCTGAAGTCTTTGCATTCTTTTAAAATTCTTGCTATCTTTTGAATTTTTTGTAAACGTTTGAAGTCTGCATTCTTCCGAAGTCTTTGCATTCTTCCGAAGTCTTTGGATTCTTCTGAAGTCTTTGGATTCTTCTGAAGTCTTTGCATTCTTCTGAGGTTCTTGCATTCTTCCAAAGTCTGCCTCTTCTTAAGTTCTTGAATTCTTCTGAAGTCTTTGCATTCTCATAAAGTTATTGCACTCTTGAAGTTTGTGCATTCTTTTGCAGTCTCTGCCTTTACTGAAATTTTTGAATTCTTCCGAAGTCTGCCTCTTCTCAAGTTCTTGCATTCGTCTGAAATCTTTGCATACTTCTGAAGTCTTTGCATTTTTCTAAAGTCTTTGGATTCTTCTGAAGTCTCTGCCTCAACTGAAGTGTTTGGATTCTTTTGAAGTCCTTGCCTCTTCTCAAGTACTTGCTTTCTTCTGGAGTCTGTGCATTTTTTTGAAGTCCTGGCATTCTTGTTGTTGTTGCTTGCATGAATGCTTTTGCTTTTTAAAAACTTCAAGCTCTGCCTATAGAATTACCAAAAAATTTAAAAGTTCGAGCTACTTTCCACATTGAACCTGAAAGGAAATTTAATCAAGACTATGGTCAAGTCTTTAAAATACAAGCAAACGCCATGTCAATTCGATTAAATTTGTGCGAAATTTGTCAATTGAAAGCTGAAGGAAAACCAAAAAACTGGAATTAGATAATTGAAATGGGAAAGAAAACGAAGACTGCAAAGAAACTCAAGGGCGAAAGAACGGGAATATTTCCAAGAAATGCAGAAAATTCATGTATTCCCAGAGGGAATGCATGTAAAATATAAAATAAATAAATACATTTGATGCCAAGTGAATGTTGTGTGAGGGCTTCCGTCTAAAATTGCAGTCACCTAATTCGACGTTGTATTCAATGAATGCTTTCAAAATATTGCATCTATTTCGAACTGCATTCTTCTGCAACCTTGAGTCACTTCTAAGCTAAATTTTCACAAAACAAAGAAGCACTCAAATATTAAGTAACGAGATGATAAGGCTGAAAGGTAGGCCCGGAAATTGGAGCTGCTTGTCGATAGATAGATAGATAGATAGATAGGGTCGCGCAACAGAGCGAGAAGCTCCAGGGCCTAGCGCATTTCCCACAGCCATTCCTTATGATGGAATGGAGGGGACCTACAATTTTCTGCCGACTCCGCTCCGTTAGTCGATTAATCGCTTCTCATGGCAATGAATTCACTATCGGAGAACTTACCAGTTCCTCGCGAAAGGCAAAACCCACGAAAAAAACATTTTTGCTTCTGTTGGGATTCGAAACATGAACCTTCTGGTTAGCAAGCAGACATGTTAGCCATCAAGGTACGACTGATTGTCGGCCTGTATAAAATATTGTCTTATTTTCTTCGAGTCCGCTACTTCTATTCTACTTTCATGGCCATGATATGAACGTGCGGTATTCAATCATAAAAGTCTTGTCAAGGCAGAAGAAATGACCCCTTGAAAACTTACTAAAACTGAACTTTAAGTAATGAGTTTCTATTTTTCTACTTCTGTTTTGTGTTAAGTTTTGTCTTTAGAGTTGGGCTATACTCGTCAGGTCCGGAGTCGGCCAAAGGAAATACGTTAAACTTCAGCTGTGAAGGTTTAATCCTTTTATTGGATTTAAAACTCGCTCAATATAATCTAATAGTAATTGGTTCTAAATAATCTTCAGCTTATGAATTCAAGCCAGGCGATTAGCAGCTCCAACGCTGCGGTAAGTTCACAATTAAACGCTTCCAACAGTCAAATACTGTCATCAACATCTTAAACTTTGACAAAAAAATAATCAAAGACTGGCAAATAAACTACTCAATGTCTTTCTGAGGCTAGTGGAAGATTTTTGCCTCGTGCTCCAAGCATTCTGGACCGAAAAGTTGGAGTTTCTGGGAACACTGAAGTACCCCTCGTTTTTCTTTCGTTAAAGTCGTCTGTTTTCGATGGCGCTATTGAATTGCTGTTAATGTGGATTGTCCTTGCTTGACTGGAACTTAAAGAACTGTAACTTAGTTACAGTTTTTTTTAATAACTTCCAATGAAAATCAAAAGCGACAAGAAACACAACAGCAATAACTACATTTTTGAATGAATATATACAAAAGAATTCCAATGAATTTAATAACATTGTCATTGTCTGCCTCAAAAAAAATCTTTCAAAGTGAATATTCTAAATCTGTCTCTCTGTGAAGGTATTTCTATTTCACTGAATGAAAAAGTTTTCAAAACTAACAAAGTTCTATTGAAACTCAAAAGACAGAAACACTGAGATATGAATTTCCCACTGCAATAGAAGCAAAAACATGTTACCAAAGCAAAACCAAAATAAGAATAAAATACCACAAAACTATGACAAACATTCATTAAATAGAATGAAACGAAATACTACAATGTAATTCATATAGATTTGAAAACAAAGAATTAAAAAACAAAAAAGAAAATTACAAACAAAAAAAGTCATTCCGTCGCCCTGCCATGTCATGGCAACATCCTTTCCGCCACCGAGTCGCAGCACATATCCTCAATTGAAAATGAGAATAGTAAAAATTTGTAGTTTTGATTAATATTGTTAGAGTTTCTATTATTTTTTGTGTTTTTGTTTTTATTCTTTTCCATTCCTTTTTTTAAAGACAATAAACCAGTGATATAAATTAAATGTTAGTGTAGAGGTATATTATGGCGAATGCACATGGCGTGACGCTACTAGTAACAGTTGTAGGTATCATCAACTAACACACTGTTGAAAAGTTAATTAAAAATATCCTTTCGTTTTTATATTTTTTGGTTGTAGGGATGCGGGCACACCGAGACACTATATAACTGCGGTTGTAAATTTTCGCAACACCATACCATACCATTTCGAAAAGTATCTAGGAAAATGGCGAGACTATCAATCTTGTCAGAAGAAAGTAAATTAATTGAGTCATCGTTTGGCAATGGGATTTTCCAGAGGCTTTAGGCAAAGAGATGTGTGAACAAAATGACGTGCGGTTTTATTAATTGTTTGGGTTTTATAGCGTGGCCAAACGCGGTTAGATCTACTACTAATACACTGTGCAATAGGAATTGAATAATGGTTGCGAGACGAAGAATTTGAAACGATTTACAAAAATATTACTTCTCTGGCAGCGGTGATGAAGATTTAATTGCCACAGTCATTAAAAAAAAGGAGGAAATATTTCTCAACCGCGCTGTGGGTGAAACAGGAAGTATTTTTTCGGGAAAGTGTTGGTAAATGCGAATAGAAGAAGGAAACGCAATTCAACTTATGGAAAATGAATTATTCAGAAGCGTTTCCTCTTTTCGAATCATTTCTTGCTCCTTTTAAGGGACTTTTGTCAAGAGACGTCCATGACCACGATATGTTGGTGTTTTACTGTTTCACGAGCCTTGGTTTGATAGGGATATTTAGTATTTGCACGTTTTGCAGAAAAATTATTTGTTGTGATGAAAAATAACCAGAGACTTTCATCTCAAGGGATATTCTTAGCTACTTCTCCTGCTTTAAAAATTTAAATTAATTCGGAAAGTGCCTTGGGTTGTTATGAGTTTATTGTCAATTTACTTAGTAAAAGCCCATTGTTTATTCAGAGAGTTTGTATAAAAACAACCTTGAGCAGATGAAAGACGTTTCAAATTGTTTCAATAGCAAAACTGTGTCACTTAGCTCAAACAAATGCAATTTCTGTCGTGCAACTTGTTACTCGCTCAGTAATTTCAGTTGTAAATCTTGAAGTTGTCTTTACTTTTTTTTGTCTAATTGGCTGTTGACATTCTCATGTCGAATCAAAATCCATTTTGTAGATTTAAATCTTTGAAATTAACGTTGTCCTTTTTCAGGAGAACCTATCTACGTTTATAAGCAAGTTCGAAGAACACATGTGTCACTCTTATCTGTCCATTGAGTTCACACTCCACTGAGCTTCAGTATATGTGCACCTGTCTTACTAAAGTTTTATATCAATAAATTTAAAAGGAACAGGTACGACATATTTCAATGATTTATTTACTCCATTGGGGGTTTATCCCTTGTGCACTGATATATGTTATTTTTCTTCAGCTTACCGTCGATTTAAGATTTAATCTTCTAATGTTTCCCGAAGCACACGTTTTTCATCCAAAACTTTGTTCGCTATTGTATTTTTTTATTTTTTATGTGAAAAGAGGTAAATTATCCCGATATGCGCTTGGAAGCGTAGGATGTAAGTAGCAGTTTTTTTCCGTAAAATATCTCAAATAAATGTAATTTATTGTGGAATGCGAATTTGTTATATTTCGTGTCTCTTGTTTGAAAATGGTTCAAAAAACAAGATGGTCTGAGTATTCGGAAATTTTGTAAAAATGCAGTTCCGACTTATTTGTTGTGTCACCACTTTTATGTGGTCAAGGCAGCCATACTTGGTCTGTTTACTTTTTATTAATTTATGTCCTGAAATCCCAAGAATCAGGTCAGAGTAAAAATATATGTTAGTCGTTAACTTAGTCAAACAGATTAGGACATCAATCCGGTCTAGAAACAAAAACAAATTAATTAAATGAAAATGAAATGAAAGTAAGGCCTCGTCAAAAATCTCGGCCGGGAAACTTCAAGGTTCAACTTAGGGACCTAAAATCTTTTGTTAGTAATGAACGACTAAGTTAAAAATCGCTTTTCATGGCATTTTATTCACTTTCCGAGAACTTGTATAAATCTCGCAAAGGTGATACCCGTAGAAAAACAATTCTTTACTTCTGGCATTCTAGCCTCGAGTCTCATTCAACAGCAAATGCTCTAGCTCCAAAAGAGACTTCGTATATACGTCAGAGGGACATCAGAAAAAAGAGGGAAACCTCGTCTTAGACGGACATATTTGGGTTCCCTAGCAGTCGAGATCATAAGCTAAAGCTAGTTATGTTGGTCAGCAAAATTGGACTTTGTAAATGTTACCAAAAGAAGTTATAGGCCCTCATTGACAGTTTCGTTTGGCTGTCGATACACGACGGTTGTCGATAGTCAAACATCGAAAATAAAATTTGGTATTGCGTATTCTTTCAACTTTGAATTCGGTCGTTATCGTCTGCATTTTTGTGTTCGACTATCACTGAAACTAACCCAAATGTCACATTATAGGATTTATTCACAATGACTACTTTCATTATAGAAGTACTAAGATCCGTGGAAGCCTTCATGTCAAAAGTACCATCTTGGACAAAATTCAGCACGACCGGCTCAGTTGGTATTGTCATGTTCAAGGGAGAGATCCGCAGAACCCCGTCAAAAAGGCAATATCGTACAACGTTTCAACAAATTCGCGACGAAAAAGAAAAGGCAGGCCAAAACACTCCTGGTACAAGCAAATGCAAAAACAGCAGCATTTGGTTGGCCTCAGACATGGAACAATCCAAAACCGGGAGGCTTGCCGACGATTTCTGAGGTCAACGCGGCGTACCCCACAGGCGGAATCACTAGTGTGAAGCAGAAAAGTGGGAGAGTTGTGATCGCTTCAAGATCACTACTCGTAACGCCGAAAATGAAAAATGAAAAGAAGACTACTTTCATTATTCACAGTAAGTAAGTTCAATTGCATAGCGACTCATTTTGTTCCTTCGAAGTATGATAGTGACATTTTGTCATGATTTTTAGCCAGTGGGAAACAGCTGTCGGTGTCAAAATGAACTTATTCGAATACTTTCGAGTACATCTCGTCATAGAATCACTCGTGAGTCGTGACGAAAAGATGTAAGGGTAGCATGGTTCATTCGTGCGACAATAACCTTGTTCACTACACCATGAAGGTGTAAATGCAATAAAATGAAAACTTATTGTATGGCTTGAGTATACGAAATAACGCACATTATATACTCAACTGCACTTATTAAGTATTAATATCTAGTTCCAACTGTTTCGATAAAAATTCGAAGCTTGCCCTGTTGAAGAAAAAAGCTCCATGCCAGGGACTCTTAAAGATCAGACCTTTTGATTGCTATGCGAAAACCTTATAATCACACAACAGAGGCAGTGAATCAATTCATGTGGATGAGATCAATGGAAATAAAATAAAACTAACACAAATTGTATGGCTTGAATATTTGAAGCCAAACACAATTAAAATTCAAGTGCATTGAAGCTGTAGTAGTTAATAATGATTGTTTGTGGATAGACACAGATGTCCTTTCAATAATACAGTACAATGACCACATGAAGGCTCAGGCGCATGACCTTTCGATTGCTAGGCAGTACTTTATTCATCATACCACAGAAGACAGATAAAAAGAGGATAACGCTCACACTAGAGACGGCAGCCTAATTCATTTCGCCAAGAAAGTGTAAATGAGATCAATGGAGGTGAAACAAATTCAACACTAATTGTATGGCTTGAATATTTGAAATCACACACATTATGAGTTCGACTGCATTGATAATGTGTCCCATGGAGTGGAAGTGGAGTGTGTGTAGTAGGCTTCAAACTTTGTCATAAGCCGAGTTCACACTACACAATTATTTGGACAGATTTTGGTTTGAATGTCCATTGCCTGATAGGGTGAACCGCTTGACGAACTTGTTGGATGGTTTTCAAATATTTTTGAAAACTTTGAAATTGGACGAAGTGGAAGAGTATGTGACATAAAATTGGACGACAAGCTTGATAAGTCTGAACGCAAACTACATGCGACCATCCAACTTCCATCAAACGAAGTCTGTCCAGCTAATTTTACAGTGTGAACTTGGGTATGGAAAAAAGGATCGACGCTTAAAAGGTTCGACCATCAGACCCTAAGATTTCTTCGTAGGCTTACTTTCTATTAATAAATAAAAAATCGATTCTCCTGAAAACATAACTCTTGCCTCACATTCAATCATAAACAAAAAAATAACTAAAAAATTTATTCACTTTTAATTCGCTCTTGATCAGTTTTAATTCCTCTTTCTTTCTGTAATAACGATGAGTGGAAAATTTTTTTTCATAAGCTACTTAATTTGAAAAGAAGTCCTCTGTTTCTGATGGGTTGGAAAATAGAGCCACTTTGAACATAAAACAAAAAACATGTCGTCCTGACCCTTTCTTCTATTTGATCTCTCTTCAGATTCCTTTTTCAGAATCAATTAAATAATCCGCCCTCATTAAAAGTCCTTTGAGTGCTCTCTGGTGCTCATTACTATCTCTCCATGAACATCAAACCAAAAAAAAAAGCACAGAAAAAAATACCGTCTGCCTTAATCTAATATGTACTTGACCTATTTTTGCACTGCCAACTCGAAGCGAAGACGCAACTAGAAGAGGAAATTAAATAAAATTCCCTTCAATTAAATCACTCGGACGGAAATTATTATCACGAAATACGTGACCGGCATCCGTATCGACTAAATTTTGCACACCCTCATTCTCGTATTGCTATATTACCATACAAGTGTCAACGCCACCATCATCAATACCCAGCCCTCACTCAACCTTCATTATCATCTATTCACATCCTTTATCATCAGCAACCATGCACTCAAAATCCAATTTCTGAAATGGACGGCACATCTTCTGTCTGTTCCGTTCTGACTTTGTTGGTTTCGTCGTCGTAGTCGTCGTTGTCGTCATCGTCGTCGTTCTCGTCACAGTGTTCTTCTCTTTACACTCAGCATACTTATTTTTATACTGGTTGTCCTTATCAACCAGGATATGGGTTTCGAATTATTTAAACGGGATGTAATAATTGCCCAAAACAACAACAACAACAGCAACAACAAAGGATATTGTCAGTTGTTAGTGAAAGATGAGTTTGTTTGTGACACCAAACACTTGACCTCCTGAGTTCTCTCTCTCCTGACAAGATGTATTCAATTTTGTTGTGATATTGAAGAATTTTTTTTTCTCTCGTATAATTGACTTTGACAGGGATTCATGCTGTTAAGCTTTTGAGATAAGAATGTCGGACGTGGGAATTTCCCAGCAGGTGTGCCTAAGATTATTATTTAACACAAAATTGTCGTTTGTCTTTTACCCAAAGCATAGAACAAAACAAAAAAGAAACAAAAAATAGCTTAATACTACTTTACGAGTGAAGGTTTCCATTTTGAGGTAGGCCTAGGTTTTCACAGAGGGATTTTGATGAATAGTGCATGAAATTGGATAAATCCCCAGTCTTGGGTGATTTTCTACTTCGACATGCTTAAGACTGTTTGCTGAAAGAATTTGCGAATTTCAAGTAGAATAGAATACTCGCAAGTCGCAATATACCGCCTAAGGTGAACTTCACAAAGTCCTTTTCTTAAGAAAGTAGTTACAAAAACCGGTTCTTAAGAGAGGATAACTCTTCAAGTCTTACGAAAAATATTGTCTTTTCAGAGTGTGAAGCAAAACCAAGAGTTGAAAAGGACGAAAAAGAAGAAGCCCATTTGCTAGGATCTCTATTGACATCATATCGAAATAGAGAAGTGTAGCCTGATGCAGTCAAATCGACTAAACGAAGGACTTTCGGTGATGATGAATTAGCTAATAAAAGCTCTATTAGCCTCTCTGTTGTTTTTGAATTGACAGGCCGAAAAAGTTGTCGGTAGTCGTGTATACATATGGTTGCAAGGCTTAAAATGCGGCAATCATACACGACCAACCTTTTCTTGATTTTAGACTCGTTAATTCTAGAATCTAGGCCCGTACTACAAAAAACGATGCTCTCACATCCATTCGTTATCGTTACGTTACGATTTCGTGTTACGATACTTAAAATAACTCAATAGGGTGGTGCAACAGAGCGGGGATCCCAGGAGTATCGCCCAATTCTCACGACCATCTGGGCCCTGCTCTATAACGGCGATGATGGACCCAATTCCGCTGTTAGAGAGATAGAACCATTCGATTTAGGCGACGTAGACCAAGAATTCCGCCAACCCGACCTGAACGAAGTGAAGACAGCAGTGTCCAAGCTAAAGTCCAACAAAGCTGCTGGAGCTGATGGACTCACTGCCGAATTGTTTAAATCGGCCGGCGATGACCTGGTCAGGAGTATGCACCAGCTCATTTGCAAAATATGGTCGGAAGAAAGCATGCCCGATGAATGGAACCTCAGCATCGTTTCCCCGGTCCTCAAGAAAGGAGACCCTCTGAACTGCGCCAAGTACAGAGGTATCAGTCTTCTTAACATCGCGTACAAGATCCTCTCTGCCGTATTGTGTGAACGTCTGAAGCCATTCGTCAACAACCTGATATATCCTTATCAGTGCGGCTTTAGACCAGGAAAGTCCACCATAGACCAAATCTTCACACTACGGCAGATCTTGGAAAAAACCCAGGAGCTTCAAATCGATACCTACCACCTTTTTATCGATATTAAGGCCGCATATGACAGCATCTATAGAGAGGAGTTATATAGAGCCATGTCTAGTTTTGGCATCCCTACCAAACTTGTCCGATTGTGTAGGATGACGATGGAGAACGCACGCTGCTCCATCAGGGTCGGAAAAGATCTCACCGATACATTCGATGTCAAAAAAGGTTTTAGGCAAGGCGATGCACTGTCATGCGACTTCTTTAACATCGTTCTTGAAAGAATAGTGCAAAACTCCTACGTCAACACAAGAGGCACAATCTTTCAAAAGTCCGTTCAATTGCTCGGATATGCCGACGATATTGACATAATTGGAAGAACGCAGCGTGATGTCAATGGCGCGTTTATGAGCATTGAGACGGAAGCGAAGAAGATGGGTTTAGTGGTAAATGAGGGCAAGACCAAGTATATGCTGTCATCAAGAAAGGACACCCAACACCGACGTCTTGGACAGAACGTCACGATTGACAGCTATAACTTTGAGGTAGTTAAGGACTTTGTCTACCTAGGCGCCGCTATTAATTCAGACAACGACACCAGCGCTGAAATCAAACGAAGAATAACTCTTGCCAATCGCTGTTTCTTCGGACTAAGAAGGCAATTGAGTAGTAAAGTCCTCTCTCGAGCAACTAAAGTGTCCCTGTATAAGACACTTATCATCCCGGTTCTTATATATGGCGCAGAGGCATGGACCCTGTCAAAGGCAGACGAGAACGCTTTAGGATGCTTCGAGAGAAAAATTCTTCGGGTGATATTTGGTCCCGTCTGCATAGATGGAGAATGGAGAAGAAGATTCAACGACGAATTGTACGGGCTGTACAGCGACACTGACCTTGTCAAACGAGTCAAGGCCCAGCGGCTTAGATGGCTGGGTCATGCAGAGCGAATGGACACCAACGCTCCGGCCCGGAAAGTCTTCGAATCCAATCCCGAGGGACGGCGCAGTAGAGGAAGACCGCGACTCAGGTGGCGCACGCAAGTAGGAGAGGACCTCAACCAACTTGGCGTGCAAAACTGGAGGCAGCTAGCTAGGGACCGAGTTGGCTGGAGAAGCATGTTGGTTGAGGCCCTAGTCCGACCCGGACTGTAGCGCCACCTTAAGTAAGTAAGTAAGTATCTGGGCCCGTACTCAAAAAACGATGATCTCATAAATCCCTTCGTTATCGTTACGATACGATTACGTTTAACGATAATTAAAATAAATCAATAGGGCGGTGCAACAGAGCGGGGATCCCTGGAGTATTGCTCAATTCTTAAGACCAAGCCTGGTGAAAGAAATGGAGGGGACCTTCAATTTTCGGCCGATTACGAACGGCCTAACGAGAAAGCATGGTAATGAAGTTTACCGAGGACTTGCCTATCCTCGGGAAAGGCGATACCCGTGGTAACACATTTTTGGTTTCTGTTGGGATACAAACCACTGAGTTCCGGCAGAACAAGCGGACAGGCTAACCATTACACCACCATTACGATACTCGTTATCATTTATGCCTGCTTTTGTTGGTCGTTTTGTTTATTCTGCATTTTCATCGATCCTTTCGCATATCTTTTCGGTTTCTCAGAAAAAGACATGGAGGATCATGAGATCCAGTGGCCTCAACTCCAAAAAACTAGTGTTTCGCCAACGTACGACAGTGGGCTCTGAAGCTCTGACTGATGTTGTCGTATTTTTCTAAGACGCACACTTTGTGTTTCGTTTTTTTGCCTCGCGTTTCGTAACTCGTAGTACCGGCCCTAGGCCATCAAGGGATTGCTATTGGATTCTTACCAATGAAAAGCGTCTCTAGAACAGAAACTGGAATCGACAATGACAGAGGGAAGAATGCAGCAATCCCGGCCAGTCCAACCTTCAACATCAACCTTTGTTCAAACATGAACATAACCAATCTATAGATAACCCCATATGTATGTGAAATAAGATAACACAGATCAACCTAAGCATACACTGACGGTTATCTACAGATCAACTATGTACATTAACCTAAGTAAACAACATAGACATTAAGAATAGAAAGATAAGAACATAGAAAATTGTATATATATATAGAAGTAACGTAGTAAAATAAATCATTATTCATTTCGACTTACAACCGAAGTTTGTATTCAACATGGTCCTTCGAGCCGGACCAACCAATATTAAACAACCTTTTCTTAGTTCATCCTACTGGCGAAATTCACACGCACTTACATTTGTTTGATATCAATCTTTCCTGGTTTGGCATTTCTTCCCAAAAAACTCAAAGCCAAACAAATCCAACATGAGAAGTGTCATTCATCAAAAGTCGACTTTTTGTTTTTTGACATTAGTGACAATAACAGTTCTAATGTTATGCTAGCTTTTTTTTCTCCCAAACTCCGCAACTTGAGGCAAAAAGTTTTGCTAAGAGAATAACTTTTCAGATTATAATTTGCTTGTTGATCCTACAAAAAGCAACTTGAGACGTTTGAATATAATTCAAAACGCTCGTTTATATATAAATACATAAGCTGGAGGAGTGTGTGCTTACCAAACTAGGACACACGGCAAAGTTCTAACATTTGTACTTAGTATATTATGTATGTCAATGTGTGAAGTTGTATAGTATCTTTACGGTGAGGTTGTCTGACACATGATTTTTGATGTTAAACAAAGCAACGCTCGATGGGGCAGAGAGAAATGAATGATGTGATGCGGAAATGTAGGGATGACGATAACTTTTCCACATCGCAAACTTTTCGTGCGAACGAAGTCAAATGGAAAATTTTTTTATTTTGTTTTTAGAAGAAATGAGGAGGGAATATTTTCCTTCTTTTTTTTCTGTCAATAGGAGGAGGTGGACGTGGACTTCGCTAATGCTGTTGAGGTTTAGGAGGTACTACACAACGTTGTGTGTTTTGTATTAATTTGAGAAGTTAGCCGATTATGTTTTTCTGCTGGTTTGATTTATTTATTTTCCGAATGAGAGAATTTAGTGTCGAATTTATTTCTTTACTTTGGGGGAATGCTCATCTCTTTTTGATTGCTTGGCGATCTGGAGAAATTGTTTCTATTGGAATGTGAAATCCAAACATAATAATCTTGACTGGGAAATAAGTTGAGTGGAAATTATTGAGTTGAACAGTTCAACCATCAACCTGCTAGCTAATACTGCAGCAGTGAGCTTAAACCTACCCATTCGCTGTACCTATATACGTAGAATGTTAGTAGAGCGGAAAATTCACATTGTTCTCTAACATTGTTGTGCCCTGAAGTGGCACAAAGTTTTCGGAGTGGATATTTCAGATGACCGCACGAGAGAATACCTGATTCACTTTAAGTTGTAAGGAGCTAAGATATTTGTGAGAAGTCACAGCCTAATCGTGTTGTAGACAAAGTTTTTAAATGTTGAATGCACATTTAGATGATAGACATCAGACAGGATTCCTTATGAATGGCAAAAAGGATCTGTTTTAGAAATTATTGCAAAATCAAATTGAACAAACTTGAGCTTGCTCTGTTGAGTGGAGATAATAAGTAGGACGATAAGTAGGAGAGTTCTTTGATAACGATTTTGGACTTACATTGAAGTCAGCAAGGAGGTTTCGGTTTTTTTAACAATGCTTAGTGTTATTTTGTTGTAGGAATACCTTCAAAGAAATTGGGAAAGTGAAGTACGTTCACCTATTTCATGAAATTGAATTAAATTGAATGTGATATCAAATCACGTAAAAAAGAGGGAAGATATCTGACGGTTTCAATTTTTTCTTACTTTGCGACTCTGTTACCAAAGGACCCGAAAAAAGGTCCAATTTTTGTCAATTTTTATTCTTATCGCCTTCAAATTGAAACCTTTGAAAGATTTGGTAGATAGAACAGTGGAAGTTACAGTATTCGAAAGTTTATTTAACGAAATGTTGTTGCCAATAAAAGAAGTGAGAAGTAATGCATTACACTTTATTGGATAAACTGCCCTTGAAGCATCCAACTTTTTAGGAAACTTTGCAGTTTGTCGAGTTGAGAAAGAGCAACGGAATTCTTTTTGAATAATAAATAAGTAGGGTGGTGCCACAAAGTTGTAGAGACCTCGGGCTTATCGCTTTTCAAGGACCTTCATTTTAAACTGATATCGAACGAATAAGTTAGAAAACATTGTTCATGGCAGTGTGCGGAGGGCGTTGTCACTTCTTCGCAGAAGGAGATATACGTCGAAGATTTAATTACTTTGATGTTTCTGGGATTCGAACCTCGCTGGTAATACTCAGACGTGCTGACCATTATGCCACAGGCCTTTTTTTCCTTTTTGAAAGCTCGTCAAACACGCCAAGTTCGCCTTTCAGTTAAAACCACGTAGTAAGTACCTGCTTTCCGGCGCGCGTTTTGTTCTGGAAACCAAATTAGGAGTCATAAATAAATGAAAATTGGTCCCAATGGGCTCGGGTAAAGCCAAAGTCTTGTACACATTTTTTTTACGAAAACTTACTTTTGAGAATTTAAGATATTTACAATTCTTTGCCGATTCTAATAGTTCGAAATGAGAAAGAGTATTAAGATGCGAGAAGCTCCTGTGCCTAGCGCATTTCTCACAGCCATGTTAGAGAATGTATTGGACCTACAATTTTCTGCCAGTTCATAACGGCTAATCGAGAAAGCGCTTTTCATGTCAATGAATTTATTAACGAAGGACTTGCCAATTCCTCGAAAAAGGCGACACCCGTGGATAAACATGTTTGCCTCTGTTGGAATACTAACCACGAACCTCTGTGTTAACAGGTAGACATGCTATACATCACACCACGGGTACCACAAAAAGAGTATTAAAGGATTCATTTATTATTCTTACGAAAAGCGATACTACTCGTTCCATCCGATATTCGATTACCAAATTACCAAGGTAAACATTCTTGCCAGCGTGCCACTCCACGAGTACTTCTTCTTTTTCAGCGTTATGAGCATCGTTATCTCGATAGAATCACAGGTATCTTCTCCCTCTTATCTACTTTACATTGGTAATCCTGTGAGAAACGAAACGTTGATCTCATAAAGCCTCTCGGATTTGGAATCGTTCTGTTTTGGGCCAACCAAATGCAGATGTCGTTGCATTTGTCTGTACCAGGAGCTGTTTTGCTCTGCTTTTCTTTTTTGTTCTTGTTGCCTTTTTGATTTATTACTCTGGCCTTCTCCTTTGAACATGACAGTACACTTATTTGCTCTATTTTCTGTGAGATTTGTAACGTGAAGGCTTCAACAATCTTGGTACAAAAAGTCATGACTTTCGATTTGCTTAAAATTTGGTGAGGAGATTCGCAGAAGCCCTTGCTACGTCCTTTAAAAACTCTCGTTATGCTATAAAAAGAGTGAATAGCTGAGGGCTTATAATGCAACCTTGAGGGAACCGATTCTATTAGGTTTTGCTCTGACAAATTTAAAAAAAGAGTGTACCTAAGTTTAAATATCAGTCATTATATTTCGATTGCAAAGTGGAAAACGTTATTTTTGATTCTTAAAAACTGATATGTCAAACTGAAAATCCTATGAAATGTGTTATTCTTGCAAGATTTTTTCAGTATCTAAGAGGAGTTGGAAATTTTAAGCGCATTCTTCTAACGGGTGATTTTTTAGCTGGTTTGGTTTTGGCAACACTGGTTTTGACAGCTGACGTGTGTTTAGTACCTTGTGTCACTGTCAAACAGCTTCAGTTTGGTTTGCAATTTAACCGTGGATCGTCTTACAAATGAACAACGCTTGCAAATTATTGAATTTTACTATCAAAATTCGTGCTCGGTTCGAAATGTTCATCGCGCGCTGCTTCCATTTTATGGTCGGCATTCTCGACCTTCTGAGCAGTCTATTCGGAAGATTGTGACCAAATTTCGCACCAAATTTACTTTGTTGGACATTAAACCACCAACACGTTTACGTACTGTGCGTAGTGACGGTGCCACATGCCACACAGCACGCGAAACAATGGCGCAATTGCGAGGCGAGTTTGGTGAACAGTTAATTTCACGTTTCGGGCCGGTCAATTGGCCGCCTAGATCGTGCGATTTGACACCATTGGACTATTTTTTGTGGGGGTATGTCAAGGCTTATGTCTATAGGAACAAGCCCGCTTCGATTGACGCACTGGAAGCCAACATCCATGCATTCATTCGTGAGATACCGGCCGATATGTGTGAAAGAGTATGCCAAAATTGGACTCAGCGGATGGGCTACCTGAGACGCAGCCGCGGTCTACATTTGCATGAAATTATCTTTAAACATTAAATTGCAAGGTTCAAACTATCGATTCAAATAAATATTTCATTAATTTTTTCGAACCTCTTAAAAAATCAACCGTTACAAAACTCGTTTGCAAAAGCGGCTAAAAATTTGTTCCCATATGTCAAAATGAAAATTGTAATTTGGGTGTGGAATTCACATCAAGTCAAAGTCCAATAGTGTTTTTATCATCTCTTTTTCAAATTGATTCCATTTTAACAGTTGCGCGCAGAAATGAATAACATAGCTGTCAAAGAAAGGTTTGTTTGTTGTACACACTGGAGAACCCTGCGGCGCATTGACATCGCACTGAAGTTTTAAATGTTACACTTGTTTTTGTCCCAGAGCACAATTGCTTTTAGTTCGATTTTCTTACAGTGCATCCACCTAGTGAGCATTGAATGTCCCCAGGTTTTTCCTGGGGTAAGACTTTGTGAGCTGTCAACTGCCAAATCATGTGAAGCCAATAGAAAGATTGTACCCAAGCTAAATATATATATTTTTTGAAATTGATTAAAAAATTTGATATTCTTGTTTAATTTTGTTGCTATATTAATTTGAATATCTTGGAGGAAGAAGTTCCACTTATTTACTGACCAATGGGTATAACTTACTCTCCAATGTCAAATGTGGGGTAACTAACTTTAAGCTCTTAACTCATCGATCTGAAATTAAAATCGAGCAGATAGTCACTGTGTCGAAAGATACTTTCAGTGCATTGACATTCGCCAGTGAATACCGGAGCAGTGCATGTCGAACAAACCTTATGTCATCCGCTACTGTAAAGACGACAATTTTTTAGAAAGGGAAACTCTTTGCTTCCTTTTTGTTCCACATTTAAAATTTTCAAATGCATTGAAAGAATTATAAATTCGAAAATTGTTGCCATGAATTCTTTTTCTCACGTTAACACTTTATCAAACTATTTCTGACAGTGAATATTAGACATGTTGTCGTCTGACCTCGAATCGAGTACCAGTCTTTAAAAGCTTGAGTGAAACGGTCTGATTCCAATTGTGATGAATTGCTTTTCCTTCTTTTTCTCTTTAAAATCAGGTTAAAAAAAATGGATTTATGACTTCAATCATAAGCGAATTTTATCGACTCTGTTCAGAGCAACCTTTTTTTTTCTACTTATGTTCTGTTCGATATTTGGGTACGTCTCGAGAACCACTTCAGACAATACATGATCTCACTCATGAACACCCAAGATTACGATAAATTATCTCAAAGAAATTTATTTGCGCGCACTTAATCAATATATCTTTCTGTTTCACACATCCCCGATTAGAGCAAAATAATGGTAACAAAAAGGGAAACCAAGTCAAGTAAGAGATGTTTTTAAGAGATATTACAAATCCAAAATGAAATAAAACACGTTAAAATAAGGTTCATCATCGTGGCACTGTTTTTAAAAGCACATACTTTTATAATATTAATATAAGAACGATTTCTGGCATATGGACCGACTATCTGACTCGAGTGAAAAGTGAGTGATGTTTGACTACTTTTCGATAAACTAGGATAGTAGGAGTATGTCGTACAGTTTGCAAAAATTGTTTTAATGCAAGTTTATTTATTGCGAAATTGCCAAACGTGCCATTTGCCAATTGGCAAATTGACAATTAATAGAAAAAGTGCTGCAAATTTACAAACCAGGCGATTAAAAATTTTCCCTTTCCTTTAAATTTTTTGACGTTATCCTGTTACGCTTCTTTATATTCAATTCAAAACTTGAAATCACCTGATTTTTCCTGCCCACTCAACTTTTTTAAAGTGCGAAGTATGATATCCAACAGCGCTGCAAATTTTTAGACAATGCTTTTTAATTTCTAAGGGATCTACTCGTAGATTTTCAGATATGTAAACAGCTAGCATAGATTAATAATGTAAAGGAATATTTATATTATATTTCTACTGAAAAGATTGTAGAAAGAAAAAAAAAACGAAGCGAATTGGTTGCGAAACAGTGAAGTGATATAAAACTAAAGCCCTGTGCAAACCAGCGCGGTTGGTGCGTGCGATGCGATTTCTGTCAAAATGAAGTACACGTAACCTTATGGAGATTCCATTTAATGCAATCACATCGCACGCACCAGCCACACTGGTTTGCCCAGGACTTAATTTATCGAATCTTGTTTTCAATTCTATTATTATTTTTGAAATGTGCTATATTATTAACGTCTGAGTCTCACACTTAAAATTTCATTGTGTTTCCAGCCATTGCTTTATCAAACTCATTTGACGTTTGTAGTTGGTTGACATTTCTTGTGTCATCACGATTTTGTTGATTTGCAAACAAATTTTTCGGCGTAAAGTGTTCTTAAATTCCAATTTGAGTTATTTGCTTGGATTTTAAATTCTTTTCGATTCAACGATATTATCAAATTAAAGTTTATCGCCGGGATAGTGAAAAGTTTAAGCGAAATGAGGAAGTTAAATTGAATTTTCGATGGCAGAGGCGATTTATATTATGAAAGTTGATGTCCTTTGTATCAATATTTGTGAGCAAAGTCGTGTGGAAATGTAAGTTATTTGTTTTCTTTTTGTTCTATTTTAATATTTTGAAAGCGGATTGCTCGATTTTGTCTAAATTTTTGTTTTGTAGCAAATTCAAGCTTTGTACGCAGTGTAAATTTAGGAGAGCAGTTAACAAAATACAAGGCCTGGGTTCCCCGTTTAAGACGACTATCGTTTAAATTTAGTTACATACCTAAAAACGGGTTTAACAAAAAACCTTAACCAACACTTTTCGATAATGAATTCTATTTGGGGTGAGCTCTACCCAGTTTTGAACTGAAAGTCCGTTGAGGTCTTCTTCCACTTGATTGCCCCACCTGCAATATGCTTTCAAAAACCCGTCGAGCAGGAGCGCTGATGGCTATCCTCTATACATTTTTCAGTCACTGTAGTTTCGCGATGCTAGAAGACTAGCTTTGCCCATGTGGCAGGTCTTACAGTTGTCCATCCTTTTGTACACACTGTATTCAAATACGGGACCAAAGATCATTCGAAGTATTTTTCCTCGCAATGACCAGAAGTTTTCTCATCCACTTTTGATGCTCCTGCGTGCCGTTCAGAAGGACTGGTGAAGGCTTTAGTTTTATAAAGAGGGTCGTATTTCTCAATTGCCTTCCTAGCCCAAAGAAGTAGCGATTGGAAAGAATACCTATCACAAAATGACAACACAACAGAGGTATTCAGCCAGCGCCTAGTGCATTTGTCTCCAAACATATCTTTTGATGATTGAAGAAGACCTACAACTTTTTACAGACTTCGAATCTTTTAGAAGTAAGAAAATTTTTTCATAGTCGTGTAATTACTCGCAAAGGACTTGCGAATCTTCACCAAAGTTGAAACCCGTAAAAGCGCAGCTTAAAGTTTCTTGGATTCCCACCTGCAACCTCAGACTTTATAGTAAGATGTGGCAATGCTTATCATTACTTAAAAACTCACACGCAAACACAGAGCTACACAATAGCTACTACACATCTTAGCAAATAAATAATAACAAAATGAAGTACGTGCACAGATGGGTACCTACCTACAAACCTTTCTATTCACTTAATTTTTCAATTTCTAACTTGAGTTGCAAGTTGCTTGCACTGTCAAATTTAATTACATTTAATTTCATTGTAAGTTGCTCAAGCGTGACAAGATATTTGAAAACTTGAGTTTGCTTGTTGTATATGTAGAATACTGTTGTCATTTTCTAAAGTTATCATACAATTTTCAACAAAAACTGCTTAGATGTCTCCACTTAGCTTTACATCGTCACAAAAGATATCTAAATTCATTGAAATCGGTGAAGAGTAAACATTACTTTGAACCATTGCCCATTAGTAACAGTCAACGAAGACGAAGCACCGTCTGCCACAACAAACTCCATTTGATTTAAGAAATAAAAATCGATTATTATTGTCAATGTACTCAAACAGCATTCGAAAAAAAACCCTCTCAAGAGAAGAACCCTTGCTCGATTTTAATTAATTTTCAATTCACTTAGCCAAATACAAAGAACTTTCTAACAAAATCATTATTTTTTATTTTTTGTTCTTCTTTCCAGTGACTAAATTTATTCGTATTGGAATTGCTGACAAGAACGATAACCCACCTTACTTTGACAAATCCCTATACGAGGCGGAAGTCGATGAAAATGAAGACATCCAGCACACCGTACTTACTGTTACCGCCAAAGATCACGATGAGTGTAAGTATCTACTGTAGACTACATGTATTACCTATATTCAATTATCCTAATGGAATATCCTTTTTAAACCCATGACATCGAAGTAGAAGTATGACGCCAAGATCAAAGGGCGAGTGGCTATAATGAGAATAAGGAATGAATGGCATATCCTTTTAAACTAATGATTCATTTGATTTGCTTTTTTATTTATTTTTTTTCTCATTTTTTATTCCGCCGAGTGTATCCTCCGAAACCCAGTTTCCTAAAACAATATTTATTTTTCGTAACCCCACACTTTTTGTGTCATTTCGCTTCATTAGGCAGGAAATGAGGATTTACGAATTGCATGGAGTATACTTACCAAACTATGTACCCATTGCAATGTTAGGCGATATGAAATACTTCTCGTTTTGCTGGTGCAATTTAATTAAAATCCAACAGCTGTCATCACATTCGAGTTAATTAAATAAAGGCGTGTCCTTGCGTCAGCATGACTTACACACTGTGGCATGAGTATGAAGAAGTTTTGTTAGTTTCACTTTCGAATCTTGAAATTGCAAAAAGTAAATCACGTCACAAATTTGCTACAAATTAAGTTACCATGTTACATGCCATTACATTGACATGACGCAAAAAAAAGTGTGTCATGTATCATGTTCCAGCAGCCACAAGGACAAAAAATGCAATAATAAAATTCTGTTGGTGTTTCGTGTTTTTGAATCAAGTTTCTTGTTAGGAGTTGAGAGTAACTATGTGTTAAATAAAATGAATATATCAAATTTGAATTCTAACGAGATGAATGGTAAACTCTACTTTGAAGACCATGTCTTCCAACTTATATTTTGGTTGTCACAAGTAATTTCATTCCGATTGTCAGCTTCAGGTTATGCTTGGCAGTAAGGGTGTGTATAATAGTAGGTACTGAGTTTTACTTTGATGTAAGCTATGTCCAACTAGCAGGCAGCTGATGTGAACGGATTTTTCGAAGGAGTGGAACTCCTTTGGAATTTTGATTTGAGCTTCCTCACTTCTAAACAATTACAAGAATGATTCGTTTCCACTAAAGCTTAGTGTCAACTCATAGCGGTGATAAACGTGTACATGGTTGTTGTTATCGACGGATTTCTGGTATTCTTTTTCATGAATTATTGTTCTCCCAACTTTCTTCTTAATTTTTGTTTTCTTAGAACATGTTTTTCTCTTGGTTTGGTGCTAATTGCAAGGAAAGATTCAAGACTCGAATGTCAAAAAAGTTTCACGGCCCTTATAAGTAACTTGGATCTCCGTTTTTTTTTCTTGATTCGACTACCCATTACAGACTTACACCTGCTTTTTTTTATTGAAAGATTGTTGAATTTCTCTTTTCCCTTAAATAACTTTCGAAACAAACTAAGCAAAGTATCTTGGTAAGATTTATTCCCGTTTGGTGTTCAATTTCTGTCTAAAAATCGTTAGGATGATGGAACTCGGTGGCACTTACCTCAAGAGCGCTGACAATTGGAAACATATAAAATCATCTGGAAATCCCACAGATGTCTAATCAAATGGCGTATCCACAGAGACAGGCTACAATTTAAGATGGACAACGGCCTGAACAAGCAATCCAAGTTTGGTCATTGAATTGTCTGACTGAGTTATTATTTGATTGGGGCACCTTGGATAGGGTCTTTCTCTTTGGTTTCTTGACTTAACTTACCTCCCCCGAAGAATCAATCTCTAATAGCATAACCCAACACCAACAGGACGCAAGTGTTGATGCTTCTGCCCCATAGAGCTGGATCAGGATGTTTTTTGTCTTGTAAGACGTTTTTTTGGTTCTTCTTTCTAAACCCGAACAAACAGCGATTGGGAAGAGTATATATATCTCTCTACAGTGATGGCGTTTGGCGAAGAGAAGTGAAAAACAGTTTTATGAAGATTTATTTGTCATCTTGTGCTTGTCAAATTCAAACATTGCTGTCTTTGTTTTTCGTCAATTGAGTGGGCTGGAATTTCGTCTATGAAGTAAATTCCCTTACATGAAATGGTCTACTTCTAAGCATAAGATTTGTCTGTTTTTGGGGTTTTACCGTCTGCAGAACTGTTCACACCAGATTTTCTCAGCAACAATTGTGTATCTACGAGTACTACAACATTTAAATCTTCATCTTGGCAGCCTTCTATTCAGATTTGATATAGAAAACAACCAAAACAAAATTATTTGGTTGAACTTCTGTACATTTGCACAATGCTTATGGGTACTGAGGTATCCTTCTTCTAAAAACTTAACTACCGCTCTTCTTGCTCTTTTCTTCTCTATTCTATTATTTTTGCTTTTTTTTAACACAAAGGCATCATTCTGAGTAATTTTGGAGCTTGCCAGCAATAATAGGCTGCGTCATTAGCCAGCCTGCACTCTTCATCTTACCATGAACTTCGGTCCTTCGGTGTGATCGTCTTCCGAAACTCATAGGAGGTGACTCTTCTGGTAACGATTCGGTTGTACTGCCATTAGTTCTGTCTATTTAGTGCTGGTGAATGGTAATCGTTGGCTTGTTAAGGTTTAAAGAAAACCCTGTCGACAAAGGCTTCCGGGGTCTCTTGCAATAGGAGCTTCCAACTTGAAGTTTTCTAGAGTCTCTGGTGGATGTCATGCGGTATCCGGATACGTGCTTCACCTTCACCAAATACCAAATAGTGCCCCGAGTCTATTTAGGTCCCTCGGCACCTACAGACGTTCGAAATACTGGAGACATTCCTTCAAAATTATCAATTCGGTAGACGATTCAATGTGACCTGGAACGCGTAGAGTCACATGGGGACACTCTTCGCCTTATTTTTTTCAAGTTTGTCGTTAAGCAAACAATTTTGTTCTTTGACATGGATGAAACCCGATGGAAGAGGAAGGAAGTTTTTTGCCTCTCAAAATGCTTTCCCTAAAAAGGTTTTATTTGAATTTGTTTCATCGTTATTTTGAAGCAGTTTAGTGGAAGAGTTGTGACCCCTTCGATATCACAAAGCTTTTAACGCCTGAAAAAGAAAGGAGAAGATGCTTAGGGCTTTTTCAAGGCTCTTCCGTTGTTAACGTATATTTTTAATTTTGTTTTATTTTTTTCTTTTTTTTTAAGGCTTCAAGAATATGAATATGTATGAGAGTATGGAAAGTACAACTAAGGTGATCGTCCAAAAAAACCAATGGTTCTTTTAAGCGAATGTTCGACTTAGGTTAGGTTAGGTTGGATGTGGCTGCCGGTATACGGTCACCGATACACTTAGATCACAGAGGGTCCATTGTGATACCACTGAAACCTTGAAGGTTGATCACCTTCTGGTTTCTATCTATTGGATAAAAGAGTTGAAACGGGTTGGTAACGTTTGCCCCAAAACACAAGCCCCAAACGAAAATCCCCAAACGCAAAATCCCCAAAGGAAAATCCCCAACTCCCAAAATCCTCAAAGAGAGAATCTACAAACCCAATATCCCCAAAACAAATATATTCAAGTAGTGAATCATGCGATCAAATCGCGCGCGCGATTTGATCGCATGATTCACTACTTGAATATATTTGGTTTGGGGATATTAGGTTTATGTATTACAGCAAATGTAATCCAAAAAATTAAAATTATAATGCTTGTAACGTTTATTAAAATACAAATACATTTTCGAAATCATTAACAAAATCGTTATCATTTATTAATTACAAAAACAACGAAAGAGAGAGATTTTTCTGAAAACTAAATGCACATAATTTATATGTACACAGACTCTGGGGGTTTGGAGATTTCGTGGGGATTTTGACAAAAAAGATTGTTTAGGTGTGGATTTCATCAATGTGCATTATCTCAATGGGGATATTAGCTAGGTGGATAAAAATTTTTGGGGATGTTGATCGATGGGGATTTTTTTTTTTGGAGATTCTGTACGACACCCAGTTGAAACACCCTCTTGTCGAACCTCGACTAACGAGTTGATCGCAAGTTAGTCAAACCATCCAGAGCTTCGTACGAAAAGGGAGAGACTCTTAGAGTCTTTATTAGTAAATGAAAAGATTAGTAAAATTTTGAACAGTTAAAACACTTTTTATATTTACTCAGATGCACATTCCAAAAGCAATGCTTCCATCGTCAGTGAGATCTATTAGCTAAATCACTGGTGTCTTCGAAAAAGTAATCACATAGGTCTGTTAGCAACAAAAGGGCCTGAGCAAAAAAGATGTTGGATTGTCTCCTCTTCCTTCTCGTCCATGCAGCTACTGCAGAAATCATTTGAGTTAACAACTCGTGTCTACCTTTCAATCAGTGTCCTGTAGGGCCACCTATAGTGAAACTAGTGTGCAGACGACTTAGATTCAATAAACTCTTTAAACGTTTCGAGTTCACACATGGCGAATGTTCGACTTCAGTTGTGGAAATTCTTGGTGGGCTTTTTTATACGTTCTTCAACTTTTATTTTCCAACAAAGATTCGAACCTTGAATGACACTCAATATAGATAGCATTGGAGAAGAAGCGGGTGTTATTATGTGCTAAGCCTGAGAATTATAAATCACGGAGTTTTGGTATTGATGGTGAAGTACATCAGTTTTGTTTAAATAAGCTGAACCCTCAATATATGAAGTCAAAATATCTGTATGAATTCTCGAGAACTTTCTCTATGATATTACTTATCAGAGTTGTGAAGTTACCTGATACAACCATGCTGCATACGCAGCAACTCCCATCTTTTGAAGTCGATCAAGAACTTCTTCTTGACCAAAACTCAAGTTTTGTATAGCAAAAGAAGGGAGAGCACTCTGCCTTGTGGTACACCGAATTCTTCAAGAACAGAATCAGATTAAAAACT
The DNA here is from genome assembly GCA_914767635.1 of Melanostoma mellinum. Lineage (NCBI taxonomy): Eukaryota > Metazoa > Arthropoda > Insecta > Diptera > Syrphidae > Melanostoma > Melanostoma mellinum. The sequence continues at coordinate 37,532,257 of OU612060.1, read as the reverse complement.
ACTCAAAAAGCTTTTACTTTGATTTGTCTTTCAAAAGAAATCGGCAAGATTTTGATTACCAGTCTCTCAATGTTTTGGAAAAAAAGTAAGGGTTATAGGTTGAAACCCTTTCGCAGACTATTGCCCCTTCCTCTGAGAGAAGAGTACTCGCACTCAAACGAAGATCGTCTATTCTTCTTCTATTTCCTTTTTTCCTTTCGGCGTTACGAACAGCGGGATCACAGCACCACCTCTATCCCACTTAACAGCTTTACACTAGTGATCTACTCGAGGGGTACGCTAAAACGCAGTGTATTCTTTTGCAAGTTGTTTATTTAATGTAGTATTTAGCTGAGCGCCATTTTTTTTTTTTTTTAATTTCAACAGCTGTGTCATCAATTTAATTTGAATACATCCTTATTTCTTTAAGTGTGCCCTTTGATCTACTTCTCATTGTTGCTTTTTCTCAATCAACGAAAAGCTTTTGAAATTTTAAAGCTGAGAGACACATGACTCCTTAATCTTAAAGGCAATCAATTGAAATTACAGGAATAACTTTTTGCACCTAGAAGACAAGTTTACTTATAGGAATCTCTGACACAAACATGAACCGTCCATTAGACTTATGGAGTATGTACAAATTTGAATATTCCTTTTACGTCCCCGAAGTGAATGACTTCTTTTTAAAATGAAATTAAATTTTAATCCAAACAAAGACACCACGTCCAAGAAATAACATTCGAAGTCAGAATTTTAACAAAAACAGGACATCACGTCCGTTGAAAATAAATCTCCTGGCATTTACCTTCCTTTTTTCTTCTCTTTTTTGTTTTTTTGAATTTTTCCCTGTAACGTTATGACATCCGTTTTCGTGACCGTTCATTATAAATATTATTCATTTAAAAAATGAATTTATTTTATTTGTTTTCTCTTTCTAGCCTCGCGTATTCGATACGAGATCACAAGCGGTAACATAGGTGGTGCTTTTGCTGTAAAAAATATGACGGGTGCCATTTATGTCGCTGGCGCCCTTGACTACGAAACAAGACGACGGGTAAGTGTTTCTCTTCGTTTAGCTAAATTTATGTCCTTTATTTCAATTTTCAACAACGATACCTGTCATAACTGTTAACGGGAGGGATATCCCTCACAGAAACAGGAAAAAAAACAGCCAATATTTCATATAAAATGCACAAAAGAATAATTCCACTCAACTCAAATAACAAAACAGACGTTATGGATAGGACTTTGAAATGGAAACATTCGAATATCCTGCTGGGCACCAAACAAAATTCAAAATTGACAAAAAAATATCGAACTAAAAAAGTGAAGCGGAACTCGCTATTCATTTATATAATTTATATACCAACGGTTCTACGGAATAAAAAAAAAAATAAAAGTAGTGAAAGAGGAGAAAATGGCAGACAATCGTCATTCGAATTGAACACAATAGAATTGTTGAAGAACTCTCATCAATCTTTTTAGCAAAGTAAAATGAAACGACTGTATTCGAACAAAATAAACAGAAGAATAAAAATTTATTGAAACATATTTTCTTTAGACATTAATATCGAAACTAGATTACTTCGAAAATTTTGGTCGCAAGTATAAACTTAACAAGTGTTTCAACACTCCCCCTCGAACAAAATTTACCTCAAATATAAACCCATGTTGTTGCAACAGAATTTATGTTTTTCAGCTGGAACAGGTTTTGTTAAATTATCTGCAACCATAAGTTCAGTTCCAATTCCAGTGAAAGTGATAATATTCATGTTCTTTTTTTAACGTACAAAATGATGTCGAACATCAATATGTTTGGATCTTGATAAGTACTTGCTTGTCGATGCCAGATGAATTGCACTTTTGTTGTCGCAATATATATTCATGGCCGAGTTATTAAAAAGTGGATTCAGTTCATTCTCGAGGCCACGAATCCACATTGCTTCTTGAGTTGAGGCCGAAAGAGCCATATATTCGGCTTCTGTTGAGGATAAAGCAACAGTTGGCTGATGCTTTGTTGCCCAAGACACAGCGCCTCCTTGTAAGATACAAGCGTAGCCTGTTACAGATCTTCTTTCATCGCAATCACTTGCCCAATCTGAATCAGAATAAATTTTGAACGCAGAAAAGCCATCTCTTGAAAATTTTAATTTGGCTGCTTTTGTTCCCTTGAGATATCTGAATACTCTCTTCACAGCAGCCCAATGTTCTTTACCAGGACAGTTATTAAATTTGCTCAATTTGTTTACTGCGAAGCATATGTCCGGTCGCGTACACTGTGCTGCAAACAATAAACTTCCGATTGCTTGCTGGTAAGGAATTTTAGCCATTTCTTTTTCTTCTTCTGGAGTTTTGGGTGACATCTCTTTTGTTAGTTTTATGTTGATATCCATAGGAGTTGCTACAGGATTTGATTCATTCATGTTAAATTTTATTAGCATCTCAGATATGTAATTTTCTTGATTTAGATAAATTGCATCTTTGTCACGAGAAATCTGAATACCTAAACAATTCTTCGCAGTTCCCAAGAACTTCATTTTGAACTCCTTCATCAAGTTCAGCTTCAAATTCTCACAAAATGTCGTTTCGTTAGTGAAGATAAGGATGTCGTCAACATAAACTGCTAAAAATGTCATGCTTCTGTTCTTTCGATGAAAGTAGATACAAGGATCCACTTGTGAACGCTTCATTCCAAACTTTTGAAGAACTCGATCCAACTTGGTGTTCCAAACTAAACTTGACTGCTTAAGACCATAAACAGCTTTATTGAGTTTCATCACTTGGCCTTCTCTTCCTATCGAAAGTCCCTTCGGTTTCTCAACATAGATGTCTTCACTTAACTCACCTTGGAGAAACGCAGTAATAGCATCCATTTGTTGAATTTGAAGATTGTACTTCGCTGATAATGCTATCAAATATCGAATAGAAGAGTACCTCACGACAGGTGAATAGGTTTCTTCATAATCAATACCTCTCTTCTGTGTAAAACCTTTCACCACTAATCGAGCCTTGTACCGTACAACATCATTTTCATCCTTCTTCGTCTTGAATACCCATTTTGTCTTAATAATGTTGGCTCCAGCGGGCTTGTCTACACTTTTCCAGGTATCATTTTCTTCAAATGACCTCATTTCACACTGCATTGCTTCTATCCATTTTTCTTTGTCACTTCTGGATAAAGCATCTTCCAAATCTTCAGGATCTTCAAAATCATTTACCTTCTCAACGTTGTATACAACCTTACGCAACTTTGAGATTCTTTCGCTTCGGCGGTTCATGATAGATTCTGGAGCTTCTTGTAATTGTGTCGTAACGTCATCTTCCTCCTCATTCTCCAAATTGGGATAAGTATCTGCTGTCGAAGGAAGTACATCTTCTTCGTTATCCCCCACTACGTCATCAGCTTCTAGATTTGATAAAGGTAACTCAACATCGCTATTCACAGCTAGAATTTCCTGGTTCTTGATTGGATTAACCCCCACTACAGCAGTATACGTTGGAACTTGCTTGGTATTTTCATTTTTCATGTTCTTATAGTGAAAATTGTCTTCATGAAAAACTACATCACGGCTTATAAAAACATCCTTCTTTTGTAAACTGTAGAGACGATACCCTTTTGAAGTACTTGAATAGCCAATGAAAATGCATTTTTCAGACTTCGAATCTAGCTTACGACGTTTTTGTTTGGGAATGTGTGACATCGCTGTGCAACCAAATACACGAAAACAACTAACATCTGGTTTACGATTACTCCATAACTCTTCAGGCGTTTTTTCAAGCTTTCTATGAGGCGAACGGTTAACTATGTAGCTAGCACAATTAATTGCTTCAGCCCAAAAAAATTTTGGCATATTAGCGTCACACAACATAGCTCGAGCCTTTTCCATAAGTGTTCGGTTCATCCTTTCTGATAAACCGTTTTGTTCTGGAGTATAGGGTACTGTTGTTTGATGAACAATGCCGGACTTTTTCAACTCGAGTTCCATAGCTTTGTTCGTAAATTCTTTGCCGTTGTCCGTTCTTAAAATTTTTATTTTTGAATCTTGTTGATTCTCGACTTCGGCCTTGAATTCACGAAAGCAATTCAATACATCATCTTTGGTCTTCATGAAGTATACAAATACTTTTCGAGTGAAATCATCTATAAAAGTAACGAAATATCTACTTCCCTTAATAGATTTCACTTCCATGGGACCACACACGTCTGAGTGGATTATATGAAGAACTTTTGATGACCTTGACCCCTCTGATGGAAAACTGTTCCGGTGCTGCTTTCCTTCGGCACATGACTGACAAGTCGAAAGAGAATCCAGGTTGGAATCAATACCCTTAACTAAGCCTCGTGTAAGTATCTTCATATTTTCTTGGCCCAAGTGACCAAATCTTCGATGCCAAATATTGTCCAGGTTACTTTTAGCAACGAAAGCCGTCTGATCTGTGGCAATATCCAACTTGTACAACCCATTTGAAGATTTACCCTTTGCTATGACTTCTTTCGAAGAATTCATGACACGACATCCATCTTTGTCAAAAATGACGACATTCCCATGATCCACAATCTTCTTTATGGATAGCAAGTTGACTTCCAATTCGGGGACATAGAGAACATCATGAACTACGATATCACACCTTCCTTTGGGAGTTAGAACTGCCAACGATATGTCACCTTTATTAATAGCTTCCATTGTCATGTTATTCGCTGTCTTGATTTCACCCTTGAATGGCTTAAGTTCTTTGAAAAAATTTTTGTTAGACGTCATATGGTCGGTTGCACCGCTATCAAAACACCATTCATGATTACTGGACTCTGCTTGAAACGCTGCAAACATTGAACCACCTTTTCCTGGGTTGAAATCTTGCCCTTTCAACTTAGATGGACAATCTGAAGCAAAATGTCCAACGCCATCACAGTTAAAGCAACGAGATTTAGTTTTTTTGTTATGCTTGGGTTTCATTTTCTTATGAAAATTCGAAAAATTTCCTCTATTTGACATAAGCGCACTGTTAGATGATGTCGGATTAAATTTAACATCTTGCAGCAATTTCATTTTGATGGAATCTGCTGTTATTTGCTTTCCACTGCAACCGATGCTCATGATCATGGGCTTATATTCATCAGGAAGACCCTTCAGCAGTAAACTTCCAACCCATTCATCGTTTACTGCGAATCCAATTTCGTTCAACTTCTGGGCTGTTGAAATAATTTGACTTACATAATCTTCTACTGAGGAACATTCTACCAGGACCACAGAGCATAATTTTTGAAGCAAACCAATACGCCGGTCCAAGCCTGAGTCTTGAAAAAGATTTTGCAATGATGTCCAAACATCTTTGGAAGTTGTTGCGTTCCTAACATGAACGTATAGACTCTTGTCGATAGCTAAGATCATCTTACAACGAGCAATCTTGTCCTTAGCAACATCCAACTCTTCGCCTGGAACATTCTCGATACATTTCCAAGTATCTTCAAGCTCTAATTGGGTTTTCATCGCAAAGCTCCATGTTGACCAATTTTCTGAACCAGTCAGCTTCTCCATTTGATGGATTCCCAAATTCTGTGAAAAAGACATTTTTCTTTTAAAGCAATTTCTGTAATTATATTTTCAATCCGTTATTGGTCTGGGCCCATAACCTTTTAGCAAAGTAAAATGAAACGACTGTATTCGAACAAAATAAACAGAAGAATAAAAATTTATTGAAACATATTTTCTTTAGACATTAATATCGAAACTAGATTACTTCGAAAATTTTGGTCGCAAGTATAAACTTAACAAGTGTTTCAACAAATCTCGTGGAAGAACATTCCAACATTCATACTCGTATGTAATGGTTTCATTTAAATCAGTCGGCGAGAATGCAAAAAATATACTACCACTACCTACTGATTCTATTGTTCGCTTAAGAATTAAGGACATCGTCAATTTGAAATCCGCTGAGCCATAAAAACGAAGGAATAAAAAAGTCACAAGAAGATAAAAAAAAGCATTGAACTTTTAGGAAAATGTTTGGACAAAAAGAAATTTAAAAAAAGAAGAACCACTAAAAGGAACTCTCACCATTAACCATCACCACTACCACCAGCACAGAGGACAGCAACGGACGACGATGGCTTCGGATAATCACATTTTTGCACTCTTTTCTGCGATGAACAGATACTAATTGGTGTGGCTTTTGTTCCGCATTGCTGGATGAGGCTATAAACGTGCTTTAACCCAAAGTGAATGACAAGAGGAGCACTGAAAATTTATCACCAACGAATCGAACTTTGAGGAGTTGCAAAAATTCACCTCTCTCACGTAATAAGAGAGTTGGTAAGCAGATTGACCGGAAAAGTTGAAGTGATTTTCTGTTTTTAATGCAATTTTATGAACATGCGGCTTGAGAGGTACTTCGCATGAGGCTACTGGGAAGTGGTGGTTCTGAAATAATGGTTTATGGCGAGCAGTGTCCAAATTTGGGTTTGATTTCTTTTATGGAATGAAATACTGCCATTCTCTTTATAGATGGTAGGAGAAAAAAAAGAAAGTTGGATGAGATAGTTTCTGTTGAAACTGTTTGAAAATTAGCGACGTGGATTGTGTTTTCATCATTGCAAAGCTTTGGAATTTTCTAATTAGAATTCGAGTATTTTGATTGTATCAAGAAGACCGTGTAGGGGGTTCCCTTTGTCGTAGTTGTAGCTATGAAAATATAAGGAAATATTGATGTAGAAAGAGAATGTCTGCTAGCGAAAAGACGTACTTTTTGCAGCTCTCAAAAGTTTCCGAAATTTTATCTTTATTGGAATTATTTTCGTTTTTAAAAAATCTGCTGTGAAAGAAACACGAAGTAGATGTCCCCTAAACGTGTTCTATACGGCCCCACAAGGTAATATGACACTTCATCACAAATGTATGTAGAAACACATAATGGGAAACCCTTTTTTCAAATGTTAGCACAACCGAACTGACCCCTCAAAGTACTTCTTTCAAAGTTTAATATATCTTTTCCATCTCTTCCGTGTTTGGAAGATAGTGTAGAAGCTTAAAGCGGAAACACCTTTTTTCGAACACAAGTAATTGGCAGGGTAGTTCTTTCACAACCCTGTTTTAGCGTTCTGTCCAACGTTGAAAGCCATAGAGTCTTAATTCTTTATCGACTAATAACATCACGCTGACCTTTTGAGGAGTGACTGTGTCGTATGTTCTCTTAAAACATCCTGAGCCTTGCAGGGACGGAGACATTCCTTTGTGCATCCAAACTGTCATATTCGGCCTTTGAAACGGAGGAAAAGTCGTGTGTATTGATTTCAAAAACGCCGATTTTTTGCAAAATCTACTGTGAAGTGATCATTTGGCCGACTTCGGTTTTTCCTGATCTTAGACTTTATGGATAACGTCTTGTCAAGTTGTTTCGACTTTCACGAACAACAACAAGTTTATTAAATCGAATTATTATTTTTCTATTCGAGTTCGTGGAAGCATTTGTAAGTTCCTCTCTCTCTTTCTGAGTTTCCATTGATCGTACCTACTTTTTTGTGACAATATCATGTAAATCAACGCCTCGTTTTAGACAAAGCATCACTATTGTGAAGCAGATCACGATATTCGTGACATCGAAGAGGAAGTATAAGAAGAAGATCATGAAGATCAACTGGTGCATGCTTTTCTCAAGCTAACTTAAAAGGACAGGAATCAGATCCATTTGTATGTGAAGCCTTTTTTGGTGTTAAAGAAAATTCTGCAAACTCTACGTTATCCATGTCCTTAATAATCTTCCTCATTAAATGAGCATGCAGATCAACACGGCATACCCCACGAACGCATTACTAGTGTGTACCAGTTAAGGAGGTCTGTGATCCTAAGATCATGCAGCCCATTTTTATAGAAACAAGCATTGTGCAAGCTATACGTCGTCCAAGTCTTTTGCACTAAGTCCTTGATAATCTTCCTTTCGTCCTCATTGAGTGAGCCATTACGCTTGAAAGCATGATCGTAGTAACTAACGCCTCTGTTCTGGTAGTTTGCAGAATTGCTTTCTTCAGATCACCAGAAGCGCCCACATTTTCAATACTATACGTTTCTCTGCTGGTCTCTGTAAACTTGTATTTAAGTTTGCTATCATTGCGTCATCTTTTTAACTTTGGTAAAACTTTGGTTTCTTTTTACTACTATGATATCACTCAGTTTCGTTATTCAAACGCTTCTCATGTACTTCTTTTTTATAATATTCCCTCCTTGTTAATAGAGCTTTCGAGTAGTCCTGTAGTCACTTCTCGAAAGAAATTGACAAGTCTTCAGTAATTTCATTGTCATGAAAAGCGCTTTCTCGAGTAGCCGTTCAGAATCGGCAGATAACTGTTGGTCCCCTACATTCCCTCACAGGGTTTGCTTGTGAGACATGTGAGGCCTCGGAGCTCCCCGCTCTTTTAAGCCACCCGATGTATGAGTAGTCCTTTGAATTCTTATATGGTGTGCTTTTTGATTAGCTACATTCTTCTTTCGGTGACCGAATCATCTCAGAGGCTACGACTTTGACAATCTGTTGTCATTGTTGATTCAAGAGCAGTTAGACACTTGATTGGAATAGCAATATCAAGTATCAATTATCAAATATCAAGTCAATCCCTTGCAACTTTTTATCGTCTCTCAGTACCTACTGATTAAATTTGATTGGCATTCTCATTCAGAATTTGGCTGGAATACCCCTGTTATTTTTTTAATACAAGTTGTCGCTCTAAAATCGTTGGGACCATTCCAAAAATTGGAGGAATGGTTTTGTTTCAATCGAAACCTTGTTAGTCTGTGGGGTTGGATCACGTAACACTTTCCACCTAATTGCTAACTTTTGGTCTGTTTCTTTCTACTTGATTTCATAGGATAGGAGACTGTCTTTTGTTTCTTATATCGCTTAACACCTCTGGTTAATAATCGCTTGATTGGTGATCGCCAGGCGCTCTTATGAATATAAGAGCGAGGAAGCTTTTGAACTCGGAAATTTAGTGTTGCCGACTTTATTTTCCGGTAGAATTTAAAAAGATGTTCTAAGTCGGTTCAAGAATTAAATGGGTAAATTCAGCCCCTACGCAAATTCTCAAAGGCAACCAGCTCTATCAGAGGCCCGTTGTAACGATTCCGGCGAACTACAAATGCCAAAAAGAACGAAGTAAAAACATCTTCGTTATGTATGTTTTGCAATTTTTTTTTTTTTTTTTTTTAACTTGTTAGTCATCAGTAGTAATAAATTTAGGTAGCGAAAAATACACTACGACGACACGTCTATGACGCATCCCTTTTGGCATTCGTAGTTCGAAATTGTTACGACGGACCGCATGATAGGGGGAGGGGGCTATGACTTTTTCGGCGAGTTAGTGATGACATGTTCTTAACTCTTGCCAGTTATTGCAAAAGAGCGGATCTACTTGAGCTAAGTTTTTATCCCTTATGTCGAACGAACCGTTCTATCGTTTTTCTAAAGTGGCTTTAATGTTTGTCTTACTCTGGGGCTCCATTTGTCGGTTGTTCGCCTTTTTTAAATCATATTCCTTAAATCGTTTGAAACGATTTTGAACTTTGTCATCCAAAGTTGTAGCATTGCAGATTTACTAATCTGGGTCCCACTGACACGAAGAGATTAAGACATGAAATTCTTGTCTTTCAGCATTTGAACAAGGAAAATCTCTAAAAACCAGCCTCTAGAACATCCTGAATACGATTGAAAACAATTTCCACTTCACTGATATGTTTCTTCGTTTTGTTCTTGCTCCCAACGAATTTCCATACTTTCTTCGAACGAGATCATTGGCATTTTACAAGAATTTTATAAACTAAAATTAATCTAAAGTTCAAAGCATTCTTATTTTATGTTGTGCACAGCTTCAGCGATAACATTTCCAACGAAATAAATCACATGAAAATGAAATAACTACAACGCCCGCAAAAAGGATTCACGTTCTCCGAAAGACAATAAGGAAATCAACGGACGGAGTCATACCAATTGCATCATACCAAAAGAGTGTGTCCAGCGTAAGGTTGACATTAAAGAGCCATCTAAATCAAGAAAACAAAGCCTTGAAGGCCGATAACGTTGATTTTAAAAGTGTGTTATTTTTAAATGAAGGAATATGTGGACCTCTATCTGAAGCTAAAGAGTTTCCTGTAGTGTGTAACCGCGTTTATAAATAAGCTGAGCGTGTTCATTGCTTCAGTAACGATAACTTGCTGAACTAATCGCAAAAAACAATATTTATCCTTAAAAATTATTCAAAGGATCACATCACTAAGCAACAATTACTTCAAGAACACTAATATTACTTCAATTTAATGTAAATGTAGGGCCATGTCTATCCAAGACTGTAGCTCCTTTTTAAGTAGGTATATAACCTAGAAAATGACTTTCTTTGAAAGCAAAGAATTTTCTTTTGGAGCAAAGCCAGATTGGTACAACATGTCAAGATGTTTTAGCAATTAAATAGGTTTGAAGGAATCTGCATTACCCTGAAATTTTAACTGGAAGCAGGGATAGCCCCAAACACACCAAAAAATTAATCCACAGATTCCTTTCTTGTGATTCTTTTTTTTTTTGCTTTTTCTTAAGAACTCTTGTTCAAAACTTTGTTGCCTTTTTTTCCATTTTTATCAAAATCAAATTTATTCAACAAAATTTTTTTCTTTGTGTCTCCTTTGGACGCTGCCAAATATTTTAAAATAAAAACAAACCAATGCTCATCGCCGTTATGTGATTGCGATGCACCATCAATCATCTCTATCTCTGCCGATTGACTTTACCACAGTATGAACTTCGCTTAGCGGCATCCGATAATCTTAAGGAAAACTACACAACTGTCATAATCCATGTAAAAGATGTCAACGATAATCCACCAGTATTTGAACGGCCTACATATCGAACTCAGATTACCGAAGAGGATGACCGTAATTTACCGAAACGCGTTTTACAGGTTCATAAACATTTCCAAAAAAATATGTATTTTGATTGTCCACACGTAGAGCGAGTACTTTTTAATCGTTTTTGATCCTTGTAGAGGATCTGTCATCTTTTCCTTTTTGTTTGTTTGTTTTGGTTGAGTTATCATTTTTGCATTGTTGGAGTGTAATCTGATTTTGATTGATGATACGCTCATGATTTTTATTAAGAAAAAAAAAAAAAAAAAAAAATGAAAGAGGAACGTACATCCTGTCGGTTTTTGCTCAGGATTTATGTTTTTCTTTTTGTTTTGTATTGCCATCCCAATTGTTTTTCCATTGCGGGTATTTACTCTCTCTCTTCATATACCTTCATCCAATATAGTGTGTGTTTATTTATTCATTTGATTTTGATTTATCCTCGGAATGGTTGCGCTTTCTTGACAAGGACATTGCATGCATGAGTTGGCTTGAGAGTATTTTGTCGAGAACAACCAAAAAAAAAAAAAAGAAATCCATAGCGAGTTCGTTAACAAGCATTATTTTATTTTCCTTTTTTTTTTTGTTCACATGATGAGTTTCTTCCACATTCAAATAAAAAATTTTGGAGTGTTTTTTACCCGTGCGTCAATTTTATCGTTGCAAATAAAAGTTAATCCACATCGCGTAATCCTTTTTCCATGCCGTCCGGCTCTTTCTGTGTGGATGTGTGTGTGTGTGTGTGTGATAATTTAATATTGTGGAATTCGTTTTTGATTGAATAAAGTACTTTGTTCAAAACATGCGCCAATTAAGTCCGCCCTCATCGATGTTTGGAACAAAAAAAATTTTTTTTTTCAACTAGAAAAGATAGAGCTACATGTTTTCAGTAATTGGGTAAAATTGTTTGTCGGCCATCAAGCATTTTTTTTTTGTCGATTGAATTCCCGTTGATACAAACTAAACACAAAAAAGAGGTAAAAAGAAAAACAATGATGGCATCCCAAATGGAAATTGGGTTGTTTTTGTTTTCTTTTTGCAGGGAGTTTATTCGAAAACAAAAACCAAATGATTGCTAATCCGCTTATGAATTTTTATTGTTCCCAAAGATTAAAAGGGAAACAGTAACAAGTCTCTTCAGATTTTGAGTTTTATTAATAAATGTGGCCACACACACACACACCGTGCGGTTGGATCTATATTTTTAATTGAAAACATGGGCTTATTCATCTGGCCAAAATACATATCTGTCAGGTGGTTTTTTCCTTCCATTGCATAACTTTGCATTTTGTAGGTATTCTTTTTTTTGACACTGTTTCGAATACGATTTTTATTTTTAGACTTGCAATCAACCATAGTTTGAATTATTAATATTTAAGTTTTTGTTCGTTACTCGTTATTGGTATTTGAACGGATTATCCTTTGTATGGCTTTTCAATTGTGTTTTTCAATGTAATTCATGCAGTCAATGTTTGAACAGGTTTATTTGAATTGTCAGCTCACTCTTTTTTGACACAAATTGTAGTTCGATTTACTATTGAACTATTGTTCCAAACACTTTGTTGGAGACAATGTAGTGGAACAGACAAAAGATTAAAATAAAAACTTGCGTTTGTGAACGTGTTAAACACATTTAAGTGCATGTGAATTGGTTATTTGAAAAAGAGATTAACACAACTTAGAGAAATTGAACTGGTTTCATTATGTAAAGTATTTAATTTGAATGTTGACATAAAATCGAATCTGCTGCTATTTGAAATTCAAAGGTATCATTAGAAAAATTAAGTTACTGTGATTTGTTTAACACAGCCAGGTACACATCCACCAGTGCTCACGAAGTTCTGCTCTATGACCCCTCGTGCTAGTTGATTATTTGCTCAATAGGTCTTCCATCTTAGCAAAGGTATATGAAAATGACTCCATCCATCACTGGCTTCAGATTCACTGAACTTAGCTTCAGATTTTTAGCTTTATTCTGCCGAGCAGAGGCTGCCCTTTATATGATTGACAATTGTCGGTGCTTGAAATTAGCCGAGCATTTCGTTTTTACCAAACGAAGACAACCTAACTTTTGCTATTAGCATTCACTTATAAGAATAAAAGTCCTTCATCAAACTATACATCTTAAGGTAGGCAAAGTTACTCGATTCTAAAATTTCCAACTCAATGTCGCTCTTCTGTGCAAGAAAATTTTAGACAAGACATTTAAAAAGGGTCCTGTGGATCATTACGCAAACGATAAAACAAACCATTTCAAACGTGAGTTTCTTGTTACGCAAATATTTCCTTGCTTCTTTGGGCACATCTCTAGCAACAGTTTGACTTGGCTGTTGTATAACCTTTCCTAGTCTTGCTCTGTTGATTCAATTCTTCAATCCTGTTGATACTTGTATCAAAAGCTTGAGTCTTAGAAGTTAAAATGATCATCCGTTTGATAAGAAGCTGTCTTTGCTACAACTGAAACCGAGCTCCGATGATTTGCAGAGCAGCATATCTTTTACCTGACGTCTATGGCCCCGCTGATAGATCAGACAGATCAGCAATGAAAAATTGAAAACTTTCCTAAGCTTTTAAAAAGTCAAGAGGAAAGCTGTACCTTCTTTGGCAATTCGTGCGGTCTTCTAAAGCTGACGCTTTTTTGAAAAACATTTAATCGTTGTGCTCCCAAAAGTGGTTGTGCGCGAAAAAAATCTTTTACAAATTTGCAATGAATTTGCAGAAATGGCTAGATTTGTCAACTGAAAGTCCTTGTATGGTATGGTTGATGAACTGGTGTGTAGGTACACATTGTGTGCTGGAGCATGACAAAAAGAAATGTAATTTCTTGTTAAAATTCAGGAATTTTTTCGGGTTACATTTAGAGGCATTTCAATGTTCTTACCGAAACAGGTTTTATTTGTTGGTTTCATATTTCTACCAACTACTCATTTCAGAGTAACTCATTTCAACATAAGTTATTTTTCAACTTCTTATACGAGTACATATCATTCCAGAATAACTCATACCAAAGCAGCTTATACCCGTGCAACTCTTACTAGTTAAACTGATGCCAAAACAGTTCATATCAAAACAACTCATACCAGAAGAAGTCATACATCTAACATTTTATACCTGCACAGTTCATACTCCTGAGTGAATAGCTCATACCAGGACTTCCTTTCCTGAAAATTCAATTCATAAGTGCAGTTCACACAGTTCAATTAATTGGACAGACTTCGTTTGACGGTTGGATGTAGTTTGCGTTCAAACTTACCAGACTTGTCGTCTCCAAAATTCTCCTCTCCGTTCAACTTCAAAATTTTAAAAATATTGAAAAACATTTCAACAAGTTGGAAAGGCGGTGAGGGTTAACATCATCCAACATTGGTCGTTCATATGTACAAACCAAAGTTTGTCCAATTAATTGTACTATACCTCTTAAATTTCATCAAAAGATATTGAATATGTTGTTCTTTCTTAGTTTCGTTTTCAGACAGTGGTATGAATCATAGTTCAATTATAGGTTTTTGCAAGGGTAGCAGAAAATCCTTCGATCAAATCACAAATCAGTTTCGGTTTTGTCGAACGTTTATAAGTTTGACAACCATATCCAGTCAATATATCATTTCGCAATGTTGCTTTTGCTTCAACATTATGTTGATTGATATACAAAGTAGAATGAAGATCTGGGCCTAGTTAAACACTCTTCCTCTCCCTTATTTCTCCTCCCTCTCTTCTTCTTCTCCTCTTCTTCTCCCTCTCTCTTTCTCTGTCTCTCTCTCCCTTTCCACAGGGTTGACAAAATTAAGTTGGACAGTTTTGGTTCGCCCGTCTAAACGAAGCGAAATAGACTGATCCTTCTTAGAAGATGTCAATAAATCGTTCCCACTATATTCAGATGAATTCTGGAACTAATCAAATGGCCCTTAATGGCCCAAAGCACAAGAAAACTTATCAAGACGTTCTAAGAGTTAGGCTTATGTTTAGGGGTTGAGTATGATATCGATTTGTCGAAATGGTAGCGGATTTATACTTATTTTAGTTTTCACTTGAGCGTGCCAGCCCCTTGGGGTGTTATTGAAAGACTTAGTATAAAACAAAGCCTCTGATGTGAATGCATCCTTTGAAGTATTTTATGGGTAGCAAGTCAAAAACCACCCTATTATTTCAAGTTAGTGAACTAAATACAAAACGTGCCGTATTTTTTTTTTTTTTTTTTTTTGTTTGACTCTTCAGTGAAGTAACGACTGCCTAACCATTGCGCCCAACGTGAAGTTTATGGAATGATAACAGTCTCATGGCGTACTTAATGGATAATACGAAGTGACCCTCAACAGTAAAACTCTTAATTCTTAAGCTTGTATACTAATGCAACTAGTCCCTGTAAAGGACTAAAAACCCAAGGCGATTCGTAACTAATTAAATGGTATAGTCACTGAAACTACTAAGAACATTATTAAATTAGACTAGTTGAGGCTATGATCTTCATCAAATTGAAAAGTACTTCGAATATAATTTTATTTAACAATTTTGAAGCATGATTTTAGCTTTAGTACATAATTTTGTTCATATGCTGCGGTTCACTATAGACTTCAGCTCCTAGAAGTATGCAAACTGAAACGTACAGACTGACAGTTGGTGTATTTTGTCCCCCTGAAGATACTTTTAGCGCACAGACAGTTCAAAGTCTTCATATATGTCCATTTACCGATTAAAAAATAAACACTGTGTTACTTAATCAGTCAGTGAGTCAGTGATGAGCACTGTTATATCTTCAATCAAATGTTCCCTGTCTCTAAAGTATCATTTCATTTCTCTTGTAGTGCTCGACATCAAGATAAACTTAACCTTGCATATCCAATAAGATCTTGTTCACCTTACTTCCAAGCTGAGTTTATCCCCACTGACTATACTGCCCATGTGGGTCTTCTCCAATCTTCTTTTATCATGGCTTGCATTTCTGTGGTTCATTATTATGCCATATCCCTGATGTGAATGTCCCTGTGCTAGTGGCAATTATAAACACAACATTAAGCTGTGCTAATTATTGTTATCGCATCTATAAGCGTGGCTGTGTCTAATTAAAACACATCACATCAACTTTAATATTCCCTACTTTGGCACTATTAAGCGACGACTCTAAAAATTAATTGCAAGCATAACATTTGCAAACCGCATGCCTGTTACACAAAAGAATTTCATACAGGAACTATACACTGTTCAATTTTTATCGTTGCACAGCCATTTTTGTGTTAAACATACACCGAATACCATTATCATATCCTGCTGATTGTGTAAGGTATAGGTATGTGCTTGTATAGAAAAAGCTCAATACATCAATTGAAAATCCACAGAATCTTTTAATTAAACGCTATCAGCGCGAAACCAGACCAGAAATTGATTTATCGCTCGCATATATGTAGAACCGAAAAAGAACAAAAGTATACGTATAGTAGCAACTCATGGTGTAGTATATGCATACACGAATAAGCCCTTACGGTGAATATATATGAAACTTTAACTAGGAATTCAACACCTTCACTTTGGGTGTGCCTTTATGTGTTTATTAAATCACCGGAGGATATGCCCCACGCTTCGATACTTCGGATCGAAATTTCTCTTAAAATTTAATTTGCTTTTGAGGTTTGATTGCATAGGGTTCGAAAGCTTTTTGGTTTGCCGGATATCGGATATCTGATTTAAATTTAAAACGAAAGTAAATAGCTTAACGCAAAGAACTCCAACGGTTATGAATTAATTGATTTATGATGGTGTGTAATTGTGTAAAGGCTTTGTGAACAGAATAAAAGAAATTTTTGTTTGTAATTGTGCGTGAAGTTCGAAAAACAAGTTGTCATAAATGGAAGTGCCTTAAATTGAGACGAGACAGCATTGGAAAACAAAAACTTAATTGAACTCATATTGAAGTTTAAGTGGTTTTGTCACCAGATATTAAAATTAATCGTGATTTGCAAAAAAAATCTCGCAAATTTGCAGTTAAACTCTCCTGGTTCATAAGAACCAGAATCCCATTTAAGGAACTTTTTAAAATTATTGCAGGCGTTATGGAGCTCTTTGCGCAATGGCTTGCATTCCCGCTTTTTACGCGGGAGTTTCGTTGTTCGAATCCCAACAGAAAACAAAATTGCTTTTCGAAGGTATCGTCTTTCGCAAGGAATTTGCAAATCTTCCGATAGTTAATTCATTATACCATGAAATGCGATATTTCGATTAGGCGGTCGAAATTGGCAGGAAATTACAGGTCCCTTCCATTCCCTTACAATGCATGGTTGTGGCGCTAGGCCCTGGGACTCTCCGCCATATTGCCCAATCGTGTTTTTTTCACAGGCATTCAAGAAAGACGGCTAATGAAAAACCAAAAAGATCCGGATCATGGTATAAGGCCTTTTCTTGTTTTCAAAAGGCTGTCCTCAGTGGTAGGATCGGGTACTACAATTCTACGGCGGATCCTTAAACATTGCTTTAGGAATGGATATTAAAATTTCAAATTTTGCTTGTTTTCTCTACTCTCTATTGGGATGGCTGATACTCTGATTCCAAAACCTACCCACTACAACACTTAGACACTAAAGAATTGTCTATATGCACCCAACACGAGCCTTCACGAGCCAAGCGAGTTTCAAAAAGAGGTCTTTTAGGCTCGTGTTGGTTCGTTTGACACGAACTTTTTGAGTTATTTGACGGAGAAAAACGTCGCTCGACTCGTTTTGATGCATTTAAAACGAACCCCTTCTGTAATTTATGGTGGAAAAGGTAATTTAGTTTTCTATTATTGAATCTAGTAGTCTTGTGAGTTTTAAACCATATTGTGATTTAGAAAAATTCAACAATAGCACTAGCCCATTATGGTTATTCGGGGTGTTTTCGAAAGCTTTAGTGATTATTTGTTTAAAATATAATATAAGATTGCGTGATCAATCCTTTTAAGATCAGGCTCCTAGAAAAATTAATAAAAAGAAGAAGAAAATTATTAGCTCGTTTTTTAACGCAGTCTTTATTCAAGATTGTATTTTTGAATGACAGGTTATACCGATCGACATAGAAAATTATTTCTAGGCCCTTCATCCTCCTATTTTGGGAGCTTTTTTTTATTAATTTTGACAAGCGAAATAAGTGCTTCCTGAGTAAGATTTTCTATCTATCCTATTCTTCTGTTCTATTCTTCCCTAGCAGATGAACAACTGCATTTGTCCACCAGTCCGTAAAAAAGGCGGATCTTCCTTACCTTTTAATTACCGTCCAATCGAACTAACGTCTCTTCTTTCCAAGGTCATGGAAACGTTGATAAACACCTTGAGCTCATGAAATATCTTGAAGACCAAAAGGTTCTTAGTGATCGACAGTACGGCTTTCCTAGTATAAGGTCCATTAGTCATTTGATATCTTATCTCACCGAAAATCCGAAAGAATCTTTACACTGCTTTGTAGAAAGAAAGCTTAATATTTCTAAGGCGTCCGATAGACTTTGGCATCAAGCTTACTTGCTTACTTAGGTGGGCATTACAGTTCGGGGTGAACCTGGGCCTCAACCAACATCCTTCTGTAACGACTTCGATTTCGGGCGAGCTCTCTCCAGTTTCGCACTCTAAGTCGGTTGAGGTCTTCATCCACTTGATTGCGCCACCTAAGACGACGTGTTCCCCTTCCGCGATTTCCCTGCAATGTGCTTTCGAAAACCCGTCGAGCCGGAGCGTTTGGGTCCATCTGCTCTACATGACCCAACCATCATCGTAGTCTCGCGATGCGTACTCTTCTGGCTATGCCCATGTCGCGGTACAGCTCATACAGCTCGTTGTTGTATCTTCTTCTTCACACATTGCCTTCGCATACGGGACCAAAGATCTTCCGGAGAATTTTTCTTTCTTAACGACCAAGGGTTTCCTCATCCACTTTCGATATGGTCCATGCTTCCGCGCCGTAAAGCAGGATTGGGATGATGAAGGTCTTATACAAGTTACCTTGGTGTTTTTACTGGAGAGGGTTTTGTTTTTCAATTGCCTTCTTAACCCAAAGAAGCAAAGAGAGTTATTCTCCGTTTGATCTCCGCACTGATATTGACATCAAGCTGTGTTATCGAAATCTCGTTCTTTTGGTATCGATGAACCTTTTCTTCGTTCGATTGGAGACTGCCTTTCGGACTCTTCTATACAAATTGTGTTGGATGGTTTCAAGTCCGGTACCCACTTGAATGCTGGCGTGC
The DNA here is from genome assembly GCA_914767635.1 of Melanostoma mellinum. NCBI lineage: Eukaryota > Metazoa > Arthropoda > Insecta > Diptera > Syrphidae > Melanostoma > Melanostoma mellinum. The sequence goes on along the minus strand of OU612060.1, from coordinate 37,513,198 downwards.
CGTAAGGCTCCCATTTATCTCCGACTCTCTTCCTTATACAGGGTGTTCCGTCATTCGTGTAACATACTTTGCGATGTGATTCTTGGTCATAATCTGAGAAAAAATTGTTCTTCAGTAAAGTCCGTTTCTCAACTTTGACATCAGTTTTTGACAATTTAAAAAAGGCCAACTTTGGTGTAAATTCGATTTCTCTGTCAATACTGATGGAAGAGACCTAATTTTAGACTTTATTTTTTGAAGAAATAATAATCTTACAAACTCTGTTTAAATTGGGCTCCTATAGGCTTAGGGTTGCCATCCCAAAGTATATAACATGAATTACGGGATACCCTGTATAATGCTTCGGAAAACCAAGCTGTGTCTATTCCTTGAAACTTAACATTCTCCCTTTGCCATTTATCCATGAATGGTACCAGCATCGAGGAAACTGAAAGCTTTAGGTTCCTGGTATGTGTGTAAACGATGGCCTTCGTTAGAACGACCACATATATTTAAAGTTGCCAAAAATGCTGCTAAATTGCTTAGGTTTCTTAAGACAATTCAGTAAATTTCGCACCCTTTTTTATCTGGCTGCTATTTATAAAGCCTACATTCGACTTAAGCTAGAGTATAATTCTCATATCTGGTCAGGTGCTCCTCAAAAATCTTCGCTCCTATTTGATTGGGAACAAAATAGAAAAGATTGATAGGTGATTTGTTCGTCGAAACGTAGCTTGTCTCACTTTCCTTTATCGCTTTTTCTACAAACTGTGCTCTAATTAAATTGCCTGTTGTATTTCTCCCCTAAACAATTTGGCCACAACACCCGCCTCGTTAGGAATGCTTATCAGTTTTACCCTGAGCCCAACTATGGACCTGTAGTCAAGTATAGAGACTCGTATTTTAGCCGCACTACACGAATGTGGAATGCTTTACTAGTATCTGTTTCTCCCTTCATTACGATTCATAAAGGGTAAAAAGCAACGTGCATCGAGTTCTCTTACTAGATCCTCTCCTATTTTGCTACTTTCAAAACCTTATATGGGTATTTTTAATGGGTTTGCGCCTTAATTATGAAAAAGAATTACACACAGCCAACTTACTTATATGCAACCTATTAAACCTCTCATTTTTTTCATTTTCCGCATTGTAAGTCTCAATCACAAACGTTACCTCCCAATTATTCGAAGTTTGCTTAAGCAAAATGGATACATCAACATCAGAATGTCCACTCAAATGCATACCTTCCCAAAAAGATGATCACCAATTATTTTAGTCCTTTTTACTCCTGTCAACATTTATAACGTAACCAAGGTGCCCAAAACCCAACCTCCGAAAGAGCATAATATCACAAACAAAAAGCACTGATTTCATTTTAATCGAAAATTCCATTTAATTACTCTGCAAATTGAATTAAAACATTTTTTCCCCCACCATCTTCTTCGGTGGATGGTTGTGTTTTCTGCTGTCTGGTTTACTGCATTGGATTTAATTACGAAAATTAATGCGAAAGCAATGCATAAGAACTATTTCGGAAATGTATCCGTGGACATGGATACGCCGCGCCGCTGTATGCACCTTTGTACTATTATTATTATCTCTGAAGTAATGAGAGATTAAATTAAATTAAAAATATCAACATTAAGCCAACTCTCGATACGTATTATGCGTAAGTAAGAGTGTGGTATTTTTGTTAATGCAATGGCCACTTTCCCAGGTTCCCAGTATGATATCCATCAGAGTGAGATAATGCGCGATGGCCATAGACAACGACAACAACGACCACGACCAGAGAACAAGGACATTTCATAATTCAATACCATAGAGGCGTTGTTTGTTATGTAGCTACTATATAGATAGTATCAATAACGGCCTTTCGTTTCCATTGGAGTGCACACCAGCGGCTTAACCAGCGACTCCTAGTGGAGGGATTACCAATTTAAACTGTCACATTACTGGTAAACACTAAATGAACTGGTGGGTGTTTCAGCAGAGTGCCTGCAAGTGACATCGCAGCGAATATGCACTTCGGGGACTATCCTTTTACTGAATTTTTATTTAAATTTTCTGCTCCTGATTTCTGCTTTCAGCATAAAAATACAAAAAAAAATGTTTTTCTATAATTAAACAAGATTAACAACCAAGCAGTGACCGTGCGGGTGGTGGTCTACGAACCGAAAAATCTTATGGGCAGGAAAAGCATAAATTGTTTTCTCGTGTATCCATATAATTCAACTACCAAGTCCTTTTTGTGTTTTTAAATATATGCAGTACTTAATTCCTTTTGTTTTTTTTTTTGTTTTCGTTTTAATATATTCTTTTATTTTTATTTTTATTTATTAGTATGAATTAAAATTGGTTGCATCTGATAGTCTGAATGAGAACCAGACAACTATTGTAATAAATATTCGCGATGTCAACGATCTGCCTCCAGTATTTCCGCAAACGCTTTACGAGCGTACATTGGACGAGGAAATTGATGCTCCCTTCACAATAATTCAGGTTATGCCCGTTAATTTATATTACTCTCTTCAAGTGATACTACAGTACTTAACTTCTCTCTCTCTCTCTGTCTGTATACCGAAAATAATGTACATTTTTTAACAAACAACAATTTGTGTAATTAAAAAAAGATGATAGCTCATTTCTCATTTAAAACCCTAACTCATGCAATTAATAGTATCGTTGTATTGTATATTGTTGTACATCATCACTTTTGGGAAAAGAATATTGCAAATTGAATTTCGTATTCTGACATTTTTGGTTTTTTTTTTTTGTTAATCATTTGGAAATTCCTTCATTTGGAATTATCATTATACTCGTATTGTATTTTAAAAACAAAAATAATCAATGTTATTTTATTTATCGTAAATAACTGTTACTAACGGAATATCCTGTTCTGGTGTTGGGGGTTGTGGCTAACATGGAAAACGAGTGGTAGTTGCTGCTATTCGTAATCATTAATTACAATTCAATTTATTATTTTGACGTTTCAGCAATTGTTTAACATTAAAAAGGATGCCCTGTGTCTGTAGGTACTTTAAAACAGTTAAAATGATTTTAAAATATGTGCGTGTCTTTTTTTTGGAGAATGCAGTTGCAGATGTAGGCTGTTGACGTTTTTTCAGGTTGAAAACTATAAAAATGCAATCAGCTTGGTCTTTTGAAACAACGATTCGAATGAAAAGGACTCGGGGGCTAGGGCAGATCTGTCGTATTTTTATGATGGGATGGTAAAAATTTAGCCTATATACGTAGAAATACCACGTCGCGTCGTAGGTGTATTCTACGAATGTAAGTTTTTGACAATTGTAAGCTCGTAGTAGTTAATCGAAGGTTTGACAGGTAACAAATGATTTTTCAACCGTCGCGTCGTATAGCAGAACTAAGAAAAAGACAAATATTAATGCTTCTTACGTTCAAAGTACACAATGAATGAGAATGCTCTTAACAATTTGAAGAACGAAAGCTTCTTAGTGATCGAACGAACGGCTGTCGTAACAAAAAGTCTAAGACGTCTTATCTCACCCAAAGTTGGAACCAATTTTTACATTATTGTAGAGAAAGTAAGATTATAGGGCTTGATATTTCTGAGGCATTTGATAGAGGTGGGTGGGTGATACTCGAAGAGTATCTTTTTCGCTGCAATTGTAACAACTTTCAGACTTTTCAAAACAAATTGTATTGAATGGTTAAAAGTCTGATACACATTTTTGGAATGCTGGTGTCCTTTTTTTACAAACCATCTCTTCTTGTAATCCATTAAATTGTTTCGCTGACGACTCTATTCTCAGTTTCTCATATTCGTTTCCAACTTCACAACCCTGCTCGTCGGACCTTGCCAGCATTGTTAAATGGAGTAATAAAAACCGAGTAGTATTCAATGCATCGAAAATTTATAGCTATCTTCTGTCCTTAAGGCTCAACCATCCCTCATTGCCATTATCCAGTGCCTCCCGAAAATGCTGCAAAATGCTTAGGTTTTTTTAAAACGAAGCAGGAAATTGTTCACCCCCTCTGATCTGGCTACAATTCATAAGGCCTATACCCACATAAAGCTGGAGTATAACTCTCGTATCTGGTCAGTTGCTCCTCACACATCATTACGCTTCTTGACAGCTGGTTCAAAACAGAGCATTAAAATTGATAGGTGAAAGTTCAATGGTAGGCTCAATTGATTCTCTGGAGTATCTTCGTAACGTCCTATATGTCCCTTCTTCTTTTTAATCGCTATTTTTACAGACAGTGCTGTAGTGAAATAGTCGGTTGCATTCTTCCCCTTGAACAATTTAGCCGCGATACCCGGCTCGAAAGGAATGCGCGTCAGTTCTCCCTACAGTTATGTAAGTACACACATTTATATTTTAGCCGCTCAACTCGTATGTGCAATGCTTTACTGAACTCAATTTTCCTTACGCATTCGATTCTACAATCATATAATAAACTCGTAATTTGTATTTAAGCTTTGCCCATTTCAATGAAGGCTGTTTCTTGAAGTGTTTGATATTTCTTCTAGTTCGTTGAAATACAAATTATATACAAAAACTAAAAAAAACAACGAATATTGAAGAATGTCTTATCATCACTTTATAAGTAAAACCAGTTAAATGTCGTCAGTAACAAACTGGCTCAATGTCTTTTCAGACAAAAAATAAGGCATTTCCAAAAGCTGAACCTCCATAAATGTGATCTGTTTGAGGTACTTAACATAGAAGTGGATTTTAAACTATTTTGAGCCAACTTAATCGCAATTGTTTTTAATCGAAATAAAGAAATTCGTTGCAATTATTTGGGTCAGTTCTTTTATATTCTTCACTGAAGGACTCCCACTTAGGCATAAGTTCTGAAGAACACCAAAAGTTCGTAAAGGCCTCTCGACTTGCGGTGAGTACGCGTGCCTATAGACCTGCCAATTCCTCGCAAAAAGCGTGAACTGATAATTTGATGTTTTTGGAATTCACAACTTAAACTCTCTGTTTGGAACAAACAGACCTTGTTAAGATATTGCTACGAGTGACCGACGGGTACTGGCCCTAAAGACCTGGTCAAACAAAGAGAAGTCCAGCTCGCCGTGGCGGTGCAGGCAAAAATTTTACACCGTGCGTTATCCGGCTCTCCGTTTTGTTATATTCTTGCATTACGGTTTCAACTCAAACGCCACTTTTCTAAATTCTAAATGAGACGATCTGTTTTAGAATGAAAAGTTTTCTATCAATTCCTTTTTCAATCAAAAAGTGTTTTTTTTTTTGCATCTCAGAGACTAAGTCGCACGGAGCTTAGAGCAAACTCATTTGTACGTACCTACCTATCTACGTTCTTCATGTTAAACTACTTCTATTTTTGCTTATAGAGGTATAGTCCTTGGTTAACCACGTGTAAATCAAAAGTTGAGTCAATTTCCGCTGGTAAACGAAAATGATGGCCAAAATACAATAGGGACAGGTCTGAAAGGCTTCCGAATAGGCCTTCATTACGTTTCCTTATCAGAATTCTATTAAGATATTTCGTACTAGGTTATTAGGTGGTTCTTTGCACCAATGACTTATGTGGAGAATATCTCGACGAAGACGAACATGAGGATACCACTCACTTCCTTTGTCACTGCACAGCAATCTGTTACAGCCGGAAAAATTTTCTGAACAGTTACTTCTTTAATGAGCTATAAGAATTATCAGACTTCCCAGGCAAAAAATTCCTTGCATTTGAGTCTATCAATTCAGACTCTGGGTCTAGTATAAGAAGAAATCTTTACACATCCTTACGAATTGTAAAGCCCTTTTTGTCTCAGAAGATGTTGAGATTGTTCGAAACTTTTTAAACGCGGTTTGTCTTAACATGTCTTCAAACGTGTTTACATAAACTTTTCAAAGTTGAACAAAGTAAGACAAAACTTTAGACTTTGGGCTTATATCTGCTGTCCAAAAGACATAGGATAGGTCCCTCGGTGTTTTGATGCTTTTATATTATGTCAGTCCAGTCTTCTGCAAGTGATGTTTAAGACTTAAATAGAATCCTTCACTGACCTGAGGTTGCTAAAAACTTATTCAAACTTCGAAATAATCAAAAATTGAAATAAAAATATAGTAGAAGTGGAATTGAACTAAAAATTTTATTGAATCGAAATTGAATTGAAATTGAATTGAAAATAAAATCTAGAAACAATCAAAAATAGCAGAGTTCACACTGTACAATTAGTTGGACAGTCTTCGTTTGATGAAAGTTGGATGGTCGGATGTAGTCTGCGTTCACACTTATCAAGCTTGTCATCCAACTTTATGTCGCATACTCTTCCACTCCGTCCAACTTCTAAATTTTCAAAAATATTTTAAAACCATCCAACAAGTTCGTCAAGCGGTCGGCTATCAAGCATTGGTCGTTGAAGCCAGTCAGTTCAACTAGTTGTACAGTGTGAACTCAGCTAATTGAAATCAAAACATTGTTGAAATGGAATTGAACTCAATTTAAATTGAACTGAAATTGATTGACTAGAAATTGAACAAGAACTGAACTTGAATTCACTTAAAAATTTATTCCAAATTTAAACAAAATAAAAATTCAAATCAGTTCAAATTGAACTCAAGCGCCAATTAAAAAAAAATGAAATTTTGCAGAAGTCGAGTTGAATTTGATCTGTGTCCAAATTGATAAATAATAAAATAAAAATAATAATAAATAAATAAAAATAAAAATATAATAAATAAAAACTGAAATTTAGTCGAAATGTAGCTTATTTTGAATGGGATGTTTTAGTCAAGTTGATTTCCCATTTTATTGACTTGAAATTGACCCGTAACATAGTTGTTTATATGCATCAAATGAGTACTCCTTGTACGTTGTCGTTTTCAAATTATCAATATTAGAAATATAAGACCTCAACGAAGGTTGTAGATGTGAGATCATTTTTATCTCAGATTATCCGGAATGATTTCGTAGAAAATAGACATCAAGCAGTCTATCAATTCTATCGTTCTTGTAACTCCGACTACACCATCTGCCAATTAGTCTTTTGAAAATAAGTTCCAAGTCTCTATTCCACGAATTTGGAAAATATGATTCACATCACTTCTATACACATGGCTCAAAGACCGAAGAAGGGCTTGGTTTGCGGGGTATACTCAGACAGACTAAACATTAGTCTCTCATTTCGCCTTTCAATCCACTGTAGCGTGTTCTAAGGTCCCATCGTGGTTGAAATAAAACGTGATATTTTCAGCGAATATCCGTTTCATCCAAATAACTCGGCACTGTTTCCAGGAACTCAGCAACCGCACCAATTGCTGGCGACCATCTCTCATAGAGACGGTTGAACAGTTCAATATTCACCTTTTTGGGTGCTGGGACACAGATATGTCCTAGGTAACTGCAAAACCGAGGCTGTGTGCATTTGACTCCGCTGTAAATTTATTTGCAGAGAGGCAGACATACAGCGATCAATTATAATCAAATGATTTGCCTTTGAGATTAATACTAAATCAGTAAACAGATTTATGTACATTTGAAACGGATGCGACGAGCATCTCCCTCACTACTACTTCCTCTCGAAATTACACCATATTCAATAATGCGGTACATCATTTCTATATAGTATATGATTTATAGAGGGGTCATTGAAAACTACAGAACTTCCCTTTCATTTCAATTAAACTTAGTTCTTCGAAAAACATCCTCGTCGTTGTTTTGTTTAACTTGCTCTTATTAATTTGAACCCAAATCAATTAAGTATCCCAAAATATTTAAGTAAGTAAGCCCAATTTCCAAAAGACACCCAGTTTCGTCTTCTAAAAACCTTATACCTAATCCCTTTTTGACCTACATGATTAAGGGTATAACAAATTTGATTAATCCAATTCTAAAGTTTTGTTTGGTTTTGAGTGTATAGGCTATAGGGCGAGTAAGATGTACCCACATGTATTTTTTTTTTTTCATATCAGCCACAGAAATAAAAACACTTTAAAATTCTCTCCCACACTAACCGAAGTTAATTACTCTTTCTGACCTAAGCTCCAGACGATAATTGCTGCTGAGTTTGGTCCTTGCAGAACCTGAAAAGCCATTACCATAAATAATCAGTGAATAATCTTCAACTAATGGAACTTTAATATCGTTCTCCTTTGCCTCTCTCGTATATAGACGTAGCAAAGGTAACATTCTATCCCAGATGTCTCTAGAAAAAAAAACCAAGCTCTGTGTATATTCGAAACAAGCCATATCCAGACTCTAGCATACGAATGTGTGTTCTGTTCATCTTGGCTTTTCCAAAAAGAAAAAATAAACTCCCAAAAATAATAAATAAAGAGCACCGTTTGTATATGTGTAGGTGTCGTCCCTCTTTTGCTTGTTTACAAAATAAACGTTTATTTTATCCTTAAATTCAAAAGCCACAATATTCCAAGTGCTATACCTACTTGGAAGTGTTTGGGAAATAAAAATAAGGAAAAAGATGAGAAATGCAAAGGTAACACTCCACAAACAAATACTTAACATCTGCGGTGTGTAGATACACTTACATACCGAGGTGAAATCCTGAAAAAGCAATTTATATTTGCAATACTATTTGTTGCCTTCTATGCTCATCGTTGAGTGCTTCATGTGCATAAGCAAACACAAATACAAAAGCATACTTAAAATTAGGAGAATTCACATTGCAGTCATGAGGTAGGCATATCAAATACATACCTACTCATTCAACACACATTTCCAATCGAATATCTAAAATACCTAACTGCTGCTTTCCTCTCCTCCACAATGGAGCACAGATGCGTTTACCTTTGCATCGTCAGAATAGCTGCATTTGGAACCTTAAATCGAAATGATGATGAAGTTACCAAACGACCATCAAAGCTCCATGTACCATGCATCGAAGTCTTGTATGCAAATGTAGACATGGCCGCATTTAGCTGTTTGGTGTCACGAGGCTCCTTCGGCCTTCGGAAAATGATGCAATCTTACTTTTTATTTAATACTCCTTTTCTCGCGGATTTCTTTCTTTTTGTTCCGCCTTGTAAAACAGTTAAAGACCTTAAAATTAAAAAAAAAAACCCTTCCTGAGGCCCAAATTTGGTAAAATTAGCCCCTTTTAAGATTTTGTGGTTCCGTAACTGGGCACCTTTATGTCTGCACTTTGGCAAGGACACGTAACATTTCACTTAAACAAATATTTAGTTTCTAAACATCCCAATTCCGAGTTGGTGTATGAATGTGTATTCCTTTATGATGTTGGTTCAGTGAGTGGCTTCAAAAGCTGTCTAAAGTGGCATTTCAGAATATCAAAACCCCACCACTATTGTAAAGGTGTGTGTGTGCCGTTTTCACGAATGTTGAACTAAAAAAGGAAAAAAAACTCCACACAAAACAACAGGAAAAACAGTGAAAATGAAGTGGAAACTCTACACTCTGGGTGTTGCTTTTAAAAACATCCTTCCTATGCATGTTGAAATTATAATGTGCCTCAACTTAACCATGTGTTTTTTTGTATACATTTTTTTTTTTGCTTAATATTTGTTTGCAATCTAATTTCGCTTTTTTCATTTTAGTTTATTTTTTGTATCTGTTTTGCTTTTAAGAGTCTAATGTTTTGCACTTTTAGCTCGTTGCATGTTAAGTGTTGGTTAAGTAGATTTAAATTGCTCTTGTGGTAGACAAACATAGACACACACAAATTTGTTTGTTTTTATTTGCCACCTGCTGTGCTACCTACTTTAGCTAGTAGCTAGTTAGGTACCTCTGATGGTGGTGGTGAAATTGTAAATGTGAAAATAATAATATTTGTTTTTGTTCTGTTTTGTTTTTGTTTCGGAAATATATAGGTCACAGCTACTGATGGGGACAAGGATCGACCACAGAACATCGTTTATTTTCTAACTGGCCAAGGTATTGATCCGGATAATCCAGCAAATAGCAAATTCGATATTAACCGGACGACGGGAGAGATTTTCGTACTAAAGGTAAGTGTTTAAGGATTTGGAAAGCTTTTAAATTAGATATGTGATAAACTTGTGGCAGTGCGTATGTGTGGTAAAGTGTTGTATAGGATGAAGATGAAGCATCATTTTGGGGGCTTATCATGTGAATTTGAGTGGACGGCAATAAAAGGGGGGAGTTGACAGGTACAATTAAATGAAACTGGTAGTGTGTCTTCCGGATTACAATATTATGTCAAATGGTAATATTCTTATCAATGCTGGCACAGAATTAAGTTTGTTTTTTGTGGCACTCTTTATTGATTGAACAGATCTGGACCGCCTTTAACAAGAAGTAGTATAGTTTAAGAAGTATATTCAGTTTTTACTAAGATAAGAATCGTCCTGTTACCTGAATTCGACAACTCACCACCGACTAGTTCAAGCCAATCAAACAGTCAGCAATAACCTTTTCAATGTAACTTGTGCAGTAACTTGACATTAAAAACAGCATGTGTGCGGGCAAGGCTGCCGAAAACGATACTAGAGCACCTAGTCGTAGTACAATATTTGGCTTTAGACACGTATAAATGACTGTTTTGGATCGTTTTTCACGGACGATTGAACTAGAGCGATATTTAAAGCACTTCGACCAACTTGTTGTCTCACTGACACGGCAAATTCTCACTGTAGACTCAAATTTTTGCCCTAAACTAGTTATTGTCTGTCTACTAAAGCGGGTGTTACGACTGAAAATTGGAGTTAACGTTCTCAAAATTGCGGTCACGCGCTCCGAATTTCGGTAGAATATTTCTTTAGTTTATAGACATTGCTCATTCGTATACTTTACCGGGATGAAAATGTTGAGTTTACTCAATAAATTGACAGTGACAATTCTATGATTAGTCAAAGGGTGCGTTCAAAAGTAAAATTCAAAGCTGTCAATCCTCTATTTAGATAGATAAGATAGATAAATGTTTATTTTCATAAAAATATATTACAATATTCCAAAATAAGTATACTAGCATGGCCTTACCGCCGCGCCGTCAACCGTCCCGTATTGGTAAACCCTTGTGAGACAATACCCCTTTTGAACATAGTTTTAACCATTCTACTTATACCACTTTTGTGGGAGTTTTCATTTACATAAGTAGGGTGGCGAAACAGAGTGGAAAGACCCGGAGTCTAAAGCATCACTCACAACCAACCATAACCCTGTGAGGAATGCAGGGGGCCTACATTTTTTTCCGATTCCAAACGGCTTATCGATATCGCGCTTTTCGTGGCAATGAAATTGCTGTCGATTAAATTTCTAATTCCCCGCGAATGGCGATACTTGTGGAAAAGCATCTTTTGTTTTAAGTTGGAACTCGGACCTGGAATCTCTGCAGATATGCTCGACATTACAGCGAGGGCACCAATTTGATTTAGCCTGTTGAGAACATTAAGAACCACGTCATCGGTCCCAACTTTCCTCAACTATATTGATAAAGCCAATTTGCTGCTAGCTCAACACTTTCTGATAGGAAATTTGTCTCCATATGAGCTTGAGCTGTAGGTAAATCATGTGATGAGGCAGATTTTTTTTGATACTCGCTCGGTTGCGAGAATCTGTAAAGATCTCAGTATCCGTTGGTAAAAATGGTATCACCTCCGTATTTTTGAAGAGGTGTTCTGTTCTGCTACGCTGACCAAATCACAGCGTAAGCTTTTCTATTGTTCGTAAAATTCTGGGCTCTTTGAGAGCAGATGGAAAACTAAATATGTTCAGCCCGTTCAGCCTAAATAAGTTGAATCTTCCTTCCCTTCCAATTACCGTCCTACCCAACTAACGTCCCTACTTTCCAAGGTCATGGAAACGTTGTTTAACCAACAACTCATAAAATATTTTGAAGAAGTTTTTAATGACCGACAGTACGGCTTTCGTTGCAAAAGGTCCGTTGGTTATTTGATGGCATATCTTACCGAAAAGTGGAACCAATTTACACTGTTTTGGAGAAAGTAGGATTACTGCGGTAGATATTTCTAAAGCATTTTAAAGAGTTCGATCTCCTTTCGAAAATGCGTGCTTTTGATATCGATGTTACCTTTCTTTGTTGGATTTGAAACTACCTTTCCGACCGTTCATACGTATACAAGCTGTATTGGATTGTTTCAAGTCTGATACCCACTTCTTAAATGCTGGGGTTCCGCAGGGCTGCGTTTTGTCTCCAACTCTCTTCTTTATTGTCTTGTCGTTGAAGCTTAACATTGCCATTATCCGAAAAGCTGTCAGTCTTTGGCATGTTTGTAAACGATTATATTCCTTGGATTGACCTCACATTTGAAGTCGCATAAAGCCTGCTGATCTGGCTACAGTTAAGAAAGATTTCGTCCGCCCAAACCCAAAGCATAACTTCAATATTCAATCAGGTGCTCCAGCTCCTTAAACATATTTGAGTCTACTTCATAGGCTGCAAAACAGAGCGTGAAGATTGAAAAAGATAGTTCAATCATCTCGCTCTCTATTATCCTTTTTACAAACTGTGTGCGTGAATGAAATATCTAGTTGTATTCCTGTCCTCAAACAATTAGTCCGAAACACGCCCTAGCTAAGAATGCCTATTAGTTTTACGTTAAGCCTACCTTCGTACGTACAGCTTAGTGTGGAGACTCATATTTTAGTCGCAGAACCCGAATGTGGAATGCTTTACCAAACAAAACAGTTTTGAACCAGGAATAGCCAATGCTGAGTCAGCCAGCATGTATGAAACCACTGCAAAGAAGTAATCGTCTGTTATGTTCCTCAAAAAATAAAAAAAAAGACAAAAAAATCCAAATAATAACCTTGTAGTTCATTTTACATTTCGATTTTTGTGATTTTTGAATTGAATAAATCTGATTCTGTACCTTTCTGACTCGTTTGTGTTCCATTTAATCCCATCTGTGTTTACTGAGTAAGCGTTTTCCTAACTCTGTCTGTGAAACATCAACATTGCTTTTTCGATAAGCCGTTCGGAATCGGCGAAAAATCGAAGATTACATCCATTCCCTCACAGGTGATGATTAAAAGAAATGTGTAGGCCGGGGCTGCTCGCTCTAAAACGCCACCCTATTTTTTTTAATTTCTGCGCTTTTTCCTCACATGTCTACATATTTCTTTATTTAGCTAAGCATTGAGTAGTTCAACGACATTGAATTCATTTGTCATGCTTTCCCGTCAATGAATGGCAACTCCTCTTACATTTTATTCCTTTATTTCGTTTTTAGAAAACTGCTCTTTGATTCATTTTGGCAAACACTAAAAACCTTCTTCCTATGGCTATGTGCAGGTGTGTCAGGTTAAAGAATATTTCCATTGCTGCAGTGGATGAGCTCTTCATTGCTCTTGATATCCAAATGCACGCAAGCCTCTGGACTTTTTTTCTCTAGCCACTTTTTAGTGGTTACCAGGTCAATTCTTTTGGAGTAAGCCACCGCTGCGTTGGTTGGAATCAATCTCACCATCATGATTCATGACATACTCGTACATCCACCGAATTATGCTCTCGGTATATAACCACGTATTGTGCCTGCGAGTCTCTTGCATATCATTTGGTTTTTTCTTTCCTTTCTCATTGCAATTTCTACCTGTTTTTTGACGAGTTGTTGTTCTGTAGAGTTCGCAGAACTTCACCCATCCTAGCTGCCTTTATTATTTCCCACTCTGATTCCGCCAACTCTCCTTTGAATTCGATAGCTGAATAAAAAGAAAACAGTCGTAAATCTTTTTCATAATCTTCAACACGTTCATAGATTGCAATATGCTTCAAGAACAATTTACTTTCTTAAAGCTAAAGCGAGAGCATTCAAAATTTAAAGATTTTTGGTATCCTTCCTTGAAAGCATTAAATGTGTAGGTACCTACTTTGAATGCCAAAAACTCTTTCTTGGAATCATTCAATATTTCCTCCAACTTGTTATTTACATACATCAAATGTATTTATGTTGAGTTCAAACGGTATTGGAGTATTTATTGGGCTCTTTCATTAACTCTCGAGTTTTTCCAAAACGAGATTTTCTTGGAAAGAATTTCTTTAAATAGAAATATTGATGAAAGTTCATCAGACATCCTTCCTTGCATGATGCCGTTTAAGTCTTTTGAAATGTTTAAATACAGTTCTCGAAAATGTCAGCCAACTAGTCAAGCGTGATCATAAAGTTTTCCATCAAAGAAGACTTTCTCAGAAAGAAAATATCAATTTTGCTGAAGAAGTGTGACTTGGGGTGAGCAATTGCTTTTCCACGGAAAAACTAATGAAATTTTTCGAGCTGTAGCCAAATTGGGTTACTCTATAAATAATTAGAGATGTTTACCCAGAACAATGAAAGGGTTTGTGTTGACTCATAAAGTTGATTTTTTTTTTTATATGAAACCACCATTCTCTGTTCAGTTGTTTCTGGGGTAACAGTGTCTAGAAGCAAGGTTTTTATCAGCGCTGAAATTGTGGGTAGTAAAACCGCCAGGGGTTGTTTCCTTTAGTCGTGTGCAGAATTCATGTCGCCTGTCTATCTTTGCGGAGTTAAAGAGCGAGGAGCCAGCCCCTGGGCCTATCGAATTTCTCACAACCATGTTTGGTGGGGAATGGAGGGGACCTACAATTTTCTGCCGGTTCCGAACGCTTAATCGAGAAAGCGCTTTTCTTGGCAGTTGATGCTGTATTGAATTATATGACTCAGGCTCATAAGTTTAATGTAAAAAGATCAAAATACAGTAACCACCCAACACCCTAGAATTAAGGACAACAACGCAACTTTAACGGAAAGCACTGCCAACTAAAAAAGCTTTGCTGTTCTTCCAAAATTTCCAATTTCCAATTTCACATTTTTGCATTTTCTTGTTTACTGAAATTGTCAATATTTCACGACACGTTATCTGTTGCAAGGAAGTCCTTAACCATGTTAATAAAGAGAACCATGCAATCAAATTTCATAGGATACCTAGATTCAGAACAAAACAAATCGAAAGACCTTTAATTTTTTGTATGCTGCTGCACCACCACTGAACTTAATCTGTAAAGCATCGTCTGGGTTAAATATGCCACCACCACCGACGCGACGGCGACGGACGGACAGAGGAACTTTCTTCCTCCACCCCAATGCCTGGATTTTTATTTTCAGCAGTTTTTAATTATTTAAATGAAAACAAAAAAATTGTTGTTTTGTTTTTCTCTTATGATTGGAATGGAATGCCATATGCTGCAGCATAGTATCCTTGTGATGGGAACACAGCCGGTTTTTTAATTACGCCGACCTATTGTTTCTGTTTCCACAAAACACCGACACAGATACATCGGTTAGATTTTAACAATTAATTCGTTGGGTCAGGCGGCATGGCACTGCTGAGATTGGAGAATCCAGTATCCAGCTCCTGGGCAATGGTGTAGTGACTAGTGACGACTAGAACAACAACAACAACACCATTCCAAGAAGAGAATGCAAAAGGAATTCCTTTGGTTTTATACATTTTTGCATTATTTTTGTTTTGTTGTGTTTTTAAATTCTTTTGTCAGCTGTCGCTAGATACTCGCTTTGTGTGGATAGTTGTTTTTGTCCATTAAACCAGATAGTTTGTGTTTATTGCCGTGTATCTTTTCGAAACTAAACATAAAATAAAGCTAAAAGTGGCAAGCATTCAATTGTGGTTGGCATCGCCATCTGCTGTGGTATATCCATGCTACACCCTAAATGGGTTGTATTTGCGTTGAATAGTCATGTCCTTTGTGCCAGACAGAAATTTCCCAAACACTCGATTCTCCCCATCGATAGATATGAGTGCGAGATTCGATGGGTAAGAACACTCGTAGAAGTTCACATGCAGCCGACTAATTGAAATTAAATGTCACTTACGAAGGTATAATTTCTAATGATGTGCACATCGTGGTGCTCCTGGAGAATACATGGAAAATTTCAGAATGCCTCTGTCAAAGACAAAGTTTTATTCGTTGGTATGTGTCGGTGGCGACGACGGATAAGGACAGGACGGAAGTGGTGTCCTGTCGACTGAATGTCGTACCCCGTTGTTCGGGTTGTCATCGCAGTCAGGAAATGTCAACATGCCAGAGAGTACAATACACTTGGCTAGCTCTTTATTGAGGTCGCCACCGAGCTCTCAGACCGAAACATTAGCACAAGCGTGCATAGAAGCGGGGCTGCATTTCGACATTCAAAAAACGAGGCGCATTAAAGTGTCCGTTTTAGAAAATTCAAATAAAAATTTATTTTAAAGGGTTTTACATAAATGTTAAATTTAATAAAAGCCAAGAAGTTCTTACACAGTAGAGAGAGACACGGTTTATGCGCCCCACGCACTCGAGATTTGAAATACGAACCCGTATCTGGAGCCGCCTATCGTTTACCTAATTTCTATGAATCGGTTTGGTGGTCCGTGACCTGCTTTTATCGGTGCAAAACACCAAATTACGCGAGATGTAGAAAGCTGTTCATTGCATGTTGTTTGGTTAGCCTAAAATCGGTTAAGCGTTGACTTGAATACACAATTTATTGTGTCCGTGTGAATGGGGTTTTTTGTTTGCCCACACAGTCTTTTATTTCAATTCATTTTCTAATTGGGCAGACTTTGTGTCGGCGGCGCGGGGAAATTGTTTATTATTTTGTATTTTGTCTTTAAGTTTAGGTATGTTGTTTTTCAAAACAAAAGAAAAATGAGACAGTGGCTTATATATAATTCCAAAGGATGTAAGCCATGGCCTGTGTTGTAGTCGAGGACACTACAAACAAAGGTTAAATACTTTACAGCTGATATTCTTCACTCTGATTGGGGATTGAGGAGGAATTATTTTAAAGATTCAACGAGTATACGAAACACAACGGGTGGGGACTTCTCTCGAACTTTTACAAAATTAAAATGAGAAAGGACAAAAGTTATTGGGGTTTCCAGGAGGATTTTGTGTGTAGTGTCGTTATGGAAGGGTTAAGCTCGTAGGCTTTAAATGTCATACCTTTTAAATTCATCCTTTCAATTACCCTTTCTTATACCTTCCTGCCTACCTATTGCATTGTGAAAAAAGTTTGTTATTCGAAGGAATTGATTTTTATGTTGTGAGAAGGAAAATTATTGAAGGTATATATCTGTGTGTATTTTTAATACTGAAAATATATTTTGAGACAAGAATGGGACGACAAAGTGTGTGCGGGTTTCTATACCTACTTTCTTTTCAGTTGACCTCTGTGCGTTGTGGCTTTGAAAGGATTTTTGGAAAATTAATGTTTTCATGGTCGGGCTTAATTGAAATTTGCGGAAAGTTAAGAACATTGGAAAGTTGAAATTGGAACCGATGAGGTTGACAATTTTTGATATTTTACTGTCTGTCTCTATAGCTTAATTATTTTAGAACAGCTGGTGCATTTGCAGATTTTCTTACATTGCTTTTGTATTTTCGATGAACGGACATCAAACTGAAGTGATTAGTTGAGCAAATTTCCTTTTTTGCAGGTGCGTATTTTAAGGTTTCATTGGGTAGTCTATACAACAAGAAAGAGAAACCTTAGGACACTGTCATGCACGGAGCGGGAAGCTCAGCCTTGATGAAATTTGTCCTTCTAAAGAATTTCTGTGGTGCATTTTTTGGAGATACTTTATTCAAATGACAAAAAAGTTATGATTGGAAGAACTTTAATCAAAATCTTGTTACCTTGGGTTGTGAGCTTATGCATATATGGTACTGCGGTTTCTAGTTGAAAAGTGTATGGACTTAAGATAGCCAATTTTAAATTATACATATTTCATTGGCGCTTTGAATGTTTTGATCTCGGAAAGCTCTAGCACCCCTTTTCCCAATACCTTGATGGGGAGAAGTATCCTTGTTTGAAACTGTGCTTAAGGGTTAAGGCCCTTCTCAACCCTCTAACTACTTCGAAAGTGATCCAAGAATGCAAGAGCTCTCTGAAGGTGGCATAACTGGAAATGAGATCGCCAATGAAGTTGAGAGGCAAGGATGAAATAGGCAAAGCGCGCCAACGTTTTTTATCATACCAACTTGGAAGTGTTTTTTCGTCGAAGAGTGAAAATCCATGGTTTTGAAAACAAAATTTACGATGAAAGGAGTAGGTATACCTACGTCTCAAAAATTTGAATTTCATAATTGCGGTAATTGCTTCTGTGATGTCGTGCCCAGAATCTGTTCCTTCTGACCATGACAGCACCAGCTGAACTCTTTTTCTGAAGGTTTTCACTGAAATTTTGAAACTTTAACCCTTCATAGGGGTCTCAGACTTATTGCTTTTAATCCGACCAACCTTTGTTACTCCAGTTGTCATGCGAAGCATCTCACCACTGCTATCATGAATGTAGATCGATTGTGATGACCTGGTGTGTGTGTAACTCCTTTTATTTTGTATTACAATGAAAACTAAATATACGTAAATACATATTGATTTAGCTCGGGTTGGCATTTATAAATTTTTTTTTGCGGTTATGTCTTAGGGGTAGGTTAGGTTAGAAGTGGTTGTCAGGATGAGGAGTCTGACACACCTAGACACCAGAGGGTTCATTGTGATACCACTGAGACCAGAAAGTTGTTCCCCTTTTTCTCCATGTACGGGATGAGAGAGTTGATTGCCCTCTCATTGAACCTGGGCAAACGAGGTGATGACCGCAGTTAGTCAAAACATGCAGAACTTCGCATGAAAAATTAAAGACTTTGAGGTTCTTTGTTAGCTTAATCGCTGGTGTCCTCAACAAAGTACTCACCTAGGTGAGTTTTCCGTCTGTTAGAGGGCGCAGAGCATGAACAAAGGAGGTGTTGGACTGGTTCCTCCTCCTCCTCGTCTTTGCAGCTTCTACGAAAGTGGTTGGAGTAGATACCAAGTCTTTAAGCGTGTCTACTCGTGTCTTGCTATTAGACAGTTTCCTGTTAGGAAACCTATGGTGGAGTTAATATGCAGACGATTTACATCCAGTAAGCTCTTTGAGAGCTAAAGATGGCCAAATTTGCTTGGTCATAAGGCACGTAGTCTTAAAGTTTCTCAAAGTTCTCGAAAACATTTTTCCCTAAATTCTGCTTCTTGTGTGATAAAGTGCTGGACAGTAACATAGGAAGTGTGGAGTGTCCAAAATTCGGATCCTAAGTCAATCCCTGTTGAAGTCGCCATTACAGAATTTGCGGTATTTATGGTCGAAAGAGAGTCAAGTGACTTTATATTCAAGTTGCTTCCAGCTATCCCTTATGTGGCCATAGTTTCCTGGACCTGGCAAAGAAGTAAAACGAGTTCCATCTCCCGTTTGATTCTCATTTTACTCTTATGTCTTACCCCAACTGTTTCTTGTTTGATGAGAAGGGATTTTTACAATTGTCTTTACCTAGCTAAGATCTAGCGGTTATTCCGTCCTTTCTAGTTCATCAGATTTTCCTTTCTTGGAACACCACTGTACTCAGATACCCCATAGAGTTGACTTTTGTGCTGGGCATCAAAACCCTCAGCTCTTCGAACAAGCAACTTTGAAGCTTTGATTTTATTTAGAACAGAGCTGCTGGTTGTTGCTGAAAATTGACATCAGCTTATGTTGTCACTATTGCAATTTTTCACTGAAAGAAAGAAAAAGGAAGGGGTAGAAGTTGATTTTTAGTGATCTCATATTGTTCCTTCAAAAGAAAAAGAACGTAGAACAAGTTTCAATTTTATTTTAATCGAAAATAATGCAAACCTCCACCGAAGAACACATTTCACTAAAATTAAATCATCAGAAAGGAGTACAAAGAGCAAACTTTTAGGTCCATGACTTAAGAAGGTTTACAATAAACAATAAACAGCATAGAAGTCATGAAACTGCCTTCGTGAACTTACACCTAATGTGGTTTTTAATTTTTCGATAAATTCAGTTAAATATTTTACTTTTGTCATTGCGTTTTCGTTTATTCCAACGATTATGTTCGCTATTCATTGTGCCACACATATCATAGCTTGTAGTTGTCTACAGAACGCTTTTTTAACTCAGCCAATACATCATACAAACCCTCTGTGAAATCGCAATATTTTCTAAAAAGAATCCTTGTTCTCTCATAACATTTGTGGTTGAATATCCCACCGCTGACCTCCACTTGCCATCAGACAACACAACCGCGTTGTTTTTGCCTTTTGGATTCCCAAAAAACGCTCAACGACGTTATTGTGTAGTATATAGAGGTTTGGACAACAGAATAATTAACAGCTTCATCATCTGTCTCTCTTTGATCATCAAAAAAACTTTCCTGTATTGATTTTAAGCAACTGGTCACCTCTCGTAAAAGTCCAAAGACAATTGCCTTGTACAAGAATATTGAAAAATGCAGAAATTTGTCTTCATTCACAAGAGTTAGCGAATCTCCTGATCATTTTTTATTCTTTGAGTGGGTGCTCTAAAGACTGTGTACTTTTCGAAGCTCCTCTATAATTTGGTATTCATCAGCAGCCGGTGAGGAGTATCTTCCAATTCACGATAGAATGGTGGCTGGTGACGTTTTTCAATGGCAATCAATAAACTTCGTGGTATCCCAGTTGTATGTCCAAAAACCCACCAAGAAAAAACTGTTTTTTTGGGATGTCTTTATCCCAAAGAAAGCTTACATCCAATTTGAAAATGATATGCAATCTGTCACCTTGCTTCATCTTTTCTTATATCACTCGATTTTGCAAATGATCCAGTTTACATCTGTTTTATTGGGCCTATTGCGAATAAGGAGATTTGTTGCTACTGCACATAAGTGCTCCACTTCAACTTGCTTTTCGTTGAAAAGACTTTCACATACATTTTTGTTAACCTATGTAAGTTTCCGGTTCTAAATTTGCAATTTTAATTGAAGCACTCATGAACGTTTGGATGTTAAAAAAGCTGAAGACCCAATCTCCTACACAAATAAAAAAAAAAACTGTCATAATTTCTTTATTTTATCACGTCTCTTCACAAATTGTTTTCATGCAAAGGGTCTCATTAAAAGAAGTCGTTCCTAATAACCCTTCCTGAAGCATTGTTTGTGTCCACTTAAATTTGAAAGATAAACAAAGAAACAACGCCAAACTTCAGCTACAACTCGTGGGTGTTACTGTTTTTTATCGTAGTTGAGAAAAAACTTCGACAACAATTACCTTAGGAAACACCTTTTTAAATATTATCCGTAGCTACAAAAAAACATTGTACACAATCCCTATAAGTAAGTAGGTAAACTTATCGCAAAGGCTTTGAAAAAAAGCTATATCATCACTAAAGCCTTAGGTACATACATATTCTGTGTGAATTTATCCTTCCGGGTATAATTTTTTTCCCTTCTATCAGAAACTCAAAAACATTTAATCCTGCCCAAGTTAAGTTTTGTATCGTCGGACATTCCTTTTTTTATTGTTCTTTCAAATGAATTACTCTTGCTTAACCGTTGGAGTTGTCCTGTAGTTGTCCTGTTGTGTGTGTCTCAGTGTATGTACATGGCTTCGACAGCCCAACACTGGAGGCGTAGCCCACAGCCATGTACTGCCGAAGTTTATGCATGCAAGCGTTTATCTCTTAACCACATTTTACAAGGATCCAGAAACATATGAAATACATTTTTTACATTGTCCTATCCTTTTCCTTACAGCCTCTGGACCGTGATCAACCGAATGGAAGACCCCAGTGGAGATTTACTGTGTTCGCACAAGATGAAGGCGGCGAAGGCTTAGTTGGTTATGCAGATGTGCAAGTAAATCTAAAAGACATCAACGACAATGCCCCAATATTCCCACAGGGTGTGTATTTCGGTAATGTCACTGAAAATGGAACAGCCGGAATGGTTGTTATGACAATGACAGCCGTCGATTATGACGACCCCAACGAGGGACTTAATGCAAAGCTTGTGTACTCGATTGAAAAGAATGTAATTGAGGAGGAGACTGGCTCGCCCATATTTGAAATTGAACCGGAAACGGGTGTTATCAAAACAGCTGTCTGTTGTTTGGATAGAGAACGTACACCAGACTATTCAATACAAGTTGTAGCAATGGATGGAGGTGGACTCAAGGGTACAGGCACTGCATCGATACGTGTGAAGGACATCAACGATATGCCGCCACAATTCACCAAGGACGAATGGTTTACGGAGGTGGATGAAACCGATGGGACAAGCCTGCCGGAAATGCCCATTCTAACAGTGACCGTACACGATGAGGACGAGACAAATAAATTTCAGTACAAAGTGATTGATAACAGTGGTTATGGAGCGGACAAGTTTACAATGGTGCGAAACAACGACGGAACAGGCAGTTTGAAAATTGTCCAACCCTTAGATTATGAGGACCAATTGCAAAGCAATGGCTTCCGGTTTCGTATACAAGTTAATGACAAAGGCGAAGACAACGACAATGATAAATACCATGTTGCATATTCGTGGGTGGTTGTAAAGCTGCGTGACATCAATGACAATAAACCGCACTTTGAGCGGGCCAACATTGAGGTGTCTGTGTATGAGGACACAAAAGTTGGTACAGAGCTGGAGAAATTCAAGGCAACCGATCCGGATCAAGGTGGCAAGAGTAAGGTTTCGTATTCGATTGATCGTTCATCGGATCGACAAAGACAATTTTCAATAAATCAAAATGGATCGGTATCGATACAGAGGTCACTGGATCGTGAAGTTGTACCAAGACATCAAGTGAAGATATTGGCCATCGACGATGGTATACCACCGAAAACGGCTACGGCAACATTGACTGTGATTGTGCAAGACATAAACGATAATGCTCCGAAATTCCTAAAGGACTATAGACCTGTACTACCGGAGCATGTGCCGCCACGTAAGGTGGTCGAAATTTTGGCCACAGACGATGATGATCGATCGAAGAGTAATGGACCACCATTCCAGTTCCGATTGGACCCGGGTGCTGATGACATTATAAGGGCGTCTTTCAAGGTCGAACAGGATCAAAGTGAGTATAAGTTTGTTGAGTTGTATTTTAAGAACCCTATTCACTTACAAAATGGCTTCCAACAGCGGGACATATGTCCTTGTATTGCCTACGAATCGTTTATTTTATTTCATTTCAAGGGTATAACGTCTATCCAAACTCATTTTTTATTTCCATACTTCCCCGTGTGTCGGACATTGCAAAATGTACTACGTTTGGCATACACCAGCTAAAACTCCAAAAGTTTTTCGCTGATCTTCCCCTCGGGACTACTTGCGCATTTCTTCGAGGGGGATCCGTGTCTAAGTGGCAGGTTCTAGATCCTCACCTACCTCCTTGTTTCTTTGTTTTCAGGATCTGCGTCAGATTCATGCTTATTCGCCTCCAACTCTCCTCGTCTCTCAGCATCTCCTGGATGATATTATTCGGGCTGAGCTCTCCAATAACTCTATTTATTTCCCATCTACTACACTCGAACACTGTATGATAAGCGGCGAATCGCCAAGAGCTTCTTCTTTTTCCAATTTTGTGCAGGAAATCGTTGAAATACCCGTGTGCGGTGAGAAACTGTGTGACGTAGTAGTTAACTTCACCGTGTTTTCGGTTAATCCATTCGTTTACGTCTCCGATCAGCCTAGCAGTCTAGCGTCCTCTGCTTTTCGACTCCCAGCGTTTTTGCCACTTCTGCTGCTTTCGCTTCCGCGTTCACCGTTTCCACGCCGATTTCTGCTTTCTTTTCATGTATGTATCTTCTTTGTGTTGCGAGGAGATCAATTGGAACGACATCTGCAACAACAAGAGCTGCTGGCTCAGACACTCTGCGGTACGCGCTCGCTATTCGCAAGGCACCGCGCCTCTGTACCGATATTTCCGGTACTTTTCCAGAATTGAATGTGTTGTTGCCAGAAGAAGTATCCGTTTGCTTGCGGATGGCCCACCTACATTTGCCATCAACCTAGATAGGTGGCTTGTAACCTTGGATGCGCGTTTAGCAGCCGTTCGCATCTGGTTCCAAAAGCTCAGTTTCGTGACGAGCTTTATTCCCAAATATTTTAACACGTTTTTGCTTTTTATAAGTTCGGGTTCGATGTGGAAGTCGATAACCGTGGGAATTCGTTTTTTTTTTTTTTTTGTTAGAATTACAACTTCAGTTTTCTCAGTAGCCAGCGACAGCCCATATTTCTCCATCCAGGAATTTGTCCTTCGCATCACTTGGTTCAACTTTCTCTGTGCGCTTTCGGTGTCCCTTGCAGTTATCACCGCAGCAACGTCGCCGTCGTCACCGTCTCCAACTAGAAGCAGTCTTCGGGCATTTCCATACAGAGAATGTCTTCGTAGGAAATTTTCCAGAGGTCTAGTCCAATGAAAGATCCCTGTGCTGAAATTTCGAATCTTCTTTCAAGTGCATCAATCATGTTTGATCGTCGATCGGACTGAATTAAAAGCGTTTCGGAAATCAAGTGTTACCAGCAGCACCATTTTTTTTTTTGTGCTTTGGCTCCTTGTTGAGCATTTTCGACAGCCCTTACTTCTTCTTCTATTGCTTCTTTTGTAGATCGCCCCTTTCTAAAGCCATATTGTCTTTCTGACAAGTCTCCCATTCTTTGAATCGCCGCTATAAGTCGTGGTTGCAATAGTTTTTCTAGGAGCTTGTCTGCTGTGTCAACCATGCACAGAGGCCTGTATGCGGATGGAGACTCCGGGTTTCCCTTATTTTTGCTGATAAGTACAAGTCTTTGGATTTTCCAACACTAAGGGAAAATTCCTTCAGCTAGACAGCAGTTGTACATTTTTAAAAGTAATTGGGAACAGGATTGTGCGATTTGTTTCAATGCTTCCACCGGTATGCCATCTGACCCGGGAGCTTTTATGTTTTTCAGCGCGTTAGATGCAATAACGAGTTCTTATTCGTTGAACGGTGGTATTTCTTGTTGCTGCAGCCTAGGGGTGCAGGGCTGCTTGATGGGATGTGTTGGGAAAAGTGGTTTCGCAATTTGATTTATCTTTTCTGGGCTAAAATCTTCTACAGGCTTTTGAATTACAAACTTTTTCATAACGATCTTTTAGCCTAGTCCCCAGGTATCGTTGTTGATATCATGTCGCAACTCTTCCCATTTTCGTTTCTTGCTCAGTTTGATGGCTCTCTTTAATTCGTGGCACGCTCTCCTGAATTCTTCAACATCACTCTCACTATTTTCATTTTGGCTTCTTCTGCCTCTTGTCACTTTTTTCGTCTCAGGCATAGAGATTTTTTGCGAAGTTCAGCTATCTCTTCCGACCACCAGTAGACAGGCTTCTCTCTTCTATTTGATTATATCTTTCTGGGCATTGGAGCGTCGCATTCCAGACGAGTGAGTTGCTCAGCTGTTCCAAGCGATTGTAGCACAATGTCCTACTCATCATCAATTCTGCTCCTCAAGACATCGACGTTGAGCATGTTGAAGCTCCATCCGCCAGGTTGGTTTGCCTCACGGTTAGCGCTTTGGCGATTTTCTGCAATGTCGATATTGATGAGCGCTACCTGTGTAGTCTTCGATGACCCTCCAGTTCCTTATTTTGGACATCAAGCTTTCAGTGGCGAAGGTTATGTCTGGTATGGTCCCTCTTTGCCTTGCTCTTCTAAAAGTTGTGTTGTTTCCTGTATTAACTAAGCTAAGGCCGCTTCTCGCCGCCATTTCAAGTATTTGCCTTCCAAACTCCAAACTTATTAAGATTCTCTGACCATCAAGACATATCGAAAAGATAATTTTACAAGCTCTCGCTCACTTAAGCTTTGCTTCGAAAAGAACTGGCTTTATACATAAGTTGTTCGCTAAAAGTGCTTCCTTGAATTTTTCAACTCATTTAACCAATTTCTTAAAAAGCATTTGTTTAATCCTTGCTTCAAGTCAACTCTTTCAAAGACTTGACAACACTTTTCCCAAAGGTTGATCTTCGGATTTACGAATAGTTTCTACATAAAACACCCCGTTCTAGAAAGTTCGCTTCTTGAATTTTTTCACTCAAAGCGCTTTTCAAATGCTTATCACATGAATGCTTGAAAACACATATACGTATCAAAGCATCTTCATCAACCGTCATTAAACTCCGTAGGGGTTTTTCCTTTAAATCTGGAAAGTAATTCCCTTCCCTTGAAAAAGGTAAAAATTACATCCAACAACGACGGCGACGTAGAGTTATCTTTGCCAAGAGTTGCTTTGCACTTTGAACATCATCACTCAATAAATTGCACTTAAAAGTCAATTCCATTAATGAACCCAATATACATGCCAAGAACATACCAAAGTATTCAGCTACAAGCCATCATCGTCAGTGATTCTGTTTGAATTAAAATTTAATTACGCTCTGGCTTGCTGTTGTATAAAATCGTATAAAACACTTTCGTTATACGAAAGACAACAACAAGGGAGAACAGAACTGAACAAAAGTGAGTTTCTGCATTTTTAAATCCTTAGAGCGCAATATACAACAATGAGCAATCACTTCAGTTCTTCAATCATTTGCCAGGGTAAGCGAGCAACACAGGAAGATTGACCATACGAAGAGAAAACTTAAAAATTTTCCTGCAATCTCAATTTGCAAAATGGCTTGTGGCCAGTGCCAGAATCATCGACAAAGTGATTTCCCTTGTTCATTTCATATACACTAACCCAACCATTTTCCTTCTTGCTTTGGTTTTTTTCTTATTTTTAATTTTTTTTTCCTGCTTTTTCTACGTTTCAGAGGGTGCCAATGGCGATGGAATGGCCGTAGTCTCATCATTGCGCTCCTTCGACCGTGAACAGCAAAAGGAATACCTAATCCCTATTGTGATTAAGGACCATGGCAGTCCGGCTATGACTGGAACAAGCACACTGACTGTCGTTATTGGTGATGTGAATGATAACAAGATGCAGCCAGGCTCTAAGGACATTTTTGTTTATAACTACCAGGGACAATCGCCTGACACTCAGGTTGGACGTGTGTACGTTTATGATTTGGATGACTGGGATTTGCCAGACAAAAAGTTTTATTGGGAAGCTCAGGAGCATCCTCGATTCAAGCTGGACGAGGACTCTGGCATGGTGACAATGCGAGCAGGTACTCGCGAAGGACGCTATCACTTACGATTTAAGGTCTACGACAGGAAACATACTCAAACTGATGTCCCGGCTAATATAACAGTTACGGTACGTGAAATCCCCCATGAGGCAGTCATCAATTCGGGCTCGGTACGGATATCTGGCATATCCGACGAGGACTTCATTCGTGTGTGGAATTATCGGACACAAAGTCTGTCACGCAGCAAGTTGGATAGGTTCCGTGATAAGTTGGCGGACCTTCTTAATACCGACCGCGAGAATGTAGATATCTTTAGTGTGCAACTGAAGAGACGTCATCCTCCGCTAACTGACGTCCGTTTCTCGGCTCATGGATCGCCCTACTACAAACCTGTACGACTAAATGGCATAGTATTGATGCACAGGGAAGAGATTGAAAAGGACGTCGGAATCAACATCACTATGGTTGGTATTGACGAATGCCTGTATGAGAACCAAATGTGTGAGGGTTCATGCACGAATACTCTGGATATCAGCACACTCCCCTACATGGTAAATGCCAATAAAACCTCACTGGTGGGTGTTCGAGTCGACACTTTGGCTGAATGCACATGTGGAGCAAGGAACTTCAGTAAGGGTGAGTCATGCCGCAACACCCCATGTTATAACGGAGGTCGATGCATTGAAACACGCTACGGTCCACATTGCTCCTGCCCGGCCGGCTATGCAGGTCCCCGGTGTCAACAAACAACGAGAAGCTTCCGTGGCAATGGGTGGGCTTGGTATCCGCCGCTTGAGATGTGCGATGAATCACATTTGAGTCTGGAGTTCATCACTCGCAAACCGGATGGCTTGATTTTATACAATGGTCCGATAGTGCCACCGGAACGAGATGAGATGCTGATATCGGATTTCGTTTCACTCGAACTGGAGCGTGGTTTCCCACGATTGCTTATTGACTTTGGTTCAGGAACTCTCGAGCTGCGGGTTAAAACGAAAAAAACACTTGACGATGGTGAATGGCATCGTGTGGACCTCTTCTGGGATACCGAGAACATCCGGATGGTGGTGGACTATTGCAAATCAGCTGAAGTTACTGAAATGGAGGATGGTACACCACCGGAATTCGATGATATGTCGTGCCAAGCACGTGGTCTGATTCCACCTTTCAGTGAGTACTTGAATGTGAATGCTCCATTGCAGGTGGGAGGGTTGTATCGGGAGCAGTTTGACCAGTCGCTGTACTTCTGGCGCTACGCACCAACAGCTAAAGGTTTCGATGGGTGTATTCGCAATGTCGTGCACAACAGTAAACTATATGACTTGGCTCATCCGGGTCTTTCACGAAATAGCGTCGCTGGTTGTCCTCAGACAGAGGAGGTTTGCGCTCAGAGTGAGCAGACAGCACGCTGTTGGGAGCACGGCAACTGTGTTGGAAGTTTAAGTGAGGCTCGATGCCAATGCCGCCCAGGATGGACCGGACCTGCATGTAATATTCCCACAATACCAACGACCTTCAAACAACAGAGCTACGTCAAGTATGCTTTGAGCTTCGAACCAGACCGCTACAGTACACAGATTCAGTTGAGATTCCGTACAAGAGAACAACACGGTGAACTTTTCCGTGTGAGTGACCAACATAATCGAGAATACGGAATTCTGGAGATCAAAGAAGCCCGCCTGCATTTCCGTTATAATTTGAACTCTCTACGGACAGAGGAGCGGGACCTCTGGCTGAATGCAATTACCGTCGATGACGGACAATGGCACGTGGTGCGTATCAATCGATACGGATCAGCGGCAACCCTCGAACTCGATGGAGGCGAAGGTCGACGATACAACGAAACCTTTGTTTTCGATGGGCATCAATGGCTGCTCGTTGACAAACAGGAAGGCGTATACGCTGGCGGAAAGGCTGAATACACCGGTGTGAGAACGTTCGAGGTGTATGCTGACTACCAAAAGAGCTGCTTGGATGATATCAGGTGGGAATATTCAAAAATGATTTATGTACGCTTCTCTATAATAGAATGTTTTATAATTGACAGGTTGGAAGGAAAGCATCTGCCGTTGCCACCAGCCATGAACGGCACTCAATGGGGTCAGGCCACTATGGCAAGGAACTTGGAGAAGAATTGTCCATCGAACAAGCCATGCTCGAATGTTATTTGCCCCGATCCGTTCGAGTGTGTGGATTTGTGGAATGAATACGAGTGCACGTAAGTACTTTTGTTTTTCTCTTCTGTTGCTTCGATGTCATCCTGTCTTAAAGATATTTCGAAGGGGAATCCTTCACTCATTCATACATTCCTGAAATATATCCTTTTCCCTCAAGGCATGGGGCTAACTTTCAATCGCCTGGAATGTGTGTTTGTGTATGGCACACTTTTCATCGACTTGACATGTGAAGAGACTTTGAATTATAGATGACGGTGGGTTGGAGTTCATCCATTTCCGGCGATTGCATTGTAAGCCCGAGTGCCTTAATCCATCTATCTTCATTCAGTTGGTTTTTTTTTTTTCAACTTTACTTACTTCTATGTTACTTTACTTTCTCTCTTTGTCTAAATACCCCTTTAAACAAGAACGAACACAACGAAATGAAATTTTGTAAATATATTCTTAGGCACACATTTCCCTTAGGAAGTCTGCTTTCATAATATCGTATGCTCGTATACGAGTATTAAAAGCAAATTAAAGGGCTCGATATCGACATCGACGGCGGCGTGCGTGAAAGCGTAAACCGCAGGATGTCGGAAGTCATTTTCTGCATAAATTATTATCTAACAGATACACAAATTTGAACACAAAATACACGATACAACACAAAATGCTTCCGCATTTGGCATATCTGAGCGATGCGATGGTGTAACGATAAAACAATTAGCCCGTTTTGATAAGAGATGTTTAGTAGTCGTCGCTCGTTCGGAAGGAGAACTTTTCTTTTCATGGGGTGTGGTATGGCATCAATAAGTCAATTGTGGAATGAACTTTATCCAAAAAAAAGAACATCATTTGTGTATACGAATTTGGTTGGTGGTTTTGTGATTAAATCCTTGAAAAGAAGGACTGTCTTCGGCTTATGTGTGTGGGTTTGTGTGGGGTGTATTGTGTTTGAACTCAGCCTTGTTTGGTTTTATAAAATAACCGAATAAACCAGCGGTGATATGGCACATCGTATTCAGAACACGTACTTTGCTCTGAATTAAGACTTCGATGGGGTTTCAAATGGACGTATATCAAACTAATGGAATCCTTGCCCGTCGGGTTTAACTTTATAGAGAAGCTTTGATGTGCTTTTCAAAGGGTCTGTGTTTTACGTGTTGTAGAGTGTGCTACTTCGATAACCGGAAGGTCATTCGTTTAAAAAATTAAAGGAAGGTAAACACAACCATGAAAGTACTTCGAATAAAAAAAGAATTTTTTTTTTTTTCTCTTCTTTGTCACTACCACGAACCGAAGCGGATATTTTGGCTAAAGCACGTTTTTATTGTCCGCACGATTTGGTAGAGTATATTTTATTGTCTTGTATAGCAAATTTAAGAGCGCGAGGGCTATAACGTATAAATATGCTGGTCTGTTAGGGACAATAAAAATCAGCCACACCTGTAGGCAGTTAAATGTAGTAAGTTGAAAGGTCGAAATGCGGTTTTAGGTTTTTTTTTCTTCTTTGGGAAATCTATTTGAGTAAGTTCAACAGGGAAAGAGATGAGGAGAGGGCCTTTAAAAATGAAACGCACACGTTGGAGTACGTATTGTCTATGGGAATACAATGGGCTTTTAAAATAGTCTCACAAAATTTGAGTACCAGAACGCATATTTAGATAAGTAACTAGGACTATACAATTTAGTTGAAGCTTATCCGTCTATAATGTTTTTCGGGGTCTCCAATAAGGAATTGACAGCTTTTTCAAAACGCAAACCATTTGAGGTATTTCAAAAACTTTATTATCGACAAAACGCTTATGTGAATGAAAGTCGACTTCCTTCGTTTTTTCATATGGTCACCGCGGGCAAGTTTGTAGCGGTCGTTTCGTTGAAACTAATTTTCGATGACTCGGCCACACATTTCGACCAAAACGGCTGCTATTTCGCGTTCAATGTTGGCTTTAAACTCTTCCAACGTCACGTCGTCATAGGTTTGTTGGCATAAACTAATGAGTAAAAGTAGCCTCTAATTTTCTTAGACGCGTTGAATTGCACTAACGAGGCGGCATAGTCGACTGGTGCATTTCTTGAGATAACACGCTCATCAATCTAACTTTTTAATAAATCAATTGCAGGTGTTGGGTGGCTTGTGGCTTCTGGCACCACTTGTCCAAGTCGATGTCTTCTAATTCGGGTCAAAAATAATCTTTAATCATGCCCCGATAACGCTTTCTATTCACAGCAACATGACGATCGTTTTCGTCGACGAAAACAATGGCCAAAAAACGCCGGCATGCAAAAGGCACCTTACTGCTTTTCCAACTCATTCAACCAAGAACGAGCTTCGTTACTGAAGATATTTTTGCGATGAAATTTATCATCTTGACCTATCTTCTCCCGAGCTCAATCGGAGAACGTGAATATGTAGGTCTCTTCAAATGCCTCATCGGCTTCAATTCTTGAGTCAGTTTGATCTTGTTTGGTAGTTAACCAAGGTCCTTACGTAAAGAACACCATAGTGGTCTGAGCGATGCCGAGTCCTTAAGAACGCACTGGACTTTACTAATGTGGATCGTTTGCTATGGACAATGCTTGAACGGCAGCGACATTTTCGGCACCTCGACGAACCCAACGAATATGACTGCGAAGACTCAAATTTTCGGACTAAGTTTGTTATTGCCTGTCTACTAGCCCGAGAATTACAACCGAAAATTGGGGTTAACACTTTTGAAATTGCGGCCAACGACTTCGAATTTCGTAAGAAAATTTTTATAATTTGTAGACGTTACTTTTTGGTGTGAAAATGTTGTGTTTACTGAGTAAATTGACTACAACTGTTCGATGACTAGTAAAGGGTACTTGGTAGATCATACACAGATCAATGAGGATATTTTTTATTCTTATCCTTTGCTTTTGGTTTCAGTAAAGTTGTTATAAATCATAAATAGAGAGAACTTAGAATGCAAAAAAACAGGAACACAAATAGATATCATTCCACCCTGATTTAGGTTGTTGTGGGAAGCGCTTTGTCTTTATTGAACATTGCATTTGAAGAATTACTTTTAAGTTTGAAGTTTATCCAGCTAAATATGCTTTTGTTTTATCTTAGAGCGAATCTAAGTGTTGCAGTTTCAAAGCAAAGAGATGAATATGAAGCGAAAAGAAAAACCAATCAGAGCTGATCTCGAACGAGTTCATTAACGTATCTCTTTATTGACATAAGTGGTGGGTTCTCAGAATCACATTCAACTTCCAAATCTTTTTGATTTTCAGTTTGCATTATTTGAACCGATAACTTCAGATTTTCTTCATTTTTCCACACGCTAATTCGCTCGTTTGTTAACTAACTAAACAGCTTTCTGAATTTATTTCAGACCGGCTATGACATCACAATGGACCTAATATTGGTCTAAGTGTGTCAGTTGTTTTCCTGACATCCATTTAAACCTAACCTTACGGTTATGAAAAGTTGACGCTGTTTTTGTGACGACCCATTGTAAAAAATAGCGTTCTAGCTTTTCTTGTGTGGTCTGGTTTTAAAAGTAGTCAAGCACAGTTTAAATTACAGTTAGCCTCAGAAATTGACTTTCAGAATTCAGGCTCTGAACGCCAGATTTTAAGACGACTATCTGTATCTTCTAAAATCTAGATGCTAAAAAAGGTGTTTCAAAACCTGAAAAATTTGATAAAAGTTAATAGACGATAGTAAAATAGTTATCCTTTAATCGCTGAAAGCTAAATTACATGAAGCAATTTTTTGACGATTCAATCGATTGTAGACGATTGCACGACAATGATCTAAAAAGTTACGTAATCCAGGTCCAAATTTACTAAAACAACACGAAAACCTTACGATTCTCAAATATAAAATCGATAAGGAGAACAACAAAAGACTCCATCCAACCAGGCCCCTTATAACGAATTACGATACCCAGAAAAACTCCTTCTTTATCGTAACTTAGCGTTAACTTTTGGGGTTCGTTTTATTATCGTTTTGACATTTTCATTATTTCGTTCTCGTAATTCTTAAACGTTTTATGTATTGTTTTTTTCTACCTCTAATTTCGTAATTGGTAATACAATTTGACCAAGTATTTAAATATACAGTGAGTGTGATTCCCTTTAAAAGGTCATTCATCTGTCGGTTTCGAAAGTAAATCTGTGCATTGTAATGCGTGGGGAAAATTGAGTTCGGTAAAGCATTCAACATCCGGGAAGAGACGCTAAAATATAAATATCTGTACTTAAAGTTGGGCTGAAGGAAGAACTGATGAACATTCCTTACTAGACGGGTACTGCGCGGCTAAATTGTTTAAGGGAAGGAATGCAACTGCTTTGCTAGAGCAAAGTAAAAATTGCGATAAAAAAGAGAGAGATATGAAACGTTACGACGATGTTCCAGGGAATCAATTGAATCTACAATTGATTTGTCACCTTTTAATTTGTAAGCTCTTTTTCGAACTCTGACAAGCTGACGCAATGATTTTTGAGCACCTACCCAAACATTGGAAATATACTCCAGTTTGGGAAGTATGTAGGGTGTAGGCCTTATAAATTGTATCTAGATCAGAGGGGAGAAAAATTTGACAGCAAACTGTGCTGCTCGCAGATCTGCTTTGTCGATGGAGTTGACATAAGGATATTCATTGAAGACGAGCGTACAAAAGACCAAAAGTTTTTACTTCCTTTTGGACACAATAGTATTTTTTGGCTTACCTTCCGGTCATTTGGTCTTCTGTATATGACCTTTGTGTCATACCGGTAGATTTTTCGTTTTCCGTCACAGTAAAAAGATAAAAAGTCTCAAAGAGGACTGTGTGGCAATATGAGAAAGCTAATTGGGGCAGTTCAATAATTTCTTTCCAAATTTAAACTGATCATTGTGCTTTCTCGACGGTAACGCTGATCAGCAGATATGATATCTAAAGTAATTCTCAACGAAATAACTAACTTTGTTCCGCTTAGATCAAAGAGCATCATCCCCAAAAGAATTAATGGTTCGATTCGAGCGGTAAAGGGATGATTAGGGAAAAAGAAAAACAGAAATAAGTTTAAGCGCACCAGGAACGTGCCTAGAAGTGATGATACTGTAACCCTATATTTTTCCGGATGAGAGAAGAGAAACAGATCTAATTTGTTAAATGATTTAACTCAGCGAAGATCTCAACATACTTACCTCCGGGTGTTGTCTTTCTGAACATTGTTTGTCAGACCATTGTATTAACTTTTTCATTCAGGACAATTGTTATATTGCTGTGGCGTTCTTTTGGAGGATGAATGGTATTTAAAATGTATGCGTATCGGGTAATGCGTATGCAGTTTTGTTAAAACAGTTTTCCATTATAGTGCAAACGAAAAACATTGAATTGTGATACTTAAAAAAAACGATAGAAGATAAAGTTCGGAAATGCAAAAGGAACTGAGCTTTCTGATTTCAAATTCAAGTCAAAAAAGTCATTAGAATTGAAAATTCCTGGGGCACTTTGTGTTTGAAGTGTTAAATGCTGTATGCAAAATCCCGTAAAACCACAGTACTGCAACGTAATTCTTCAAAATTATCTTCGCACGGCAATGACAATCACAAAAAAATCAACGTTAAGTGTTAATCTTTATACGTAAAGCTTAAAAATATTATTTAAAAACATGCATTTCAGTAACCAAAGTTTAACAATTCATCCCAACGTTTTATCCTCGAGGTTTGTTTGTTTTCCACGAAAAATAAAGCCCGTTGTTATTAATGCCTGCTAATGTATAATGAAAAAATATTTATTTTTGTTTAAAAAAAAAAACAAAATTAAATATCATTTTGTGGAAAAGAATTATAGTTCCTGATTATCTGTCATTTTCACTTTGTTGACTTTTAATTTCCTTTTTCTTGGAATTTTTCGATTGGATAATTTCGACTCAAACAAAAATAAAATCCACAGATTAATTTCAACAGTCGGTCGTTTACTTATCGTTTTGACATTTTAATTGATTCATTCTCGTGATTCACACTGAAGTTTTTTTCTTGCCTCTGATTTCGTAAAATTCGTAATACCAGTTGAACAAGTATTTAAATATACTCGGGTCATAAAACCCCGCAGCCTAGGCTGAATGAGAGGAAACCTACCCACGTCCATTGTAGGTGCAGTGAGTGTGCTTCCCTAAATTAAAAGTTTATTCATTTGTCGGTTTCGAAATTAAAGTTGAACAAAACATACAAACGGATACTTTTTTGATTAAAATTTTATTTTTGGACCCAACCATGGGTCTTGTGAATAAAAAAAAACTAAATTTATTTTAAGAAGAAGCTTAAGTTAGTAAATCATACCTTTACCTAGAAGTCAAAACAAGAGAGAGGCAAAGCTACGGTGGTTTCACTGAGCCGGGGATTTCCTACTACAACACTTTTTTTGTGGCGTCAAAAGGTAGGCATATTAATTTTGTTATTGTCGATTGTTAAAGGGCAGCCCAATAGAACTTATTGATTCATTCGCCTAATGACTAAGTTTATGAGACCATTGTGTTAACATTTTCATTCAGGACGATTGTTATATTGCTGTGACGTTCTTTGGGAGGGTGAATGATCAAATATAAAATGTCTGCGGGTATCACGTATGCAGTTTTGGTAACAGTTTGCCTCTGCATTGAATACAAAGAAAAACAATTAATTGTGATGATGTGTGTCAAACAAGTCAATCGAAGTGAAAATTCCTGGGGCACTATGTGTTTGAAGTGTAAACTGCTGGATACAGAATCCTGTAAAACCGCAGGACTTCAACCATCAAAGTATACTCAACTCGAACTCAAACGTAGTTGTTCAAAATTATGTTCGCATGGCAATGACAGCCACAAAAAAAAATCAACGTTAAGTGTTAATCTTTATTCGTAAAGCTTAAAAAAATTTTATCCCAACGTTGTATCCTCGAGGTTTGTTTGTTTTCCACGAAAAATAAAGCCACACTTTGTTATTAATAACCGCCAATGTATAATTATGTTTTTTTGTAAAAAAAAAACAAAATTAAATATCATGTTGTGGAAAAGAATTATTGTTCCTGATTAACTGCCATTTTCACTTTGTTTTACGTGACTCTTAATTTCCTTTTCCTTGGAATTTTTCGATTGAATAATCGACTCAAACAAAAATAAAATTCACAGAATAATTTCAACATCAAAAAGACCGACGCGACGGTTGATGAATGTTTGAGTTGAATAAGTTCTGGATAAATTAGTGCGGCAATCATGATTTTTTTTGTTTGCCTCAAAAACTCCAAATATCAAAGAAAATTAAATTGAAATTCCCCGAAAGAGTTTACTCCTTCTCATCAACGATTTTGTCTTATTGATTTTAGTGAAAGGCAATTCGCTATGAAGTTGAACTTTGGAATTTATTTTCCTACAGTCGTCGTAAGTATACCCAAAGTTTTTTCGACAAAACGTCTTACTACTCACTGTTGAACCATAATTCATTTTTCATGTAGTAAACAGCAGGACATCGAAGCTGTTTATGGACATTGTCGTATTTAAGTTTGTACTGAAACACAGATGTTTCTTGCATCAAATATCGATGCACCGCCCACTCCTTTATGCAGAAGGCGTCATGGTAGTCCTTAAGATAGAAAATTCAAATTGTCATCGCCTATCGAAGCTACATTGTTCATTTTCTGTTCTTCCCAGCCATTGTTTGTCCATTATCCTTGTTTAAGTGTCAACGGTTATACAATGCAAAACAAAAACTTTGCCAGTTCTTCGTTTATTTTATTCTTTCTTTTTATATAAGGAAGCCTGCTACCGGGCTATTTTCTATTGTGTGCGCTTGTTCATTGTAGCACAATATCGCCTCCTGATGAAACCTGACTTTAGTGCTCCATTAGGTCAACATTCCGCGCTGTTATCATTCGGGTCTCCTCCCTTCGTTTTTATTTTGTTCCTTTTTTGTTAGGGTGAGAGATAAAAAGTGCAAATTCAGTTGGGAACTGTGAAGAGAATCACTTCTTTATTGTCATTTTAGACAAAGGAACACATAATAAAAAATAAAAAACAAACAAACACAAAACGGACGAAATGGTTTCCTGTGGCAAATGGTGTTGGCAGTTCTTGATGTTTGTGTGAAATTGCATTAAATAACAAAGTGATGAAACCTTCCCGTAGGCACTCCTTCTCCTATCCAAACACACATTTCAAAAATTCATTGGAGTTTTTTTTACCCATTGACGACTCGACTAACACTCGTTTTATCACAACTCTGTCAGTTTTGATTTAGTCATGAGAGTGTGTGAGCTTTGTCTGAATTCCCACTACGACTGTTGATACCTTCCTTTTTTTGTTTGATGTGTGCCTTTATCAAAATATTCAAATAAATTCCAAAACACTCACAAAAAGCTGTTACATAATTTCCAACAAAAAAAAACCACTTTATGTTACAATAAGCCTAACCTAATTGTGAAAGGACATCAGTTGACATTATTTTGTTAACCTTTTTTATACTCAAATGAGGGTATGCGTTGGGCTTTGCCGTATTGTGTGACAATTCAGGACATGCAGGATGTTTTAATGATAAAATCTTCCTGTCCGAATAGTGTTTTTTGCTTAATTACATTTCGTCTTTTTTTTCCTCCCTATTCCTATTTTGCCCTTCTTGTATTCGAAAAAAAAGATCAACAGCGAATGTTTCAATTTTTATTTTCGTTAAAAAATAAAAAGGATCAACCTTTTGCACATTCAATTTAAATAAAAAAAACTGTTTTCCTTTCTGACTCTTTCATCGACAAATATTACATTAAGTAAATGACGGAAGGTTTGCATAATAATGAGGTCGATATTGCGCGCTTTAGCGTAGTGTTTATTTAATGATTTTTTCAAGTTTTTTGTTTTTCCGGACTACATTTGTTGCTTCGCTAGTGTTAAGCCGTGTTCAACAGTAAATCAACTTGCAAGCAGGATTTTCTTCCTTTATTTAGTTTAAAGTTTGATTAGCAGAAGAGAAGTGATTTTAATGGACTTAAAACAGAAAAACAGTAGGTTACGTGACGTGCACTTAATTTAAAGTAGTTTTTGATTTGAATTAAGTTATCGACAAATACCTACTCGTTAGGTAAATTCCTTGGGGGACGTTCAATGAGAATCTATTCGAGATGTAGATTTTCGGTTGCGAAAGAAAAGCGATTAAATTTTGATGAAAATATCAAATCAATATTTGGTTTAGACTGGCCATTGAGTGTGGAAAACAATATCATTTCAATGGCCGCCAGCTTGCGAATTTTTTGTAGCACTTTTCGCACATTTCTGTTTATATCAGCCTATCACTTGAGTTATGATGGTTTTTATAGCGCCTAGAGCTCGGTAATTATTCCCAATATTTTCATTGTGACGCTGACATTACTTACGACATCAGCAACGCTTTCACTCGTTTCAAATTGCTTTACAATTTTACCGACTGCTTGCGTAGTCCGTCGATTATGTCAACCATAATCATTGCGTACGTGTAATGCGCGGTGAGTGGTCCTTCGTGTAAATTGCACAGAAGTACAATCCATGCAGAGGTAAATATTTGACGGCCTACAAAAAAAAAACACTACATGTCATACGACTGCACAGACTTGGCCAAACCTGGTTCTAAAACGCTCTTACTTACCTTATTAGGTGGTCATTATAGTTCGGCTGAACCTGAGCCTCAACAATATCTTTCGATAGCGACTTCGTTTTCGCGCGAGCTCTCTTCAGTTTTACACACGAAGTCGGTTGAGATCTTCTGTCACTTGATTGCGCCACCAACCAACCTCTTTAGAGATTTCTCTGCAATTTGCTATCGAAAACCCGTCGAGCCGGAGCGTTGATGTCCATCCGCTCCACATGTCCTAGCCATCGTAGTCTCGCGATGCGTACACTTCTAGCTATGCCCATGTCTGTACAGCTCATATAGTTCGTTGTTGAATCATTTTCGCCAAATGTTGTTTTCACATACGGAACCGAAGATCACTCGGCGTATTATTATTTCGAAGCGGCTTAGAGTTTCCTCACCCGCTTTCGATACGATCCATGCTTCTGCCGTAAAGCTGGACTGGGATGATCAAGATCTTATGAAGAGTTCTTTGTTTTTCTAGAAAAGACTTTGTTTCTCAATTGCCTTTTATAACCCAAAGAAGCAGCGGTTGGCTGCGCCGTTAGATCTCCACATTGATGTTATTTTCCTTGTCTATAGCGGATCCTGTGTAGACGAAGTCTTGTAACATCTCGAAGTTATGTCGGTCTATTTTAACGTTTTGCATTGGATGTTCGTTTAATCTAAGCCGCACTCCCGAATGTGGAATGCTTTACCAGACTCTTCTGCTTTGCGATTCATAAAAGATGAAAAGGATTGTGCATCGGTGTCTTCTTTTGAATCCTCTCCTATGTTTTTCAATGTTCGGACTACGTTTATCCTCTTTGTGCGCGTTCATTATAAAAAATACTGCTTGAACCTAGCTCCGTAATCGGAGTCACAATCAGTGTTTTATCAAATCATTTCTGAAGAAATTTAATGGACGAGGAGAAGACAATCCCACACCTTTATCCTGCTCTCTCCCAAAGACGTAAACTACATTTGAAAGAGTTCTTTTTGAGTAATCCAAGTGATCTTATGAACATTGACATTCACTGTCTCCTTGGCTTTACTATACAAAATTTATAGCTTTCTATAATTTTGTATAGTAGTTCCTCTCATGTGTATGTTGTATTTTAATGGACCTTATAGCTGGGTGAAAGATACGAATAAAATTTTTGGCTAGTAGGACATGTGGGAATAAGTATAGCTCTTAAACAGGAAAGTTTATGAGCTTGGGAGGCTAACGGAAGTAAAGATGCTATGAGCCATAGCGAGCTATCCATTCCGCGGAGAATTTTCCGCTTCGTCGGCGTCGGATAAATTCTGGAAAAGAATTTCATTTGCTTTTAGCAGATTCACAAATAAAGTACTTGAACGCAATTCAAAGCAGTTCGCTCAGTGTTTTAAAATGATGTCGGGGAAAAACTCCGAAGAGCTGTTCGGAAGAATAACTTGAAGCAAAAAACCTTCGAATCGTGCAAAATCGGAGAATTTGCGATGGATACTTCGTGGCAAGTGACATCAGTTTGTTATCAGACTCAATTTTTGTTTGGGTATCAGCTGTAATTTAGTTTAAGAACAAATATGAACCTGCCTAAGCGATGCTCTTTAGATTTTTGTTTAAGTTTTCAGAAACAAACTGAGGGGATTCAGTTTCGTGATAGCAAGGGCACAGACGTCACTTTACAATTAAATACCAACTTAAAAGCGAGTAAAATGAGTAGCAAGGCAATGATTCTTTGCTTTTAAGTCGTTCAACCGTCTAGTGTCGATTGTATCGTCCAAAGATTGTTTCATGAAACTTTGCTTTAAATCATCTTTTGAATTTTGATAACTTTTTCAGATTATTATTGAACACATTTTTTCAGTACTTTATATTTATACGATAGTCGTATTTAAAGTTACGGAATCTTGGCCTTGATTTTTGAAAGGTATCAGCTTGGTGATGGGTATGAATATTCCAAGAGATTGCTAGTTGGAGACAATCATAACTTGTGCATCGGTACTAGCTTTGGAGTGGCTACCATCTTTTTGATTGAAAGTTGGAGATGAATTAGAGCTGGGAAAGAACTGTTCTCTTGAGAATAATTTTACTTATACTACTGCGATGATATGGGCTTGCTCGCGGGTATGAGTTTGGGTAAATTAGTTTAAGTATCGGTGCTGATATCACAGTGAATGCGTTTGTGGGATTAGGTAAAGTCTGTTTTTTTTTTAGACGTCTTTAGAGTGGAATCCATCTTTATTATGAAGATAAGGGTTTGCCATTAAAAATGATTTTGTGCAAGTGGCCACCACGGCTAGCTCGAATAAATTCCCGCCGACAGGCCCAATTTTTGATCACTTTTTGCTTCATTTGGGGTCAGCAACAACGCGCTAAATATTCTCTTCCAAGTCGTCAATTGTCTGCGTAGAATAGCCTCAAGCGTAAACCCCACAAAAAAAGTCCTACGGTGCTAAATCGCACTATCTTGGAGACCATGCTGCAGGCCCATATGACGCAAGATAATCCGCTCACCAAAGTTTCCTTTAACTGATTGTTTCATTGATTGTGTGGCATGTAGCGTCGCGCCTTCTTGTTGGAACCAAGGATCGTCTAATTTTCTTTTTAGCCAAAGAAAATTCATTTCGGTCTCTGAAACTCTCGTATAAAAATGGCATTTGGTGGTTATCCAGCGGAATATAATCCAAAAATTTATGAACGCTATGCTATGATCCAGCTCGCTATTATGGCACAGCTGATGTTCCTTTGGTCCAAACCAAGATGGGAGAAGTTGGTGCCTGGATTAGCCGTCGCAATAAGTCACCTTCAGTCGTCCAATCCAAGAGGGCTGACATTGCACCATTTTTCCAGTTGACTGCAACTTGTATGGTTTTTTTTTTTCTACACCATCAACTCCGGAAAGAGAACCACAGGAACTACAAGCACCAATACATTTCAATTCGGAAAAAAAAATCTATTGTTTTTTGCGAATGCAAATGGAATATTCATTTGTCGATTGATTGTTTTGGGGTAGACCTATTAATAGAAAATAAATAAATTACCACTAATTGAAAACATCAAAATCCTGAAATTCAAGCACGAAAAAGTCATTGATGAAGACTACCTATAGCGTTTCCCATTGACTGATAAATAACCATTGCTCTTTAGAGTTCCCCAACACATTATGGTCGCCTTAATTTTTGAAGAAATATGTATCGATGATTCCCCCTGCCCAACAAATGCGAAAAAAAATTTTCTTGTGAAAATCGTGATCGGTCGCCATTTCGTTTTGGGTCGTTCGATTTCAATTATTATACAAGTAGGATTTTGTAAGACAGCAAACCAAGATCCTTCCGCAGAAACTTCCATAAAGTGGATGGGCACAACTGCAATTGTTGCATGGACCACAGCAGCAGCGCCTTCGGCAAGCACTGTACAGCGTCTCTGAGGATGCACATTATCCATTGTTTAGTTTGTGCACAGAAATCCACAATCTGTCATCTTTTAAGGAGTAGGGTTAAAATTCTCTCAGAAAAAGACAAACTTCGCTCAAAGTAAAAAAAACCACTCGTACAAAAAAATTCACAGCAGGGCTTGAGAAAACTTCTGTTTGAAATTTGTTGTATTTGCTTTGACTGCGCTTGATTTCTGTCACATTTTGGTGGCTCTCTCTTGAGTACTCT
This sequence comes from Melanostoma mellinum, assembly GCA_914767635.1. Lineage (NCBI taxonomy): Eukaryota > Metazoa > Arthropoda > Insecta > Diptera > Syrphidae > Melanostoma > Melanostoma mellinum. The sequence continues at coordinate 37,471,010 of OU612060.1, read as the reverse complement.
TTTCTGTGCACAATCAATGCGCTGGAATAGGATAAGACTGATTTTCGGTGGTTTCGCTGCATTTCGTAATAATTTTCAGTAAAGAAACAAAGCTATCAACTCTGCTGGGCGATTAAGTCGACTCAGCGCGATACGTCGCGCGAACCGAATCATAATTTTGTTAATGAATTTGCTCCATTTGTAAACGTTGTTCCCAATTATGAAATGACAAACCAAACTGAGCATAAATCGAGTGACATCTTTCAAAAAAAACCAACTTCGACAAAACTATTGCCAGAATGAAAAACAAACGTCTAAAAAAACAAACTTTACATAAGGCAAGTCATTCCTCATAAAGACTTAAATTTGCTATGAACCAACCACTTTAGGAAAACGTTTCAAAATTACAGTTTCAAATTAAACTTTCTGCTTCCTTAATACGTTCATTCTAAGAAACCTCATTTCCCCTTCGTCTTTGTAAAGTTTGAAAAGGACTGTCACTTAACATTCCAACCGTATCCTCTCAAATATAAAATTTATTTTCCAATCAACATTTTCTATATCCTTTTTTAATTACTATTCAGGAATTAATATTAAAGCTTAAGAGTAAGCCTCCAGGTATCTTTTAGAGAAATTTCGTCATGGGACCCAACAGTTTCCTGAATAAATTCGAATAAAGCACAAATTTCCTTCTTAATCTCAGATAAAGGGCCAATGGAACAAACACAAACACACACACATATACAGTTTTACCTTCAGTATCTTGCAAAACTGTTGTCCATTTTAACATACCCATGGAAGATATTCAATTAAATCGCAATAACTCACCGAACAAAGAGTAAACACATTCAATTATGGTGTTCCAGAAAATTCAGAATGTTATCAAAGGAACTATCCACTCCCATACATAGGTATATCGATACGAGTATACCTGGTTATAGAATTGTCTACGTAGTAAAATATGCCAAAAGCTACTTAGGCAAGAGAATTAAGTTTCAATCAGATGTTTGCTCATGTGAAAGCAATTTATTTTCTTCAACATAACATATTTAAGAACAAATTTCAGAAACCAATTAAAGGCAACTCAACAAAACTACACATATATTCAGTACAGCAATAAAATAATAACAATATCCCCCCTTCATACGGCATCCCTTCCGGACAATATGGGACACAAATTACCCAGAATCAAAGGCCTTGCACCTGCAAAGTGAAGAAAATTATATAAATTTAGTTATGGATATTCTATGGTAAAACCTACACAAGGGATACATCTTCCAGAATTGGCTAAGACAAGCATATTCATTAATTCACGACTTTATTCCTGCCCATTGTCCTTGTTTTTGAATGGGATGATAAACCTATACACATACATATGTCTAAGTTATACTCATCTCTCTACTTCGTTTGCATGAGCTCATCCACTCACACACTCTCTCTCTCATTTTTGTTTTATATTTAATTTGAACCCTGTGTTTATGAAATAAATAAATAATCTTAATCTATCCTGAATGTTTAAATAAAATCCTTTGAAGACAAAATAAAATAAACCAACCCCCTTACCCCCCTATATATATATACATTAGTTGCGGCGAAGGACGAGTGATGTCGCCGGACGCCAAAGGTTGTATGGATCGTAACGAATGCTTAGACCTGCCTTGCTTAAACGGTGCTACGTGTATTAATTTGGAACCAAGACTACGTTACCGTTGCATCTGTCCCGATGGCTATTGGGGCGAGAATTGTGAACTCGTGCAAGAGGGCCAAACGTTAAAGATAAGCATGGGAGCCCTGGCAGCCATACTTGTCTGCTTACTAATTATACTAAGTGAGCATCCGATGATATTTAGAATTTACTGTGTAGATAAATGCGGCGCTCCTTGGGTTAAATTGTTTTCTTCTTTTATTTTCGTTCATAAAAAATTCGTTTTGCATTAAGTTAGCAAATTATATGTCTGCTTGAAAATTATATGCTCATTTAGTGTTAACGTTCACTGATAGAGTGACGCTCACCTTGTTGTCATTAATGTTTTTGGTTAAGTAAAGAATCGATTTGGTTTAACGAAGAGGTAGGTTGTGGCTTAAATAAATGTAATTATTATTTTTTTTTTTAACAAAAGAATTTACAATAAAAACCATGAGTACACTGAGTGCATTGAACCATAAAAGCTTTAATTGGAGATTCACTTATGCAAAAATGAGAACAATGTTTAACCAACGAAACAGATACCACACGTAAATGGTTCTTCGCCCTGCAGCTTGTAAATCAATTTGAGAGTAGTTCAGTTGAAAAGGTTTTTTATTTCTCGGTCGATTTATATTCAAACATCTCCTGGGGGCAGTTTCTGCTTTTCGCATTGACTTCGTGGTATAAAATGTGAGGTAAGGAGGGTGTGAGCCACCCGTCGGTTTTGACAACCATTTGAACGAACGCTTTTTCTCATTCAGCAAAATTTCTGTCTTTAAACAGGCCTGTTTGTACTCGTACAAGTAAATGGTTGTAAATGCACAACAAAAACAAGATAGACAGTTAGAAATTCTTGAAATATTTTTTTATGTTTAGTGACTGTTTGAGTAGTGCTTGGGTTCTATTATAGTGCCTCGAATGCAAAGAAACAAGAAGAGGGGTTTTGAACTTTGAATTTTTTCCATTACAGATGTGATAAGTTTTTTTAAACTTCGGTCCAGTTTTATAAATTCAATCGAAAGGTGAATTGTTTAAAAAAATGGAGCACTGTTGCTTGGAAAAAGTAAAATAGAGTTTCACCAACGAGCTCGTCTGTTCCCAGTACTTAGCGCTTTTTCTCAACCACACCTTGTGAGGAATGGAGGAGACCTACAATCTGTGTCAATTCCAAAGGGTTGAACAGCAAAGCGCCTTGTAATTCTTCCTGAAGACTCGCAACTTCCTCGCAATCTTGCAATTCTTCCGAAACACTTGCAACTTCCTCTCACTCAAAATATTGGGAGCCGATGTTATTTGCTTTACGAGTGGAAGAATACTGCTGTCAAGGGTGCCAGCGTCCCTTTTCTATATATGTAGAGTGAAACATCCTGGGGTTCTTAGGCTCAGATTTTCTTGGACATATTGAAAACAAATTGAAAAATTCCAAAGCAGTGTCAGTTTTTTGGGGTTTGGTAGAATAAAAACAAAAATAGGGTGGCGCAACAGAGCGGGGCCTAACGCATTTCTCACAACCATTGCTTTTGTGAGGGAATGGAAGGAACCTACACTTTTCTGCTCATTCTGAACGACAAATCAAAAAAGCACTTTTCATGGCAATGAATTTACTGTTGGAGGACTTGCCAATTCCTTGCGAAAGGAAATACCCGTGGAGAAAACGGTTTTGTTTCATTTGGAATTCGAACCACGAATCTCCCGGTGAACAGGCAGACACGCTGACCATCACAACAATGGTTTAGTAAATAAATACATCAATAGACTAACACATACTTTGGGGAGCCTTGGGGCCTGGCTCATTTCTCTCAAAAATATCTTGGTAAAGAAGTTGAGCTGGCCTAAAACAATTTGCCAATTCCAAACGGCTAGGTGAGAAAGCTCTTTTAATAGCCGCTAGATTAATCATAGAAGACTCGTCAATTCCTCAAGAAATGTGATACTCCTTTAGAAACAATTGAATGTTTCCAGAATTCCAACCATGAACTCGCACATGACAGGCAGACATGCTAACCACTACGCCAAGGGGCACCATGTTCTGGTTTGGTTTAATAAACTTTCAAAATACCAAGTTAGTGCTCCTTTTTTTTTGCATGCCTCCGCTTAATGCTTGTGTTGAGTTATACTCCCAGAGTCATATTTCACTACATCAGAATGTGGTGAATGCAAATCGCCTAGGATCTTCAATGATCTCTTAATGAATAAGTCTGTTGGATCTTTGATGCAAACGATGACAAAGCTCAATTTTCGTTCTTCGGGAATTTTCTTTCAGCCTAAGACTTCTTCGTTCTTCAAAAATCTAATCAGAATCAGAAATAAGCTGTGATTGGATCTACTCTGACTCTGATCATATGCAGATTGATCTTATGCCGGTGCCTTTATGAGGTACTAGTCCATCCTGAACAAAACAGATTTGTGCTACTTTTGCGACAGACTTCAGAGCGTGTTATGGCTCTTCTACGCTCTTTTAGTGCATTGAAATAGATCGATGAATTCACGGCTTTTACAGCTGGAAGGCAATATTCATTTAGTGTTGTTCTGGTTTGAACTTACTACGTGTGATGCCGAGTAAAGTAGAAATAAATTTCTAATGCAAGAATAAAAACAGATAATACCTAAAATCACACTCAAATTCGTTTCATCTCCTTAAATGGCTGAGTGCACCAGAACGATGAATTTGCAATAAGAAAAATTAAGAAGATTTTGTGAATAAAAACTATCCAAAAAGACTCTTTTATAGTCATTACTGCAACACAGTTAGTTCCGGAGGTTCCGGCTTGTATAGTGGATGCCAGGACGAAGAGGCAGAGAAGGGATCATTTCCTGTTCCTATTTTGAGTGCCGCTGCTTGGCCCACACTAGGAAAAAAGCCCTCACCTAGTTCGGAAGGTTCTTTTGACCTCTTTTATTTTGTCATATTTTCAACAAATTTATCAGCTGATTTCGAGTAGGTTTCACTGAAATCTACTTACGAAGGTTACATCATTTTGTTTGCCAAGTCGCGTAGTTTTCATGTAGGTTTGGTGTAGCTTTGAGTTAAACTCGTTTAAGTGCTTGTTAGAAACATAGTATAACAATAAATTCAGTTGTGTTCTTTCGTTTAAACTTCAGCTGAATATTTAGAAGTTTTATTTCATAACCGACACTACTCTGGAGTAGATTCAGCACAAGAGTGAAAACTCTACCAAATCAATTGTGACCAGCATTCGTAATTCACAATTGAAGTTCTCTTAGTTAAACTGCAGTTCGGTCTATACTCCGAAGCCGTGCTCGTCAATTTTTATATTTAAACTGATTTCCAGGGTTCTGTTGAAATTTCGTTTAATTTCTCACTGGAAAACTAAGTACAAATCGTTTTAGAAAATTAACTTAAGTTCAATTGAACGTTTAAGCGGGTATATAAGACCTTAGTTCAGTTCAACAAAGTACCAAATACCATTTTTCGAATGCTGGTTGTCATCGTAGAACATTGTTTGGACGTACTTCTTCATAAATTTGACTGCGTTTCCTTTTTGGCTGCAAAATGCTGCCATTGAACTGAAGACCAAAGCTTAAATAGCAATATACAGTCCTTCAAAAAAACTAAGTTCCACTGAATTAGTTTTTCGAGTGAAGTCTCAACCGAATGCTGAGTCTAATCTTTCACTGTGAAACGGACCAGAACTGATTTAAACGTGGTTAAACCGCAACACCAAGTCTTTCTTTTCAAATCCTATAAAAAAAATCGGCTTAGGAAATAATTTACTGTGGGTTTTTTGAAAGTCGTTTTTGAACTCATTTTTTTATGGTATTTGCAAAAAAGCCATTTACTTGGCCGAAGTGTTGAACCATATCGTTGAACAGGCCTGTTATTATCTTAATGACACTATTTTCTTACACGATGAGGAACTTTCTTAAGCAATCTGAAGTTGCATAAGATTTAAGTATTTTTCGAACCCCCTACCGAAAAATATTGAAAGTTCCTTGGTAGTGCTTCCAACATACAAATTCCCACCTAATCTTTATCTTTTCACTGTAGACCTTTAAAAAATTTTTGTTCAATAAAAGTTAAACTAAATTGAATATCAACGCCACCAAAAACACAAGCTGCATTTTTTATAAAACCAAAATCGATTCCGAACTCCTTAACATAATGACCCCATTAGCTATTTTATCACCACAACACCAAAACTAAATTATAGTTATGTGAATGTTTTACTCGTTAGCTGTTTAATTAACTTAGATGTTCCCTGTTTTGCATGCTTTCAGCAAATTTCCACATTCATTTTACTAACATACAATTTTCATGTATAAAATTGATAAGAAAAAATATTTAAAAAAAATTGTTTCAATTACTCATACCTACTTTAATGTTTAGCCAGCATAAATATTTGTTTTAGCATATTTTTTTTTTTGTTTAATGGAAAATCCAATTCTCATGTTCATTCTCGTATTCTCGTAATTTTTCATTCAATTAAAAGTCATTTCTCAAATTATAAATAAAAAAGAAATTCCTCATTGACGAAGCAAAACTTGCGTGTATAGAGAGAGAGTTGAAGAATTAAAAAGAATGAAAAGAAAAAATCACAAAAGGTACGTAACTTTATTTTTTAACGTGAAAATACTACGCATATACCGTCGCAAGCAAATATGGTTCTACACTTATTTTTTTTTTTTTATTGTTGGAGAAAACAACTGACTATTAATTAACAAATTGAAACTACCCCTTGTACTTAGGGGAGAAACTTGATTGAAAAGAGTGTGTTGTTTCCCAGAGGATATTTGAGAGCAAACGGATCAAAATTATTGTTTAGGATGCAATAAAAAGTTGTCTGCGCTTCCCTGCCAAGATTTTCTTTGGTTTTGTTTCCAAATTATTTTATAACTATTATCTTACTGTGTACAACTACTTTTTTTAAAATTTTATTTTGTTTCCTGAAAGTTCGTTCTTGATTTTTTCATTACAAAACTTGTCTTCCTATTTATCTCTCTCTCTCTCTCACTTTCTCTATTTCTGTCTTCTTATATCTATAACTTTCTTTCTATGATTTGTCATGTCATTATTCTTCGTCAACAAATAGAAGGATAAAATATCCGCCTTCTCTTCCTTCTAGTGTAGGGTGTCCAAGAAAACTCGTGTTTATTTTTTTGTTGAGAAAAAATACTCAATCTACCTCTATATACATAGGAAGGTACTGTGAGTGTTTTCCACTCGAATTTTAGGAATCTTGAAGACGTTTAGCTCCAAATGGATGTTAAAAAATTTGTAATTGTATGTACAGGGTGTCCAGAGAAAATTTATGTTTTCGAACTATTCGAACACTGCAGAAGTGAAACATCATAAAAGACGCGACTACTACGAAAGCCTCAATGACGGCAAAGATAATAGAAAATACTTGTTTTCTACCTTATTCTCTCAAAGACTGAATCATTTTTAAGAAGATTTATGTTTATTTTTTGTGTCAATTATTCGTTTCATCGAAAATTCAAGTCACAGAATGCCTAAGTCAATAATAAAGTGTGTTTTCTTAGACGCGTGGTTTTCAATAAAAAATAAAACGCATTCAATGTAATGTCATGGCCAAGAGTTGAGCTTTTTTTAAGAAAAGGGTTTGCAGTGGCCGCCGCGGCTGGTTAAAGCGAATACCCAACGAGAGGCCCGATTTTCGACCACTTTTGTCAGCATTTGGTTAAATATGTCAGCAACAACACCTTGAATAGTCTTTTCCAATGGGTCAATTTTTTTTGAGCTCATCTGCGTAGACTAGACATTTGGGGCCGTATGTCAGCAATACCGCGACGAATATTCTCTTCAAAGGCGTCAATTGTCTCGCATCTGTGTAACTTCGCAAAACCTCAAAAAAGTCCAACGATATAAAATCGCACAATCATGGTGGTAAAACTATGTAAAAATCGGAGTCAGGAGAGGTTTCGTTTCAAGACATTTTTCTTACACATATTATTTAGTGTTATAAATATGGGCTTACCACTATGTTTTAAAAATGATTTCAAGCTGCTGGCTCAAATAAATTCCCCCTAGAGCCCCAATTTTCGACCAGTTTTTTCAACATTTGGGCCGTTACTACACACTGACTGTTCTCTTACAATGCCTCAATCTTTTTTGGGCTCATCTGCGTTGACATTTGAGGCCGTATGTCAGCAATAACTCGCTCAATATTCTCTTCCAAGGCGTCAGACAAACGACTTCATATAACTCCACATAAAATAGTCTTGCGGTGTCAAATCGCCCGATTTTTGAGATAGTTCACAGGTTTTAAACTACAAATTATTAAAAATCGGCGTCAACAGTACAGCAATTTCGTTTCAAAACAATTTACTGAACGCACGCAGTGCCCAGTGGTCTTGTTTCTTCAATTCTTCCTCGACGGAATGGAATGGTAAACTAAACTGAGCATAAGTCAAACGACAGCTGTCGAAAAGGCTAACTCCGAAAAAAGCATTGCCATATTGAAAAACACACGTCTAAAAAAAACACCCCTTACTACATGCTTATTGATAGATTTTTGCAAAATTCTGACGCAAAAACTTGCCTGCCTATATATGTAAAATAGGCGTCGCGATGGTTTGTGAGATAGTCCAATCTTCTTACAATCTTATAACAAAGTTCAGTTGTAGATATAGACCTACCAACTATCCCACTAGAACCCAAACATTTTTTTCTACGGGCATCGCCTTTCGCAAGGAATTGCAGGTTCTCCACTTTCTCGATTAGCCGTTCGAAATCGGCAGAAAATTGTAGATCCCCTCCATTTCCTCACAAGGCATGGCTGTGAGAAATGGCTCCCTGGGCCTCCTGGTACCTGCCCACCCTATTCATATTTCATTTACTACCCCACAACATAAGGTGGATATAGTATACAGACAATACTTAGTAGACGATATTCGGACGCTACGGAAGCATCGCACAAAGAGAAGAATAAGAGTGTAATATAACGTGTGATGTTTGATGTATTCTATTTGATTCTCTTTTCGACTTAATCCAAAAACTTAACGTAATTGTGACGCATTTTCGTTTCATCGAGTTTCAAATCACAGCGATACTAAAGAAGTTTTACTCAAAAAACTTTTTTTTCTTACTCTTTTATGAAGAGGAGCTTTGCGTATCTTATTCTTTGAAAATAATCTTCAAAGCTCCCATCATCCAAAAACTCCCCATTCGATCGTGAACACTATTCGAAACGGTCCATCGTATATCGTACCACATTCAAGTTTTGTTTTACGGCTTTCATATTTTCGAAAGTCTTCGACGCGACGTTTGGCTGCGTCTTTGATGTGGTACATTTACGACTGAAGACATTGGTTGAACATTTAACAAACATAAAATATCTAAATTAAAACTTGGTCCGTCAATTAATCATTGAAAATAAAATCTTTAAGAATCGCCAGTTTTCTAAAACGTTTCTTTCTCGACCAATGTGACATTTATCAATAAATCCACACTGAAAAAGATTGAAATGAGAGTAAAAAAGTCCGGTCCAGCTTATAACTGCTCGTAATATTAACTTCTCGCAACAAAAATTTTCCACGGGGGACACCCTGTACTTACATTTTGTAAAATCTACCGAACTGTTTCACAAAAATTATGTCATCCGAAGTACTTTCGTTAACGTAAAAAGACAGTTCTTTACATTAAATAAGAGTAGAATTTTTCCTTCTCTGAAGGATGCCAGAATCTTCGTCTTCAGTCGACAGAATAAACTGACCTGACTGCCACTTGGCATTGTAGAACTCTTTTTTTGTTATATAACTTGAATCTCGACTTAATTTTCGTACGCGAATGTTTGTTCAATAAAAGTTAAACTAAATTGAATATCAACGCCACCAAAAACACAAGCTGCATTTTTTATAAAACCAAAATCGATTCCGAACTCCTTAACATAATGACCCCATTAGCTATTTTATCACCACAACACCAAAACTAAATTATAGTTATGTGAATGTTTTACTCGTTAGCTGTTTAATTAACTTAGATGTTCCCTGTTTTGCATGCTTTCAGCAAATTTCCACATTCATTTTACTAACATACAATTTTCATGTATAAAATTGATAAGAAAAAATATTTAAAAAAAATTGTTTCAATTACTCATACCTACTTTAATGTTTAGCCAGCATAAATATTTGTTTTAGCATATTTTTTTTTTTGTTTAATGGAAAATCCAATTCTCATGTTCATTCTCGTATTCTCGTAATTTTTCATTCAATTAAAAGTCATTTCTCAAATTATAAATAAAAAAGAAATTCCTCATTGACGAAGCAAAACTTGCGTGTATAGAGAGAGAGTTGAAGAATTAAAAAGAATGAAAAGAAAAAATCACAAAAGGTACGTAACTTTATTTTTTAACGTGAAAATACTACGCATATACCGTCGCAAGCAAATATGGTTCTACACTTATTTTTTTTTTTTTATTGTTGGAGAAAACAACTGACTATTAATTAACAAATTGAAACTACCCCTTGTACTTAGGGGAGAAACTTGATTGAAAAGAGTGTGTTGTTTCCCAGAGGATATTTGAGAGCAAACGGATCAAAATTATTGTTTAGGATGCAATAAAAAGTTGTCTGCGCTTCCCTGCCAAGATTTTCTTTGGTTTTGTTTCCAAATTATTTTATAACTATTATCTTACTGTGTACAACTACTTTTTTTAAAATTTTATTTTGTTTCCTGAAAGTTCGTTCTTGATTTTTTCATTACAAAACTTGTCTTCCTATTTATCTCTCTCTCTCTCTCACTTTCTCTATTTCTGTCTTCTTATATCTATAACTTTCTTTCTATGATTTGTCATGTCATTATTCTTCGTCAACAAATAGAAGGATAAAATATCCGCCTTCTCTTCCTTCTAGTGTAGGGTGTCCAAGAAAACTCGTGTTTATTTTTTTGTTGAGAAAAAATACTCAATCTACCTCTATATACATAGGAAGGTACTGTGAGTGTTTTCCACTCGAATTTTAGGAATCTTGAAGACGTTTAGCTCCAAATGGATGTTAAAAAATTTGTAATTGTATGTACAGGGTGTCCAGAGAAAATTTATGTTTTCGAACTATTCGAACACTGCAGAAGTGAAACATCATAAAAGACGCGACTACTACGAAAGCCTCAATGACGGCAAAGATAATAGAAAATACTTGTTTTCTACCTTATTCTCTCAAAGACTGAATCATTTTTAAGAAGATTTATGTTTATTTTTTGTGTCAATTATTCGTTTCATCGAAAATTCAAGTCACAGAATGCCTAAGTCAATAATAAAGTGTGTTTTCTTAGACGCGTGGTTTTCAATAAAAAATAAAACGCATTCAATGTAATGTCATGGCCAAGAGTTGAGCTTTTTTTAAGAAAAGGGTTTGCAGTGGCCGCCGCGGCTGGTTAAAGCGAATACCCAACGAGAGGCCCGATTTTCGACCACTTTTGTCAGCATTTGGTTAAATATGTCAGCAACAACACCTTGAATAGTCTTTTCCAATGGGTCAATTTTTTTTGAGCTCATCTGCGTAGACTAGACATTTGGGGCCGTATGTCAGCAATACCGCGACGAATATTCTCTTCAAAGGCGTCAATTGTCTCGCATCTGTGTAACTTCGCAAAACCTCAAAAAAGTCCAACGATATAAAATCGCACAATCATGGTGGTAAAACTATGTAAAAATCGGAGTCAGGAGAGGTTTCGTTTCAAGACATTTTTCTTACACATATTATTTAGTGTTATAAATATGGGCTTACCACTATGTTTTAAAAATGATTTCAAGCTGCTGGCTCAAATAAATTCCCCCTAGAGCCCCAATTTTCGACCAGTTTTTTCAACATTTGGGCCGTTACTACACACTGACTGTTCTCTTACAATGCCTCAATCTTTTTTGGGCTCATCTGCGTTGACATTTGAGGCCGTATGTCAGCAATAACTCGCTCAATATTCTCTTCCAAGGCGTCAGACAAACGACTTCATATAACTCCACATAAAATAGTCTTGCGGTGTCAAATCGCCCGATTTTTGAGATAGTTCACAGGTTTTAAACTACAAATTATTAAAAATCGGCGTCAACAGTACAGCAATTTCGTTTCAAAACAATTTACTGAACGCACGCAGTGCCCAGTGGTCTTGTTTCTTCAATTCTTCCTCGACGGAATGGAATGGTAAACTAAACTGAGCATAAGTCAAACGACAGCTGTCGAAAAGGCTAACTCCGAAAAAAGCATTGCCATATTGAAAAACACACGTCTAAAAAAAACACCCCTTACTACATGCTTATTGATAGATTTTTGCAAAATTCTGACGCAAAAACTTGCCTGCCTATATATGTAAAATAGGCGTCGCGATGGTTTGTGAGATAGTCCAATCTTCTTACAATCTTATAACAAAGTTCAGTTGTAGATATAGACCTACCAACTATCCCACTAGAACCCAAACATTTTTTTCTACGGGCATCGCCTTTCGCAAGGAATTGCAGGTTCTCCACTTTCTCGATTAGCCGTTCGAAATCGGCAGAAAATTGTAGATCCCCTCCATTTCCTCACAAGGCATGGCTGTGAGAAATGGCTCCCTGGGCCTCCTGGTACCTGCCCACCCTATTCATATTTCATTTACTACCCCACAACATAAGGTGGATATAGTATACAGACAATACTTAGTAGACGATATTCGGACGCTACGGAAGCATCGCACAAAGAGAAGAATAAGAGTGTAATATAACGTGTGATGTTTGATGTATTCTATTTGATTCTCTTTTCGACTTAATCCAAAAACTTAACGTAATTGTGACGCATTTTCGTTTCATCGAGTTTCAAATCACAGCGATACTAAAGAAGTTTTACTCAAAAAACTTTTTTTTCTTACTCTTTTATGAAGAGGAGCTTTGCGTATCTTATTCTTTGAAAATAATCTTCAAAGCTCCCATCATCCAAAAACTCCCCATTCGATCGTGAACACTATTCGAAACGGTCCATCGTATATCGTACCACATTCAAGTTTTGTTTTACGGCTTTCATATTTTCGAAAGTCTTCGACGCGACGTTTGGCTGCGTCTTTGATGTGGTACATTTACGACTGAAGACATTGGTTGAACATTTAACAAACATAAAATATCTAAATTAAAACTTGGTCCGTCAATTAATCATTGAAAATAAAATCTTTAAGAATCGCCAGTTTTCTAAAACGTTTCTTTCTCGACCAATGTGACATTTATCAATAAATCCACACTGAAAAAGATTGAAATGAGAGTAAAAAAGTCCGGTCCAGCTTATAACTGCTCGTAATATTAACTTCTCGCAACAAAAATTTTCCACGGGGGACACCCTGTACTTACATTTTGTAAAATCTACCGAACTGTTTCACAAAAATTATGTCATCCGAAGTACTTTCGTTAACGTAAAAAGACAGTTCTTTACATTAAATAAGAGTAGAATTTTTCCTTCTCTGAAGGATGCCAGAATCTTCGTCTTCAGTCGACAGAATAAACTGACCTGACTGCCACTTGGCATTGTAGAACTCTTTTTTTGTTATATAACTTGAATCTCGACTTAATTTTCGTACGCGAATGTCATCAAATCTAAAGAAACAATCTTGGACACCCTTTATAAAAAAAAAAAAAATCTCCCGAATCTCTATTTCAAAAAAAAAAAGAAGAAAAAAAACGAAAAACTATGATTCCTATTCAAACCATTTAGATGTCCTGCTGGTTACAAAATCTCTGGCAGTCAATGCATTAACGATAACGAATGCTCACTGTTTCCTTGTCGCAACGGTGGCAGATGTCGTGATCATAATCCGCCAAAAAAATACGAATGCCTTTGTCCAATGGGCTATACAGGAATGCATTGTGAATTGGAACTCCTTGCTTCTGGAGTGCTGACACCGTCTCGAGATTTTATTATAGCACTTGTCCTTAGTTCCAGTACACTGATACGTGAGTAAATATTTTGTTTTTTTCTTGCATTTTGTTTTTTTTTTATTCTTAAGTTTTTCATATTTTTAATTAACTGAATAATGTGTACAGTTTAGTAAGGGCTATTTGTATTTATTTTGGTGTGTTGGTTTGTATTTGTTTGTACCTGTATGCACATATATATTTTTATAACTAACAAATGGGACGGGTAAGTACTCATCATCACCATGGATACATTTGTATCTCTACTCGTTGTTTGATTTCAATTATTCTTTTGAAGCATATAAAACATATTCGTGTATCAATTAGGAGTGGTAAGTAAACAAATATTTAGAATAATTATTTTCAATTCACAGCTTTGATTACCCACAAATAGTTTCCACCAATTAAGTGCAAAAACAAATTTCACCACCGAGAGTTTTAATATAATAAAAAGTGCCCACAGGCAAGTGAATTGAAAATGACAAAACAAAAACTCAAATATGTTTCAGGTAAAAATTCATAGTCAGTTCATAACAGTTGCATCCTGCAAAGTACTAGGTATTTTTTAATTAAAAAAAATTTTCTAGAGCAGAAAATGTAACAGTGATGTTTATGTAGTCAGTGTAAGATATTTTCATTGTCCATGCGAATGGAATACAAATCAGTTTATTTTTTTTACAAAAGTTTTGTATAAATGCTGTGAGTCAGGCTTCTTTGACCGGAGTTGTGATTATTATTCATACGAGTTTGGTTTTTTGCCAGGAAATAAAAACATAAAGCTTTAAATACTACGTTAACTGTTCACAGGAGTTCCAATTTTACATTTTTCCGTTCTTTTTTAATGAAAGTAATCAAATTTGTCTTAACAATCGGGTATAAAAAACTGCATGGACTTCAACAGTTAAGAATTCGGCATTCCTTACTGTCCACCCCAGGTCGTAATTTTATCAAGAATGTCAAATTTCGTTGCAGCATATTCACTAAAATAGCGTTTATGATTACGACGTCGACGAGACGGATATTGTGATAGAGGCCACTATCTACGCACATTATTCCTTCAATGAAAAATTGGACATTCGTATAGATCAGGTCTAAGGCGTTGGTATGTCGCATTGTATATTGATACACAAGAACGCTTTCTCGTTTGACCATAATATTTTTGGTCTAGAAAAATTATAAATGTACAGGGTGTTCCGTAATTCGTTTTTCATACTTTGGGATGTGATTTTTGGTCATATTTAAAAAAAAAAATTGCTCTAAAGTAAAGTCCGTTTCTAAAGTTTGACATCTCTTTTCGACAATATACAGCCCTATCATCGTAACAGATCGGAGAAACATACGATCGCGTAGAGAAGTTCCGATCTTACCATTTATTTTGTTTATGGTATCCGTTTCGTAAAGGAAACACTGACGCATGTAGGTGATATAAAACAACCCTTCCGCGACTACTTTGCTGTCGGAGACATCGGATAGAACAGAAAACCAAGAAATGCATGCATCGCATGAGTTCCGAATGCGTTCCCACCATTTTCACATTTAATCGCCATGCATCGCATGTATTCTAGACGCGTTGCGGTGAGTTTGACATTTTCATCGCATAGTTTCGTTCTTTTCGGAGATATGTCCGATTAAGCAATCGGAAACGTTACCATAATACAAATATCTTACATTTCGTACAAATCGGAATAAATTTCGTTCCGATCTGTTACGATAATAGGGCTGATAAAAAAAGGCTAACTTTTGTGTACCCTGACCTGTGTTAATTTCGATATCGCTGTCAATACTGATGATAGACCCCTAATCTTAGACTAAATTTTTTGTAGAAATAATAATCTTTAAAACTGTATTTAAGTTGAGCTCCTATAGGCTTAGGGTTGCCAGATTTTCAATTTTAAATGATTTTCAAATTTTCTTCCCCAAGCAAAGCTTTGACCCTGAGGTCATTTTTTTCAGAAAATACCTGATAAACATAGAGTTTCTTTATTTTTTACTAGCGGCCCGTCCCGGTTTCGCACGGGTACTAAACATGACATTTACACACATATTCACAATTTTTCCGCGTCGAATTTAAAAAAAAAAATTAGGAATATAATTCTAAGATATTACTTAAAAACTTTAATTGCAAAGAAAAATTGAAACACCCTTGAAACTTTGTCGTAACGATCGAAAGATCGCTGACCAGGTAGTAGTTCCGCTTTAATTTCAGGCCATTCAGAATTGCACGTAAACGTGACAAATGAGTCTGATATCCCATAGTTTCGGACATACGTCATCGCGTCTTGGGTTTTTTCATGCATGTAACGCGGAAAACCTGTAAATGAAGATGGTAAGATTACGCGCTGACCGATATTTAATTGGTCAACATTTCCGTCTTTGCTCTGAGATTAATGTTGGTGACGACATACATATGTGATTCAATCGTTCCGATATCATTTCTGCCATAATATCGACAATATGTTGACTAAATAAGTCCCCGTAATGATGCAATGGATTAAAACTGTTAGTTGTAACCATCAACCTGAATGCATAAAATTGCATGCATGTCACAGTTTTGTTACGCGCTGTACATCCTGCGGAATGGTTAAATAATAACTGTCTTCTCCTTTAACGAACATTAGGGAATACTATAGTGGATCATACGATCGGTGTTACTCGGATACCCTTTTAAGTTGGCCGACTCTTCCGTGCAGCACTATGGTCTCTGAGGACTTTTTCTTCGGCAACCAAGAGCACAGCTACCTCGTTTACAGCTGGAGTATTGTATCTCCCCGGGTGAGCAGTCTGCGGTGGGCGGTCAGAATGAATAATAAGCTTTTAATTATGCGAAGAGTTGCGTTCAATATTTTGTTTAAAGCTTCGTATATACGTTGTGGCTTTTCAGTGCGGTCTATAGTTTGTTAATTAAGTCTATTTTCAGCGTTGAAGCTATGTTTGCCCTCAACGATAGCATAGCTGATCTGCGTCTGAGATAAAATATATCATATAACATTGAGGATTTCGGCCTGATGGTGGTAAAAGGCTACAAAAAATGATATAGTTGATGGCCCTCTACTTTAAAAGTTGGCATAAAATTACCTTCTCTTATTTCTTTGGCACCAAACAAAGCCATTTGAAAAAGGCCATTGTACTTACGGATGTTGGTCAGGAAATGTCTAGATAGCGAATGATTACTTGTCAAAAGATTTTTTATTTGCTGTGGGGGTTCTTGAAAATATTGGGGACACTAACTTTTCCAGAAGCACAGCACATGCCATTAGTTTCATCGGCCCATTTTTTGGCAGAACACTTAGGGCAAATCTTATTCATGTCGCCGATTTGGACGGAAGATTGTTGAGCATAGTTGATCTGTGGATCTGGTCTTGAAGGTGTTGGGAACGCTCAGAGCTTGATTCTTTAGTGCAGGATTGTATATTTTTTGAATTTTGCTCTTGAAGTCGCTGCAAACGCTCAGTACTTAACTTTCGCGGGCGGACTCGAGAAGTTCTTACATTTTGTTGGGCATTTTAAAATGATAAGAGAAAAAATCGCCTTTGAACTAAATAATTACCTGTCATATCATTGAGCTACTTACAACTGCCTACTATAACAATGTATGTACACAACTAAGTAAGATTATTAGTCATCGGAGTTTTGGTAAAGAATTTTTTTTTTTTTTTTTTAAAACTAAATATAGCCTATGACACTCAGGGATAGTGTAGCTTACTAACGGTGAAAGGTTTTTTAAAATCGGTGCAGTATGATAGTATGACAAAACAACAATGAAACAAAAAAACTTATTGACAAGTGCATCCAAAAACCCATACATTTTATGATACTTGAAAAAATACAAAATGGGTAAAATTAAAAAAAAAAAAAATTAAAAAAATTTTAAGTTTTGAAGTTTGTTTTAATAAAACAATAATATGGGCATTTTAAGTAGTTTTTTTTTATGTATTTTATAGAAATACAATTATTATAAGTGCTGAAAGTGCCCTCCTTCGTTTTGAATGCATGCCAGAGCCCGTTTTTGTATTTCATTGTGAACAGAACACCATCTCAAAATTACCAATTTCAAGGAAGAACTCGACAGTTATTGGCCAAAGAACACTTTCTTGACCAAAAAAAAGATTGGTCGATGGTTTTTTGGAATTTGTTGGACAATTTTATCTAGAAATGGAAGAAAGGTTTCCAATTCAAGGTAAAGCAACTTGCTTCAAAAGAGCTCTCCGGAGTTATACCCTGAATTGAATATTCAGACTTTAAAGAATTTAGTTTGGTAGAATTTTAGCAAGAATGTGGTCCAATTTAATTGAATCCATTATTTGTCAAGAAAAAAGGTGGTTAACAAATTCTCGGCCTCTATTGACGTATAGTGTCCGTTTGCAAATGAAACAAAATGTCTCGGAATAAAGCAAAGAATGAAAAACCGGTTCTGCAATTTTCAAAGAGCAGGGTGAGAAAGCACTTGTCATGGCAACATTACTACCGGAGGTTTTGCTAGTTGAATCTGAAAAAGTTTTACGAGCCCCGAACTCAGACGTAAAAGTCCAACACGCAAACCATCGCACCATGAGTCGATTCATTTTCAATTTCTGAAGTTTGAAAAGTTGTTGACAAAGTCAATTGTAAACACTGAATAGAAAACTAAAACAACTAAAACAAAATTTCAAAGCTAACCTCACACATACTCACAGTCATACTTATAGAACGTATTTGTTCAGTTCTCGTTAAAGTACTTACAAGATTGTCAGTGCTGTGCAGTGTTTAGTCGAAAGGTCGGGCGCCTAGGTTTGAATCCTACATAGAGTATGTGCTTTCACTTCAAGTTCCCGATTTTATCTGATTGCCACTTCTTTTGAGGTCTTAAGTGAAATAACAACCACCATATTTTTATCTACTGCACAAAACAAAAAGGAAGGATGCAACTCTGGTGGTGCAATGGACTGGTAGTTGGTCTAAGTGCTGCAGATTAATAGAGGTATGCCTCCTCCTTAATAAAGTATTTGACAGATCTCCAGCTACATATTTTGTACTTCAACTGATTTCTCATTATCTACTCTCAACATTTAATATAGAAATGAGTTCTCATTTATTTGTAACGCTTTCGTTTTGTCTCCGCAAAATCAGATAGAAACTAACTCTTAACTGAATTTTAAAAGAATTGAAAATCTTAATTTAGACACAAAGTATTGTAAATTACCTTAATTAAAGAAACATGTCTGTCGCAAAATTTAAAGGACCTACGCATTAATGTTAAACCTGCCTTTATTGATTGCAAGTGTTGACTGTATTTTACCGTGATTCATCCCAAAAACTACACAACGGTGTATCTATCTTCTTCATCTCTTCTGTGTAGTAAAAACAACTACTTCAGTAATTTTTCACAAAGCTAATCAAACTCATTACAATCACAACAATTGCACAAACCCCCATTCAATTTTCTTAATGAAGTAAAAAAACAACTATAAATTGGACCAACTTATCAGGATGTTTAAAATAAATCATTGCTCCCATTACCGTCCTTCCAGGAGACCCAAACAAAAATCGTTCTATCTTGGACTCTTCCCATTTTAATTTTCTATTACACAATGCTACTCTGCTCGTATTTGTTGAAACCGCTTTGAAATCTTTTGTTTTCAATTTGTTTACCTTTGCTCTATGTTTCTAATTTTGTTTGTATTCATTCAAAATTATCCTCAAAAAAATAAAACTGTAATTAAGCAAAATCAAGAGGAAATAAAAAAAAAACACTGACAACTAGAATACAGTCAAAATCAAGTTCCGCCATCAATATAGCGAAGAACGAACTTTTATTGGGTCGCTGCTGGCTGCTTTTTTCCCTAAATAACAGTGCAAATGGATCCTTTAGAACAGACCATCCGTCTTTCTTGTTTTCTGTGTGCAAAAATGTTTTTTAATTAGTAACAGTAACAGAGGAAACGAAACAAAAAGCTCCATGGACCTGTGTAGGTATATTCCCTCTCTCAGTGAAACACAATTCCACAGTTGAATTTGTCTAACTTTTCATTCGATCGCATTTCGCACAGAGGAATTTTGAAATCAGAAAAGACCCCGGGACGCGAGTTCATCCTCTTCCACCTTTATTGTGTTGAATGCCAAAAGAAAAAAGTGAGACTAAAATAAAAAAACCTAACGAAAAATTAAGGTGAAACTTTGTATTGTCCTACGGTGAGTTGGTGTAGTTTGGAATTTCTCAAAATTAATGACAGGATATGAAGTTTTAATCTCAAATTTCCGACACAAAATATAACATTTTCCTGGGCATGAATATTTTTAGTGCAAAGCACAAGTTTCTTGAGAATCTTAAACCCCAAAGGTGAATTTCAGCACTGAGGTTGTGTCAGAATGCGAAAGTAGGAGTCTGGTTCGAAGGAGCTTTAGGATGCAGATGAAAAGTTGTGAAATAGAAAGGATTACCAGAAGCTATTTCAACAAATTGTTCAAAAATCAACTTGGTTGGACGTTTAATTTGCTGGTGAAAAGACTTTCTCTGTGCTCTGGCGGCCATTTTGAATTTGGTTTATACTAAATATTTCGACCATTTTTTAGTTCTTTCAAAAAAGAATAACGCAGTAGGGCAAAGAATTGAGATCTCCACAAATTTTGACTTTATAGTTTTTTCCCGACGATTGGTATTTTTCGAGAAATAGAATTAAAGCCGTCGGTGTCGTGTTTCCAAAATAAGATTAGGACGCTAAAAAGAACTCAAAAAGCACAAATCCGGCGAAATTTTGTTGACTTGCAACACAACTATCAATCGAGAAAAACACCAGTTTTTCCCACCCTCTAAGCCCCAGCACATTTATTCGAGGTGGTAAAAGGACAAACTTAGATTATATCTGTACAAGGTTCATTTGTATGTAGCAGTAAATTACGTACGCTATGATTGTGGTGAAATAATAAATTTTCAAATAAATAAGTCTGGAGCAAAGTCTATAGGTATACACGACGTACAACAAATGATTCTCAAAACGAAAGGCCTTCACCCTCGTTATAAGCAAGTAAGAGTATTTGAACACGCACTTCTTTCTGTCGGTTTAGCGAGACGAGTTGAGAGAAGCTCTCTAGAATTCTAGAATGTGTAAAGGGACACAAACAATGCAACCAACACATCCAAATATAAACGTAAACGCAGGATGCTAAGGGAAGCAAATGTGTTTCCATTATTCTTATGGGAAAAAACATACTTTTGTAGGTGAGTAAAGAAAAAATAAGAAAAAAACCTTACGAACCAAGACGACGATGTCAAAGGCGACTTTGAAGAAAAAGAAAAACCTCGTGAGAGTGAAAATGTCACGGTCTTTAAAATTTCATTCCATTTTTTTCTTTACTTTTATTTGCAAGGATCTCAGGGAATTTATTGTTATGCGCGGGTATATTCATATTTTTTTTTTTTTACATTTTTGCTTTCCTTTTCCTTATCCTTGTTTGGTTACTTACGAGGACAAGAAAAGGAAATGAGATTGGCTTCCCTTCTACTTGACGCGTGGTGGCATTAAATAAAGAAGCAACCATAATTTTATGAGTATGGCTTTTCGAGGGCGTGAGCTAGTTTTTTTTTTCTTTCTTTACAACCTGACCTCAACCTGACCCACTTGTGAAGGAGTTCGTGGATTTTTTAAGGAAACTACAAGGTGGTTTTGTTTTTTTCTTGTGTTTTGGTGTTGGACCAGAAACGGATAATCTTGTTGGCTTGCTGAAAGGAAATTTATTATTCGAAAACTCGCAAATAGTCAAAAGAGTGAGTATACAAGTGCCTGTTTATTGCGAAATAAAAACAGGCTAAAGTGCAAATCAAAGGTAATCCTTGCAAATGTGATTACAACACGATGCTTGTTAGGTTGCTTTTTGGTGCTGCGTGAGGAGCCACTGAAGAAGACGTTTTTATTGGTGAAGAAATGAATAACTCTTGATATGAATTCGAAAAAAATGTTGAGCGGATCTGTAGTAATATTTTGAAAGAAATTATGGTTGGTTGATATTTGGCACAAATGATGAGTACCTCATTTGTGCAGGCGAATGATAAATTGGCACTTAGTTTGCGGATGGGTTGCATTCAACAGAATTATTTGAAGAATTTCGGTACAAGCAAATTATCTTATGCAACTCAATCTCAATTCGAATCCCAACAAAAAAAAAACGTTTTTCCCGGGTATACCACCTTTCGCGAGGAAATGGCTAGTCCTCTGATAGTAAATTCATTGCCATGAAAAGCGCTTTCTCGGAATCGGCAGAAAATTGTAAGTACCCTCCACTCCCTCACAAAGGCAATGGTTCTGAAAAATGTGCTGGGCCCCCAGGGCTTCTCGCTTAGTTGCCCTACCCTATGTACTTATTTCTTAAATAGAGGAAGGACCATCTTCGGGATGTTTTTTGGTAATGATTGAAAAAAAAAAAAAAATGATTTGCTCCGAACATACTTTTATTTTGAACTTTATTTTGTGTAAATTATCGCCGCTAGAGCGAATCACGCATCGCAATTCGCAACGTACTTGTTTTCGGTAGTATCCATACTTTTGGAAGTGTTTCGGGCTGATTGGCGCATATTTCATTTTGAAGATCGTTTTTCAGAGCTTACAGTGTTTGTGACTGTTGATCTAAACTCTGGTCGTTATAAAATCTAAAAAAAAAAAAATATCTGAAAGGAGATAAATCAGACTATCACGAAGACCAGTCATAATCACCATTTTACTCGTATCCAAAGACAAGCCTTAACTTTCTCAAAAGACCGCTTCGGAAGAACCTTTATGGGAAGCTTTCAATCATTTATTATAGAATTTGCTAAATGATGCTAATCGTTTTTCGTAGCAGGGATCACGGGATCAGTGATCCTGAAATTTTTTATTCCTTATAATTGGAAACATAGAAACTCAAACATTTAATTCAACAACATCATTTCAAATGAAGTGTCAATGCAAAAGTATATGTTCTCGCCAAAATTCAACAACATGCATCTCAAAGACGATCACAGCTTTTAAAAAAGCACTCATACGCCAGAGTAAACCAAAGAAAAGTACATAACCATATGAAATTAACATATCTGCTCATATACTGCCATTTTTAAAAAGATATTTTGTTGCAATAGTGACATGTTTGAAACAAACAAATTTATTTTAACGCCACTCGTCCTGTTCCTTGTCTCGCCAACAGTAATGTTTGAAGCTGAGCATCTGTTGAGGATATTTTCGACGTGGTCTCCCTTCAGCTAGGTATGTTTTGTTTTCAATCGTCATCGCTTCTAATAATTATGAAACCTTTGTCGTTCTTATTTAAACTTTAATGGCTTCACGCTTGTAACAAAAACGGCAGCTTAAAACAGGACACATTCATTTGCAATTTTTTAAAAGCTAAGGATCCGTTTTGAATATGTTTCTACAATGTCGGCTTAGCGGAGGACACATCCATATGCACATTTTCTAAAGCTAGGAATCCTTTTTGAACATTGACTTTGTCAACATATAGAGCCGGAAATGGGATTTCCTCAAACTACAAAAAATTGGAATGAGCTACCTCTGTATTTGATTTCTTCTTTTTCTCAAGAATTTTCTTTTCAATTTGCTCAGAATAATTTTAAGTATGCAAACCATTTCATCAAAGATAAAGCATCTCAAAAGGTCCTCCACTCACTTTTTTTAAATAAATAAATAAATTGGGTAGCGCAACAAAGTGCCTGCAGGAACCTACAATTTTATGATGATTCCGAACAGCTAATTGAGAAATCTCCTTTTATGGCAGTGTAATTACTCTCAGAGGAATTCGCATATTTTTTCTCGTATGGCGATACCGGCGAGAAAACAATTTTATGTTTCTAGGATCGCTCCTCAAACTCCCACCTAATGAACAGACATGGTAACGTGAAGAACACCATGGTCTTCCTTCAAGTGTCAATTAAAAAGTAAAAAAAATTCGCTAGAGCGAATCACGCATCGCAATTCGCAATGTTCTTGTTTTCGGTAGTATCCATACTTTTGGAAGTGTTTCGGGCTGATTGGCACATATTTCATTTTGAAGATCGTTTTTCAGAGCTTACAGTGTTTGTGACTGTTGATCTAAACTCTGGTCGTTATAAAATCTGAAAAAAAAAATATCTGAAAGGAGATAAATCAGACTATCACGAAGACCAGTCATAATCACCATTTTACTCGTATCCAAAGACAAGCCTTAACTTTCTCAAAAGACCGCTTCGGAAGAACCTTTATGGGAAGCTTTCAATCATTTATTATAGAATTTGCTAAATGATGCTAATCGTTTTTCGTAGTTCTTACAGCAGGGATCACGGGATCAGTGATCCTGAAATTTTTTATTCCTTATAATTGGAAACATCGAAACTCAAACATTTAATTCAACGACATCATTTCAAATGAAGTGTCAATGCAAAAGTATCTGTTCTCGCCAAAATTCAACAACATGCATCTCAAAGACGATCACAGCTTTTAAAAAAGCACTCATACGCCAGAGTAAACCAAAGAAAAGTACCTAACCATATGAAATTAACATATCTGCTCATATACTGCCATTTTAAAAAAGATATTTTGTTGCAATAGTGACATGTTTGAAACAAACAAATTTATTTTAACGCCACTCGTCCTGTTCCTTGTCTCGCCAACAGTAATGTTTGAAGCTGAGCATCTGTTGAGGATATTTTCGACGTGGTCTCCCTTCAGCTAGGTATGTTTTGTTTTCAATCGTCATCGCTTATATTAATTATGAGAGCTTTGTCGGTTCAAATTGACTGCTCTGGTAGATTTTCAATTGAAACAAAATTGATCAAAACTTTATTAGCTTCACGCTTGTAACAAAAGTCACGGCTTCAAACAGGACACATTCATTTGCAATCTTTTTAAATCTAAGGATCCGTTTTGAATATTTTTCTACAATGTCGGCTTAGCAGAGGACACATCCATAAGCATATCTTCTAAAGCTAGGAATCCTTTTTGAACATTGACTTTGTCAACATATGGAGCGGAAATAAGACGTTGGTGTTCCTTAAACCATAAAAAATTGTAAAGAGCTATCTCTGTATTTAATTTCTTCTTTTTCTCAAGAATTTTCTTTTCAATTTGCTCAGAAGAATTTTAAGTATGCAAACCATTTCATCAAAGATAAAGCATCTCAAAAGGTCCTCCACTCACTTTTTTTAAATAAATAAATAAATTGGGTAGCACAACAAAGTGCCTGCAGAAACCTACAATGATTCCGAACAGCTAATTGAGAAAGCTCCTTTTATGGCAGCGTAATTACTCTCAAAGGAATTCGCATTTTTTTCTCGTATGGCGATACCGGCGAGAAAACAACTTTATGTTTCTAGGATCGCTCCTCAAACTCCCACCTAACAAACAGACATGGTAACGTGAAGAACACTACGGTCTTCCTTCAAGTGTCAATTAAAAAGTAAAAAAAAAACAGCTATCGCTTTCTGAATGAAAAATAAAAGTAAATTAAAAAACAAAAAACGCCATAACATTTTCATCTCTTGAGCAAATCGCGCGCGTCGCTTCGTATTGCATCATCTTGTTTTTCATTAAAGTGACCTATTTTTCAGATACCAAACCGCCAGCGTTTCCTTTTGCTTGCCATTTAATAACTAGAACTACACACACCAGACCGACTTCAGTCCTGGCAAAGTAAAAACTGTTTTTTATTCCTTTCTCTTGTATTTCCACATGAAATAAACTTCAAACTCACAAAAAGCCTGACAATTAAAATGAAGAGTGAAAAAGCCAAAGAGAAATACACTGTCCCAGGACATGCTTTGTGTGTAAGGAAATCTTTGTATACTTTTGTTCCTTTTTTTTCTGTGCCTTTTCTCTGTGTTGTGCATTTAACTGATTCTAGGACGACATTCGTGATTTTTCATCACAAGAACCAGCGAAGTTGTATTTTCTCATTGCATTAGCCCAGAAGTTGCGAAATAGGCAGAAAGTGTGTAAATAAATTTACAGTCTTCCTGTCACATGCAAGACGTGGAAAATGATTGACCATTCGTTTTGAAAAGCTGCAACTTAGCTTGAAATGTAATTTAGATCTAAAGAGACAAAAAAATAATTGAAAAAAGTAGAGAAAAAAATTGTTTTCTGAAAGATTGCAGCTCTTTTCGCAGGCAGAGTTGATTTTTGCCTGTTAAGATGGGCTTTTTGTTCTGTTTGACATTTTCTCTGATATCCAGGGCTGCATTGTTTTGAGGTTACTTAAAGGCCAATAATGGGAAAGTCTTAAATTTTGAGAAAAAAATGTACTGAGTCTTCGAAAAAAAATTTAAATACGAAGGAAGCTTGGAAGAAATGGAGAACTTTGGTTCTATGTTTACAAATTTAGCATATTTATTATAGTCAGAAAAAAGCCAATATTGGGACTTTTGAGAGCACAAGTGCAGCTCTGCTTTCCATCATCAGAAAGTTCAAGGTATGTATCTCGTTATTTCTTTTTTAATACCAACTTTTCCCCCTACCACAGCACGTAACTAATTTTAATAATAAAAAAAAAAGAAAACAAATTGACACTCCTTTGAAATAAGAAAAAGGACACAAAAAAAAAAAATCTCAGATAGTTTGAAAGAGCTTTGAGAATATTGCATGCGAAGCAAAATGTCCTTTTGACGAGGAGAGCTATGCCGCATTTAACATTTTTTTTATTTTTTGATATACTGTCTAGTCTTGCAGCTAGAACCATTCTACTTTTCACTTTACTAACTGAGACATAAATTTTTCCTTTCCCCATTCGTCCTCAAAAATCGTGGTTTTTCAAAAAAAAAAAAAAAACCTTAGTTCTCATCCTGGTGTTTGTGGTTTATAACCGACGACGAGAGGCGCATATTAAGTATCCAGGACCTGATGACGATGTTCGGGAGAATATCATCAACTACGACGACGAAGGCGGCGGCGAAGATGACATGACAGCATTTGATATAACGCCATTGCAAATTCCTATCGGTGGACCAATGCCAGAGTTGGCTCCATGCAAAATGCCAATTATGTGTAAGTTATTATCCTTTGGTCCTTTTTTCTGTCATTTTTTAATGAACATGACTTGCAAACATTTTCCATATACAAGACTGATTTTTTTCTCTTTGGGGGGTTTTTTTTTTCTTTAAATTTTCAATCTAGATCCCGTTATGACACTGATGCCCGGCCAGGAGCCAAATGTTGGAATCTTTATTGAGGAACATAAAAAGCGCGCTGATAGTGACCCCAATGCCCCGCCGTTTGATGACCTAAGAAATTATGCCTACGAGGGTGGTGGCAGTACTGCTGGATCTCTGAGTTCATTAGCGTCAGGTAAGTTTTTCCAAAGAATTGTTGTTTGACTTTTTAGTCGTATACCTGCCTACCAACCAATCTAACCTTTGAAAGGAGTGACGTTAAAAACTTAGCTACTTTACGCGGAAATGATATCATAAAAGTGGTCCATTGGCTGGTTGTTTGTTGGGTCATTAAATGGGCCATTAAAAATCATTTGGTTGCTAGGTTGACGATACTAGGTGAAGATAAACTTAATTATGAATATTTAAACAGCTTGGTTTTGTGGTAGACAATTTTGTGTAGTTCTTAATTGGGTCACATTATTTAAGAGGCTTATGACTTTTTCATGGCGCTCGCTTTAGATTGAACTTGGCCTTCAAACTTGAATTTGAACGGATAAAATGTGATGGCTATGGTGTGCGAGGGACCATTTCAATTGTTCGTCCTGTTGGAGATGAACTTTTTATAGGTTACTCCTTTCGGCAAATAACCTTGAGGTGGTTTAAAAAGATGACGGTGCGGGAAAACTTTCTTAGTATTCCTGTCATTTGAATAAGCCACCAAAGGTCGTTAATATAAATCTAGTTTATGACGCCGCGTTTACGACGGAAATGGGTCAACAAAGTTTAAACCAAACAAAAACTTATCAGATTTGCAAAATAATTGGGTTCCAAGCTGTCTGTCTCAGAGTTCTCAAAACGTATAAAGCAAAAGTATTACATTTTGATGAGTCATCTAGAAGACAAGCTCTGTGAGCATAAAGGATCCTTTAGTTTATGTAACATTTGTGTGTAGAGCTTACAAAAGTATTGATATGTACCTCTTTTAAAGATACGCCTTCTTCTGCTGCTGCTGTTTTGCCAATTGTCGAATCGGCAACATGACTATTTGATCCGTTGTTTTCTACACACTGCACTCATCTCAGCTTTTCAACTTTCAACTTTCTGACGTCAGTTCGTGTTGAATAGTGTTTTCCAGGATCCATTGACTGGATCAAACGTCAAATAAAAAATATTCTACGCAAAGCGGATAGTCCTTCGTTTATCCGGTTGTGAATGGATTCATGCTTCACAACCACGTTGATAAAAGACTTTCATCTGTTTATTGTTTCTTTGAAAAAGCGTTTTTTATAATTTAATGCTTTCTCAGTCATGAAGTCGTTGGCAAAAGTGGTCAAATGATGTAGTTTAGAGAAGTTATATCGGTTGTTTTTTTAGAGGTTGGTTTTTTGAATAGGGATAAAACTGACATCTTGTGGTTCAATAGGACAACTCTAATGCCATTTATGGTCAGTTTGGTATGCCATTTCATCATGAACAGGTTGACAAAAGAACAACTTTTGCAATTCAAATTTATTTCTAATGGTTCAGTTCGCGAAGTTTACCGTCCGTAAAGTCGACATAATTAGAATTCGTTTAAACATGGATCGTTTTTGCTCTTCGTTGACTTTATGTGATAATACAAATCAGCAGAGACGTCGCCGTCGAACAGTGCGCAGCGAAGAAACAATTGCCTCTGTAGAGCAAAGTGTTGAAGAGGACCCGAATGAATCGATTCGCCACCGTGCACATCAATTGGAGCTTTTTCCATCAACTTTATGGAAGATTTTGCGCAAAGATCTTGGCTTACAACTTGGCCTATAAGATCCAGCTTGTGCAAGAATTAAAGCCGCCAGACCATGCAATGCGTCGTAATTTTGGTGTATGAGCCGAAAATGAGATTGATCTCGATGCTGATTTTCATCGCAAAATTTTGTTCAGTGATGAGGAGGCTCAGTTTTGGTTGAATGGTTACGTCAATAAGCAAAATTACCGCATTTGGAGTGAAGAGAATGCTAATGAGCCACTTGAGACGCCATCGTTTGGAGACGTTTGGTGTGTTCTATAGGCTGGTTGAGTCATTGGGCCATCATTCTTCCGAAATGATGCTGGCGAGCCAGTTACCGTTCATGGAAACTGGTATAAAGCCATTGCCATAATAACCGACTATTTTGTTACCAAAATAGATGACATGAACGTGGATGTGATGTGGTTCCAACAAGACGGCGCTACATGCCACACAGCGCACGTCACAATCGATTTATTGGGGAATGGACCTGTCAATTGGCCACCAAGATCGTGTGATTTGACACCATTGGATTATTTTCTTTGGCGAAATGTGAAGTTGGTCGTCTACGTCAACAAACCGGAAACGAAATGGGGCTTAGAAGCCAACATTCGTGGCCTCAAATGCTAGAAAAAGTGGTGAAAATTGGAGTTGTAGACTTGGTTTTATTCGAGTCAGCCGTGGCGGCCACATGCCCGAAATCGTATTTAAACGTTAATGGCATAAAATTATCCAAACTGATGGACATTAAAACACATTCTTGTGTTTTATTTCAGTTCGAAATTCTATACCTCTAAAAAAACACCCTTTAAAAGAGCTCAGGTATATCCCACAGGCAGATCAGTAGGGAGAAGAAGCAGATTTGTGAAAAGGTTGTCATCCCTTCGGGATCACGCTGCTGGTGTTACCACAAGGAAGAGGAAGAACTTAGCGCAAGCAGAAAAACTCTTTGACTTATTCGCGACTTTCTGAGCAACTTGTATATGTTGTGTTTCCAATCGTTAAGACTACTTATACTTCATTCTCCATTTCGATAAAGTTAGTGTTCAGCTGAAGAGCTCGCTGTGTTCTTTAAGTCAATGGTCCCTACCAAAAGGCCCTTCATAACAATTTAGGACTACAAATACCAAAAAGGAAGCATCATAGTGAATGTTTTGCTACAAAATTTGCCACTGTTGATTGATTAATTTTAAATATCAGTTCCAAAACGTTCATTGAGAAGATGTTTTAGTCATTTCTATTTGACATTTGTACTCCAAAATTATTACGGTGGCCTTTTTGATAGGGGTCAATATTATCAGCATAAGTAAATAGTTAGCGATTTCCTAAAAAATTATGCCACCGACTGGTGTTCGTTTGATCACGAGTTCCGTACAACAACTTCAAGAATAAGTTGAAGGATTAAAATGTCTTCAGACTTCCTCGAAACCAAATCAGGCGGTATTTTTTTGTCAAGAGAAATTTCAGCGTGCAGTGAGAATTCAGTACAATTGACAGCCTCAATAGCTAAAATAATACTTCTAAAAAACCGAGACTAGATATGGCTTTTCATAGCTCGTCCCTATAGCTACCTATAACTTTCGAGATTTTTGGAGAAAAGCCAGAAGACGCTGCCATAATAGGAAACTTAGGTTACCAGCTATTAGCACGTCTGTGCCGAGTGTCTGTTACCTGATTCGGAAAAAATGCAGGACATTCGCAATTTTGTCATCCTCTCCAAAGGTTTTACAGAGTTTGGTATAACTTAGGTCTTACACGTTTAAATGCTTCGCAAAACGGCAGTGCCACATGGCAAGGCCAATAGAAGACTTTTTACAGTCTTTTCTGCTACGAGATAGCAAAGCTGTTGCAGTTTTGTGATTGAAATTGCGGAGCATATGTTTTGTCTGTCTGCATTCAACGAAGGCATGTCAGTGCTCTTGACCGATCACATCGTTGATTGAAGCACTCGCTGTGAGGACTTAGATTAGTTTAGATAGAATGGGCTGATTAATGTAGACCCATTGTGATACCCTTGAGTGTTGTTACTTCCTAAAAACCTATGAGTTTATGGTTGGTCAATATTTAACCATTTTGTGGCTTTAAGAAGCTCGGCTAGTTTCTCATTTTCAAAAAATCGATTTTTTTTTCATTTTTCGACGGAATGATATCTTGGATATTTTTGAAATGGCAGAGTATAGAAGAGAAGCATCTCGGGCGCTCGAACTCCACTCATCCCAACGCGGCGGGGCGCCCGACAGCTGCCTCATCCCTAATGTCCTACAATTCCTTATATTGCCTGTGGCTTAAATTTTTGAATGCTCAAATACATCTATATTCTATATCTTTTGTACTCCCTCCCTTTCTGTTAGTTGAATCGAAAACTAAAACTTTAAATGCGTTTTTCTCAAAACTACATTTTTCAAATTTGCCGCAGCTGTAACTCACGCAAATATTGACGAATAGTCTTGAAATTTTAACTGCATACTCTCCATATGTTTTTACATACAGCCATCTACAACTTTTACGATCGGATGAAAATTGTAATTTTGGCAGCCATCGAAAGACGATTTTTTTGGCGAAATTTGGACCAGAACCAGAAAAATTCAAAAGCAAGGCGGCAAATTGACGTCTTCTAATTTCAAGGAGTTCAAGAAATGGTCCATATCTCTCTTGGATTTCAATATTTTAACTCGAAATTTCGTGACAATTTACATGAATATATTTTTAATAAACTCCTAAGATTACAGAACATTTTAAGCTATAGTTTTTTTTAACGCCTTTAACAAATCACCTCATTTGAGCTCGTGAAACTAGCCGAGACCCTTAATGAAGTTCAACAGGATGTTTCTTGGAGTGTCTGATAATTCTTCTACTTCGTTGAAAAAGTAACTGCCTATAAACTTTTTTCCTGGTGTGGCAGTGACAAAGGAAGTGAGTGGTATTTTCATGTTCGTCATCGTCATTGCATCCTCTACATAATAAGTCATCGGCGAAAAAACCCATTTTCTTTTTGTGGTAGCCTTAGGTTGTGTCCTGTTGTGACTGAGTAAGATGGGCCAATGTCTAATCCGGTTGTGTGTTTCTCCGGGTTACCAATCTTTAGGATTTCGTGTTGAAAGTGTTAAGTAACTCTAAACTCGGAAATTTAAAAAAAAACATCAAATTTAGAAAAAACGAATGAAACTTTTATGTGAATCGATAGTACGGTGGATATAATTTACTGTTTGAAGATTATTTCAAGCAAATGTTGTCCGCGAATGCTCCTGAAATGGCCCATCCACGTTGCACCTAGTCCATTTTCGGCATGCTCTTTCTTACATTTCGCTCAGTATCTCACGAACAAATGCTTCAATGTTGGTTTCCAGTGCGTCAATCGAAGAACGCTTGTTGCTATATAACGGGTGATTTTTTAAGAGGTTTAGAACTTTAAAAAAAAAAACACAAAAAATTCGAAAAATGAATGAAATATTTATTTGAATCGATAGTTTGAACCTTGCAATTTAATGTTTAAAGATAATTTCATGCAAATGTTGACCGCGGCTGCGTCTCAGATGTTGGCTTCCAGTGCGACGTGTTGGTGGTTTAATGTCCAACAAAGTAACTAAATTTGGTGCGAAATTTGGTCACAATCTTCCGAATAGACTGCTCAGAAGGTCGAGAATGCCGACCATAAAATGGAAGCAGCTCGCGATGAACATTTCGAACCGAGCACGAATTTCGATAGTAAAATTCAATAATTTGCAAGCGTTGTTCATTTGTAAGACGATCCATGCCAAACCAAACCAGCTAAAAAATCACCCGTTACATATCCCCACAAATAGAAGAGTTAAATGTTACGATCTAGGCGGCTAATCAAACGTGAAATAAACTCTTTAACGAACTTGCATTTCTATTGGTCCTTTGTTAAACCTGCTGTGTGACATGTGGCACAATTTTCTTGAAACTACATGCCATGCAAGCCAAGCTCTTCCATTTTTTCACAAAAAAAAAGTTTGTTATCAGCGCAATTTTATTGTGTAGCGTTCACAATAACATTGAGATTCGCATCATCTTTGAAGAAATACTGCCCAAAGATTCCGGGAGTCCATAATCCGCTGATAATTTTTATTGGATGCTGTGGTAGCTCTTGTAATTGGTTATGGTAGCTCTTTACTTCAAATACGTCAGTTTTGCTTAAAAGGAGAAACTTCATCCATCTTTTCAAGAGCCTACTGAGCGAAAATTCAGTGTTGTGGAAGGTGGTTCGTTTTCAGTTCTTACACCATTTACTTACTTACTTAGGTGGGCATAACAGTTCGGGGTGAACCTGGGCCTCAACCAACATGCTTCTATAACGACTTCGATTTTGGACGAGCTCTCTCCAGTTTTGCACTCTAAGTCGGTTGAAATCTTCTTCCACTTGATTGCGCCACCTAAGATGAGTTCTTCCCTTTCCGCGATTTCTCTGTAATGTGCTTTCGAAAACCCGTCGACCCGGAGCGTTTGGGTCCATCCGCTGTACATGGCCCAACCTCGCGATGCGTACTCTTCTGGCTATGCCCATGTCGCGGTACAGCTCATACAGCTCGTTGTTGAATCTTCTTCTCCACACATTGTCTTCGCAAACGGGACCAAAGATCATTCGGAGAATTTTTCTTTCGAAACGACCAAGGGTTTCCTCATCCGCTTTCGATAAGGTCCATGCTTCCGCGCCGTAAAGCAGGACTGGGATGATCAAGGTCTTATAGAAGGTTAATTTGGTTCTTACACCAACTGCAGTATAAAAGGCGCTTCACACCTTAATCCTTCAGCAAAAGTTCCCACGTAGTGTAGTAATAGAAGCCCAATTTTCTGCGGATGGCGCCGAATCGATAATTCAGGGTCATCATCATCACTAACATTGTTGGGTACAGCTGTCATATTTTCCTCAGCTCGCACTCTTTGTAAGCGTCTTGTGCGTTGATAGTCCGATAATGTAAATTTGGTGCGAAATTTAGTCACATTAGCATGAATGGCCGCCTAAATATGTCACCACTCCCTGTCTGTCCATCAAAATGGCTATTGAACCACGAATGTCTTATTCTAATTGCATTTTTTTACTTTCTCTTTTAAGGTACTGACGATGAGCAGCATGAGTACGATTACCTTGGAGCGTGGGGTCCACGTTTCGACAAACTAGCCAACATGTATGGCCCTGAAGTCAATCAAGACTTAGAATTGTAAGTCAAACATAAATTAAACAAAAAGAATTTTTAAATTTAAGACAAACCAATAAGAAAAAATTCTTAAAATTAAATTTAAAAAAATAAAAACGTATAATCAACGGCATCTCACAACCGAGGCATACTAGAATAACAAAAAGAAAAAGGAAAGACGTAAATAAAAAACTCAATTCATAAAAAAAAACAACAATTTCTAAACGCAACATCGGACATAACTTTATTGTATAAATTACATAAAAATAATTAAGTCTCTCAAGAATATTAAAAAAAAAAACCATACGAAAACGACTTAAGGAAGTGCATATAACGAAGAAAAACCTTCTCGCTCATTAATTTAAGTTTTGATTTTGTTTTTAAATTTAGTTCTAAACAAAAACTTAATACCAAAGTTAATAGTTATTATTTATTTTTGTTTTATTCTATAAAATACTCTCTCTTTCTTGGGCGGTTAGTTAGGTAGTTGTTATCTCCAAAAACATAACTACATACTTCAGTAAGTTACCCGAAAAAGAAAAACATACAAGTTTTTTTCAACGACTTTTTTATAAAACAAATTATAGGTAAACATACATAAAAAACACTATAACATTTTTGTTTAAACATAAACATAAACGCGAACACATTACATAAACATAAATTAAACTTCTTTAAACAAAAAAGGCGAAAAAAAGAAAAAAATATACAAGTGCATATTGCGATATATTTAATAAGTATATTTACATAAACAATTTACCAATTAGTTTTGTACTTTTCTCCCTTGAAACAGAATTATAAAAAAAAATACACTTCGACATAAAATTTACTCCTTTAACAAGTTGGAAAATAATTATGAAAAAAAAAAAAATTATTTTAAAGTACAGATTAAAAAACAAAACTTAGACTTAAGTATAACTTTAAATGCCAGTACCTATTCATAGAGAAAAAACCATTTGAGAAAATGATTTTAAGTAACTGTATGCGTGAAAATAAGTTTTCAAAAAAACAAATACTTAAAAACCATGCAAGCCCTATGCATTATGAATTTTCCAAGCAAAAACAAAATTAAGTGTGAGGTAGAAAAAGTTTATTAAAAGAAAAAAAACCCTCCACAAAACAGAGTTGTGGTTAAGTAATTTATTATTAATAAACAAAACACTTAGCATCTAAAATGAAAATTTACCCAAAGACTGTTTTCGTTCCATCATATGATATTGTAGGCGGCGGAAAAAGTTATTAAAAAAAAAAAAATTTAAAAAAAATTATACCATAAGAACTCATATTTAAAGTACACACACGAGGACGAACTTGAATTGATGTCACATTTCCACTTTTGACAGTTATTCAATCAGAGTGTGAATATGCCATATGAAAGATACCAGACATTTTGTGAATAGACAAAACTCACTACACCACACACAGTCTAATTGGATTTACTGAATACTGATTCCGAACCAGAGAGTTCTGGTTCTATATTATTATCTACCCCATTCCCATTTACTCAATTCAATTCATCAAAATATACACAAAGAGAAGTATGATCTTCTTTTTGACGTTTCAATTTCCATCCCATTTTTCAATGAAAAATTCACAATTTCACAACAAACAAACACACACACACTCACCACATCCAAAAACTGCAAACCAGAAAAAAATAATACTCTAGAAAACTTAGCGCAATTGGTAATGTAAATAGAATAGAAAGTAAATTAAATTAAAGTTTATATATAAAAAAAAATATATAAATAATGATGAAATAATTATAATTAAAAAAAGAAAAAGAAAAGAAATATATATAAAATAGGTTTAAGATTTAAAGTAATTTAAAAACAAAAAAAAACGATTAGAAGTGTAATTAAAGTTACATCCCTATGAAAAAATTGATGTAGCGTTTAAAAGAAAAAATTAAATTTAAACAAAACTATGAGATTTTAGATTTAAAAAACAAAAATTAAGATGATGAAACAAGAACAGTATTTTTATGATTCAATGATGTTCACGAATGATATTGAATTTTTTTCTTTTCTCAACAAAACTTAATTGCACTTTTAATGAATATATTTAAAAACAAAAATGATGATGTAGGACATAAAAAGGATTTTAGATTTTTGTAATTTTTTTTGTTTTTTTTATTATTTTTTGTAAACGCTGTAACCAAATATTTTTTGAAGTTCTCTTCTTTTGTTTTAATATTGCGAATGGATGTTTTGGATTTGAACATAATTTTTAATGCAATGAGTACAAGGTGGAGTCAAGGTACGTTAATTAAGTAGAAGACACAGGAAGGCGTTCTTTCGTGCTATTTTGTTACAAGGCTAGGGCTTTGGAGTTTAGTTTGGCGGGATTTTCATTGTCGATTGTTAAAAGGCCACAATTTAAGGCTTTTAGGTAATGAAGCGGTATGATAGAGCCTTTTTGAAGGCCACAAATGATAACTTTTAGTAAATGAAGTGGTATGATCGAGTCAGTTTTGTCATCTTAACAAAAGTAGTTCAGAAATATATTCAAGAAGCAGCGGGCACAATTTGCACAAACTTAAAAAGCAAACAATCTCCAGACAGCAAGATCCAGAGCAAGATTAGAATAGTGATATTATTTGTTGAATGACGTTGTTTTTCTCTAAGTTTCGTGACGCAAATGACATTGACTTCTTCCTGTAATTCACTACGGTTATGAAATTCTTGTTCACAAAACCATCGGTTGTTGTGACTCAGAAATGTTTTTGCTTTTGTTTAATGGAGTTCTTTTCATGCAAGTTTCGTGACGCTAATGACATCAACATTGAGTTTCTATTACCTGTGATTTACTTAAATTACGAAATTCTTATTCACATGAGCATTGACTTGTGTGAACCCAGAATTCAGTGTATTTTGTTAAACGGCGTTCTGATGCTGTTGATATTGACTTCGTAATTCCTGGGGCTTACCTCACTTACGAAATTCTTTGACACACAAGCATTGATTTTCGTGCGCCAAAAATGCAGGTGCTCTTGTCTTCCAAACTTATGTAGATGGAGACCCATTTTGATTCGAATTTCGTGACGCTAGGGACATATTTGATATTATTTTTTCTAATTTTGTTGCTATCCCTTCATTTTCAATTAAATTTTGTGACGCTGGTGACATCGTTGACTAATTGTTTCCTTTGTTGTTTTTTAATTATGTCCCTTTTTTTAGCTTCACGACGGACGTCGCGTCGCTAATGACTAAGTTCACATGGGTCGATTTGTTGAAACTTCGTGCGAATAAAGTGATTGTATTTTTTTTTCCTTTCCCTGTTACCCCAGTTGACTTAGTCTTTATCGACAAGTTGGAGTAACTGAGAAGAGGGACGAGAAAACAGCCGCTTTTTTCGCACAAAGAGTCAACAAATCGACCAATTTGAACTTCTTCAATGACATGGATATTTAGGTCGACTTTCTATTCCTAGGATTTACTCCGATTATGAAAATCTTGCTCACTTAAATCTTCTATGCGCATTCCCACTGCATGTCCACACATATCCCTTCTTTCTTATCCTTGGAATAAAATTGAGTATCGTGGTTGACTTTTTCTGGAAGTAAGTTGATGAGAGAAGACGAACTACGGACACTTACGTTCTTGCAGATTTGAAAAGCATTGCTGGGTCCACCACTTTTGGACGTTTTTACTCTGACCACGTTTTTCTCTCGAATTCCAAATCTGCTTTTCCTAAGATTGTGGATTTTCGTGTAGTTTTGTTTTTGAGCTAGGGGCGCAGGCGGATCCATGATCTTTGAACCATTTCTTGAAGAATTCCAATCGCTCTAGACCTGACTCATGACACAATTCCAAGTTTAGAAAACAGCGAATGACTAGGCCTTGCAAATCACTCGAGATGGTAGCAGGTTTAGAAAGCATATACAAGACAAGAATTTGACACTTGATGCAAATACGAGTGATACGAGAAATGAGTCGTGGAAGAACTTGCATTTGACTGGATTCTGCAATTGGATTCAAAGAACTCAACGCAGATTTTAAATCCACTTTTGAATACCGCTTCACAGTTTCAAATATAGGTCTGAAGACTTCTGTGACGACACCAGAATTGTTTCGGGGAAATAGTGAACACCTCATACTTCAGAGCATATTCAATTAAATTAGACCCGCTTAACTTACGTCTTCTGCAGAGTAATACAGCAGTGATTTGTGAAAC
This sequence comes from Melanostoma mellinum, assembly GCA_914767635.1. NCBI lineage: Eukaryota > Metazoa > Arthropoda > Insecta > Diptera > Syrphidae > Melanostoma > Melanostoma mellinum. The sequence continues at coordinate 37,433,323 of OU612060.1, read as the reverse complement.
AGTCTGTGGGCAGCATATTTGAACTTCTACAAACCAGTAATGCATCATCGTTAACATGGCTAAGACTATCCAACGGTATCCACTTCAGGGAGGGCGGCCGTGGTGCAGTGGTGGTAGAGTATTCAGTAGGTCGGACGGACGCGTGGTTTCGAAAAAAATCCACTGGAGTCCGTGTTAGTGTCTTCGGTCTTAGCTGTATCAAAGCTGATAGTCTGTTCTACAAAATATTCGCTCTTAATTTAACGTTCTTTAGCTGATTTGGTAAAATACATCAGCGCCGAAAAGCTGCTTTCTGAAAAATTAAAAAAAAATGCCTTTAATTGCCATTAATATTTCGAAAAACTTAACCCTATCCCTAGGCCCGTCGCAACAATTTCAAACTACAAACGCCAAAAAACGACAAGTTAGGAATATCTGCTTGCAAAACCTTCATTGCGAAGATGGTTTTTAGTTCTTTCTTTTTGACATTCGGATACAAAAGTCTATCATCGTCACCTTCTAAATCTGAATTTGTCCGAAATTGTTATGGCGGGCCTTGTGATAGGGGTGACTATTTTTGAAATGTTAAGCATTTTTTGGTATTCAGTGATTTTTTTGCTAACGTAGGTGCCAACAATTTTCTCATTCTTTGTGTAAATTACATTTACGGTCTTTACCATACGATCGTGTGTTCTTCCTCCAGAAAAAGCTCTTCTTAAGCCAATTAGCCCTTTTAAAATTCGAAAGAACCATCGTCATTCCTGTGTCACATCTTTGATAAACTCCACCAAAAGCTTACATCCGCTCATCGACATTATGCATTCTCTATGGTTTGATTTTTATTTGATAATTATTAAAAAAAAAAAAAACTACATACCTAAGACTAGTTTGAATAAATAAATTATATATACAAAACCTATTATAAGAAAATTATATATTACAACTAAAAAAAATAATTTAAAACCATAAAATTAATGCGCGTGAAAGATGTGAAATAGGGATACACTTAATTCAAGCAAATAACAGAAAAAAAATATATATATAAACTAATTACCGTTATAATGAGTATGTAATTCAGGGATGAACGTTGCATTGTGAATGAATGATTATATTTTTCATTAAATTTTAAGTCTTCACCAGTTTTTATTTGATTTTTTTTTTAATTTTAAAATATAAACTCATAAGGTACCACTTATAGTTTATTTATAAAGAAAAAAAAACCATCATAAATAATAAAATAAATGAATAAATTGTCATACAATTTTTGTGTAATTCTACTGCACCATATTTGCTAAAAAAAATTCCTTAAAAGTCTTTAAAAGAAACACTGAAATATATGTACTCAAAAAACTAAATAAAAAGAAAAACATAAATATTAAAAATTTAAATACACTCAAGCGAATTAATGTTTTACTTTAGAATATGAGTTTGTTTTGTTTGATTTTTTGCTTTTTATTTGAATTTAAGTAAACTGACTTAATAATTTTTTATCGCCTTATGTCTTGCCATAGTATTTAATTGTCATACGTTATGAAATAATTGTTGTTAATTTTTTAGTAAAATAATTACCAAGCTAGAACAAAATATTAAATCCGAGGTCTCACTAGAAAAAAAAAAGAAAAGCAAAAAAAAACAGCACTGCCAAAGTAAACTTACTACAAGGTATACAACACACTTTTTTAAAGACAAAGCAAACAAAGTATAGTTTCACACAAAATCTGAAATAGGTGATTTAGGTTTGATCTTAAGTTTTATTTTTATTTTTTCTCAATGTAATACACAAAATTGACGACAATTATTTGCGGGCCGTTCTAAATTCTTTGTTTATGTTATCTTTAATTTTTTTATTTAACTGTGATTCTAAATTTATAATTAAAACGATAAGACAACAAGAAACAAAAAAAATTCATACTACAAACGGTAGTGGCAATCCAATAACAAAGAAGGAAAGAAGAAGAAAAAACAAAAAACATTGTAACTTTAAATAAAACATAAATGAGAATTACCGGTAAGAAAACAACATTTATTTCTCTATATGAAATAATTATTATATCAAAATATATACAAGTATAAACTAGTTTAATTTTTGTATGAATATTTTTTAAGTTTATAGTTTTTCTTACAAAAAAAAAAAATATAAATAAAAGAAATTAAAGTAAAATTAAAAAATTATTATTATCTAACAACAATTTTGTGTTTTATAAAAGAAGTGTTAGGTTTTATTTCTGTATACATAAATGAAAGTGAATAAAATTAAAATTTAAAAAGGACAAAAAATGGAAAAAACACTTATATAAATATACCTTTTTTTTATAATGCAAAAAGTAACGAAATAAAATGAGAAAAAAAATAACAAAAATGAGGAAAAAATGAAATAGTAATAAAAATTATGAAAAATAAAATCTGTAATGTTATATGGAAAAAATAGATTTGTTGTTTTATTGCCCAATGCGGGTGGAGTATGTGTAAGGGTGGCTTTCTTTCAGAAAATCAGGTGTTGCTCTAGTCTTGAATAAAGTGGTAAGTATGAATGAAAAAAAGTACACCAGCACAGTTGGAGCAATTGAAATAAAAAGACATGAGCAGGATTCAAATTCTGTTTGCATTTTGAAGAAATCAATTTTGACTGTTTTATTAGTCGAAGTGGATATGATAAGAGGATCATCTTAAGGCTTACAATCCATTGATGAATCTTCGATGGTTGGAAACTTTATTGGTACTTACGATAATTTTTGTATGAACGTATGAACAAAAAAAAAATAAAATTACGTTTAGAAGAATTGTTTCGTATGACAATCGTCGTGTTCCATTGTTTCCTCCAAAATATTTTACAGTACCTCTTCACTTTAGTTTGTCATATAAGCAAAAGTAATTGATCACAGCTGGAGCCACTTAGGAGAACATTGCAAGACTCAATTAAATACGTCTCATGAATGAAACATTAGATAGGTAGCAGAAATTTTTCTCCGATTAAAATCATACATTTCATTTTAAAATTAGAGACAAATAGAACAGACAATCGACCTTGTCCTATATTCAAGACTTAATACTCATATCCTCTGCAATTAAAATTTTTAAAGTACTCGATTTTCAACCAAACATCATTTTGAATTCAAAAGAAGCCAGCACTCACAGCATGCCCATTCATTGCGCAAACGAAGAAAAATGACTATTTTAGTACCAGCTGAATTTTTGGCTACCAGGCAATCAGAAATGCCAGCAGGGCCTGTTTTCTTGTCTAGCAAGTTTCTTCACACCATTCAGTTTGTTTGTTAAACGAATGTGTGCGTGTGCCTCTTCCTATTTTAAAGCAAAGCGAAATTGAAATACATATGTGTGTAAACTCGGTCATGGGGTTTTGCACCAACAACGTATTCAAAGCAAAACATCAGAGCAGTAGCAGGTAAACTCACAGTCTTCTTTGGCTCTTGTAATAAGGCGCCAAAAGAAAAGCAAAGCGAAACCACATAGTTTGTGTGCTTTTCTTTTAAGTGTTTGTTTTTGTTTTCGCTCTTCCAAAGCAAAGCAAAAGTAAAACGTGTATTTCCACTTCTTTAAGGGGTTTTTGTATAGCAACGCAAAAATGATACCAGGCGATCATAATAAGCAGCAGAGCAGTAGCAGGTATACTTTCATTTTTCTGTGGTACTTGGCAATTGGGACTGGGAGCCAGAAGAGAACCCAAAACAAAAGAACAAGAATTTCATAGAGATGTGTTGTTCTTCTTCGATTCTTTCTTTCTCACTTTGTGGCACTAACAAAGAACTTTCTTGCTTGGCTATCGCTTATTCTGTTTCCTTGGTTCCCTGCTTAATTTAGTTTTCATCGCGCACTCGAGCACTGCACATGGAGGACCGAGAGTTGCTTCGCTTATTGTGTCAAGTTTTTATGACTTCAATTATTTTTATTTATTATTTTTCAGCGATTAAATTTTTTTTTCTGTTTTTCTTTTTTTTACTTTGAAGCGTACTTAAAATTGTATTGGTTTTTTTTTTACTTGCAATTATGTCGTTTAACTATACGAAGAATTGAACGAAAGCAAAATATAATGTCAGTTTTTTTGTGTTCATTTTAAATAAAGTTTTAAGTTCAGTTGGAGATCGGTTGCTTTGAATGAAGTTATTTTTTATTTTATTTTATTTATTTTTTTTTGTATAAGGCCGGTCGTAATAATTTTGGACCTGATAGAAAGGACTAAAAACATCTTCGCAGTGATTTTTTTAAAATAAATTTGTCAACTGTTAGAAATTTCGTATCAAAGCCATAACCTCGAAGGTGTTTATAAAACTTTCTATTTTGGCACTCGTAGTTCAAAATTGTAATGGCAAGGTTTCTGGTAGGGGCCATTAAGTTCAGAATGTCAAAATCAATTTTTGAAGGAAATAATTTTGGGAAAACATTCATTCAATAACGCAATAATAAAATTTAAAAAAAAATTTGATGTTTTCAAATAAAATGCAGGGGTCTGATGACGAGCAACAAAAACTCTGTCAAATAAAAAAATGTTTGAAAATTTCCGAAGCGTCGAAATGTCAGCCTAAAGTTTACTTTTCGTTTGTCTGCCTGGAACTTAAATTTTTGTTTTCCAAGATAAGGAGTTGCAATTTTTAGAAATGATGAATGGAGTGATTAAGATTAGATGTGAGAAAATATTTTGAATTCATTCCAAATTTCCCATTGAAAAATGCAAGGTTGGTTTCAAAACAACTGATTTTGAAGTTTGAAGTGAAAATTACAGCCGTAAAAAGTATTGGTCTCAATATGAGGAATGAAGAGAACTTTTCAACTTCAAATAATTTTTACTTGCGTCTATTCTTTAACATACATACATAAGATGAAACTGAATGTAAAAATCCAACAAAGAACAGAGTTTTGAAGAAACTTTCAAAGCGATGAAGCCGTTCTATTTGGGAATACTTGGGTTAGGTTACGTAGGATAGGTACCTGAGTTGATTGAAAGGAAATTCAATTGGGTAGCATTCGTCAAGAACTTCTAAGAGTTCTCACAAGTCCTAGCAAATTGCCCTGTTTTTTTCACTAAACCCCTTTCTTTTCTTCTTTATGGTTGAAGACCATGACCATGCCCTGACAATGGATCCATCTTTCAATGAACTGTAGGGATTTTACGCACCTACTTTCTTGCGAAAAGTAAAAATCCCTTGAAGTATGCAGCAATAAACTAGAACGATTTTCAAATTTCAAACGAGCGCTCCTCACATAACGAAAAATTTTGTACCAGCTGAGTTTTTCGCTACCAGGCAATCAGAAATGCCAGCAGGGCCTGTTTTCTTGTCTAGCAAGTTTCTTCACACCATTCAGTTTGTTTGTTAAACGAATGTGTGCGTGTGCCTCTTCCTATTTTAAAGCAAAGCGAAATTGAAATACATATGTGTGTAAACTTGGTCATGGGGTTTTTGCACCAACAACGTATTCAAAGCAAACAGCAGAGGAGTAGCAGGTATACTCACAATCTTCTTTGGCTCTTGTAATAAGGCGCCAAAAGAAAAGCAAAGCGAAACCACATAGTTTGTGTGCTTTTCTTATAGGTGTTTGTTTTTGTTTCCGCTCTTCCAAAGCAAAGCAAAAGTAGAACGTGTATTTCCACTTCTTTAAGGGGTTTTTGTATAGCAACGCAAAAATGATACCAGGCGATCATAATAAGCAGCAGAGCAGTAGCAGGTATACTTTCATTTTTCTGTGGTACTTGGCAATTGGGACTGGGAGCCAGAAGAGAACCCAAAACAAAAGAACAAGAATTTCATAGAGATGTGTTGTTCTTCTTCGATTCTTTCTTTCTCACTTTGTGGCACTAACAAAGAACTTTCTTGCTTGGCTATCGCTTATTCTGTTTCCTTGGTTCCCTGCTTAATTTAGTTTTCATCGCGCACTCGAGCACTGCACATGGAGGACCGAGAGTTGCTTCGCTTATTGTGTCAAGTTTTTATGACTTCAATTATTTTTATTTATTATTTTTCAGCGATTAAATTTTTTTTTCTGTTTTTCTTTTTTTTACTTTGAAGCGTACTTAAAATTGTATTAGTTTTTTTTACTTGCAATTATGTCGTTTAACTATACGAAAAATTGAACGAAAGCAAAATATTTATAATGTCAGTTTTTTTGTGTTCATTTTAAATAAAGTTTTAAGTTCAGTTGGAGATCGGTTGCTTTGAATGAAGTTATTTTTTATTTTATTTTATTTATTTTTTTTGTATAAGGCCGGTCGTAATAATTTTGGACCTGATAGAAAGGACTAAAAACATCTTCGCAGTGATTTTTTTTAAATAAATTTGTCAACTGTTAGAAATTTCGTATCAAAGCCATAACCTCGAAGGTGTTTATAAAACTTTCTATTTTGGCACTCGTAGTTCAAAATTGTAATGGCGAGGCTTTTGCTAGGGGCCATTAAATTGAGAAAGTCAAAACCATTTTTGAAGAAAATAATTTTGGGAAAACATACCTCATTCAAGAAACGCGATAATAAAACTTAAAAAAATTAGTGATGCGTTTGGTGTTAATGTTTTCAAATAAATAGCAGATGTCTGATGAGCAACAAAAACTCTGTCAAATATAAAAATATTTGAAAATTTCCGAAGCGTCGAAATGTCAGCCTAAAGTTTACTTTTCGTTTGTCTGCATCGCACATAAATTTTTATTTTCCAAGATAAGAAGTTGCAATTTATAGAAATAATGAATGGAATGATTAAGATTAGATAATGACGAAGATTTTTGAATTCAATCCTAATTTCCCATTGGTAAGTGCAAGGTTGGTTTCAAAACAACTGATTTTGAAGTTTGAAGTGAAAATTACAGCCGTAAAAAGTATTGGTCTCAATATGAGGAATGAAGGGAACTTTTCAACTTCAAATAATTTTTACTTGCGTCTATTCTTTAACATACATATATAAGATGAAATTGAATGTGAAAATCCAACAAAGAACAGAGTTTTGAAGAAACTTTCAAAGCGATGAAGCCGTTCTATTTGGGAATACTTGGGTTAGGTTACGTAGGATAGGTATTAGGTAGTATAGGTATAGGTAGATTGAAAGGAAATTCAATTGGGTAGCATTCCTCAAGAACTTTTGAGAGGTCTTAGCCAATAGCTCCTTTTGTTCACTAAACCCCTTCTTTCTTTCTTTATGGTTGAAGACCATGACCATGCCCTGACAATGGATCCATCTTTCAATGAACTGTAGGGATTTTACGCACCTACTTTCTTGCGAAAAGTAAAAATCGCTTGAAGTATGCAGCAATAAACTAGAACGATTTTCAAATTTCAAACGAGCGCTCCTCACATAACGAAAAATTTTGTACCAGCTGAGTTTTTCGCTACCAGGCAATCAGAAATGCCAGCAGGGCTTCTGTTTTGTTCAGCGAAATTCTTCACAGAAGCCAATTTGTCTGTTAAGCACATGTGTGCGTGTGTTTCTTCTTCTCTAAAGCAAAACAAAATTGAAGTATGTGTGTAAACCTCGTCATGGGGTCTTGCAACTACAGCGTAAGTACGATACCATACGATCATAGCAAATAGCAGAGCACAGAGCAGTAGCAGGTATACTCACATTCTTCTTTGGCACTTGCAATTTGGCGCCAAAGAGAAACCAAAAGAAAACCAGTTTCCCACACCCACACGTCTAGGACAGTATTGTTGTATTTCATTGCTGGTGTTGTTCTCATTCGATTTATTCTTTCTCACTTTGTGGCACCAACAAAATACGTTCTGGCTAGATTATCGCTTATTCTGCTTCCTTGGTGCCCTGCTGCTGCTACCTACTTAGTTTAGTTTCCATCGTGCACTCGTGCACCACGCATGGGGAGGTAGGATTGGTTTGCTTGGTTACTGTGTCAAGTTTTCATTATTTCGATTATAGTTTTCTGCGAAGCAATTTCAATTTTGAATATTTTTTTTTTGCCTCGATCGTTTCTCGAAATTTTAACAAAAAACACTCACAGTGTCAATTTTGTCGTTTTCATTTAAACAAATTTTTAGTAAAATATATTTTATAAAAAAAATCGCAAATTTCAATCAAGCCTTTGCTTATATCTTGGAATTGAGTTCACAACCTCGAAGTCATAAGTTTTTGAAGGAAACAATTTTGAAAACAGAAATATAATTTATTTTTGATATAACTTAACAATAAAAATGAAAAAAAATTGATCGCTTTTGGTGTAAATGTTTTTAGGCAAAATGCAGGTTGCGTGTATCTGAAGAGCAAGGAACAATTTTGTCCAACAATATTTTAAGGCAAACAAATGTTTGAGAATTTTCGAAATGCCTAAAATTAATTTCTTGTTTGTCTGTCTGGGAAATTCTGATTTCCACAATTAAAAAAAATAAAAAAAAAAAGGTACAATTTTTATAGTTTACGTGGGAAAGTTAAAATTAAATGTGACGAAAAATTTTGAATTCGTTGATTGATTTTAAAACCAAGTGACTTGATCTAATAAGAAAATGGAGCTTAAATTTTGGAATGAAGCTGTAAGAAGTTTTGTTTTGAATGTGGACAATCTTAAGAACTTTTCTACTTCAAATAATGAGTCTTTTTCTAAGCACATAATCAAACCATACAGAGATGAAATTTAATCTGAAGATCCAACAAAGAACAGAGTTTTGAGTAAACATACAAAGCTACCAATCTATCCTTTTTTGACATTCTTAGATGAGGTTACGTATGTACCAACGTTCATTGAAAGGAAATTTAATTAGGCGTTAGACATAACATTAGAAAGAACTTTAGAGAGTTCTTTCGAGTCGTAGGAAATTGTAATTTTTTTTACTAAACTCCGTTTCTGTAATTCTTGTTGAAAACTTATTGCCCTGGCAATTGATCCTCGATACATCTATCACAGGATCGGTTTTATGCACCTACTTTATGACGAAAAATAAAACATTTGAAAGTGCTCAAACAATAAAATTGAAGAATTTCAAACGAGTCCTCCGAACACTTTTTGAACAAACGAAAGAACAAACGAAAGAACAAACGAAAGAAATTAGTTTTTGCTACCAGGCAATCAGAAATGCCAATAGGGCTTTTGTCTTGTCTAGCAAGTTTCTTCACATCACTCAGTTTAGCATTCAAGCACATGTGTGCAAAACGAAATTTCAATATGTGTGTAAGTAATAAAGCAACCAACGTAGACATGACATAGAAAACAGCAGAGCAGCAGTAGGTATACTTGATACTTACATTTTTCTATGGCTCTTGCAATTTGGCGCCAAAAGAAAACAAAAACGAACACATCTCTAGGACGATACGATACTGTTGTATTTTGTCAATGTGTTCGTGTTTGTAGTATTATTCTTCTCCAATTCTTTATTTCTCACTTTGTGGAACGTGGATTGTGGTACCAACAATTCAACAAAGTGCCTTCTGGCTTAACTACTGCTTATTCTGTTTCCTTGCTGCCTTGCTTAAATTAGTTTCAATGGCGCACTCGTGCGCTGTGCATGTAAGGGACCGAATGATTTGTATTGTTAAGTCTTATCATTTTAATTATTTCTAAGGCAGCGATTTAATTTCTTTTTTTTTTGTGTTCTTACTTGATTAAATTATCCTGGTTTCTTTTCTTTGCCATTTTACTAAAAAGCAAAAAATCATTTATTCATACAGAAAATCGACCGAAAACCGATTAATGTATTTTTTTGTGTGCACTAAGTTTTGTTTTAAACAAATTTTTCTTAACTTTTGCAAAATACTTATGTCGGACAATTTCGAATCAATGGTTCCTTACACCTTGAGTTTAAGTTCAGAGTCTCAGTCACAAATTGTTGAAGGAAATAATTTCAAGGTTAAAAAATATACCTTACTCGAGACAAACCAATAATAAAGTTTAAAAATATATCTTAATATATATTTATTTGTTTGGTGTTAATGTTTTTAATTAAAATGCAGGACACCTGTGTTATATGAACAAATACAATTTTATCGAAAAAGATTTTAAAACAAAGAAATGCTTGAAAATTTACAAAATGTAAGACTGTCAGTCTATATTTTGTTTTTCAGCTGGGACGTAACTTCGTATTTTTCAAAACTAGAAGGTGCAATTTTTAAGAAATAACGAGGGAAAGTAGTTTAGATTAAATGTGGAGAAAATTTTTGAATTCATTGATTCCTTTCAAAACCAAGTGACTTGGTGAAAAAAGAAAGACGGTCGAAAACTCTGGAAGGAAAATTGCAGGTGTAAGTAATTTTGTTTTGAATATGAGGAATGAAGGAAACTTTTCAACTTTAAATAGTTTGTTCCCACATAATCAGGCCCTAAAAAGAAGGAACTGTATCTGTAGATTCAACAAAAAACCAGAGTTTTGAACAAACTTTCAAAAAATCAAGGGATTTTATTTGAAATACTTAGGTTACGAGGCTAAGGTTCCAGAAAATTTAATACAGAGTAAAACATTAAGTTTTCTAAGAGTTCTCTCGAGCAGTAGCAAATTTACATCTATCACAAGATGGCAAGAGATTTTATGCACCTACTTTCTTACAAAAATTAAAAACCCCTTGAAGTATGCTAGAGCGATTTGCATACAAGCCCTCCTCATATAAAATTTTGTAAGAAACGAAGAAAAATGACTATTTTAGTACCAGCTGAATTTTTGGCTACCAGGCAATCAGAAATGCCAGCAGGGCCTTTTTTCTTGTCTAGCAAGTTTCTTTACACCACTCAGTTTGTCTGTTATACGCATGTGTGCGTGCCATTCTCTTTTTCTAAAGTAAAGGTATGTGTGTAAACTTCGTCATGGAGCAGCACTTACACTCTTACAAAACCATTTTGCTTTGCTTTTCTTTTGGCGCCTAATTGCAAGAGCCCAAGAGGACTGTAAGAGTGTAAATATACCTGTGCTGCTCTGGGTTTCGCTTTGACACACACGAGCTAACACACATATTTCAATTCTGTTTTGCTTTAAAAGAAGGAGAAGCGCACGCACACATGCGTGTAACAGACAAACTGAATGGTGTAAAGAAACTTGCTAGACAAGAAAAAAGGCCCTGCTGGCATTTCTGATTGCCTGGTAGCCAAAAATTCAGCTGGTACTAAAATAGTCATTTTTCTTCGTGTCTTACAAAATGTTCGTTATATGAGGAGGGCTTGTTATGGCATACTTCAAGGGGTTTTTACTTTTTGTAAGAAAGTAGGTGCATAAAGTCTCTAGCCACCCTGTGATAGATGTAAATTTGCTATTGCTCAAGAGAACTCTTAGCTCATGTTTAGTTCTGTAGTAAATTTAATTTAAATCAGCTTAGAAACCTAAGCAACGTAGCCTAACATAAGTATTTAAAAATAAAATGGCTTGATTTTTTGGAAGTTTGTTCAAGACTCTGGTTTTTTGGTGAATCTACAGATACGGTTCCTTCTTTTTAGGGCCTGATTATGTGGGAAAACACTATTTAAAGTTGAAAAAATTGCTTCATTCCTCATATTTAGAACAACATTTCTCACTGCTGCAATTTTTGTTTCAGAGTTTTCGAACTACTTTATTTTTTCATGAAGTCTTTTTTGGTTTTGAAAGGATTCAATGAATAAAAAGTTTACGTAATCTTAACTACTTTCCCTTGTTTTTTCTTAAAAATTGCACCTTCTTGTTTTGGAAAATACAAAGTTACGTCCCAGCTGAAAAACAAAATATAGACTGACAGTCTTACATTTTGTAAATTTTCAAGCATTTCTTTGCTTTAAAATCTTTTTCGATAAAATTGTATTTGTTCATATAACACAGGTGTCCTGCATTTTAATTAAAAACATTAACACCAAACAAATAAATATATATTAAGATATATTTTTAAACTTTATTATTGGTTTGTCTCGAGTAAGGTATATTTTTTAACCTTGAAATTATTTCCTTCAACAATTTGTGACTGAGACTCTGAACTTAAACTCAAGGTGTAAGGAACCATTGATTCGAAATTGTCCGACATAAGTATTTTGCAAAAGTTAAGAAAAATTTGTTTAAAACAAAACTTAGTGCACACAAAAAAATACATTAATCGGTTTTCGGTCGATTTTCTGTATGAATAAATGATTTTTTGCTTTTTAGTAAAATGGCAAAGAAAAGAAACCAGGATAATTTAATCAAGTAAGAACACAAAAAAAAAAAGAAATTAAATCGCTGCCTTAGAAATAATTAAAATGATAAGACTTAACAATACAAATCATTCGGTCCCTTACATGCACAGCGCACGAGTGCGCCATTGAAACTAATTTAAGCAAGGCAGCAAGGAAACAGAATAAGCAGTAGTTAAGCCAGAAGGCACTTTGTTGAATTGTTGGTAGTTGGTACCACAATCCACGTTCCACAAAGTGAGAAATAAAGAATTGGAGAAGAATAATACTACAAACACGAACACATTGACAAAATACAACAGTATCGTATCGTCCTAGAGATGTGTTCGTTTTTGTTTTCTTTTGGCGCCAAATTGCAAGAGCCATAGAAAAATGTAAGTATCAAGTATACCTACTGCTGCTCTGCTGTTTTCTATGTCATGTCTACGTTGGTTGCTTTATTACTTACACGCATATTGAAATTTCGTTTTGCACACATGTGCTTGAATGCTAAACTGAGTGATGTGAAGAAACTTGCTAGACAAGACAAAAGCCCTATTGGCATTTCTGATTGCCTGGTAGCAAAAACTAATTTCTTTCGTTTGTTCAAAAAGTGTTCGGAGGACTCGTTTGAAATTCTTCAATTTTATTGTTTGAGCACTTTCAAAGGTTTTATTTTTCGTCATAAAGTAGGTGCATAAAACCGATCCTGTGATAGATGTATCGAGGATCGATTGTCAGGGCAATAAGTTTTCAACACGAATTACAGAAACGGAGTTTAGTAAAAAAAAATAGAATTTCCTACGACTCGAAAGAACTCTCTAAAGTTCTTTCAAATGTTAAGTCTAACGCCTAATTAAATTTCCTTTCAATGAACGTAGGTACATATGTAACCTCATCTAAGAATGTCAAAAAAGAATAAATTGGTAGCTTTGTATGTTTACTCAAAACTCTGTTCTTTGTTGGATCTTCAGATTAAATTTCATCTCTGTATGGTTTGATTATGTGCTTAGAAAAAGACTCATTATTTGAAGTAGGACAGTTCTTAAGATTGTCCACATTCAAAACAAAACTTCTTACAGCTTCATTCCAAAATTTAAGCTCCATTTTCTTATTAGATCAAGTCACTTGGTTTTAAAATCAATCAACGAATTCAAAATTTTTCGTCACATTTAATTTTAACTTTCCCACGTACCTATTTTTTGATTTCTTTTAGTTGTGGAAATCAGAATTTCCCAGACAGACAAACAAGAAATTAATTTTAGGCATTTCGAAAATTTTCAAACATTTGTTTGCCTTAAAATATTGTTGGACAAAATTGTTCCTTGCTCTTCAGATACACGCAACCTGCATTTTGCCTAAAAACATTTACACCAAAAGCGATTAATTTTTTTTCATTTTTATTGTTAAGTTATATCTAAAATAAATTATATTTCTGTTTTCAAAATTGTTTCCTTCAAAAACTTATGACTTCGAGGTTGTGAACTCAATTCCAAGATATAAGCAAAGGCTTGATTGAAATTTGCGATTTTTTTTATAAAATATATTTTACTAAAAATTTGTTTAAATGAAAACGACAAAATTGACACTGTGAGTGTTTTTTGTTAAAATTTCGAGAAACGATCGAGGCAAAAAAAAAATATTCAAAATTGAAATTGCTTCGCAGAAAACTATAATCGAAATAATGAAAACTTGACACAGTAACCAAGCAAACCAATCCTACCTCCCCATGCGACCATGCGTGGTGCACGAGTGCACGATGGAAACTAAACTAAGTAGGTAGCAGGGCACCAAGGAAGCAGAATAAGCGATAATCTAGCCAGAACGTATTTTGTTGGTGCCACAAAGTGAGAAAGAATAAATCGAATGAGAACAACACCAGCAATGAAATACTACAATACTGTCCTAGACGTTTGGGTGTGGGAAACTGGTTTTCTTTTGGTTTCTCTTTGGCGCCAAATTGCAAGTGCCAAAGAAGAATGTGAGTATACCTGCTACTGCTCTGTGCTCTGCTATTTGCTATGATCGTATGGTATCGTACTTACGCTGTAGTTGCAAGACCCCATGACGAGGTTTACACACATACTTCAATTTTGTTTTGCTTTAGAGAAGAAGAAACACACGCACACATGTGCTTAACAGACAAATTGGCTTCTGTGAAGAATTTCGCTGAACAAAACAGAAGCCCTGCTGGCATTTCTGATTGCCTGGTAGCGAAAAACTCAGCTGGTACAAAATTTTTCGTTATGTGAGGAGCGCTCGTTTGAAATTTGAAAATCGTTCTAGTTTATTGCTGCATACTTCAAGCGATTTTTACTTTTCGCAAGAAAGTAGGTGCGTAAAATCCCTACAGTTCATTGAAAGATGGATCCATTGTCAGGGCATGGTCATGGTCTTCAACCATAAAGAAAGAAAGAAGGGGTTTAGTGAACAAAAGGAGCTATTGGCTAAGACCTCTCAAAAGTTCTTGAGGAATGCTACCCAATTGAATTTCCTTTCAATCTACCTATACCTATACTACCTAATACCTATCCTACGTAACCTAACCCAAGTATTCCCAAATAGAACGGCTTCATCGCTTTGAAAGTTTCTTCAAAACTCTGTTCTTTGTTGGATTTTCACATTCAATTTCATCTTATATATGTATGTTAAAGAATAGACGCAAGTAAAAATTATTTGAAGTTGAAAAGTTCCCTTCATTCCTCATATTGAGACCAATACTTTTTACGGCTGTAATTTTCACTTCAAACTTCAAAATCAGTTGTTTTGAAACCAACCTTGCATTTTTCAATGGGAAATTTGGAATGAATTCAAAATATTTTCTCACATCTAATCTTAATCACTCCATTCATCATTTCTAAAAATTGCAACTCCTTATCTTGGAAAACAAAAATTTAAGTTCCAGGCAGACAAACGAAAAGTAAACTTTAGGCTGACATTTCGACGCTTCGGAAATTTTCAAACATTTTTTTATTTGACAGAGTTTTTGTTGCTCGTCATCAGACCCCTGCATTTTATTTGAAAACATCAAATTTTTTTTTAAATTTTATTATTGCGTTATTGAATGAATGTTTTCCCAAAATTATTTCCTTCAAAAATTGATTTTGACATTCTGAACTTAATGGCCCCTACCAGAAACCTTGCCATTACAATTTTGAACTACGAGTGCCAAAATAGAAAGTTTTATAAACACCTTCGAGGTTATGGCTTTGATACGAAATTTCTAACAGTTGACAAATTTATTTTAAAAAAATCACTGCGAAGATGTTTTTAGTCCTTTCTATCAGGTCCAAAATTATTACGACCGGCCTTATACAAAAAAAAATAAATAAAATAAAATAAAAAATAACTTCATTCAAAGCAACCGATCTCCAACTGAACTTAAAACTTTATTTAAAATGAACACAAAAAAACTGACATTATATTTTGCTTTCGTTCAATTCTTCGTATAGTTAAACGACATAATTGCAAGTAAAAAAAAAACCAATACAATTTTAAGTACGCTTCAAAGTAAAAAAAAGAAAAACAGAAAAAAAAATTTAATCGCTGAAAAATAATAAATAAAAATAATTGAAGTCATAAAAACTTGACACAATAAGCGAAGCAACTCTCGGTCCTCCATGTGCAGTGCTCGAGTGCGCGATGAAAACTAAATTAAGCAGGGAACCAAGGAAACAGAATAAGCGATAGCCAAGCAAGAAAGTTCTTTGTTAGTGCCACAAAGTGAGAAAGAAAGAATCGAAGAAGAACAACACATCTCTATGAAATTCTTGTTCTTTTGTTTTGGGTTCTCTTCTGGCTCCCAGTCCCAATTGCCAAGTACCACAGAAAAATGAAAGTATACCTGCTACTGCTCTGCTGCTTATTATGATCGCCTGGTATCATTTTTGCGTTGCTATACAAAAACCCCTTAAAGAAGTGGAAATACACGTTCTACTTTTGCTTTGCTTTGGAAGAGCGGAAACAAAAACAAACACCTATAAGAAAAGCACACAAACTATGTGGTTTCGCTTTGCTTTTCTTTTGGCGCCTTATTACAAGAGCCAAAGAAGATTGTGAGTATACCTGCTACTCCTCTGCTGTTTGCTTTGAATACGTTGTTGGTGCAAAAACCCCATGACCAAGTTTACACACATATGTATTTCAATTTCGCTTTGCTTTAAAATAGGAAGAGGCACACGCACACATTCGTTTAACAAACAAACTGAATGGTGTGAAGAAACTTGCTAGACAAGAAAACAGGCCCTGCTGGCATTTCTGATTGCCTGGTAGCGAAAAACTCAGCTGGTACAAAATTTTTCGTTATGTGAGGAGCGCTCGTTTGAAATTTGAAAATCGTTCTAGTTTATTGCTGCATACTTCAAGGGATTTTTACTTTTCGCAAGAAAGTAGGTGCGTAAAATCCCTACAGTTCATTGAAAGATGGATCCATTGTCAGGGCATGGTCATGGTCTTCAACCATAAAGAAGAAAAGAAAGGGGTTTAGTGAAAAAAACAGGGCAATTTGCTAGGACTTGTGAGAACTCTTAGAAGTTCTTGACGAATGCTACCCAATTGAATTTCCTTTCAATCAACTCAGGTACCTATCCTACGTAACCTAACCCAAGTATTCCCAAATAGAACGGCTTCATCGCTTTGAAAGTTTCTTCAAAACTCTGTTCTTTGTTGGATTTTTACATTCAGTTTCATCTTATGTATGTATGTTAAAGAATAGACGCAAGTAAAAATTATTTGAAGTTGAAAAGTTCTCTTCATTCCTCATATTGAGACCAATACTTTTTACGGCTGTAATTTTCACTTCAAACTTCAAAATCAGTTGTTTTGAAACCAACCTTGCATTTTTCAATGGGAAATTTGGAATGAATTCAAAATATTTTCTCACATCTAATCTTAATCACTCCATTCATCATTTCTAAAAATTGCAACTCCTTATCTTGGAAAACAAAAATTTAAGTTCCAGGCAGACAAACGAAAAGTAAACTTTAGGCTGACATTTCGACGCTTCGGAAATTTTCAAACATTTTTTTATTTGACAGAGTTTTTGTTGCTCGTCATCAGACCCCTGCATTTTATTTGAAAACATCAAATTTTTTTTTAAATTTTATTATTGCGTTATTGAATGAATGTTTTCCCAAAATTATTTCCTTCAAAAATTGATTTTGACATTCTGAACTTAATGGCCCCTACCAGAAACCTTGCCATTACAATTTTGAACTACGAGTGCCAAAATAGAAAGTTTTATAAACACCTTCGAGGTTATGGCTTTGATACGAAATTTCTAACAGTTGACAAATTTATTTTAAAAAAATCACTGCGAAGATGTTTTTAGTCCTTTCTATCAGGTCCAAAATTATTACGACCGGCCTTATACAAAAAAAAATAAATAAAATAAAATAAAAAATAACTTCATTCAAAGCAACCGATCTCCAACTGAACTTAAAACTTTATTTAAAATGAACACAAAAAAACTGACATTATATTTTGCTTTCGTTCAATTTTTCGTATAGTTAAACGACATAATTGCAAGTAAAAAAAACTAATACAATTTTAAGTACGCTTCAAAGTAAAAAAAAGAAAAACAGAAAAAAAATTTAATCGCTGACTTAAAAATAATTGAAGTCATAAAAACTTGACACAATTAGCGAAGCAATTGTCGATCCTCCATGTGCTTGTGCAGTGCTCGAGTGCGCGATGAAAACTAAATTAAGCAGGGCACCAAGGAAACAGAATAAGCGATAGCCAAGTAAGAAAGTTTTTTGTTAGTGCCACAAAGTGAGAAAGAAAGAATCGAAGAAGAAAAACACCAGCACCAATACAGACAAATAAAAGAGAGCAATATCGTCCTAGAGATGTGCAGCTCAAGTGAACGAGTTGAGGTGTTTAAATTCATTGAAAGTGGTTGAATTTTTTTTTTGTAGCTCTGCAATTTTTGGTTGAAAAACCGCGTTTTTGGTTCAATGAAAACAGAATTCCTTCTTGATTAGCTTTAAATCAGACTTTTAGCAATTAACAGAGCTAAATACTTGAGACTTCTTCTGCTGAATTATTTGCAGTGCAGTGCTGCTGCAGTAATTACGTCTTAAGTACTACGTACAGCGTTTTCATTGATGTGAAATGTTTATTAATTAGAATGTTTGCTAACTTGCGCAGCCAACTAAAAACATTTGTAAATCAACTGGAAAGTAATGTAATGTAATTCGACTGCTAATACTTTATTTGTTTAGTGGTTGCCAGTGCTATATCTACTGGTGGATATCGTTTGTAAAATATGTATTTTTGAAAAGATAAAGACAAATCAATATTAGTTTCAATTAAACCAAGACGTATCGATCTTTCGCTAAAATCTCAAATTAAAAAATAGCAGCCTCATGTTGAACAGCACATCCCTAATTGTATGTTTGAGTGACACATCTCTATGAAGTTTCTCTCCTTTTGCTTTGGGATCTCTTCTGGCTCCCAGTCTGAATTGCCAAGTACCAAAGAAAAATTAAAGTATACCTGCTACTGCTCTGCTGCTTATTATGATCGCCTGGTATCATATTTTCGTTGCTGTACAAAAAACCCTTAAAGAAGTGGAACACGTTCTACTACTTTGCTTTGGAAGAGCAGGTATAGGAACATACTCACTCTCACATTCTTCTTTGGCTTTAGTAACAAGAAGTAAACCAACACAAAACAAGAACAACTTAAGAGAGATGTGTCGTTCTATCAAACAACTAAAGATGTGCTATTTTACATGAGGCTGCGTTTTCTGATTTTATTTTTATTTCGTTAGTATATCGATATTTATTTGTTGAGTTGTTTTAAATAATTAATATCCATTTTTACTTCCCTCTTCTTAAATGGATTAGGCAGAGAATTTTTATTTCCACGAATAGAAATACTTTTATTTGAGAATACGTTCAAAAGTTCTAGCAACGAAGCTACCTATTTAACTTTCTTGAATCCATAAATGCCCTGTTGCTGTTAATATGTCTTTTTTTTAAGTCCTTTCAAATAAGTAATCAGCAGTTACGCAGTCTGGGGAAAAAACGTTCACAAGCTAATTTCTCAATGTTCTATAATCTAAGGCCTCATAACTTGTTTGGCCATGGTGGTGTCGGTGTCCATGAATTCTTTTCTTGCGATTTTATAGCGCCAATAAAGTACCTACCAAGTACTAAGTTTAGATTTAATCATAGACTTTAATGTGCTTTTTACTTGACTATCGAATTTAACTTTTTGCTTTTCTGTATTGAAATTATTTCTCACAAACTTCAAAACAATCTTTCGCTCATTTATTATTCGTTGTTTTAATTTTCTGAAAAGTTTACTGAGGTTGGATTGTCTTGGTTTGTTGGTACACCTTTTGGTGTAAAAAGCGTTCATGTGTATGGAAAATTGAACTTCCTCAGGTGTTTATTTGTTTATAGAAAAACTTTCACATCAAATTTATTCAAAAAAAGTTTATTATTTAAAATAAGAGAGGAAAAAATATGTTTTTCGTTGATTTGATTCCTTTTTCGGTTTTTCTCATATTATTATTTTTTCCTTAAAGCACCGAGTAAAAAATGAAAATAATTTGAATAGTTTGCTAGCAAAAAAGGCAATTGGAAATTATGATCAGTTGGGAAGTTGTAAGATTGCACAGTTTCCAAATTGAGATTTTCTACCTTCATTCGTCAACTCTTTTGTCAGATGAACTTTGTGGTAAGCTCACTCGTGCCGCCTTAAAAAGATTTAAAAACAATTTTTCAAAATTGAAGTTTCTTATTAAAAGCGTCGCACTGTTAATTTGTGGTAAGTGAAGCGCCACTGATGTGTTTTTATTTAAATTTAACTTATCCTTCTTCTTAGTTGCTGAGGGACCCAAGAGTATCGTGATCTCGAAGGGCGTTACGAGCATCGCAATCGCAAAGGGATCACAACTCATCAATTTATGTGCTGCAAAGTAATTGCCTTGGTGTGCGGCACGTTGTTGGCGCTTAGTTTAAAATATAGAGAATAGAGGGCGAGTGGTTTGAATGACAATATATCTTTCTTCCTTTTTCTGGCGTTGCAAGCATTATCAGCTTCACACTACTGATCCGCACTTGCGATGCGCCGCGTTGACGTCAGAAAGCGTTGAAAAGCCTACCGGTGTTAGAAGTTCCATATATGAGGTCAACCAAATTGAATAATACAAAAAAATATTTTTCTTTCCTTGAGAGCCCCATGAGTTGTTTAGTTTTTCCGGTCCTTAAAAAACGTCCAATTATGACACCGTCTTCGCTTCATTTGTCAACCTTCTTATCTGAACTTGCACCAGCTAAGATTTAAGTTCTACTTTTTAACGAAGGGACGGTAAACGCAGTGCTCAAAAAACAGCCAACGCAACATTCAGATCGAGTTGAAGTTTTTCAAAAAACGCTTTGTGGTGATCACAAACCAACAAACGATTCTAAGGAACAAAATAAAATGAAAAAGGATTATAAAATGATAGGAACTACAATCTGTATCATTACCAACAAAAAATATTAATTCACCCAAAGTGGGTTGCGGAATTTTTGATATAGGTCGTCTTTCAGCGTATGTTAGCCGTGGCGTGATGGTTAGCATGTCTGCCTTTTAACTGCGATGTTCGTGGTTCGCATCCCGACAGAAGCAAAAAATTTTTCAGGGATGTCACCTTTCCCGAGGAATGGTCGAGCCCTCCGATAGTAAACTTAGTGCCATGAAAAAAGCTTTCTCGAAATCTTCAGAAAATGGTAGGTCCCCTCCATTCCCTCACAAAACATGGTTGTGAGAAAGGCGCTAAGTCCTGGGGCTCCTCGTGCTCTTGCACGGAATGTGAAATCAGCAGGAAGTAGTTGTATCTTGAGTTTCACCTTCTTGGATGAATTACCTGTAAATATAAATGAAATTTTGGAACAAATTAGGAATGAGTTGTTAAAAATTTACTGATATTAGTTGGCATATTGAAGAAAAGAATAATAAGTTTCAGTCATTAGGTTCGTAAAAATTAAGAACGATCCTTGCGACGCTGACGCCTACGCGACGGCGTCGTGCTATTCGACAAGTATTCAGTCAATTCACAATATAATTTTTAGAAAGCGATCATGGTCCCTGCGACTATTCCGAATTGCTATTTGTAGACCGTAAAAATGGGCGCACAGAGACTTTATCGTGAAAGGTTGGTCGTATATCGCATCGCATAGCATCAACATGGTCCGTTGAAAACTTTTACCAAAATAAAAAAAGGAAGAGGAGGATTTTCTAAGGATCTTTCGTCCATTTGAAATTTTTCTGTGCAGCCCCGCCGCCGTACGATTACAAGTTGCAACCATTATACACAAGTACTTGCAGCAACTGACGTGGAAGTGCGTGCAACGTCACGTCGGTGGTCATGGAGAAGTTTTTTCCGCATTTCATTAGATCTAAAAAATCAATGGAAATACGAAGGCAAGAGAAACCGCGGTCAAAGGAAGTTGATTTTGTTCCGGTGAACTATTTTCTGATGTTCCAAGTCCAATGACATCATAGAAAGTTCTATTTTATATTGTTTATCAGTACGAGATAGCGAACCCAACGTTTTTGAAGTTGTGAGTGAAATTAAAAAAAAAAAACTTATTTACAAAAATAGTATATTGCTTCCCTGGTTATACAAGACAAGGTATTTGCATTGGATGGTCTTTTCTCTATAAATTAAAGTACTTTGTCAAACTATTAAATCATTAGTAATATTTTGGTTGCAATGAGCAATTGAAGACCTGCTTCCGAATTACCGTCTACGTTATCGAGCACTACCAGCTACGTTATCGAGGAATCTAGTACAATAATTTGACATTTTATCAGCACTAATCGAACGGAATTTGATTCAACAAATGGAAAACCAACTCATGTAATCTAGCGTCAATTTTAAAAGAAAAATCTCACTTACTCACTCGATCACTGATGCGGTATGTCGGCCTTTTTTTTCCTATTTTTCGGAAATGTTGTACTTATATGGCTACTCAAGGCATACTTATACTAGATACTTCTTAGCCCTAGGTTAGGTTAGGTTTAGATGGCTGTCAGGAAAACAAACTGATACAGATAGACCAATATTAGGTCCATTGTGATACCATTGAAATTTTGATAGGGATTACCTCACTTAACAAAATCGTTTGGAGCTTTAAATAAAGCGAAGGAGATGCAGGGGATCTGTGTTCGCAAGATAGCTTGGATATTTCCCTAAATGTCGTTTTCTTTTAAAGGAGAGAGAGTGCAGGACATGAGCAGAGGAGGTGTGGGATAGTCTCCTCCTCCTTCTCATCTATCAACTTCTGCAGAAGTCATTAGAGGAAACGCCGAGTCTTATGGCGTGTCTTCCTATCAGGCAATGTCCGGTGATGACATTGATTACGGAGTTAACTTGCAAACTGGTTATGGATAACAAATGCCTTGTGCGTTTTGGATCTAGTCCTGGCCATAACTATTTTGTTGCCACAAACATGGTGATATTGTTCCTCCAATAACTTGTTCTATCCATTGCCTCTTGCTTTAGCATAAGTTCGCATGTTGCGATTGGTATACCAATATTTAACCTGCTGGTTGAGATCGGTAGACTGGTTCCTTCTCTGGCAAGTTCATCGGCTTTGCAGTAACCCACGATATCTCTGTGCCCTGGCACCTAAATAAGGTGAATATTGAACTGTTGAGCCATCTCCTTAAGAGATAGGCGACAGTTAAGTGCGGTTACTGAGCTCGTAGAAACAGCACCGAGTGATTTGAGGGCTGCTTGACTATCTGAGAAAATCCGGATATTCGTTGATCACATTTTCTTTTAGCCATGATAGGACCTCTTTGGTTGCCAGAATTTCCGCTTGGAACACGCTACAATGGTTTGGAAGGCGGAACGAGAGACTAACGTTAAGTCGGTTTGAGTACATCCCACAGCCAACCCCTTCTTCAGTTTTTGAACCATCTGTATAGAAATGAATTGAATCATCGCTCAAAAATTCTTCGTCTTCCCAGGTCGTTCTCGGTGGTATTGAGAATTGGAACTTATTATGAAAAATAAATTGGGGGATGGTGTAGTCGGAGTGGCAAGAGATTGATCCGAATAAATTCAGGATTGTAGCGTGACCGATGTTATTAACGGTCCTTTGGGAGATAGGAGTTTGCCCTCTATTGGCCTTGAAGCAGCACTACAAATTGTCCTTGCGAAAGTTCAGGTAACAAACAGGGATTTCAAATGGCATGTATTTTTATGCAAATGACATGGATGTGTAGCGATGTCGTTGCTTTGCTTTTTTTGAGAAATCGATATCGAAGGTTTTTTGACAACTCAAAGGCTTGTTAAGAATCTTTGTCCAACAACCTCGTTTTCCGGTGAGTTTTCTCCAGTTTTACAATCTAAGTCAGTTGAGGTTCTTTTCCACTTGATTGCGCCACCTAAGGCGAGGTGTTACCTTTCCACGATTTCCCAGCAATGTGCCTTAGAAAACCCGTAGAGTCAGAGTATTTAGGTCCATTCGTTCTACATGACCCCGCCATCGTTGCCTCGCGATCCGTACTCTCGTAGGTAGCTCATACAGCTCGTTGTTGTATCTTCTTCTCCATACATTGTTTTCGCATACGGGATCAAAGATCATTCGGAGTATATTTCTTTCGAAACGACTAAGGGTTTCCTCATCCGCTTTCGATAAAGTCCACGCTTCCGCGCCGTAAAGCAGGACTGGGATGATCGAGGTTTTATACAGGGTTACTTTGGTTTTTCTGGAGAGGGTTTTGTTTCTCAATTGCCTTCTTAACCCAAAGAAGCAACGGTTGGCAAGAGTTGTTCTTCGTTTGATCTCCGCACTGATGTTGTTTACGGAAATCAACAGACGTAGTCCTGTACTTCTGACCAATCAGAGTCCGAGAAAGTAAGATTATCTGAAAAACTGGAATTTCAATGAATGCGCTCACTGTCACAGAATAACCAGATCTGTGGTTTTTTGATTTTACCCAATCAAATGTCCGCTATTATAGTGCTGTGTCTTGCTTGAAATTGGTACCTATACACCTACCAATCCCTATTCAATATTTCTTCATGCTTCCACAAGCCGCACTCCTCGTGCAGGATTTGCTCGTTTATGAATAAACCTCTTATCTTTTTAGTCCTTTTTTTATATTGGACTTGGACATTGGACATCATTTGTAGTTGTCGCTGTTGCGTTGTGTGAAATCATCAATTCTCACTGACTGAAATTCAGTGGAAATCCTCACTTTATTTGGTTTTATTAGAAGGACACCCACACTATTAACATATGACACGTCAATCTAAAAATACAGTTTTGATTTTTCATAGCTG
Source organism: Melanostoma mellinum (assembly GCA_914767635.1). NCBI lineage: Eukaryota > Metazoa > Arthropoda > Insecta > Diptera > Syrphidae > Melanostoma > Melanostoma mellinum. The sequence goes on along the minus strand of OU612060.1, from coordinate 37,409,013 downwards.
TGGCCGTTGTGGATTACCATTTATCAATAATTTTTTGCTCGTTAAAATTAATGATCATCATCATGGCTCCACGCATTGACATCACGACATCGACAGTTCAAAATTTTTTGTCCTGGAATTCTTTTCAACGTTACCAGGAATCGAAATAATGAGGCACGTTAGTCGAGGTATACAGCAATCAATTGAATAGCTCTGCTGCCACTTCACCCATAAACCAGAATAACAAATACACATTTTTATGAAATCCTTAAAAACAAAAACTAATATTTCATTACATTTACCGCGCTACTGGCGAAATAAAAACTCGCTCGCAATACAGAAAATAATAAATATACTAAAGTATCTCATAACTCGCAAACATCCTCGCAAAAGACAAACACATTTAACTCCACTTTCATACTTTCTTCCGTTGAAAGTATCTTGTATGAATGTTTATTCCAAAAAACTCTTCAACTGCGCCACTTCTCGGCAAGGACGTTCGCAAGGAACAACATCGTAAGAGGGCACTTATATTGTCTTCTTTTCACAATACACACTAAACAGTAGTAACATCCGTTCAACAAAATGCAAATAAACCAAAAAAGAAAAATACCGTTGCTATACCTTTCAGGATATTCGAACAATCTTAATATATGATTGTGTATTGGAGTAGGATATCAGTTAATCTTTATTTGCTCGCTTCTGTTCCCTTTATTTTGAGTCATTTGAAGCTCTGGACCTTCCCTATTCATGTTCTTCTCTCAATATTGTGTACGGACCTTTGAATATTTTCCGGAAAAGTATTTTTCTTTTTCTATAAATAAGAGATCGTCCTTATTTCTGTGTTATGTCTGCTCGTTCGACCCAAGGGGAAGTTTCTGGTGCGTGTATATTGAATTTTATACGTGCCAAGCATTTCAGCAGGAAATGCCATAATTTTGTTGCTTTCTGAGGGAATCTAATCAATGGGAATCACCAAGAACTGATTTCGTTTGGACTTTGGAATCTCTGTGAGAGAGATGAAGTGACTTTGCATAAAAAACCTATGCATTAATAAAACCGAAGACATTGATACCTTTGAATGATGAAATACGAGTCTTTCGTCCTTTAACTTGAATATTGGTATTTATGAGTGGATGGATTTGGGCAGTGGATTTTTTGAGTTTTAGATTGTTGTGGTGGTTTATTGGGCAAATTTGTTTGATAACTTTGATGCATAGCTTAAAGAAATAACCAAAGCTTGAAAGGTCGCAGAAAAAAGCAAAATTGTCATGTAAAACAGTCACGTAAAAAGTTTTATCGTGTTTTTACTTCAGCTTCAGCTCCTTCTGGAAACTGTCGGCGAAGATCATACAATTTATTCGCTTGAAAGTAAATACTTGGACTACAAGTGTTGTATTTTAGTAAAGTGATTCAGATGTTGCAGGCATAAATAAAATAAGACAAAAAAGAAGGTGGAACAAAGTTCGGGGAGTCATGGGGCATAAAGTGTTTCAAGGATCTACTTTATAAAAAAAAATATAGTATTACTATTTTGATCTACTTTATGACAATTCCGAGCGGAAGACTTAGAAAACGCTTTTGACGGCAGTGTAATTATCCTCGGAAGACCTGCCACTTTCTCGTGAAAGGTAACGAAGAAATTAAATAAAAGGGTGGCGCAATAGAGCGATAGCTTAGCGCATTTCTTTCAACCATACCTTGTGTCGGAATGAAAGGCTAATCTATCAGTGTATTGACCAATTGGAAAATACATTTTCCACCAACAATTGAAAGGCTAATCGAGAAATCGATTTACATGACGTGACATTAGGTATTGTCAGAGAATTTTCCAATTCCTCGCAAAAGGTGGTACCCGCTGAAAAACATTTTTCTTGATTTTTTTTAGATTCGAACCTAGAACCTTCCACGTAACAAGAAGACACGCCAACCATTACACCATTAGAATGCGTTATTCTTGTAAAAACAATTTTATGTTGCTCGGATTAGATTGTCGGATATCTTGGGAACAGACATTCTGACAACTAATGCAGGCAGCGTTTCAGGCATAATCAAGCTAACAAATCACTTGCATTGAAGTTGGATTGCCTATCAGTTTGCTTCTTTTAAGTTAAACCATAGATTGAAATGTGTCACTGTCTTCTTTTTCTTCTTTTAACGGCGCTACAAACAACGCGATATCAAAGGTATCAGAGCTCTTCCACTTCACTGCCCCACACTAGTGGCCCACTCGTGAGGACGTAACGTTCACCGCGTCAGCAAATCTCCCAATTTTGATTTGTTCTATATCCGAGGCCAATTAAATGCAGATTTCGTTACATTTGTCTGTACCAGGAATGTTTTAGTCCGCCTTTTTATCTTCCTTCGCGATTATGTGTCAACCTTGTATGAACGTTCTTTTTTGATGGGGTTCTCTGGATCTCTCCTTTGAACATGACCAAACCAACTGATCCGTTAGTGTTCTACTTTTTCTAGGATGATAGTTTTGACGAAAAAGCTTTGAAGGATCTTGGTATTTCCAATATGATGAAGTTTTGATACTCCTGCTGTAATTCAAAGTTGTCAACATACTCTCATACTTTTTGTACATTGTAAAACATTTTAACCGTTTGAGAGTTCTGGACGCAAAACCGCTGTCTGGAGTTTTCCCTTCATCCTTGGAGGTATTTTTATATCATAGAAGATGGCGAAATTTTATCGGCAATACATCCACTGATGTCTTCATGGTGCTTCACTATTGTTAATTGATCCCAGATGTTTAAGCTTGTCATCCTTAGTAAACACATTTCAATTCAATTAAATTGCTGGAATAGGCATATCTTCTAGAACTTTTACCCAGACAATAAGTGCTTCTTGCAAGCGTAGGATCATCATTTATGATGGCTCCATCGTCACCAGTTGATGTACTTTCGTGCAGTGTATTTAATCTTACAGCACAGGTAGTGAAGGACTGTAGTAAAGATGATCCAAGACGTTTATTCGGTGTGCACCTACTATGACTTGAAATGCTTTGGTAACTCCAGCTAGACATCTAAACTTCGTCACCGCTCCTTCATACATCTCCACAGTCATCCCCTCATAGGTCTCTGGAACTCCTCGCTGTCTTGTCTAAGGGCCACCCATATTAGATTTCGTGGTTATCGGTCGAATACTTTTTCCACATCAAGCATTACAACATGCAAATCATCTGAGGAATCACGAAGTTTTTCCATCAGGATCCTCATACTTTGTATTGCATCTGTTGTTGACTTGCTCGTGATAAATCCTCATTTGTTATCAGATATCTTTACTATATTTCGCAGTCGACCTGCTTTAACTCTCATGAAAGATCTGCTGAGTGTCCTACACATGCAGTTGGTACGACTAAAATATGAACCGTGGCGTGATGGTTAGCATGTCTGTCTGTTAACCCAGAGGTTTGTGGTTCGATTCCGAGCAGAGCAAAAATGTTTTTCCACAAATATCGCATTTCGCTAGGAATTGGCAAGTCCTTCGATAGTAGATCCATTGCCATGAAAAGCGTTTTCTAGATTGGCCGCTCGGAATCGGAAGAAAATTATAGGTCCCCTCAATTCCCTCATAAGGCATAGTTGTGAGAAATGATCTATACCCTTTGGCTCCTCGCTCTGTTGCGCCACCCAATTTATTTATTCTTAGCAAGGCGGAGAGTGTGGCTAAATTGTTTCAGGGGAGGAATATATCTCGCTATTTAAGTAGAGTACTGTTTGTAAAAAAGCGATAAAAAGGGAGAGGTTTGAAAAGTTACGACGATGTTCCCGAGAATCTATTAAACTTACAATTGAGCTGTCACCTATCAATTACCAATGCTCTGTTTTGAGCCCTGTCAAGCAGGCGCAATGATATGTCAAGAACAACTGACCAGATACGGGAGTTAAACTCCAGCTTTGGGCGGATATAGGCCTTTTAATATGTAGCCAGATCAGAGGGGATGAAAAGCTTCCCGCAGTGTCTCAAAAAATCTAAGTAATTAGCAGCAGTTTTGACCACTTCAAATATATGTTCATTAAAAAGAAGTTCATCGTTTACGTTTACCAAATACTGACAGCTTGTCGGTTTCTTGGATGCAAGTACCATTCATGGATAATGGCAATGGGGTAATGTTCAACGACAAGAGACAGCATTGAGTTTTCGAAGCATTGAATTATACTTGGTTCTTATGACCCCATGTAACAATGCTGTCAAGGTCAGAATTCAATCATAGGCAACCGCTCCAGTTCTACATCCGAAGAGCAGGGACGTGAATTTGGAAACGAATTTCAAAACCCGACGATTGAGCCATCAGCAAAAAAGTGAGGATAAGAAGTTTCATACAAGAGATCGTTTTTGAAAATATGAAAGAGCGTTGGAGACATAACGGAACCCTGGGGCACACCAGCATTTATAAAGTAAGTATCAGATTTAAAACCTACCAAAACAACTTGTATCGAACGAAATGAAAGGACGTTTCTAATCCAACGAAGAAGAAACTCATCGATACTAAAAGCACGTATTTTTAATAAGAGAGCTTGATGCCAAACTCTATAGAATGCCTTAGAAATATCAATCGCAATAATCTTACTTTCTCCAAAATATTGTAAAGATTGGTTCCACTTTTCGGGAAGATATGACATCAGCAGTGGACCATTTGCAACGAAAGCCGTACTGATGGTCATTTAGAAGATTTTGTTCTTCAACTTTGCAATCTGAAACTGCTTTTTCAGAGTTGGTCTTAACGAAAGCTCTGTCATTTAAGTTATTCTCAGTTTGGTTTGCCTTTTCATCATTTAGGCACTGCCTACGTTCGGTAAATTACCTCGAAACGAGATTGTTCATGATACCGATTTTTAAATAGCGATGAGTTTAAAACGTGAGAGTTACCTTTAAGATCAGATTTTAACACTTCAGGACTTTTTTCCGTGTGGTTATGTGAAGTCGCTTGTCTACGCAGAAAAGTCCGCGACGATTGACACCTTGGAAAAGAATATTCGGCGTATTATTGCTGACAAATGCTGCAAAAAGTGGTCGATTGTTGTGCCTCTCGAGAGCTGACCACCTGCCCAAAATTATTTTTGAAACGAAATGGTAAATCCTTATAAATATAAAAATATTGCCTTTAATATTAATTATATAGATTTTAATTCGACTTGAAAACCTTACGTCTAAGAAAAGAAACATCCATTTTTATTCGAAGCTTGTAAAGGATGTTTCAGAATATCGTAAGTCCCCCATCATATAAGCCTTTTTTAGAGTTGTCAATTGATTTACTAATTTCTTCCACTGTGATGTCGGGTATTTCCGTAAAGTTAGTATCAGCTTATGGAAAGTGCTCTCAAGGAAACTGTTCGTTCAAAAGATCATCACTCACAATACTCTCAAAACATTTGAAGATTTTTGTCGTCATCCACAAGAAGCTCTCCCTGAGCATCATTAATGAACTTCGACGAACGAAATAAATATATTTTCGTACCACCGCGCTCTTAATGGCGAACTCACATGACCGTTTATTGTATGGAAGTTTGAAGTTCAAATCTTAAAAGCGTCGCTTCGTTTTTTGTGCGGAGTCCGCAGTGCGTAGTTACACTGTGTTATTTAAAATTTATTCTTTTAAAGGTTGAAAATCATTAAAAACACATAAACAAAAGACTTTCGTTCTTGAAAACGATTTGTGGCATATGGACCACATGGCCCTAATGAAGCGTAATCGGGAAGTTCAATTTTCGATAACATGCTCGAGCTTTTTCGAGCAACTGTGGCCGTTTATCGGCATAAAGAATTTGCAAGCGTTGGTCTGAAGTAAGTCTATTCATTGTGAAATGGCAAAACATACTGACCACATTCCCGCACATTCTAAAGCTGACAATTACTAAAAATAGTATCGCCAATTTAAAACCAAGAGTGCAAAAAAACACCAATGAAAGTGCAATCGAAAAGCTTGGCGAACTGAACTACGATTTTCAAAATAAATTTGCACCCGTTTGTTTTTAAGTCATTTCACTCATTATGAGGACAGAACTCCGAGAGATGAATTTTCTATCAAAACTGTACCGCCTGCCGCACGGGGCAATACACAAATGATCCTTTGATGAAGTCTTGTAGAAAATCATTTCGTTCAAATATTGTGTCCAGTTGAAATCGACAAAGAAAATCAATCTTTCCAAATAAAAATCCCTAAATTGACGTCTTGAAGGCAACTTTTTACATCAATCAAACTTTTCCTTTTCTCACAAAAAACGAAGCCCTTATCTCTTCACAAACAAACCACAAAATGCTAAAAAAAAAAAAAAAATTAATGCGGATTGTGAGCTAGCAAGTGATTGATTGAAAGTTGAATTCCCCTCATTGCCACTCTGTGGCACTTCTTATCTAACCGTTGACCTTTGAAAGTTTCCTCATTTCCTCCAACACGCAACCACAACTACTTGTTGTAAGGACAAGTCGTTTTTCTTCTAAGCTACGCCTACGGTCAGTCTTTTATACAAATGATGATACTCATTTGCTTAAGCAATTCACTTTCTGTATTGTGAACGTGCTTACAGAACTTTCGAAAAGACAGGAGTTGTTACTTGCAAAGTGTCAAGGACTAAAAAGTCACGCTCTAATCTGAAGTAGTTATTCAATTAAAACCTTTGCTTATGCCCCCGGCAAACAAATCCGAGTACAACAAACAATCAAAGGGTTACCCCAACCCCCATTGTAATTGTTACGAGTACCTACTGAGTACTCCCTTTGTGTTGTAATTTCACTCGGTATTGGAACTCACTTCAGTTGGTTTTATCATTAATCAGCATAAATTATGAACATGCTGTTCGAAACGACATTTTAATAAGGATGTTTAAGGCAGGCCCATTAAAAACGGCACACAACATTGCCACGTTGCCTTGCGAGGGCTCGATACCAGAGAAAGGAACAACAATAACAACAACAACCATAACCGTTGCCGCCTCTTATATGTTTTGCATTTCCTGCAAGGACTTTTATCATCATTTATTAATTGCCGGAAAAAATGAGAAACACAAAAGCCTTTAGCAATATAACGTTGTCTTTTTATCTTATGGCGACTTGACGTGTTCAAAGGACTTTTTAATTGACGCATTTAAGTGTGATGATATGTTAACTTGCGGAAATGATTTATGCATAAAATAAAAGCAACAAGAAAGAAAGAAAAAGCAAACATGACTTGATGGAAAGAAAATGTTTTCATTGGCACTCATCCAAGATTAAAGTTCAAAATACAGATTCATTTTTTTCTTTTTCTTTTTTGAAGAAAAACAAATATTTCGCTGAATCGATTTAAGATCGATCTGAATGACAGAAGCAATTTCAGAACATCAAATTGTGTGAGGACGTAATGGCTGATGTACTGCGCTATACGCTAACCTGGCATGTTCTCACGTACTTCGACACAAGGACATTGTTGTTTTCACTTCAATCGTTCAGCAATAAAGTAGTTCTGGGATGTATTTTAATGGAAGGTGAGCTATGTACGAGTATATGAGTACTATACACTGTTTGGATGGAATTTTCTCCAAGGAGGCGTACTACAAAAAAAAAAACTCCGTTCATCATATTTTGCTTCAAGCTGAGTTACTGCGAATGAAAGTCCTTGGAGAAATATTTGTTTTTATTTTATTTTTTTTTTCGCATCTGAAGAATTGTTCGGTGTTGTACAGTGCTTCTGCAGCATCGAAGTCACTTACACGTTTGTAAACATTAACATTATTCGAAGGGCTTCACAGAAGCAAGTTGGTTGTATTGGAAAAGGATGTTATTTTTATGAAATTTACAAAATGAAAAGTGCAATTGCGATGAATGGAATGTTAAGGAAACCTTATGTTAATACAAACAAATGAAAATGTAAATGACAATTTGGTAAGGATTCGTGACTACAGTTTGTATTGTCGTTCTAGTTTTATTTATTTATTTAATAGGAAATTTAAATTTAGTTTAACGCGTCATTTATTAGCTTACTTATAGCTTAAAAATACTTAAACAATACTAAACTTAAACTAGTTGAAAATAATTTTAAACTAAATCAAACTATAAGGATGAGAAGGAAGACTTTTAGACAGGGACTTGAAAGCTTGAGGTCGAAAAGAAAACGAACAAAATAATTCTTATTCAACATTCGGGTTAAGGGTTCGTTTAGACCATAGAATGTACGATGAGCAGGAAGCAAAAAGGCGGGATAATCTTACGTATCGGGGATTAGTGTTGAAGGCGATAAGATCTAAAAGGGGAAGACAATCAATATTACCAGTAAGAAGCCGGTGAATGAAGATGATGTCAAAGACATTCATTTGGATTTCTAGCGAGTGGAGATTAATGATTGAGAGACGTTCGCGGTTTAAGGTAAGGCGAAAAAGTTTCTAACGTCGCGTCGCGTCGTAGAAATTCCCGAAAATTGGAAGTCATTCGATGTCGTTGGCCCCTCTCGACAGAGATAGCAAATTCAAAGAGGACTAGGTTAGGTTGGATGGCGGTGCAGCCGCAAGCGGCAACATCTCACTCAGATCTTGTAAGGATTCATTCCAAAGATTGATATAAAAGCAACTCTTGTCACAGAACTGAAACGATTAAAGAACTTCAATGGGCATAGATTTCAACCCAGTGGTCTTTACGCAAACAGACATCTCCCTAAGGATTGTTGTGAGGAAAACCTCGTTATTCAAGCAAAATTCGTTTCGATCTAAATCGAAACCAGTGGTCTCTTAACACTCACAGATATCTCTTAAAAGGGCTGCTGTGATGAAAACCAAGGGGTCGAATTACCGCAACGTTATCGAGTGATACGTAACGTTAGTATGGCACTATCACTCCTGTAATCGGGCAATTTAACAACATAGTTGATATTCTCTCATCAGTATTTAAATAGAATTGGAAACAGACTGGTCACCATTGAATTCCTTAGTTGTAGCTAAGTCTAAATAGAGACGGGGTGAGCAATAAAGTACGATTTTTGAATATGTAACTTTACTAAGTTTGTAATGAACCAAAAGATTTTTCCTAAAAATTATATCGCGCCACTCCAAAAAAAGAATAACAAACAACAAGGAGCAGCCGTTATCAAATCTTCAGAACGCATGATAGAAGAAACCTTATCTAAAATAAAGTGGAGCTGTGAAATTGTTCACACTGGGCCTTCACTGATTAGTTCGAAATCCCAACCAGTTAACATTAAAAGGTGTATAAGGCACCCAATAGAATGCATGAAAAACAAGTACCCTCTATTGCGAAGAAGGAACGGACTCAGCCAGAAGACAAAGTTCCTGTTCTACAAACAGCTCCTCAGACCAACTACACTTACTGCTTTCCTGTTTGGTTCAGTTTATCCAAAACCAGCATGAAAAAACTCGAAATTTGAAAGGAAGATTCTGAGGATTTGCACAGGACTCAAGTTTGACCGCCAACGAAAAAGGTACTTCAGCAACAAAAAGCTCTACGAAGCATCAGGAGTCCTTCCCATCGACAGATTCCTTTTGAACGCTGCAAGGAAAATAACCAACAAGCTGAGCAACCATCCCAATCCACTGGTGAGAAGCATGACAAGCGAAGAGAGACATCCCGAGCAGCGATACGTAGATAAGATGGCACTACTGGACGAAGAAATCATTCCAATCAATGACGAAGAGGCAATACCCTTTTACAAGGTAGCAGCCTCAGCTTATCACCGTGGCTAGAGGTCACACAAACCCCCTTCAACATAAAGACAACCGGATGTGAACAACCCTAGATTTTTTTTTAACATTATAAACATTTATTTTTTTCTTATCATAGGCAATTATTATCATTATTTTAGCAAACAACACATTACTTAAAGTTAGGGGCCTAACCTCTGTGCCAACAAAATAAAAAAACTCAAACTCACCGGATAGTCTTCAACTTATATGATAAATCGACTTGGTGATTACTGTAAGTTGTGGAATTTAGTTATTAATCGAAAAAAATCCAAGGTTATGATTTTTAAAAAAGGAGGAGGGGGAAGGAGAATTCATAGGGAAAAATGGCATTACCTGGGAGAAGAACTAGAGTTGGTGAGTGAATTCAAATACTTTGGTGTGCTACTAACATCGAGCCTAAATATGAATAAACACTTGGAAGAGAAATTGGCAAAAGCTAAAGTCGCAATCAACTCAACCTGGAAAAGATGTTTTGCCAATCGCTCAATTGCTCATAGCAGCAAATATAAGGTTTTTAAGGCCGCCGCAGAATCGATTTTTGATTCTGTTAAAAAAATGGCCAAATTTTTAACAGAATCAAATTGAATAAAACGTTCAATTTGATTCTGTTAAAAAATGGCCAAATTTTTAACAGAATCAAATTGAATAAAACGTTCAATTTGATTCTGTTAAAAAATGGCCAAATTTTTAACAGAATCAAATTGAATTATACGTTCAATTTGATTCTGTTAAAAAATGGCCAAATTTTTAACAGAATCAAATTGAATAAAACGTTCAATTTGATTCTGTTAAAAAATGGCCAAATTTTTAACAGAATCAAATTGAATTATACGTTCAATTTGATTCTGTTAAAAAATGGCCAAATTTTTAACAGAATCAAATTGAATAAAACGTTCAATTTGATTCTGTTAAAAAATGGCCAAATTTTTAACAGAATCAAATTGAATAAAACGTTCAATTTGATTCTGTTAAAAAATGGCCAAATTTTTAACAGAATCAAATTGAATAAAACGTTCAATTTGATTCTGTTAAAAAATGGGCAAATTTTTAACAGAATCAAGTTGAATAAAACGTTCAATTTGATTCTGTTAAAAAATGGCCAAATTTTTAACAGAATCAAGTTGAACAAAACGTTCAATTTGATTCTGTTAAAAAATGGGCCAATTTTTAACAGAATCAAATTGAATAAAACGTTCAATTTGATTCTGTTAAAAAATGGCCAAATTTTTAACAGAATCAAATTGAACAAAACGTTCAATTTGATTCTGTTAAAAAATGGCCAAATTTTTAACAGAATCAAATTGAACAAAACGTTCAATTTGATTCTGTTAAAAAATGGGCCAATTTTTAGCAGAATCAAATTGAACAAAACGTTCAATTGCCTGTTGCAAAACTTGCAACAGGCAAGTTGTTGCGAATCTCTAACGACCAAGAGATTCACAACGAAATTGTTTAGAAGAGAGCGATGGATGCGTTTCGCCTACGGCGCAGACTCCAGCGAATTTGCTGAGAGTATTGCAGATACCCCGTGACGAACCTCCACGACTCTGATTGGTTGAAGTGAGTGGAATTTGCTGAATGCGCCGATGAACGAAGAGACCGCCAAGAAGATGGCACTTCTTGGTTGACCTCTGAAAAGGACATAGTGCCAGAAAGTTTAGAAGATTTAAAAAGTGTTCGGAAATTTTAAAAATCGAGTGATTTCATTTAATTGCAAAAAGTGCAAATTGAAATTGTGGTTGTGTTGGCAGAAAGGCCAAAAACACTATTGTTTATTGTGTGCAGGAAAGCTCCACATAGGCAGGAATTCAGGAGAGTTAGTGCCAGTACGGGCAAGAGAACTCAGGCAGGATTCGTCAAAAGAAAGCTAAGTATTTTTATACCTTAGTGTTTTTAATTTCCTATAAAAGTGGAAAAGTGTTAGTTATATGTTTGTTTTGGCCTTGATTATTAAGTCATATTGTGGTTTCGGTAACCCTTCGCTTTCGTAATTAATCCTGAGATTGCAGGACGCACGACCTCCATTTAACATTTTTGTCTGTTCGGGAAAATTCCCAAAGAGTCGTTTGTTTGCGGGTGCATTGTGCACATACTTTGTTGTTTGCATTTTAACCTGGGTAAAACCCATCTTCGATCATTAAACATCATACCATTTAAACTAACTCTTTGCCTAACTTTGCATACTTTGTACACCAATTTGTTTATGAAAAGATTTCAGGTTTTATACCTATGTATACTTGTAAAGGTTTCCTGAAAAAAATATATTTTTTATTCCTTTTGGAAAATAATCGCGTTTTAGTTCTAATTGAAGACCATTTTCAGTGCTAAAGTTGGTTTGGAAATTCCAAACAAAAATTTCCTGGCGCCCTTTATTGTATGAAACACCCAGTTGTGTGTTTTGATTGATACTCATTCTTTTTTATTAATTCCTTTCTTTATTAGACTAATTATACCTACGTACCAATAAATCTGTGCTCAAAAGGCAAAGGCTCTTAAGTCGACTTAAGTGGTTTTAGCTGTTTATCCATTTCTTATATATTCTGCCCACAAACTATTTTTCTTTTTTACCCTTGTTGATTAATCTTTGAAAACAAGAAAGTTATGACCTTTTGTAAAATGGCTTAAGTTTAATTCGTAGGATTTTGCAAAAGGTAAAACAACTTAAGTAGAGGATGATTCGTCTTATGTATCAATTTATTTTGTTTATCATATAATAGGCAGAAATTATTTGGGTAAAATATCTTAAGTTCGATATGAATCAATAAAGTAAAATCGCTTATGTCGACTTAAGATATCTTATATTTTTAAGAATATCTAATATTTTCTTTGCTCATTAAAGTAAAATAGCTTAAGTTGACTTAAAACTCAAATCAATTAAAAATACGAACTGGAAGAACATCTTAGGGTACTTAGTATATGAAAAACTGAAAAAGTTGTTTTTGTAAAAGCACTTAAGTCAAAAAAACATTAAAAAAGCATTAAATACTCCACTTATCAAAATCTAGTTTTATATTTAAATAATTGTGTATACAGGGTGATTCGCATAAGATGTGACAAAAAGATAGGGTGTGTAGGTTGGACCTAGACAAGCAAAAAATCGTATGGGAGGGGGGGGGGTCCATTTTCCCCCGTTTAGGCGGGAGGGGCAATTTAAGAAAAAAATCACTAAAAATTGGAAAAAAAATTATTTAAAAAAAACGATTATTCTTACAGAGTCGTGCTATAGCATTTTGAAAAGCCAAAAACTTATACATTAATTTAAATTTAAAAATAAGTTGTTCTAACAAATAGTTTTTGAAATATTAATTTTCAAAGTCAAAATTTTGAAGAAAAAAACATAATTTTTTTTTTTTAAACCACTTTTTTTTCCAAATTTTACGTAAAGTAATATTTTTCTGGCTTATTTTCAATGCTCTTATTAATTTTTGATCAAACACAAAAAACCGGATGTCTAAATAACCTGTAGTTTTTGAGAAAACCAAAAATTTAAAAAACAACTTTTTTCAATTTTTTTTTTTTTAAAGTTTTTTTTCGTTATTGGATTTTTAAGTGAATTCTCAATAAAAAAAAGTAAAGAGAAAATTCATCCTTTATTTCGTAAGTTCACTTAAGAATCCAATAACGAAAAAAAAACTTAAAAAAAAAAAAAATTTGAAAAAAGTTGTTTTTGTAATTTTTGGTTTTCTCAAAAACTACAGGTTATTTCGACATCCGGTTTTTTGTGTTTGATCAAAAATAAATAAGAGCACTAAAAATAAGCCAGAAAAATACTACTTAATTACGTAAAATTTGGAAAAAAAAAGTGGTTTTAAAAAAAAAATTTATTTTTTTTTTCCAAATTTTGACTTTGAAAATTAATATTTCAAAAACTATTTGTTTGAACAACTTATTTTTAAATTTAAATTAATGTATAAGTTTTTGGCTTTTCAAAATGCTAAAGCACGACTCTGTAGGAATAACCGTTATTTTTAAATAATTTTTTTCCAATTTTTAGTGATTTTTTTCTTAAATTGCCCCTCCCGCCTAAACGGGGGAAAATGGACCCCCCCCCTCCCATGCGATTTTTTGCTTGTCTAGGTCCAACCTACACACCCTATCTTTTTGTCACACCTTATGCGAATCACCCTGTATAAAGGCAAGACTACTGAAAACTGTTTCTTCACATCCTTCTTAATTTTTTTTTAAACAAATACTGCAAGTTAAAAATCCACTTTCTGAAAAACTATGAAAATAGAGTTAAGAGCTTTTACCTTTTGAGCACAGAAATAAACTACCTACGGACCACCCCTTGCTGAGCAGCTGGCATTGGCAGCATATTATCTTGCTCCCTGTTGCATTCTTTTCCCATCGAAATCCACCCAGCTGTCATTTGACAGTTCATCATAAAGTTAAAATTCGGTCAACATCGCCGCGGCACATCGTTGTGCATGTTTTATATTCTTGCATTTTAAATAATTAATTAATCAATCGTTGCGATTAATTAATACATCCAAGTTGTGGATTCGTTTTTGATTCGTTTGGATTCGGTTCGTCGGGAAAAAAGTGCAACAGAGTGCCATGGCAAATGTACACTCCGAATGTCATGGGATTGTGTATATGATAAGCAAAATTCTCATGTCTGAAAGTGGCAAATACAGAGCAGAATCTTCAAAATTTACATTGAGGCTTATTACATCAAGCTTTATAATTTTTTTAAGTATTGCAAGGTAGAAATCCAGCATTACTTGATAAAGCAAATGAATTTTAGTTGATTCGCTCTGAAAAAGCTTATTGCTCTGGTTTACTAGATTTAGCACAAATGAAAGAAAAAAAAGATACAGCCTATTTATCGGGTTCATAAAAAATTTGGCAGTTTCTGTTGCTGAACTTTGATTTTCGAATAATTGCAAATTGAAATAATATTGCTACGGTTGCCACTTCCAAAAGACTATTGATTTCATAGAAAGCCAACGTGTGGAAGATAAAAGCAAGCAAAAATGTTTAAACATATCCGAAATAATTAAACTCAGCCCGAAACATATTTTTTTGTTTTGCTGGCATGGAACGTAAATTTCTATTTTCCAAAGTAATAACGAAAATCGGAGCTTCTTGCTTTGGATGGTCTCAAACTTCGAAAATGTGCAGAGTAAGAAATATGTTAGATTTATTTGTCAGGGGGCTTCATTTGCTATCAAGCTCTATCGTTGACGCTAAGGAGAACTAAGACTTTAAATCACATAAAACTCAAAATCTCCCAACAATGCTTTCGATTGAAAAATGAATGAGTTTTGCAAAATAAAAGACACTGGGATGTTAGAATAATAGATATTAATTGTCAATCCGGCAGACGGCATAAAGCCATGCTCAAACGTTTTTTGTATAAACTATATGTATATTTATTATTAGTAATGGAATAAAAAACACTTCAAATTCAAAAAAATAGTTAAACAGTAAACATGAAAAATAAGTCCCCAGCAGAAAAAGCCGAAGTTTTTTTCAAACCACTTCGAAGGAAACTTCACGGACAATCCACCAGTTCATCTCGCAGAATTCCTGATGGGAGTTGAATCAAGAGCGCATGCAGGACACCAGACATCAGAAACAATAACGGAATTCAACGAAGAGAATCCTGCCCACAACCCCAACAACGACGACGCATTCACCAATACAGAGGAAATATGTGGGACCATCAGCGCAGGAAACTCGAAAAAGTCAACTGGACCTGACGGCATATCCAACTTTGTTTTGAAAAATTGCCGAACATCGCCTTCTTTCTTCCAACGGCTATGTTCCTGCAGAATCGAAAACAGCAAGGATTGTTCCAGTACCCAAGAAGACAGACAGACACACCGTGGAAGGATACAGGCCTATCTCACTACTTTGCTATATTAGCAAAGTACTTGAGAGTCTACTACTGAGGAAGGAAAAAAATGTCTGCTTGGAAAGAAATAAAATACCAAACATTCGATGATACATCCACTTCTTGGACTCCACAGCAACATCACCGTGGGATTGAACAAAAAGGAAAACACCATAGCATGTCTGGTAGACATGGAAAAGGCATTTGACAGCGCCAGCGTCTGGATCAATGGACTCATTTACAAGCTAATGGAATTTGGTTTTCCAGGATATTTGGTAAAAATAATTTAAAATTTTCTTACTAATCGCCTTTTTTTGTACAGGTTTCCAGCGAAAAATCAGGACTGCGACACATCAAGGACCCGTAAGGGTCAAAGTTAGGCCTCTTTTTATTCAACATTTACACCGCAGACCAACCAGAAAACCCACCAGGTACAAGGACTAAGCTGTATGCAGATGACTCCATCACCTACTCAACATCTTCATCGCCTGAGAGAGCAGCCCGTAGAGTGCAGGAGCACATCAATAACCTCTGGAAGCACTACCTTAAATAGAGATTGAAGATCAACGCCAGCAGGACGGAACTGATTTGCTTCAGACCACCACAGGCAAGGACGAGGGCCCGAAGAAGAATCACTGAAAAAGGAGTAGGAAAATCACTATTGGATTTCGAGACAACACAGTTGTCACAACAAAGGACAGTGCCAAATACCTGGGTGTAAACTTCACCCAACGGATGAAGTTCAACAAACACGACACAGCTATTTTGAAACGCGCCAGTTTCTCGTTTCACCTGATACATCCTCTACTAAGGAAGCAGTTTGGACTCATCAAGACGACAAAAGTACTCCTGTATAAGCAACACATCAGGCCAGTAATCACATATGCCTGCCCGATCTGGTCCACCATTTCACCGTCAACCATGAAGAAAGTCAAGGTCTTCGAGAGGAAAATACTCAGAGTTTGCACTGGACTTAATCGGAACCCTCTCACCAGGAAGTACTGGCCAAATAAAATGTTATACGAGGCAGCTGACATGGTACCAATAGACCAATAAATGATGGAGCTATCCCGCCGAATCCTGAGGACCCTCGAAGGACATTCAAACCCAGACTTGCAACGTAGCTACTGCAGGAAGAAATTAACACCAGCTATATGTGTATCTACTCCCAAGAGCAATAACCGATGCAAGATTCCATAATGCGTCAGTGACACGCGTCGGCGACACACGTCGGAAGTCTCCTCAAAAAGGATTTACTTTTTGTGCTGGTAGACTTCGAAAAACCATTCGATCGATGAGCACGAGATCAGATTTGGGTGGTTCTCAAATGGCCCAGACAACCGGAGGCGTATCGGATGATCAATGATATGTACGAGATGCGACACTTAAGTCTCGTCTCGAGTCCTCTACTTTAAACTATAGTCAAGTGCCCAAAGTCAAATTACCGAGCGCTGTACTAAAAAAACTATAATAGGAACAATTTTTGGAAAGTAACGCATTGGTTCAAAAAAAGCCGAGTACTTGTGTTGCTCGTTTTATTGCCCAAAACATGTTCCAGACATTTATTTGAATCGAAATACTTCTCAATTGTGACAAATTTTAAATATCTGGTATCTACTGGGTTGGAAGATTTTGAGAAAATCACTTAAAAAACGAGAAAACTTTTATGCAAACAAATCGCTATTACCATGAAAATAGGTGTACAGGAAAGCTGTGTTTCTGGAGAAAATATCGCCATGATAATTATGTGAATTATTACGTTGCAAACGCACCTTCAATCAGAACCATATAGTATCAAAAACTCACTGTAACATTGCTCTTGGAATAGTTGCCATTATCTCTTCGATATTGGTCTCTAATTGGGCTGTCGTGGTTGGACTACAGTGGTAAACTCTACTTTTTTAAATGAGAGTTGAACTAAAAGATTCGAACTTTCTGATCCAAAACCTAACCACAGTTTCACTGGTACACTGATTATAACGTACTCATAAAGGTACAAACGTCGAACAACACTGCATAACAAGTGTTCTTACACACGCTGTGCATTCGTTAAGTGCTCCTTGGCAACAAAATTTCCGCAAACCAAGCTACTCATTCAAATTTTCATTGACAGGCGTAGAGTTACAACATGTCGTTGTATAATCAATACTAAAGCAACTTGTGATGACATCATTCATCAATCATAAGCGGGAGGTGGAAATAGTGGTGGGGATAGACCACTATCTTTTGCGATCGAAAAATGGCCACAAAAATGACTCACAAAAATCTACTCTTGGAAAAAAATTCCTCCGATTATTTTAAGTATACCTCTTAATGATTTATTTGAATAAGTTAGCAATTATGATGTTTTTTTGTACGATAGTAAAACGTTTTGGAAAGTGGCCAAGCCAATACATTGGACATACCATCAAAGTTGAAGCTACTGTCTTAGCAACTTACTTTGAATCTCTCTTAAATGAAGAATTAAGCAGAAACACTTTTCATTATACACTGCCCCTGCAAGAAGTCACTCTCTTGGACCGAAATATCACCTTGGAAGACGTTAGTGGAATCATTAGCCCGTGTGGCCAAAACAAAGCTCCAGCAGAAGATCGGATTCACTACGAATTTTTCAAAGGAGCAACGGAAGACTTCCTGATCAATATGACCAAAACTTTCAAATTCATATTCTCTACGGATGACATCCCGAACGGCTTTAAAAATAGTATCTTATTCCCCATATTTAAAAAAGGAAACCCAAGAGAAGAACCTTGCAAAAATATATACTGGGATCATTCTGGATAGGCTTACAGAGTGGATAGAGGCAAACAAAATATTGAGCGAATTCCAGGCTGGGTTTCGGAAAGGGTACTCCACTGAGAACAATATATTTTGCCTCACAAGCATTGCCAAGTACTATCTTGAAAAAGGAAAGAAACTTAATGCGTTCTTTGTAGATTTGGAAGCAGCGTTTGATTCAGTAGACAGAAAGGCATTAATATACAAATTATTTAGCATTGGGGTTTCTACGAAAATACTGAAAGTCCTGCAAAACCTCTATCAAGGAAATCGAACAGCAGTATGGGACGGAAACAGACTATCAGATTGGTTCGAACCAAAAATAGGAGTCAAGCAAGGATGTCCTTTTTTCCGTTACTTTTTTCTATCTTCCTAGACGACATAGTTCACTTTCTACTTACTTACTTACTTAGGTGGGCATTACAGTTCGGGGTGAACCTGGGCCTCAACCAACATCCTTCGATAACGACTTCTATTTCGAGCTCTCTCCAGTTTCGCACTCCAAGTCGGTTGAGGTCTTCCCCTTCCACGATTTCCCTGCAATGTGCTTTCGAACACCCGACGAGCCGGAGCGTTTGGGTCCATCCGCTCAACATGGCCCAACCATCGTAGCCTCGCGATGCGTACTCTTCTGGCTATGCCCATGTCGCGGTACAGCTCATACAGCTCGTTGTTGTATCTTCTTCTCCACACATTGCCTTCGCATACGGGACCAAAGAGCATTCGGAGAATTTTTCTTTCGAAACGACCAAGGGTTTCCTCATCCGCTGTCGATAAGGTCCATGCTTCCGCGCCGTAAAGCAGGACTGGGATGATTAAGGTCTTATATAAGGTTACCTTGGTTTTTCTGGAGAGGGTTTTGTTTCTCAATTGCCTTCTTAACCCAAAGAAGCAACGGTTGGCAAGAGTTATTCTCCGTTTGATCTCCGCACTGATGTTGTTGTCCGTGTCTACAGCGGATCCTAGGTAGACGAAGTCCTGTACTACCTCGAAGTTATGTCTGTCTATTGTGACGTTTTGTCCAATTCGTCGATGCTCTAACGCTTTTTTCTTCCCATTACGTCAATATCGTCTGCATATGCGAGTAATTGCACAGACTTTTGAAAGATTGTTGCTCTGGTGTTGACGTTTGAGTTTCTTACAATCTGTTCAAGTATGATGTTGAAGAAATCGCATGACAGTTTACCGCCTTGCCTAAAACCTTTTTCGACAGCAAAGGTCTCGGTGAGTTCTTTACCGACCTTGACGGAGCAGCTTGAGTATTCCAAAGTCATCCTGCACAGTTGTACGAGTTTTGCAGGGATGCCGAAACTAGACATGGCTCTGTACAGCTCGTCTCTGTAGATACTGTCATACGCGGCCTTGAAATCGATAAAGAGATGGTGAATATCGATATTATGTTCACGGGTTTTTTCCAATATCTGCCGTAATGTGAAAATTTGGTCTATTGTGGACTTCTCTGGTCTAAAACCACATTGATAAGGACCTATCAAGTTGTTGACGTGGGGTTTCAGACGTTCACATATTACAGCAGACAAGATCTTGTACGCGACGTTAAGGAGGCTTATCCCTCTATAATTGGCGCAGTTGTGAGGGTCTCCTTTCTTTAGGATCGGGCATACGATACTGAGGTTCCATTCATCGGGCATGCTTTCTTTCGACCATATCATGCAGATCAGCTGGTGCAAGCTCCTTTCCAACTGATCTCCAGCTGCCTTGAAAAGTTCGGCATCAAGGCCATCTGCACCTGCAGTCTTATTTGATTTAAGTTTGCATATAGCAAGCTTAACTTCTTCTAGATCGGGAGGACGGCATTCTTGATCATCGTCCAGGCTGAATGGGGCAGTCTGCCTGACAGCGGAATTTGTGTCCTCATCGCCGTTAAGCAGTCTGCAGAAATGATCTTTCCAGATCCTCAGTAGCGACTGTGACTCTATAACTGTTTCCCTGCTGGTCTTTACAGGCTTGAGTTCGGGGCTAGCCACCCTGGCAGGATCTTTTTACCTTTTGGTAACGCTTCCGAATCTCGTTCCTGTCATGGCACCTCTCTATTTCCTCAAACGAGCTCTTCTCATGCTGCTTCTTTTTCTTTTTGAGAAGTCGGTGTTCTTCCCTTCTTTTCTCCTTGTAAATCTCGTTATACCGATCGTAAGCAGCCCTCGTTCGTGTTTGCAAAAGCATTTGTCGTGCTCTTTGCTTGGCTGCATTTGCCTGCCTACATTCTTCATCGAACAATGGATTTCGTTCTGATGGCCGAGTGAAACCCAGAACCTCAAAGGCAGCGGTTCTGATGGCTTCTTGGCATTGCTGCCGCTGGTCTTCAATGTTTAATGCTGGCGGCATGGGATTCAAGGATAATTGAAGGGACACTCGATTGGAAAAGGCATTGGCAATCTCTTGCGATTGTAGCTTTCCGACGTCATATCTCTTCACAGCGTTAGTTCGTGCTGGTCGTGAACAAGATATCCTCATTCGTACCTTGGCTACAACAAGGTAGTGGTCCGAGTCAAAGTTGGCCCCTCGGAAAGTTCGGACATCTAGCACACTGGAAGAGTGCCTTGCGTCGATCGCAACATGGTCAATTCGGTTGACGGTTAATTGGTCTGGGGATCGCAATGTACCTTTCTGAATTTTGAGATGCAGGAAGCGTGTACTACTTACAACAAGATTTAGCCCCGCAGCAAAATCGATTAGCCTCAATCCGTTTTCGGAGGTTTTGTCGTGGAGGCTATGCTTACCGATTGTGTTTCCAAAGATGTCCTCCTTCCCTAGTTTTGCGTTGAAATCGCCAAGAACGATTTTCACGTCGTATCTAGGGCATTGCTCATATGTTTCTTCGAGGAGCTCGTAGAAACAGTCTTTGGAATCGTCGTCTTTCTCTTCTGTGGAGGCGCGGGCGCATATAAGGCTAATGTTGGCGAATTTAGTCCTGATGCGGATGGTCATTATACGCTCATTGACTGGATTTTGGCTAATCACCTTATCCCTGAGTCTTCCTCTAACGACAAATCCGCACCCAAATAAACGCTTTTTCTGTTGTCTGTAGCAGTCGCCATAGTATATGTCACAGTTTTTCATCTTCTTTATGCCCGGTCCACTCCATCGCACTTCTTGGATGGCGGTTATGTCTGCTTTGCAGCAGTCCAAGGCGTCCGCTAATTCTCCAGCTGCACCTAGTCCGTTAAGAGATCTTACGTTCCAAGTGCAGATCCGGAGGTCGTTGTCCTTTTTTCGTTTGCATGGGTCGTCAACTTTGAAATCATTATCGTTATTCCGAGGCTGTTAATTGTTTCGGAACTGGGCTTTATTTACGTGGTTGGGTAGTCAACCCTACGCACAACCCCCAACCTGGAGGGCCAGGTCCTTTTGGATCCCTTCGGACACAAAGGGCTGGAGTATCCAGAGTCAGTACCCTGCTGCAGGGGTGTTAGTGCTGCCGTTGGCTCACCAGGAGCTCGTCCGCCACCATCTCTACTTCAATACCCTGTCCTCGTATTGAAAGACCCCAAAAGACCTTTAAACAAAATATGTTGGAGTAGCTCTTTCAGGGGTTTCTGCTTTTATGGCTGCTGAAGTCCACCGTTGATTCTGTCCTTCGAATTCTTCCGCTGGGACATTTACACGAAAGCTCTCGTAGACCACTGAGATTCGTGCAGTCAGTCATTGTTCGCAGAGCAATTATAGTGTTGATCGATCACAATTCTTTGTTCCGGATTCCCTTATCAACACTCGCACTTACTAGTTTAGCAGGTCAGCTCTGGACGGAGCATCCCAGGTCCCAGTGGATACCACTTGGAGGTATAGTAAGCACAATTGACGCGTACTATAAGTTACAGCATCTGGGCGCCGCCAAGTTGGCCCCAATCAGAGCCTACCCGAATAGTACAACGCCCATCCACTCACTTTCTACCGGGAGGAATAATTTTTGGTGATGTAAATGATGATAAACAAGCTGGAACAATATTGTTCTCATTGGAATCTGGAGGTTAATACCAGGAAATCCAAAATAATGGTCTTCAGAAACGGAAATGGGCGATATGCAAGAAACGAGAGATGGACGTGGCTAGGCGAAGAACTTGAAAACGTCAACGAGTACAAATACCTTGGGTTTGGTATAACACCACAAGTCTCAATTAAAAAACATTTGCAAGGAAAATTGATAGAATCCAAACGTGCAATTAACACCAGTTTGTGAGAAGTTGTAGGGTCAATCAATATAGCACCAAGTGCTAAATACAAAATTTTTGAAGCGGTGGCAAGGTCCATAATGTGCTACGCTTCTCAAATTTGGGGAATCTATGAATATGAAGAAGTCGAAGGGACCCCTGGGCCTAGCGCATTTCTCACAACCATGCCTTCTGAGGGAATGGAAGGGACCTACAATTTTTCGCCGGTTCCGAACAGCTAATTGAGAATGCGCTTTTCATGGCAATGAATTTACTAACGGAGGACTTCCCAATTCCTCGCGAAAGGCGATACCCGTGGAAAAACATTTTTGCATTTTGCCTCTGCTGGGATTCGAACCTCGAACCTCTGGGTTAGCAGGTGGACATGCTAACCATTGCGCCACGGGTACCACTCAAAATCGCTCAAATATCGCACACAAATAATTAACGAAGCTTTTTAAGATTTAATTTTTTTTTCTTCCGTTTCTATTACCTTTGATTTTGTGATAAAAATATATACAAATAATGAATTAAATATTACTTTGCAAAATTCTATAACTCTCATTTTTCGGCTAACGGCAATTCAAGCTAATGCTTATATTGTGAAAAATGTAAAAAAAAAATTTATGAAAGCTTAATAAATAAATCACTATTAACTAACTAACATTTCCGGAAATGAATTGCTGACATTGATAAGCATTTCCGGTTGACTAACGAAATTTCACAGAGAAGGAGAATTTAAGCATCCACTCGCCCTAATGTGTCAAAGCTCGATAGTTAAACCCTGAAGAAATTACAGGATTTTCAGTATTAAAGTTCATAAGAGTCTGTATATGTTGTTATGCAACAGATGCAACCTAACGCCAAAGCGTATATGAAAAGTTGTACAGCATACTATGTTTCACTTGGCTACCCCTTAACAGTCCCCCCAGCCATATATTTATGTGTGGGGGCGACAAAGACTATAACTGCCACCTTGCTTCCTTTGCTGTTTTATCTCCCACACTTTTAAAACCAGAAAACAATTTGTCTTGTCATAAAAGAACACAAAAAAAAAAACCTAACTCTGCCTACCAGCAATCCTTTCTACAAGCTTAAGTTTCCGCTTTTACCTTCCAAGAATATCATTGGCCCTGGGCATGTGATTTCTTTTTTATCAGCTGCACAAAACGACTCAACAAACGGAAGGAAAAGAACATTACACACTCCAGCGTACATCCATACCCTACCATAAGCGTAAGAGGGCTTACCACAAAAGGAATTCTGCCAACAAATTGGTTACATAATCGAGACGCACTCCAATTCCATTTCCCAGCCACGCACGAAAAGTTAACACGGAAAGTAGAGACCATGTCTAATAAATCAATGTGTAAGCAATGAAAAACAGTTTATCTTTCCAAAACATCCCAGGGTGACTGACTGCTTGCATTAAATAGATCCTTCCTATACACTAGCAACATGATACCCACGGAGAGGTGTTTTATTTTTGGCTTTTGTGCATTGGAAGAATCATGATACCTAAGTTATTTTCCACGGAAATTTCTAAGGATTTTACTTTTCCTGTTTTGTTCTTTTTGGATCCATAAGCCGTTACATCGTTCGTTCTTATGCCCTCTAGTTCCCTGGAGCTTTTATTTGACTGAAAATATAGCAGAATAAAAAGATTTTCATACACACACATATCATGTTCCAGGTTTTGGGAAAGGTTCGGGTTGGGTGTCAGTTTGGTGGAATCGTCTCCAGCTTCTTCTGTTCACGTTATAAATAGTCATTCCCGGGCGACGCATTCGGTTAGTTATTGTATCTGTCATAACTCATACTTCAAGTGAGGTCCTTTGGTTCGGGAAAGTTTTATTTGAGGATGACACTCGGGGGGTGCAATGATGACACCAAAAATGACGATGACATTGAAGCTAAAAGATGACAATGGCAGGAACAAAGAACAGAGCCACGGACAGCCAGAATTATGACATGGTTCGTGTACGTACACACAATTATGTTCTAAGAAACGAATCAAAGTTATTTTTGACTTCTCAGTCAACATGTCTGTCTAGGCAACAATATTTCCTAGTCTCCTGACAAATATATGAGCACTTAAAGCAAATTGATTTCTATAGATCAAGATTTATGTCTTGGACATTCCCTCTGGAGTTGTTGCCATTAACTAATGGCACTTGGAGAGGTACACAAAAAGAAAAAATGGACAAACTTCTATTGAAATTCCGAAATTAAATCATATGCTATTAACTTTCTAGCTAATTAGTTAAATTCGTGTGGAATGCGGCACGCGTTGTAGAATGATTCGATTTTTTGTTTGTGTGTCCTTGGCCGTTGATTCAATAAATCTTCATCAGAGATGTCGACGCTTTGCGTTGGCCTTGTGAGGGAACGCACATATTCGGCAAAGAAGATTTATTTATTTATTTTTCTCTTTCATATTAATTTCTGAACAGCATGGGATATTGGTGTTGTCGTCTTACACAAAGAAATCAGATTTTCTCGGGAAAGATCCCCCGGAATAAAATGATTCATTTGTTTTTAAATTCAATTAAAAGTTGCTAAGAGTTTATTTGAAGATTGCTTGTGATTTATCTAAGCGCGGAGCGGGTAAATAGAGCGAGTGTGAGAAGATGATAACGCTGTTTGCAATTATTTGCTGGCACAGCCTTCAATCCAAGAACTTGAAAGGCATTTCTTTCTTTGGAGTGTTAAATGCTTTAGATTTTTTATTTTTTAAGTGTTCATAGAATAGTAAGAAACGACTTAACATCGGGAATAGGCAACGGTTGATTTAGTTGCTTTTCCAAGAAAAACTCAGAGTATTAAACATTTTATACATTGATTTAAACATGAAGCCTGAGTAAAGCACGCCCTTAGTTGCAAAATGAGTAGCTTACACTAGCAGCAGTTTAAAGTTGAATCACTTTTTTACTATTCCCTTTCTTTAAAAAGCTCTCAATCCTTTAATGCAGCTTACCTTTTCTTTTCTTGGCACAGACTGTAACTTTAGTTTTAGTTCTAAAACTAATATAAATTTTGGCTTGCTCTAGCTTCAATTGAAGCTGCAACTGCAACTGCAACTCCAATTCTTATTTCAATTCCAACTCCAGCTCCAACTCTTACTCTAATTCTTACTATAGCCCCAGTTCCAGTTCCAGCTCCAGCTCCAGCTCCAGCTCCAGCTCCAGTTCCAACTCAAGCTCCAGATCCAGCTTCAACTCTATCTCTAACTCAAACTCTAACTCTAACTCTTACTCTAATCCTAATTTTCCAACTCTAACTCTAACTTTAACTTAAACTTCAACTCCAAAACCAACTGCAACTCCAGCTCCAACACCAGCCCAAAATCACAATCAAATTCATACTCGAACTAAATCTCCAACTCTAACTCTAACTCTAACTTTAGCTCCTACTCCAACTCCAACTCCAACTCCAACTCCAACTCCAACTCCAACTCCAACTCCAACTCCAACTCCAACTCCAACTCCAACTCCAACTCCAACTCCAACTCCAACTCCAACTCCAACTCCAACTCAAACTCAAACTCAAATTCAAACTCAAACTCAAACTCAAACTCAAACTCCAACTCCAGCTCCAGCTGCCAACTCTAACTCAAACTTTAACTTTAAACTTTAACTTTAAACTTTAACTTTAAACTTTATCTTTAAACTTTATCTTTAGACTTTAACTTTAACTTTAACTTTAACTTTAACTTTAACTTTAACTTTAACTTTAACTTTAGCTTTAACTTTAACTTTAACTTTAACTTTAAACTTTAACTTCATCTTCATATTCAACTTCAACTTCGATTTCAGAGTGAAAATACTACCGAGCAGGTTGCGCTGCTAGAGATGGGACAGTAAGAAAAAAATCAAACTACCGAAGAATCGCTATTCAAACTGCAGTATCAACTACTGAAAAACCACCGTAGCTTTCCAAGTTAAAACGCTTACTAATCATCGTTATGTTTGACTTGCGAGCCTAGTAGAATTTTGACCAAAAACAATTTTATCAAAATTTAAGATCACGGAAATTGTAAATCCTAATAAAACTAAACCTTGATGATTACTTCGGAGTTTGACAACAGATATCCTCAAGAACTAAGAGCTCTCTTAGGTAACGGTCCTTGACAAGGGCGAGTTTAGCTATCGTAAGATAATCAATGTTCGTCATTTACCACGGCAGAGATATAAAGGACACTTTATAGCTGTGACAGAGAGATTTGTCAATCCAAAGAGACACTGATTTTCAAAGGTTGTTCTTTAATTTTGTGATTTCACTGCTGGTCTTTTGGTCTGAATTTAAGGTAAGAACCAGGAAGACAAAGTCCGTAACCAATATAAAGTTATCCCAAACTGATTGGGGTGATGACAGCCTCGAAATCGATCAAAGGGTTAAATACATACAGATTTTGGGAATGGACCTCAAGGTCTATTCCCAAAATCTATAGTAGTGTTAAAACTAGAAGTCCATGGTGGAATTTCGGATACATTAGAAAGAATATAAGTATTTGATTATCAAAAACCGTCCTCAGGGACTTCTCATTACAAATGATAGTTCCTCTTTTAAGAATCGGGCCTAAAGGTTCAGAGCTGTGTTTGGCACATTTTTGGAATGCTTCCTTATTGCTGATTCTTTTTTTTATAGAAAACTGACAACTTTTCAATCAATCATGGAGGAACAACTACTGTGTCTCTGTTACAACGTCTCCGATCTCCACAATGTATCAAAAAGCTGTGTATTTTACTTCCATGCGATGGTGAAGTCCACCTATTTTTTCCTTTGCTGTGGAAAACTCACATATTGCGTTGTTTCGAAAGCTTCATAGCTCTTCTGTTTCAACCTAATGACCAGTCCGCCACTTTGGCCCCAGTTGGCGTTGACAAAATTCCTGGTTTAAACATTTTCCATTGGTCAATTGATTTCTCATGGGAAGCTGCATTGATTTGGGTATACCAAGAATGTTGATATACAAAAACTTAAATTTTGCCACAAACTATCCTTACGAATATTTTTGACAAAAAAGTTCAACTGCTTATTCAAGTTCATAAGTGAGCCAGAGTGGGTCAATCGCCCCAACATACGCCACCCTACCCACCCTCCAATGCAATCTGAGCTAAGCAATTTGACTTTTGTACGTCAGTACTAAAGTCCACATCAAATGCCATAATGTAAATAAGCCATAAGAACACTCAACTACGAGGCGAAAGTATCAGTAAACATAATTTCAAATATATCCAGCTAAAAACACATGTGAGGAAATTATAGTAATGGCAGTTACATTACGCAAACGAATTACTGCTCTTAGGATTCAATTCCAGATGAGATGCGTAGTTGAGTAGTTTATTGATTCAATGCAAACATTGTCCATGATGTGAGAGGGGAAGAGCATTTGGATTGCATAACTCGTGTTGAAGCAACGCATTGTTCAACTTCCATTTGTATAATGACGAAATGGAATTTGAGTGCAGTCAACCATAGAAACGAATGAGTTCAGAAATTTAACATCGAATGATATGACAGAACAAAGACGAAATTTTTAACATTTTTCAAAGAACTGATGTGGATAGGCAAATTAAGTTGACGTGGCAAATGAGTTTATATGAAAATGAAGAACTCATTTGCTTGTTTGTCGCGTATATGCGATTGTGACCTCTTCATAAGGTGAGTTGTAACTGTGAAGGTTTATGAGCCAGTACAGTATCTCCACAATAGGTGGCGCTTGAATCGTGCATCCCACAGGTGAAAGTAGCGTACGACGTACGAGTCATTTCAACAAAAGACGGTATAGTTTAGGCACAACTCATGTGTGTTCGGTACGAATTCAGTTAGGGAAGGTATCAGAAATGTAGAAAATAAATAGGATGGCGCTACAAAGCTATGGAAACTTCAACCCTTATGCATTTTACAGGACCTCAAATTTTATGCCGGCCGGTTCCGAACGTCTATTTTAAAAAGTGTTTTTCATGTCCGGGTCTCATTGCTCCGGAATTTCTTCGCAAATATCGATAAACGACATTTTCTTATATTTCTGGGATTCGAACTTCGTTACCTTCCCACGTAACAGGCAGACATGTCAGCCATTACGGCACAAGCAAAACAGAATTCAGAAATAGTGCAAATAAAGTGTAATTTTTGGCGTAGATTTTTAAAATTCGAATAAAACACCCAATTTGCATCAACTATTCAAAATTTTTACAGGTATCGATGAATTGGTTCATGTAAATGTTGTCCTCGGCTCCGTTTCAAATGGTCCATTCGGAATATCCAATTTTGCGTCACTTTTTTCGAGGATTTCGGTATGTATTCCACGAACTACGCGTGCTATAATATCCTGTAAGGCTCCAATCATGTTCGGCTTGTCCATATAAACTAGTGACTTTACATAACACCACACGAAACGATCAAGAGGTGATAGATCGGATAATCTTGACGGCCAATTCACAGGGCCATTTCGAGAGATAAACTGCTCACCAATTTCATCCTTCAACATGTCCATTGTTTCACAAGCTGTGTGGCATGTGGCAATGTCTTGATGAAGCCACATGTTAGTCAAGTTCAATTCAGCAAACTGGGACAAAGAATAGTCGCGTATGATGGCTCGTCATCGATCTCCTCTGACGGCAACGCTTCTTCCACTGTCGTCTTAGAAGGAAAATGGACAATAGGCCCCCTCGGAACTTCGGTTTGACTCTTGTTCGAACTTTATTGTGGAGAACCGCAACAAACTTATGTTAGGTTGAATGAGGCATTTGGGCCAAACGGAAACGAATCAAGTACAATATCATCTTTCTAAGCAATCCGAAACCACATCAAAAAAAAGGCCTTTAAAATTAAAGGTCACAGAATGCGCTTTTGCGAGGCCAACCGAGGCGCAACCGTTTGTACGCCGCGCCGTTGTATTTCAAAATGCTGACCCTCACCAATAAAGCCATAATAAATTTTTGTCCATTTTGTTGAATTTTTTGAGAGAACCCAGTGTTTGGCTTAATCTTAAGAAGACATTCAAGTCTCATCAAAAGGCAAGCCATTGATCTAATTTCGACATTACCAAATGCTGGAACAACGCTAACTTAGCTAGAGTTAGTTAGTAGTAGTAATGTTTTTTTGTGGCGTAATTGTAAGCAAGTTTGTCAGTGACGCGGGGAGTTCCAGATTCGGGTCCCAGACACTTCCGATTGTTTTTAATGATATATCTTCTTCCGCCATAAGATCCTAAGACCTCCGATGGTATTTACACCGCAATGAAAAGCGCTTGCTCACTAAACCGTTTGGAATCGACAAAAAATGTGTAAGTCCCTTGCATTTCTCACAAGATTAAGTTGGGAGCAATGCGTCACGGAGCTTTCGAGCACTATTCTGTAAAGAATATAACAAAATAGGGTTGCGCAACAGAGCAAGAAGCCCCGGGGATCAGAACATTCCTCACAACCATTACCTTTGGGAAGGAATGGAGGGGGCCAACAATTTTCTGCCGGTTGCGAACGGCTAATCGAGAAAGCGCTTTTCATGGCAATGAATTTACTAACGGAGGACTTACCAAATACCAATTCCTCGCGAAAGCCGACACCCGTGAAAAATATTTTTCCTATTGTTGGGATTCGAACCACGAACGTCTGGGTTAACAGGCAGACATGCTAACCACCACGCCATAGTTCTGCTACCCTATTTAATATTCATTTACTTTAATGGAAAGGAACAACTTAAAATACAACTTAGACCAAAAATATTTTCACTCATCAATTTCATTTTTAGTCCTTGAAATCCTTGATCCCTTGAAAAACCTTTGCCATCGATTGACCTAAGAATACCCAACTAAAAACAACCCCCACTTTTCTTGCTCTTTCTTTGATCTTCTCAAAGGCAAAGTCATTCTGGTCAATAAGTGTTCGTGAAGATTTTGTGCTAATTTTTCCCATGAGGAAGTTTCATCTTACCATGCAACTTTAAAATGTAAACAGAACTATCCCCATTCCCAGCTTAACATGAAATTGGAAATGCAAGCTAAGAGTGCTTCAACATCACCCTTATATATGCATAACCGGGATGCATAACCCAGATTGAGTTATTTTTATCAGCAAACTTTGTCCAGAACTAATTAAAGTAATTACTTAAGCGTCTTACACAAAAACAAAACAAAAAAAAACAACAAAAACTTCAAAAACTATGTTTACGTTTGTCGCTACACATTTTCGGATGTGAAAACTGATCCCCCCCTTCCTTGAAATAAAACTGCATGCAGAAAGCAAGCATCGTGGCATGGTGTTTTACTATCGCAAACCAGCCTCAAAGACGAAAATTCCATCAGGATTTAATGTTTCTAATTGTAGATGCGGAACACACAGTTCTCGTTTTAAGTTTTTAAACAGCACTGTGACTCAAAGGACAAACAACAACATTTATTTTGCATATACAAAAAAAGGAAAATAAAAGACTTAGAGAATATGAAATAAAAACATCTCCTCGTCCGCATATGCACGAACTACGACGACGACGACGAATAATTCCACCAGAAAAGGAAGACATGACCCATAGAGTAATTTTACCATGAGTTGTAATTTTGTTTGTACGATTTGTATGCTATCCTCTGAAAAGGGTGGTTGTAATAACATAACACTATACCCGCTTAGTTTTTTTTATTTTAAACCGGCCGAGCTCAGGCAATCCACAAACGAAACGAATTTCTCCAGGTTCATTGTTTTTAGGGGGCGACTAAAAGTTTGATAGGGAGTGTAAGCATTAGCTTTGTAAGGCTGTTTTTTTTTTTTACAGTGGGTAGGTAGATGGGGCATTTGGGTCCCGGACGGAAATATTTCATGTGACAATGAAAATGAAATTTTTATTCCTGCTGGTACTTGAGCTTGCGTGGACAAACAGAGCAAATGAGGAAAAGTACTCCAACCAATTCAAAACGAGTGAATTTTTTCATCACGAAGCTATTCAGCGAGGGGACTTTGATGAGTTTTTATGAAGATGGTCGATAAAAGTGCTCTGAAATAGTACAACTATCTGAAATTTGAAACACTCAAGCGAGTGTAATGGATCGATCAAAATATGCAACGCTTGTTAAAAAGAGGCTTTCTTAAATGTGACAGGCTTCATTTGTAATACGTTCGACAGATTTGCTTCCATCGGCTCTGTTTTCATACTTCAACTGCCAGTCATAGATGTGGAAGAAGTAGATTTCTAAATTAATAGATCAGAGGCCCTCGCAATGAATTTCCTGACGGAAATCCTCAACGAGTGGTTAAAATTTTTATATTAAACTGTTCATTGGCCGAGAGGATCGTCCGCTTTCACCACGGTGATTATTTTTTGTCTCTTATTACGAATCCAACAGAAAACAATTATGTTTTTCCACGAGTATAACTTTTCACGAGGCATCGGAAAGTGTTCCCATAGTAAATTCATCGCCATGAAAACCGCTTTTTCGATTATCCGTTCGGCAGAAAAATGTGGGTCTCCTCCCCTCCCCCATAAGGCATGGTTGTGAGAAATGCACCAGGTGTTATTGCACCAACTAAAAGACTTCAAATCAAACTCAGACTATCAGAGGCACAGAGTAGGAAATAAAGAAAGTCAACTCCTAACGTTTTCGAGCCATAATAGGAGTGAAAAAACATCCCTTATATGAAAATGTGAAAATATGGTAAACTTCAAATTTGAATGTTTCAACAAAAAGAAAATATTTTTTTGGAGGCAAATTTACATTCAAATATGTTTTTCAAAAAAATTTTATATTAGATGTACTTACTCAAAAGTACTTGGACTTTTTTAGGTTTGTCTCGTCCGTCGAATTAGTTTTAAGAAGCACATTGCTCCAGTTTTGTCGCATATACTTCTACACTCCCTCAAATGCAGTATATAGAGTTGAACTCAGGGTCCGTCTAGGCATTGCTCAGTTGCAATTATTGCTTTTCATTTATTTTACGCAGAGACCACCAGGATATTTCACTTTCCTTCAATCTTTCGTTATAAAAGGGCTTCGGTTATTATAACTTATAATGCAATGAATTGTTGAATTAAATTGTTGATTAAACGGGACAATGATCCACTACGACACACGTCTTCGAATGAAAGTGTTAATATATTTCTGATCCGCTCGCATGATGTTATCTGAAAAAAAAAAAAAACAGTATCCACATTAAACCTTTTTGCTTTTTCATTTCTGGTCAGTTATTTGTCAAATGTACTTTTGAAACGTGTCTCTACAACTTATATTGCTTTTTTTTACCAAAAGTGTTCATATTCGATATTCGAAACATTTCAGTGTGTTTTTAATAACTTTTTAAGAATCATGTTATGAAAGAGAGCAACCATTTTCAAAATAGCCGCTCAGAGAAGGAGAAATGCGCAGGAGATTCGTTCGCCGAAGTTCATCAATGATGCTCAAGGAGTGCTACTTGTGGATGACGACAAAATTCTTCACAGGTAGCGACAGTATTGTGATGATCTTTTGAATGAACAGTTTCCTCGGCGCCACTTTCCAACAGCTGCACCTAACTTTACGGAAGTATCCGACGTCACAGTCGAAGAAGTTAGGGAGGCAGTTAAGAACTCCAAAAAAGGCAAAGCGATTGGGCCAGACGAGGTACCATATGAGTTTTGGAAAAATATGGGAGACATCGGGTTAAGATGGCTCACGATTCTCATCTCCAAACTTATAAGAGGTGACAGTTTGCCTAATCAATGGAGGGAAAGTTTTCTTCTTCCAATGTACAAGGGAAAGGGAGATACCAGAAGAGCTGTGACAACTATCGTGCGATCAAGTTGATGTCCCACACTATGAAGATCGTTGAGCGGGTTTTAGATAGCCGACTGCGGAAAATAATAAGGCTGTCTGATGACCAATGCGGGTTTGTCGATGGTAAGTCAACTACAGACGCAATCCAAAGTATAAGGACCATTATGGAAAAACATCGAGATGCCTTAGAGGATTTGCATATTGTGTTGGTTGACTTCGAAAAGGCATTCGATCGACAACCACGAGATCTGATATGGGTGGCCCTCAGACACCGAGGAGTTCCTGAAGCCTATGTGCGAATAATTATGGACATGTACGAAGGAGCAGTTACAAAAGTGCGATGCCCAGCTGGAGTCAACGAAGAATTCCAAATAACAGTAGGTGTACATCAGGGAAGTGTCTTGAGTCCACTGCTCTTTATTGCTGTTCTGGATTATTTGCTCGAAGGAAAAGTAACGGACAATAAAGTACAACAATTATTCTTTGCTGACGATGGAGCCATCATAAGCGAGGATCCTACATCCCTGCAACGAGCACTTGACGTTTGGATTGATGTTCTGGAAGGAAATGGGTACCGTATCAGCGCTAAAAAGACTGAATACCTGTGCTGCCCTTTTTCTGATCCAGACAAGCCTATTCCAGATCTGGAAATGTGCTTCCCAAGTGTGAAAAGTTTAAATATCTGGGATCTATGATCAATAGTGAAGCATCTTGTGATGACGACATCAATCATCGAGTAAGCGTTGGGTGGATGAAGTGGCGAGAAAACTCCGCTATCCTAAGCTGAAGGGAAGACTCTACACAGCAGTTGTCCGTCCAGCTCTGACATACGGTTCACAATGTTGGACAATGTACAAAAAGTATGAGAGCAAATTGACGGCAGCCGAAATGAAGATGCTTCGGATGACAGCAGGAGTAACAAAGCTTGATCGAATTAGAAGTACTAAGATCCGTGGAAGCCTTCATGTCAAAAGTACCATCTTGGACAAAATTCAGCACGACCGGCTCAGTTGGTATTGCCATGTTCAAAGGAGAGATCCGCAGAACCCCGTCAAAAAGGCAATATCGTACAACGTTTCAACAAATTCGCGAAGAAAAAGAAAAGGCAGACCAAAACACTCCTGGTACAAGCAAATGCGGATCACTAGTGTGAAGCAGAAAAGTGGGATAGTTGTGATCGCTTCAAAATCACTACTCGTAACGCCGAAAATGAAAAAGAAGAAGAAGATGTTATGAAAGAAAATCCGTCAATCGTATGGAGGCGGTTCTTCGATCTCCAATCTACCTTAATGTTAATGTAAGCAATTTAGTTCAATGTAATTTCACGAAAAGCTTAGAATTTTAGAAGCCGATTGGGTCGCACGAAATTGCGATTGTGTACTAACTACAATTTACAAATCTTCAGGCTGAGAATATGCAAACATTTCAAAAGCCTTAAACGAAAATCTAAAAACGCCATTTTTTGCAGTTGCTAATACATATAAACTCTAAAAATTTAGACAAAATCGTTTAGCAAACTTTTAAAAATCTGCTCTTAGAAAACTGGTTTTATATTTTTAGTTTTTTTTTTTTTTCAAATGAGTTTTTCAAAAATAAAGAATGCAAGTTTAAAAATTTTTCCTTTCGCGGTACCCGTGGCATGCTGGATAATGGGTATGGTACGTTTCGTCATTTTTATCTCGTTTATTGTTGTTTCGCCAAAGTTGTTTCGCTTTTTGTTGTTTCGCATTTAGTTGTTAAATTTTTCGTTTGTTTAGTTTATTTATTTTTCGATATTTTTCGCTTCGCTTTGCATTCGTTTCGTTTAAAGATCATTTGGCCTTTGATTACTTTTTATTTGGCTCGTTTCGCTTTATATTGTTTCGTTTTTCGATAAGTTCGCTTTTGTTTATATAGATTTTGATTATTTCGCCATCGTTTGATAGGTATTTTGCTTTTTGTGGATGAATAAAGAGGCTAGAGGTGTAAAAATTCGCGCGAATTTTTACACCTCTAGCCTCTTTATTCATCCACAAAAAGCAAAATACCTATCAAACGATGGCCATAGAGCACATCCAAAAGTCAGTTTTTGTGGATGTAATGGAGTCTCAAGGTACTCATAAGGATTCTCTGCTCGTTCTTCTCTTCTCCAAATGCGGCAATTTTGCTTGTTGACGTAACCATTCAACCAAAAATGAGCCCCATCAGTGAACAAAATTTTGCGACAAAAATCAACATCGAGATCAAGTTCATTTTCGGCCTATACAACAAAATCTTCCATAAAGTTGATGGATAAAGCTCCAATTGCTGTGCACGTTGGCACATCGTTGGGTCCTCTTCAACACTTTGCTCTACAACAGCAATTGTTTCTTCGGTGCGCACTGTTCGACGTCTCTGCGAATGCGTATTATTACATAAAGTAAGCGTAGTGCGAAAATGATTCATGGTTAACCAAATGAACTGCTCTGATGGACAATTATGTCGACCATAAAATGGACGGAGCTTGCGGTATACTTCGCGAACTGAACCATTATTTTCGAAATGAATTTGCACGATTTGCAAGCCTTGTTCTTTTGTCAACCTGTTCATGATAAAATACCAAACCAAACTGAACATAAATGCCATTAGAGTTGCCCGATTGGACCACAAGATCTCAGTTTTATCCTTATTCGAGAAACCAACCTCTAAAAAACACCCTACAGAAAACAAGAGAATTGATGGCAAATTTTAAAAATAAGTCTTTACAAAAATGCACATCAATTATTTTTTGTTGACGATGGAAATATCATAAGAGAGGATCGTGCGTCTCTTGAAGAAGCACTTAACGTAAGGATACAAATTCTACAAAACAGTAGAGGTACCGTATTAGTCCAAAAAAGCCTGAAAGCACCTGTTGTTTTTCTTCAAAAGTGAATGGACATAGAGTCCATTTTGGTGCACTGACTCATCCAACTTTTGACTCAATCAACTTTTTCTCAAAGCTTCAGCAGTAAAAACTTTTCGTTAAGTACTATGCGACCTCGCAGACCATGAGTATAATCATTTAGACTTTAGAGTATTAAACGAGTTTCGAAAACGTCTCATAGTTCATCGCACCGCAGAAAGCGGTGTCCCCCATGTCCCACGAGCGGATCACTTGGGTGAATCAGTTAAGTGGGGAATTATGATCTCCTCGGAATCACAATATTCGTAATACTGAAAAAAGGAAGAAGAAGAAGTTCATCGAATTAATTGCTCTGTAAAACGATTGTGAGTTGAC
Organism: Melanostoma mellinum; assembly: GCA_914767635.1. Lineage (NCBI taxonomy): Eukaryota > Metazoa > Arthropoda > Insecta > Diptera > Syrphidae > Melanostoma > Melanostoma mellinum. Next base: position 37,372,592 of record OU612060.1, on the reverse strand, counting down.
AATATAAAATTTTGTACCTCTAAAAAACCAGGTTTAAGATTTTTCGGAAGTTTTTCCAACTAGTTTTATAGTCAGAACTCCGCTAATAGTGGTACCCGTGGCGTAATGGTTAGCATGTCCACCTGCTAACCCAAAGGTTCGAGGTTCGAATCCCAGCAGAGGCAAAATGCAAAAATGTTTTTCCACGGGTATCACCTTTCGCGAGGAATTGGCAAGTCCTCCGTTAGTAAATTCATTGCCATGAAAAGCGCATTCTCAATTAGCCGTTCGGAACCGGCGAAAAATTGTAGGTCCCCTCCATTCCCTGACAAGGCATGGTTGTGAGAAATGCGCTAGGCCCAGGGGCTCCTCGCTCTGTTGCGCCACCCTATTTATTTATTATTTATTTACTCCGCTAATTGCCTCTTCTGTCAAAATAAAGCAAAGAAGGTAGCGGCATAGTTAATCAACCTTAAATATTTGACATTTTGCAGTTGTCAAATTTAAGTTATACATCAGTGACACATGAGAACACCCACACCGACGCCGACGTGACAAAAAATGCTTTGCTTTAGAAGACTCATTTATTGGCATAAATTTTGCCGTTGTTTGACTGTTTTCGCCTTCCTTACACTGCAGTTCACTCCATTAAAAAAAAGTCAAAACATTCTCAGAAACTATTTCTATCTGGTGAAATTCTACTCCAAAAAGTTCAAAGATAAACAAAACCAGAGCAAAAGCAGATGCCAAGTTAGTGGTAGTCGCATTTCCTTTGAAAATGATGATGTTAGTGGAATTAACTGTTTTCTGCCATCTCATACTGTGGCCACAGTGTTATCCTGATAGTGTTTGTACCGTTAGGCAGCAAACATTGTCGTCGAACGATATACATTTACATATATACACGAAAACCCCATGCCACGGTACCCAACTAAATGGATTACCAAACGGATACGACAGAAAACTGCGGAACTATTTCCAATTTGTAAACGGAAACAATTTCCTGATTAAAGATGGTGTATACCAAGCTCCGTTTTGTACTATACACACACAAGAGACCTTATTATTAAGGTTACCTACTACAACCGGAGAAACTCTGTAGGAACATAGTTTTGTCGGTACGAAGGTATAGATAGATAGGTAAGGAGTATTCGCTCTCGTATGTATATTTTCTTGTGCGAACCAGAGCAAAACTTTCCGATCTCTCCTCTGTTTCTACTCCAATATCACTCACAGTTTTAATGCCGAACCAAGCACTTCGCTTTAAGGTCAAAAAGACATTTGCATAGCACATTCTGCGTGTGCTTTCGCTTTGAAGAGATTTCTCGTGTGCATTGCGGGAAGTTCTACGAAATATGAAGCTCCTGTATAAGGAGTGGCTGGCCGGGCTCCACCAGCACGACGACGACGGACGACGCTAAATGATAAAGGCACATTAGGCTAGTAATTTAACATCTATGAGTAACTTATGTGAAATAGACCCTAATAAAGTTGTACCAAGTTAAATGGGCAACAGCGGTGCTCGAAGGACTGCATTAAACGCTTCGTAACCTAATAGAGTGTTATGGGAATGGCTTTTATGACTTTACCTTAATTTAAATAGAAATTCAGTGAAGTATATTGGTGCCCACCTATGGAGGATTTGTTTTGGAAGGGACATCCGTAATTATTATGAAATAGATGCGGGTTTATTGATTTTGCTATTGATGTTTGGTGCGTGACCTTTTCAATTTTAGGCTTTGGGATAAACGTTAAAGGGGAAGTTTTGTTTTTTTTTTGCGGCATGTGCATAAGGAAGTCAAATAGCCTGTGGGTTAAAGATAAGGGTAACCTGTTTATTTAGCTTTTCATTTTTCACAAACGGCTGGCTATACTCGTAAAAGAAATAAGTGCTTTCCCCACAAACCCGATTAGGAAATTAAATGCTTTTCAATTTAACGACAGGAGAGAGAGAGTAAACGGTGAAATGGTTTCCGTATGACACGAATATTGCATTTGAAAATTAATAATGGGAATCGATTAGAATGGGTTCAATAAAAAAGATTTTACTGACCTGGTAAGTATGCATTTAAAGTTCTTCGATGGACTCGTAAGAATTAAGTTCTTCCACATAAATATTTTACTTATATTGAGTTTGCTTTTCGAGTCTTCTGGATGGGGAGCAGTGCTTTCATAATAAAAAGAAAATTAAATGAACGACGGGGGAGTAGTAGTAGAAGGAGATTGACAAGTGTGCTTAGTACAAGACTTAAAGGCATGTAAATGGATGCACAGGGTATTGTTAGGTGTGCTGAGTTCAATACCTGAAAGCCCTCAAAAAGATGTTGATTCTTTGTTGGTTAAGTTGTTTAGTTAATAAGAACAAAGTGTAGAATTGAAAAAGACTTGGTCTAGCTTATCGTACGCACAAACAGTCATTTCATCATTCATGACAATCAGAAATGTCTCCCAAAACACGGCTGAAAAGATTCCTTTCAATACAAGATTTAATTGTACTACAAAAGCGCAAATAAGTAACCTTAATTTTTTTCGGTTCTTTTGAAGCCACGACTGTTGCTAATTCTGTCCTGGATAAGAGAAAACGTTGTATCCTCCACAGATAGTCGCGTGTCTTCTCTCACAGTCAGGCTGCTCTCAAAGCTCTTACCGCTGGCTCTACAAAATCCACAAATACCACGGTCCAAGACTGTCTCTACAGGAGATCACAGAACAATTCAACATTCACATTTCATGGGGCCGGTTCACAAAGACATACCTGCATGAGTTAACAAATTTGGCAATGTGTAGACTCGAAACGTTCAAAGAGTTTATTGAATCTAAGTCGTCTGCATATTAGTTTCACCATAGGTGTGCTAACTACAAAGCCATATTTAGTTTTGGTATCCCTGCGAAACTCGTACGTTTATGCAGGATGACTTTGGAGAATTCATTTTGCTCCATCAAGGTCGGTAAAGAACTCACCGAGACATTTGATGTCGAAAAAGATTTTAGGTAAGGCGACAAACTGTCATCGAGTTGTTCAACATCATACTTGAAAAGATTGTTAGAGACTCAAACGTCAACTCCAGAGGAACAATCTTTCAAAAGTCTGTACAATTAGTCGCCTATGCAGACGATATTGACGTAATGTCATAGCTGCTTTTGCGAGTATTGAAACAGAAGAACCCTTGGTCGTTTCGAAAGAAAAATTCTCCGAATGATCTCTGGTCCCGTATGCGAAGACAATGTGTGGAGAAGAAGATACAACAGCGAGCTGTATTAGCTGTACCGCGACATGGGCATAGCCAGAAGAGTAAGAATCGCGATGCTACGATGGTTGGGCCATGTAGAGCGGATGGAGCCAAACGCACCAGCTCGACGGCTTTTCGAAAGCCCATTGCAGGGAAATCGTGGAAGGGAAAGACCTAGTCTTAGGTGGCGCAATCAAGTGGAAGAAGACCTCAACCCGACTTAGAGTGCAAAACTGCAGAGAGCTCGTTCGAAATCGAAATTGTTTACGATGTTGGTTGATGCTCAGTTTCACCCCGAACTGTAATGCCCATACCTAAGTAAGTAAGTAAGAATTGTTTAACTAACTGGTGATTAACTCGTTAGTCCAGGTTCGATTAGAGGGTAATTAAACTCTCTTATCCCCCAGATTGGGACCAGAGACCTTCTGGTAAGATAATCTAACGAATCATCTATTAAAAGCAAAAGCCAGTTAAAAGTTTTGTTTTGTTCTGGCAGGTGCTATTGGATAACCAATAAAGGAAACAAAGCAGAGTTTCAGTAATAAGAAGTAGGGCACTACACAACACAGTAGCCGCTTTTCGGTTAACGATTTAATTAATGAGAAAAAAAAAACAATTACTTTAATTTAGAAAATCTCAACTTTTTCATTCTTGACACTTAAAACAACTTTCGGCTTGGCTGACCACTTAGTTCCGTGAGCTTCACGCCAAAATACAGTGCATCAGCAAAATTATAAGAGAAAATATTAATTTAGACCTTAATAATGCATTTAAATCTAGATTGGAAAAAAACAAACATTCTCCCCAGGCTTTTAGAGAGATAGACAAAATAACTGGACGTAAGTTTTTCGGATGACCAAGAGCTTCATGATGCTCAATCTAAATTAAATGCATTTATCTGTCTATTGATGATCAGAACTTTGAAAATGAAGTTCTATCTACAAACAACTCTTTCAAAGAAAACCATCAACTCGAAACACTGACTACCTTCTCCCCCTCAAATAATGCTAGGGATTCAGGAACTACTCCTTTCACGTCATCTGAAAGTGTAAATATGTTGAGAATCTCGCTCAATAATAAAAAATCTTCTGGAGTTGATAAAATATCAAATTATTTATTAAGAAAATGTCCGTATACATTGGATAGATTATTGTCAGCAATATTCAACCATTGCATAAACAATTGTTACTTTCTAGGGATTGGGAAGAAAGCCAAGATTTTGCCAATAGCAAAAAAGAAGGCTGCTAGAGAAACTATTAACTTCTATATCGTTACTGTCCAATATTGGAAAGTTATTTGAGCGGGTATTGGCAAATCCTTTGAATAATTTTTGTGAAGATGCAGGCATGATTCCAAACAACCAGTTCGGGTTTAAAAAGGAAACTGCACAGAACATGCCCTACTCCTATTTCAGAATAAAGTTATTCAAAATTTAAGACACGAAATATGCACGGTGACCCTAGACATCAACCTCGAAAAGGCTTTTGATTCGACCACAACATTTTGCTTTCCTGGCTTGTATTTTATTTCGAAATCAAACTCTGATAGTTTGTGCCGAAAATTAGTCAACCTGGTGGAATCTTGAGAAATTTTAAAGAAATGGACCAATGGCTGAGTACTTAATTGATTGGGATCAATGGCTCCGACAAGCTATGTATGTGCACAATAACACTCCACACGCTAGCTCCAAGCTAACTCCCATGGACGTTCTCTTCGGTTTTAAATCCCCTATGCCAACTGGCATAACGAGGACACCAACTCCTATATATGATCACGAAAACTATTTTTTTGAACTAAGACATAAGCTCCAGAAGGCTTATCAGGTTGCTAGAACTAACATTGATAAGAGTAAGGAAAAGACAAAGGAGTATTTTGATAAAAAGATAAATCCACAGTCTTTTAAAATAGGTGATTTGGTTCTTCTACAAGACATGAGCAGAAAAAACAAACTTTGTCCCTTGTTTACAGGGCCTTTTGAAGTTAAGGAAGTTCATAACAACGTGAACACTTCAATTTCACGTAAAAATAAGCTTGAAAGGGTTCATAACAATCGACTCAAACATTTTTATGAATAGAAGTGTCTACAAGCGTTTGTTTACAAAAATTCATAGCCCTATCCATCTGCAAAAGACAAAAATTTACGGAATGCCAAACGAGTCAAGAAATTAGTCGCTCTTCCTTAAATACTTCTTTGTAGTATTCTTAAAGGTTAACGAGTTGCAGATTAATTAGTTTTCAAACTCATAGCAAGAAGCTTCCGCTAATTTTTAATCTTTCTTCTAGATTTTATTTTAGTTACATTTTAATTTCTAATTACTGACCTTCCTAAAAATGTTTCTATTGATCTGGTTTTAAGCTTCAATTTCAAGATATTTAACATTTTATGGAATCCCATTCAATCCATATATTTTTGAACTTTTGGTTTTATTTTATGTCAACGTTGGTTTAAGTAGTTAGTTAGTTAGTTAGTTGACTTTTATTTCAATACAATTTTTTTTTTTTTTTTTTTTTTTTTTTTTTTTTTTTTTTTTTTTTTTTTTACAATTTAAAAACTTAATCTAAAGTCATATTGGAATTGGCCTTTGGCCGTCTACCAGGTTGACAAAGTATATAAAGTTAGTTTCGAATTAAAAAAACAAAAAAATTTAAAAGTCTCCTTCTACTATTTGCTTTCTGAAACGAAGTGCTGCCACTGAGTAATCATATAAGATATCCCATCCTATTTCTCCATTTAAGATACGTAGAACTTCATTCTCCTCTATCATTAACTGCATACCTTCGACAGTGTCACACAAAAAGACAATATCATCTGCATACATCAGTGCAGGAATTTTTACATCATAGAACTTAATTCCACCTTTAACATCCTCGGTTATATCATTAATGTATATGATGAAAAGCAGTGCACTTAGGATACAGCCTTGTTTAACACCCATTGACGTTTTGAATTCCTCAGAGATTAGATCTCCATCCCAGACATACGCAACATTGTTCTCATACAGAGCTCGCAGGATTTGTATAGTTTTGCTTGATACACCGATTTTGAAGAGCTTGTAAAAGAGTGCTTCACGTGGGACTGTATCAAAAGCTGCACGAAAATCTACAAAAAATGCGTATAGCTTTTTCTTCTTCCTCATGTATGATTCAGCAATATTGGTAAGACTGAAAATCTGGTCAGTTGTAGAATATCCTTTTCGAAATCCGGCTTGAAATTCCTTAAGAATGTTTTTTTCTTCAATCCATTCATATAACCTATTGTACATCATTGTGGCAAAAAGCTTGGCTGAAGTATTTAAAAATGTGATTCCTCTGTAGTTATTCGGATCTGTGTAATCGCCTTTCTTGTGAATTGGGAAAATGATTGCTTTCTTGAATGAATCAGAGACATTTGAAGAATTAAATATTCGATTAAATTCTGCTGTGAGAGCTAATATAAAATCGTTTGTGCAATTTTTAAAGAATTCAAACGGGATGCGATCAATACCGGGTGCTTTGTTTGGCTTCGAGTTGTTTATAACTTCTTTTATTTCTTCAATTGAAAACACAGAGTCTAATTTCGTATCAACAAACAAGGGGGGCGCATATTGAAATAATGGTGAGGTAAGTGGAGCGTTGAGTAGCTTATCGAAGTGAGTTTTAAATTGTGGTGATTTAAGGGACGAAGAAATGTTTGATGTATACCCATTTACGTACTTAACAGCTTTCCAAAACTGAGCAGAAGACTTTGAGTTGTTTATGAGCGCGATATTTTGCTGTTGAAGAGCTACTCTCTTTATGTGACACATGTGTTTGTATTCCTTATTGGCTTCTTGATATAGTGTTTTAAAGACATTGCAGTTATTTCTTCTCAGAAGCTTCAAAAACTTGAAAGATTTGTCTCTTGCTCTCAGACAGTCAGAATCAAACCACTTTTGTTTATAAGTCTTAATATTTTCTGGGACATTGTGCTTTGGAATGGATTCTTTTATAACTTCTGTTAAAGTTTCTATATCAGTTGGGTAATGATACTCATTCAGTTTCATAAGGTTTAGGTTCATGTTTAACTGGTATGTTGTGAGCATTCGGTTGTTCCAAACATATTTCGGCAGAAGTCTTAGTGGTTTCGTCTTCTCATCATTATCTGTAGTAGATATGTTGAGAACTACTTCCAAGGGCATATGGTCCGAAAATATCTCAGTTCCGACTTGAAAGCTTTCCAGAATCGCATACCAGGTATTCGATACAAAACAGTAATCTATTATTGAGCATGATGTTCCTCTGATAAAGGTGAGTTCACCTTCCAAGTCCCCTTTGCAGCTACCATTCAACAATCGCAAGTCATATTCGTCAGCAAGTTCAAGAATTTTCGTTCCTTTGTTGTCACAAATTGGGTCCTTAGATTTCCGGTAAGGTTTCAAAAAGCTACTGCTGTATCCGGAAGTAAAATTGTTTTGTGATAATCCTACCCGCCCGTTGAAATCTCCGATTAGCATTACATCTGTACAATCCAAGGACTGTAGTGAGTCACACAGTTTGTCGAAATCGCATTGCCAATGATTGCAGTTTAAATAAATTCGTATCAAGAAGGCATCAAATGTGTTTCCTTTTAAGTTTATTACACTTATTTCACCCGCTTTTTTAAAGCTACTACTGATTCCTTCAATATTGTCTCGGATTCCATATAGTGTTCCACCGCTTCCTCTTCCAAATAGTGAGATTTTAACAGCAGGAGACCAGATAAGTTTAAAGTTTGAAAAAATATTCTTAAATCTAATTTCTTCGTTTTCTAGTAGATGCGTTTCATATAATACAAAGATATCAAAGCTTTTGACATAATTAAAAAATGTTACAAAATTAATTTTGTTTTTAAACCTGATACATTGTAGCTTAAAATTCTTATTTTCTTAAACACTAATATTTTTTCAGCATTCTGGTAGACTGCTTCACATCATACGTCATGTGCATTTGCCTTAGAACTTGTGGGTAGACCCAAACCATTTTTGTCTTTTGCCATTCGATTAAGTTTGGTACCACTGCCGTGATTGACATTACCACCTGTCAGATTTGAAGTTTGGTGAAATGTGATTTGTTTTGTAGCTGTTTCGTTTGTGATTTTTGTTTCATTAATAAATAAATTTTCATTTAACAGAATGTTGCCATAAATATTTCTAAAAACATCAAGCCCTTCTTTTTCACCACACCTCAATCCATGCTCGGAATCCCAAGTAAAGACTTTCTTGGCAATATGCAGTTGATCGTCTCGCAAAGAGATTTTCATCGATGCATTCTTTTCACGGAGCTCCTTCATAATGGGAATGATTTTAGATCGGCGTTGTCTAACGTTAAAAGGTTGGTTTTAGTATTTTTGGCTAATTTCATGTACAGCAACCATGTCCAGTTGGTATTTTTACTGTGTCCTAATGATAACTTGCTCTTGCACCCATGCGCAATTCCATGTATCCATTGAGATTCCTGACGTAAGTTTCGAACATCGATCTCATTCAAAAGATCTAAACATTGTAGGGTTTGAGTTGACCACAAACAGTCTTCCTCTTGAAGTTCATCTGCGGGATCATATATACAAAAACGACACTTGGCTAACTAAATCAGCTTTTTACGGAGTGATTATCCTACTCTTCATGTTCTTTTTATTCCTATCGTTTAAAACTATCCTCCTTAAAATAATTTGCATTAGATGTGCAAAGAAATCTAATTCCTTCACTACCGACAACTCCCATCCCATAAAAATGAAGGGGGCACGAAGTCTACCATTGTTAGTATCTACAGATGAAAACACAGACCTTACCTATCCAATCAATCCCCTTCGCCAAAGCCTACCATTGTTAGTATCCACAGATGAAAAAACAAATGGAAAAACAGACCTTACCTATCCGACGAATTCCCTAGGCCCCGTTTCCAAAAGCAAAAGTAATAATATAATATGAAATAGATAAAAAAAAAAATTTTTAATTAATTAATTGAACTTATGTAACCTAAATAACGTATCTAAAAATTTAACAACTTGTCAAAATGTTCAGACATGGTATGTATAAATACACGATATGCACATTAACATGTTTAAATTGAAAAAAAAAAAAAAAAACAATCTGTAACTAGCTTATGCAAAAAAAAAAAAAAAATAAATAAATAAAACAAAAAATCTTAGAGTAAGACCTATATTAATGTAAAACTAAAAATAAAAATAATAATTTTATTAGAAGATGTAAAGCAAATAAATATCTAATAATAAAAATAAAAAACAAAAAAATCTTAGAGTAGGACTTATATTAATGTAAAACTAAAAATAAAACATCAATTTTATTAGAAGATGTAAACTAAAATTATAATATCATATTTTTAATTTTTTTATTGTAATAATTTTAACTATGATCTTGTTTAAATAAATTGAAAGCTTTTCCAAAAGGGGAGGAAATGTGGTGTAATAGTCCAGTTGCATGCACGTTTGGTTGTCGTAATCTAATCCGACTGCGTGCAACGTGGCCCAGACACAGGTAGCCAAAGTCACCGAATGCATTTATACGCAGTGCTTGCATATTTCACTACGTGTAATATGCAAGCCATGCACTTTCTCACGTTCAGTGATTTTGCGTTGACCTTGTCTGGACAACGATCACATTGAATCTTCCTAATAAAAAAGTTCATTTGTTTCTTGACAGTCAACCGTGTCGGGTGAATTATTTATACCACAGCATAATGGCCTATTATTTAAAATGATACGACTCGGGCTTCCGAACTGGCTCATCAAAATGATTCAGAGTTTTCTCTCAAATAGATTTTCCTCAATTTTCATTGGAACTGACCATACGAACTAACAACTCGTGCGTTCCTCAAGGATCGATACTGGGCCCATTCTTATTTAATATACATATACTTACAAGACTTTCCGCTCTCGTACCCTACATCGAATGAACCAGGATCACTACACTACACTATGCAGATGACACTCTGGTATTGGCAAGTGATATACGACCACTGTTGGCGCTCAACAAAATAAAACAAAAACTCCCCCTTTTTGTAGAAAATTATTTCAAAAAGTGGAGACACCCAAAAATGTGGGCTGACATGCTTTAGAAACGCAATCGATAAAGGGTACTATCTTGCGGTTAGGGAGAGCAAGACTCTTTCCTTAAAAATAAATAATTTTTCTATCCCACTACGCTCGGAAACATTGTATCTCAGAATAAACTTCCCCAACAGGTTTGGATTCAACAAGCATGGACGGGCCGTTCTCAATAGAGCAAAAATGGTTAGCGGAACTCTTAAACAATTAATTAATTCTAGAGTAATGTTGGGAAAAACAAAAGTTCTAATATGCAAGGTCCATTTTGACTTAAGGTTTCTGCATATGGTTCATCATTATCACCAACGGTAGCAAAAGAAATAGAGGTTTTCGAAAGAAAAATTCTAAGGTTTTGTTGTAGAAGGTTTGATAAAAGATGGTTCCCTAACAAAGCAATATATGACGCAACTAAGCTTACACCTCTTATGAAATAACAAATATAGCTTCTTTTGAAAAAGATGGAACGAATAAGTTCCCACCAGAACCCACTAATGAGGTCATTAATGGATTCTAATATCGTAGACGGAGTGGGTGACTACTATTATTTGTCACCATTTAATTTAATTAATGAGGGGTCAGTATCCCTTTTAAGACCAGATGCAAGCGACGCAATGTTAGACCTGTTTTATGAAAAATAGGGCATGATATTGATGATTAGTAATCATGCAATTTGATTGAGAACATAAGCCTTTGTTTCAATACAGACTGCTTAAGATCTCCCTTTTGTTATAAAGTATGTTTATGAACAAGTAAGGATTTTTTAAGCATCTGTAACGAGTGTATGTTTGCAGACTATCTACATACTATAGATCCCGCTAAACCCTGATATTAAATGGGTTTCTTTTAGTTTTAATTTTGATGTTAGTAGTTTAGTTTTAAGATCTAGTCATTAAGTTAAGAATGCCAAAAAAGAGCAGAGCAGTGAATGTACACCGGGAGCAAGTGTACAGTACACATATAGTTTAACTATTATCATATTATTAAATTGAGTCTTGATCAATATTTACTTCAATATTTAAGGAATTTCGATAAAGTTAGACATATCATTAAGTCAACCAAATGTTAAATTGAGCTTTATAAATAACAATGTAATGAATTTGTGAAATGTGCCTCAATAAAGTTAGCTTGTAACTTGTAACTTAGTTCTTTCGACAAGATATTTGGAATTTACTACCTCAAGCTTAAATATTAAAATCACATCAACTTTTTTTTTTAACTAGATAGCTTGAAGGTGGATCATCTTTACTAGCACGTCGACCTGAAAGATCTTTTGTGCTGTTGCCTTAAGTTTAAACACGTAAAGTGTTAAGTTCTTCATTAGAAGTTCAGGTCGTGTAAGAATCTAACAATATTCGACGAAGAGGTGTTTCTGGTGTCAAGGGGACTAGTGAATCCTTTTTGGAAACGATTTAATATGCATTCTGGGCATTCACATTAAATGTGTTCAGCTGTTTCTATGTCTGCGAGGCAGAGACGGCAAGTGTCATCCTGGCTCATTCCCATGCTTTTAAGGTGATATTTGAGAGAGCAGTGACAAGTGAAGAGGTCCGTAAGTATAACTTTGCTTCACGTCAAACTCATGTCAAGAATTACTTTCATACGTCTTTGTGATAAGTTGATGAATAGTTTTGATTCGCGGTGGCCAGTAGAGTTGTTCCAAGTGTGGATCATTTTCCGCCGTTCCCAAGTTACCAGTTCATGTTTAATGCTACTAATTGGGAGACCGCAGTAGGGTTCCGGATCTTTGAATTGGGATTGAGAGCCAAGTCTAGCTAGGCGGTCAGCCTCTTCGTTGTTCTGTTCGCCTTCATGTCCAGGTACCCAGGAAGAGTGATTTTATTGTGGTAGCCATCCACAGTATAAAATCACTTGAGATAGCCATGTCACGCAGTTCCATACTAGATTGGATTCCAATTTGGAACTCGGAGGTTCTTTCTAATGCATTGCTTAACACAGAATTCTATAGCTATTACCTCTGCTTGAAAGATAGTTGTTGTGCTACCAAGGGATATAGACAATTTGAAATTGGGACCGAAAATCCCTGAACCTAGACCGTTATTAGTTTTCGAACCCTCAGTGTACCAAAAGTATTGGAAGTTACTTGTAAGAAAAACAGGGGTCTTCCATGCTGAGCGGCTAACAAAGATAACTTCGAAGGGATGGTGTAACATTATTCGTCTTGGCATAAAGTCCGGAGAGTGAGCTGCAGGCGATACAAGTATTTTTTCGTACTCGATTATCTCTCTTTTAATATAAACCAAAAAAAATATATTGCTTCACTTTCAACACAAAGCAAATGAATTAAAATTCAAAATCAACGAACAAAATTGCCATTCAATGACCCTATCCCGGTCTTTTTTCCATAGTTTAAAACAAAAAAAGAAAATATTGAACAAAATGCAATAGTTTATTCAACTTCAATCGATTCATTGAAATTTCAAATAACTGCATCTCTCGTTTACATGCCAAATGAATATTTACTTACACCAAAAACTTTTTTCTTTTTTTTGTTGTAATCAAGCCTAACAAAAAAGATTTATCGAACACAGTATAATTTTTCTAGTTGTTTCATGTCTTTTTTTTTGTTTCTTTTTTAGTAAGGCCTCGGCTCACTACTCACAATTACATGTATAGATTCGCCATTGCATGTACTTATTTGCATAGATAACTGCACAATCTAAATTCAAATATGAGCCAATTGTGCTGCATTGCATAAAATATAACCGACCGCCAACCTCCGTCCTGAATGTCCGGTTGCGATGGTAGCGGCATAAATATCCTGTGGTTTGATAACCAATGCAATTTCTAAAGTTTTTTCTTTTTTCCTACGTTTGTATGAAGTATTTGCATTGTATATTCATGTCTATGAAGCAAATAAATGCGATTCAGTGACAAGAGCACCATGTGGCTGACTATTGAAAGTCTCGTGTATGCCACATTTTTTGATAAATTAATTCATTGGCTTCTGATATTTGGATTTCCTGCTGTGCTTTTGATAAATACATTTCCGTGATGATACGCCGCACTAGCCTGGTAGTGTTTTAATCATGTAATTATGGTATGGCTTGTGGAGATGATGCTCAATGACCAAAGTCGGTTTGACATTTGACAATGATCCCACGTTCACAAAAAACAAAATTAGAATTGGATACTCGCGCATTTGACGACTTGACATATAGGTAGAAGCGAAATTATTGCTGATAGGCTTTGATGTTGAGAGAGTCAACATATTGTAATAAGCTGCAAATGACATAAAACGATAAAGCTTTGCCAACCAGAAATGTCAGTTTTAGAGAACAAAGGCAAAACTAGTCAGTCTGGGTAGTTCACATTTGGGTGCAAAACAAAGAGTTTCAAAAACAAAAAAATTCAATTCACTTTGAACGCAATTCGTTCCTCTTGAAATTTTGTCTTAATCTTTTCTATAGCTAATAGGCAAACGCCCTGTTTTAACAACAATCTTAAGGAGTAAGATCGAGACTAAGGAAATTCTTCAACATAGTAAAGCGCAATGATGACTGACCATCTAAGGACGACTGGTCAACAGTCAGGCAAATCTGCAACAACAATGTCATTAAATATGTAATATGTGAAATCTCTTCACTCAAACCATTCAGAGCATCCGGGGAAGACTGCATATAGCTGCATAAAAAAGCAAGAAGAAATCTGGAACAAAACTTTAAATCCTTCCGGCCAATCAGTCTAGTGTCATTGACCCTCAAATGTATGGAAATGGTCATTGACCAATACATCCGGTATAAGCGGTTAGCCAATTAACCACTTCCTTAAACAGAATATGCGAATCAACCAGGAAAATAAACAGCAGAATATCCACAGCAAAATCGATGAAGTGGAAGTTTCAGTAGGTTCTTACGACCGGCATTAAGGCCCGTGGCAATAAGAGCCGTGGGTCTTCATTCCTCTTTGTTTTGGAAATAAGGCCCACGGGGGTTATTTCCATGATGAAATGGCAATAAGAGCCGCGGGCCTTAGTTCCTTTTTCTTCGAACTCTAATATCATTTCGTATTGCAAAGAAGTCACACCGTTTGCACTTTAATTTATTTTTAATGTGAATAAACTGGCACAGGGACGCAACTCCACTGACATAAGTTCAAGCTTTGATTGTGGATTATGACATACCAAAGAAAAACACCCGTCCATAAGAAATATCTATGGAACTTTACATCATATATTATATGTTTAGTGCGGTCAGTTCGCTCGAATTTCTTAAGTTCAACCACAAGCCCGTATTACCCGAAGGCAAATTTTGTTCGCTTCGTTTTTTACTCATGTATAACATAATGAAGCTAAAAGCGAAGCGGAAAAAATTTTATAAAGCCCACAAGCCCGTATTACCCGAAGGCAAATTTTGTTCTCTTCGCTTTTTACTCACGTATAACATAATGAAGCTAAAAGCGAAGCGGAAAAAATTTTATCAATGGAGTATGGATGTGTGGTGTAAAAATAAAAATTCGCGCGAATTTTTTTTAGCTTCATTATTTTATCCGTGAGTAAAAAGCGAATCGAAGCGAACGAAGTTTCCCTTCGGATAGTACGGGCTTGTGGACGAACATAAAACTTTCACATGAGCAGACCAGGAGAAAGTATCTAAGAGCAAAATAAAATTAAGAAAGTAGATTTAGATATAAAGTGCTAATACGAAAGTGGACCGAGTTTCCATCATGCTTTGTCACGAAGTGGGAGACAACGTGAGCTATGAATTCATATCCATTGACAGCCTAAATTTTGGAGCTCTGTTTTTCGGTACCTTAAAATGTTGTTTTCTTCAAATAAAAAGAAACAAGCATATTTGCATTTAGCGCATCCGCTATGTTCGTAATCCTTTCTTAGACGGAAAACTAATTTTAAGATCCCAAATGCATCAGACTCATATAAATGCTGCTTCAAAATGGCAACAAAAGACGTGGGCCTAAAT
The DNA here is from genome assembly GCA_914767635.1 of Melanostoma mellinum. NCBI lineage: Eukaryota > Metazoa > Arthropoda > Insecta > Diptera > Syrphidae > Melanostoma > Melanostoma mellinum. Next base: position 37,357,386 of record OU612060.1, on the reverse strand, counting down.
TCTTTTCTTTGGTGGGTCTTATTGCCTCTTCAAAGTGGAAACAAAGCCCGTGGGTGTTATTTCCATTTTTTTGAGCAATAAGGGGTCTTATTGCCGCGGGGCTTATTGCATTGCACCTTCTGGGAAAAACTAAGTGAACACCAATCCCCACACTTCAAAGTGAGATATCGTCGTTGAATCACGCAATTTCATCGAACCAAATTTGACAGGAGATCAAAAACACTTTCTATTTTCAAAGTACGGTAGCGGAGTTCCACTTTATTGAAATGCCGTTTAAATGGTTATTATGAATAAAAAGGGGATTCCCGGATTGAAAAAGTGTAGAACGCGCTTAAATCTAACAGAAAGCATAAGAATCTCATATTCGAAAAATTTTAAGATACACACTTTGAACAGGTCACCGACGACATGATCTGGCATATGAGAACGACGGCTAAAAAATGTAAACTGGCAGAGGAAACGGAAAAATCTTCATGTTCTCAGACAGCTAAATTGCCCTAAAAGCACTAATTTCACCTGTCATAAAATATAAACAGAAAGGTCATGGTAACGAGAAGGCAGACATTCTAGCTACGAGCGGTGCGGCGCATCTTTACCATTCATCGGTCCTGAAACTTTTTCAAATACACAGCCAAGATCATGCTCCTGGAAGAATCCAAAAAAGCATGGCGTAACTCATCTGGTCAAACCTATTCAAAACTTTTAATTCCAGAATATACTGGAAAAGCAACCAAATTCCTACTTAACGTTAGTAGGAAAATGCCCAAAACCTACATGGGACTATTAAGAACCCACTGTCTAAGCCAAATTAACAGACCCCAAGACTATGAACGTCTGGTTCAATCCAGGAGATGGAGAACTGCTCTGAAACTTCCGATGGGTTGGTACAATAGCTCAACCTATTATATAATATATCCATATAAAGATGATCGGCCCTACCGAGGTATCCGTTTGGAGCGGAGAATTATCCGCAACGTCGTCGGACGAAATGGGGAAAACAATTGCTTTAAGCTGTCAGAAATTTCATAAGTAAAGCATTTGATCGCAACTTCAACACAATTCGTGGGGTTTCTTAAAATAATGTCGGATAAAAATTCCGAAAAGCTGTTCGAAAGAACAGTCCGTGCCCGTTGTTTAACGGTAAACATGTTCTGTTCGTGGGAGTTTCAGAGCAACAAGTCCTCCGTTTGTAAATTGATTGCCATGAAAAGCGCTGTCAATTAGGACTTTAGTTTTATATGACCAAAAATATTTTTAATAAATAAAAAGAAAAATCACAACACCGAGGAGTTTGTTATTCTTTTACTCGGAGTTGAATTTCAATTTATCAGAAAAGTCAAGAATGTAGGATCATGAGATCCAGTGACCTCAACTCCGAAAACTGAATGACAAAATGAAACCATTAAGTCCAATTTATAATGAAAGTCAAATTTTTGCCGAAAATCTCCGTTTGTCAGGAGCTAGCGAATTTGGGATAAGCGCTAAGATTCTCTTTTCTTGGGTATGGTTTCTTGCATAGTTTTTTCCAGAGCTCGAAAAAAATTGGAAACCATATTGCTTCATTCGGTTTCTCACTGAGAGATATCACATTGTCGACCAACATTTTGCTCTTTTACTGAGATATATTTTTAAAAAATAATTTTTTAGGTCTTTGGTGGAGATTTATCATTTATTTAAAAAAAATATCTCTCTTTGGTTGACTTTTTCCACATAAAATAAATGGAATTGGGGGACCTAAAACCTTTAAGATAAAAAATATATCTTAAGTGGTTAAATGGTTAAAAAAAAAACATTTTTACACTATTATAAAGAACGTCAGTCTATACCAACAAAAAACATCCATATGTATAAAATGGGATGCATGTATATTTGTATGCAGAGCTCGAAAGTTTATGGTTACCACTTTCATTGGTCTTCAAATAACTCTTATTTGTTGTGATTTATTTAAAAGCTCTCTCAATAACCGGTTATGATGAGTTTTATTTTCTTTGGTTTTTCTCTGAGATATACATTTATTTTTGTTGTTTTTATTTTTTGGTCAACCAATGAGATTTATATTTGTGAGAAAAAAATAAGTCACATTCTTTATTTTCGCTGAGCCGCCCGGCGTTACTCGGGTCTGTAGTTTTAAGGTCAAGTTACTTTAATATTCCCGTTCTTGTTCCTGTATCTGTTCCCGTGGGATTATAACGATGAAATCTACGCTTAGTTATTCAAGGATTATGTTTTATGTGGCATCGCAGCTCCGAAAGAATTTTTGAAATCTATCCAGAAATTTCCAATTTTCCGTTCCCACCCCCTTCCAGAGGGAATCTTCCATTCCCATGGAAATTTGTGAATGAAATATATGTCTATGTCACTTACGGATAGTGTTACATCCTAAAGTTGAAATGTTCCCGTTCTCGTTCTCTTTTCCGTTTCTGCTCCCGTCAGATTATAGGGACGAAATTAAGTTTAAGTTACTTATGGAGAGGGATAACCTTTTAAATAGTCCAGCAGTTTATAATTTTCCGTTCCCAGCCCCGTTGATGTGGAAATATGGGGATCAAACCTCTTGACAGGAACCATCTTTAGACTAAGCTATGTCTACCCTGAAAATTTCATAAAAATCCGTTGGGTGGTTTAAGAGTCTATACCGTATACATACATACATGTGCACATGCATACATACATACATACATACATACATACATACATTACATACAAATATACATGCAACCTATTTTATATACATATATAGGTGTTTTTTGTTGGTTATAGACTGACTTTCTTTATAATAGTGTAAAGATGTTTTTTTAACCATTTAACCACTTATGATATATTTTTTATCTTAAAGGTTTTAAGTCAACCAATTCCATTTATTTTATGTGGAAAAAGTCCACCAAAGAGAGATATTTTCTTAAATAAATAATAAATCTCCACCAAAGACCTAAAAAATTATTTAATAAAAATATATCTCAGTAAAAGAGCAAAATGTTGGTCGCCAATGTGATATCTCTCAGTGAGAAACCGAATGAAGCAATATGGTTTCCAATTATTTTCGAGCTCTGTTTGTATGTAATGTATGTATGTATGTATGTATGTATGTACACATGTATGTATGTCTGGTATAGACTCCTAAACCACCCAACGGATTTTTATGAAATTTTCAGGGCAGACATAGCTTAGTCTAAAGATGGTTCCTGTCAAGGTTTGATCCCCACATTCCCACAGGAACGGGGTTGGGAACGGAAAATTAGAAACTGCTGGACTATTTAAAAGGTGCTACATCATCCCCATCCATAAGAAACTAAAACTTTATTTTATCCCTATAATCTCTATTTCATTCACATATTTCCATGGGAACGCAAGATTCCCTCTGGAAGAGGGTGGGAACGGAAAATTGAAAATTTCTGGATAGATTTCAAAAATTCTGACTACAGACCCGAGAAACGCCGGGCAGCTCAGCTAGTTGAAAATAAAGAATGTGATTTATTTTTTTCTCACAAATATAAATCTCATTGGTTGACCAAAAAATAAAAACAACAAAAATAAATGTATATCTCAGAGAAAAACCAAAGAAAATAAAACTCATCATAACCGGTTATTGAGAGAGCTTTTAAATAAATCACAACAAATAAGAGTTATTTGAAGAAGAAAGTGGTAGCCATAAACTTTCGAGCTCTGTTTTTTCATTCCAGGAGGGATATACCTATTAATGTATATTAATACAGTAAAACCCGCTTAAGAGAAACCCGCTTAAGAGAAAAACCCGCTTATCTGAAAGAATTTTTTCGTCCCCGAGTATTTGTAGACCAATTACCTATTAAACACTCCGCTTAAGTGAAACTCGCTTAAGTGAAAAACCCGGATACCTGAAACATATTTTCAGTTAAATTTCATATTTCTTATTAAAAAAACTCTCTTAAGTGAAAAAAAATTTTATCGAACAGAACAATTTGAGCCAAAAAATGGATGGTTAGATCAGTGGAAAAAACGTGAAAATATTCATTTTAAGAAGATTTGTGGTGAAAATAATTCTGCTGACACAGTTGCTGCTAACCATTGGCTGGAAATTTTTTGGCCAAACATTTGTCAAAGCTACAAACCTGATGACGTGCATAATGCTGATAAATTCAGGGTCGGGTAATGTTTAAGGCTCTACCGACGCCGACGGCTTCATTGGTAAATAGATGTGAAAACCTTCAGGATTGAAGCTACCAAAGGGCCGTATCACAGTCCTTTTCATTTCTTATTCGACTGGAACAGACAAAATTATTTTTTGTATTGGTGTGTAGTCTAAGATTAAACATATTTTGTTTTTCTTTTGCTTTTAATTTTTCTTCTTAATATGTATAAAGTAGATCTCATAATCCGAGATGCTTTAAAAAAGCACAATTCCTGTTAATTAATGAAGCAGCACTACAATTCGAAAAGTTTGATGCTAGCAGATCTGTATCTGACAATGATTTAGATGTGGAAATTTTGGGAGTCCAGAAAGCAACAACTACAGAAGCTTTTAAATCTCTCAATGTTCTTAAGCAGTTTTCTGATGGGGATCTAATCTTAGATGAAATTGAATATAAAATGATTGCCATTTCCGACTTTGTCGCAAACGAAAATTGATGACTTTTTTAAAAAAAGTGAGATTATTTTTGTCTTCATAAAACGTTCCTAATTGTATTCAAAAATATGAATATGTATGTACATAAGGGTGTGTCATTTTTTGAGTAACTCTTAAAGTCATTAAAAAGTCATCAGTGTTTAATAAAATAAAAATCTTAATTTCATACATTTCCAACTTTTAGTTTAAATATCTTCAGAACGGCGCACTCTATGAAAAAATTAAATTGAGCTTTTTTGTAGAGCATTCATTTTCCTACTTAAATAATTTGTCAGTGTATTTTTAAAATGCTCAAATGTCAAGCTATAAAAATAAGAAAAAAATTACATTATTTTTCTATGTTATTTGTATGGAAAATTGAGGCACCTCTAAATTTTAATATTAAGAGCTCAAATTTTAAGCGGCTTCGTTTTATACCTTCCTGAAAGTAATTAGCCTGTTTTATCGTTGAAAAAAAAAGTTGCACAAAAATGACACACCTTAATGTACCTACATATTTGAAACCTGAAACCAAACTTGGGAGTGGCCTCTTTTTGATATGCCCAATGTGCCTACGAATTAACCTACAAAAAATCAAATGTGATTTATTGTAATTTATGTAATATATTTATGTACTACCTATGAATTCCAATGTACAAACATATGTTATTTTTGTTATTCAATAAATTACTTTTTTGATGTTTAATCGTGGTTAGTTATTCAAACACTTTTATTTAAATTATTTCCAGGCAACTCCAAAGATAAATACATCAAATTATTTATTGTGTATATGAAGCATTAAACCTCCGCTTAATGGAACTTTTAAATCCACTTAAGTGCAATTTTTTTTCACTTATCAGGACTCCGCTTAAATGAAATTTTTTTCACTTAACCGGGGTTCGGTTAAGTGAAAAACCCGCTTAAGTGAAAGAAAAACTGTGACAATTTGCCTTTTCTCTTAAGCGGGTTTCACTGTACTCGTAACGCCGAAAATGAAAAAGAAGAAGAAGAAGATATGATAACTTTACTGTATGCGTTTGAAAAAAAGCTTATCCCAAGAACTTTGAAAAATCAGTTTTCTTTATACCACATAACTATCACTTTACAATCTACGTGTGCTAAATGTAAAAGCATTCTACTTTCCTAAATGATAAACACGCATCACGGCAATTACATACGAAAAATGTAATCTGTCGAGAAACTATCTTAAAACAAAAAACTTTTGAACTACCAAAGACCTTTGTGACTCATGACTTGCATTATTGTGGAAAACAAAATAATTTCATTTTATTACAATGCAATCCTGCTGCATTCGAAAACAAAAACTTTTTCTCTTCAAATCGAAAACTACTACGAAAAGTAGCATTAGTAAAACCAGTCCCTAGTGCGCTCGATTGCAACCGGTGAATAAGTGAATAGTGGCAATGATGTCGAATAAGAGTGGAAGTTTATTGAAAAAATTTATAAAAAAAAATAAAAAATCGACGACGACGACGACCGAGAGTCGAAAAGATTTCTTCTTACACATCTTTTTTTTTTGTTCACTTGTTATTCGATAGCATTCGCCGTTATAAACTTGGCTTTTATCTTCTTCTACTTCCGTTCGGTTGGAGTGCATCGAAGTTCACAGAAAGTTTTGAGAATTCAAAAACAAAAACCTAATAGAATAACAGTCGACAAAAGCAAAAAATGGGGAGAAAAAATGCACAAAAGATGCTACAGAAAATGGAGAATTTTTTTTTGTTCTACTTTCAGTTTTTGTTATATTGACTATTCAGTTTGCAATGGTTAACGGGTTGCGTGTTTTTCAGGCACTATGTGTGTGTGTGTTGAGAATAACGTAGAAAAATTCCACAATCAGGTCGAGCAACGGAGTGATTTATTGGTATTCATGTTTTTCGATCGACAATACTCATTGCCACGAGATGCTCGTGAGGAATTCCGACTTATTGCATTTTTCATTTGCCCAGCCGCACACTCACCTCCTCACTAACACTATGATCATCATCGAAGTTCTTCGTTTAACCATTATTCAACTTTGCCAAGTGAATTGATTTTTTTTTTTTTGGATGTTGAAACATTTTTTGAGAAATCCTTAAGACACTGGAGTCAATTTTTTCTGTCTGTCAATTCCTTTCCGTTGACTGATTTCGAAGCAGGTTCTTTAAGGCAAATAAAATGCTCAATCATGGTGGCGTTATTTTGGTTATTCAGTTGTAATTTTGGGAATTCGCAAACAGATTGCGGCAAATTGCTAATTGTAAGGGTTGGGATATTTAGGGGAGATTGGTAACGAGCCGAACTGAGCTGTTTAATCGAATTCCCTTTGAAGAGGCTTTCACCGAGGTGATTTTTGGCAAATTTTGTTAGGTAAACAGATGAAGTGATTTTGATACAGTGTCGATAGATAAATAATAGAAAACCGTTTCTCAAAATTCTTAGAATTAGAAACAAGGTGATATAACATCATTTGCTAAGTGAAGGTAATAAGGAGATTAAAGTGCGATGAGTGTTTTTATTTTGCCCAAAGGGGAATTTCAGACAGAATCACCCAAGCGGAAGTAACCGCGATTATGCTTGTAAATGTCTATATTCATGCGAGCACGGTGTGGGTCGTGTTCGGTTGTGTAACACGATCTAAATCATTAGGCGGGAGAATCGTGTGTATAGTGTTCGATCGTTCAAAACGAAACGGTGAAAAGAGTTATAGCGTTTCCTATAGAGCAATCAATCAGCTCCACTTAGAGTGCAGAGCTGTATGGAGCTCGACCGAAACTTTACTATCGAAAGATGTTGAGGCCCAGGTTCACCGTTCACTGTAATGGCTACTTAAGTAGTCAAAGAATTGGTTTGAGTTGAAAATCTCATGGTGTTGTCAGAACAAGCGCGAGTTTTAAGATGTTATTAGTTTAGTCGCTGCCCTACTTTCAAGCCACTAATTTTTAAACTGCGAATTGTGCTTAACAATGAAATTAATTTGACTCTGCGTTTCAATGACAAAAGTAGTAAAGGCTTAAAATTCGCTAGAGTACTGGCAACGTAAAATGATTTTCAGCTGCAATTAGCACATTTAAGAATGAACAGTAAGAAACTAATTGCGTTTTTCAGCAGAAATGACTGAATGATTTCGTTCCAAACGAACCGGCACTAATTACACGATTCATTTTTTTCCTCTTCGACAAAAAAATCGTATTGTACGAAGAAACAAGAGTTACACAATTGTTTTTAACTCCTCAAGTCACTAGTGTTGGTACTGATCTCGAAGCACTCCTTAATCTTCCAGCGCTTGATACCTACATCATGGGGTGTACTGTCGATTAAACAGGGGGGGTACTCTCGATTAAACAAAATTCGCATTGAAGTTTTGAGGAACTCGCAAGCAGCACATCTCTTGACACCACACGATGATCCCAAGGTTCAAACTGCACCAAAAATACACAGCCAGCTTTCCTTCTGTTCAAGACTGGCCCACTCTAGAATCTGAGACAGGAAAAGATTGTTATCGAATCTTCACAAAACCGATGATAAATCTGGCGCTGGTGCCTTTATGGAGAGCGTGATATACGAGAGTGATATACGGCTGCACGCCTATCTATAGGCTCATACGCATTTGTCCTCCAAGCGGAGGCGTATGCTATCCAAACGGCTTTGAGCTACATTACGAACAATAGTTGAATGGGGAGAAATATCTGTATTTGCAGCTACAGCCAAGCTGTGCTTAAGGCCCGTCTCAACAGCCAAACTACTTCGAAATTGATCTAGGAATGCTAAAGCTATCTGAATGCGGTCGGAATTAATTCTTTGAGTCTCGTTTGAGTTCCAAGCCAAAAAGAAGGTTGTTATCTGGTAGTACAATTAATATTTAGGTCTGAGTGCCCCAGCTAGTATTTTTAAACCTCCAACAGAAAAAAAAGAAGCTAGTGTTGGGTGCATACAGTTCACACAACGATATGAGCATAGCTAGAAGAGTACACATCGCGAGGTCACGATGGCGGGGACATGTAAAGCGAATAGAAATCATCGTTTTCGAAAGCACATTGCAGGGAAACCGCGGAAGGAGAACTCGTCTTAGGTGGCGCGAAAAGACCTCAACCGAATATGAAAGCAAAACTGGAGCGAGCTCACCAGAGATTGATTTTTTTATGGAAAGATGTTGGTTGAGGCTCAGGTTTAACCCGAGCTGTAAAGCCACCTAAGTAAGTTAGTAATTTTAACATTGAGAGGACTTTCTATCAGTTCAATCAGTGCAGTTGTAGTTAGAGGACATCTCACAACCAGTTAACACTAAAAGGTGTAGAAGAGAACCAGTTTAATGCATGAAAAATTAGTCTGTGCTGGCCATTTTGGCGGCCATCTACGAAAGGTACAGGTGAGCATAATAGTGTCGAGTGCTATCATGCTGTGAATTTAGTGTCCAGTGCTATGTCGCTGTCAATTTAGCGGCTCCTGCTTTATCAGTAAAATCTCTAACGCTTGCTCTAGTATCGTTTCTCGAGTCACCATACCAGGAGAGAGTTACCGAATCCATGTGTTACCACATTCCGATTCTGCGGATAGAACACCTGAAAACTCAGAACCATTATCATAAAATCCCAGTTACCCGAACCAAGCCGGAGATCATCCCCATGTCGGACATCTGAGTAGATCCATTACTCATCGAGAGACTCCGCCAGAACCTACCAAGACCTACCGAGCACATGGAACTATGAACCTGACCTAAATGTTAAAACCATCGTATGAACTTATAAAACCACTTTTAAAACATCAGAAATAAAACTAACTTCATTACACTAAAGTTTTGATTTTTCATAAGGAAACCTCGGATCCGACGAGCTTGCCTCAGCCTTAGACAAAAAGCATCCTCATAGAGTTAAGAAAATACCAATAAGTCCTCCGATCATAATTTCATTGCCATGAAAAGCGCTTTCTTGATCAGCCGTTCGTAATAGGCAAAAAAGATGTAGGTGCCTCCACTCCTCGTTGCGAAAAAAATGTAAGACACGCTCTATTGTGCTACCCCACTTACAAATTTCAGTTTTAAAAAAGCATTACCAACAATGGCTTTGAGCTCGAAAAAAACTGACTTAAAGTAGGTGTTTTTGATCAAGTTCTATCCTGCGAGCTGGAGAGCCACAACTTGTAAACAGGGTTTTTGCTTGATATTATGAAATTTCAGGCCATTTCATACTTCAACAATGAGGAATCTCAGTAACGCTTCAACGAAGGTATATCTTTTTTTATGTTTCACGCTATAACATCTTAGATAACGTCGTGATTCCTTCGAGGATTAAAGCTAAAAAATTTGGCACTAACGTTGCCTAAGTTAAGTTTAAAAATAATGAAATCCTTGAATTTGGTTCAAATACCCCAGAATGACTCTAGGAGGGTTTATTTGAATCAAACCACCGACAGCCCTGTAGATCATGACGTCCAGCGATACTATTTTACACTAGCTGAAGTATAATCTTCTCAAAGTTATGCAGATTTTCTAAGAATCTACTCCCCACTCTAACCCTTTTCTAAATTATTGACATATCTCCATATATCGCTCTACTTTAATTCAGCACAAATTATCCCAACTCTATTAGGGTACTACGTACCTCTTTTAGAAGACAATCCATTTCATGCTCTTGAGTGAAGGAAACATTAAGGAAATTCGTAATATAAGGAGTTGTGTGTAAAATTTCAAGACCCAGATGTTGATGTATTCAAAGAATTTATTTCATTATGAATGTTTCTTGCATGGTCCTATCGTGTTAAATACCATCTTCATCAAATAGGCCCGGCATGACACGTTATCACATACATCAGTGGTGGAAATTGGACCCAAATTGATTACCATTTCGCAGACAAATTCATAAAGTTCAGGGTTAAAGACTGTAACATGATACTGGGATACCAGGAAAACCGTCTTTTGCTGATAGGACAAGGTGAAGGAAATCAAACAGAAAGGGTTTCAAAGAATCAAGTGATATAATCTTGACAAAGAAAAAGGCGAGCAATTTATTTCCAACCTGCAAAGTTATCAATGTACCACCATCACAACAGTCAAAAGGGAAGGGAGCACAGAACTAGATGTGTGGGATTCCCTAAAACAAATTTGTTTAAAAAGACCTAAATCATTGCTTGGGGTCTCAAAAGGACACAACCAACAAGCTCATAAAACATGTTGATGGAAGGATAAGACTAGAGCAGTAATACGACAGAAGATAGATTTTTTCAAAATATGGGCAGTGTCTATCAAGTAGTAGAGATAAAAATGCTCGCCTAAAAATGTCATACAAAAGCTGCAAGGAAGAACCAAAGAAGAAGTGACCCCAAATCGAGGCAAAAAAAAAAAAAAAAAATGGAGAACATGCATCGAGAGATGAAAGAAATTTCTGCTTCAAGCTGGTCTAGAATCTAGAAATATTACAAAACAACTTGAATTAAAGAAACAGTCTTCAAAACACCCGTTCAAAGAAAGAATATACAAAAGAGATTCCATAGCCAAGTTTGATTCACGATACTCAAGAGCAGCTTCTTTAACGACAAAAATCTGCACAGTTGGCGACAGAATATGGAAGACTTTTTGAAGGAATCGTTTATCCGAAAACACTTTAAGGAATACTTTTCTTATGGGTGGACGGATTATACATCACAACTATCGCTTTTCCTAACAAAGATTTGACAACTTTTTTTTGTTTTTTTAACGCAAGCCATATGAGACATTTCAAAAACTATACTATCATTTTCTGGTAGATATATCGGGATAAGAGCTGAATAAGAGCGCTACAAAATTATTTTTAAATACAATAAAAAAGGTTTTGGATATCAATGAAATTCTTTATTCCTGTTAAAGTACGTTTGATGCCATTATGTATAAAACTCGATCTCTTTTGCATGGACACCACGGGCACACTTCCAGAAGTCCAGAAGCTAAACTCAATTTCTGACGGTTTTCAAGCATAAATCGGCCGATACTGCTGCTTATTAGCATAGACCCTAGATTTGACATAGCCCCACAGGAAATAGTCTAACGGCGTCAAATCGCACGACCGAGGTGACCAAGCGACTAGACCATTTCGTATGTAACGCGTTCTCCAAATTTGGTTTCCAATAAATTGATTGTAACATTCGCTGTGTGGCTTTTGGCGCCGTCCTGTTGCAATCACATGTTCCCAAGTCCATATCATCCATTTGGGGCCAAAAATATTAGGTTATCATTGAACGGTAGCGTTCCCCATTCACAGTAACGTGCCGGTCTTGATCATCACGTAAAAAGAACGGCCCAATGACGCCGCCAGCCCATAAACCACACCAAGCCCTATTTTTCTCGGGATGCAATGATGACTCATGGAGTACGTGTGGATTGCTGCTTGACCAATACCGCATATTTGGTTTATTGACGAAGCCATTTAGCCAGAAATGAGCCTCAGCCTTTACAACCAAAACATTTATAAATGGAATTCGATTTCGTTCATATGACCACCGCGTCATATCATGTTGGGAGTTCGAAATCAGCAGACAAAACGTTTTGCCTATCAGAAAGGTACGGCATAGCGTCAGCCCCTGTAGCCACTTTTCATTTGGTAATCCTCGAGGCTCAGTTTTGTGTTGCATCGTAAGGGCGGTGTTAAATAAATAAATAGGGTGACGTAATAGAGTGTGAAGCCCCGGACGTAAAACATTTCTTACAACCATTCAACCATTCCTTAGGAACCTACAATTTTTTGCTTATTAAGAACGGCTTATTTATTGAGAAAAGCGCTTTCTTTACAATGAAGTTACTTCTGAAGAACTTCACAATTCCGCGTGAAAGGCGATAACCGTGGAAAACATTTTTTGTTTTCTGTTGGGATTCAAACCTAAATCTCCCAGGCAGACAACAGGCAGGTAACAGGCAGACATGCTAACCATTACGCCGCGGACACTACGAAGTAGGTGTTAAGTGCTTCGAAAAAACGCGTGTGAGTCCCACATGCAGAACTGTTTTATAATTATTGTTTTTTGTTTAACAATTTTTGCTTAGGTACACTTCTTATTGAGGTCCACACTTCAAACATGGAGAAGTACAATTTACACCTCATTCTTAAATTTTTCATTCAGTTCTTTAGTTTTGCTTTTCAGATTCCCGTTAAAAGGTCTTAAACACTAATTTGGCCTAACTGTTGAAAAAACGATTTGGTTCTTTTTGCTCTATCATTTCGTGCTCCACTGCAAATAATGACACTTAGCACCTCGGTTGATAGTTTGAATGCTCCATAAAAGACTCAAATAGTCTCCATAGGAAACGTTAAACACCAATTTATTTATTTTTGTTTATTCTTCTGAGCCAGAACGATTCGCTTTGGATGTAAAAAGATTCTTGTGAATTGTCTTTAAACAGGGTGAAGCATACTCAAACTACAGATAGGTACTGAGACACTGAAACCGATCACATATTACGCGTTGTTTTAAGGATACCCAAAGAGAAACGAATTAAAAACAACTTTTTGAGTGTAGCGTAATAAATTTTTTTTTAAACTACAGCCAAACGTAGAGTGAGGGAGTTTTCAAATACTTAAAATTCAAATCTTCGACTAAGACTGCCACTCGATAAAAAAAACACCTCATGGTCCTCATTTCAAAAGATTAACCTGAGTGCAGCTTGATTATAAAAATTCATTTAGACACTAAGTACACCCTGTGAAAAAAAGTGTTTTAATCAAGTGTGTTCACGTATCGCTAATTAGCCTGCTTTACTCTCCATGCAACGCATCATAACTCAACCGAAATGTAAAATCTCTGAAACAGTTTTTCTCGCACCTACTTGCTAAGTGAAACCACCAACTCAAGTGGAGTGCTCGTATTTCATTTTTAACTACCGGTAATAGTCTCTTAAATCACATCACAGTCTTCAGTCCGTTCACTTGGATTCAGCATTAAATGGTTTCGAAACCGAAAGATAAAAAAAATTTATTAAAACACCCCCGACGCGACGTACGTAAATATAATGAATTTAAAACACATATGGGTTGTGGTGTTAATAACCGAAATTGGTGCCGAAAAGGATAAAATTCTTTCGAGAAAGCGTCGGTTCCTTTCGTTTCCTGAGGGCTCTTCATTTGCGGTTGGTTGATGATGTTGATTCTTTTTTCTCGTTCTTTTATGTTCGATTTTTTGAATGATGTGTTTGCTTTAGGCGTCGATTTGCATGACTATCGGAGTTATTGGTAATCCTGTTTTGGAGTATATGAGCTGGGCTGTGAATTGGGGAATCGCTTACGACTTACCAAACCAAACATGGGTACGACAACATAAGCATGGATTCAGTAATTCATTGGATGCCCATAACACAAAAGTTCGTTATCGACGCGATTTGTATGAGGGAATCGAACTGGCTATGGATAAGTAAATCTTTTTGTTTTTAAATATTCCCTGTGCTTTGAAGTGTTTTTTGTAGCATGGGGTTCAATGGACGTGATTGTATTTCTCGGACGTTGTGTGAAAGTTCTGGTTTCTTAGGAAATCGCCCGGGCAACATGGTGGAGGAAATCATTAAATTAATCTTTAGGTAAAGTTTGTTTTTAACATAGTTTGGTTCTAAAATAAAACAATTTCTTTTCACAGCTTCCCAAGGCACAAAAGTAATGCCTATCGTGATTATCGAAATGCCCATCACTATGACAGGGCCTATAACAACGGTCAATTGCAAGTGGACTGTCAACGACAATATCCCAATTGTCATTTTTCGCTGCTTGAATTGGCATTGGGAAACGGAAAGTATTCCCTCCAATCGGCAAGGAATCCTCTTGCGCCCACTAAACATGGAACCGAAGGTGTTCGAGGATATATGTGATCTTCAACAATTAAAGGCTTGTTTATAAAGAGAAGAACGCATTTTGAATACTTATACTACGAATAAGTCAGGTAGATAGTAGAGTGAGATTGCTTGTGAATTAATTTACTATTTAGTTATTATTGAGTGATACAAATCGATAGTGTTCAGTTTTAACACTTTCCTCTGCGTTCAGTAAGAATGACAGCTTCCATATCTTTGGAGCCTAAGAATATTCTAAAAAGAGGTGTTTCTAATATCAAGGGGACTAGTGAACCACTTATTGAATATTTTTAGCCTGGATCTGGTTATGGCAAGACATTCAAAATGTATGCAGCCGTATGTATGTATGCAGTCTTCGAGACAGAGACATCAGGTACCATCTTGGCTTATTCCCATGTTTTAAGGTGATATTTGAGAGAGCACTGTCCAGTGAGGAAGTTCGTAAGTAACTAACGTAACGTAACGTAACGTTTGCTCATTTCGAGAATTTCTTTCATACGCTTTTGAGATAAGTCGATGAATAGTTTTGACTGGCGGTGGCCATTAAATTTGTTAAGTGTGGATCATGTTCTGTCAAGTAACCAGTTCATGATTAATGCTACTGAGTGGGAGACTGCAGTATGGTCGCTCTCTGCTATAGCTTACTTATACTCAAGAGATCTATTTCAACTAAAATGCCATATTCAAAATAGGCATTCACAAGATTTTCGTTTTGGTCTTATTTTCTGAATCTACCAGGCGAACCAATTTCAATTTTGCGAAACCTTCGGTGACATATTTTGATTGAATTTCTGAATAGATGTACTTCATCGAAAATATCAGAACACTCTGAATCCGACTCTTGCTCTACAGGATTTTCAATCTTGAGCGGCATCTCACTACTCAAATCCGTCACCAGGTATCGACTAAAATAGAAAGTCTATTGTCAGCCACAGTATTTCTGTGGAAGATTCAAGCATTCGACACACTTTCCAGTGGCTAGATGTTTCGTGAAACTAGGTGCTCAAATGGATTCCACATACTTACAGAGCCTTATTCTGCCTTGAATATTCTGGTACTACTTCCAGACCAAACTCCTCATCGGATTCTGATGTAAGCGCTTTTTAGGTGATGCAAAATTATTTACTCAGTTAGGTGGACATTATAGATCAGGGTGAACCTCTGCCTCAACCAATATTTTAGCCAAAACAATTTCGATTTCGGGCAAGCCATCTCCAGTTTAGCATTCTTAGGCCCTGGTCACGTACTGAGCGGCAAAACGACAGATTTAGAAGAAAATTGAAAGCTGAGCGATGCCGCTCAGAATCGCTCTAATTCTCCCGCTCTAAGAGTCTGGCCGTGTACGGAGTATAAGAACGATAAAGTGGAAAAATTAAAACGAAACTTTGAGCTGAGCAGCAGAGCAATTTCGCTTGGTTTTGAATTATGTTCTCATTTTGCGGCTCCATCGCGTTAACATTCAAAACCTGACTGGACCCTTAGTCATTGGTCTTCTTTCACTTGATTGCGCCCACAGATAGGGTCTTAACCTTAAGTAATTTCTTTGCAAAGTGCTTTCGAAATCTAGTCGAGCCAGAGCAATGAAGTCCATCCCCTCTTCAAGTTCCAGCTATCGTTGTCTCGCGATGCATAATCTTGTAGCATATGCCCATGTTGCGGTACAGTTCATACAGCTCGTTGTTGAATCATCTCCGCCACACACTGTCTTCGCATACGGGACCAAAGATCACTCAGCGTATTATTCTTTCGAAGCGGCCAAAGGTTTCCTCATCTGCTTTCCATAAGGTCCGTGCTTCCGCGCCGTAAAGCAGGGCTTGATTGATGATCAAAGTCTTATTTAGGGTTATTTTGGTTTTCTAAGAGAGATTTATAATATTTTGTTTCTCGATTACTTTCGTAACCCAAAGAAGCAGCGGTTGGCAAGAGTAATTCTTCTTTTGATCCACTGATGTTATATTTCGTGTCAATAGCAGATCATAGGTAGACAAAGTCCTACTAGCTCAAAGTTATGCCTGCCTATTGTGACGTTTTGTCCAATTTGTCGATGTTCCCAGATTTTCATGTGGTCTGGCATGTAGTTTTCTCCCCGACAATTTTCCAAACCAATGTTTTCTAGTATGGCAGGATGCGAGTTTAAAAAGCAGAGTAAAAAGTCTTTCGTAAAACTTGTTGGCAAGTTTCAAACAGGCATAATTGCGAAGTCATGAACTTTGTCAATTGCCTCTTGAAATGTAAAAAGATGCTAAGAGACATATCCAATAATTCGAGCAGGAGCTAAAGAGTTCTTCGCTGCAAATGCGTTGCTCTTCGATTGAGTTCATTTGATGGGAGGGCACCTGTGGTGACCGGGGCGATATGTTAAGCATGTCTGGCTGTAACGTGTTAGTTAGTTTGAGGTTCGAGCTCCGGAAACATAAAATTGGTGTTCTACGAGAACCGCCTTTAGCGAGCTTCCAATAGTGATTTCACCGCCATGAAACGCGCCTTCTCCATAAGATGTTCAGAATCGGCAAACAATTATAGTTCCCTTCCATTCCATTGGAACAATGAGATAGGTCTTGGGGCTCCTCGCTCTGTGGCGCCATCCTTTTTATTTATTTAATTTTTTTTCTGATACAGAGACACTTACTTCCAGAGCACGGTCAAATGCCTCGTGGAGACATGCATTCCTTGACATTCTTTAGGTGTGTTGGAGCTTGTAGATTGACACCAAACAATAATGCGTACTTACAGCTCCTCCACCTTGCTTCTACAGAGTTGTACAATCGGATAGCCTTTGTTCAAAAATGCAATACGAAAATAATTAAAAGTTATTTCTTTTGTTTACACATTTGGATTAATTTTTTTGTAAATCATCATTTCATCAACTGCGTCAATAAATTATTGAAAACTAATTTTATGCAATAACATACGAGCGAAAAAATGCGATTTCAAATTGACACAAGTCAAATTATATGACTTTCACTAACATTTTTGAATATTTGATTGAGGCAAATAAAATTCGTATATCATCATTTCCTTGACAACGAATTATGAGAAATTCACATGTGTGATTACTGATGGTTACCAATGAACGTGTTTCTGGAATTGAAATGGTCAAACAGACGTTAATTAGTTTACATTGAAACACTATTGATACTTAATGCAGAGATGATGGATCATAAATCAATTAAAAATCCAAATTATTTATCATGTCGCACTGAGAATTAATCGATTTCAGAATTAAATAATGGATTCAATTCATAAAACATACTTTATAAGTCAGTGTTGCATTAATTTGTTTAAAGTTATTAAACTTTAAGAAGTAGATTGCATAAGTTTAAATATAAATTTGCTTGGATCAAAACCCCGCACAATTCTGTCAAAATGTATTCCACTAAAAATTGCAATTTTCATCATGTCAAATGCTTTTAATATTTCTCATTCAACTTAAAGGTAAAAATTGTTGCTCAAACAAACAAAATTTCTTCTATTGCTGCTTTTTTTCTGTAGCCAGCATTTACATAGTGAAGTGAAGTAAATGCAATCATATTTAAGTGAACTTTCGTGAAAAACTTCAAGAAGGTGGTAAAATTTAGTTGAGGTGGGAATTTCAATCATTTGCAAAACATACATACATATAGCGGAGTGTGGGTTATACATGTACTTAAATTGAAATATGCAATGATGATCGTGTCAAGATGGAAACCCTCGTTCTCAAGTCTGTAAAAATCAGAAGAAACAAAGAGGTAGAATCTCAAACTGACGATCTGGAAAGGTTGCTTAGTGGCGGCGCATCGATGAACACATTGATTTTGTCAATGATTGGCAGAATGCCTAATTCAACTTTCAACATAATCAAAAATGCTGTCTCCCGATCTTAAAGAACTTAGTCTTGCGATATCGATGAGGCGTAGATTGTCTTCACACCGAGTTTTTCAAAGGAGGTGGAGACCAGATGGAAAGTAGTATGCTGCACCAGCTGATATCCGTATAATATATAGTTGGAGGAAAGCTTCCTTGATGAATTGAACTTTAGTAATCGTATGACCGACCCTATAAAGGTAGGCCCTCAAAATTGCGCCAATGAAAACGAAGAAAAAATTCGTAGAGGTTGAATGTCGTCACAAAGACATTTTTTTCACGAGTTTCACCAACCGCAAGGAATTGACAATTCCTCCAAAAGCTATCCCATTGCCATGAAAAGAGTTCTCTCTTAGACGTTTGTAGTTGTTGCGCCATGGCGTAGATGGTTTTACGAGCTTCAATGCTCTGAAGCCACAAAAAAAGATTTAGTGGTTGTTGAAAGTAAAACGAAGTATTTGCAAACATCACGAATCAGACAACACGTCATAATGGAAAGACATAATTTCGCTATAGACTCTTGGACCAAAAATCAAACCTATTGATTTTGGTAAAGCCCCAGTTTCACTCAAAGTCAAAAGATGCGCACTACTCTCACCCTATCGCTCTAATGAGCAGCTTGGGAAAGACTGAAACAAGGTTCTAAGATATTTCATATTGTTGTCAGACCTTGCAATCGTCCATACTTTTAATTAAAAAATCCGATAAAAGCGAGCTATACCTTTTAATTTTATAAGAATATTGTCCACCGTTCACCTCCTCGATGGACTTATAAATTTATGCCGATTCCGAACAGAATAGCTAGAAAGCGTTTCAATGTCAGTGTATTTTGCTCTCAGAAGACTTACCTATTCTTCCGGAAAGGGAATACCAATAAAAATAAAATTGATTGTTTAATTAAATCGAACATTGAAACTCCTGGCACCGAACAGACATGTTTACCACTACGCAGCAGGTACAATACTATTATTCGACTGAAAGCATAATTTTTTCTTTATTATTCACTAAGAAAAAATGATCGAACGGCTTCCCATACTTAATGATAACTCAGAATAATGTACAAAGTATTCGAGAAAGCTTGTGCAACTGGAAAGACCCAGAAACGGAAAACAAAAAGAAGTGAGAAGGTAACACTATTGAAACCTTACAAAAATCAGTCAAAAGCGAGCCAACTTTCACAATCAATGTTCCGTAGTAATTGAAGAAATTGGTTAGTTCACACATTTAGACATTTTGATGAATTGTTAGTCCAGAAAATTGTCCGATTAGATTAGCAATAGCGTCGCATAAGGTAAGGTAAAGCAAGAATAGATGATATGGATGTTAAGATAGCTTGAACGTCCGTCGCTTCGGTCGTCGGAACCAAGAATGACTCAAGAGATTGTTCTGTAATACTGAAAACCCATCAAGAGAGCGAAAACATCGTCAGTAATGAGCTATCAAACACGCAAGTTTCTCAAGGGATTTGGATTCTTCAAAGCCCTTCACTCATTTGTTTATATGATGGGCTATATATAATCGGAATGGATTACTTCAAAAACAAGAACGCAGTTACCTTTGGATCGGTACTTTTCTGAGGCAATGGAAGAGGAAGGGGCACCAGTACCCAGCACCCTTATTAGGCTGTCCCAGATCTGATCATTAGAAAAAACTGAAAAAACTTCATGTGTAGTAAGCAATTTCTGAAAGATAAATGACCTTAAATCAAAATTTTGCTCGGGGAGGAAAATTTTAACACCATTTGAAATTGAAAATCTGGAAACCCTAAGACTATACCAGCAACATTTAAATACAGTTTTAAAGATAAGTATTTTAACTAAAAATAAGTTCCAAAATGAGATCACTACAGACAGAGAAATCAAACGTTGCATGTACAATGAGTACACTGAAGTTAGCCTTCTTTTATAAAAGTCAGACTTTACTTTACAACAATTTTTTTCTAAGCCTATGACCAAGAATCGAATCCCAAAGAAGGCACACGATATACAAGACACCCTGCATAGAAAATACATTTTAGCAATTTTGACTATTCAGCTACTATTGGAAAATGTAAGGTGTCTAAAATAAAACAGGCCATTCCTGCCTTCCCACAAATAAAATAGTCAAGTTTTGAATAAATGTTAATAAAAAAGTAAGAAAGCTTTGTCGCAATTTTCGGAAGGCATTGCCTTTTCTTCTTCTTTTTTACTTAATCTCAGTTTAATGGACGTAAATTTGAAAATACTCACCGCAAGTTATTTTTAGTATAAAGATGTTATTTTAAATGAAATCTTGAGTTTATATTTTGCATCGATTGATTTATTCAAAAATTATCCGTAATAATCTGGTGGGGGCTCTGAGTATTTACCCATGGCGAGTTCAAGCAGTGAAAACGAACAAGGATACTTATTTACACAGTCTTCATTCTCGTCAGCATTATAGGCGCTGTTGTAGTGCTGAATGTCTGAATGTTCTTCTATCTCTCGTGTCAGTAATCGAGTCTTCGGCAAGCTACAAAGAAGACTTCAAATATTACTGAACTATTTCAAAGAATTTAAACTTACGAGAAAATCGTCCTTATCAATTCTGGTATCATTCCCCGCCGTTCTGGTTGGAAAAATTTTCTACTCTCACACAAAGCACGCAGCACACAGTCACGTCCGTTGTAGCCCATTCTGAAAAGAAAAAAAAATCATAAAAAAATAACAAAACTGAAAGAAATTACTCCAAACAAAAAGAAAGAATCAAAAAAACAACCTGTCAACAATTTCCTCAATTGAGTTGTACAATGCTCGACGATGTCTACGTTTCAATACCGCCAACGGTTCACGTTTGCTTCCAAAACCATGAAGGTGATCAATTATCCATGTTTCATTAGGCAAATCATAAGCAATGCCCCAATTAAGGCCATAGCTCAAATAGTTATACCTCGGGCTACCCACAACACCGACAGTTGCACACACCGCACACTATACACGAGAATTGAGAATAATATGTTTTTCATTACTTTAAACACGTGCTAGTCTCAAATAGAGAGAGAGAGAGAGAGAGAGACAGAGATTATAAGGGGGAGATAAATAGCACCCAAAAAAAATGTCATATGTAAGAAAAAGGATTCCAAGGACGAGGTGCCATCCCAGTTATTGACTGAGTCATGATGTGTATAAACTTTATTGTGCTGATAGTACAAAACCCAAGTTTAGGCTGAAAGTAGTGTAATATGTAGATGAGATCAAATTGTCTGTTCTTTCACAAGTTCCCCTTTCGTATATATTCAAAGTAGGTATTACGGTAAGCACTTCGTTGATACCAATTTATACTGAAAGCGACAATTTGTAAGGATAATTCTGTATGCCTTACGGTAATTCTCAATAAGTGGATTACGTACTTTACGAAACAGAATTTGTTGGATAGGGAACATGATAGGGTGTAATTATTATTGTACTTGGCACATCTGAAAAAATAATCCATGATGTCTGCCATAGGGTTTTTCATATAATTTTGCCGAGGAACTACATAATTTGTGCTAACTTATGCTACATGTGCGGCAATCATCAACGTTTAGTTAAGCATCTGAATCCTGAATCAGCACAGCGGACAAACAAATAAGCACCAAGGTTGTCTATGTTTTTACAAGGATAAAAGAAGTTCGTGGCTGGTTATGCGACGGGTAAACAAGCGTTCATGATACTGCAAACAAACTGGCGCCCACAAACGGACCCAGTCCCTCCGATTTAGACTGAGTTTCTAGCAAACTCATTCAGCTCGATAAAGTAAGTAAGTTAGTAAGTAATTTATTATTTCTTAAAATTCATTACAAAAATGGTATGAAAAAGAATGAAAATGAACAAATGGCGAACTGGAAGAATTTTCAAATCCTTAAAAAAATGAAACCTTGGATACAAATGCGGCTTACGGCAAATAATTTTCAGAGAAGACTTTTGCAATACCAACAGGGTGTGAATTTGTTGAAATAAGTTCCTTCTCAACATGGAATTCCATATTGTAATTTCGAGTGAAAGATGCCGTAATAAATTTTTATGAGGAGCTGGAACGAACAAACATTTCTAAGATAGTAAAAATAGAGTTCCACGAAAATACCACGTTTCCACGTTTTAAAAGCTCATATTCGAATCAATTTATCAAACCTAAGTATTTGAATTCACTGACATTCGCAATCCCCAAAACACCCATCGGTGCATCCACCATAACTAGAGCAAGTACTAGGAGTGAAACTTGAGCAACAACAACAATTTAAAAGCTTGAACTTTTGGCAATCTGTAGCATGAAAATATATATCAGTATCACTTTTCTGACTTCCTGATAGATTAAAACACATAACCTTAGTTTTTGAACTGATAACTAATCTAGGCTACTAGGCTACGATGGTTGGGTCATGTAGAGCGGATGGACCCAAACGCTCCGGCTCCACGGGTTTTCAAAAGCACATTACAGGGAAATCGCGGTAGGGGAAGACCTCGTATTAGGTTGCGCAATCAAGTGGATGAACCCCTCAATCGACTTAGAGTGCAAAACTGGAGAGAGGTCACCCGAAATCGAAGTCGTTATAAAAGGATGTTGGTTGAGGCCCAGGTTCACCCCGAACTGTACCCCGAACTGCCCACCGAAGTAAGTAAGCAAGTAACTAGTCTATGCACAGCAAACCAAATCCTTAGTAAATTAAGATCCCAATTCAAACCAGCTGTGAGATTGAGTGAACTGTTTGCACCATAACTAAAACCCACATCGTCTGCAAAAGCCGTCAAAATGCCTTGAAAAGCCAATCAAAATAACGAATTGATGTATATTAGAAACAGCACTGGTCCTTAAACAGATCCCTGTGGAACTCCCAAATTAATTGACTTCAATGTCTAATCACTCTCAATGTCTCCTAATTTCACTCTTTGCTTTCTGCTTTGCAAATATGATCTGCCCTACGGACAAATAAAGTCTCTGAACCCTGCATTTTCAATTCTATCTAGCAGTATATTTTGATCTACCGAGTCAAATGCCTTTGAAATATCCACGAATAAAGCAGCTGGCCTCTTTTTTAATTCAAGATTAGCAAAAACTTGAGAGCAGAAGCGTAGCAAGGCATCTTCGGTAGATTTGTGACTTCGGAAGCCAAACTTAACGTCGCTGAAAAACTTTGTTCTTTCTAAAAAGCCGACCATTCTATTTTTTTACAGCCTTTTCAAATACCTTACTTATAGATGGTTATAGCGAGATTGGCCTTTAATTCGATGATTCGTTTATTGCTCCTTTTTGAAAAGGGGTAAGAAATTAGCACAATTTTAGAGCCTCAGGAAATCTACCACACAAAATACTTTTATTGAAAATGTGTGCTAGAACATCACTTAAAAAGCAAGATAGGTTTTTTAATCACTGATTGGAAATCCCATCATTGCCCAAAGAATTTGATTTTTTTAATGTTCCAATTTTTTGAGGATCTCAAAACCAGTTATTGGTTCATTCAAACACAAAGCTTTGTCTTTGAGAAGGTTCACTTCGGATGCATTCAGAAATGCAAGGAGAGGCCGCATATAGGCCCGAAGAAGCTATCAAGTTTTGCGACCCTGTCGAGAATATTCATTGAATGCATTAGCAATTCCACCTTTATCATTAACAAAACTGTTATTGATATTGATTGCCGATGGTAGTTTTTGAGAAGGCAACTTGTTAAGGATGCTATTGACAATTACCCACTCATTTCTGACGTTGCCCTTTGCTTGGTTGGATTTATTCCTGTAAAAATGGAATGATCAGTGATCTTAAAGTTAAACACACATTTTTCACAAGAATTCACAGAAAGAGGTGCAAAACGGCCGTATATGTGATCTAACTTGGTACACTCATCAATAAAAGAAAGTAGTCCATGTTAAGCTAGAAGATCGATAGTAAGAGCAACTATTTACAGGACCGCTTTTTAAGAGGATTGAATTTTGAACTCGCGACACTGTTTTTATAATTGGAGTCAGTACATTTTGCCATTTCACGGTGAAAAGAGTTTCTTCAGAATAACGCTTGCAAATTGCAGTGGTCCCATCATTGCTACGGTCCCAGTTTCTCCAGAAAGTGGTCGAATATTTAACTTCTCAATTAAGATTCTTTCAAGGCAGCCAGATGGGAAAAGAAATAAAAGATTCCAAGCCATTGAAACTTATGTAACCTTTTGAAGAATCACAATTTTGAACTAAATTTAAGAAAGAAACTGACTTTTGAACTAAGTTTTGAACTTAGTTTAAGAATTGAACTAAATTCAAGATTGGAAGAAAAAAACACACAGCATTCAGCGAAAAACCTCCACAAGTCTTCATCAATTTTGAAGAAAAATTAGAAACCAAACACTTGCAAATACTTCTCCACAAAAAGTAAAGGGGTTAGTCACATGGGTAGGTTAGGTACATACGGTAAACGAAGATCCTTCCGGAAACGCAATATAACGTTTTCCTCTACTCAAGGTAACATCACGCTTCCTGCCTCTATTTGCTGTCAGTTCAATATCTGATCGTTGAATTGGAAAAGCACTGTGATGAGAATTAATATACGTCGGCAATGAACCGAAGCCTTTGCACAGTTCAATCGAAATCCTAACTATCAATGTCACAAGAACACACATGTTAATAGAAGAGAAATTCATTTCTCTATTATTTTTTGAGACTAAACAAAGAATTTTCAATAATAATTTTCAACTAGGGGGATTTTTTTTCTGCTTTCTCCTCTGTCGAGTAGGGAACAAAGAATTCTATTTCCTATCTCTTGGAAGAAACTTTTTCAACTGCAGAAAATATGCACAATTGCACTTTGAACAAAGACCAAAGATGCTTTGTTTAACACAGAGCAGCTAATTGAAAACTCTTCAAGCAGTTTCTTCTGCAAAGTCAACTTGTCCAAGGAGAGATAGAAAAAAAAGACTTTTTTTTTCTTTCATTATCGTGGATACGCTTGGATAGTTTTGGAGAAAATAGGGTTTCGGTCGCAGGAAAATATGGTGCAGGAAAAATAAAAAAAATAAAAATGTGCAGCGTATCTAGAATAAAAGAAGAACAGATGACAAACTGCGATTTTTAGAAGAGAGGGAATGTGGTTGAGTGAAAAATTGAGGTGGCTACCTACAAAATATTGATAGTCCGAAAGGATGGTGAAATTGAAGTTTTCAAACGTAGGCCCTGCCAACCCCGCAATGATGAGTGTATCGTCATTTCTCTTTGTAGATCAGAACAAAATAGTAAATGTCTTGAAACGCTTAAAATCTACGAGCTTTTTAATGTGTCATCAATTCGCGCTGACGTTAGTAGGTTGCGATTGAAAAATCAGAGACCAATCAAAAAATGTAAGTAACCTGTCTTCTAAGGTTTAAAGTCAGACAGAAAAAATATTGGTTGAGTTGAAGCGAAATGTGTGGCAGTCGAAAAACATAAATTCATAAAAAATCAGAAATCAGAATGAAAGCTGAGACAAATCTTGCGGAGCTCCATCGCATCGTGGCTGCTTTCGAAATATCCACACAAGTGCTTCATCCGTTCGACATAAGACTTTCGTAGAGCGAACACAAATTAATAACATTTGTAGGGTTTGAACGCAAGCAACCATTAGGGGCCTGTAACACGAAGCTACAAGTTAAATTATTTATTTATTCGCTTAATTCAAGCTATGAAACAATACTTAAACAAACTTTAATAGCTTAAATCTATCTTAAAAACTAAATGTGTTTCTGGGATTATGGATGATTGGATCACAAATTTCTTTTGAGGGAAGATATACTTTTGTTAAAAGTCGAGGATGTGATGTAAACTATTGGCTAAATGTAACATACGAGTAATAGGGTTGAAATGCCCATAGTTAGTGTGGTGAGTAGGAAGGTTATAGAAAGGGATGGATCTTAGGTTGCGTGAATTGGTATTGAGGAACATGTTTTCAAGAAGTGTGGGGGAGTCGATGTCGCCAGTTATTAAATGGTGCACAAAGAGTATGCTGGCAATATCGCGACGTCTAGCTAGTCAATTAATTGTAATCTATCTTCATAGGTAGGTAAGATAAGGGAATTTGACCAAAGAAGATTGCGTCAAGCAAAACGAAGAAATCTTCGCTGCACAGCTTCAATTCTAAGAGAGTGTTTTGCTTGATAAGGAGACCACACCTGAGAAGCATACTCAAAGATAGGTCTGACGAAAGTTATGTAGAGTGACTTTGTGATGTAAGGGTTTGAAAATTCTTTAGACCAGCATTTTATAGAACCAAGGAAAGAGTTAGCTCTTGCTGTAATTTGGTCCATCTGGGAACTTAAATTGAGTTCTTTATCACAAAAGATAACGAGATCGCAAATGGAAGATACTGCTGGAACGGCTACGTCGCAAAACCGTAGGTTTGAGGGGGGAGTGGAAGCCGTTTTCGTGAGAAAGCCATGAATTGACAATTGCTAACCTTAAGTTCAAGGGAATTTTTAGAAAGGAATTTAAAATCGTGTTGAAGCAAAAGAGGGTCGAAAGGTGTCGAAATTACCCTTGTTATTTTTATGTCATCAGCATAGATAAAAAGGTTCGAGTACGAAATAATCTTGTCCACATTATTTATTGCAAGGATAAATAAAAGTGGGCCGAGACGGCTGCCCTGAGGAACATCAGAAGTGGCGGAAATGGGGGTCGAAATAGAACCTCCGAAAACTGCCCTATAAAGCCGGTCTAACAAATAGGATTTGACCCATTGGAAGAATAATGTTGGAAAATTGAAAGCTCTTAACTCAAGATAGTTAATGCCGTGAGAGATTTTATCAAACGCTTAAGAGAAGTCAGTAGTAACTACATCAACCTCGCTGCCTTTTTCTTAGCACAGATCGTCATACAAAAGAATTGCGTGAGGTTCGTTGTGCGTTATCTGCCTTTTAAGAAACAATGCTGTAAGTGGGGAAACAATTAACTTATTAAGCAATGGAAATAATATAATTATAAGCATATCATAAACTATATTTTCGAAGAGTTTGGGAGTTGCTGAGCTATCGGATGGTAGTTTAAAATTTCATTTTTTCAACCTTTTTTGTGAATAGGGAAAATAAAAGAATTTTTCCATACTGTTGGAAAAACAGCTCGTTTGAGCGAGAATTGAAACAGATTTTTAAGCGGTTCATAGATTGTGATGATGCATTTTAAGAAATATGGCAGGGATACCGTCCGGACCAGGAGAAAAGTCATCCTTAAGTGAGTTGATTATTTCGTAGACAGTGTCCCGACTAACCCCTAGAGAAACAAGACAAGTGTTCGAACTGCCTGTCAAATAACTGAAATAATTAAGATCGGGTTCAATCATACCATCAAGAGCTACTTGTAGGATTATGTCCATTATACTTGTAGACAAGAAAGCTTGAAGCTTTTTGGCTATAGACATTTTTTACATCAGTTACGATTCAGTAGTATTACAAGTATTTGTAGATATGTGTTACAGGTCCTTGATAATTAAAATTTGGTACCTGCACAGTTTCAATGAACAAATATAAAAGATAAAGCATACAACGGCATTTCTTTTTGAGCGACATTATGAATTGGACTAATAAAAGTCGTTGGAACACTTCTGCCACTACATACTAACTAACTAGTCATCTACAGTAATAGTTCTGATTCTTTCCTTTGAAATAGAAACATCGCGGCGTATTGTGATCATCAAACTATCTTCCTTTTGTCTCATAGGAAAGAAAAGTAAGTGTATGTACTTTGGAGTCCATACAAAGAAGTCAAAGGGACTGTAACACGAAGCTACAAGTTTACAGATCAAGAGCCAGTCACTTGTAGGATTACGTAAATTACACTTGTAGAAGAACAAGCAAACTTGTAGCTTAGCGTTACTGAAATTTCTAACAAATGTGAAAATTCGCTTGAACTACAAGTACTTGTAAACAGGTCCAAGGTATACAATAACTACAAAAAGTTTCTTTTACCATCTGTAATTTGGAATTTTATGTTTTAGGGGTTTGAGCGAAATATCTTCATTTCGACGTTATTTACTTCCTAGTAACGGGTACGCCATCTAACGTTTTTTTTTTTCAACTAGTGATTATTTCGTGAATGATAACACTTAGCTCATGTCTGATTTGACAAATAATTAGTTTTATCCATCCGCTGAACGAATATGCGATAAGCGGACCTGCGATCGAATTAGAGAAGATGCCGATTTTGCCAAGATGAAGCTCATTTTAATCTTGGCGGGTATGTAAACAAGCAAAATTGTTGCATTTGGGGTAGAGAAAACCCCATTGAAAAACCGATACACCCAAAACGACTCACTGTTTGGTGCTATTCAAGAAGTACGACAAAGCAATTTGAGCAACAATCTTTAAAATAGCAACTCAAATAAAGGGGATTCGTTCGCCTAAGTTCATGGTACCCGTGGCGTGATGGTTATCATGTCTGCCTGTTAACCCAGAACTTCGTGGTTTGAATCCCAACAGAGGCAAACAAAATCGCCTTTCGCGAGGAATTGACATACAAGTCCGCGGTAAATAGATTAATTGCCATTAAAGGCGATTTCTCATTCCCGTTTGGAACCGGCAAAAAAATTGCAGGTTTCCTCCATTCTCACACGAGGCATCGTTGTTAGAATCGCGCTAGGCCCTAAGGATCCTCTCTCTGCTGCGCCACCGTATTTATTTTAATCATTCAAGTTCATCGGTGATGCTCCAAAATTCTGTGAAATGATGACAGTATTAAGATGGCCCTTTGAACGAACCGAGACCACTTTCCAGAAACTGAACATAGCTCTGTGGAAATACCCTACATCACAGTCGAAGAAGTTAGTGAAGCAGTTCAGCACTCCAAAAAAGGGCCACACAAGATACTATATGAGTTTTGGAAAAAGATGTGTGACATCGGGCTTAGATAGCTCACGATTCTGCCTAAGCAGTGGAAGGAAAGTAACTTTTTGATAATGTCCAAAAGGAGGCAGATACACGAAATCGCTATAGCTATCGATCTATCAAACTGATGTCCCACACTTTGAAGATCGTTGAGCGAGTATTGGGATAAATAATGAAGATTTTTGTTAACCAAATTAAAAGGATACAAATGAAAAAACATCGTGATTCCATTGATGATGCTGTACTGACTGGTAAGCTTCGAAGGAGCATTGGATCGACAGTAAGAAATCGAATATGGTTAGAAGAGTTCCAGGGGATTATGTTCGGATGATTGAGCAAACGTATGAAGGAGCGGATACCAATGTTAGATCTTCAGCTGGAGGCACTGAAGCATTGCAAGTCACAGAAGGTGTACGTACACCAAGGAAGCGTCTTGAGTTCTTTGCTCTTTCCTACACACCTTAACTATCTGGTTTAAGGTAAAGTATAGAAGTACATTAACTATTTTTTGCTCACGAAGCATGGAGCCATTACAAGAAGGAACCTACATCGTTGTCAGAAACACTTAACGTCTGAATAAGAGTCTTGGAAAGTAGTGGGAATTAGAGCTCTTAATACCCGCATACCCGGGTACCCACCCGGGTACCCGGGTACCCGCAATATCGGGTATTACCCGGGTACCAAAGAACCGGGTATTACCCGGGTACCCGCTTATAGCGTAAAAATAATATGGATGAGGAGTAAGACCACATAAAAACAAAGGAATCTGATGATAGGATTGGCAACCTTGAAATAGCTTAAAATGTTTGCGTTGCATGTTGTGTTGTTGTGATTAGCTCGACAAACTGAAATAAAATTTGACAGTTGAAATATAAAAATTAAAATATCAATTAAGATTTGAGTCTGCGGTGCTCAGGTATCAAAACGCCTTTTATTAATTTCCTAGATTCATGTTTTTAAAGAACTCATACTTGCTAATATTTAAATCATTTGATATCGATACCCGACAGATATTTCAATGTGCATTAGAGAATTTTCACTCTCCGCTACCCATTACATAACACTGCTTATAGCAGTCGGGTAACCGGGTACCCAACGCGTTACCCGCGTTACCCGGGTACTCGCCAACTTGGGTAATACCCGCACTACCCAGGTACCCGGGTAATTGCATGATGGGTAATACCCGGGTAATATTAAGAGCACTAGTGGGAATCGAATTAACCCAAAAAGAACTGAGTACTTGTGTTGTCCACTTTCTGATCTTATCATGTCTATTCCAGACATTTATGTGCTTCCCAAGTGTGAAAAGTTTAAATATCTGGGATCGATGATCAATAAGGAATCAACTTGTGATAACGGCATCAGTCATCAAGTAAGCATAGGGTGTATGACGTGGCGAGGAAATTCAAAGGAGTGATTCAGAGAACCTCTTCAAAATGGTAATGTCTTACAACGCTCCAATATAATCGCTAAGGAATGAAAAGAAAGGCAGACCAAAACCCTCCTGGCACAGATAAATGCAGCTAAATCTGCACTTGGTTGGTCTCAGACATGGATCAATCCAAAACTAAAAGGTACTCGGCGTACTCCATGAGCGCATATAACAAGTTTGAAGCAGCTAGCTGGGAGAGCTGTGATCCCATCGAGATCACGATGCTCGTGACGACGGTAGAAGGAAGAAGTGAAAAAACCCTCTAGCTCCTGAAACTTTTGTATACAAACTCTCTCACAAATTAGTAGAACGAGGCATACACTCCAGGGTAAATCCATCACATTACATCACTTCTTACGATTTTTGTTTAAACTGCGTGGGAATTTGCAAATGCTTAGCTTCTCTTGAGGTAGCAGCTTGAAACCGATTCTTGCGGTAATGGCGCATTGAAAAAAGCAACTTCCACAATTCATCAAGAAAAATTTCAATCTATATTTATGTGAAATGTACTCACCTTATAATTATTTGTATTTTTTGGTAATCGTGGGACCAGGCCTGGTCTTAATAAAAATGAAACTTCTTATTTGACACAATTTAAATACATAATCACTTGAAAAAAAAGAGGGAAGAAAAACTAGCACTACACTACACACCACTTCAAAGTAAACTGAAACAAAGGAAAATTGAAACGCCAACTAGACACAAGAGACGTCAATTTTCAACGATACTCGAATCAAGTCTCGCTAAAAAGTGATGCCAGCCTGGTTCAGATTATTGAAAAACAACAAAAGTGAGGAAGTAGACAAGATCAGAAGAAAATTCAAAAGAAATTAAAATTGGACATGAAGTTAAAATAATTAATGATCAAAACAACAAACCACAAAACAACAAAGCGCGGCACGGGAACTGTGCTCCCAATTGACTTTTTCATTGCAAAAATCATATTTTTTGAACGCTTTAAGATATCGGCATAGTTTTTTTTTCTCCTCAAAAGAAATTTTGAAGGCCAAAAAAGTGGAGAATTAAAACAAAATTGATTAACAGGGTGTTTCGCAATCTTCCGCTGGAGTAAGATTTTTGTAGAATATGAATTTAACGAAATAAAGCATTAGGACAAATTTCTAAAATTAATCTTAGATACATTTTGCGGCAAAAAGTCTGACTATTTAAGACTGTTAAAATATTCTCAGGATATTATGAAGTGAAATTGATAAGAGCAGAGCATGGTAAAAGCTAACAAGCAAATTTCTGAAATGTTTTAACAAGACAGTATTTTCATTTTATGGCGCATTAGTATATCCTTTAAAGTTTTCAACTATTTGATTCATAAATTTTATAGGTTTTTTTTTTTAAAAAGTCAACGGACGAAAAAAAAAATTAAATTTAAAAAACATTCAGAAAATACATATGCAGTTACAAAATAAAATTAATAAGAATATGTATTTTCTAGAAAAAAAGTAGTTATTCTTTTATTATGAAGGGTCCGCCAAATAACTTTTTTTCAAAAACAGGGCGCAAAACACCGAGTGTAGCTTCGGCTGTGTGCCACGTAACGCCTTCCTGTTGAAACCAAATGTTGCTAATATACTCCTCCTCAACCGGGCCCGATAACGATTGACTGTAAAGGCCACTCCACACCAAACAGTGACTCAATTTGGGTGTATCAGCTTATTAAGGTATGCGTCCGGGTTTTCTGTGCCCAAATGCGACCATTTTGCTTGTTTACATTTTTTATTTCTGTTGGAGGTTTTTAAAATACCAGATGCAGCACTCAGACCTTAATACCGGTTCATTGTACTACCAGTAAGCAACCTTCTATTTGTTAAAGCTTTCCAGATGTTCGGAGAAAAGCCAAAAGACGATGCCATGATAAGGAGAAATGAGACAAATGAGACTCAAGGAATTTAATCTTCCGATAGCATTCAGAGAGCTCTTGCATTCCTGGATCACTTTCGAAGTGGTTAGAGGGTTGAGAAGGGCCTTAAGCTTGGCTGTCGCTGCAGACAAAGATACTTCTCCCCGTCCATCCATTGTTCGTAACGTGGCTCAAGGCCATTAGGATAACATACGCCTCCGCTTGGAAAACGGATGCGTATGATCCCAAAGATGTGTGCAGTCGTATGTCGTCGTTCTCCACAAAGACACCAGCACCAGAACCCTCGTCGATTTTCGAGCTATCTGGGAAGATACGATAACAGGTCTTTCCAGGCTCGGATTCTGGAGCGACCCAGTTCTGAACCGAAGGAAAGTTGACTGAGTAATTTTGACGCAGTTTGAGCCTAGGGATCATCGTGTCAGACGGCATATCCATTAGACGTGAGTCAAAAGATATGCTGCTTGCGAGCTCCTCAAAGCTCGAGTGCGAGTTGTGCTAGAAACCACATCTCTTTAATCGAGAAATGGTCTTGAGAGTACACCCCATGATGTAGGTATCAAGGGGAGGAAGATTCAACAGTGCGTCGAGAGCAGCTCCCGGTGTGCTTGGGAAGGCCTCCGTAACACCAAGACAAGACCAAGAAGTTTGGCAAACGAGACAATTAAGTATTTACGCGAGAGCTCATTTCACCAAACTACTGACGCATAGGAGATGATTGGTCTTATCATAGCCGTAAAGACCCAAAGGACCCTTTTCGGTGAAAGACCCCATGTCTTGCCAAAGACTCCTTTACATTGCCAGAAAACTGACAGTGCTTTAGTAGTTTTAGACTCGACATGTTTTGACCAAAGAAGTTTGTTATCCAGGATTACTCCAAGATGTTTGACTTCATTTGAAAAAGGAATGTTGACGCCTTTAAGCGAAAGTTGGGTCAAACCAGTCAATTTTCTACGTCTCGTGAAGAGGACAACCTCGGTTTTAAGAGGATTGACGGAGAGACCGTTTCTAACACACCAGGTGTCAATCATACAAAGCGCAGCCTGTGCTCGGGAACAGACAGCTTGGAGGCTGGAGCCAATCGAGAGCACGGCGACGTCGTCTGCATATGCTTGGGCATGAACGTTAGAACCATTGAGCATTACGAGTAGAGAGTCGATCAACATGCACCACAGAAGAGGAGATAAAACGCCACCTTGTGGGCAGCCCTTATTCACTCCCGTTGCAACATATTGTCCACACTCAGCCTCAGCGATTACGGTTCTATTTACTAGCATTGCTTTAATCCACAACACTAATGACTCGTCCACACCGTGTTCTCTGGCAGCACTGCACATACCATCGAAGCTAGCATTGTCAAAAGCACCTTGAATGTCGATGAAAATACCTACCTCAAATTCTTTCCTGTCAAGCGCGCATTCAATCCTGCTAACAAGATTTTGAAGTGCGGTCTCGCAAGATTTTCCTCTTTGGTAAGCATGTTGCATCTTAGACAGAGGGTGTAATTGGAGTGAGGTTTTACGAATGTAAATCTCAACCATTCTTTCCAGCGTCTTAAGCAGGAAGGAGGTAAGACTAATGGGTCTAAAGCTCTTGGCGAGTGAGTAGTCTTGTTTACCAATTTTTGGTATGAAGCCGACTCTAACACTTTGCCATGGAGTTGGTATATACGCTAGGGCTAAGCTACCAGTGAAAATATGTTTCAAAGTAGGTAGCAAAAGGTTTATACTTTCCTGCAACATAGCTGGGTAAACACCGTCAGTGCCACGTGACTTGAAACTGTCAAAAGATGCCACGGCATATTTGATGGCTTAACAATGATGGTAACAACTAACGATGACGTGTACCAGGTAAGTCGAGTGGATTTATCGGATTCACCTGATCTAAGGGAAATAGATTGCTGTGGTCCGATTGATATCTGGTTTCCTGGAAAATGAGTTTCCAGCATAAGACTGAGTGTCTCTGCTTTGGACTCGGTATAGGAACCGTCTGATTTCCTGAGCGTTTCTAGTTTGTTTACCTTGCTCCTTTTAAGGGCTTTGGTAAGTGGACTAGTAGTCTCACTGAGTGTTTCTATACTTTCTTGTTTACATACCCGCCAAGATCAAAATGAGCTTCATCTGAAAAGATGATTTTTTGGCAAAATTGGCATCAAATTTTCAAATTAATATCGCAATATTTCCCAGCGTTGTTCAAACGTATACACAACCATATTCGTTCAGTGGAAGGATAAAACTAATTATTATCTGTCAAATCAGACAAGAGCTAAGTTTTACCATTCACGAAATAAGCACTAGTTGAAAAAAAAAAGGTTAGATGGCGGACCCTTAATGTCTGCACGGTACATGAGAGGTTTGTGGGTAAAATCACGGAAACATAACAACAACAAAAAAAAATTACGGGTTTAGCGAGGAGTTGGCAAGTTCTCCCGAGAGTAAATTCACAATGATGTGCTTGACTTTTCGGCATAAAATTGCTGGTCCTTAAGGCTGATGATGTTTTATACAAATTGTTTCTTTTCGCCTTTTTGTTTGTCCAGATTATACCATTTGATTCTTGCAGTAGCACGTATTGTTTGATTTTATTAACCCTCTCCACAATTCAGTCTGAATGTGTTGGGCAGCGAAAGCCTCTCCCAGTATCACTTTTCAACAGTGACGTCATAAATTTCTCTACCAAATGGCAGTGAACAGGGTTTGAACTTTTACCATAAGGTAATTTTTGCTGAACTTCATAATACAGTGTGACTGGCAAATACGTAAGATGTCTCTGCCGAATTCCTCTTACTATATCTCATAACCCCATGGAAGTCTTCATAATCCTCGTTTGTCTTTTCGACATGCTAGTGAGTCAAAATGCAAGCAGACAGTTTGGGGAGCGTATGTCAACAACCACGATTCCAATTCTTATTGAAACATTTTGTAGGCTCTTGTTTCTTAAGCCTGTTTTATTTCGCCATTCTGCTTCTTCGAGAAGGTATTTATACACGCCCTTTGCTCACAATCTCAACGAGTTCGAAACTTCTAGCAATAATGCTTCTCAAATTTCAGCTTGCGACCTAAAATTACGTTCAATCCGTTGTAGTACCTACTTTGGCAGCTTCCGGAGATTGAAGAGCTCTGACTACTATGCATTTGCTTGCCCTTCGTCCAGTACTAGTTCAATACCTTTAAGAGATTGCGTCTGCATTGAGTGTCTTTACTTAGCTTAACAGGCCGGTACCGATTTGTTTTTTCCAAGCCTACAGGTGCTCGTTTTCAGTTTGATCATTTTCATCTTCAGCACAGATTTCCAGTTGAATTTGCGCGGGTGGGACTTAATTCTTTGGTGCCAGATAGAAAGGGGTTAAGTCAGAAACAGTAGTTTTCCACAAAATGACTTTCAAGATTTAAAGAAATAAGATGACTTAAGCCCTTAGGACCAACTTAATTATTTCAAAATAAAAAAAACGAATGAATACAAAAGGGTCCACTTACACCCATAATACCAAACACTTTAAAAAAATGTCTGACTTATACCCTCTGTACATTATAATTTATTAAAGGAAGGAGTAATGCTAGACTTATGCCAATACGACCCAACGAAAAAAAAGGGACTTAAGTCCAATAAAAACCCCAAAACGGATTTTTTTGACTTAACCCCTTTTTATCTGGCACCAGAGAATTACTCATTTGTGGGAAAGCTTTCAGTCGCAGAGCTCAAGTTAATGTTTTAGCTTTGATTTAGTTTCTCCTTAGGTCGCTATTTACTACACTGCAGAAACATTCCAACCTTTAACCGAACAGACACAACAAAGACAAACTTGGAATCACTAATCTGACAATGTCAATCATACTGCATTTCAAAAAGCTTATAAACAAAAAAAGCTTTTCTAAAGAAATGCAACCATTCACATCTAAAAACTTTTACAGTCGCGTTAATTTCGAAAAATTAATGAGCATTGTACACCCAAAAACCAATATTGAGCATTGTTGACCTTAAAGTTATAAAATTTCTTACCCATCCATCAGCACCTCCAGCTTCTGGTACAACTCCCGACGATGACGCCTCTTTACCACAGACTCAGGAGTCGGATGTTTCTTGGAATACCCGTGAACGTTTTGGAGAACCCACGTAATGTTTGGCAGTTCATATGCAATGCCCCAATTCAAACCAAGACTTAGATAGTTAACATTTGGATTTCCAATTGTACCAACAGTCAAACACACTGATACCTAAAAACAATCTTCCACAATAAGTCAGAATGGAATTGGAAGCAAGGAATTCACAAACATACCGAAAATGATGATCCCACTGGAAATGCAAGAAATCGCCTCTTTCGTGACAATTTGACATCACTTTTCAATTCGGTCACATCAAGATCATTGTTTTCGAAACTCTTGCACTGTTGCACGCCAATACCGCAAATAAACACAAATATTGCAACACAAAAAATAACTCTATACAGAACCATTGTCAACACGATCAACTTTAACTTCTTTCTTTAAAACTCAAGCCAAACGTAATCGGTCGATTGAGTTCAAAAACGTGACTTTTAATATCTGAATATCTTCCCATTCACGGAGTCAATGCTAATTGTGTTACATTTAAGCGTTAAATAGAATGACAAATAGATTCTTTCATCTCATCGAAGGAATTACAATTTTTTGTTTGTCAGTCAGAAATGATGATTGGCGTGTGATTTAAGTAGGTGGATATAGAAGTTCAGTGTAGCGTTGGTAATGTCATTCTCGAGGTTCTAATTGAATATGAATGTTACTTCGTTTTTTAAAGAAAAAAAAGAAGATGGTTTTGTTCTTCTATGAAACCAAAATGAATTTATTTATGAGTTCTTCCGCATTGGTGCTAGAGTTTTTTGATAGTTGAAAAATAGAAAGGTTGATGATAGAAAGAATCATGGTTTGTCCAAAAGCACTGCAATGATTTTTTAAAAATCGTTTATTTTTATTTTTTCCACATTCGGATAAGATGTTGATATAATGTTTTCTAGTTTTGATAAGATTTTGTTCTTGTTTTGCTAAATTTTGTTTCACCATAAATTTCTATTTTCAGCTTTGTTGAGTCAATGTATCTTTGAAGACTCTAAGGGTGGTATTCACCAAACAATCTTAAGAGCGCTCTTAAAGCTAAGAGGCTCTTAGTTTTAAATTTGGATGTGCTATTCACCAAGCAATAATAGGGTCTAGTCTAAGCTAATTCGAATATTCGAAAAAATAAGGTTTTTGAGTCTCTGAACGCACACTTTTCGAACTACTTCGAAAATTTCAGTGTCAATTGTCAAAATCAGTCAAAAACAGAAAAAATTATCGGATATTTAGGAAATGCTATAGCGTAAAATTAATTCATTCTCTGTATTGCAAACCATAATTCGAATTTCTTATTTTTTTCAACAGTTATTTATGATTTTTGAATAACAACCACAAATGACGCTGTCAGTAAATTTCGAATTTTCGAAGTTATTTCAAACAACAACCGCTCATAACTTAAGAGTGGTAGCGACCACTCTTAAGTGTTATGAGCGCTCATAAATCTGTACTAATAGTGGTCGGTGAATAGGTTTATGAGGCACTTAGTTTAAGATTTCTTGGTGAATACCACCCTAAATTTTAAATTTGATTGTTAAATATCAAATCATGTTTGTTAAATCTAAAGCGTAAATTTCATTTTGTCACCCCACATTGTAATTGTAGTTATATAATATTATATTGCAGTCTATTTATTGCTTATGAAATGTAGCATTACCTCTATTTTTATTTCAAATATAAATGCTACAAACTATTTTCTAACACTAAAAATAATGTAAAGTTATAAAACTAAGAAATTATAAAAATTGTAAAAGGGAATATGAATAAATACAAATACAAATACAAAGAAATAAGCCGCATTGGATTCGACTTCGTTATCTAAGCGTGACGAAAGGCTATGAAACAAGCTGAAGTAAAGTTGTCTCTTGATGCTGACGAGGATATAATAGGCGATTGTTCTAAATACACCGCTTATTGGTGAGAGCTATTTGGATTTTTTTTTCGAAGGGCCATCGAAACTCCATGATGAATCCATCCATAGACCGGAGTGTTTAAGCTCGTTTTCGTTTTCTATGGATTCATTCAAATCAATGCTTACTTCTTTACCATCATTTATCATGTACTTTGCATTTTTAGAGATCCATGCATAGTTTTTGTCTTTCCATCAAATTTTGAGCCTGTTCGAGGAAGTCATTCATCTTGAATGAGTTTTTTTTTTAAATCATCCACGAACCTAAATATTTCTCCTTTCAATTTGAGTTCATTTATATCGTATAAGCAACACAGTCTTGGACCAAGTACACTGCCCTGTGGTACTCCAATTTCTTCCAGTAAAACTGTGACACATGTAACCTCTTAAATCCTTTTTCGAAAAGGTGCTTGGCATCACAGGTGCTGGGCATACGTGACTGGAGATCACTGAAGTGAAATAATGACTACCTCTGCCCGTTTCTGATCAAGACATAGCCCATTTATTGGCTATTATATTTGAATGAAAATGTGCTTCTGTAGAGTAAAATATATGGGATCATCAATAAGCATTGATTGGGTACAGTGGAAGGATTTCTGAACTATTTTCTGTAAACGAAAAATGCCTTTAAGCTGAAGCAAACCGGGGTTGTGCGTCAAGCTCTCACATACGGTTCCCTAATGAAGGACAATGTACAAAAAAAAAAACAAGAGTTAGCGGACGGCAGTACAGATAAAATGCTTTGTACGACAGAAGAGTTACAAGTCTTGATCAAAATAACTTCAAATAACCCTTCAAAAAATAATAAAGCGGTGTTTGATCGGCCGATCTTGGCGTCTCAGAGATCACACAGGTTTATAGGTCGAAATTATGTAAAAGTCAGTGTGAACAAAGATGCCGTTTCGTGACAATTTACTGAACGTACGCAATGGTCTTTAATTCTTCTACGATGAACTGGCAAACTAAACTAAGCATAAATCAATCAGCTGTCAAGCCAAGCAGCGCTAAAGGCACGTTTGGGTCCCAGGCCATAAGCTCATAACTGGAAATGAGATAACCGATGAACTTGCGAAGCAAAGTCCTCAGACAGCTTTTCAGGAACTGAGACATCGCTTGGTCTGCCTGGGTCCTCAATGAGCTTTAATCAACGATTGGATCTGTCAAGACCATAACCATAGATGGCATGCCTCCATTGGATGCAAATTGTGACGTGTTTGCAATTTCCCAGCCGAGGTATGGCTCTCGGCTATCCAGCAATGATTATATTGTAAATTCAACACAATGAATTCGTCATTTGACACTGCTTCGAAATAATCCAGGCTAGTAGCTATCAGCCTGAGGTTAGCGAATGTAGGGAATCTTGTCGTCTGTTTCGCTTGCTTAAGTACACGGTCGTTCCTCCCCAACGTTTAGAAGAAAACTGCAACATTTTTGCTATTTTGTAGTAGACAGGAATGCAGAAAGCTTATTGGCCCACGGGGCACTTCTCTTTTGCCAAGCATTTAAACGTGTTGGGCTAAAGTGATACCACACTTTGGGAATCCTGTGGAGAGAATGACAAAATCTCGGATGTTCAACATTTTATCCAAGCAGGTAACAGCCACTCGGGGCAGACATGGTAAGAGCTTGTAACTTATGCGCCTTATCATGGTAGTGCCTGTTGGCTTTTCTACGCAC
This sequence comes from Melanostoma mellinum, assembly GCA_914767635.1. Lineage (NCBI taxonomy): Eukaryota > Metazoa > Arthropoda > Insecta > Diptera > Syrphidae > Melanostoma > Melanostoma mellinum. The sequence continues at coordinate 37,317,361 of OU612060.1, read as the reverse complement.
ATCTGGAAAGCAATAACAAACAGGAGGTAGTACACTGGATCGCTACTTAGTTCTGAGTGCTACCCCCGTATTTTGAAAAAACAAAACAGGGAAAAAAAACTCAGCTCCCACTAATTGTATCGGTAGATAGAAAACCACACGTCTAAGAAAAAACAACGTTTTAAAAACAATCTCGTAGAAATCAATACGACTGGTTCAGTGTTTTTTTTTTTTTTGACTAGGGCAAACGAAAAAGTTTGACAACCACGTCAAACAGACTATATCATACAAAGTTCCGACATAATCGGGACCAGGAAAGAAGAAAAGCAAACGAAAAACATTTTAGTACCCACAAATGGGAATATGTACAATGTACATAATAGATTTATTGGTGTCAGACTTAGAAAAAAAGTAAGTCCTCAAGTCTTGTCGACGCTTTCTGCAAAGAAAGCTTTTGTCGGAGAGACTCCAGCTAAGAACATCGTCAACCAACTTGGTTTTTTTTTGTCTACCTTTTGAGTATTTTATAATTTTACCATAAATCTATTCGAAAAAATAAAATAAAACTTTTTACTTCGTCAGGATGAAAACCCAAGATTGCATCACTTTAGCTTGATTCGAAAAGGTCGAGGCTTACTGATGGTCTTGAAAGAAAATCCTTAATCTTAACACTATTATAGAGAGGGAACATTTTCTGTTTGTTTGTGTGTATTCAATAGGCCCCAAAATTACTGAACCAATTTGAATAAAATGTGGAACAGAGTCTAGAGCCCCGAAAGTAACATAGGTTATATTGTATCCATTACTTTGAAAACGGAAACTGAAACGTAAATAAGAACTTAGATTTTGTATTTGATAGACTCCAAAACTACTGAGCCGAATTGAATAATATTTGAAGCAAAGATGGTCTGGAATCTGAGAAAAGATATAGGCTATATTTCATCTTCATAATCGGGAAGGGGAACATATCAGGGAACTTAGAAAATACCTCACCGATTTAAAAATTCTTTCAAATTTAGATAAGTACTACGCATGGAATGTTTCAGATTTTGGAGTTCGCTGAGTGGCAAAGTGATGGCGGGAAACCGCTTTAGTAAATTTGAGTAAACTTTGTCGTGGTTGATCGCATTTAAAGTGCAAACCGAGTTTTGTCGCTCCAAAGGCCTTGATTTGTGTTACATTGAAGGCCCGCAGCAGGGTAGGATCAGGCTGTAGTGGTGTTTGTGACGGACAAAGTGGACATTGCGGCTCCACTGACTACAAGGAAACGATGGCCACAAATTTTGTAATCAATAAAAAGGCGATACGACTTATCAGCAACCGTAGAAGCTTCGACTAAAATTGCTGGTGGGCGTTTCCCTGGTTGAATGTGCAAAGTGGATTGCAACTTCTCGCTTTCGCTCCGAATCGCCGATGAAACCAACTGTGAGCAAGACGTTGCCTGCCTTCTGGCTTCTGATGGTCATTGGCTGCTGTCTGAAAATTACCCTTTGGTTTCTCTTTCACTTGCCTTTCAAATGCACTTAACCTCTGCATAATGACTTTCATGTGGTCATTGCGGTTTAAATTGGAGGTAGAAAGGCTGCTTTTAATCAGTTCCTGAAGAGTGGTTCATTATTTTGTCAGCTATCTCCGCAAGATGGTTGAGATCACCTGTATCTGATGAAAGTATCGCCCGAACGTGTTACGGCAATCGAGCCAGGCGCATGACTTGAACGACAGCTTCCGAAGTGCCCAAAACTTCTGAGAGGTCACGAATGCACCGCAGAAAATAAGAGGGCTGTGAGTCATCTAAGTCAGAGCCTTCGATGAAGCGTTGCATCCGCTGTTCCTCGTTTTCTTCGAATATCTTGATGAGTATTTTATTTTCACCGTCGCGTACTTGTTGAAAGCTCTATTAGTCAGAAGAATGTTTGAGATTTGCTCAAGATCCCTTCGGTCGAGGTTGGCGACGACGTACTGGAAATTGGTGTCATAATTGGTTTCGAAGACGAAAGTATTGCCTCCAATGGAGCTAATCAGAGAGATGGTCTTTCACGCCAAATATTGGGCAATCGTACAGAAACAGTTTAGAGATGGTCATTGGTAACATGAGCAGGGTGAGCAACGTTTTTTCGGAGGTTACGGTTCCTGTTATTGTCTGCTGAGTCGTCATCCGTCGGCATGCATTATTCGATCTCTTGAAGTTGCATTGTGTTGAAATAATCTCTCGATGTTTTGGGAAATCTTGAAAGTTTTATTATGTATTTGCAACACGATACCAAGAAGATCCGATTAAATAGGCGGTGGATGTTTCCGATATTCCTGGATAATGATGTTGTGGAATGGCAGACAGTGGATATGCCGGAAAAAAGTTACTTTATGAATCAACCGCAGAGTCACCAATATAAAAGCTTATAAATATACGAGCAACTATATTACATCTAACTAGAAATTGTAGGTCCTCTCCATTCCTTACAAAGGTATGGCTGTGAGAAGGCAATTTTGTACGAAGGAGCATATGGTTGTACCCTTCATATAGCCCATTATTTCATCAGTGTTTTTCTATCCAACACACTTGAAGATCTATGGTCCACCTGACTCATTTGGTTCCACTTTTGGAATGGTAAGAGTTTTGTATTGCACCTTTACAGGGCTGTACAGGGCTGTAAACAAATGTGTCTGTCAAGAGTCATTGACTTCAGCGCTGATGTATCACACGTAGGTTTTGGTACAGTGCTTAGGAAAACTAATTCACATTACACCTCAAGTTCCATTCTGTAAAAAGTCAGGTGCTCCCAAAGTCTTCGAAGGAAACCAATATTTTTTGATAAAGCGCATCATTTCCTCTTTTACGATAAAACTTCCGTAAGCAGACTAAAAAAATTCTTGTTTTTATTTTATTCTCATATTCAACAGAATGTGCGAGGTTTTGAAACATTACGTCAGATATGATGACACTAATCTTTCAAGATCAATATTTAACCCTGTAGCTGCATTTCTGTTTGTCACCTTGTCTTAGAGCAGGGCCACGCACCGTGCTGTAGCAAAGCGTCAGAGTAAGAGTACCAAAATTAGAACTAAAGTGAAGCTGAGCGGCAGAACTAGTCTTTCAATTTGGTCGTAATTTTGCCTCTCTGTCGCTTAATACGTAAACGTGCCCTTAGTCCTCCAGTGGTTTCTCGGTTTACGTAGAAGACAGCATTCCCCAGAGCCACTGATATAATTCATATGAGGTAAGTTTTTTAAGAAAACTATTTTGTTGTGACGAAAAAATGTATGCCCAGCTGAAGCGTAAAATTAAAACACAAAACCCGGCTTAACGACGCGACGTCGCCACTTCTATACTTCCTCAAAAATGCCTACATTTATTTTCTTTTTCTTCTTCTTTTCCTCATCTCTATTACACAAGTTCATAGACGAACTTATGAGAAGGCAATGAATCAAAAGTCTCCATGGATTTGCTTTGTAAAATAGTCAAGAAAGCTTACTTTACAATGGGGTCCATACAAATTTGCACAATCCCTTAGATGACCTCTCTTCGAAGCATTTAAATACTTTCTTTCCCGTTCAATCGTTGGCAACGAAAAACTACACAAAAAAATGTTCAAATGTAATCGAAAAATTTCAAATAAAACTCCCCCTTTCATTTACTCTAGGACAATCCTAACAGCATCGTGGAAAAGAGATTGACCCTTCGGAAGCAGGATATGTTGACCTTCACACACTGTCCTCATGATACAGAATCTTTCATCAAACCCATACCTTAAATTTAGACGAAGAAAAAAGGGCAATCAGGAAACTATTTTCGGACGATACAAAGCAACTCATATACATTTTGGCAAAATTATTCAACTGCTGAAAGAATACACCTTCAATCCCCATCAAGCCAGACAGAGGATTTTCAGTGTCTGAAGAAGAACGTAGATAACGTCTCCTCGGATAAGGAAAATGCTTTGTAGAATAATATTTTGGCTTATAATATTTTCTCAAGCCAAATCCTGTCATGTCATATTTCCTTTTCAGTGCCACCTGCTTTAATAACGTTTTCTTCCTTTCAACTGACTTCACTAAATCCGTTTTTGATGCGAATGGAGACGAAGGTAGGTCATAGTATAAACTTTCTTCACAAATAATATTTAATCCTCTTGGGACTCCTGGGACAATTGTCTTAACTGCAGCTGTTGTCACCTTAATAAACAAAAAAAAAAATGAATAAACAACAAGCTTCACAAATTGTTTTAATTTCAAACTACACAAATAGTTTTACCGAGACAGCGGCACCCTTTTCGAACAGTAAATATCTTTTATTTCTTTGGTGGTGTTGCACTTCAGTTGAGTTATGAGCGCCTGGGTTGGGAGGAATACAATAGGAATTTGTATTTCGCACGATTTCCATTCCCGAATGTGATAATTTTGAACCACGAACAGAGAAACAAAAAATAATGCAGGCTAAGATGGCGACAGGAGTATAATTTTTCATTTTTAACTTCCCCTTCTTGGCACCGCGCAGCAACGTTGACTCTGTCTCGGAGGTAGACAACTTCTTGTCTTTTATACGAGCAAGTAAGCAAACTTTGTGTGTCTTGTAGATTTGTTTTGTCACTGAGAAGGCGGCTTATGAGTACAAAAGAAATGAAATTCAGAAATCATTTGTTTGTTCTCTCGGTTTTTTTTTTTTTAAGAAAAGAAAAGTGAGAAGTGAGAAATGCATAATGTAGAATGCAGAACAACGAACTTGAAAAACTTAAGCTGTTTCTCTTGAAATCACTTGAGTTTTGTCTGGAAGTAGGTTCTTATTTGATGTAAATATTCATGGAAAAGTTACGCTAAACGAAAAGGCCTAAATTTTACAACTACAACTTTTTTAGCATATCTTTTAAAGCGGTATATACCTATGTGCAATTGTCCATTCTTTTAAAAAGGGGGAACACTGCACTACTGAATGAAATATCCTAAGTATCTCATTCGTGGAATTCAATCAAAGAAAGAGTAGTCGAAATCGAAGGGCTGAAAATCAATTCAAATAAATTAAAAAGAAGCGACCGTGGAGAATGAACGAAAAGAAATAGAAAAGAAGTAAATTTAAAATTTTAACGAAAGAACCTATCAGAAGCCCGTCGACACTATTGTTTGAAGACATGCAAAAGTTTCAATGGTCTTAGCATAGGAAAGCTTCAATAGATTTTTACATGCATTAGGTACTTTTATACGTTTATGGTTGCACTTCACCGCCTTCTTAAGTCAGTTTTTTTTACATCTTTTCAAAGTATATAAATATTAGAGATTTGCTTTTGTTTTGATTTCGAATTGAGAAATTTTAGCGCATGACAAATTTAAGTACTAAGAATTAATTGCGTTACCGTGGAATGAACCTGCAGTGCATAATGAAACGGAGATAGCAATGATAGCGCCATGGATAACTCACTAAGTCACTCAGTTATTTAATTACATACATCTTAAATTAGTGGAATACTGTTTACATTACGTCTTCAAGGCTCATAAAATGAATCAATAGATGGCTCACTGGACAACTCATTCAAAGACTCATTTGAAAACTTATTTAATGATCCTTTGAATGGTTGCACACGAATTCAATTTATCATTTATTCCACTCATTCAATGATTCATTGGACTCCATTCAATGATTCATTGGTTGTCTTATTCAATGATATATTGGATGATACATTGGATGACGCATTCTAGAATTCATTTGATGATTCATTCAAAACGTCATTCGATGATATGACATTCCATAGTTCCTTAGAAAAATTTATCATTGCTTCATGGGATGAATTACTAATGGAATGACTCGTTCGATGAACCTTTCCACAAAAACACATCCTAAATACAAACAGCTAAGCTCATCATCTTTTTTTAGGCAAGCCGACAAACTGTCATGCGATTTCTTCAACATCGTACTTGAACAGATTGTAAGAAACTCAAACGTCAACACCAGAGGAACAATCTTTCAAAAGTCTGTACAATTAATCGCCTACGCAGACGATATTGACGTAATGGGAAGAAAAAGCTTCGTCATAGGTGCTTTTGCGAGTATTGAAACAGAAGCGACAAAAATGGGTTTGATGGTTAATGAGGGTAAAACCAAATATATGTTGTCATCAAACAAGGACACAGAACATCGACGAATTGGACAAAACGTCACAATAGACAGACATAACTTCGAGGTAGTACAGGAAATGAGGAAACCCTTGGTCGTTTCGAAAGAAAAATTCTCCAAATGATCTTTGGTTCCGTATGCGAAGACAATGTGTGGAGAAGATGATACAACAACGACCTATATAAGCTGTACCGCGACATAGGCATAGCCAGAAGAGTGCGCAGCGCGAGGCTACCATGGTTGGGTCATGTAGAGCGGATGGACCCAAACGACGGGTTTTCGAAAGCACGTTGCGGGGAAATCGCGAAAGGGGAAGACCTCGTCTTAGGTGGCGCAATCAAGTGAATGCAGACCTCAACCGACTTAGAGTACAAAACTAGAGAGAGCTCACCCGAAATCGAAGTCGTTACAGAAGGATGTTGGTTGAGGCATAGGTTCAACCCGAACTGTAATGCCCACCTACGTAAGTTCATCATCTTAATTGAGAATTCATCCTATTTCGTTGCATTTTATAGAGAAGTTGTGGCTCTCGGATAAGCACTATAATCTTTGTTTTATTCTTGCGCCATTTCAGGAGTAGTCCTCAATGACCGGACTTCTGAACCGTCATAGGAACCAAAAATACGTTAGGATAGAGTGCAGAGATTTTTTTCAATTTATCCATTTTACTACAAAAGAGAAGGCCTTTTAAAAATTCGACTATGAAAGAACAACCTGGGTCTTTAGTCAGAAATGTTATCGACACAAAACCAATTGTCTGGTAGAAAATGTACGAAAAATTGTGTTAATTCGCACGGTAGAATAACTTCTTCAAAACAAACTTCTGCATGTACATAAATGTTTTTCACTTTCACCTGCCACTAGCCACCTTTTATGACTTTCCAATACCAACCGTCAAAAACTCAGTTTGTTTTACAGTATTCCCTTGTCTACTTAAAATATGAGATGCTTAAAATCTTTTAAATACCCTGTAATAAACACTCATTAAAGATTAAACCCATTAATTTTCGCCACCACTCACAAAAAATTTTGTCACTTTTCTTATGGCCTTAACACAATCAGTCAGAGAATGAAGATTTAAAATAACATAAAACTAAGTTAGGTACTTTTTGAAATAAAAACAATAGCTTCATGGTCTGTGTATAGGAACAGCTAATGATTCTTGTCAGTCTACAATTTGTTGACAATCGAAATTTTTAATTTATGACATTGACTTGTATTATTAATCATTACACTATGATTTAAACGTCAATACCCCGATACAGACTAAATGTTCATTACAAAATTATTTAGTCTACAAGTCTCTCGGGTCGACCGGGACATCTCCAATTCGAATCCCTCACATATGCATTTAATTACTTATTAACAAACCAACACAAAGCAATGCATTGAATTTCATCCAATGTAAATTACAATTGCCATAAGTGCGGTTAGCTCATAAAACTGACATCGATTGTTCAAGAATTACTTGCTACGAATAGTTCTCATTGGCATTACTTAACATCCTGTGCGAAAATCTGTCTAATTAAACTTCATAAGCTTCACATTATCCTTAGCACATGAACTGGAGCGGAAGTGTAATGCGAGTTGCCGAATAATTTCTACTTAGCTTGTTTATTGGAGTAAGTTAGGCAAGTTGATTGGTGCCTATGAGTCTGGCGTAATCTCATTGTTAACTTCTTTTTTTTTTTATTTTGTAGCAGAGAGGAGAATAGTTGATGATTTTCTTGATAATGATGTCCTTGGATTTCAGGTCGAATAGGACTAATTTGATTAAAAGGAAACACAGGGCTTTAAATGTTTGAAGGCTACAAAGGCATCAAATGAGAGCCGCAATTGCAGTGTAAATGTATAGTTTTACAAATGACACAGCGATGTCAATTTTCAAATATGAAACGAAAATGAAAACTGTAAGGGTAAGTAGGTCTGCTTTTTACATGAAAGATTACCAGAAGTATCAAATTGTTTCTCAATGGCATCACCCTTCGAAGCGATTGGAAAGTCATTAAAAAGGATTTACACTTCACAAAGGCCTGCATTTGAGTTTGACAAAATGGCAGCCCCGGTTGCCAGACTGGAAACCATCAGATTACTCGCCACTTTATTGACGATAATGAAGGTTAAAAATACATCAAATGGATGTGGAAAGGGGCGGCGTATCCAAATAGGGAAATTCGATGAGGAACTACACATGGAAGATCCAGCAGGTTTAGAAGAAACTTTGGAAGATATAATCCGTAACGAACGAAAAGGTTATACTCCCAAGATCGATGAGCATCTTGAAGTCTTATTTCTAAGGCGGTAAGGTTTGCAAGTTACGCAAAGCAATTTACGAATTAAAGCAATCGGGAGAATACGGTACGAGCGACTGACTACTTAGAAAATTGGGACTGGAGCCGACGACGGTTTCAGATTCATGTCTATTCACGGATGGAGAATACTGGTTGCAATATACATCAACGATTTACTGGCGCCGTCAAATAATGAAAGGATTAAAGAAAGTCTCAAGAGGGAACTCATGGAAGAACTAAAAATTAAGGATATGTGTCATCAACAACCTTGAGCCAAAAACGATACATCAAAGAGTTGCCGAAGATTGAGATAAGCAACTGCAGGTCATCAAAGCACACGCGAAGAGTGTTTTTTTTTAAGACGAGGCATATGCTAATCTGGAGCACTCAGACCAAATTTCCAGCCCATTGTACTACCCAGAGTAGCAGCCTTCTCTTTTTGTGGTGCAGTAGATGGGAACAAGGTGTGAGTAATTTCATTTTATAACCTCAAGGGCGGCGCGGCGTCCAGATGAAACTGGGAGGCTGAAAGAAAGAAAGAGTGGGATTCGAAACTACGCGTCGAGCCTATCTACTGAACTATCAACACTGCACCACGTTGAGTACCTACAAGGACTGATCGGAGAAATCGAAGGTCCAGAACTTTCAGACGGACTAATAAATTGTAACAACCAATGAGCGATTCATTTCACGGCAGCTACAGGTTTCCATGACAAGTACGTTAGGATACAATTTAATTTCAAGAAGGCTTTCAAAAATAAAGAAATACAACCGTATCAAAATATGAACGCAGCCATCTTGACCAAAGCTTTGTCGAGTGAGAGGCACGTTCAACTTACGAGAATCATGGGAATGGGTGAGACAGAATAACGTCGTGTATGTGTTCGTATAAAGGAAGAGTGTTGGAGATGATAATACTTGAAAACAAACAGGGCCAATCTTCAGCTCACGTCATCCTATCAACGTTTCCCGATCTACAGCACACTTTATTTTGACACTTGTCGCTTGTCATCAGTCTTTTTTTTTTGCCTTCAACTACATAGAGAAGCACATGTTTCATTAAATCATCACTTATACAAATTTCTCCCTTTCTATATTTATTAAATTAGCATAGTCTTCAAATCTTCCACATTATTTATACGCCGATACAAAGGGAGTTGCTTCTGCGAAAGTTGAAGTTGGACAATTAACACAAGTATCGAAGGACAAAAGCAATTTGAGATCTACAATTTTTTAATTATTGGAGGAATGGCATCAGGGAAGGCAGAGTTATCATCGATAAAAGAGGAAAGATAGTGAAAGACTCTTTCTAGGTCAATTGGTACACCAAAAGAATTAACTCGAGGACAGTTATGTAGAAATTCGACGTATTTCTATTTCAACAACAGAATCAGAGAAAGAATTACAGAAATGGTAAGCAAAAACGTTGCTCATAGTCGTTCAGAATCGACAAACAAATTGTTAGGTACCTTGCATTCCTTACAAGACACAGTTAAAACACTAAGTCCCAGAAGCTCAGAACTCTGTTTTCCAATTCTACTAATAATATTTTTATTTTACTATAAGGTACAAGTTTCTTAACTCAGCTTCGCATAAAGAACAATTAAGACTTTCCCAAACCGAAGCGTTTTTGCAGTTGCCAAAGCGGCTAATTCAGCCTTCAAATTATGTGTGAGCGATATATGGAAGTACCCACAATTGGCGCACCGGCGAACTACACCACAGCTGCCGTGACGACAGAAACTCTGGCTGGCGCTGCAAAATTGCTTTAGTTTGAGAGAACCATTAACATCTTCTTGAGCTTTTACTGGCTTCAATTGGTATTTTCTTTTCTTACAAGTCAAACTAATTAAAATGATATTTTCCAGCAAAACTTTGATGTCGCAATCAGCTTGGCTTATGCAGCAAATGAAGCCCAATTTGAAATTAGGACTGTCGGTTCTGTTCAAGGGAACTTGCTTGAGGGATTTGCTTTGGCAAACGTGGAAATAAACAGAAAGTCTAGAGAACATCACCAAGCAATAAATTTTCTTTCGACATCGTTTAAGACATGTGTAAGACATGAAGATGCATGTGGAGGTACATAGCCGACCCAGAAAGTTTCCGTCAAACAAAAACAAAAAGCATCCTTTCAAACCGTCTGAGGCCCATCAAGTTGATATAGCAAAGTGAACGTCAAAAGACAGACGTGTCCTTGCAGCCACTTCAGCAAGAGCCACATGAGACAAGTTCATACTCTAAAAGATGATTTTATGTTCGAAAACAGGATTCTTTTATATCTTCGCAAAAAAAAACCAGTAAAGCGAGTCAAATCACCTTAAATACCCGTTTAATTTGGCGTTTACTTTAATCGAAATCCTTTTAACTGACTTCCCATGGCATTTTTTTTTTGCTCTTGTTCTTTTACGTTTTGCAATTAATAATATTTCAAACTTAACCAACGAAGCTGTGCTTTTCTCCTCTCTTATTAAACGAAACATAAACTTTTGCTATGCCAATACCAAAAATTGCTAATGGCAATTACCTTTCGGTACTTTTTTTCTATTTTTTTGTGTTGTGCCTTGTGCTGTGCTGTGCCGCATATAAGATAGCTCGAGGGGCAAATCGTAATGAAGGATGGATGAACTTATTACTATGGCAATAATTTGAATTAAGTCACGTACTGTTTTCTCATTCGTTCATATAGAAACTGCTTGCATGAGGCATCGTAGGCATTACCTACAAATGGGATTATTAAAAAAATATATGTATTTTTTTCCGACTCGAAAATATTATTTTTTTATTTTCAAATGGTGGGGGTGGATGAAACAAAAAGAAAAAAAATACACTTCACAGCACAGACAAACATAAAATTAATTATTTTTGTTTTTATAAGACTTCACACATAGACCAGGGTCGATAATTTTTGAGACCAAAAAAAAAATATTGTGGGAAGAGGTAGAGAATATAACAAAAACGAAAGGAAAAATATATCATGGGCGATCTGAGGTCGGGAAGGGGGACGGGGAGAGTTTTTAAGGGTAAACGGTTAATCTCGATTTCCGGTAAAACCGTAAGTATTTTGAAAAAAAGTCAAATGGCAAAGCTGTAGGTAATAAAAATATCTACAACTTTTGTATTGACACTTTTTTCACATAACCTCAAAATTAGTGTGAAAAATTCGAATAACTGAGTTTTTGGTTTTTTATTTTTATCTATTACAAAAAAATTCATTTTATCACGAAATTTGGTGAAAACTTTACTTTGTATGCCTCAAGCATTTTTTTTTTTTAACTTATATTGACTTAATATCGAAAAAGCACACTTATTTTCAATCCCAAAATTCACACACCAAAATATAGACTTTTTTAAAAAAGTTGGCGTGTTTTTTGCTCGTTGAATTCTCTACTTTCTGATGGTATAGCAAAAAATATACATTACTATGGTAAATGTTCTCAGAAAATGCAAATAATAAAAAACACGCGAATCCGAAATTTTTTTTAAATCATCTTTTTTTCGATATTCTCTGGATTAAAGCGTACGTAGGTGCAAAAGAAACAGTACAAAAATATTCCAATTCATTGAAAATTTCGACCTGTATTATCTTTGTTAATACGCATTTTGTTAAAAATCTTTCAGACAAACCATGACCATTTAAAAGTCAACCCTGAGTTTTCATAGATCTCATCAAAACTAAACAAACTACCAAGAGTCAACTCGAGATGCTAACCCGAGTCAACTCGAGATGCTAACCCGAGTCAACTCGAGATGCTAACCCGAGTCAACTCGGTGTTGACTCGGGTTAGCAAACCGAGTTGACTCGGGTTAGCAAACCGAGTTGACTCGGGTTAGTAGACCGAGTTGACTCGAGTTAGGAAACCGATTTGACTCGGGTAAGGAAACTGAGTTGACTCGGGTTAGCAAACCGAGTTGATGTTAGGAACCGAGTTGACTCGGGTTAGCAGACCGAGTTGACTCGGGTTAGCAGACCGAGATGACTCGGGTTAGCAGACCGAGATGACTCGGGTTAGCAGACCGAGATGACTCGGGTTAGCAAACCGAGTTGATACGGGTCAGCAAACCGAGTTGACTCGGGTAAGCAAACCGAGTTGACTCGGGTTAGCAGACCGAGTTGACTCGGGTTAGCAGACCGAGATGACTCGGGTTAGCAAACCGAGTTGATACGGGTTAGCAAACCGAGTTGACTCGGGTAAGCAAGCCGAGTTGACTCGGGTTAGCAGACCGAGTTGACTCGGGTCAGCAGACCGAGTTGACTCGGGTTAGGAAACCTAGTTGACTCGGGTTAGGAAACCGAGTTGACTCGAATTAGGAAACCGAGTTGACTTGGGTTAGGAAACCGAGTTGATTCGGGTTAGGAAACCGAGTTGACTCGGGTTAGGAAACCGAGCTGACTCGGGTTAGGAAACCGAGTTGACTCGGGTTAGGAAACCGAGTTGACTCGGGTTAGGAAACCGAGTTGACTCGGGTTAGGAAACCGAGTTGACTCGGGTTAGGAAACCGAGTTGACTCGGGTTAGGAAACCGAGTTGACTCGGGTTAGCAGACCGAGTTGACTCGGGTTAGGAAACCGAGTTGACTCAGGTTAGGAAACCGAGTTGACTCGGGTTAGGAAACCGAGTTGACTCGGGTTAGGAAACCGAGTTGACTCGGGTTAGGAAACCGAGTTGACTCGGGTTAGGAAACCGAGTTGACTCGGGTTAGGAAACCGAGTTGACTCGGGTTAGGAAACCGAGTTGACTCGGGTTAGGAAACCGAGTTGATGTTAGGAACCGAGTTGACTCGGGTTAGCAGACCGAGTTGACTCGGGTTAGCAGACCGAGTTGACTCGGGTTAGCAGACCAAGTTGACTCGGGGGTTAGCAGACCGAGTTGACTCGGGTTAGCAGACCGAGTTGACTCGGGTTAGCAGACCGAGTTAACTTGGGGTAGTAGACCGAGTTGACTCGGGGTAGTAGACCGAGTTGACTGGGGTTAGAAGACCGAGTTGACTCGGGTTAGCAGACCGAGTTGACTCGGGTTAGCAGACCGAGTTGACTCGGGTTAGCAGACCGAGTTGACTCGGGTTAGCAGACCGAGTTGACTCGGGTTAGGAAATGGAGTTGACTCGGGTTAGGAAACCGAGTTGACTCGGGTTAGGAAATCGATTTGGATCGAGTAAGGAAACTGAGTTGGATCGGGTTAGGAAACCGAGTTGACTTGGGTTAGGAAACCGAATTGACTCGGGTTAGGAAACCGAGTTGACTCGGGTTAGGAAACCGAGTTGACTCGGGTTAGGAAACCGAGTTGACTCGGGTTAGGAAACCGAGTTGACTTGGGTTAGCAAACCGAGCTGACTCGGGTTAGGAAACCGAGTTGACTCGGGTTAGGAAACCGAGTTCACTCGGGTTAGGAAACCGAGTTGACTCGGGTTAGGAAACCGAGTTGACTCGGGTTAGGAAACCGAGTTGACTTGGGTTAGGAAACCGAGTTGACTCGGGTTAGCAGACCGAGTTGACTCGGGTAAGGAAACCGAGTTGACTCGGGTAAGGAAACCGAGTTGACTCGGGTAAGGAAACCGAGTTGACTCGGGTTAGGAAACCGAGTTGACTCGGGTTAGGAAACCGAGTTGACTCGGGTTAGGAAACCGAGTTGACTCGGGTTAGGAAACCGAATTGACTCGGGTTAGCAAACCGAGTTGACTCGGGTTAGCAAACCGAGTTGACTCGGGTTAGCAAACCGAGTTGACTCGGGTTAGCAAACCGAGTTGACTCGGGTTAGCAAACCGAGTTGACTCGGGTTAGCAAACCGAGTTGACTCGGGTTAGCAAACCGAGTTGACTCGGGTTAGCAAACCGAGTTGACTCGGGTTAGCAAACCGAGTTGACTCGGGTTAGCAAACCGAGTTGACTCGGGTTAGCAAACCGAGTTGACTCGGGTTAGCAAACCGAGTTGACTCGGGTTAGTAAACCGAGTTGACTCGGATTAGCAAACCGAGTTGACTCGGGTAAGCAAACCGAGTTGACTCGGGTTAGCAAACCGAGTTGACTCGGGTTAGCAAACCGAGTTGACTCGGGTTAGCAAACCAAGTTGACTCGGGTTAGCAAACCAAGTTGACTCGGGTTAGCAAACCGAGTTGATACGGGTTAGCAGACCGAGTTGACTCGGGTCAGCAGACCGAGTTGACTCGGGTCAGCAGACCGAGTTGACTCGGGTTAGCAGACCGAGTTGACTCGGGTTAGCAAACCGATTTGACTCGGGTTAGCAGACCGAGTTGACTCGGGTTAGCAGACCGAGTTAACTCGGGTTAGGAAACCGAGTTGACTCGGGTTAGGAAACCGAGTTGACTCGGGTTAGGAAACCGAGTTGACTCGGGCTAGGAAACCGAGTTGACTCGGGTTAGGAAACCGAGTTGACTCGGGTTAGGAAACCGAGTTGACTCGGGTTAGGAAACCGAGTTGACTCGGGTTAGGAAACCGAGTTGACTCGGGTTAGGAAACCGAGTTGACTCGGGTTAGTAGACCGAGTTGACTCGGGTTAGCAGACCGAGTTGACTCGGGTTAGGAAACCGAGTTGACTCGGGTTAGCAAACCGAGTTGATACGGGTTAGCAAACCGAGTTGACTCGGGTTAGCAAACCGAGTTGACTCGGGTTAGTAGACCGAGTTGACTCGGGTTAGGAAACCTAGTTGACTCGGGTTAGGAAACCTAGTTGACTCGGGTTAGGAAACCGAGTTGACTCGAATTAGGAAACCGAGTTGACTCGAATTAGGAAACCGAGTTGACTTGGGTTAGGAAACCGAGTTGACTCGGGTTAGGAAACCGAGTTGACTCGGGTTAGGAAACCGAGTTGACTCGGGTTAGGAAACCGAGTTGACTCGGGTTAGGAAACCGAGTTGACTCGGGTTAGGAAACCGAGTTGACTCGGGTTAGGAAACCGAGTTGACTCGGGTTAGGAAACCGAGTTGACTCGGGTTAGGAAACCGAGTTGACTCGGGTTAGGAAACCGAGTTGACTCGGGTAAGGAAACCGAGTTGACTCAGGTTAGGAAACCGAGTTGACTCGGGTTAGGAAACCGAGTTGACTCGGGTTAGGAAACCGAGTTGACTCTGGTTAGGAAACCGAGTTGATGTTAGGAACCGAGTTGACTCGGGTTGGCAGACCGAGTTAACACGGGTTAGCAGACCGAGTTGACTCGGGTTAGCAGACCGAGTTGACTCGGCGGTTAGCAGACCGAGTTGACTCGGGTTAGCAGACCGAGTTGACTCGGGTTAGCAGACCGAGTTGACTCGGGGGTTAGCAGACCGAGTTGACTCGGGGGTTAGCAGACCGAGTTGACTCGGGTTAGCAGACCGAGTTTACTAGGGGTAGTAGACCGAGTTGACTCGGGGTAGTAGACCGAGTTGACTGGGATTAGCAGACCGAGTTGACAGGGGTTAGAAGACCGAGTTGACTCGGGTTAGCAGACCGAGTTGACTCGGGTTAGCAGACCGAGTTGACTCGGGTTAGCAGACCGAGTTGACTCGGGTTAGCAGACCGAGTTGACTCGGGTTAGCAGACCGAGTTGACTCGGGTTAGCAGACCGAGTTGACTCGGGTTAGCAGACCGAGTTGACTCGGGTTAGCAGACCGAGTAGACTCGGGTTAGCAGACCGAGTTGACTCGGGTTAGCAGACCGAGTTGACTCGGGTTAGTAGACCGAGCTGACTCGGGTTAGCAGACTGAGTTGACTCGGGTTAGCAGATTGAGTTGACACGGGTTAGCAGACCGAGTTGACTCAGGTTAGCAGACCGAGTTAACTCGGGTTAGGAAACCGAGTTGACTCGGGTTAGGAAACCGAGTTGACTCGGGTTAGGAAACCGAGTTGACTCGGGTTAGGAAACCGAGTTGACTCGGGCTAGGAAACCGAGTTGACTCGGGTTAGGAAACCGAGTTGACTCGGGCTAGGAAACCGAGTTGACTCGGGTTAGGAAACCGAGTTGACTCGGGTTAGGAAACCGAGTATACTCGGGTTAGTAGACCGAGTTGACTCGGGTTAGCAGACCGAGTTGACTCGGGTTAGGAAACCGAGTTGACACGGGTTAGCAAACCGAGTTGACTCGGGTTAGCAGACCGAGTTGACTCGGGTTAGCAGACCGAGTTGACTCGGGTTAGCAGACCGAGTTGACTCGGGTTAGCAGACCGAGTTGACTCGGGTTAGGAAACCGAGTTGACTCGGGTTAGGAAACCGAGTTGACTCGGGTTAGGAAACCTAGTTGACTCGGGTTAGCAAACCGAGTTGACTCGGGTTAGCAAACCGAGTTGACTCGGGTTAGCAAACCAAGTTGACTCGGGTTAGCAAACCAAGTTGACTCGGGTTAGCAAACCGAGTTGATACGGGTTAGCAGACCGAGTTGACTCGGGTCAGCAGACCGAGTTGACTCGGGTCAGCAGACCGAGTTGACTCGGGTTAGCAGACCGAGTTGACTCGGGTTAGCAAACCGATTTGACTCGGGTTAGCAGACCGAGTTGACTCGGGTTAGCAGACCGAGTTAACTCGGGTTAGGAAACCGAGTTGACTCGGGTTAGGAAACCGAGTTGACTCGGGCTAGGAAACCGAGTTGACTCGGGTAAGGAAACCGAGTTGACTCGGGTTAGGAAACCGAGTTGACTCGGGTTAGGAAACCGAGTTGACTCGGGTTAGGAAACCGAGTTGACTCGGGTTAGGAAACCGAGTTGACTCGGGTTAGTAGACCGAGTTGACTCGGGTTAGCAGACCGAGTTGACTCGGGTTAGGAAACCGAGTTGACTCGGGTTAGCAAACCGAGTTGATACGGGTTAGCAAACCGAGTTGACTCGGGTTAGCAAACCGAGTTGACTCGGGTTAGTAGACCGAGTTGACTCGGGTTAGGAAACCTAGTTGACTCGGGTTAGGAAACCTAGTTGACTCGGGTTAGGAAACCGAGTTGACTCGAATTAGGAAACCGAGTTGACTCGAATTAGGAAACCGAGTTGACTTGGGTTAGGAAACCGAGTTGACTCGGGTTAGGAAACCGAGTTGACTCGGGTTAGGAAACCGAGTTGACTCGGGTTAGGAAACCGAGTTGACTCGGGTTAGGAAACCGAGTTGACTCGGGTTAGGAAACCGAGTTGACTCGGGTTAGGAAACCGAGTTGACTCGGGTTAGGAAACCGAGTTGACTCGGGTTAGGAAACCGAGTTGACTCGGGTTAGGAAACCGAGTTGACTCGGGTTAGGAAACCGAGTTGACTCGGGTTAGGAAACCGAGTTGACTCGGGTTAGGAAACCGAGTTGACTCTGGTTAGGAAACCGAGTTGATGTTAGGAACCGAGTTGACTCGGGTTGGCAGACCGAGTTAACACGGGTTAGCAGACCGAGTTGACTCGGGTTAGCAGACCGAGTTGACTCGGCGGTTAGCAGACCGAGTTGACTCGGGTTAGCAGACCGAGTTGACTCGGGTTAGCAGACCGAGTTGACTCGGGGGTTAGCAGACCGAGTTGACTCGGGGGTTAGCAGACCGAGTTGACTCGGGTTAGCAGACCGAGTTTACTTGGGGTAGTAGACCGAGTTGACTCGGGGTAGTAGACCGAGTTGACTGGGATTAGCAGACCGAGTTGACAGGGGTTAGAAGACCGAGTTGACTCGGGTTAGCAGACCGAGTTGACTCGGGTTAGCAGACCGAGTTGACTCGGGTTAGCAGACCGAGTTGACTCGGGTTAGCAGACCGAGTTGACTCGGGTTAGCAGACCGAGTTGACTCGGGTTAGCAGACCGAGTTGACTCGGGTTAGCAGACCGAGTAGACTCGGGTTAGCAGACCGAGTTGACTCGGGTTAGCAGACCGAGTTGACTCGGGTTAGTAGACCGAGCTGACTCGGGTTAGCAGACTGAGTTGACTCGGGTTAGCAGATTGAGTTGACACGGGTTAGCAGACCGAGTTGACTCAGGTTAGCAGACCGAGTTAACTCGGGTTAGGAAACCGAGTTGACTCGGGTTAGGAAACCGAGTTGACTCGGGTTAGGAAACCGAGTTGACTCGGGCTAGGAAACCGAGTTGACTCGGGTTAGGAAACCGAGTTGACTCGGGTTAGGAAACCGAGTTGACTCGGGTTAGTAGACCGAGTTGACTCGGGTTAGCAGACCGAGTTGACTCGGGTTAGGAAACCGAGTTGACACGGGTTAGCAAACCGAGTTGACTCGGGTTAGCAGACCGAGTTGACTCGGGTTAGCAGACCGAGTTGACTCGGGTTAGCAGACCGAGTTGACTCGGGTTAGCAGACCGAGTTGACTCGGGTTAGCAGACCGAGTTGACTCGGGTTAGGAAACCGAGTTGACTCGGGTTAGGAAACCGAGTTGACTCGGGTTAGGAAACCTAGTTGACTCGGGTTAGCAAACCGAGTTGACTCGAATTAGGAAACCGAGTTGACTTGGGTTAGGAAACCGAGTTGACTCGGGTTAGGAAACCGAGTTGACTCAGGTTAGGAAACCGAGTTGACTCGGGTTAGGAAACCGAGTTGACTCGGGTTAGGAAACCGAGTTGACTCGGGTTAGCAAACCGAGCTGACTCGGGTTAGCAAACCGAGCTGACTCGGGTTAGCAAACCGAGCTGACTCGGGTTAGGAAACCGAGTTGACTCGGGTTAGGAAACCGAATTGACTCGGGTTAGGAAACCGAATTGACTCGGGTTAGGGAACCGAATTGACTCGGGTTAGGAAACCGAGTTGACTCGGGTTAGGAAACCGAGTTGACTCGGGTTAGCAAACCGAGCTGACTCGGGTTAGGAAACCGAGTTGACTCGGGTTAGCAAACCGAGCTGACTCGGGTTAGCAAACCGAGCTGACTCGGGTTAGCAAACCGAGCTGACTCGGGTTAGCAAACCGAGCTGACTCGGGTTAGGAAACCGAGTTGACTCGGGTTAGGAAACCGAATTGACTCGGGTTAGGGAACCGAATTGACTCGGGTTAGGGAACCGAATTGACTCGGGTTAGCAAACCGAGTTGACTCGGTTTAGCAAACCGAGTTGACTCGGGTTAGCAAACCGAGTTGTCTCGGGTTAGCAAACCGAGTTGACTCGGATTAGCAAACCGAGTTGACTCGGGTTAGGAAATCGATTTGGATCGAGTAAGGAAACCGAGTTGACTTGCGTTAGGAAACCGAGTTGACTCGGGTTAGGAAACCGAGTTGACTCGGGTTAGGAAACCGAGTTGACTCGGGTTAGGAAACCGAGTTGACTCGGGTTAGCAAACCGAGCTGACTCGGGTTAGCAAACCGAGCTGACTCGGGTTAGCAAACCGAGCTGACTCGGGTTAGCAAACCGAGCTGACTCGGGTTAGCAAACCGAGCTGACTCGGGTTAGGAAACCGAGTTGACTCGGGTTAGGAAACCGAATTGACTCGGGTTAGGAAACCGAATTGACTCGGGTTAGGGAACCGAATTGACTCGGGTTAGGGAACCGAATTGACTCGGGTAATCAAACCGAGTTGACTCGGTTTAGCAAACCGAGTTGACTCGGGTTAGCAAACCGAGTTGTCTCGGGTTAGCAAACCGAGTTGACTCGGATTAGCAAACCGAGTTGACTCGGGTTAGGAAATCGATTTGGATCGAGTAAGGAAACCGAGTTGACTTGGGTTAGGAAACCGAGTTGACTCGGGTTAGGAAACCGAGTTGACTCGGGTTAGGAAACCGAGTTGACTCGGGTTAGAAAACCGAGTTGACTCGGGTTAGGAAACTGAGTTGACTCGGGTAAGCAAACCGAGCTGACTCGGGTTAGCAAACCGAGCTGACTCGGGTTAGCAAACCGAGCTGACTCGGGTTAGCAAACCGAGCTGACTCGGGTTAGGAAACCGAGTTGACTCGGGTTAGGAAACCGAATTGACTCGGGTTAGGGAACCGAATTGACTCGGGTTAGGGAACCGAATTGACTCGGGTTAGCAAACCGAGTTGACTCGGTTTAGCAAACCGAGTTGACTCGGGTAAGCAAACCGAGTTGACTCGGGTTAGCAAACCGAGTTGACTCGGGTTAGCAAACCG
Organism: Melanostoma mellinum; assembly: GCA_914767635.1. Taxonomy (NCBI): domain Eukaryota; kingdom Metazoa; phylum Arthropoda; class Insecta; order Diptera; family Syrphidae; genus Melanostoma; species Melanostoma mellinum. The sequence continues at coordinate 37,296,994 of OU612060.1, read as the reverse complement.
AGTTGACTCGGGTAAGCAAACCGAGTTGACTCGGGTTAGCAAACCGAGTTGACTCGGGTTAGCAAACCGAGTTGACTCGGGTTAGCAGACCGAGTTGACTCGGGTTAGCAAACCGATTTGACTCGGGTTAGCAGACCGAGTTGACTCGGGTTAGCAGACCGAGTTAACTCGGGTTAGGAAACCGAGTTGACTCGGGTTAGGAAACCGAGTTGACTCGGGCTAGGAAACCGAGTTGACTCGGGTTAGGAAACCGAGTTGACTCGGGTTAGGAAACCGAGTTGACTCGGGTTAGGAAACCGAGTTGACTCGGGTTAGGAAACCGAGTTGACTCGGGTTAGGAAACCGAGTTGACTCGGGTTAGGAAACCGAGTTGACTCGGGTTAGGAAACCGAGTTGACTCGGGTTAGGAAACCGAGTTGACTCGGGTTAGGAAACCGAGTTGACTCGGGTTAGGAAACCGAGTTGATGTTAGGAACCGAGTTGACTCGGGTTGGCAGACCGAGTTAACACGGGTTAGCAGACCGAGTTGACTCGGGTTAGCAGACCGAGTTGACTCGGCGGTTAGCAGACCGAGTTGACTCGGGTTAGCAGACCGAGTTGACTCGGGTTAGCAGACCGAGTTGACTCGGGGGTTAGCAGACCGAGTTGACTCGGGGGTTAGCAGACCGAGTTGACTCGGGTTAGCAGACCGAGTTTACTTGGGGTAGTAGACCGAGTTGACTCGGGGTAGTAGACCGAGTTGACTGGGATTAGCAGACCGAGTTGACTCGGGTTAGCAGACCGAGTTGACTCGGGTTAGCAGACCGAGTTGACTCGGGTTAGCAGACCGAGTTGACTCGGGTTAGCAGACCGAGTTGACTCGGGTTAGCAGACCGAGTTGACTCGGGTTAGCAGACCGAGTTGACTCGGGTTAGCAGACCGAGTTGACTCGGGTTAGCAAACCGATTTGACTCGGGTTAGCAGACCGAGTTGACTCGGGTTAGCAAACCGAGTTGACTCGGGTTAGCAAACCGAGTTGACTCGGGTTAGCAAACCGAGTTGACTCGGGTTAGCAAACCGAGTTGACTCGGGTTAGCAAACCAAGTTGACTCGGGTTAGCAAACCGAGTTGATACGGGTTAGCAGACCGAGTTGACTCGGGTCAGCAGACCGAGTTGACTCGGGTCAGCAGACCGAGTTGACTCGGGTTAGCAGACCGAGTTGACTCGGGTTAGCAAACCGATTTGACTCGGGTTAGCAGACCGAGTTGACTCGGGTTAGCAGACCGAGTTAACTCGGGTTAGGAAACCGAGTTGACTCGGGTTAGGAAACCGAGTTGACTCGGGCTAGGAAACCGAGTTGACTCGGGTTAGGAAACCGAGTTGACTCGGGTTAGGAAACCGAGTTGACTCGGGTTAGGAAACCGAGTTGACTCGGGTTAGGAAACCGAGTTGACTCGGGTTAGGAAACCGAGTTGACTCGGGTTAGTAGACCGAGTTGACTCGGGTTAGTAGACCGAGTTGACTCGGGTTAGCAGACCGAGTTGACTCGGGTTAGGAAACCGAGTTGACTCGGGTTAGCAAACCGAGTTGATACGGGTTAGCAAACCGAGTTGACTCGGGTTAGCAAACCGAGTTGACTCGGGTTAGTAGACCGAGTTGACTCGGGTTAGGAAACCTAGTTGACTCGGGTTAGGAAACCTAGTTGACTCGGGTTAGGAAACCGAGTTGACTCGAATTAGGAAACCGAGTTGACTCGAATTAGGAAACCGAGTTGACTTGGGTTAGGAAACCGAGTTGACTCGGGTTAGGAAACCGAGTTGACTCGGGTTAGGAAACCGAGTTGACTCGGGTTAGGAAACCGAGTTGACTCGGGTTAGGAAACCGAGTTGACTCGGGTTAGGAAACCGAGTTGACTCGGGTTAGGAAACCGAGTTGACTCGGGTTAGGAAACCGAGTTGACTCGGGTTAGGAAACCGAGTTGACTCGGGTTAGGAAACCGAGTTGACTCGGGTAAGGAAACCGAGTTGACTCAGGTTAGGAAACCGAGTTGACTCGGGTTAGGAAACCGAGTTGACTCGGGTTAGGAAACCGAGTTGACTCTGGTTAGGAAACCGAGTTGATGTTAGGAACCGAGTTGACTCGGGTTGGCAGACCGAGTTAACACGGGTTAGCAGACCGAGTTAACACGGGTTAGCAGACCGAGTTGACTCGGGTTAGCAGACCGAGTTGACTCGGCGGTTAGCAGACCGAGTTGACTCGGGTTAGCAGACCGAGTTGACTCGGGTTAGCAGACCGAGTTGACTCGGGGGTTAGCAGACCGAGTTGACTCGGGGGTTAGCAGACCGAGTTGACTCGGGTTAGCAGACCGAGTTTACTTGGGGTAGTAGACCGAGTTGACTCGGGGTAGTAGACCGAGTTGACTGGGATTAGCAGACCGAGTTGACAGGGGTTAGAAGACCGAGTTGACTCGGGTTAGCAGACCGAGTTGACTCGGGTTAGCAGACCGAGTTGACTCGGGTTAGCAGACCGAGTTGACTCGGGTTAGCAGACCGAGTTGACTCGGGTTAGCAGACCGAGTTGACTCGGGTTAGCAGACCGAGTTGACTCGGGTTAGCAGACCGAGTAGACTCGGGTTAGCAGACCGAGTTGACTCGGGTTAGTAGACCGAGCTGACTCGGGTTAGCAGACTGAGTTGACTCGGGTTAGCAGATTGAGTTGACACGGGTTAGCAGACCGAGTTGACTCAGGTTAGCAGACCGAGTAAACTCGGGTTAGGAAACCGAGTTGACTCGGGTTAGGAAACCGAGTTGACTCGGGCTAGGAAACCGAGTTGACTCGGGTTAGGAAACCGAGTTGACTCGGGTTAGGAAACCGAGTTGACTCGGGTTAGTAGACCGAGTTGACTCGGGTTAGCAGACCGAGTTGACTCGGGTTAGGAAACCGAGTTGACACGGGTTAGCAAACCGAGTTGACTCGGGTTAGCAGACCGAGTTGACTCGGGTTAGCAGACCGAGTTGACTCGGGTTAGCAGACCGAGTTGACTCGGGTTAGCAGACCGAGTTGACTCGGGTTAGGAAACCGAGTTGACTCGGGTAAGGAAACCGAGTTGACTCAGGTTAGGAAACCGAGTTGACTCGGGTTAGGAAACCGAGTTGACTCGGGTTAGGAAACCGAGTTGACTCTGGTTAGGAAACCGAGTTGACTCGGGTTGGCAGACCGAGTTAACACGGGTCAGCAGACCGAGTTGACTCGGGTCAGCAGACCGAGTTGACTCGGGTTAGCAGACCGAGTTGACTCGGGTTAGCAAACCGATTTGACTCGGGTTAGCAGACCGAGTTGACTCGGGTTAGCAGACCGAGTTAACTCGGGTTAGGAAACCGAGTTGACTCGGGTTAGGAAACCGAGTTGACTCGGGTTAGGAAACCGAGTTGACTCGGGCTAGGAAACCGAGTTGACTCGGGTTAGGAAACCGAGTTGACTCGGGTTAGGAAACCGAGTTGACTCGGGTTAGGAAACCGAGTTGACTCGGGTTAGGAAACCGAGTTGACTCGGGTTAGTAGACCGAGTTGACTCGGGTTAGTAGACCGAGTTGACTCGGGTTAGCAGACCGAGTTGACTCGGGTTAGGAAACCGAGTTGACTCGGGTTAGCAAACCGAGTTGATACGGGTTAGCAAACCGAGTTGACTCGGGTTAGCAAACCGAGTTGACTCGGGTTAGTAGACCGAGTTGACTCGGGTTAGGAAACCTAGTTGACTCGGGTTAGGAAACCTAGTTGACTCGGGTTAGGAAACCGAGTTGACTCGAATTAGGAAACCGAGTTGACTCGAATTAGGAAACCGAGTTGACTTGGGTTAGGAAACCGAGTTGACTCGGGTTAGGAAACCGAGTTGACTCGGGTTAGGAAACCGAGTTGACTCGGGTTAGGAAACCGAGTTGACTCGGGTTAGGAAACCGAGTTGACTCGGGTTAGGAAACCGAGTTGACTCGGGTTAGGAAACCGAGTTGACTCGGGTTAGGAAACCGAGTTGACTCGGGTTAGGAAACCGAGTTGACTCGGGTTAGGAAACCGAGTTGACTCGGGTAAGGAAACCGAGTTGACTCAGGTTAGGAAACCGAGTTGACTCGGGTTAGGAAACCGAGTTGACTCGGGTTAGGAAACCGAGTTGACTCTGGTTAGGAAACCGAGTTGATGTTAGGAACCGAGTTGACTCGGGTTGGCAGACCGAGTTAACACGGGTTAGCAGACCGAGTTAACACGGGTTAGCAGACCGAGTTGACTCGGGTTAGCAGACCGAGTTGACTCGGCGGTTAGCAGACCGAGTTGACTCGGGTTAGCAGACCGAGTTGACTCGGGTTAGCAGACCGAGTTGACTCGGGGGTTAGCAGACCGAGTTGACTCGGGGGTTAGCAGACCGAGTTGACTCGGGTTAGCAGACCGAGTTTACTTGGGGTAGTAGACCGAGTTGACTCGGGGTAGTAGACCGAGTTGACTGGGATTAGCAGACCGAGTTGACAGGGGTTAGAAGACCGAGTTGACTCGGGTTAGCAGACCGAGTTGACTCGGGTTAGCAGACCGAGTTGACTCGGGTTAGCAGACCGAGTTGACTCGGGTTAGCAGACCGAGTTGACTCGGGTTAGCAGACCGAGTTGACTCGGGTTAGCAGACCGAGTTGACTCGGGTTAGCAGACCGAGTAGACTCGGGTTAGCAGACCGAGTTGACTCGGGTTAGCAGACCGAGTTGACTCGGGTTAGTAGACCGAGCTGACTCGGGTTAGCAGACTGAGTTGACTCGGGTTAGCAGATTGAGTTGACACGGGTTAGCAGACCGAGTTGACTCAGGTTAGCAGACCGAGTTAACTCGGGTTAGGAAACCGAGTTGACTCGGGTTAGGAAACCGAGTTGACTCGGGCTAGGAAACCGAGTTGACTCGGGTTAGGAAACCGAGTTGACTCGGGTTAGGAAACCGAGTTGACTCGGGTTAGTAGACCGAGTTGACTCGGGTTAGCAGACCGAGTTGACTCGGGTTAGGAAACCGAGTTGACACGGGTTAGCAAACCGAGTTGACTCGGGTTAGCAGACCGAGTTGACTCGGGTTAGCAGACCGAGTTGACTCGGGTTAGCAGACCGAGTTGACTCGGGTTAGCAGACCGAGTTGACTCGGGTTAGGAAACCGAGTTGACTCGGGTTAGGAAACCGAGTTGACTCGGGTTAGGAAACCTAGTTGACTCGGGTTAGCAAACCGAGTTGACTCGAATTAGGAAACCGAGTTGACTTGGGTTAGGAAACCGAGTTGACTCGGGTTAGGAAACCGAGTTGACTCAGGTTAGGAAACCGAGTTGACTCGGGTTAGGAAACCGAGTTGACTCGGGTTAGCAAACCGAGTTGACTCGGGTTAGGAAACCGAGTTGACTCGGGTTAGGAAACCGAGTTGACTCGGGTTAGGAAACCGAGTTGACTCGGGTTAGGAAACCGAGTTGACTCGGGTAAGGAAACCGAGTTGACTCAGGTTAGCAAACCGAGTTGACTCGGGTTAGCAGACCGAGTTGACTCGGGTTAGGAAACCGAGTTGACACGGGTTAGCAAACCGAGTTGACTCGGGTTAGCAAACCGAGTTGTCTCGGGTTAGGAAACCGAGTTGACTCGGATTAGCAAACCGAGTTGACTCGGGTTAGGAAATCGATTTGGATCGAGTAAGGAAACCGAGTTGACTTGGGTTAGGAAACCGAGTTGACTCGGGTTAGGAAACCGAGTTGACTCGGGTTAGGAAACCGAGTTGACTCGGGTTAGCAAACCGAGCTGACTCGGGTTAGCAAACCGAGCTGACTCGGGTTAGCAAACCGAGCTGACTCGGGTTAGGAAACCGAGTTGACTCGGGTTAGGAAACCGAATTGACTCGGGTTAGGAAACCGAATTGACTCGGGTTAGGGAACCGAATTGACTCGGGTTAGGAAACCGAGTTGACTCGGGTTAGGAAACCGAGCTGACTCGGGTTAGGAAACCGAGCTGACTCGGGTTAGGAAACCGAGTTGACTCGGGTTAGCAAACCGAGCTGACTCGGGTTAGCAAACCGAGCTGACTCGGGTTAGCAAACCGAGCTGACTCGGGTTAGGAAACCGAGTTGACTCGGGTTAGGAAACCGAATTGACTCGGGTTAGGGAACCGAATTGACTCGGGTTAGGAAACCGAATTGACTCGGGTTAGCAAACCGAGTTGACTCGGTTTAGCAAACCGAGTTGACTCGGGTTAGCAAACCGAGTTGTCTCGGGTTAGCAAACCGAGTTGACTCGGATTAGCAAACCGAGTTGACTCGGGTTAGGAAATCGATTTGGTTCGAGTAAGGAAACCGAGTTGACTCGGGTTAGGAAACCGAGTTGACTCGGGTTAGCAAACCGAGCTGACTCGGGTTAGCAAACCGAGCTGACTCGGGTTAGCAAACCGAGCTGACTCGGGTTAGCAAACCGAGCTGACTCGGGTTAGCAAACCGAGCTGACTCGGGTTAGCAAACCGAGCTGACTCGGGTTAGCAAACCGAGCTGACTCGGGTTAGCAAACCGAGCTGACTCGGGTTAGGAAACCGAGTTGACTCGGGTTAGGAAACCGAATTGACTCGGGTTAGGAAACCGAATTGACTCGGGTTAGGGAACCGAATTGACTCGGGTTAGGGAACCGAATTGACTCGGGTTATCAAACCGAGTTGACTCGGTTTAGCAAACCGAGTTGACTCGGGTTAGCAAACCGAGTTGTCTCGGGTTAGCAAACCGAGTTGACTCGGATTAGCAAACCGAGTTGACTCGGGTTAGGAAATCGATTTGGATCGAGTAAGGAAACCGAGTTGACTTGGGTTAGGAAACCGAGTTGACTCGGGTTAGGAAACCGAGTTGACTCGGGTTAGCAAACCGAGCTGACTCGGGTTAGCAAACCGAGCTGACTCGGGTTAGCAAACCGAGCTGACTCGGGTTAGCAAACCGAGCTGACTCGGGTTAGCAAACCGAGCTGACTCGGGTTAGGAAACCGAGTTGACTCGGGTTAGGAAACCGAATTGACTCGGGTTAGGGAACCGAATTGACTCGGGTTAGGGAACCGAATTGACTCGGGTTAGCAAACCGAGTTGACTCGGTTTAGCAAACCGAGTTGACTCGGGTAAGCAAACCGAGTTGACTCGGGTTAGCAAACCGAGTTGACTCGGGTTAGCAAACCGAGTTGACTGGGGTAAGCAAACCGAGTTGACTCGGGTTAGCAAACCGAGTTGACTCGGGTTAGCAAACCGAGTTGACTCGGGTTAGCAAACAGAGTTGACTCGGGTTAGCAAACCGAGTTGACTCGGGTTAGCAAACCGAGTTGACTCGGGTTAGGAAACCGAGTTGACTCGGGTTAGGAAACCGAGTTGACTCGGGTTAGGAAACCGAGTTGACTCGGGTTAGGAAACCGAGTTGACTCGGGTTAGGAAACCGAGTTGACTCGGGTTAGGAAACCGAGTTGACTCGGGTTAGGAAACCGAGTTGACTCGGGTTAGGAAACCGAGTTGACTCGGGTTAGGAAACCGAGTTGATGTTAGGAACCGAGTTGACTCGGGTTGGCAGACCGAGTTAACACGGGTTAGCAGACCGAGTTGACTCGGGTTAGCAGACCGAGTTGACTCGGCGGTTAGCAGACCGAGTTGACTCGGGGGTTAGCAGACCGAGTTGACTCGGGTTAGCAGACCGAGTTTACTTGGGGTAGTAGACCGAGTTGACTCGGGGTAGTAGACCGAGTTGACTGGGATTAGCAGACCGAGTTGACTCGGGTTAGCAGACCGAGTTGACTCGGGTTAGCAGACCGAGTTGACTCGGGTTAGCAGACCGAGTTGACTCGGGTTAGCAGACCGAGTTGACTCGGGTTAGCAGACCGAGTTGACTCGGGTTAGCAGACCGAGTTGACTCGGGTTAGCAGACCGAGTTGACTCGGGTTAGCAAACCGAGCTGACTCGGGTTAGGAAACCGAGTTGACTCGGGTTAGGAAACCGAATTGACTCGGGTTAGGAAACCGAATTGACTCGGGTTAGGGAACCGAATTGACTCGGGTTAGGGAACCGAATTGACTCGGGTTATCAAACCGAGTTGACTCGGTTTAGCAAACCGAGTTGACTCGGGTTAGCAAACCGAGTTGTCTCGGGTTAGCAAACCGAGTTGACTCGGATTAGCAAACCGAGTTGACTCGGGTTAGGAAATCGATTTGGATCGAGTAAGGAAACCGAGTTGACTTGGGTTAGGAAACCGAGTTGACTCGGGTTAGGAAACCGAGTTGACTCGGGTTAGGAAACCGAGTTGACTCGGGTTAGAAAACCGAGTTGACTCGGGTTAGGAAACCGAGTTGACTCGGGTTAGCAAACCGAGCTGACTCGGGTTAGCAAACCGAGCTGACTCGAGTTAGCAAACCGAGCTGACTCGGGTTAGCAAACCGAGCTGACTCGGGTTAGCAAACCGAGCTGACTCGGGTTAGGAAACCGAGTTGACTCGGGTTAGGAAACCGAATTGACTCGGGTTAGGGAACCGAATTGACTCGGGTTAGGGAACCGAATTGACTCGGGTTAGCAAACCGAGTTGACTCGGTTTAGCAAACCGAGTTGACTCGGGTAAGCAAACCGAGTTGACTCGGGTTAGCAAACCGAGTTGACTCGGGTTAGCAAACCGAGTTGACTCGGGTAAGCAAACCGAGTTGACTCGGGTTAGCAAACCGAGTTGACTCGGGTTAGCAAACCGAGTTGACTCGGGTTAGCAAACAGAGTTGACTCGGGTTAGCAAACCGAGTTGACTCGGGTTAGCAAACCGAGTTGACTCGGGTTAGCAAACCGAGTTGACTCGGGTTAGGAAACCGAGTTGACTCGGGTTAGGAAACCGAGTTGACTCGGGTTAGGAAACCGAGTTGACTCGGGTTAGGAAACCGAGTTGACTCGGGTTAGGAAACCGAGTTGACTCGGGTTAGGAAACCGAGTTGACTCGGGTTAGGAAACCGAGTTGACTCGGGTTAGGAAACCGAGTTGACTCGGGTTAGGAAACCGAGTTGACTCGGGTTAGGAAACCGAGTTGACTCGGGTTAGGAAACCGAGTTGACTCGGGTTAGGAAAACGAGTTGACTCGGGTTAGGAAACCGAGTTGATGTTAGGAACCGAGTTGACTCGGGTTGGCAGACCGAGTTAACACGGGTTAGCAGACCGAGTTGACTCGGGTTAGCAGACCGAGTTGACTCGGCGGTTAGCAGACCGAGTTGACTCGGGTTAGCAGACCGAGTTGACTCGGGTTAGCAGACCGAGTTGACTCGGGGGTTAGCAGACCGAGTTGACTCGGGTTAGCAGACCGAGTTTACTTGGGGTAGTAGACCGAGTTGACTCGGGGTAGTAGACCGAGTTGACTGGGATTAGCAGACCGAGTTGACTCGGGTTAGCAGACCGAGTTGACTCGGGTTAGCAGACCGAGTTGACTCGGGTTAGCAGACCGAGTTGACTCGGGTTAGCAGACCGAGTTGACTCGGGTTAGCAGACCGAGTTGACTCGGGTTAGCAGACCGAGTTGACTCGGGTTAGCAGACCGAGTTGACTCGGGTTAGCAAACCGAGCTGACTCGGGTTAGGAAACCGAGTTGACTCGGGTTAGGAAACCGAATTGACTCGGGTTAGGAAACCGAATTGACTCGGGTTAGGGAACCGAATTGACTCGGGTTAGGGAACCGAATTGACTCGGGTTAGGGAACCGAATTGACTCGGGTTATCAAACCGAGTTGACTCGGTTTAGCAAACCGAGTTGACTCGGGTTAGCAAACCGAGTTGTCTCGGGTTAGCAAACCGAGTTGACTCGGATTAGCAAACCGAGTTGACTCGGGTTAGGAAATCGATTTGGATCGAGTAAGGAAACCGAGTTGACTTGGGTTAGGAAACCGAGTTGACTCGGGTTAGGAAACCGAGTTGACTCGGGTTAGGAAACCGAGTTGACTCGGGTTAGAAAACCGAGTTGACTCGGGTTAGGAAACCGAGTTGACTCGGGTTAGCAAACCGAGCTGACTCGGGTTAGCAAACCGAGCTGACTCGGGTTAGCAAACCGAGCTGACTCGGGTTAGCAAACCGAGCTGACTCGGGTTAGGAAACCGAGTTGACTCGGGTTAGGAAACCGAATTGACTCGGGTTAGGGAACCGAATTGACTCGGGTTAGGGAACCGAATTGACTCGGGTTAGCAAACCGAGTTGACTCGGTTTAGCAAACCGAGTTGACTCGGGTAAGCAAACCGAGTTGACTCGGGTTAGCAAACCGAGTTGACTCGGGTTAGCAAACCGAGTTGACTCGGGTAAGCAAACCGAGTTGACTCGGGTTAGCAAACCGAGTTGACTCGGGTTAGCAAACCGAGTTGACTCGGGTTAGCAAACAGAGTTGACTCGGGTTAGCAAACCGAGTTGACTCGGGTTAGCAAACCGAGTTGACTCGGGTTAGGAAACCGAGTTGACTCGGGTTAGGAAACCGAGTTGACTCGGGTTAGGAAACCGAGTTGACTCGGGTTAGGAAACCGAGTTGACTCGGGTTAGGAAACCGAGTTGACTCGGGTTGGGAAACCGAGTTGACTCGGGTTAGGAAACCGAGTTGACTCGGGTTAGGAAACCGAGTTGACTCGGGTTAGGAAACCGAGTTGATGTTAGGAACCGAGTTGACTCGGGTTGGCAGACCGAGTTAACACGGGTTAGCAGACCGAGTTGACTCGGGTTAGCAGACCGAGCTGACTCGGGTTAGCAAACCGAGCTGACTCGGGTTAGGAAACCGAGTTGACTCGGGTTAGGAAACCGAATTGACTCGGGTTAGGAAACCGAATTGACTCGGGTTAGGAAACCGAGTTGACTCGGGTTAGGAAACCGAATTGACTCGGGTTAGGAAACCGAATTGACTCGGGTTAGGGAACCGAATTGACTCGGGTTAGGGAACCGAATTGACTCGGGTTATCAAACCGAGTTGACTCGGTTTAGCAAACCGAGTTGACTCGGGTTAGCAAACCGAGTTGTCTCGGGTTAGCAAACCGAGTTGACTCGGATTAGCAAACCGAGTTGACTCGGGTTAGGAAATCGATTTGGATCGAGTAAGGAAACCGAGTTGACTTGGGTTAGGAAACCGAGTTGACTCGGGTTAGGAAACCGAGTTGACTCGGGTTAGGAAACCGAGTTGACTCGGGTTAGGAAACCGAGTTGACTCGGGTTAGCAAACCGAGCTGACTCGGGTTAGCAAACCGAGCTGACTCGGGTTAGCAAACCGAGCTGACTCGGGTTAGCAAACCGAGCTGACTCGGGTTAGGAAACCGAGTTGACTCGGGTTAGGAAACCGAATTGACTCGGGTTAGGGAACCGAATTGACTCGGGTTAGGGAACCGAATTGACTCGGGTTAGCAAACCGAGTTGACTCGGTTTAGCAAACCGAGTTGACTCGGGTAAGCAAACCGAGTTGACTCGGGTTAGCAAACCGAGTTGACTCGGGTTAGCAAACCGAGCTGACTCGGGTTAGCAAACCGAGCTGACTCGGGTTAGCAAACCGAGCTGACTCGGGTTAGCAAACCGAGCTGACTCGGGTTAGGAAACCGAGTTGACTCGGGTTAGGAAACCGAATTGACTCGGGTTAGGGAACCGAATTGACTCGGGTTAGGGAACCGAATTGACTCGGGTTAGCAAACCGAGTTGACTCGGTTTAGCAAACCGAGTTGACTCGGGTTAGCAAACCGAGTTGACTCGGGTTAGCAAACCGAGTTGACTCGGGTAAGCAAACCGAGTTGACTCGGGTTAGCAAACCGAGTTGACTCGGGTTAGCAAACCGAGTTGACTCGGGTTAGCAAACAGAGTTGACTCGGGTTAGCAAACCGAGTTGACTCGGGTTAGCAAACCGAGTTGACTCGGGTTAGGAAACCGAGTTGACTCGGGTTAGGAAACCGAGTTGACTCGGGTTAGGAAACCGAGTTGACTCGGGTTAGGAAACCGAGTTGACTCGGGTTAGGAAACCGAGTTGACTCGGGTTAGGGAACCGAATTGACTCGGGTTAGGGAACCGAATTGACTCGGGTTAGCAAACCGAGTTGACTCGGTTTAGCAAACCGAGTTGACTCGGGTAAGCAAACCGAGTTGACTCGGTTTAGCAAACCGAGTTGACTCGCGTTAGCAAACCGAGTTGACTCGGGTTAGCAGACCGAGTTGACTCGGGTTAGCAAACCGAGTTGACTCGGGTTAGCAAACCGAGTTGACTCGGGTTAGGAAACCGAATTGACTCGGGTTAGGAAACCGAATTGACTCGGGTTAGGGAACCGAATTGACTCGGGTTAGGGAACCGAATTGACTCGGGTTATCAAACCGAGTTGACTCGGTTTAGCAAACCGAGTTGACTCGGGTTAGCAAACCGAGTTGTCTCGGGTTAGCAAACCGAGTTGACTCGGATTAGCAAACCGAGTTGACTCGGGTTAGGAAATCGATTTGGATCGAGTAAGGAAACCGAGTTGACTCGGGTTAGCAAACCGAGTTGACTCGGGTTAGCAAACCGAGTTGACTCGGGCTAGCAAACAGAGTTGACTCGGGTTAGCAAACCGAGTTGACTCGGGTTAGCAAACCGAGTTGACTCGGGTTAGGAAACCGAGTTGACTCGGGTTAGGAAACCGAGTTGACTCGGGTTAGGAAACCGAGTTGACTCGGGTTAGGAAACCGAGTTGACTCGGGTTAGGAAACCGAGTTGACTCGGGTTAGGAAACCGAGTTGACTCGGGTTAGGAAACCGAGTTGACTCGGGTTAGGAAACCGAGTTGATGTTAGGAACCGAGTTGACTCGGGTTGGCAGACCGAGTTGACTCGGGTTAGGAAACCGAGTTGACTCGGGTTAGCAGACCGAGTTGACTCGGGTTAGGAAACCGAGTTGACTCGGGTTAGGAAACCGAGTTGACTCGGGTTAGGAAACCGAGTTGACTCGGGTTAGGAAACCGAGTTGACTCGGGTTAGGAAACCGAGTTGACTCGGGTTAGGAAACCGAGTTGACTCGGGTTAGGAAACCAAGTTGACTTGGGTTAGGAAACCGAGTTGACTCGGGTTAGCAAACCGAGTTGACTCGGGTTAGCAGACCGAGTTGACTCGGGTTAGCAGACCGAGTTGACTCGGGTTAGCAGACCGAGTTGACTCGGGTTAGCAGACCGAGTTAACTCGGGTTAGGAAACCGAGTTGACTCGGGTTGGGAAATCGATTTGGATCGAGTAAGGAAACCGAATTGACTCGGGTTAGGAAACCGAATTGACTCGGGTTAGGAAACCGAATTGACTCGGGTTAGGAAACCGAATTGACTCGGGTTAGGGAACCGAATTGACTCGGGTTAGGGAACCGAATTGACTCGGTTTAGCAAACCGAGTTGACTCGGGTAAGCAAACCGAGTTGACTCGGGTTAGCAAACCGAGTTGACTCGGGTTAGCAAACCGAGTTGACTCGGGTTAGCAAACCGAGTTGACTCGGGTTAGCAAACAGAGTTGACTCGGGTTAGCAAACAGAGTTGACTCGGGTTAGCAAACAGAGTTGACTCGGGTTAGCAAACAGAGTTGACTCGGGTTAGCAAACCGAGTTGACTCGGGTTAGCAAACCGAGTTGACTCGGGTTAGCAAACCGAGTTGACTCGGGTTAGCAAACCGAGTTGACTCGGGTTAGCAAACCGAGTTGACTCGGGTTAGCAAACCGAGTTGAATCGGGTTAGGAAAACGAGTTGACTCGGGTTAGGAAACCGAGTTGACTCGGGTTAGGAAACCGAGTTGACTCGGGTTAGCAAACCGAGTTGACTCGGGTTAGCAAACCGAGTTGATACGGGTTAGCAAACCGAGTTGATACGGGTTAGCAAACCGAGTTGACTCGGGTTAGGAAACCGAGTTGACTCGGGTTAGGAAACCGAGTTGACTCGGGTTAGGAAACCGAGTTGACTCGGGTTAGGAAACCGAGTTGACTCGGGTTAGGAAACCGAGTTGACTCGGGTTAGGAAACCGAGTTGACTCGGGTTAGGAAACCGAGTTGACTCGGGTTAGGAAACCGAGTTGACTCGGGTTAGCAAACCGAGTTGACTCGGGTTAGCAAACCGAGTTGACTCGGGTTAGGAAACCGAGTTGACTCGGGTTAGCAGACCGAGTTGACTCGGGTTAGGAAACCGAGTTGACTCGGGTTAGGAAACCGAGTTGACTCGGGTTAGGAAACCGAGTTGACTCGGGTTAGGAAACCGAGTTGACTCGGGTTAGGAAACCGAGTTGACTTGGGTTAGGAAACCGAGTTGACTCGGGTTAGGAAACCGAGTTGACTCGGGTTAGGAAACCGAGTTGACTCGGGTTAGGATACCGAGTTGACTCGGGTTAGGAAGCCGAGTTGACTCGGGTTAGGAAGCCGAGTTGACTCGGGTTAGGAAGCCGAGTTGACTCGGGTTAGGAAACCGAGTTGATTTGGGTTAGGAAACCGAGTTGACTCGGGTTAGGAAACCGAGTTGACTCGGGTTAGGAAACCGAGTTGACTCGGGTTAGGAAACCGAGTTGACTCGGGTTAGGAAACCGAGTTGACTCGGGTTAGGAAACCGAGTTGACTCGGGTTAGGAAACCGAGTTGACTCGGGTTAGGAAACCGAGTTGACTCGGGTTAGGAAACCGAGTTGACTCGGGTTAGGAAACCGAGTTGACTCGGGTTAGGAAACCGAGTTGACTCGGGTTAGGAAACCAAGTTGACTTGGGTTAGGAAACCGAGTTGACTCGGGTTAGCAAACCGAGTTGACTCGGGTTAGCAGACCGAGTTGACTCGGGTTAGCAGACCGAGTTGACTCGGGTTAGCAGACCGAGTTGACTCGGGTTAGGAAACCGAGTTGACTCGGGTTAGGAAACCGAGTTGACTCGGGCTAGGAAACCGAGTTGACTCGGGTTAGGAAACCGAGTTGACTCGGGTTAGGAAACCAAGTTGACTCGGGTTAGGAAACCGAGTTGACTCGGGTTAGTAGACCGAGTTGACTCGGGTTAGGAAACCGAGTTGACTCGGGTTAGCAAACCAAGTTGACTCGGGTTAGCAAACCGAGTTGACTCGGGTTAGTAGACCGAGTTGACTCGGGTTAGGAAACCTAGTTGACTCGGGTTAGGAAACCGAGTTGACTCGGGTTAGGAAACCGAGTTGACTCGAATTAGGAAACCGAGTTGACTCGAATTAGGAAACCGAGTTGACTTGGGTTAGGAAACCGAGTTGACTCGGGTTAGGAAACCGAGTTGACTCGGGTTAGGAAACCGAGTTGACTCGGGTTAGGAAACCGAGTTGACTCGGGTTAGGAAACCGAGTTGACTCGGGTTAGGAAACCGAGTTGACTCGGGTTAGGAAACCGAGTTGACTCGGGTTAGGAAACCGAGTTGACTCGGGTTAGGAAACCGAGTTGACTCGGGTTAGGAAACCGAGTTGACTCAGGTTAGGAAACCGAGTTGACTCGGGTTAGGAAACCGAGTTGACTCGGGTTAGGAAACCGAGTTGACTCGGGTTAGGAAACCGAGTTGATGTTAGGAACCGAGTTGACTCGGGTTGGCAGACCGAGTTAACACGGGTTAGCAGACCGAGTTGACTCGGGTTAGCAGACCGAGTTGACTCGGCGGTTAGGAGACCGAGTTGACTCGGGTTAGCAGACCGAGTTGACTCGGGTTAGCAGACCGAGTTGACTCGGGTTAGCAGACCGAGTTGACTCGGGGGTTAGCAGACCGAGTTGACTCGGGGGTTAGCAGACCGAGTTGACTCGGGTTAGCAGACCGAGTTTACTTGGGGTAGTAGACCGAGTTGACTCGGGGTAGTAGACCGAGTTGACTGGGATTAGCAGACCGAGTTGACTGGGGTTAGAAGACCGAGTTGACTCGGGTTAGCAGACCGAGTTGACTCGGGTTAGCAGACCGAGTTGACTCGGGTTAGCAGACCGAGTTGACTCGGGTTAGCAGACCGAGTTGACTCGGGTTAGCAGACCGAGTTGACTCGGGTTAGCAGACCGAGTAGACTCGGGTTAGCAGACCGAGTTGACTCGGGTTAGCAGACCGAGCTGACTCGGGTTAGTAGACCGAGCTGACTCGGGTTAGCAGACCGATTTGACTCGGGTTAGCAGACCGAGTTGACACGGGTTAGCAGACCGAGTTAACTCGGGTTAGGAAACCGAGTTGACTCGGGTTAGGAAACCGAGTTGACTCGGGTTAGGAAACCGAGTTGACTCGGGTTAGGAAACCGAGTTGACTCGGGTTAGGAAACCGAGTTGACTCGGGTTAGGAAACCGAGTTGACTCGGGTTAGGAAACCGAGTTGACTCGGGTTAGGAAACCGAGTTGACTCGGGTTAGGAAACCAAGTTGACTTGGGTTAGGAAACCGAGTTGACTCGGGTTAGCAAACCGAGTTGACTCGGGTTAGCAGACCGAGTTGAGTCGGGTTAGCAGACCGAGTTGACTCGGGTTAGCAAACCGATTTGACTCGGGTTAGCAGACCGAGTTGACTCGGGTTAGCAGACCGAGTTAACTCGGGTTAGGAAACCGAGTTGACTCGGGTTAGGAAACCGAGTTGACTCGGGCTAGGAAACCGAGTTGACTCGGGTTAGGAAACCGAGTTGACTCGGGTTAGGAAACCAAGTTGACTCGGGTTAGGAAACCGAGTTGACTCGGGTTAGGAAACCGAGTTGACTCGGGTTAGTAGACCGAGTTGACTCGGGTTAGGAAACCGAGTTGACTCGGGTTAGCAAACCGAGTTGACTCGGGTTAGCAAACCGAGTTGACTCGGGTTAGTAGACCGAGTTGACTCGGGTTAGGAAACCTAGTTGACTCGGGTTAGGAAACCTAGTTGACTCGGGTTAGGAAACCGAGTTGACTCGAATTAGGAAACCGAGTTGACTCGAATTAGGAAACCGAGTTGACTCGAATTAGGAAACCGAGTTGACTCGGGTTAGGAAACCGAGTTGACTCGGGTTAGGAAACCGAGTTGACTCGGGTTAGCAAACCGAGCTGACTCGGGTTAGCAAACCGAGCTGACTCGGGTTAGCAAACCGAGCTGACTCGGGTTAGCAAACCGAGCTGACTCGGGTTAGCAGACCGAGTTGACTCAGGTTAGCAGACCGAGTTAACTCGGGTTAGGAAACCGAGTTGACTCGGGTTAGGAAACCGAGTTGACTCGGGCTAGGAAACCGAGTTGACTCGGGTTAGGAAACCGAATTGACTCGGGTTAGGGAACCGAATTGACTCGGGTTAGCAAACCGAGTTGACTCGGGTTAGCAAACCGAGTTGTCTCGGGTTAGGAAACCGAGTTGACTCGGGTTAGGAAACCGAGTTGACTCGGATTAGCAAACCGAGTTGACTCGGGTTAGGAAATCGATTTGGATCGAGTAAGGAAACCGAGTTGACTTGGGTTAGGAAACCGAGTTGACTCGGGTTAGCAAACCGAGTTGACTCGGGTAAGCAAACCGAGTTGACTCGGGTTAGCAAACCGAGTTGACTCGGGTAAGCAAACCGAGTTGACTCGGGTTAGCAAACCGAGTTGACTCGGGTTAGCAAACCGAGTTGACTCGGGTTAGCAAACCGAGTTGACTCGGGTTAGCAAACAGAGTTGACTCGGGTTAGCAAACCGAGTTGACTCGGGTTAGCAAACCGAGTTGACTCGGGTTAGGAAACCGAGTTGACTCGGGTTAGGAAACCGAGTTGACTCGGGTTAGGAAACCGAGTTGACTCGGGTTAGGAAACCGAGTTGACTCGGGTTAGGAAACCGAGTTGACTCGGGTTAGGGAACCGAATTGACTCGGGTTAGGGAACCGAATTGACTCGGGTTAGCAAACCGAGTTGACTCGGTTTAGCAAACCGAGTTGACTCGGGTAAGCAAACCGAGTTGACTCGGGTTAGCAAACCGAGTTGACTCGGGTTAGCAAACCGAGTTGACTCGGGTTAGCAGACCGAGTTGACTCGGGTTAGCAAACCGAGTTGACTCGGGTTAGCAAACCGAGTTGACTCGGGTTAGGAAACCGAATTGACTCGGGTTAGGAAACCGAATTGACTCGGGTTAGGGAACCGAATTGACTCGGGTTAGGGAACCGAATTGACTCGGGTTATCAAACCGAGTTGACTCGGTTTAGCAAACCGAGTTGACTCGGGTTAGCAAACCGAGTTGTCTCGGGTTAGCAAACCGAGTTGACTCGGATTAGCAAACCGAGTTGACTCGGGTTAGGAAATCGATTTGGATCGAGTAAGGAAACCGAGTTGACTCGGGTTAGCAAACCGAGTTGACTCGGGTTAGCAAACCGAGTTGACTCGGGTTAGCAAACCGAGTTGACTCGGGTTAGGAAACCGAGTTGACTCGGGTTAGGAAACCGAGTTGACTCGGGTTAGGAAACCGAGTTGACTCGGGTTAGGAAACCGAGTTGACTCGGGTTAGGAAACCGAGTTGACTCGGGTTAGGAAACCGAGTTGACTCGGGTTAGGAAACCGAGTTGACTCGGGTTAGGAAACCGAGTTGATGTTAGGAACCGAGTTGACTCGGGTTGGCAGACCGAGTTGACTCGGGTTAGGAAACCGAGTTGACTCGGGTTAGCAGACCGAGTTGACTCGGGTTAGGAAACCGAGTTGACTCGGGTTAGGAAACCGAGTTGACTCGGGTTAGGAAACCGAGTTGACTCGGGTTAGGAAACCGAGTTGACTCGGGTTAGGAAACCGAGTTGACTCGGGTTAGGAAACCAAGTTGACTTGGGTTAGGAAACCGAGTTGACTCGGGTTAGCAAACCGAGTTGACTCGGGTTAGCAGACCGAGTTGACTCGGGTTAGCAGACCGAGTTGACTCGGGTTAGCAGACCGAGTTGACTCGGGTTAGCAGACCGAGTTAACTCGGGTTAGGAAACCGAGTTGACTCGGGTTGGGAAATCGATTTGGATCGAGTAAGGAAACCGAATTGACTCGGGTTAGGAAACCGAATTGACTCGGGTTAGGAAACCGAATTGACTCGGGTTAGGGAACCGAATTGACTCGGGTTAGGGAACCGAATTGACTCGGTTTAGCAAACCGAGTTGACTCGGGTAAGCAAACCGAGTTGACTCGGGTTAGGAAACCGAGTTGACTCGGGTTAGCAAACCGAGTTGACTCGGGTTAGCAAACAGAGTTGACTCGGGTTAGCAAACAGAGTTGACTCGGGTTAGCAAACAGAGTTGACTCGGGTTAGCAAACAGAGTTGACTCGGGTTAGCAAACAGAGTTGACTCGGGTTAGCAAACCGAGTTGACTCGGGTTAGCAAACCGAGTTGACTCGGGTTAGCAAACCGAGTTGACTCGGGTTAGCAAACCGAGTTGACTCGGGTTAGCAAACCGAGTTGACTCGGGTTAGCAAACCGAGTTGACTCGGGTTAGCAAACCGAGTTGAATCGGGTTAGGAAAACGAGTTGACTCGGGTTAGGAAACCGAGTTGACTCGGGTTAGGAAACCGAGTTGACTCGGGTTAGCAAACCGAGTTGACTCGGGTTAGCAAACCGAGTTGATACGGGTTAGCAAACCGAGTTGACTCGGGTTAGCAAACCGAGTTGACTCGGGTTAGGAAACCGAGTTGACTCGGGTTAGGAAACCGAGTTGACTCGGGTTAGGAAACCGAGTTGACTCGGGTTAGGAAACCGAGTTGACTCGGGTTAGGAAACCGAGTTGACTCGGGTTAGGAAACCGAGTTGACTCGGGTTAGGAAACCGAGTTGACTCGGGTTAGGAAACCGAGTTGACTCGGGTTAGCAAACCGAGTTGACTCGGGTTAGCAAACCGAGTTGACTCGGGTTAGCAGACCGAGTTGACTCGGGTTAGGAAACCGAGTTGACTCGGGTTAGGAAACCGAGTTGACTCGGGTTAGGAAACCGAGTTGACTCGGGTTAGGAAACCGAGTTGACTCGGGTTAGGAAACCGAGTTGACTCGGGTTAGGAAACCGAGTTGACTCGGGTTAGGAAACCGAGTTGACTCGGGTTAGGAAACCGAGTTGACTTGGGTTAGGAAACCGAGTTGACTCGGGTTAGGAAACCGAGTTGACTCGGGTTAGGAAACCGAGTTGACTCGGGTTAGGATACCGAGTTGACTCGGGTTAGGAAGCCGAGTTGACTCGGGTTAGGAAGCCGAGTTGACTCGGGTTAGGAAGCCGAGTTGACTCGGGTTAGGAAGCCGAGTTGACTCGGGTTAGGAAACCGAGTTGATTTGGGTTAGGAAACCGAGTTGACTCGGGTTAGGAAACCGAGTTGACTCGGGTTAGGAAACCGAGTTGACTCGGGTTAGGAAACCGAGTTGACTCGGGTTAGGAAACCGAGTTGACTCGGGTTAGGAAACCGAGTTGACTCGGGTTAGGAAACCGAGTTGACTCGGGTTAGGAAACCGAGTTGACTCGGGTTAGGAAACCGAGTTGACTCGGGTTAGGAAACCGAGTTGACTCGGGTTAGGAAACCGAGTTGACTCGGGTTAGGAAACCAAGTTGACTTGGGTTAGGAAACCGAGTTGACTCGGGTTAGCAAACCGAGTTGACTCGGGTTAGCAGACCGAGTTGACTCGGGTTAGCAGACCGAGTTGACTCGGGTTAGCAGACCGAGTTGACTCGGGTTAGCAGACCGAGTTAACTCGGGTTAGGAAACCGAGTTGACTCGGGTTAGGAAACCGAGTTGACTCGGGCTAGGAAACCGAGTTGACTCGGGTTAGGAAACCGAGTTGACTCGGGTTAGGAAACCGAGTTGACTCGGGTTAGGAAACCAAGTTGACTCGGGTTAGGAAACCGAGTTGACTCGGGTTAGTAGACCGAGTTGACTCGGGTTAGGAAACCGAGTTGACTCGGGTTAGCAAACCAAGTTGACTCGGGTTAGCAAACCGAGTTGACTCGGGTTAGTAGACCGAGTTGACTCGGGTTAGGAAACCTAGTTGACTCGGGTTAGGAAACCTAGTTGACTCGGGTTAGGAAACCGAGTTGACTCGAATTAGGAAACCGAGTTGACTCGAATTAGGAAACCGAGTTGACTTGGGTTAGGAAACCGAGTTGACTCGGGTTAGGAAACCGAGTTGACTCGGGTTAGGAAACCGAGTTGACTCGGGTTAGGAAACCGAGTTGACTCGGGTTAGGAAACCGAGTTGACTCGGGTTAGGAAACCGAGTTGACTCGGGTTAGGAAACCGAGTTGACTCGGGTTAGGAAACCGAGTTGACTCGGGTTAGGAAACCGAGTTGACTCGGGTTAGGAAACCGAGTTGACTCAGGTTAGGAAACCGAGTTGACTCGGGTTAGGAAACCGAGTTGACTCGGGTTAGGAAACCGAGTTGACTCGGGTTAGGAAACCGAGTTGATGTTAGGAACCGAGTTGACTCGGGTTGGCAGACCGAGTTAACACGGGTTAGCAGACCGAGTTGACTCGGGTTAGCAGACCGAGTTGACTCGGCGGTTAGCAGACCGAGTTGACTCGGGTTAGCAGACCGAGTTGACTCGGGTTAGCAGACCGAGTTGACTCGGGTTAGCAGACCGAGTTGACTCGGGGGTTAGCAGACCGAGTTGACTCGGGGGTTAGCAGACCGAGTTGACTCGGGTTAGCAGACCGAGTTTACTTGGGGTAGTAGACCGAGTTGACTCGGGGTAGTAGACCGAGTTGACTGGGATTAGCAGACCGAGTTGACTGGGGTTAGAAGACCGAGTTGACTCGGGTTAGCAGACCGAGTTGACTCGGGTTAGCAGACCGAGTTGACTCGGGTTAGCAGACCGAGTTGACTCGGGTTAGCAGACCGAGTTGACTCGGGTTAGCAGACCGAGTTGACTCGGGTTAGCAGACCGAGTTGACTCGGGTTAGCAGACCGAGTAGACTCGGGTTAGCAGACCGAGTTGACTCGGGTTAGCAGACCGAGCTGACTCGGGTTAGTAGACCGAGCTGACTCGGGTTAGCAGACCGATTTGACTCGGGTTAGCAGACCGAGTTGACACGGGTTAGCAGACCGAGTTAACTCGGGTTAGGAAACCGAGTTGACTCGGGTTAGGAAACCGAGTTGACTCGGGTTAGGAAACCGAGTTGACTCGGGTTAGGAAACCGAGTTGACTCGGGTTAGGAAACCGAGTTGACTCGGGTTAGGAAACCGAGTTGACTCGGGTTAGGAAACCGAGTTGACTCGGGTTAGGAAACCGAGTTGACTCGGGTTAGGAAACCGAGTTGACTCGGGTTAGGAAACCGAGTTGACTCGGGTTAGGAAACCGAGTTGACTCGGGTTAGGAAACCGAGTTGACTCGGGTTAGGAAACCGAGTTGACTCGGGTTAGGAAACCAAGTTGACTTGGGTTAGGAAACCGAGTTGACTCGGGTTAGCAAACCGAGTTGACTCGGGTTAGCAGACCGAGTTGAGTCGGGTTAGCAGACCGAGTTGACTCGGGTTAGCAAACCGATTTGACTCGGGTTAGCAGACCGAGTTGACTCGGGTTAGCAGACCGAGTTAACTCGGGTTAGGAAACCGAGTTGACTCGGGTTAGGAAACCGAGTTGACTCGGGCTAGGAAACCGAGTTGACTCGGGTTAGGAAACCGAGTTGACTCGGGTTAGGAAACCAAGTTGACTCGGGTTAGGAAACCGAGTTGACTCGGGTTAGGAAACCGAGTTGACTCGGGTTAGTAGACCGAGTTGACTCGGGTTAGGAAACCGAGTTGACTCGGGTTAGCAAACCGAGTTGACTCGGGTTAGTAGACCGAGTTGACTCGGGTTAGGAAACCTAGTTGACTCGGGTTAGGAAACCTAGTTGACTCGGGTTAGGAAACCGAGTTGACTCGAATTAGGAAACCGAGTTGACTCGAATTAGGAAACCGAGTTGACTCGAATTAGGAAACCGAGTTGACTCGGGTTAGGAAACCGAGTTGACTCGGGTTAGGAAACCGAGTTGACTCGGGTTAGCAAACCGAGCTGACTCGGGTTAGCAAACCGAGCTGACTCGGGTTAGCAAACCGAGCTGACTCGGGTTAGCAAACCGAGCTGACTCGGGTTAGCAGACCGAGTTGACTCAGGTTAGCAGACCGAGTTAACTCGGGTTAGGAAACCGAGTTGACTCGGGTTAGGAAACCGAGTTGACTCGGGCTAGGAAACCGAGTTGACTCGGGTTAGGAAACCGAATTGACTCGGGTTAGGGAACCGAATTGACTCGGGTTAGCAAACCGAGTTGACTCGGGTTAGCAAACCGAGTTGTCTCGGGTTAGGAAACCGAGTTGACTCGGGTTGGGAAACCGAGTTGACTCGGATTAGCAAACCGAGTTGACTCGGGTTAGGAAATCGATTTGGATCGAGTAAGGAAACCGAGTTGACTTGGGTTAGGAAACCGAGTTGACTCGGGTTAGGAAACCGAGTTGACTCGGGTTAGGAAACCGAGTTGACTCGGGTTAGCAAACCGAGCTGACTCGGGTTAGCAAACCGAGCTGACTCGGGTTAGCAAACCGAGCTGACTCGGGTTAGGAAACCGAGTTGACTCGGGTTAGGAAACCGAATTGACTCGGGTTAGGAAACCGAATTGACTCGGGTTAGGGAACCGAATTGACTCGGGTTAGGAAACCGAGTTGACTCGGGTTAGGAAACCGAGTTGACTCGGGTTAGCAAACCGAGCTGACTCGGGTTAGGAAACCGAGTTGACTCGGGTTAGCAAACCGAGCTGACTCGGGTTAGCAAACCGAGCTGACTCGGGTTAGCAAACCGAGCTGACTCGGGTTAGGAAACCGAGTTGACTCGGGTTAGGAAACCGAATTGACTCGGGTTAGGGAACCGAATTGACTCGGGTTAGGGAACCGAATTGACTCGGGTTAGCAAACCGAGTTGACTCGGTTTAGCAAACCGAGTTGACTCGGGTTAGCAAACCGAGTTGTCTCGGGTTAGCAAACCGAGTTGACTCGGATTAGCAAACCGAGTTGACTCGGGTTAGGAAATCGATTTGGATCGAGTAAGGAAACCGAGTTGACTTGCGTTAGGAAACCGAGTTGACTCGGGTTAGGAAACCGAGTTAACTCGGGTTAGGAAACCGAGTTGACTCGGGTTAGCAAACCGAGCTGACTCGGGTTAGCAAACCGAGCTGACTCGGGTTAGCAAACCGAGCTGACTCGGGTTAGCAAACCGAGCTGACTCGGGTTAGCAAACCGAGCTGACTCGGGTTAGCAAACCGAGCTGACTCGGGTTAGGAAACCGAGTTGACTCGGGTTAGGAAACCAAATTGACTCGGGTTAGGAAACCGAATTGACTCGGGTTAGGGAACCGAATTGACTCGGGTTAGGGAAACGAATTGACTCGGGTTATCAAACCGAGTTGACTCGGTTTAGCAAACCGAGTTGACTCGGGTTAGCAAACCGAGTTGTCTCGGGTTAGCAAACCGAGTTGACTCGGATTAGCAAACCGAGTTGACTCGGGTTAGGAAATCGATTTGGATCGAGTAAGGAAACCGAGTTGACTTGGGTTAGGAAACCGAGTTGACTCGGGTTAGGAAACCGAGTTGACTCGGGTTAGGAAACCGAGTTGACTCGGGTTAGAAAACCGAGTTGACTCGGGTTAGGAAACCGAGTTGACTCGGGTTAGCAAACCGAGCTGACTCGGGTTAGCAAACCGAGCTGACTCGGGTTAGCAAACCGAGCTGACTCGGGTTAGCAAACCGAGCTGACTCGGGTTAGGAAACCGAGTTGACTCGGGTTAGGAAACCGAATTGACTCGGGTTAGGGAACCGAATTGACTCGGGTTAGGGAACCGAATTGACTCGGGTTAGCAAACCGAGTTGACTCGGTTTAGCAAACCGAGTTGACTCGGGTAAGCAAACCGAGTTGACTCGGGTTAGCAAACCGAGTTGACTCGGGTTAGCAAACCGAGTTGACTCGGGTAAGCAAACCGAGTTGACTCGGGTTAGCAAACCGAGTTGACTCGGGTTAGCAAACCGAGTTGACTCGGGTTAGCAAACCGAGTTGACTCGGGTTAGCAAACAGAGTTGACTCGGGTTAGCAAACCGAGTTGACTCGGGTTAGCAAACCGAGTTGACTCGGGTTAGGAAACCGAGTTGACTCGGGTTAGGAAACCGAGTTGACTCGGGTTAGGAAACCGAGTTGACTCGGGTTAGGAAACCGAGTTGACTCGGGTTAGGAAACCGAGTTGACTCGGGTTAGGAAACCGAGTTGACTCGGGTTAGGAAACCGAGTTGACTCGGGTTAGGAAACCGAGTTGATGTTAGGAACCGAGTTGACTCGGGTTGGCAGACCGAGTTAACACGGGTTAGCAGACCGAGTTGACTCGGGTTAGCAGACCGAGTTGACTCGGCGGTTAGCAGACCGAGTTGACTCGGGTTAGCAGACCGAGTTGACTCGGGTTAGCAGACCGAGTTGACTCGGGGGTTAGCAGACCGAGTTGACTCGGGGGTTAGCAGACCGAGTTGACTCGGGTTAGCAGACCGAGTTTACTTGGGGTAGTAGACCGAGTTGACTCGGGTAGTAGACCGAGTTGACTGGGATTAGCAGACCGAGTTGACTCGGGTTAGCAGACCGAGTTGACTCGGGTTAGCAGAATGAGTTGACTCGGGTTAGCAGACCGAGTTGACTCGGGTTAGCAGACCGAGTTGACTCGGGTTAGCAGACCGAGTTGACTCGGGTTAGCAGACCGAGTTGACTCGGGTTAGCAGACCGAGTAGACTCGGGTTAGCAGACCGAGTTGACTCGGGTTAGCAGACCGAGTTGACTCGGGTTAGTAGACCGAGCTGACTCGGGTTAGCAGACCGAGTTGACTCGGGTTAGCAGACCGAGTTGACACGGGTTAGCAGACCGAGTTGACTCAGGTTAGCAGACCGAGTTAACTCGGGTTAGGAAACCGAGTTGACTCGGGTTAGGAAACCGAGTTGACTCGGGTTAGGAAACCGAGTTGACTCGGGTTAGGAAACCGAGTTGACTCGGGTTAGGAAACCGAGTTGACTCGGGTTAGTAGACCGAGTTGACTCGGGTTAGCAGACCGAGTTGACTCGGGTTAGGAAACCGAGTTGACACGGGTTAGCAAACCGAGTTGACTCGGGTTAGCAACCGAGTTGACTCGGGTTAGCAGACCGAGTTGACTCGGGTTAGCAGACCGAGTTGACTCGGGTTAGCAGACCGAGCTGACTCGGGTTAGCAAACCGAGCTGACTCGGGTTAGGAAACCGAGTTGACTCGGGTTAGGAAACCGAATTGACTCGGGTTAGGAAACCGAATTGACTCGGGTTAGGAAACCGAATTGACTCGGGTTAGGGAACCGAATTGACTCGGGTTAGCAAACCGAGTTGACTCAGTTTAGCAAACCGAGTTGTCTCGGGTTAGCAAACCGAGTTGACTCGGATTAGCAAACCGAGTTGACTCGGGTTGGGAAATCGATTTGGATCGAGTAAGGAAACCGAGTTGACTTGGGTTAGGAAACCGAGTTGACTCGGGTTAGGAAACCGAGTTGACTCGGGTTAGGAAACCGAGTTGACTCGGGTTAGCAAACCGAGCTGACTCGGGTTAGCAAACCGAGCTGACTCGGGTTAGCAAACCGAGCTGACTCGGGTTAGGAAACCGAGTTGACTCGGGTTAGGAAACCGAATTGACTCGGGTTAGGAAACCGAATTGACTCGGGTTAGGAAACCGAATTGACTCGGGTTAGGAAACCGAATTGACTCGGGTTAGGGAACCGAATTGACTCGGGTTAGCAAACCGAGTTGACTCGGTTTAGCAAACCGAGTTGACTCGGGTTAGCAAACCGAGTTGACTCGGTTTAGCAAACCGAGTTGACTCGGGTAAGCAAACCGAGTTGACTCGGGTTAGCAAACCGAGTTGACTCGGGTTAGCAAACCGAGTTGACTCGGGTTAGCAAACCGAGTTGACTCGGGTTAGCAAACCGAGTTGACTCGGGTTAGCAAACAGAGTTGACTCGGGTTAGCAAACAGAGTTGACTCGGGTTAGCAAACCGAGTTGACTCGGGTTAGCAAACCGAGTTGACTCGGGTTAGCAAACCGAGTTGAATCGGGTTAGCAAACCGAGTTGAATCGGGTTAGGAAAACGAGTTGACTCGGGTTAGGAAACCGAGTTGACTCGGGTTAGGAAACCGAGTTGACTCGGGTTAGCAAACCGAGTTGATACGGGTTAGCAAACCGAGTTGATACGGGTTAGCAAACCGAGTTGACTCGGGTTAGCAAACCGAGTTGACTCGGGTTAGGAAACCGAGTTGACTCGGGTTAGGAAACCGAGTTGACTCGGGTTAGGAAACCGAGTTGACTCGGGTTAGGAAACCGAGTTGACTCGGGTTAGGAAACCGAGTTGACTCGGGTTAGGAAACCGAGTTGAATCGGGTTAGGAAACCAAGTTGACTTGGGTTAGGAAACCGAGTTGACTCGGGTTAGGAAACCGAGTTGACTCGGGTTAGGAAACCGAGTTGACTCGGGTTAGGAAACCGAGTTGACTCGGGTTAGGAAACCGAGTTGACTCGGGTTAGGAAACCGAGTTGACTCGGGTTAGGAAACCGAGTTGACTCGGGTTAGGAAACCGAGTTGACTCGGGTTAGGAAACCGAGTTGACTCGGGTTAGGAAACCGAGTTGACTCGGGTTAGGAAACCGAGTTGACTCGGGTTAGCAAACCGAGTTGACTCGGGTTAGGAAACCGAGTTGACTCGGGTTAGCAGACCGAGTTGACTCGGGTTAGGAAACCGAGTTGACTCGGGTTAGGAAACCGAGTTGACTCGGGTTAGGAAACCGAGTTGACTCGGGTTAGGAAACCGAGTTGACTCGGGTTAGGAAACCGAGTTGACTTGGGTTAGGAAACCGAGTTGACTCGGGTTAGGAAACCGAGTTGACTCGGGTTAGGAAACCGAGTTGACTCGGGTTAGGATACCGAGTTGACTCGGGTTAGGAAGCCGAGTTGACTCGGGTTAGGAAGCCGAGTTGACTCGGGTTAGGAAACCGAGTTGATTTGGGTTAGGAAACCGAGTTGACTCGGGTTAGGAAACCGAGTTGACTCGGGTTAGGAAACCGAGTTGACTCGGGTTAGGAAACCGAGTTGACTCGGGTTAGGAAACCGAGTTGACTCGGGTTAGGAAACCGAGTTGACTCGGGTTAGGAAACCGAGTTGACTCGGGTTAGGAAACCAAGTTGACTTGGGTTAGGAAACCGAGTTGACTCGGGTTAGCAAACCGAGTTGACTCGGGTTAGCAGACCGAGTTGACTCGGGTTAGCAGACCGAGTTGACTCGGGTTAGCAGACCGAGTTGACTCGGGTTAGCAGACCGAGTTAACTCGGGTTAGGAAACCGAGTTGACTCGGGTTAGGAAACCGAGTTGACTCGGGCTAGGAAACCGAGTTGACTCGGGTTAGGAAACCGAGTTGACTCGGGTTAGGAAACCAAGTTGACTCGGGTTAGGAAACCGAGTTGACTCGGGTTAGTAGACCGAGTTGACTCGGGTTAGGAAACCGAGTTGACTCGGGTTAGCAAACCAAGTTGACTCGGGTTAGCAAACCGAGTTGACTCGGGTTAGTAGACCGAGTTGACTCGGGTTAGGAAACCTAGTTGACTCGGGTTAGGAATCCTAGTTGACTCGGGTTAGGAAACCGAGTTGACTCGAATTAGGAAACCGAGTTGACTCGAATTAGGAAACCGAGTTGACTCGAATTAGGAAACCGAGTTGACTTGGGTTAGGAAACCGAGTTGACTCGGGTTAGGAAACCGAGTTGACTCGGGTTAGGAAACCGAGTTGACTCGGGTTAGGAAACCGAGTTGACTCGGGTTAGGAAACCGAGTTGACTCGGGTTAGGAAACCGAGTTGACTCAGGTTAGGAAACCGAGTTGACTCGGGTTAGGAAACCGAGTTGACTCGGGTTAGGAAACCGAGTTGACTCGGGTTAGGAAACCGAGTTGATGTTAGGAACCGAGTTGACTCGGGTTGGCAGACCGAGTTAACACGGGTTAGCAGACCGAGTTGACTCGGGTAAGCAGACCGAGTTGACTCGGCGGTTAGCAGACCGAGTTGACTCGGGTTAGCAGACCGAGTTGACTCGGGTTAGCAGACCGAGTTGACTCGGGTTAGCAGACCGAGTTGACTCGGGTTAGCAGACCGAGTTGACTCGGGGGTTAGCAGACCGAGTTGACTCGGGGGTAAGCAGACCGAGTTGACTCGGGTTAGCAGACCGAGTTTACTTGGGGTAGTAGACCGAGTTGACTCGGGGTAGTAGACCGAGTTGACTGGGATTAGCAGACCGAGTTGACTGGGGTTAGAAGACCGAGTTGACTCGGGTTAGCAGACCGAGTTGACTCGGGTTAGCAGACCGAGTTGACTCGGGTTAGCAGACCGAGTTGACTCGGGTTAGCAGACCGAGTTGACTCGGGTTAGCAGACCGAGTTGACTCGGGTTAGCAGACCGAGTTGACTCGGGTTAGCAGACCGAGTAGACTCGGGTTAGCAGACCGAGTTGACTCGGGTTAGCAGACCGAGTTGACTCGGGTTAGCAGACCGAGTTGACTCGGGTTAGCAGACCGAGTTGACTCGGGTTAGCAGACCGAGTTGACTCGGGTTAGAAGACCGAGTTGACTCGGGTTAGCAGACCGAGTTGACTCGGGTTAGCAGACCGAGTTGACTTGGGTTAGGAAACCGAGTTGACTCGGGTTAGGAAACCGAGTTGACTCGGGTTAGGAAACCGAGTTGACTCGGGTTAGGATACCGAGTTGACTCGGGTTAGGAAGCCGAGTTGACTCGGGTTAGGAAGCCGAGTTGACTCGGGTTAGGAAGCCGAGTTGACTCGGGTTAGGAAGCCGAGTTGACTCGGGTTAGGAAACCGAGTTGATTTGGGTTAGGAAACCGAGTTGACTCGGGTTAGGAAACCGAGTTGACTCGGGTTAGGAAACCGAGTTGACTCGGGTTAGGAAACCGAGTTGACTCGGGTTAGGAAACCGAGTTGACTCGGGTTAGGAAACCGAGTTGACTCGGGTTAGGAAACCGAGTTGACTCGGGTTAGGAAACCGAGTTGACTCGGGTTAGGAAACCGAGTTGACTCGGGTTAGGAAACCGAGTTGACTCGGGTTAGGAAACCGAGTTGACTCGGGTTAGGAAACCAAGTTGACTTGGGTTAGGAAACCGAGTTGACTCGGGTTAGCAAACCGAGTTGACTCGGGTTAGCAGACCGAGTTGACTCGGGTTAGCAGACCGAGTTGACTCGGGTTAGCAGACCGAGTTGACTCGGGTTAGCAGACCGAGTTAACTCGGGTTAGGAAACCGAGTTGACTCGGGTTAGGAAACCGAGTTGACTCGGGCTAGGAAACCGAGTTGACTCGGGTTAGGAAACCGAGTTGACTCGGGTTAGGAAACCGAGTTGACTCGGGTTAGGAAACCAAGTTGACTCGGGTTAGGAAACCGAGTTGACTCGGGTTAGTAGACCGAGTTGACTCGGGTTAGGAAACCGAGTTGACTCGGGTTAGCAAACCAAGTTGACTCGGGTTAGCAAACCGAGTTGACTCGGGTTAGTAGACCGAGTTGACTCGGGTTAGGAAACCTAGTTGACTCGGGTTAGGAAACCTAGTTGACTCGGGTTAGGAAACCGAGTTGACTCGAATTAGGAAACCGAGTTGACTCGAATTAGGAAACCGAGTTGACTTGGGTTAGGAAACCGAGTTGACTCGGGTTAGGAAACCGAGTTGACTCGGGTTAGGAAACCGAGTTGACTCGGGTTAGGAAACCGAGTTGACTCGGGTTAGGAAACCGAGTTGACTCGGGTTAGGAAACCGAGTTGACTCGGGTTAGGAAACCGAGTTGACTCGGGTTAGGAAACCGAGTTGACTCGGGTTAGGAAACCGAGTTGACTCGGGTTAGGAAACCGAGTTGACTCAGGTTAGGAAACCGAGTTGACTCGGGTTAGGAAACCGAGTTGACTCGGGTTAGGAAACCGAGTTGACTCGGGTTAGGAAACCGAGTTGATGTTAGGAACCGAGTTGACTCGGGTTGGCAGACCGAGTTAACACGGGTTAGCAGACCGAGTTGACTCGGGTTAGCAGACCGAGTTGACTCGGCGGTTAGCAGACCGAGTTGACTCGGGTTAGCAGACCGAGTTGACTCGGGTTAGCAGACCGAGTTGACTCGGGTTAGCAGACCGAGTTGACTCGGGGGTTAGCAGACCGAGTTGACTCGGGGGTTAGCAGACCGAGTTGACTCGGGTTAGCAGACCGAGTTTACTTGGGGTAGTAGACCGAGTTGACTCGGGGTAGTAGACCGAGTTGACTGGGATTAGCAGACCGAGTTGACTGGGGTTAGAAGACCGAGTTGACTCGGGTTAGCAGACCGAGTTGACTCGGGTTAGCAGACCGAGTTGACTCGGGTTAGCAGACCGAGTTGACTCGGGTTAGCAGACCGAGTTGACTCGGGTTAGCAGACCGAGTTGACTCGGGTTAGCAGACCGAGTTGACTCGGGTTAGCAGACCGAGTAGACTCGGGTTAGCAGACCGAGTTGACTCGGGTTAGCAGACCGAGCTGACTCGGGTTAGTAGACCGAGCTGACTCGGGTTAGCAGACCGATTTGACTCGGGTTAGCAGACCGAGTTGACACGGGTTAGCAGACCGAGTTAACTCGGGTTAGGAAACCGAGTTGACTCGGGTTAGGAAACCGAGTTGACTCGGGTTAGGAAACCGAGTTGACTCGGGTTAGGAAACCGAGTTGACTCGGGTTAGGAAACCGAGTTGACTCGGGTTAGGAAACCGAGTTGACTCGGGTTAGGAAACCGAGTTGACTCGGGTTAGGAAACCGAGTTGACTCGGGTTAGGAAACCGAGTTGACTCGGGTTAGGAAACCGAGTTGACTCGGGTTAGGAAACCGAGTTGACTCGGGTTAGGAAACCGAGTTGACTCGGGTTAGGAAACCGAGTTGACTCGGGTTAGGAAACCAAGTTGACTTGGGTTAGGAAACCGAGTTGACTCGGGTTAGCAAACCGAGTTGACTCGGGTTAGCAGACCGAGTTGAGTCGGGTTAGCAGACCGAGTTGACTCGGGTTAGCAAACCGATTTGACTCGGGTTAGCAGACCGAGTTGACTCGGGTTAGCAGACCGAGTTAACTCGGGTTAGGAAACCGAGTTGACTCGGGTTAGGAAACCGAGTTGACTCGGGCTAGGAAACCGAGTTGACTCGGGTTAGGAAACCGAGTTGACTCGGGTTAGGAAACCAAGTTGACTCGGGTTAGGAAACCGAGTTGACTCGGGTTAGGAAACCGAGTTGACTCGGGTTAGTAGACCGAGTTGACTCGGGTTAGGAAACCGAGTTGACTCGGGTTAGCAAACCGAGTTGACTCGGGTTAGTAGACCGAGTTGACTCGGGTTAGGAAACCTAGTTGACTCGGGTTAGGAAACCTAGTTGACTCGGGTTAGGAAACCGAGTTGACTCGAATTAGGAAACCGAGTTGACTCGAATTAGGAAACCGAGTTGACTCGAATTAGGAAACCGAGTTGACTCGGGTTAGGAAACCGAGTTGACTCGGGTTAGGAAACCGAGTTGACTCGGGTTAGCAAACCGAGCTGACTCGGGTTAGCAAACCGAGCTGACTCGGGTTAGCAAACCGAGCTGACTCGGGTTAGCAAACCGAGCTGACTCGGGTTAGCAGACCGAGTTGACTCAGGTTAGCAGACCGAGTTAACTCGGGTTAGGAAACCGAGTTGACTCGGGTTAGGAAACCGAGTTGACTCGGGCTAGGAAACCGAGTTGACTCGGGTTAGGAAACCGAATTGACTCGGGTTAGGGAACCGAATTGACTCGGGTTAGCAAACCGAGTTGACTCGGGTTAGCAAACCGAGTTGTCTCGGGTTAGGAAACCGAGTTGACTCGGGTTGGGAAACCGAGTTGACTCGGATTAGCAAACCGAGTTGACTCGGGTTAGGAAATCGATTTGGATCGAGTAAGGAAACCGAGTTGACTTGGGTTAGGAAACCGAGTTGACTCGGGTTAGGAAACCGAGTTGACTCGGGTTAGGAAACCGAGTTGACTCGGGTTAGCAAACCGAGCTGACTCGGGTTAGCAAACCGAGCTGACTCGGGTTAGCAAACCGAGCTGACTCGGGTTAGGAAACCGAGTTGACTCGGGTTAGGAAACCGAATTGACTCGGGTTAGGAAACCGAATTGACTCGGGTTAGGGAACCGAATTGACTCGGGTTAGGAAACCGAGTTGACTCGGGTTAGGAAACCGAGTTGACTCGGGTTAGCAAACCGAGCTGACTCGGGTTAGGAAACCGAGTTGACTCGGGTTAGCAAACCGAGCTGACTCGGGTTAGCAAACCGAGCTGACTCGGGTTAGCAAACCGAGCTGACTCGGGTTAGGAAACCGAGTTGACTCGGGTTAGGAAACCGAATTGACTCGGGTTAGGGAACCGAATTGACTCGGGTTAGGGAACCGAATTGACTCGGGTTAGCAAACCGAGTTGACTCGGTTTAGCAAACCGAGTTGACTCGGGTTAGCAAACCGAGTTGTCTCGGGTTAGCAAACCGAGTTGACTCGGATTAGCAAACCGAGTTGACTCGGGTTAGGAAATCGATTTGGATCGAGTAAGGAAACCGAGTTGACTTGCGTTAGGAAACCGAGTTGACTCGGGTTAGGAAACCGAGTTAACTCGGGTTAGGAAACCGAGTTGACTCGGGTTAGCAAACCGAGCTGACTCGGGTTAGCAAACCGAGCTGACTCGGGTTAGCAAACCGAGCTGACTCGGGTTAGCAAACCGAGCTGACTCGGGTTAGCAAACCGAGCTGACTCGGGTTAGCAAACCGAGCTGACTCGGGTTAGGAAACCGAGTTGACTCGGGTTAGGAAACCAAATTGACTCGGGTTAGGAAACCGAATTGACTCGGGTTAGGGAACCGAATTGACTCGGGTTAGGGAAACGAATTGACTCGGGTTATCAAACCGAGTTGACTCGGTTTAGCAAACCGAGTTGACTCGGGTTAGCAAACCGAGTTGTCTCGGGTTAGCAAACCGAGTTGACTCGGATTAGCAAACCGAGTTGACTCGGGTTAGGAAATCGATTTGGATCGAGTAAGGAAACCGAGTTGACTTGGGTTAGGAAACCGAGTTGACTCGGGTTAGGAAACCGAGTTGACTCGGGTTAGGAAACCGAGTTGACTCGGGTTAGAAAACCGAGTTGACTCGGGTTAGGAAACCGAGTTGACTCGGGTTAGCAAACCGAGCTGACTCGGGTTAGCAAACCGAGCTGACTCGGGTTAGCAAACCGAGCTGACTCGGGTTAGCAAACCGAGCTGACTCGGGTTAGGAAACCGAGTTGACTCGGGTTAGGAAACCGAATTGACTCGGGTTAGGGAACCGAATTGACTCGGGTTAGGGAACCGAATTGACTCGGGTTAGCAAACCGAGTTGACTCGGTTTAGCAAACCGAGTTGACTCGGGTAAGCAAACCGAGTTGACTCGGGTTAGCAAACCGAGTTGACTCGGGTTAGCAAACCGAGTTGACTCGGGTAAGCAAACCGAGTTGACTCGGGTTAGCAAACCGAGTTGACTCGGGTTAGCAAACCGAGTTGACTCGGGTTAGCAAACCGAGTTGACTCGGGTTAGCAAACAGAGTTGACTCGGGTTAGCAAACCGAGTTGACTCGGGTTAGCAAACCGAGTTGACTCGGGTTAGGAAACCGAGTTGACTCGGGTTAGGAAACCGAGTTGACTCGGGTTAGGAAACCGAGTTGACTCGGGTTAGGAAACCGAGTTGACTCGGGTTAGGAAACCGAGTTGACTCGGGTTAGGAAACCGAGTTGACTCGGGTTAGGAAACCGAGTTGACTCGGGTTAGGAAACCGAGTTGATGTTAGGAACCGAGTTGACTCGGGTTGGCAGACCGAGTTAACACGGGTTAGCAGACCGAGTTGACTCGGGTTAGCAGACCGAGTTGACTCGGCGGTTAGCAGACCGAGTTGACTCGGGTTAGCAGACCGAGTTGACTCGGGTTAGCAGACCGAGTTGACTCGGGGGTTAGCAGACCGAGTTGACTCGGGGGTTAGCAGACCGAGTTGACTCGGGTTAGCAGACCGAGTTTACTTGGGGTAGTAGACCGAGTTGACTCGGGTAGTAGACCGAGTTGACTGGGATTAGCAGACCGAGTTGACTCGGGTTAGCAGACCGAGTTGACTCGGGTTAGCAGAATGAGTTGACTCGGGTTAGCAGACCGAGTTGACTCGGGTTAGCAGACCGAGTTGACTCGGGTTAGCAGACCGAGTTGACTCGGGTTAGCAGACCGAGTTGACTCGGGTTAGCAGACCGAGTAGACTCGGGTTAGCAGACCGAGTTGACTCGGGTTAGCAGACCGAGTTGACTCGGGTTAGTAGACCGAGCTGACTCGGGTTAGCAGACCGAGTTGACTCGGGTTAGCAGACCGAGTTGACACGGGTTAGCAGACCGAGTTGACTCAGGTTAGCAGACCGAGTTAACTCGGGTTAGGAAACCGAGTTGACTCGGGTTAGGAAACCGAGTTGACTCGGGTTAGGAAACCGAGTTGACTCGGGTTAGGAAACCGAGTTGACTCGGGTTAGGAAACCGAGTTGACTCGGGTTAGTAGACCGAGTTGACTCGGGTTAGCAGACCGAGTTGACTCGGGTTAGGAAACCGAGTTGACACGGGTTAGCAAACCGAGTTGACTCGGGTTAGCAACCGAGTTGACTCGGGTTAGCAGACCGAGTTGACTCGGGTTAGCAGACCGAGTTGACTCGGGTTAGCAGACCGAGCTGACTCGGGTTAGCAAACCGAGCTGACTCGGGTTAGGAAACCGAGTTGACTCGGGTTAGGAAACCGAATTGACTCGGGTTAGGAAACCGAATTGACTCGGGTTAGGAAACCGAATTGACTCGGGTTAGGGAACCGAATTGACTCGGGTTAGCAAACCGAGTTGACTCAGTTTAGCAAACCGAGTTGTCTCGGGTTAGCAAACCGAGTTGACTCGGATTAGCAAACCGAGTTGACTCGGGTTGGGAAATCGATTTGGATCGAGTAAGGAAACCGAGTTGACTTGGGTTAGGAAACCGAGTTGACTCGGGTTAGGAAACCGAGTTGACTCGGGTTAGGAAACCGAGTTGACTCGGGTTAGCAAACCGAGCTGACTCGGGTTAGCAAACCGAGCTGACTCGGGTTAGCAAACCGAGCTGACTCGGGTTAGGAAACCGAGTTGACTCGGGTTAGGAAACCGAATTGACTCGGGTTAGGAAACCGAATTGACTCGGGTTAGGAAACCGAATTGACTCGGGTTAGGAAACCGAATTGACTCGGGTTAGGGAACCGAATTGACTCGGGTTAGCAAACCGAGTTGACTCGGTTTAGCAAACCGAGTTGACTCGGGTTAGCAAACCGAGTTGACTCGGTTTAGCAAACCGAGTTGACTCGGGTAAGCAAACCGAGTTGACTCGGGTTAGCAAACCGAGTTGACTCGGGTTAGCAAACCGAGTTGACTCGGGTTAGCAAACCGAGTTGACTCGGGTTAGCAAACCGAGTTGACTCGGGTTAGCAAACAGAGTTGACTCGGGTTAGCAAACAGAGTTGACTCGGGTTAGCAAACCGAGTTGACTCGGGTTAGCAAACCGAGTTGACTCGGGTTAGCAAACCGAGTTGAATCGGGTTAGCAAACCGAGTTGAATCGGGTTAGGAAAACGAGTTGACTCGGGTTAGGAAACCGAGTTGACTCGGGTTAGGAAACCGAGTTGACTCGGGTTAGCAAACCGAGTTGATACGGGTTAGCAAACCGAGTTGATACGGGTTAGCAAACCGAGTTGACTCGGGTTAGCAAACCGAGTTGACTCGGGTTAGGAAACCGAGTTGACTCGGGTTAGGAAACCGAGTTGACTCGGGTTAGGAAACCGAGTTGACTCGGGTTAGGAAACCGAGTTGACTCGGGTTAGGAAACCGAGTTGACTCGGGTTAGGAAACCGAGTTGAATCGGGTTAGGAAACCA
The DNA here is from genome assembly GCA_914767635.1 of Melanostoma mellinum. Classification (NCBI taxonomy): domain Eukaryota; kingdom Metazoa; phylum Arthropoda; class Insecta; order Diptera; family Syrphidae; genus Melanostoma; species Melanostoma mellinum. The sequence continues at coordinate 37,260,114 of OU612060.1, read as the reverse complement.
AGTTGACTTGGGTTAGGAAACCGAGTTGACTCGGGTTAGGAAACCGAGTTGACTCGGGTTAGGAAACCGAGTTGACTCGGGTTAGGAAACCGAGTTGACTCGGGTTAGGAAACCGAGTTGACTCGGGTTAGGAAACCGAGTTGACTCGGGTTAGGAAACCGAGTTGACTCGGGTTAGGAAACCGAGTTGACTCGGGTTAGGAAACCGAGTTGACTCGGGTTAGGAAACCGAGTTGACTCGGGTTAGGAAACCGAGTTGACTCGGGTTAGCAAACCGAGTTGACTCGGGTTAGGAAACCGAGTTGACTCGGGTTAGCAGACCGAGTTGACTCGGGTTAGGAAACCGAGTTGACTCGGGTTAGGAAACCGAGTTGACTCGGGTTAGGAAACCGAGTTGACTCGGGTTAGGAAACCGAGTTGACTTGGGTTAGGAAACCGAGTTGACTTGGGTTAGGAAACCGAGTTGACTCGGGTTAGGAAACCGAGTTGACTCGGGTTAGGAAACCGAGTTGACTCGGGTTAGGATACCGAGTTGACTCGGGTTAGGAAGCCGAGTTGACTCGGGTTAGGAAGCCGAGTTGACTCGGGTTAGGAAACCGAGTTGATTTGGGTTAGGGAACCGAGTTGACTCGGGTTAGGAAACCGAGTTGACTCGGGTTAGGAAACCGAGTTGACTCGGGTTAGGAAACCGAGTTGACTCGGGTTAGGAAACCGAGTTGACTCGGGTTAGGAAACCGAGTTGACTCGGGTTAGGAAACCGAGTTGACTCGGGTTAGGAAACCAAGTTGACTTGGGTTAGGAAACCGAGTTGACTCGGGTTAGCAAACCGAGTTGACTCGGGTTAGCAGACCGAGTTGACTCGGGTTAGCAGACCGAGTTGACTCGGGTTAGCAGACCGAGTTGACTCGGGTTAGCAGACCGAGTTAACTCGGGTTAGGAAACCGAGTTGACTCGGGTTAGGAAACCGAGTTGACTCGGGCTAGGAAACCGAGTTGACTCGGGTTAGGAAACCGAGTTGACTCGGGTTAGGAAACCAAGTTGACTCGGGTTAGGAAACCGAGTTGACTCGGGTTAGTAGACCGAGTTGACTCGGGTTAGGAAACCGAGTTGACTCGGGTTAGCAAACCAAGTTGACTCGGGTTAGCAAACCGAGTTGACTCGGGTTAGTAGACCGAGTTGACTCGGGTTAGGAAACCTAGTTGACTCGGGTTAGGAATCCTAGTTGACTCGGGTTAGGAAACCGAGTTGACTCGAATTAGGAAACCGAGTTGACTCGAATTAGGAAACCGAGTTGACTCGAATTAGGAAACCGAGTTGACTTGGGTTAGGAAACCGAGTTGACTCGGGTTAGGAAACCGAGTTGACTCGGGTTAGGAAACCGAGTTGACTCGGGTTAGGAAACCGAGTTGACTCGGGTTAGGAAACCGAGTTGACTCGGGTTAGGAAACCGAGTTGACTCAGGTTAGGAAACCGAGTTGACTCGGGTTAGGAAACCGAGTTGACTCGGGTTAGGAAACCGAGTTGACTCGGGTTAGGAAACCGAGTTGATGTTAGGAACCGAGTTGACTCGGGTTGGCAGACCGAGTTAACACGGGTTAGCAGACCGAGTTGACTCGGGTAAGCAGACCGAGTTGACTCGGCGGTTAGCAGACCGAGTTGACTCGGGTTAGCAGACCGAGTTGACTCGGGTTAGCAGACCGAGTTGACTCGGGTTAGCAGACCGAGTTGACTCGGGTTAGCAGACCGAGTTGACTCGGGGGTTAGCAGACCGAGTTGACTCGGGGGTAAGCAGACCGAGTTGACTCGGGTTAGCAGACCGAGTTTACTTGGGGTAGTAGACCGAGTTGACTCGGGGTAGTAGACCGAGTTGACTGGGATTAGCAGACCGAGTTGACTGGGGTTAGAAGACCGAGTTGACTCGGGTTAGCAGACCGAGTTGACTCGGGTTAGCAGACCGAGTTGACTCGGGTTAGCAGACCGAGTTGACTCGGGTTAGCAGACCGAGTTGACTCGGGTTAGCAGACCGAGTTGACTCGGGTTAGCAGACCGAGTTGACTCGGGTTAGCAGACCGAGTAGACTCGGGTTAGCAGACCGAGTTGACTCGGGTTAGCAGACCGAGTTGACTCGGGTTAGTAGACCGAGCTGACTCGGGTTAGCAGACCGATTTGACTCGGGTTAGCAGACCGAGTTGACACGGGTTAGCAGACCGAGTTAACTCGGGTTAGGAAACCGAGTTGACTCGGGTTAGGAAACCGAGTTGACTCGGGTTAGGAAACCGAGTTGACTCGGGTTAGGAAACCGAGTTGACTCGGGTTAGGAAACCGAGTTGACTCGGGTTAGGAAACCGAGTTGACTCGGGTTAGGAAACCAAGTTGACTTGGGTTAGGAAACCGAGTTGACTCGGGTTAGCAAACCGAGTTGACTCGGGTTAGCAGACCGAGTTGACTCGGGTTAGCAGACCGAGTTGACTCGGGTTAGCAAACCGATTTGACTCGGGTTAGCAAACCGATTTGACTCGGGTTAGCAGACCGAGTTGACTCGGGTTAGCAGACCGAGTTAACTCGGGTTAGGAAACCGAGTTGACTCGGGTTAGGAAACCGAGTTGACTCGGGCTAGGAAACCGAGTTGACTCGGGTTAGGAAACCGAGTTGACTCGGGTTAGGAAACCGAGTTGACTCGGGTTAGGAAACCGAGTTGACTCGGGTTAGTAGACCGAGTTGACTCGGGTTAGGAAACCGAGTTGACTCGGGTTAGCAAACCGAGTTGACTCGGGTTAGCAAACCGAGTTGACTCGGGTTAGTAGACCGAGTTGACTCGGGTTAGGAAACCTAGTTGACTCGGGTTAGGAAACCTAGTTGACTCGGGTTAGGAAACCGAGTTGACTCGAATTAGGAAACCGAGTTGACTCGAATTAGGAAACCGAGTTGACTCGAATTAGGAAACCGAGTTGACTTGGGTTAGGAAACCGAGTTGACTCGGGTTAGGAAACCGAGTTGACTCGGGTTAGGAAACCGAGTTGACTCGGGTTAGGAAACCGAGTTGACTCGGGTTAGGAAACCGAGTTGACTCGGGTTAGGAAACCGAGTTGACTCGGGTTAGGAAACCGAGTTGACTCGGGTTAGGAAACCGAGTTGACTCGGGTTAGGAAACCGAGTTGACTCGGGTTAGGAAACCGAGTTGACTCGGGTTAGGAAACCGAGTTGACTCGGGTTAGGAAACCGAGTTGACTCGGGTTAGGAAACCGAGTTGATGTTAGGAACCGAGTTGACTCGGGTTGGCAGACCGAGTTAACACGGGTTAGCAGACCGAGTTGACTGGGGTTAGCAGACCGAGTTGACTCGGCGGTTAGCAGACCGAGTTGACTCGGGTTAGCAGACCGAGTTGACTCGGGTTAGCAGACCGAGTTGACTCGGGTTAGCAGACCGAGTTGACTCGGGGGTTAGCAGACCGAGTTGACTCGGGGGTTAGCAGACCGAGTTGACTCGGGTTAGCAGACCGAGTTTACTTGGGGAAGTAGACCGAGTTGACTCGGGGTAGTAGACCGAGTTGACTGGGATTAGCAGACCGAGTTGACTGGGGTTAGAAGACCGAGTTGACTCGGGTTAGCAGACCGAGTTGACTCGGGTTAGCAGACCGAGTAGACTCGGGTTAGCAGACCGAGTTGACTCGGGTTAGCAGACCGAGTTGACTCGGGTTAGTAGACCGAGCTGACTCGGGTTAGCAGACCGATTTGACTCGGGTTAGCAGACCGAGTTGCCTCGGGTTAGCAGACCGAGTTGACTCGGGTTAGTAGACCGAGCTGACTCGGGTTAGCAGACCGATTTGACTCGGGTTAGCAGACCGAGTTGACACGGGTTAGCAGACCGAGTTGACTCAGGTTAGCAGACCGAGTTAACTCGGGTTAGGAAACCGAGTTGACTCGGGTTAGGAAACCGAGTTGACTCGGGCTAGGAAACCGAGTTGACTCGGGCTAGGAAACCGAGTTGACTCGGGTTAGGAAACCGAGTTGACTCGGGTTAGGAAACCGAGTTGACTCGGGTTAGTAGACCGAGTTGACTCGGGTTAGCAGACCGAGTTGACTCGGGTTAGGAAACCGAGTTGACTCGGGTTAGGAAACCGAGTTGACTCGGGTTAGCAGACCGAGTTGACTCGGGTTAGCAGACCGAGTTGACTCGGGTTAGCAGACCGAGTTGACTCGGGTTAGGAAACCGAGTTGACTCGGGTTAGGAAACCGAGTTGACTCGGGTTAGGAAACCTAGTTGACTCGGGTTAGCAAACCGAGTTGACTCGAATTAGGAAACCGAGTTGACTTGGGTTAGGAAACCGAGTTGACTCGGGTTAGGAAACCGAGTTGACTCAGGTTAGGAAACCGAGTTGACTCGGGTTAGGAAACCGAGTTGACTCGGGTTAGCAAACCGAGTTGACTCGGGTTAGCAAACCGAGTTGACTCGGGTTAGCAAACCGAGTTGACTCGGGTTAGCAAACCGAGTTGTCTCGGGTTAGCAAACCGAGTTGACTCGGATTAGCAAACCGAGTTGACTCGGGTTAGGAAATCGATTTGGATCGAGTAAGGAAACCGAGTTGACTTGGGTTAGGAAACCGAGTTGACTCGGGTTAGGAAACCGAGTTGACTCGGGTTAGGAAACCGAGTTGACTCGGGTTAGCAAACCGAGCTGACTCGGGTTAGCAAACCGAGCTGACTCGGGTTAGCAAACCGAGCTGACTCGGGTTAGCAAACCGAGCTGACTCGGGTTAGGAAACCGAGTTGACTCGGGTTAGGAAACCGAGTTGACTCAGGTTAGGAAACCGAGTTGACTCGGGTTAGGAAACCGAGTTGACTCGGGTTAGGAAACCGAGTTGACTCGGGTTAGGAAACCGAGTTGACTCGGGTTAGGAAACCGAGTTGACTTGGGTTAGGAAACCGAGTTGACTTGGGTTAGGAAACCGAGTTGACTCGGGTTAGGAAACCGAGTTGACTCGGGTTAGGAAACCGAGTTGACTCGGGTTAGGAAACCGAGTTGACTCAGGTTAGGAAACCGAGTTGACTCGGGTTAGGAAACCGAGTTGACTCGGGTTAGGAAACCGAGTTGACTCGGGTTAGGAAACCGAGTTGATGTTAGGAACCGAGTTGACTCGGGTTGGCAGACCGAGTTAACACGGGTTAGCAGACCGAGTTGACTCGGGTTAGCAGACCGAGTTGACTCGGCGGTTAGAAGACCGAGTTGACTCGGGTTAGCAGACCGAGTTGACTCGGGTTAGCAGACCGAGTTGACTCGGGTTAGCAGACCGAGTTGACTCGGGGGTTAGCAGACCGAGTTGACTCGGGGGTTAGCAGACCGAGTTGACTCGGGTTAGCAGACCGAGTTTACTTGGGGTAGTAGACCGAGTTGACTCGGGGTAGTAGACCGAGTTGACTGGGATTAGCAGACCGAGTTGACTGGGGTTAGAAGACCGAGTTGACTCGGGTTAGCAGACCGAGTTGACTCGGGTTAGCAGACCGAGTTGACTCGGGTTAGTAGACCGAGCTGACTCGGGTTAGCAGACCGATTTGACTCGGGTTAGCAGACCGAGTTGACACGGGTTAGCAGACCGAGTTGACTCAGGTTAGCAGACCGAGTTAACTCGGGTTAGGAAACCGAGTTGACTCGGGTTAGGAAACCGAGTTGACTCGGGCTAGGAAACCGAGTTGACTCGGGTTAGGAAACCGAGTTGACTCGGGTTAGGAAACCGAGTTGACTCGGGTTAGTAGACCGAGTTGACTCGGGTTAGCAGACCGAGTTGACTCGGGTTAGGAAACCGAGTTGACTCGGGTTAGCAGACCGAGTTGACTCGGGTTAGCAGACCGAGTTTACTTGGGGTAGTAGACCGAGTTGACTCGGGGTAGTAGACCGAGTTGACTGGGATTAGCAGACCGAGTTGACTCGGGTTAGCAGACCGAGTTGACTCGGGTTAGTAGACCGAGCTGACTCGGGTTAGCAGACCGATTTGACTCGGGTTAGCAGACCGAGTTGACACGGGTTAGCAGACCGAGTTGACTCAGGTTAGCAGACCGAGTTAACTCGGGTTAGGAAACCGAGTTGACTCGGGTTAGGAAACCGAGTTGACTCGGGCTAGGAAACCGAGTTGACTCGGGTTAGGAAACCGAGTTGACTCGGGTTAGGAAACCGAGTTGACTCGGGTTAGTAGACCGAGTTGACTCGGGTTAGCAGACCGAGTTGACTCGGGTTAGGAAACCGAGTTGACTCGGGTTAGCAGACCGAGTTGACTCGGGTTAGCAGACCGAGTTTACTTGGGGTAGTAGACCGAGTTGACTCGGGGTAGTAGACCGAGTTGACTGGGATTAGCAGACCGAGTTGACTGGGGTTAGAAGACCGAGTTGACTCGGGTTAGCAGACCGAGTTGACTCGGGTTAGCAGACCGAGTAGACTCGGGTTAGCAGACCGAGTTGACTCGGGTTAGCAGACCGAGTTGACTCGGGTTAGTAGACCGAGCTGACTCGGGTTAGCAGACCGATTTGACTCGGGTTAGCAGACCGAGTAGACTCGGGTTAGCAGACCGAGTTGACTCGGGTTAGCAGACCGAGTTGACTCGGGTTAGTAGACCGAGCTGACTCGGGTTAGCAGACCGATTTGACTCGGGTTAGCAGACCGAGTTGACACGGGTTAGAAGACCGAGTTGACTCAGGTTAGCAGACCGAGTTAACTCGGGTTAGGAAACCGAGTTGACTCGGGTTAGGAAACCGAGTTGACTCGGGTTAGGAAACCGAGTTGACTCGGGCTAGGAAACCGAGTTGACTCGGGTTAGGAAACCGAGTTGACTCGGGTTAGGAAACCGAGTTGACTCGGGTTAGGAAACCGAGTTGACTCGGGTTAGTAGACCGAGTTGACTCGGGTTAGCAGACCGAGTTGACTCGGGTTAGGAAACCGAGTTGACTCGGGTTAGGAAACCGAGTTGACTCGGGTTAGCAGACCGAGTTGACTCGGGTTAGCAGACCGAGTTGACTCGGGTTAGCAGACCGAGTTGACTCGGGTTAGGAAACCGAGTTGACTCGGGTTAGGAAACCGAGTTGACTCGGGTTAGGAAACCTAGTTGACTCGGGTTAGCAAACCGAGTTGACTCGAATTAGGAAACCGAGTTGACTTGGGTTAGGAAACCGAGTTGACTCGGGTTAGGAAACCGAGTTGACTCAGGTTAGGAAACCGAGTTGACTCGGGTTAGGAAACCGAGTTGACTCGGGTTAGCAAACCGAGTTGACTCGGGTTAGCAAACCGAGTTGACTCGGGTTAGCAAACCGAGTTGTCTCGGGTTAGCAAACCGAGTTGACTCGGATTAGCAAACCGAGTTGACTCGGGTTAGGAAATCGATTTGGATCGAGTAAGGAAACCGAGTTGACTTGGGTTAGGAAACCGAGTTGACTCGGGTTAGGAAACCGAGTTGACTCGGGTTAGGAAACCGAGTTGACTCGGGTTAGCAAACCGAGCTGACTCGGGTTAGCAAACCGAGCTGACTCGGGTTAGCAAACCGAGCTGACTCGGGTTAGGAAACCGAGTTGACTCGGGTTAGGAAACCGAGTTGACTCAGGTTAGGAAACCGAGTTGACTCGGGTTAGGAAACCGAGTTGACTCGGGTTAGGAAACCGAGTTGACTCGGGTTAGGCAACCGAGTTGACTTGGGTTAGGAAACCGAGTTGACTTGGGTTAGGAAACCGAGTTGACTCGGGTTAGGAAACCGAGTTGACTCGGGTTAGGAAACCGAGTTGACTCGGGTTAGGAAACCGAGTTGACTCGGGTTAGGAAACCGAGTTGACTCGGGTTAGGAAACCGAGTTGACTCGGGTTAGGAAACCGAGTTGACTCGGGTTAGGAAACCGAGTTGACTCGGGTTAGGAAACCGAGTTGACTCGGGTTAGGAAACCGAGTTGACTCGGGTTAGGAAACCGAGTTGACTCAGGTTAGGAAACCGAGTTGACTCGGGTTAGGAAACCGAGTTGACTCGGGTTAGGAAACCGAGTTGACTCGGGTTAGGAAACCGAGTTGATGTTAGGAACCGAGTTGACTCGGGTTGGCAGACCGAGTTAACACGGGTTAGCAGACCGAGTTGACTCGGGTTAGCAGACCGAGTTGACTCGGCGGTTAGCAGACCGAGTTGACTCGGCGGTTAGCAGACCGAGTTGACTCGGGTTAGCAGACCGAGTTGACTCGGGTTAGCAGACCGAGTTGACTCGGGTTAGCAGACCGAGTTGACTCGGGGGTTAGCAGACCGAGTTGACTCGCGGGTTAGCAGACCGAGTTGACTCGGGTTAGCAGACCGAGTTTACTTGGGGTAGTAGACCGAGTTGACTCGGGGTAGTAGACCGAGTTGACTGGGATTAGCAGACCGAGTTGACTGGGGTTAGAAGACCGAGTTGACTCGGGTTAGCAGACCGAGTTGACTCGGGTTAGCAGACCGAGTAGACTCGGGTTAGCAGACCGAGTTGACTCGGGTTAGCAGACCGAGTTGACTCGGGTTAGTAGACCGAGCTGACTCGGGTTAGCAGACCGATTTGACTCGGGTTAGCAGACCGAGTAGACTCGGGTTAGCAGACCGAGTTGACTCGGGTTAGCAGACCGAGTTGACTCGGGTTAGTAGACCGAGCTGACTCGGGTTAGCAGACCGATTTGACTCGGGTTAGCAGACCGAGTTGACACGGGTTAGCAGACCGAGTTGACTCAGGTTAGCAGACCGAGTTAACTCGGGTTAGGAAACCGAGTTGACTCGGGTTAGGAAACCGAGTTGACTCGGGCTAGGAAACCGAGTTGACTCGGGTTAGGAAACCGAGTTGACTCGGGTTAGGAAACCGAGTTGACTCGGGTTAGGAAACCGAGTTGACTCGGGTTAGTAGACCGAGTTGACTCGGGTTAGCAGACCGAGTTGACTCGGGTTAGGAAACCGAGTTGACTCGGGTTAGGAAACCGAGTTGACTCGGGTTAGCAGACCGAGTTGACTCGGGTTAGCAGACCGAGTTGACTCGGGTTAGCAGACCGAGTTGACTCGGGTTAGGAAACCGAGTTGACTCGGGTTAGGAAACCGAGTTGACTCGGGTTAGGAAACCTAGTTGACTCGGGTTAGCAAACCGAGTTGACTCGAATTAGGAAACCGAGTTGACTTGGGTTAGGAAACCGAGTTGACTCGGGTTAGGAAACCGAGTTGACTCAGGTTAGGAAACCGAGTTGACTCGGGTTAGGAAACCGAGTTGACTCGGGTTAGCAAACCGAGTTGACTCGGGTTAGCAAACCGAGTTGACTCGGGTTAGCAAACCGAGTTGACTCGGGTTAGCAAACCGAGTTGTCTCGGGTTAGCAAACCGAGTTGACTCGGATTAGCAAACCGAGTTGACTCGGGTTAGGAAATCGATTTGGATCGAGTAAGGAAACCGAGTTGACTTGGGTTAGGAAACCGAGTTGACTCGGGTTAGGAAACCGAGTTGACTCGGGTTAGGAAACCGAGTTGACTCGGGTTAGCAAACCGAGCTGACTCGGGTTAGCAAACCGAGCTGACTCGGGTTAGCAAACCGAGCTGACTCGGGTTAGGAAACCGAGTTGACTCGGGTTAGGAAACCGAGTTGACTCAGGTTAGGAAACCGAGTTGACTCGGGTTAGGAAACCGAGTTGACTCGGGTTAGGAAACCGAGTTGACTCGGGTTAGGCAACCGAGTTGACTTGGGTTAGGAAACCGAGTTGACTTGGGTTAGGAAACCGAGTTGACTCGGGTTAGGAAACCGAGTTGACTCGGGTTAGGAAACCGAGTTGACTCGGGTTAGGAAACCGAGTTGACTCGGGTTAGGAAACCGAGTTGACTCGGGTTAGGAAACCGAGTTGACTCGGGTTAGGAAACCGAGTTGACTCGGGTTAGGAAACCGAGTTGACTCGGGTTAGGAAACCGAGTTGACTCAGGTTAGGAAACCGAGTTGACTCGGGTTAGGAAACCGAGTTGACTCGGGTTAGGAAACCGAGTTGACTCGGGTTAGGAAACCGAGTTGATGTTAGGAACCGAGTTGACTCGGGTTGGCAGACCGAGTTAACACGGGTTAGCAGACCGAGTTGACTCGGGTTAGCAGACCGAGTTGACTCGGCGGTTAGCAGACCGAGTTGACTCGGCGGTTAGCAGACCGAGTTGACTCGGGTTAGCAGACCGAGTTGACTCGGGTTAGCAGACCGAGTTGACTCGGGTTAGCAGACCGAGTTGACTCGGGGGTTAGCAGACCGAGTTGACTCGGGGGTTAGCAGACCGAGTTGACTCGGGTTAGCAGACCGAGTTTACTTGGGGTAGTAGACCGAGTTGACTCGGGGTAGTAGACCGAGTTGACTGGGATTAGCAGACCGAGTTGACTCGGGTTAGCAGACCGATTTGACTCGGGTTAGCAGACCGAGTAGACTCGGGTTAGCAGACCGAGTTGACTCGGGTTAGCAGACCGAGTTGACTCGGGTTAGTAGACCGAGCTGACTCGGGTTAGCAGACCGATTTGACTCGGGTTAGCAGACCGAGTAGACTCGGGTTAGCAGACCGAGTTGACTCGGGTTAGCAGACCGAGTTGACTCGGGTTAGTAGACCGAGCTGACTCGGGTTAGCAGACCGATTTGACTCGGGTTAGCAGACCGAGTTGACACGGGTTAGCAGACCGAGTTGACTCAGGTTAGCAGACCGAGTTAACTCGGGTTAGGAAACCGAGTTGACTCGGGTTAGGAAACCGAGTTGACTCGGGCTAGGAAACCGAGTTGACTCGGGTTAGGAAACCGAGTTGACTCGGTTTAGGAAACCGAGTTGACTCGGGTTAGTAGACCGAGTTGACTCGGGTTAGCAGACCGAGTTGACTCGGGTTAGGAAACCGAGTTGACTCGGGTTAGCAGACCGAGTTGACTCGGGTTAGCAGACCGAGTTGACTCGGGTTAGCAGACCGAGTTGACTCGGGTTAGGAAACCGAGTTGACTCGGGTTAGGAAACCGAGTTGACTCGGGTTAGCAAACCGAGTTAACTTGGGTTAGGAAACCGAGTTGACTCGGGTTAGGAAACCGAGTTGACTCAGGTTAGGAAACCGAGTTGACTCGGGTTAGGAAACCGAGTTGACTCGGGTTAGCAAACCGAGTTGACTCGGGTTAGCAAACCGAGTTGACTCGGGTTAGCAAACCGAGTTGTCTCGGGTTAGCAAACCGAGTTGACTCGGATTAGCAAACCGAGTTGACTCGGGTTAGGAAATCGATTTGGATCGAGTAAGGAAACCGAGTTGACTTGGGTTAGGAAACCGAGTTGACTCGGGTTAGGAAACCGAGTTGACTCGGGTTAGGAAACCGAGTTGACTCGGGTTAGCAAACCGAGCTGACTCGGGTTAGCAAACCGAGCTGACTCGGGTTAGGAAACCGAGTTGACTCGGGTTAGGAAACCGAATTGACTCGGGTTAGGGAACCGAATTGACTCGGGTTAGGAAACCGAATTGACTCGGGTTAGCAAACCGAGTTGACTCGGTTTAGCAAACCGAGTTGACTCGGGTTAGCAAACCGAGTTGACTCGGTTTAGCAAACCGAGTTGACTCGGGTAAGCAAACCGAGTTGACTCGGGTTAGCAAACCGAGTTGACTCGGGTAAGCAAACCGAGTTGACTCGGGTTAGCAAACCGAGTTGACTCGGGTTAGCAAACAGAGTTGACTCGGGTTAGCAAACCGAGTTGACTCGGGTTAGCAAACCGAGTTGACTCGGGTTAGCAAACCGAGTTGACTCGGGTTAGCAAACCGAGTTGACTCGGGTTAGCAAACCGAGTTGACTCGGGTTAGCAAACCGAGTTGACTCGGGTTAGGAAACCGAGTTGACTCGGGTTAGGAAACCGAGTTGACTCGGGTTAGGAAACCGAGTTGACTCGGGTTAGCAAACCGAGTTGATACGGGTTAGCAAACCGATTTGACTCGGGTTAGCAAACCGAGTTGACTCGGGTTAGGAAACCGATTTGACTCGGGTTAGCAGACCTAGTTGACTCGGGTCAGCAGACCGAGTTGACTCGGGTCAGCAGACCGAGTTGACTCGGGTTAGGAAACCTAGTTGACTCGGGTTAGGAAACCGAGTTGACTCGAATTAGGAAACCGATTTGACTCGAATTAGGAAACCGAGGTGACTTGGGTTAGGAAACCGAGTTGACTCGGGTTAGGAAACCGAGTTGACTCGGGTTAGGAAACCGAGTTGACTCGGGTTAGGAAACCGAGTTGACTCGGGTTAGGAAACCGAGTTGACTCGGGTTAGGAAACCGAGTTGACTCGGGTTAGGAAACCGAGTTGACTCGGGTTAGGAAACCAAGTTGACTTGGGTTAGGAAACCGAGTTGACTCGGGTTAGGAAACCGAGTTGACTCGGGTTAGGAAACCGAGTTGACTCGGGTTAGGAAACCGAGTTGACTCGGGTTAGGAAACCGAGTTGACTCGGGTTAGGAAACCGAGTTGACTCGGGTTAGGAAACCGAGTTGACTCGGGTTAGGAAACCGAGTTGACTCGGGTTAGGAAACCGAGTTGACTCGGGTTAGGAAACCGAGTTGACTCGGGTTAGGAAACCGAGTTGACTCGGGTTAGGAAACCGAGTTGACTCGGTTTAGCAGACCGAGTTTACTCGGGTTAGGAAACCGAGTTGACTCGGGTTAGGAAACCGAGTTGACTCGGGTTAGGAAACCGAGTTGACTCGGGTTAGGAAACCGAGTTGACTCGGGTTAGGAAACCGAGTTGACTCGGGTTAGGAAACCGAGTTGACTCGGGTTAGGAAACCGAGTTGACTTGGGTTAGGAAACCGAGTTGACTCGGGTTAGGAAACCGAGTTGACTCGGGTTAGGAAACCGAGTTGACTCGGGTTAGGATACCGAGTTGACTCGGGTTAGGATACCGAGTTGACTCGGGTTAGGAAGCCGAGTTGACTCGGGTTAGGAAACCGAGTTGACTCGGGTTAGGAAACCGAGTTGACTCGGGTTAGGAAACCGAGTTGACTCGGGTTAGGAAACCGAGTTGACTCGGGTTAGGAAACCGAGTTGACTCGGGTTAGGAAACCGAGTTGACTCGGGTTAGGAAACCGAGTTGACTCGGGTTAGGAAACCGAGTTGACTCGGGTTAGGAAACCGAGTTGACTCGGGTTAGGAAACCGAGTGAACTCGGGTTAGGAAACCGAGTTGACTCGGGTTAGGAAACCAAGTTGACTTGGGTTAGGAAACCGAGTTGACTCGGGTTAGGAAACCGAGTTGCTTCGGGTTAGGGAACCGAGTTGACTCGGGTTAGGGAACCGAGTTGAATTGCGTTAGGAAACCGAGTTGACTCAGGTTAGGAAACCTAATTGACTCGGGTTAGGAAACCGAGTTGACTCGGGTTAGGAAACCGAGTTGACTCGGGTTAGGAAACCGAGTTGACTCGGGTTAGGAAACCGAGTTGACTCGGGTTAGGAAACCGAGTTGACTCGGGTTAGGAAACCGAGTTGACTCGGGTTAGGAAACCGAGTTGACTCGGGTTAGGAAACCGAGTTGACTCGGGTTAGGAAACCGAGTTGACTCGGGTTAGGAAACCGAGTTGACTCGGGTTAGGAAACCGAGTTGACTCGGGTTAGGAAACCGAGTTGACTCGGGTTAGGAAACCGAGTTGACTCGGGTTAGGAAACCGAGTTGACTCGGGTTAGGAAACCGAGTTGACTCGGGTTAGGAAACCGAGTTGACTCGGGTTAGGAAACCGAGTTGATTCGGGTTAGGAAACCGAGTTGACTCGGGTTAGGAAACCAAGTTGACTTGGGTTAGGAAACCGCGTTGACTCGGGTTAGGAAACCGAGTTGCTTCGGGTTAGGGAACCGAGTTGACTCGGGTTAGGGAACCGAGTTGAATTGCGTTAGGAAACCGAGTTGACTCAGGTTAGGAAACCTAATTGACTCGGGTTAGCAAACCGAGTTGACTCGGGTAAGCAAACCGAGTTGACTCGGGTAAGCAAACCGAGTTGACTCGGGTTAGCAGACCGAGTTGACTCGGGTTAGGAAACCGAGTTGACTCGGGTTAGGAAACCGAGTTGACTCGGGTTAGGAAACCGAGTTGACTCGGGTTAGGAAACCGAGTTGACTCGGGTTAGGAAACCGAGTTGACTCGGGTTAGGAAACCGAGTTGACTCGGGTTAGGAAACCGAGTTGACTCGGGTTAGGAAACCGAGTTGACTCGGGTTAGGAAACCGAGTTGACTCGGGTTAGGAAACCGAATTGACTCGGATTAGGAAACCAAGTTGACTCGGATTAGGAAACCAAGTTGACTCGGATTAGGAAACCAAGTTCACTTGGGTTATCAAACCGAGTTGAAAAAAGCAGATATTTTGACGTGAGAATTTTCGATTGAAATTTAGGGTGCTTCTTCGATATTAAGTCAATGTGAGGTGAAAAAATAAATATTTTAAATCAGAAAAATTACTGCATGTTTGGGACTTACAAAGGTAAGTTTTCACCAAAAAACCAAAAACTCGGTTATTCGAACTTTTCAAATAAAATTTGAGGTTATGTGAAAAAGTGTCGGTACAAAAGTTGTAGATATTTTTATTACCTACAACTTTGCAATTTACCTTTTTTCATATAACTTGCGGTTTTACCGGAAATTTTTCGTTTGAAACTGTTTCCTTCCCCCTTCCCGATCTCAAATCGCCCATATTATGTTTTTCATTTCATTTTTCATTACCTTTTCTACTGGGTATCATCATACTTTAATTTTTTTTTTTTCACTTTTTGCCATTTTAAAAATTATCGAACCTGGTCTAATAAGACATGTTTTGCAGAAAAATAAGGGGAGTGGGAGGTGTGGCGATTCCCGGGCTTCAAAAAAACGTTTTTTATAATGATACCAGCGAAGCCAGGCGTCCTGATAGACTAAAATTAAAAAAAAATTGAGGCGGAACTGTTGATTTTGGAGTACATTTGCCTTTTCTTCCCTTTCAAATATTCTCATTCCTCAAATAACACTCAGTCAATACATAAGGCATGTACTCCATGCATTGAACGAAAGTTGTAAGCTCCTCTTGAAAGCCTAGAACATTTGTTGCAGATTACCAGCTATAACTATGCGCCGAGTGCCTTTCACCTGATTCGAGAAGCAGGACATTCACTTCACAGAGGAAGTGCTCTGCGGTTTCCTCATCTTCTCCACAAGATTCACAGAGCGTGGTATCACTTAAACCTAACACGTTTGCTTGGCAAAAGAGAAGTGCCCGCTAGCAACGCCAATAAGTTTTCTACAGTCATTTCTGATACCGGCTAGCAAAAATATTGCAGTTTTCTTATTTACGTTAACTTTGGGGAGCACGTTTAGTCTGCCTACATTCAATAGAGGCATGTCATCTACGGTTGTGTTCTTGACAGATTCAATCGTTGATTGAAGCCCTCACTGAGGACCCTGGTAGACCAAGCCCTTGTTTAGGCCCAGAGAAAACTGTTTGAGATCCTTGCCTTGCAAATTCATTGGCGATCTCGTTTACAGTTATGTCGTTATGGTCTAGAACGCAAAAGTGGGTTAAAGAATCCGACTGCACTCAGAGCGGTATTTGCAATTCTGGATCACTTTCAAAGTAGTTCGAGGATTGAGTAGAGCCACAACAACATGTTGGTTGTCGCTGCAGACACAAATACTTCTGCCCATCTACGTATCTTATAATCATTTGGGTAGCGCACGTATCCGTTTGATAGATGGACACGTATGTGCTTGCAGTCTTATTTCATCGCTCCCAACAAAGGCACCAGTGACAGATCATTGTCATCGGTTTCGGAACCAACCGTAAAGATACGATAACAACCTTTTCCTCGTTCAAATTCTAGAAAAACTACTCCTGAATAGACGGAAAGCTGACTGTGAATTATTGTCAGATGCATATGCATTAGACGTGAGTCAAAAGATATGCCTACAAGTTCCTCAAAACCCAAGTGCGAATTGTCCCAGAGACTATATCTCTTTAAATAAGAAATAGTCTTGAGAGTACATCCCATGATGTAGGTACTAAGGGGAGAAATATTCAGAAGTCGGTCATGAGCAGGCCCTGTAGTGCTGGAGAAAGTCTGAGTACAGCCGAAACATACTATTCTTTGAAAAAACCAATAACAAATTTAAGTGAGAGCTTGCTTTACTAAACAACTGACGTATAGGAGATAATTATTCTGATCGCAGCAGGATAGATCCAAAGGACCCTTTTCGATGAAAGACCCCATGTCTTGACAAAGGCTCCCTTTCATTTTAAGAATACTGACAGAGCTTGCCCTTCGAGTATTCTGAGCTCGAAACACTGATACTGACACAGATACAGAAGCTGATAACGACGCCGATACTGGTACTGAAACTGCTATCAGTATTTGATACAGATACAGAGACTGATAGTGATTCTGGAACTGATACTGACACCGATAAGATACCGATGCTGACACTGAAATTGACACTGACACTGATACTGATACTTAAACTGATACTTATACTGACACTGACGCTGACACTCACATTGATACTGATACTAATACCGATGCTGGTACTGAAAATGATACTGAAATTGATACTGAGACTGATAGTGATTTTGGTACTGATACTCACGCCGATACTGATACTGATATCGATGCTGATACAGAAATTAATACTGAGACTGATACTCACACTGATACTGACACCGATACCAACACTGATTTTGATACAAAAACTTATACCGGTGGTGATACCTAATGATCAACAAAGCCTACAAATACCATTTTAAATGAGATAAAACCCAAACGAACAAATTCTCATTAAAAACTCCTCATTTACCATTTTCCAAGGTTCACTTCTGTGTGTTTCATTAGCTTTTTTTCAGGCTTGACTCAAAACGTCAGTGTATTTGATTCAATTTTGTCTTTTTTTTCAGATCAACTTCAACTACCAACTCAAAACAGCCTCCAGCTAATTTAAAACTATTATTTGAGTAGAAAGCAAGCAAACCCTTTTTACGAATTTCCTTCCTTTTGAGCAAAAGCGTAGGTACTTTCAAAAAGGCAAAAATCACAGCGAGTGTACATTGTACATCCTGTTGCAAAACTCAAACCAAAGGATGTATTGCTTATGAATTTACGAATTCCTCAAGGATATCCTCTTAATTCAAGTTCGGAGATATTTATCAAAGACGCTTTGTTAAAGACATTCTCTTCCACTTTGCCATTGCCCACTATTTCTAGAAAGGATGCCCAAATGTCCTTGTTCGCCTTAAATCATGGCCATAAAGTATTCTTTACAAAGAGGTACTATATTAGCTGCGATGTTGGGGGGCCAATACATAGCCTTAAAGGAAGAGATGATAGATATTCATGGATCTTAGTCATGAGAGTTGCTCTTGTGGCAACACTAACTCTGTACATGATGCACATGAATTTTTAACATACGGAAACACTTTGGATTCAGTTGCTGTGCAAAGATGATTTACACACTTAACTCCTATACATTGCATTGAATGCCTTCAGGTGAGTGGAGGTTGGTCCTTTTAATAATGAAACAAGAGCACCATCAATCCTTTGTGTGTGCATAATGTTAATTGTGAAATTCCATCAGAGGAATATTCACACACACACACAGGTTTGAAAATATTCTGCAATTTCACTATAATTCACAAAGGAAGTAACTTGTAATCCTTTGCTGGGAGAAAAGAAGCTCTTTCAAACCATGACCATAAGGAGAGTAGCAATTATTTTATATAAGATTTCGAAGACCCGAAAACAGGAAGCAAGGACGGAAATTTAATACCTAAAATGCTTCGAATTCTAAAAACAATTAAAGTGAATCATATTGCGAAGGATATCAATAAGATATACGCAATTAGAATTTATTGATAGAGGAACTCTTTAAAAAGACTGAATTAAGATTGAGGTAGTGGTAGTGAAAGTTTTTGTATCTCTTACTTATTTTGTTTCATCATCTCCAGACTTATTCTTTCTATGTTCTATTTCAATTAGCCATCATCTTCCTCATCCATGGTCCTACGGCCGCCTTACCTAAAATTGATTGAAGACTTTAATTTTCTGTTCTATGTTCCCATTCCATTTTTTTTTTTCTTTTCTCCATAAATTTTTTTTTATTTCAGGCCAACGCAATTACAGAAGAGTACTTAATTAGAGGATGTTTATTGTTTGCGCTAATTAAACACCCGTGCCATCATATTCCTGGACAAATTACTCAAATTGTCTCTGGTATAGGTATAAATAAAGGAACATGTAAGGACTTGCTTGTATCAGTCGATGGCTTTGTTTACTGCATTATTTGTGCTCTCTGAAATGTAACCGCCACCTTTGCAAAAGTTGAGTTAAAAAAAATTTCCATTCTGTATTCAAGGTTCTGCGATGGGAGTAGAGTTCCACCTCTTTTAGCCTAATTATACTGAAAGCTAGTGGAACTCTCATTTAATTTATCACGAAATTCTGTGCTTCAACATTTTTATTTTGTCTTTTTATTTGTCATTCAATAGCTAGTGCGCTTCTGAAAACTGGACGCTTTTGGCAAATGGTTTTGAAAAAAGTTTTTCAATATAAGTACCATACAAACAAATATAACTGAGGATGCAAATTTAACTGCGTTAGTTTTCTAACTCACTTGCCACGTCTTTTTTTTTTATTTTGAGCACTCAAATATTGCGCTGGGGAAATGTTTTGAAAGAAAAAGAAACAGAGTTTGAGCTTTGAGATGTCATGGAAATGCAACGTTTTCGGTGGCTCGTTCACTAATCAGAAGGTAAAAGAGAAACCTCTAAATAAGGCTGATGCGTGTAATGACCCGAAGACCGAAGTTGGCATGTGTCAGAATTGCTCAATTACTCACGGCACGGCGTTGCGTAAGTTATTTGGAATTCTTCGGTGGCTTTCAACCCTGCAGTAACTGCTTCTTCCAACAAGTTTATGATCACCTTTACATAAGTTTGTCATCAGGATAGATTTAGAAAGGAGTTGATTTTGAGCATCGCCTTTTAACTTTGGTAATCGAATCGTTTTACTCCTACTTCAAAAGATTTTTTAGCGACGGTCTCACTTAGTTACTCAGATTTGCAATAAAGCTCTAGGTGAGTCTGGGCCTCATACAAAATCGCCAAAAATTACTATTTCACTTGATTGTGTCACCTAAATCTATATCTTCAACTTCCTCAATTTATCTGCAATGTGCTGCAGAAAACCAGGTGCGTGGATGTCCTTCCACTTCACTTTGGCCAGCCATGTAACTCTTCTAGTTATGATTATGTCAAGAAGCAGCTCCTTCAATCCGTTGTTAAATTTTCTTCTCCTCACATTGTTTCTATGTTCGGAATCAAAGATCACTCATCATCCGCTTTATAAATGTCTATGTTTCTGCGTTGTAAAACAGGACTGAGATGATCCTTGTATGATGGCAGCATATACTTCGTTTTACACACATTTAAATCCAATTTAGTAGTTGGTCGTGTAATATTGGTGTCAACTTGGCGGTACCCAGGTGTCATAACTTATAGAACACGTCAATTGTGCTTACTATAATTTCAAGCAGTAGCCACGGGGTACTGGGATGCTTTATACGGAGAGAAACTTAAAGTGCGACTGTTGACAAAAGGCCGAGGAAAACATTTAAAAACACTTTAATGATGCTCTAGGCGTAATGACTGACTACCCGAATCCCAGTAGTCTAAGAGAAAATATCGGGAACGTTTCAGATGATGAATTCGACTCAGAGAATTTTCAAAGTTTGGCCGTGTGTAGACTCAAAACGCTTAAAAAGTTTGTTTACCTTGAACCACCTGTATCTAGGTTCTACCATAGGTGTTCTTACGGGACACTATCTAATAGGGAGACACACCAAAAGACTTGGTGTGGCTTCCAATGATTTCTGCAGAAGCTTTATGGACGAAGAAGAGGAAGAAACCGTTCAACACCTTCTTTCCACATGCCCTGCACTACTTCATAGGAGGAAAACTCTTCTCGTGAATTCTTCTTCGACGATACTAGCGACTTAGCTTACATAGACCCTAAAAGTCTTTCAAAATACATAAAAAGTTCAGCGTGGTTCGACTAGCAGGTGATTTGCCGGCTAGTCCTGTAATGGAAGATTAATGGGTGATCAACTCAATAATCTTACATCGGGTTTCTGACATTAGTAGGTGAATAACTTGCTGATCTCTGTGGTATCACAATGAACCCTTGCGGTCCAAGTGTCAGCAGTCAACACGTAGAAGACCTTAAATGGGCTACTCCGACAAACATGGTTTAAAGGTCTTTCAAGGGCTTTCAATACTAGGACAGGGTATTGCAGGGTGACAGAAGACCTTCAAACCACGTATAAACTAGAAGGTTCCGATACAACCAGCAGCCTCGGAAAACAATTATGATTTTAAAGTTGACAACCCAAACAAACGGAAAAAGGACAAAGACCTCCGTATCTGCACGTGGAGCGTAAGATCCTTTAACGGATTATGGGCAGCTGGAGAATTAGCGGACGTATTGGACTAAAAAGCGCAGGCATAACTAACATCAAAGAAGTCGTATGGAATGGGCCGGGCAAAAGGAAGATGAAAAACGGCGACGGCTACAGACAACAAAAACAGCGCTTATTTGGGTGCGGATTTATCGTTAGAAGCAGACTCAAGGATAAGGTTATCAGCCAAAATCAAGTAAATGAGCGTATAATGACCATCCGCATCAGGGCTAAATTCGCCAACATTAACCTTATATGCGCCCACGCCCCCACAAAAGAGAAAGACGACAATTCCAAAGATTCTGTCTAAGAGCTCCTCGAAGAAACATATGAGCAGTGCGCCAGACACGACGTGAAAAACGTTCTTAGTGATTTTAACGCAAAGCTAGGGAAGGAGGACATGGAAATACAATCGGTAAGCATAGCCTCCATGACCAAACCCGAGCTGTATTAAGTTGCTGAGGCTTCTCAAATCTCATAATTTATAACGGCAAAAGGCGATCCCTAGATCAATCAACCAACAACCAAATTGACCATGTTGCGATCGACGCAAAACACTGTTCCAGTGTAATAGACGTTCGATTGGCCAACTTTGACTCGGACCACTTACTTGTGGTAGCCAAGGTTCGAATGGGGACATGCTGCTCACAACTTACACGAACTAACGCTGTGAAGCGATATGACGTCGGAAAGCTACAAACGCAAAAGATTTCCAGTGCCTTCTCCAATCGAGTGTACCTCCAGCTTCAAGCATTGAAGACCAGTGGCAGCAATGCCAAAAAGCCATCAGAACCGCTGCCTCAAAAGTTCTGGGTTTCACTCGGCCTCCAAAACGAAAACCATGGTTCGATGAAGATTTCAGGTAAACGCAGCCAAACAAAAAGCACGACAAATGTTGGTGGAAAAGAGCAGAGCGGCTGCTTTCGAACAATTAAACGAGATTTACAAGCAGAAAAGAAGGAAAGAACACCGAATTCTCAAAAAGAAAAAGAAGCAGCATGAGAAGCGCTCGTTTTAGAAAATTGAGAGATGCCACGATTAGAATGAAAAGCAAAAGTTTCACCAAAAAGGAACAACATCATGGTCAGGGTGGCAAGCACCGACCTCAAGTAAAGGCCTGTAACACAAAGCTACAAGTCTACAAGTCAAGAGACACACGTAAGCCTATGTCCATTATACTAGTAGAAGACCAAGCAAACTAATAGCTTTATGTCACAGAAATTTCATACCCTTCTCATAATTCACTTGTATTACAAGTAGGTACTTGTAATTTTATGTTACAGGCCAAAGCAGGGAGACATTGGAATGGAATCGCAGTCGCTGCTGATGATCTGGCAAGATCACTTCTGCAGAATGCTTAGCAGCGATGAAGACCCGTTCAACATGGAAGATGGTCAAGAATGCCGTCCTCCCGACCAAGAAGAAGTTAAGCTTGCCATATGCAAACTTAAATCAAATAAGACTGCAGGTGCAGATGGTCTTGATGCCGAACTTTTCAAGGCAGCTGGAGACCAGTTGGAAAGGAGCATGCACCTGCTGATCTGCATGATATGGTCGGAAGAAAGTATGCCCGATCCTTAAAAAAGGAATAATAAGTGAATAAAGGAGGCTTATTCTTATAACGTCGTTTATAAGATCTTGTCTGCTGTAATATGTGAACGCCTGACACCGCACGTCAACAATTTGGACTGTCCTTATAAATGTGGACTAAGACCAGATAATTAAGCAATCGTTAAAATTTTCTTTTTAATTCTGTGCTTGTATCAATTCTCTGTAAAGTCCTGAAAGCCGGGGTGCATTAGTAAAAGTTTTCAGTAGATAGGCCGGAAGCGTGGGTTCCAATCCCGCTCTACTTTTCTTTAAACCTCCTAGGTTCCTCTAGACGCCACCCGCGCCTTTGAGGTTATAATATTTGAAATTACAACCACCCTATTTCCATTTACTGCACCCCAAAAAATTTTAGTCTGCTTCCCTAGTAGTACAGTGGACCGGTAATTCGGTTTGAATGCTCCAAATTAGCATAAGCCTCTTCTTTTCTTAAAAGAAAAATCCTGATGACCTACCAATTTATCCGATTTATAATTTAATCCAAAAGCAAAGTATAAACTTCCAAGAGCCATTAATAATATTTTTCCTTCGAAATGATGAAACATAAAACTCATAATCAATCCAACTCCAAGTAATTGCCCAGTTTTTGCTGTTCGGTCTTATTTTTCATCGATATGACGGTGCACCGATTGAAATATCAACGCGATTGATTCTTTTTCTACGTGATTTTTCTAGTCAATTTCAAGAGTTCTTTTTTAAGTCAATTTTGACCTGACCCTCAAGTCAGTAAGATGAAAGAACTTTTTATTTCACAATTCACAGTGATACTCAAGATACCTTCTTGAATTAATTAGCAGCGTAATAAACTATGGCAGCCGGAGCCGTGATGAGTCTAATTAAAATGGATTTTGCCAATTAGTTATTGCCACGGTTTCTCTCTTCTAGTAGTGCCTGTGTTTTGGTTCTTCATACAGCTATAAATTATCTGGAATCAAAAGATCGGAAGCTATTCGCTGTTGAGTGGCATCTTCATTGGGCTTTAAAAATCAATAGATTACGATTCAAGCTCTGTGGTGAGTTCTTATTCTGTTTTTAATAAACACCAAGTGATTATTATAAAATCTTCATCTCTTGGCAGTGCCGTTTATATTTTATTTCAAGAGTAGACTCAAGTCCAATTTTTAGAGTTTCGTACATGGCATGAGTTCCATTCCTGGAAACGTTTTTCCTGGTCAATTGCATTTTTTGAAACGATTGAAAATTTTCAAGAGCCTTACCAACAACAGAATCACATCATTTAAAAAAAAATAACTGCGCAATGGAAAATTCTTTGTTTGACCAACACAAACAACAGGAATGAGGGTATCTACACAGAACTGGTCTCCTCCCAAGGGTCATTGTTTGAAATTATTAGTTTATTGCCACTGCACACAACACATTCGAACTTATAAATGCTAATGTCCTTAATTTTCGATAGATATTCACCCACAAACAGCGCGAATACAGTTAAAATCTAAATACATTCCATATTTCATTATGGCTAATGTGTTTCTGATTTCCATATACCGTGGAGGGGAGTGCGGATACATTCATGAAACATCACCCACATCTAACACTGGACACGGGCTGGCGACTAAGGCTGGCTCTCTATACCACAATTACCGTCATCTATTAGTGCAACACAAAATTTATCTGAATCTATCGGAATTTATGTGTGATTTCCATTAAAATAGATGGCGGCAAACCGTTAGAGCCAACACCAACACAAGACCCCCTTCCCCAAGAACATTTGTTAAAATATTTGCTAAATTCTGCTGCTGCTGCTGTTGAATTATGCGATCGATAGGCACTTGTTTTCTAAAAATGTCTAGGTATAGTGTTGGCAATTGTTTTAGAATAATTACCGGACTTTTTTTTTTTTTTTTGAGAATTGTTTTGGTGTTGCGCGCAGAGTGCAATGCTGTTTAGCTTGTGATTGTGGTGGTTTTCAAATTGAAAGCAACCAAAAGCAACACTGGGCCTCGCTCGACAGTCCGCCCGAAAGCCCGCTCAAAATGTTGCTTTCTAAATTATAATAGAAAATTCAAATACACGGATCAGGCAATTTGCATTCAATTTATAATTTAATTCATTGAAATTGGTGCCGCAGCAGTGGGAAAAGAAATAATTTGCTCTGCGGCGGGGCGCGGCGAGCGAATGGCCGCGAGATGTTGGATTAATAATTCTATTATCATATCAGTCATTGTTGTTGGTTGGCCTCGTGGCAAGATTGTTAAATGATTAGAATAGGGATACATTGACAAGAGGCTCTGAAGAATGACAAAAGATTTAAAGAGAGGTTTTTGAAAATATTTACTTATGAGGTAAGAGCTCACAAGCACACTAATTACATAGGAAGCTTTGGTTTTGACATACACACTGGAAAGAGAGAGAGAGCGCATTTACAATGCCGCAACGTACTTTTATAATGGGACATTAATACTTTAATACTGTTTTCGACCTATGCAAAGGCGGATTATCATCTTATTGCAATTTTACAGTCATACTTTTGCGATTCAAAAAAAAAAAAAAGGAAAAATTTGCGAAGTGAAGACAAGCAATAATATCACGGGGAGTAAATATCGACTTAGAAAAATATCAAGTTAATAAATCAAAATTGAAGTGAGACTTACTTACGTACTTACTTACTTAAGGTGGCGCTACAGTCTGGGTTGGACCAGGGCCTCAACCAGAATGCTTCTCCAGCCAACTCGGTCCCTAGATAGGTGCCTCCAGTTTTGCACGCCATGTAGGTTGAGGTCCTCTCCTACTTGCGTGCGCCACCTGAGTCGCTGTCTTCCTCAACTGCGCCGTCCCTCGGGACTGGACTTGAAGACTTTCTGGGACGGAGCATTGGTGTTCATTTGCTCTTCATGACCCAGTCATCTAAGCCGCTGGACCTTGACTCGTTTGACCAGGTCAGTATCGCTATACAGCCCGTACTCCACTCTCCATCTATTTTCTATTGTCTATTTTGACATTCTGTCCAAGACGTCGGTATTAGGTGTCCTTTCTTGATGATAGCATATACTTGGTCTTGCCCTCATTGACCATTAAACCCATCTTCTCCGCTTCAGTCACAATGCTCATAAACGCGCTATTGATATCACGCTGCATTCTTCCAATTATGTCAATATCGTCGGCCTGCCGCTTTAAATAATTCGGCAGTGAGGCCATCAGCTCCAGCAGCTTTGTTGGACTTTAGCTTGGATACTGCTGTCTTCACTTCGTTCAGGTCGGGTTGGCCAATGCGCTAGGCCTTGAGGTATGCATAACTTTGCTACGCCACGCCATTTCGCCATTTGTTTTGTTCTTCAGTTTATCCAATCTAGGGCGGTAACTTCTACAAATGAACATTCAGGGCAAAACAAGAGATACACGAAGTTGCGATAACTACCGTCCGATCAGGTTTATGTCCCACACTAAAAAATAGTTAAGCTATGTGATTGATAACCAATGTGGTTTTATCGTGGACTCGTCAGAAAATATATGAAAGTAAAAGGATCCCAATGAGAAATTATTTGAAGAGGTGTATTTTGTGTTTATTGACTTCGAAAAAACATTCAATCGTCGACCACGAGATCTAAGTTGGGTTATCCTCAGACAACGAGGAGATCCAGAGGCCTGTGTGCTTATGATACCTATGTATTAGAAAGCGGTGTCAAAGGTAAGCTGTCCAGTTGGAATCATAGAAGCATTCCAACTGACAGTAGGTGTGCACCAAGTCCTCTACTTTTTATTACAGTCCTTGACTACCTCCTGGAAGTCAACGTACAGAACATCAAAGTACACCAACCGCATTATTTACTGACAATGAGCTCATCATTAAATGAATTTTTTTTTTGGGCGTTCGAGCATCCTAATCCCAAAAGAATCACTGGAGGATGCTTCTTTGGGGTAAAGAAATAGAAAATAAAAATACGCTCTTTTAGAAATAGAAAACAAAATACTTTTGATACTTCCTATGTACCTAAATTGCAACAATTGGGAAGTTGATTTACTTTTAACACTATTAGTACTTCTAACGTTATGCTCATTGGTGAACTGAACGCAAGAATTGGCCAAGATGGAGGACTGATGAATGAAGTTAAGAGAATATGCAAGCAATCCAAAGACACAATTAGTAATGCAAGAGGGAATAAACTGATGGAATTATGTGATTCTCAAAAACTTCGAATTCTTAATGGAACGAG
Source organism: Melanostoma mellinum (assembly GCA_914767635.1). NCBI lineage: Eukaryota > Metazoa > Arthropoda > Insecta > Diptera > Syrphidae > Melanostoma > Melanostoma mellinum. Next base: position 37,233,895 of record OU612060.1, on the reverse strand, counting down.
TTTAAGCGATGCCTCGGGAAATCTTACTTTTGTTGCTGGACATGGGTCGTCCGCGAATGACTATTCTATCATAGGTGAAGACTGGGAGCAGTTTGTGATAGACTTCGAGGTAAAAGAATTTCTGTACTTAGATCACCTTCCACTAGTAGTAACTTTCCAACGGACTGTACAGACAATTGATGAGAACTTGAACAATTTGTCATTATTGCCAAGACTCTATTGGAATCCCTCACAAGCATTGACTTATAAGCAGCAACTAGACATCAATCTTCAAGAACACCAAAATGCAGACTTTATCTGTTTGGAAAATATTGTGAAAGTACCTTATTCTCACCAAAAGAGGAATGAAAAAAGTAATAGACCAGGTTACGGGCCTTGGTTTGACGATGAATTTCAAAAGCTTCGGAAAATCTCGTTTGCATTGCTGAGGTACTTCCTAAGATCTTTCTTGGGTTTCTTAAAAATAACTATATTGAAGCTAACAAAATGTTCAAAGAACTACGCAAAACAAAAAAAGAAAATATGAGGAACGTCAAGCGTTTAGACTTGCAAATTGCAAAAATTCAAGTGAATTTTGGAAACTGGTCTGGGAATTAAATGGCAAAAGATTTGCTGTTCCCAAAAAACTGAATGCAACTGTGCTACGCACCCACTTCAAGGATTTACTAAATCCCATTACGTCACCAAAAAATTGGCATTACGCGTCACCTCGATTTACCACTGAAGTCTTAGACTCTACATTCACTCTAAGTGAATTAGAACAAACGTTGGGATGTTCTAAAGGATGGAAAAGCTGCAGGTACCAACGGTATTCCAGTTGAGCTGTATAAATAAGGAACTGTAGCTCTCAAAGATCGCCTCGTTACACTTTTCAATAAAGTTATGGAAGGAGATATAGTAGTTAAGAAATTTCAGGATGCAATTATGTTCCGAATCCACAAAAAAGGATCAGTGATGGAAGCTTCGAACTACCGTGGAATTTCTTTTCTTAACAACGATGTTACATAAGCGGCTCTTAACCTGGATAGAAGCTGGGAAAATTTTAAAAGAATTCCAAGCTGGCTTCAGATCAGGCTATTCCACCATTGATAATATTTTCATTTTAAGAAGTTTAGCGGAGAGTTTTAGAACGCAAAATAAAAAACTGTATGTTTTCTTCGTCGACCTTAAAGCTGCTTTCGACACAATTAATCGGAGAGCTTTATTTTATAAGTTGTATGGCTTAGGATTATCACTCAAATTCGGTGGTGTGCTCGAAGAGATGTACACAGGAACTTAGTCGGCAGTCGGCAATGGTGCGCAACTTTCTGAATGGTTTGAAACATCAACAGGAGTGAGGCAAGGATGTACATTAAGCCCGACCTTGTTTGTGCTTTTCATAAATGACCTCTTTTACCACCTTCCTGGTGGCGTTGATTTCGCAGGAGTATGTATCAATTATTATTATTTGCGGACGATAAAGTTATGTTTGCTTATTCCTAAGAAACTCTGCAACTCATGATAAACAGATTATAACACTATTGAATGCGTCAGCGAATACAAATATCTTGGCGTAATCTATTCAAGAAATTTGAGCATGGAAAAACAATTGACAGAAAAACTGCAAAAAGCAAAAACAGCCATCAATATATCGTGGAAAAGATGTTTTATGAACGGTAACATTGCGCATAGCAGCAAATTCAAAGTATTTGAAGTTGTGGCTGAAAGTATACTTCTGTATTGTATAGTTGTCAAGTGTGGGGTTGCATAATTGTTAGCAGGCCACCCCTGTGCCTGCAGAAAAATATGTATATCCACCACATCCAACTTCACACCAAGAAAGTTCCACGTCAGCGACCACATCCAACTTCACATCAAGAAAGTTCCACGTCAGACAGACCTAACCTCACTAGTTACTAGATATCGATTTTTCATTTTCATTTTTGCGGTTGTTGAAGTTGCGTTGCAACACCAAATAAATTAAAGTAATTTGATCTTTTTTCATTTGCTGCTCAAGTGTGCAGCAGTTTAACTTAAAGTAAATTGATTTCGTTTTAACTTAAAGTAAATTGATTTCCTTTCATTTGCTGCTTAAGTTCTGTGCAGCAGTTAACTTAAAGTAAATTCATTTTTCATTCAGTAATCAGACATGTAAGTTATTATCTATTATTTTCATTACCATATTATAATAATTCATTTTAATAAAGGTTTTGTAACTTCCCACTAAACTGTGTGTGATAAGTTAACAAAAAGTCTGGCTGTTGGCTGCTTGTGCCAACAATAATGTATAACACTGTAGAAAAACTCTTAACACACTATGTTAAGAAAATATTTCGCCTACCTTCGAATACGCCGAATTACGTTCTCATGTTAGAAACAGGACAATCTCCTCTTTTCATCAAAACATTGAAACTGCAAGCTGACTATCTTCTGAATGTCATCAAGATGCCTGAGTCCCGTTCGGTTAGGAAGGAGGTTCTTAAAGCTATTCAGCAGAAAAAAAGCTTTTGCAGAGAGTGGTCAAGACTAGCGGAAAGTTGTAATCTAAATTTTACTTTAAACATTGAAAACATATCGAATTGTAAAGCTATCCAGTACGAAGCAATATTGAAGATGGACGAGAAGTTTAGAGCCGAAATTCCCTATATAGGCGAATATACAGCAGGCTAAACCATAATCTGGAAGACAGAATCTGTTTCCGTGACGAGAATTGTATAACCGCAATCTCGATAATGACCAGACTTCGCAGTGAATTACTCAACCTTAACTTCATACCACACAGACCAGATTTACCGTTGGAGTGCAGTATCTGTAACTTAAGGGACTTCATTTCATTTTGTAGGAAAGTGTCCAACTCTAAGAGAATCCAGAAGAAGCATCCTTGGAAGTGACTTTTTGTCTGAAGAAGAAGTTTTTACAGAACTAAATGAGATGAATGTAGGCAAAATGTATAAATATTGCAAAATCGCACTAAGGTACAGAGAAAGAATAGTAAATGAAGACTTCTGAAAACTAATTTTTTTTTTTTCTTTAATTTTTATTTGTATACATGTATATTTTTCTTTTTAATCAAATCAAATTGTGATAGCCTAGCTTGATATTTCAAGATATAACTTTTATGTCATTCTGGCAGGCGGCAAGAAATACTATGTCATAATGAATTTGTAAGAACACTTATTGTAAAAAAAAATAATTGTTAATTTAATAAAATTTGTATCGAGGTATCTATGAATCAATGAACTGCTTTCCCCAGTTACCCTTCCCATTGTGGGCTACGTGCTCTTTTTTTTGTATATATTTTACTGTTAAAAGTTCTTTCGACTTTGATAAGTTTTACTCTTTAAACTCATTACGCTCCTTTAAGTTAACACAACTTTTTTCCGTTCAAACATCCGAACAATGTTTTTCAAACGCAAACCCCCGTCATCCAATTACAAACTTCAACTTTTGTTTGTTTTTGCGGAGAATTGTTCTGATTAATATCTGCAGAATAATCACAGGAACAAACTATTTACAACAAACACAACACTACGTATACATCTACAAACATATCAATTGCAGTCTGTGCGTTAGAAGATAACAAAACTCACTCCGGGATGGGAAAACTAATAAATTAAAAAGTTTAATTGCAACCTAAGCTGATGCGCAATTGGAAGAGGATTTATCAACACAATATGGATCCACAAATCCAAAATTAGTTTATCGTTGTCCTTAGTTTAGAATAGCTTGTAGTTCCTAGTTGTTGGTTCTCAGTTGGGTTTGCTGCAGGTAAGGCAAAAGGAAATTGCTTCTATAAACTTGTTGTGTCTGGCGGGATAACACATAATTCTCTCTGTCATTCAAATGACAGGCTTTAATATCCGTCGATAAAAGTAAAGTGCTCTCCTTTTCTATGTAGCGCTCATCGCGCTGGATTTGGTGGTGTCTTAGACATGTTCCCTTTTTAGAGTTTGTAAATCCTTTCGGATGATCTTAATCTTAAAATTTTATGATATTTTTTTTATGCTGCTTTTTAATCGTTTTTCCCTTTTTTCAGAAAGGGTGTGTCTTGTCATTTCAAGAAGTTGAAGGAAAGTTAGTACCCATCTTTGTCGGTGTTGAGAAAATGCAGATGAAACGTACGGAGCGATGGAAAAGTTGGTGCACCTGTTTTAAAAAACTATTTCCTTCAAAAATGGTGTCCCACACATTTTTAAAAAGTTTATCCTGGAACACGCTTGTGAAGTTAATGAGCGTTTTCTTCATCAATAGATGATTTTGTTTCCTTCAAATGGAAAGCGAAAGATTGGGATGGCAGAAAGACGAAAGAGTTAAATTATGAAATTTGGCTGGATAATGCTTTGGTAAGCTTATTATCCCCAATCCTTTCTCACATTGGCTGAAATAATGAACAGCACAGACAAAAAGAATGTTCATGAAAAAGCAACAGTCATTTTCCTGCATATTGCTTCTTTCATACTTTAGTCATTTATGTTTGCGTCTCCAATCGATACTTTGCATGTAAGGACAAATAAATTTCTCTCAAAAAACACATCAGATATCCATGAAACTTCCAGAACATAGTCATTGCTTCATTCTATTAAACCTTCTCGTGAATCAATTATAACAATGCGTACCTACTTCCAACCTCAATAATTCGGGGAGGTAAGATTAATAAAGTTCCACTCTTAAACCAGATGAATCAAGAGCTTAAAATTTATGAAAAAGGTCAACCAAACGAACAACTTAAGTACAAGCTCCATTAAGAACTCGTGTCAAACTGTTTTCGGTCAAAATAAAACCCAATTTAGATGATATCACACAAAAGACAAGACAAACGTATAATTAAACATCCCATGTTAAAACTTTGATGATATCAACCACTAATTTTCATCTCCATCCCTTTTAAGCTCACATACAATAATTGCAATTGACCTTAAGTCATCTTAAATCCAAAATTTAGCATCACCTCTAAACGTACTGTTATTGTAAGAATTACATTCCGATTTAATTCTATCCAATCTTTATGCTTCTTTTAATTGCAAATTATAAAATCCTCCTCATATCGGACCAAAGCTAGAGCATAAAAGAATCCGGTTAGGTGCGGTCCCTAAAAACTTTCAAACACACACACCGGATGTGAAATAAAAGCATTAAAGTAGTGGGTTGCTGTTAGTTGGGGTGAACAGTATGTAGTTTTTTACTTTTTTAATGAAATGTTTAGATCTTCGACATGAGACCTCATTTTTTTAAATAATTTTTTTATCTATTGGGGCTAGCTGAGCAACTCTTAGTTAAACTATCGATAGAAAAAAGTTAGGTCGAAAAATTAAAACACAATGTGGGTGCATATTCGGTGTTGTAATCGGTAATTAGACCTTTCTGATTTTGAGCATGGAAAAGAAAGGGCGAAACATTTTTTATTCAAATGTCTAAGGAACGGTCAGTCCAAAATAATGAAACAGCTTTTCAATAGAAAGTACTGTGACATTTTCATTGACATGTAATTCTGCTTACACTTAGCGTGTTTCACAGGTGCGACAAAGGTGCGACAAAAACTGAGGACGGATAGTTTGGCTCAAGACAAGAAAAAAACATAATGGGAGTGAAGGGTTCATCTATATATGAACTGACTTAAATTTAAATTTGAAAAAAAAAGATAAAAAATTAAGTAAGCGGCTTACTTAAACAAACTATATATCTACCTATTCCCGCGTCAAAAAAATAACACGTATACCCGCGCACGGTCTCTTGGACCGGAACTCATGATCCTGCAGTTTCCCTTCTACTTCGAATATTTTCATAAAATTTGTTTCGATAAGTCGAATGGTACGTAAATTGTTACGATTAAATAAGGGATGATACAATCCACGAAGCTACCATAAAGCACACTACGTGAAATTGCACCGATACTAAAATTTTTGCGAAAAAGTTTTTTTTCGGTCTCACTGACCAATGTGCGCGTATAGGGAGGTTAAAAGCCAATACTGTTATCATTATTAAACACTTTATTTCGAATTAATTTAGTGAATTATTTTTAAATAATCAATCCTCAAAGTCAAAATTATAAAAAAAAAGATTTTTTGCCTCAATAAGGATCACTTTTTCTTTCACTAATTAACGCTCTTATTAATTCTTATTCAAAAACAGACACAAAAACTTAAAATAAAGGCTACTTCTCTTCAGAAAATCAAATATGTACGCTTTTCTGCTTATTGGACATTATTTTCTTCTCAAAACCTACTTACTAAATAAAATTGGATTAAATTGAACTAAAATTTTATTTAAAAAACAAAGCATAAGTTTTTAAAAACTTAGGGCTATGAATATTTTTATACTTGCTCGACCTGAGCGCGCTATTGTTACCTAGCAGCTTCAAATCTATTTCACCGACCTTTTTGAAAACGTAAACGTTTTTTTTTTTCAAATTCGTTAACGTTTGATTTTTTTTTACAAATACAATTTCTTTAAAACCGTAGTTTTCACTTTAAGTATTCCCAAAAAATGAAAAATTTAAATTTCGAAAAACCCTATCAGTGTTAACTGGGGAAAACAATTATGTAACACAATAATTTAGGAGTTTTGATTTCGGAAGATCCAGCCCCGAGTTATGAGGAACAACGTAACGCTATTTTTTTCATAACGCTTCACAATAAATGCTGCCATTGCCGTAGTTTTTGAAATTTCTTTATGAAATTTTTACACAATACTCTACAGATTTTATTTTTTAAAATAGTTTTGATTTTAAATAAATAGATACTAAGTGCGTCCTCAGTTGAAAATTCACAAAAATGTACGTTTTCTTAGGCGAATTAACCCTGCTTGCATTAAGGTCTAGAAGCATGAATTTTAGGTGGTCATTCCGTAACTTTTACAGACGATTATCGTCGACGATAACGCCCAAATGGTGCTATCCGTAGCTTTGCTTTTGTGTCGCTATAATATAGTCTTGTCTATAGTAAAAAAATGTGTCATCGAAGTTTTTTGACAAGCCTTATTAGGTTTGTTTCTTTACTTTCTGGGTAAAGTTTGGGAAAAAATTTGAGCTCGAGCTTTTTAATGTTGTCTTTGTAATCTTCATCCGAAAATGAAAAGTAAAGATACGCCTTTGGGATGTTTCTTGCTCAATGACATTTATCATGCACTCTCAGTAGAGATAGTAAAAAACAAACAAACAATTTTGTTTCTGAAACGTGTTGAAATGAGCTCATAGCAATGTTACATTGCATTCTTAACTATTTAACTTATTTTGAATTTTCAAACCTACAAAGAGAAATTATGTTCTTTATTTTTTTCATTTTATTTCAAATATAAATTTGAATTCAACTAAAGTGTTTCGATCAGCTGATTTCACAAACAGCCGATTTAACAAGCAGGAAAGTGCACAAGCAAATTGTTCGGGTAAGTTCTTACTGGAGGGGAAGTGACAAAAAACAAAAACTGTGCCACTTTTACGTCAAAAAAAAAAATGTAAAGATACACGTTTTGGGATCCCGCGGGATCCCGCGATTGAGTAAAGATACAGACCTATTGTGTCATCAAACATTTCACTAAAGATGGAATTTCTGTCTAAGAATGGCAAATTCCAATTGGATTTATTTTCAAAACGTAAAGAAAATTTATCTCTGGTAAAATAAACTAAAAATTTCAATAAATTACTCTTTTACAGGTCAGCAACGCCAAAGCATCTGGTGAGTTTTATTATGGGGGAGCACCCAGACATGGCGAGGAATTACATTACAGTTCTCTCCTTCTTTTGCCCCGTAATTTACATTTTAATGATAAACGCAAAAACTTAAGTCTAAAAGTTTGTTGTTCGCCAAAGAAAAGAATGAGACGATAGCAAAATAGCTTTCGAACGAACGCCTTCTTCCTATAGTCACAATTTGACAGTTAAGAATGTTACGGAAAGCATTGGTTCAATCGTCTATCGTCTGTCGTATGAGACGATAGCGTTTTTAAGTGTTACGGAGAGCAGTAATATCGTCAAAACCATATCGTCTCACTATCGACTTCCTATGGGATGACCCCAGGTGATTTTTAAAATATAGAAAAAAGAACCATTATTTATTTATTAAATATTTTTAATAATTAAGGGTTACAGAAAAGGAAAAAAGGTTAAAAATTTAAAAATTAAAAAAACAAGCAGATAGATGGTTAAAGGTTTTGTCACACAAAACTGACACGTGATTATGGCCACCATTCCTAACCTTCTAGCAATCACAAACAAAAGAACGAAAAAGATAATTAATCTGGAATAATGTTGCTATGGTCGGAGAACTACGGAAAAGTTGAAACAAAAATTATTTAAGTGATGACTCTCTGCAGAAAAAAAATCACCACTTTTTTGGACTTTCTCGAAAACAATTTGGGAAAATGGTTAAGGAAACAAATGCACTAGACGGGTGGGTAACACAAACAACCAGACACGAAATGCAGATAAGCAGTTAATATTTTAAAAAACTGTATGCAAATTGATATGTAATACGAAGTCTTCGACAGCTTCTTCGCCCAGGATGATAACCCTTGCAGTAGGCTGAGTCTGATTAAGGGCGTTACTTGAAGCCACTAAATCTAATTTTATAATATCTGTGCGAATTTTGTTCAGTTTGGTTCACTCCAATGCAAAAGAATAAGAAAAGAACCCAATTCTTGCATGGTAGAAAATTATGGCCTAAGGCACTACCTAAAATTTATCAAAGGCAGTCAGTTACTTGATAAAAGAGTTTGGGCACAGTAATATTTTCGGTTTCAATAACATCTAGTCTTCAATAACCTCGCTTTGTTAGCTCTTAGTAAAAAGCCTACCCTCCTTTGGGAAACTTTTTCTGTGACTTCCATTTTGGTAACAATTTTCACTTAGCGCCCTAATTATCCAGGGTCATTAACCTTCTACAAAGTTCAGACAAAACAATAGAATATATCGTTTGCGTATGAGAAGAATTCATTCCTTTGCTTTCTATTTAGGCAGGAGAAGTCACTTTCAAAGCATACATATAAGAATTTTCGGACGAAACATTCCAACTAAGTTCAATACGCTGAATTCTGCTTTCCGGGCTCATCTTTTCTAAATTCCCCTTCCAACCGACAGAAACTTATATGGTTACTATCTAACCTGGGTCCTACGATAGAATTGAGTAAATAAAGTTAAGTATGTTCTAGGTTCCCTTTCCCAATATGAGGATAAAGCATAGTTTATGTTACTCAGAGACAATTAATTATCTTACTGTGAAAGAATGTTCGAAATCGGTCTAGTATTTTCTAGGTTTCAGGTTGTGTTCCCGTTCCAGGGGGAATACGGAGAGCAAATATAGTTTGAGTCATTTCTCTAGCCATAGACTAACTCTCTTCCGAATTTCATTCAAATCGGCTCAATACTCTTGGAGCTCATTCAATACAAACAAACAAATCATTCCTCTCTGTAATAAACTAAAGATATCTTATAACTAACAACTTGCTGGTCACACTATTTACCCAAGTTTATCAAAACCCTGAAAACCCACACAATCCTAAACGGGAGCGCAACAATTTTTAAATTCCACATTGGTATCTTTTATTATCGCGGCAGGGCACGTTTGGTATTTGAACACGTAGTGAAATTCATAGTCGGTATGCGAAGGCGATTATCTTTTAATAAAGGACATGTAACACGGGGCACTTTGCCCCGCACCATAACCGTCACCACGCATTCTACTGCTCCTTCTTACTGCTGCTCAGACACGGTCATGCTCTACCGTTTTTCTCTTCTGCCCTTCTTCCACTTTTCCTCACTCCGACGATGTTTGATTGTTTTATGAGATTATAATATCGCACAGAAATTGCATTACACGAATCTTTGGGAAAAGGATTCGTCCTTTCTTTCTCTTTCTTCTTCTGTGTTTGTGTGTCATCACGGTGATGTTAAAATCCGCTGATGGTTGCAATTTTTGTTGACATTTTACAAGAGCAGTCCTTACTCTCCCATTAAACCAGATCTCTAAAGTCTTTTGAATTTTGATTCGTGCTTTTCATTGAAATGTCGCGCGCATTGCAGCGATGATGGTTGTTTTTGCAAAGTTTTAATCAAATTCAATTGGAATATGCAAATTGTCTATAAAACAATCGGAGTAGCATGACCATCAATGAATGGTACGCTCTCGGACTAATTGAAGCCACATTTTGAGTGTGCTACACACTTTTCGTTGGCAATGGTTTCTAAGGGTAGTAAAAGGAAAGGCGGCAAGGGTTAACTAAATTTATTGAAGGTCTTTTGTGTATAAATTCATAATTGTTCGGAAGTATTCTCAATTATTGACATTGTAAATTCTCATGTAGGCTGGATAGTGGATAGGAATAGGACTATGTTAGCTTTGGCAATATTGGAAACTGGGTTGGGATTGTGTTTTACAGTTGCTGACAAAACTATTTCATTTCCGGTGTAGTACTTCTGTAATTTCCGTATTGAAAATCTCTTTAATATTTACTTCACAAATGCTTTGTTTGTGGGTAGGTGACACATCATCAAGTCAGGGAATAATTCTTTAGAAATCAATTCACAAGACATGAGCAGATGGTCACAGTTTGGTGAGGTGTGTGAGTGTTTTTAAATTATTCTCAACTTTATTAGAAAAATAAGAGCTAAGTGTCATGAGTTAAAAAATTAAGAACATTCTACAGATCAGAAAAATTTGGCGGCGTTTAGAATAAACTGAGAAATTTTGAGTCTCAAAAGAAAAAAAGGACGGGCACTAACCCACACGACCAATAACCCCGACAGTTGAGAAAAACTATTCGGAATCTAGTGTTTTCGATCTTACGATAATTTTCTGCAACGAAACGGAATGGAAAAAAGAATAAGCTTCGGTTTTCATAGGTGGAAAGGTAGATAATTGCCTGCGTAAAGTTCCCATCCTATCAAAGAACCTGTGGCATAAAAGTCAGTGTGTCAGACTATTACGTATGAGCTTGGGGTTTGATTCCTTGAAATTTCAAAATTACTTTTCGCTTTCATCTCCTCTCGCAAGGAATGGACGAGTTCTACGAAAATTGTATTGAAAAGTGATTTCTCCCTTTGCTAGGAGCTACAAGAGAAAAGGAGCCCCCTCCATTCCTCAGAAGACTGGGCGAAAAAAAGCAAAAGCCTATCCTTAGATACTGTCTTCAAATATTTATGTTTTTAACATGAAACATCCGAAAGGAGTTTTTTTTTGTAGATGGAGATTTGAAAACATTGATCCCTAAATATAGAATGTCAACAAAAAATGTATCGATCATAAGAGCAATGTACAAAGAAAATACAGCACGAGTTTGGGATGGAACATCACTTTCAAATGAATTTGATACGTCAATGGGCGTCAAGCAAGGATTTGTTCTAAGTACCCTCCCCTTCATTTTATACATTAATGATATAACTGATGCCGTGAAAGGTGGTGTGGGAGGAAAGAATATTCCAGCGCTGATGTTTCGTCTGCAAAAATCAGCGCTGGAATATTCTTTCATTGTTTTCCTAGCTGAAACTATTGATGGGATGCAGCTGATGGTAAATAGGCTTCAAGAATATTGTAAAACATGGAATCTGTCGGTAGATTTTTCAAATTCCAAGATGATGATATTAAGAAATAGAGGTGGAAGATACTCCCGGAGTGAGAAATGGACGTTCGATGAGGAGCCGATAGAAATTGTAAAGGAGTATAATTAAATTTAAATCTGGATAAACATCTACAAGCCAAATTGGCGGAAGCTAAGCGTGCAATGTGTTCTGTGTGGAGAAGTTGTATTCTGAAGAATAATGTTTCACATGTTGCTAAATACAAAGTTTTTCGAGCAACCGCAATCGCAATCCTGTTCTACGGCGCTCAGATATGGGGATGTTGCTCTTTTAAAGCAGTGGAGGAGTTCCTCCGTTTTTTTATAAAAAGTACATTTCGACTAACAAGTAATGCTCCAAATTATATGATTCACCTTGAGACAGGTAAAGCACCGCTATTTTTGGACACACTTAAATTACATTTTAATTACGTGACAGGAGTTATGGCAATGGACGAAGAGAAGATTCCGCGAATAGCACAAGTTAAAAACATGGGAGGAAAACATGCGTAAAAGAGTGAAAGAATCTGGCATCCGAGTGTGCATCTACATTGTCATTTTCTGGAGACAAAAACCTCGATTCGCTTAAGCTGAAATTGTATGATTTGCTGAAGAAAGCTGGCAATATGATGTATGATAAATTCATGAGGTAGGCTGAATCGTCTACGTACAGAGCCTACTACAGTAAAGTAAACCACTTCCTAAACGATAAAACCTACTTCCTAGCTGAAAACACTTCTGCAAAAATTAGTTTGATTTCCAAAGTGAGGGGTGAACTCATCTCAATCTCAATTTAGAGGAAACAATCAGCATTCTGAATGGAGAACGAGGTTGGGATCGTCTTTACCAGTATTGTCTGAATGTCTGCCGTTACAGAACATGTATAGTCCGAGAAAGTTTTTAATACTTTGCTTTTAAATTTAGTTAAAAAAAAAGAATAATAATAATGTGTATTAGTTTTTTCATATCTTTTATAAATAAATGTTAATCTGGTGGACGGCTTTCGGCCAAACCATTTACAGACTTATGTAACATTCAAAAATTAAGAAAATGAGAATTGTATTACTATTGAAGTCAATAAATCTAAATCTAAATCTAATTTGGTGGTTTTTTAAGAGTTTCGTTTTTGAGATTGGCTGCACTGGTTGGTAATGGCGTCTAAACATCATCTGTCAAAGTAAAATTTTCAGTATACTCTGCCATTTTATCATGGAAAGGCTTACAAACGAGCAACTATTGCAAATTGTTCAAACTTAATATCAAAAACCATATGCATCGTTTGTTACGACCATATTAGGGTTCTCAATCGACCAGGTGAATCAACAATTCGCACTGTTATGACCAAATTTTGCACCAAATTTACAAAAAAAAAAAAAAAAGAGGTTTTGGGGAGACAAATAAAAACCTCATTGTAATTTATGTATAGCATCTTAAGAGTGGTAGCATCAGTGGGTAGACATTCGTGTTTAATAGAAACAGTAACGATTAATAGAAACATTAACGCCTGATGTCTTAGTTTTACCTTCATAGCAAACTTTGTCTGATTTATCGTGAAAATAAGCCAGAAAGATCCTGATATTCTCGTTTGTATTTTGGTTTCCAAGCCAAGATAGGGCGTGAGGTGACTCTGTGGAGTCAATATTTTGCTAGATAAGTTAAGGAGGTCAAATTGAGGTAATTTGCTCCAGATTGAAGATCAAAACTATCCGTTGAAGAAGACTTTGAGGGGGTTTGATTTCGGAGTAGAGATATATTAGGAGCTGTGGTACTTAAATTCAAAAGAACTCATTGCTGAGGCTTAGACAGAACATGGCTAGTAGAAGACTGCAAAAGTGAGCAGGACGAATCGACAATAATATCGAGTGACACCCGCTGGTGAGCTCCTTTAGGTTCAGTTGCATATTGTTGATCTTTGATTCTAGATTGAAGGCATAGGAGGAATGTTTAGTAGGGAATTAGGATGAGTCTTGAGTTACGTCTTGGGTTGGGGCTCAGACTGGGCCATGAGTTGCTAACAATGATGGGGACAGCTTGGAATACATTATAAAAAAGCAACACCAAGGTGTAAGGTCCAACGCGGAAAAACATCATGGCTTCTGAGAGGATGCGCATATTATGTTGGTTAGAACAAGAACAAGAACAAGAACAAGAACAAGAACAAGAACAGGAACAGGAACAAGAACAAGAACAAGAACAAGAACAAGAACAAGAACAAGAACAAGAACAAGAACAAGAACAAGAACAAGAACAAGAACAAGAACAAGAACAAGAACAAGTTGAAGAACGAGAAAAAGAAGAAGAAGAAGAAAAGGGAAGAGAAGAAGATTATATAACGGAATTGAATTTGTCGTACTAAAAAAAAAACACTTGCGCCCGGTCAAGAATTGACTGACAAAATGAAGTATTTGATGACTTTTTGAGATTCAGCCAAATGAGCAAGGAAATGTTGAATGTTTATTGCACACCGTTAAGTTAACAGAGTGAAGCTATAGCTTTTTTCCTTTCATTTTTCAGTTTGATGGAATATTTTCAAACCTCACTGTACATAGAGTTCGTCAATCATCTGTATCACTGCATGTATGTTGTGTGGCTCTATTTCATTAGGCATAGACATTCACAGATAGGTTTCTCCGCGCATAGACAATTTTCCTAAAATATGATTTATTTTCAATGGTTTCCCCATTGCAAAATGGACCGTTGTCCATCATGTAAACGAGACTAAATGTACACTCATTTGCTTTGTTTGGCTCAAACAACGAATCATCATCATCATTTCAATTTTATTCGAATGCAGTGTTCCTGTCCACGTATGTGCAACATCATCACCCGTATCTATACGTACTAACAAATTAGACATTTTGGTTTGACCTGCCAACATGAGACAACGACAAATTGCAATGCTGTTTTTTGATTTCATTTGAACCACAGGGGAACGACCACAGAGCAGAGATGCCTTCAATGAAATGAGTTTGAAAGTGTAAGTTCAATGTTGATGTATTTTTTTTTTTTAAAGTTGCCTGTGAGGTAAATTGAAGTACATGTTGTCAATGTCATGTCAAAGCTAATTGCCTCAAATAGCCTGATCAATTATTTTTGGTAAGTTTATATCTGATTGTGGAGTGCTGCAGGAAAAACAGGAGCGTGTATTGATTGTGTTCGTTGTTTGATAATAAAAAAAAGACTCTCAATCAACTCGAGCTATTTAAGGCTTTTAAAACTAGTTTTTGATTGTCAAGCCTTCAAAATATAAAAGTCTGTCATTTTTTATAACAACTAAAGGTTTAAGGATCTTCCAAGTGGTTTCCTTGGTAAAGTTATTCATTTTAAACGCATTAGTTATGATTTCCTCCAAAAAAAGTGAGAACATTTGCTTCACTACCTCCTTAATATGGCTCACATTTGCGTAATGTAATCTCATCAAAAACAATTATTATAGACAAACAAGTAATAAAAATAAAAATATCCTTTTGATACTCTATCCATGTGCCTCAATGAAAACATCATAAATTAACTTCATTATACATATTAATGTTTTCAATCAATCATCAAAATTTTGATTCCATAATTGCTATCTATTTGGCCCAAGGCAATCAGGCAGCTTGTGTTGGTGTTTTTAGAGAATTTTAGTTTGAATAGAGAGCATGTCTAATTAGTATTGCATGAAGGTCGTATCCGTGAGTCGTACAATAAGTTAACAGTAATTAGAAATTTCGTTTATTTTATTTGAGTTTCATTTGAGTGGAGCGTATGCCTTTGATGAAAAAGGGATAAACGAAGAATGAGAGATAAGGGGGTGTGTTAATGCTCCTGAATTTTGAATCAAGGATTGTTTATAATTAGAGGATGTTTTTTTTCTTCTTATTTTGTAGCAGAAGAATATTTGATTTATGTTTCATGTTAAAATTCTGAGAAATTGGGTAACACACGTTGTTTTTGGCTAAACAGGAAACATTCCTTCGAATTTCGTGCAAATTCGAGGTTTAAATATCAGAATCATTTTGAATTTTTTCATGGGTATTGTGTTTTAAGAAAAATTGGCAAGTCCATGAGAATATTAACACTGCCATATGAAAAGCGCTTTCTTATGTAGTTAATCGGCAAAAAGTTGAAGATCTTTAAAGTGCATCAGGTTCGATGGCTCTTTGAGCTTTGTTATGCCATCCTCTTAAATTTATTTACTTACGTGCAATGACTTTAATAAAATAATTTTGGCTTGTGCAATGAGCTTCTGTTTTTCAGCTACGAGTTTGGGCTCTGGTATTTCCGAAAATCAAAATGAAGAAGAACACTCTCTTCGGCAAATATTATTCACTCAATAGGTTCACATCCGACCTCCGATTACTTTGTTCCCTCAAAATATTCTTGTTAATTCTTTTTGGCGCCACGAGCACTGTGATCTCGAAAGGATCATAACCCCCACTTATCTGCTTCTAGCGATTCGTTTGTATGTTACGCTATAAATGCAGGGAATATTTCGAACTTCTTAATATAGCCATTTGTTTTACCGATTACTTCACATGTTGGACCAAATTTCTAAAGCCAAATCATTCTCTCCCGTTCCGGTATAGTGTCAGCAACTCATACGAAAAAAACTTTTCACTGCAGCAATATCCTGGGATTACAGCTTTATCTTTGATTAGCTATCGACCGAAGTCGAATCTATCCAACGTTGTGACAGTCCGTGATAGACTCATCAACTTCATCGTTTTATCTTAATCAACGCGCACATCAAGGGGTTATGAATCCCCTTGTAATGTCATAGAACTCAGTGTGAGCATTTAGGAATCTAGGAAAGGATTTAATAGGAGACACCGATGAAAGTTGCCCTTGAACTTTTGTGTGTCGTAATGCAGGGCTCAAACAAAGCATGATATAGCATTCCACATTCAGATAGTGCAACTAAAATATGAATCTCTATACTTGATTGTACGTTCGAAATTGGGCTCAAAGTAAGACTGATGAGCATTTCTAGCGAGTCAGGACTGAAATCACTGCTATAGAGCGAATATCAAAAACGGACGAACAGAACGCTTAGCGGTCCAACTCCAGTCTGATGATGATCTCCGAGAGTCTTTGGGAGTCCCCATCCAATCAATCCTCGCAAGTGTTTAAGAGAAATGCGCTAAGCCTGGGGCCGAATTACCGCATCAGTGATCGAGTGAGTGAGTGGTATTGTTCTCTCAAAATCAGCTCCCAATTACATAATATTGGTAGACTGCCTATCCATTTCATTAAATTCCATTAAATTAATGATGAGAGAGTGTTAAATTAGGGAATTAGATTGCACGATTACGTGAGTTTTAATGCTGAATTAGCATAACTACGCCACGTATTACTCCATAACGTGTGTGGCGATTTTGACCCTGGCCATTTCAAAGCTTGTTGTACACTTTATTGTTTTTACAGCTCACTTGGTCTCATTAAACGTTAAACCAGAAGATGGTCGGTGAGTTCGATGCTTCAGTTTGTTAATTCGTTAATATTTTCCGACACATGCTGGTGCACGGGTTCTGCGCTATGCTTTTGACAATAGCATCAAGAAAAAAAAAATAAATGTAAACATGTAAAATTTTCAAAAAAGCCAAAAGACGCTGCCATAACATGAGCCTAAACTACCAGCTTTCACTATGTCTTAGGCGAGTGTGCAGGACATTCACAGCAGAGGAAGTGTTTCACGGTCTCGTAATCCTTTTTACATAATTTACATAATTTGGTATTACTTAACCAAAACGTTCAAATGCTTGACAAAAGAGAAGAACCCCGTCAACGTCAACAAGTTTTCCACAATTTTTCTACTACGGGATACCAAAAATTTTGCAGTTTTCATATTAACGTAGGGGAGCATGCGCTTAGACTGTCTGCATTTAATGAAGGTAGGCCATCTTAGGCTGTGCTTTTGACAGATCCAAAACCAAAAAATTTGATCAGAAAAACTAAATTTTTAAAATCTTATTAGTTCGTAATTCTAGTTATAGGTTGAAATATACATGCATTCAAAACGAAGGAGGGCACTTTGAACACTTGTTATAACTGTATTTGTATAAACTACATAAGACTCTACTAAAAGTTTTTTTAAAACTACTCCTTTTGCAAGGTATTGCAATAAAAATCCGTAAAAAAACCACAATTAGATTTTTTACCTGTTTTAGTTTTTTCCAAGTGTCATAAAATGTAGGTATGAGTTTTTGAGTGTACTTATTATTCAGTTTTTTTTATTATTGTTTTGTTCATCTGCAAAAAAATAAAGAAACTCTCTATTTATCAGGTATTTTCTGCAAAAAAATGACCTCAAATTCAAAACTTTGTTTTAGGAAGAAAATTTGAACACTACTTAAAATTGAAAATCTGGCAACCCTAAGCCTATAGGAGCTCAACTTAAACATAGTCTTTCTACAAAAAATTGAGTCTAAGATTAGGTTTCTATCATCAGTATTGACAGAGATATCGAATTTAACACAGGTCAGGGTACACCAAAGTAAGCCTTTCTTTAAATTGTCAAAAAGTGATGTCAAAGTTGAGAATCGAGCTTTACTGTAGAACAATTTTTTTCTAAGAATATGACCAAGAATCACACCCCGAAGGATAATACACGAAGTACGGGACACCGTACATTGTATCTTTAGGACGAAAGGCATTAGAATAAAGTTACTGAGTTATTATGTAAGCTAGTTAAAACATTTTTGTTAGCATGTCAGTAGTTATAGGAGATAAAAAATAAAAATGAATTTAAAACTGAAACTGAAACTCTTGACAAATCGGAGGACCCCAGTAGAGCAAGCTCTGGTTCAGGTAATGAGAAAGCTGTATGAGACCCTTACCTTGCAAGTTCATGGGCGATCTCGTTTTCAGTTATGGAGTGATGGCCTGGGATCTAAAAGAAACAATTTTGCGACCGCATTCAGAGAGGTTTTGCATTTCTGGAACAAATTCGAAGAAGTTAGACGGTAGAGTAAAGCCTAAAGCTTGGCTGTCACTGCAGACACAAATGATTTTCCCTATTCAGTCATTCTTCGTAACGAGGTTTATATGGCCATTGGAAGATGGACCCGTAGATGCCTAATGAGGCGTGTAGTCGTATGTCAACGTTCTTCAGAAAAGCGTAAGTGCCAGATCTATTATCGGGTTTGAAACCAAATTTATCAATTTGAATTTATTTGCAGGGATGCTGCCTCTTTAATTTGTATATAACCATTTTCGGTATATCAATATCTCTTTCTATATTATCGGTTTT
Organism: Melanostoma mellinum; assembly: GCA_914767635.1. Taxonomy (NCBI): domain Eukaryota; kingdom Metazoa; phylum Arthropoda; class Insecta; order Diptera; family Syrphidae; genus Melanostoma; species Melanostoma mellinum. The sequence goes on along the minus strand of OU612060.1, from coordinate 37,215,141 downwards.
GGAACCATCTGTGAAGAAACGATAACAGTCCTTCCTGGTTCAGATTTTAGAGCAAACAAGTCCCAAAGAGACAAAAAGTTGACTTGGAGTCACATCGTATCGGACGTCACATCCACGAGACATGAGTCAAAATACATAAACTGTTTGCGAAATTGTGCCAGAGATCACATTTCATTTAATAGGAAATGGTCTTGGGAGCACACATCACGTGATGTAGTTTTCAAAGTGAGGAAGATTCAGTAGTGCAATGATTCACGACATCAATTTGATTTTCCTTAGTTTTTCCAACACGAAGCAGACAAAAAAACTCACATAACAAACAAGCGAAGGCAACAATTCAATTCGACGAAACTGAAATTCCATAGAAAACAACTAAAGGATGGCCAACTTATTTGCTGGTTTGTAGCTCTCGTTGATGTTGTTCCTTTGAAATGAAAATCATGTTGTGCACACCCACCTTACAGTACCTTGTCAAAAGTACAATATCTATTTAGGAACATGCCGTCTTATGTCAGGAAAAGGGTTTCATCTACCCTTAGTTCACTTCTTAAAAAATGATTTAGTTTGATCAATTGCACACCTGGGGCAAAGGTTAGCATTTCTGCCTATAACGTGGTAGTTCGGGGCTCAAATTTCAGACATATTCAATACATTTTGAGGCATATAGTCTTTTGAGAGGAATGTGAAGCTCTACGAGTACATTGTGATGAAAAGTACGTGTTTACTTACACTTTCCCAATCGGCCAAAAATTTTAGGCTTCTCAAATGCTTGACTCTTCGTTGAAGTTTTTGCGATAAGTATTTTTTATTTATCGTCTTTTTGACCAACTTCCCAGAAAAAGTTCAAAATTTCGATCTCATGTTCATCCAAAATAGTGCTGCTATCAGCTTTAATTCCATTGACTAACCGAACTGCTTTGCCTGAATGCTGTTGTTGGACTCATTACTAGATATTGGGTGATCGGGATCGAGCTAAAATCTCAATGGTCTTAGCTTGAATTTTACTAGCTCCTACTGATGTAACACTTAGACAACATAATCAAAGCACGTTTTTGATTTTTTGATCGCTTTTTTGCTCTAGCAGAAGTTTGAAAAGCAGGCTGTTTGCTATTAGTATTTAATTTCTGTTTTTTGCCTTTTTCCTTCTTGTAGAATCTTAAACTGCGTTACATTTTTTTTTAATATACATATATACCTATTCAACATCACTACAATTAGTTTCACAACCGTTAAAAGCATTAAAGACCTTGAAGGCTTGCCAAAGCTTTCAAACACGCACGACTTTCAAAATTACTAATTACAAGCAAACAACTCCACTCAAATCATTTGCGTATAGTTGAGGGAATTTTCGTTCGGATCATTGGTTTTGTAAGTAGTAACTCTAAGCATTTTCAAAATTTTCATATTCAAATTTCATAAATCGGATTCATTTTCATAAAACAACTTCCGTTTGAATACCGAATATAGCAAACAGACATTCCCTTTTCCATTTAAATCCCAGCTACGCTCTCGGGCATAAAACAGGACCCGGCCCCGCATACTGAAATTGTTAAAGGCTAAACTAATTTTAGTATGCAGTTGATACATATTCGCGAAATCGGCTTATCAAAAGATAGGATGTGCAAAGTGCATAGTAAGCAAGCAAATACAAGTAGTGGATTTTTGAAATTACTATTTTAAAAGTTTTGCTTTTAATATTTTCAAATTTTCTCTGCGGTTAAAATTATAAGCGCGTGCATGTTGGATGCGATAATGCAGAGCAGAGGATATACTCATTGTCGATAAGAATAACTTTGTTTTGTTGCGGATAACTGGGTGTTCTGGTGTACGCTGTACATGGATGCGATGCGAGTGAAACCACAAAAACATGAGTGAGTAGGTTTTGCGTAAAGATAAGGACTTTTAACTGCAGGGGGTTGGCTGATAGCTCAACCGCGACTACGACGCATGTGGTATGATGATGCTGTTTGTTGGTGCGGAAGAATAACGTTTGATAATCCCGAATGATCATAATAGTTGTACGTCAATTTAATCAAAATTAGTGAAAAGAATTCTTTACAAACCGCTGCCGTTTTGGTTAACAGAATTTAGTAGATGGTAGAATATGCGGCGAAGCTGATAAATTTGCTTATTTGCAATGGAATGCTACCTTTAGTGAATTTGTTCGTTCGCATAGAGCGAGTAAAAATGTCAGTTAAAGTTTGCTATACACAATCATGTAGCTTTAAGACTTGTAAAATTAAACTCTTTAAACGAATCGGTGCAGATCCGTCTTTGAAAGCGGATATGGATACGGTTAGGGATACGGCTGTAGATACGGTTAAGAATCATAATTGTTATAATGACGGAATCAGAGCTCTTCGATCCACTCAAAGTGGCCGCCGGCCGCTCGATACGACTGTAGATATGGTTGCGGATACGGCTGGGAATACGGCTGTGGATACAGCTATGGATACATCTGTGAATACGACTGTGTAAACGGCTATGGATACACCTTAGGATACGTCTGGGGATACGTCTAGGGATACGGCTGTAGATAAAGTTGCGGATACGGCTGGGAATACGGTTGTGGAAACGGCTATGGATACGGCTATGGATTCGGCTGTGGATTCTTCTGTGAACACGGCTTTGGATACACCTGTGGATTCATCTGAGAATACGGCTAAGGATACGGCTTGAGATGCGGCTGTGGATATGGCTGTGAACACGGCTGCAGATACGGTTAAGAATGACAATGGTAATATTGAAGGAATTAGAACTTATCCACTTATCTGCTTCACACTAGTGATCCACCTGAAGTAACCGTCACTCGATACGGCTATGGTTACAGTTGCGAATACGACTGGGAATACAGCTAGGGATATGGTTGTCGAAACGGCTATGGATTCGCCTGAGGATTCTTCTGTGGACACGGCTGCTGTGAATAAATCTGTGACCACGACTGAGTATACGCCAGCGGATACACCTAAGCATACGTCTGGGGATACGTGTAGGAATACGGCTGTAGATACAGTTGCGGATACGGCAGGGAATACGGCTGTCGACGCGGCTACGGATACAGTTTTGGATGCGGCTATGGATACGGCTGTTTTTTATCCTTCGTCGAAGAGATCACAACATTTATATGCTTCACACTAGTCGTCTGCTCGTTGAGTATGCCGTTGGATACGTTTGTGGGTACGGCTGTGGCCTACAGTTGTTGATACGACTGCAGATACGTATGTAGATACGTTTGTAGATCTTCCTCTTCCTTTACGGTGGCACGAGCATCGTAATATTAACGAGATTATAGCTCTTCCACTTATTTGCTTCTCATTAGTGATCCATCCGTTGAGTATGCCGCTGGATACGGCTGTATAGCTACGGATGCAGATACGGTTTTGGTTCCGTTTTGGGGACACGGCTTTCCAATTCAGCTTAAGATAGCACTGTGGATTCCTGTGACTACGGCAATGGACACGTCGCTTGATATGGCTATAGATACGTCAGTGGATATGGCTGTAGATCTTCTAAATCTTAATTTCTGGAGCTAAAAACATCGTAATATCAAAGGGATCACAGCTCTCCCACTTTCCATTCACCCGTTTGGTATTGCGCTGAATACGACTGTGAGTACGGCTAGGGATACAGCTGTAGATTAGGATGCGGTCACAGTTGGGGTTTCTTTTTTCATCATCATCAGCTACGGTTTTAAATACGTCAGTGGATATGTCTGTGTATACGGTTGTGATACAGCTAAGGATACGTCTGTGGATGCGGCTGTAGATACGGCTATGTATACGTCCGTCATTATGGCTGTGGATACAATTGGATACAGCTGCGAATAGACATGTGGACACGTTCGTGGATCTTCCTCTTCCTTTTCGGTGTTACGAGCATCGTAATCTGCTTCAAACTTTTCATCTGCAGTTGGGTACGCCGCTAGATAAGACTTCGGATACGGCTGGTTGGGTTCGGATACGGCTACATTACCGGCTTTGAATTCTGACGCATATGAGTTTCAATTTTCCTCTTCTATTTCTCTAAATTTAAAAACTTAACGATTCACACATAAAGCCCGTTAAAAAATTAGTTTGTAAAAGCAAAACAGTAATCAGTTTAATGAGTTCATTCAAATAGAATAATTGAAATATTTGAGCATTGAACTGGATTCACTTAAATTTAATGTAAAACAAAATTCACCGTAATAAACTTGCTGTTTACTAAACACTTATATACCACGAACAACAACAACAACAACAAAACAAATGCTGTTTAATATTATCATTAAATCAAGTCATGAAATTCAACACAATTGGCTATTCATTCGATATGCTAAATTCACACTGTAAATTTGTGATTGAAATTCAATTCATATTAGGAATTTAATTTTACTCAGTTATTTTCACACACACACACACATGCACGCACGTGTGCCACACGCTTCCTATTCAACAAACTGAATCCTCGTTGTACGATTATAATGTAGCTATAGCTTTATGATTTTCATTTCAAAAGCCTGAGATTTGTTTTTGAATTTATTCAATAATGAAATTCACACGAAAGATTGAAATAACATTATAATAGTAGGTATACTGAAGTGGGTATACAATTGTATGTGTGTATGTGTGAATAGATCTACTCTTTCAGTTGCTATTGGTTGTTGAATGATTTGAAGTAAATTAATCCTATTTCAACAAGTTTTTGTTTTTAAATGGCATATGAGAAAAGAAAAAGAAGAGTCAGCACTTCAGAGGAAAAATTTAAATATATAATTGTTGTACATGCATATACCTGTTTGAAGTTTGGAGCACCCTGGCATAAGTGCACTTTTGCTCTATTAAACTTGAAAAAGGAAACAAAGTCATAGGCATTCAAAGTCATAGGCTTTCGTTTTCAAATCAAAGCATTTGATTTTTCATCAGCATTTATAGGATATAATTGAAGGCGATAGATGAGTGCTTATGGTAACTACGACTGGTGACTGGCTTTCATACAATTGCTGTGTAGTGTGTAATCCTTTTCAACAGTTTCATCTGGACACATAACGTGTAACTATGAAGACGACTATCTTCTAAGACCTATGTACTAAAAAACCCGGAAAAACAGTATTTTAAAGGCGATAGTAAAATATTAACAGTTCGTGGTTCGGAGCCCCAAACATGTTTTTCCATGGGTATCGCCTTTCGAGAAGAGTTGGAAAGTTCTCCGATAAAAAATTCTCTCTCTTTGCACGGATGTAGTAAAATGACTGCAATCGTAGAAAATGAAGTAACATTAAAAATCTCTCGTCGACGGACGTCTACGACGATGGATGATTGGACGATAGTCGTGACTTTCCCCTATTTTATTCAACAGCTAAGCTGAGCCTGCATAAACATTTCTAACATCTTCCTGAACTGTCCAAGTAATGTCGCTTTCCATTGGTTTCACTCGGAGAAGCACTCATTTCAAAAGCCAATGGAACACCCAAAATTGTTACTATTCAGTTTAACGTGAAACACTTATAGCTCTTAAAAAATATTCCTTGAAGAAAATTTTCTTTTTGACATTTGAGTAACATATGTAACTTCAAATCGAGAAGCGGCTGTCACTCTTCAGAATCATGAGAAGCGATAAGTGTCGCGTGCAGCCCTACTGCATTTGAAAGCAATGTTACCGGTCATTGAAATAATATTGAAAAATATTGGATGGAAATTATCAAGTTCAGTTACACTCTAATCTTGAACTGAAGTAGATTTTTATTCTTTTAGTCAAGTAGAGAAAGAAAAATACTACGAATGATCTTTAGTCTTGAAGACAATGTTTGGAGAAGATACAACAACGAACTTTATGTATGACTTGTATAGATGATGGACATCAACTCTCCGGATAGACGGGGTTTCGAAAGCACATCACAGGTAATTCGCGGAAGGGTAAGACTTCGTTTTAAATGGCGCAATGAAGTATAAGAAGACCTAAACCGACTTAGGGTGGCGCAAATAAGCGAGAAGCCCCCGGGCAAAGCGCATTTCTCACAACCATTCCTTGTGAGGAAATGGAGGAGACATACGATTTTCTGCCGGTTCCGAGCGGCTAATTGAGTAAGCGCTTTTTTTCATTCATTTATTTATTTAAATTGCAACATACATTATTTGTTTTTCATTTGGTAAGGATATTGTATTTTAGAGATTTAGGATAAGCATTTCCTTTTCAACTATAAATTTATACTAATACATTATGAGAAAAGTAATTTGTTTGATGAATTTTGAAATTGATTATTCAAGGGAAAGCTGCAAATGAAAACCCTTATTCAAGATCTTTTAATGTCAATGAATTTACTATCGGAGGACTTGCCAATTTCTCTCTAACGGCGATAACCGTAAAAAAAATACTCTTCTTCTTTTTTGCTTCTGTTGGAGAAGAAAGCTCGCCCGAAATCGAAGTCGCTATCGAAAGATTTTGATTTAGGCCCAAGTTTACCCTGAACTGCAATACCGACCTAAGTAAGTATAAGTAAGTCTATCAGAGATATAAACTCGATAAATGATGAATAAAAGAAATGACCGTTTAATGGATTTGTGTAGCTATAGTCTTGTACTGTATCAGCCAAATGATTTTTGTCGGCCGGCTGCAGCTCAACCTATTAAGTAGATTTATGTGCGGAGTAGGTTTGATGTAGATGTAAATGTAAATTGCAGTCAGAGATCAGACGGAGAAGAAAAATGCTTAGGCATTTTGCAGTATTTTTGACGACTCCAAATATGTGGTCATTACAACGAAGATCATCGTTCACATACATCCTAAGAACTGATAGCTTTTCGGTTTCTTGGATGCAGATACCATTCATAGATAACTGCAATGGAGGGGACGTAAAGCTTTAACAACAAGCAACACTACTACACTGTTTTAGAATTCTACTCTGTTTTTCACCTCATACAACAATGCTGTCAAAGTCAGAATTCAATGAGTTTATTAGTTGTGTGGTACCCGTGGCGTGATGGTTAGCATATCCACCTGCTAATCCAGAGGTTCGAAGTTCGAATCCCAGCAGAGGCAAAAAATTTGTTTTTCCACGGGTACCGCCTTTCGAGAGGAATTGGCAGGTCATCCATCAATAAATTCATTGCCATGAAAAGCGCTTTCTTAAATAGCCGTTCGGAACCGGCAGAAAATTGTAGGTCCCCTCCATTCCCTCACAAGGCATGCGGTTGTGAGAAATGCGCTAGGCCCAGGGGCTCCTCGCTCTGTTGCGCCACCCTATTTATTTATTTTTATTTATTTATTTATTTATTTTAACCGTTCCAGTTACACATCCGAAGAACAAAGACGTGAATAGTCGGAAAGAATATGAAAAGCTACAGGTTGAGTCGTTAGCAAACACTTAAGATGGTTAGAATTTTCAGACAAGAGATGGTTTATGTAAACAAGGAATAGTGTCGGAGACAAAACGGAACCTTGGGTCAAACCAGCATTTATAAAGTGGAAATCAGACTTGAAGCCATTTATTACAACTTTTATAAAGGGGTCGGAAAGGTAGTTTCTAATCCAATGAAGAAAAGACTCATCGATAACAAAAGCAGGCATTTTCGATAAGAGAGCTTGATGCCAAACTCTATCGAATGCCCTAGAGATATCAAACGCAATAATCTTACTTTTTCCAAAACAGTATAAAGATTGGTTCCACTTCTCGGTGAGATATGCCATCAAATCACCAGTGGACTTATTGCTACGAAAACCATACTCTCGTTCTTTAAGAAGCTTCTTTTCTTGAAGATAAATCATGAGTTGATAATTCAACGTTTCCATGACCTTGGAAAGAAGAGACGTTGGTGCAATTGAACATTAATTGAAAGGGGAAGATTAGAAGTTTCAGAAAAGAGATCATTTATGAAAATGAGGAAGAGAGTCGGAGACAATACGGAGCCCTGGGGCACACCAGCATTTTGAAGAGGGTATCAGACTTGAAACCATCCAATACAACTTGTATTAAACGGTCGGAAAGGAAGTCTCTTATCCAGCGAAAAAGAAACCCATCGATATCAAAAGCACGCATATTCGACAAGAGATCCTTAACTCTTTCAAATGTCTTAGAAATATCAAAGGCAATAATCGAAACAGTGTAAAAATTGGTTCCACTTTTATGTGAGATATAGAATCAAATCATCAGTGGACCTTCTGTTATAAAAGACGCATTATCGGTCACTAAAAAGCTTTCGTTCTTCACGATATTTCATCAGTTGACGATTCAGTTTCAGTTTCCATAACCATGGAAAGAAGGGACGTTGGTGCAAATGGTCGGTAATTGGAAGGAGAGGAAGGTCCGAATTTTTTTAGCGATGAGCTGGACAAATGCATATTACCATCTGCTAGGGAAGAGCCCAGAAGAATGGGATATATAGAAACACAATGGCAACATTGTAGAAAAACACCTCCTCAAATGAATATTTAGTTTTCTGATGACTTTCAAAATGAAGCGAATACGAAAAAAATCTGCTTTATCAAACTTAGGTGGAGCCGATTTGGTATCAGGAAGTGTCGAAATAGTCAACAAATTGGTTGCTGTGGAGTTGTGAAGAGTGAAGTATGGAACCAATGACGTGGTTCTTAATATTTTTGAAAAAAAAAAAACCAAAAGTCTTTGCTTCTATTTGGATAAAACAGTAGTTTTTTGCCTTAATGTTTGGTCATGAAAAAAACTTGGCCTTATGCAAACCAGCACTTTAAGTATTTCTGCCCCGTTTGAACAAATTTCAGTTTTCTCCTACTTCGCTTATCCCTCACCGCTTCTTTAGAACAATCGAACCACAAATTTTCTTTGGGGAGGATACTTTTTGTCCTGTGAACAAAAGTTCTTATATCGGTGAGAATTATGTAAATTCATCATATCAGCTGATGCGTAGAAAACACAAAGGCCAATTAAAATTTCGGAAGAAGCTATTCCCAATAAGATTTTTCATTTTGCTACAAATTTGGTTCCGAGATGATATTTTAAGTCAGGTATTTTTCTGGATAGGAACTGAGAATAAAATGTCAAAAGTGTCAATATCTGGATTTTTGAGCAATTCAATGGGTGGTGAATTCTTTCCAATTGTTATTGAGAGCTTCAAAATTAGGTGCATAAAAATAAGTCTTTGTTTTAATACTGAAGACACAATTACAATGACGAAAAAGGAGCAAAAAAGACCAGAATATTCGATTTCCCAGCACGTACAGTGTATTTTTTTGAAAATATCAATAACAAAGTATATTTCAACTCCTCTTAAACTTGTAGCTATAGAAGTCTAAACTCTAAAAACTAAAATATTTACCAAAACGCACCTCAACACCGAAGTCTTAGTTAACCAACAAACCCAAACAAAGCCCAGACACTTCACACGCAAGTAAAAAAGTCCAATCAACCAGCATAATATGCAAACAATATTGTTTCCAACAAATTACATCTCTTGTCCTCCTCACCGAATCAAATCCAAAAACAGAACCATAATTGATGTGGCGACCCCATGCGTTTCCGAAGTATCGTCAACGCTACTTGTGGATACATTGTCCTACGAATCACCCCTGCCTAAGAACACACCACGCAGAACAAAGTAAGTCGTTCTCATTTCATTAGCAAATGGCCAACGAAGACAATTAGCCAACGGCAAATACGTTCTGAGGATTCCGAAAACAATGTGCACTCAATTGATAAGGGAGGCTGTCAAATTCATCGAAGCGAGCAACTACGTGCATTACTAGCATATTTGCAAGTTTCAGTATTGCTTTCAGAAACAGAACAATATTCAGTCTATAACTGGTCTCTGATGCAGGAGTTTTGCTGGAAACGCTACTGGCGACGTAGTTCCGCAGATGCAACGAGGTCAAAAAGGACCATTGTCACAGAAGTGGAGAAATATTCAAGCAATAACGGCACGAGTGACTGTTATCTAAGGTGACCCACGGTAAGAATGATAGTATGCTCGCAATTGTTGATACAATTCGGGATCCTTTTGAAAGCCGTGAAGAAGCATTAACGTTTAGACATTAGCCTTTCGCCTTTGTGCCTATTACTAGAAAATTAAGGAATTGAGGCCTACATTTTGCGCCCTTTCTATCATCAATTTGATGTACTTGATTACTGTTTAAATACGTTTTCAGCCTCAAGGAACGGTATAAGAATTCAAAATTGTATTTACCTGACACCAAAGGTTAAGAATGAGCCAGAGAATTGTTTTTTTGTTTCATCGAAACCAACATCAACTATCTTTACTAAAGGTACACCATCTAAATATCTGAAACAAAACAAAAGCCAGAGTCCCAATCATACAGAAACGGGAGGACGAAGCCCTAGGACTAAAGTCCTACCTCAACAGCGAAGACCTGCAAACCGAAGAAAGTCTGTTCGCATTGGATTTATTAGAGCCGAGTGGATGCTCACACACTCTCTACTACCTTCTCTCTTTAAAACAATACTATCTAATACTTTAACATTACCATCTACGGCCTCCAAAACACTTCGTTCTTAAGAGAATTCATGCGCACTGCCATCAAAACACATCCTTGTGGAACTCGTTCAAGTAATTTACTGTTGTCTATTGTCTTGTTGTTGACGGGGGAAGGAAAAAAATAGAACAGAAACAAAACGAACAAATTAAGTAGGCCAGTAGGTAAAAAAGTACCTATACCTTTACCTATCTACAACAAGGTACCCTGCCTGCAGTTAACTCACTTCACTTGAGTGCTAAGACCTTGACTGCGCAGCCAATCCACCTTACCTACTGTCATTGTTTGCAATTGTAATTACGTTGGTCTATTTTTAAAATTTAATTCACTTTAATGCAAGGCACACAACATATTGTTCTAGAGCCTTACATTGTCCTTTCGAAGGAATGGGGTACCTATAGTTTGCTTGTTTAGCTGATGAGTTTGTGTTAACGTTGTACTTGTTATGGCCATCATGGTCCATGATAGTACATAATGGACTTAAGGACAACAAACACTTCAAAACAATGCGCTTCTTAGTTAGAAGAGAGTTGCCTTAATTATGCATGATGTTGGGTTTTCTTCTTGAAGTAAAAGTGGATTTTAATTGGAGGGTCAAGGACCTCTTAGTTGGACGTAATTGGAATGGTTTTGTTTTTTCCTTAATCAAAGGCTTGGGTTTAGGATTTTTTGTTTTATTTACATTATAAACTAGTGAAAAGGGATCATTTGTATAGTTTATGTTGTAAGGGTTGGCTTTGAATTAATTCTTCATACTCGCTCATATTGATACTGCACTCGAACTTAAACTACAAGCGAGCTAGCTACTCACGACAGTAGATATCAGCAGACCTTCTGGAGTAGAAATGTTTTGATGACTTTCGAATTTGATGTAATTAACATTTTTGCAAGGTTTAAATTAAAAAAAAAGTTTTCAAAGTTAACTAGACACTGGGAAATTGCCGCAATTAGGCCAAGGCCGAGTGCAGTGTTAACAACTTTTATGTGAGTGTGTTATTGAGTCACGAGCAACTAAAGTAGGCAAACATTTGGTTTAGTTTTTGAAAGACTTTTAAATCAATGAACATTTCATTACCCTAACGAAGTTTAGATTTATTATTAAGCTTACTACAAGCAATTAGAACATAGATTTAAACTTAAAAATATTTAAGCTTAAAAAATATAAACAAATAAATAAATATATTTACAAATATATAATGCTTAATTCTAAGTTGAAGTGCAAGGGTTAGAAGTTGAAAGGGAAAGCGGAGTATAGATTTTTTCTTAGAGAAAAGGAACTAAGGGAAAAGTCAAAGGTATTTCCTACAGCATTCGCTGAACGTAGCATTCTGCATATGGAATTAAAATAAGCGCAATTTGTGCGGAGAGTAGGGAGGTGGAAGAAGGGGACAGAAACTAGTTTACGTGGATTACTGTTCATGTAAATCAGCTGAAGTAATTCCGGGGAGTCTATGGTACCGGTCATGATCTGATGGACGAAAATTATGTCGGCGATATGACGACGCGACGACGTTTAGAAAGGGTGCCCATATCAATTAGTCGCAAACGGCTTTCATATGGAGGTAAAATGAACGGATCAGACCAAGGCAATCTACGCAAAGCGAATCTTAGAGATCTTCGTTGCATAGCTTCAATTCTACGGGATGGAGTTATTTGGTAGAGAGACCAAACCTGACTAGCATATTCAAGAATTGGTCTAACATAAGTGTTAAATAATGATATAGTGACGCAGGGGTCGGAAAATTCTCTAAACCAGCGTTTGATAAACCCAAGAGAGGAGTTTGCTTTTGCTATAATATAGTTGATGTGAGATTGGAAATTCAGCTTTTTATTACAAATAACCCCATGATCACGAATAGACGAAACTCTGGGGATAGGCACGTTACTGAAGTAGTACGTTCGAAGACTAGAGGGTAAGCGTTTACGCGAGAAAGTCATAGATTGACATTTAATAACTTTAAGCTCAAGAAAGTTCTTATTACACCAAGTAATTTAGGTCTTTTTGAAGAAGAGAGGGATCAGGAGAAGAGGATATGACTTTTATAATTTTAATATCCTCTGCATAAATAGACAGATCAGAGAAAGAAATATTACGTAATTTATTGCAAGCACAAACAGGAGTGGACCTAGATGGCTGCCTTGGGGAACGCCAGAAGAGGCAAATATCGGGTTAGAAACTGCTTTTCTAAAAACTAAAATAGATAATTTGATGGTTAATTTTGTCTAATGCTTTACTAAAGTCTGTAGTAATAACATCGATCTCGTTGCCCTTTTCCATGGTCAAGAGAGTCTTTGATACGAATTGGGTAAGGTTAGTCGTAGCAGACCTTCCTTTTAGGAATCCGTGTTGAAGTGAAGAGACAATTGGTTTACAATGAAAATACAGAGAGTCGTACACAATGCTTTCGAAAAGTTTAGGGATGGCGGAGAGCTTAGCTATCGGTCGATAGTTCGAGATTTGGTTTTTACAGCCCCTTTTGAAAATTGAAAAGGTAAAAGATTCTTTTCAGAGAGAGTGAAAAACAGCCTGGGAAAAAGTTGAAAAATATTAGCAAGGGGTTGATAGAGCACTGATGCGCACTTTTTAAGGAAAATTGCCGGGACGCCGCGCCGTCTGGACCAGGTAAGAAATCATCATCCAGTAACCTTAATTTATAACAAATAAGTGGGGACAAACATTAAGAAAGACAAGAGATGTTTGCGGGCTATTCATCAGAAACCTGTGATAGTTAAGGTCAGGATCATTCAGGCCTAATTCAAGAAATCTGTCGGTGAATATGAATTCTTTATCAGTGTTTTGGTAACGAAATTGTGGTTCTAAGAAAACACTCGGATAATAGTAGCTCCATTCCTTAACCATTACCACACCTATACCACAGAAAATGTTCTTACATTTTGTAATAGTTATAAGTTAAGACAGTTTGAATTTCAACAAAGAACTACTCTTTAAAACATGCATAAAAAATTGATATTTTCTTGGAGCACGGTTACAAAATGGGAACATCGTTATGGGGCGCAACTGTAATAAGGTTTCATACAAGAAAATACCTTCAACTTTAAATTTTCTATTGCAATAAAACTTTTTCCGCGAAATAAGCTGAAGATTATATTCAATACAGGAAACAATTAAGGAAGATACAAAAGAGCAAAATGGAAGAAATGGCACACCTTTTTTATTGCTACTTAAGTTGGGAGTATTATGACGCCGCTATACGACCATCAAAAGTTGATTCATTTTTGTTCGATTTTAAGAAAATTCGACTAAAAATTGCAACATTTTTATAAGATGTTCTTATCCAAAGCAAATAATTTGATTGGCGTTGGAACGGTTTCGCATCACTTTTACTCTACATGATCAAAATAATAATTATCGTCATATGAAAAGTCGGATCGTACAATGCGTACCGAAAGAGCCATTATCGGGGTAGAACACAAACGAGGAGGACTCAAATGTGTAGTGGAGTAGTGCGCACCCGAGGTGGGAGACCCATTTTGCAGCCCAAATTCAATATTTAATTAAAATTAAATTTCGAGACAGCACTTCACAGGCATCGAAGTACTTTCTATTGAGGGTGAAATAGAATCAGCGGCTCTACAAACGGATTCAACTCGCCTTACGAGCAGCAGCGATGTCAGAAATAACTTTGTCAAAATCAATATTAGCAGCCAATTCTTGTTCAAACAACAATATAGCCAAGTTTGATAGTCTAATGGAGCTCATAGTGGATCTGAGATAATTTTTGATTAGCTTCTTCAACTACGAACAACTTGCCATATTCGTTCGTATAGAATTTCCAGATTCAGTTTTTGAATGAGCTGGTCAGAACTGGCGACAAATTGCTACGTCCTTGTCGATGTTTTCTAATACATAGAAAAAATCACCTTCGTATTTGATGTCTATAAGTCTCGCGGGCGTAAAAAATCCAAACTTGTCCGCTATTTCTTGAACTTGTTGGAATCGAGTCACCATTTCTTGAATGATCTCGTCAAATGATGTGAACACCTCTCGATGGAGTTCCTGCTCGTGAAGCAAAGCTGAATTTGCGGATCGCCATGCATAAGTTTTTAATTGCGAATTCTTCTTGTTTTGAGTTCGATTCCTATTTTTTCGGAGAGAGTCTTAGCAAATCGATTTCGGCTTAAACGAAACGGTCTCTACTGCCCAAAAGAAGACCTTGCACGTTTTTTTAAACAAACCATGTCTTCGTTTAGGAAATTGATTGACAGTCAGAAGAAGACTGGCTCCCGATTTTGTTTCGGAGATTTGAAAAAGATCCGTCATTTCTTTGAGTACCTTAAGAACTCAGCTTATTTTTAAGCGTCTTGACATCGCGTTTCATGCTTGACCTATGACGACAAACAAAGCATTTCAGGCAGCATTAACATGCAGAAAACAAAACAAACATTAACATGCGGTACTACAAGCATTGTAGTAACGCATTCACTCACCAAGTGGCACTGACTCGAACAAGGGCGTCAATTTTAAACGGCCGTAACTCGGAAACTATTCGTCAGATCGACTTGAAAATTTCAGGAGATATTCTCCATATGTTTTACTTTATATACATATGTATGTATTTACATTTTTAAATGGTGAAAAATTTCGTCATCTTTCTTTTTTTCAGATATCAGTTTTGGTGAAAAATAACATTTCTTCTTACTGTTCAGAATAATTTATTTTCTGTGTTTATTCACTAAAGTAACTATTGTTTCCACGCTTGTAACCAGCGTCCTACTTAGCTGGAGTACTCAGACCAAAAACAGGTCCATACCAATATCGTTGCTTTAATTTTAATTTTTTTTGCGCCGCAAGCAGTGGATTCAAAAAGATGGTTATTATTTCTCTAATAACATCAACGAATACGGTCCTGAAAGTTAAACTGAGAAGAAAATAAAGTACCCTCCAAGGGATGCTCACTAACGCGTCCGACCAATAGCCAAACAATCTACCACAGCACCACTGCTGCTCTCATCAAATAAAATGTCCTAACTTACGGAATATTGTACTTAAAAATGTACTGGATATTATTTTAAAATTCCTTTTAAAGGTCCTTCTATACGACTCCGCCAGCCTCCCAAAATACAAAAAAAAAATATTTCCTTGTGGATGTTGTCGCAAGCTTTTTATTCCTTCATTCACATTATCTAAAACTGACCCCATCACTATTGCTTTGCTACAAATACTAGTATTCCATTGACTCAAATGAAAACATTGACAAGAAATTAAGAAAAATGTGTTGAGAACCTCTAATAAATGAAGTAACTTATTTTGATTTGTGTATACTCCATAGTCGCAAATAAATAAGCAAGTAGGTATTCAATTAGAGTCCAGCCATAATTGTAGCTATCAATATACTCAGCAAGCCACAAAATTTCATGTAATAGGATCTTCTTTGCGAAACTAGCTTCCTATTTCCAATCAACTAAAACCCAACTATCTATTTGATTAATTACCACATATCAGAAGCTTAATTGGCTAACATCAATTATTTTTGTATGCGAAAATGGTAAAGAACACATCAGAAATTGGCCATGTATGTACGTCTAGTCTACGTATGCACTTCATACGTTAATCGCTTATCTAATCGATACGATTATAAAATTATAGTAGTTTACCAATATTTTTTTGTTATTTAGTTTTTGTTTACAAATCACCTGAGTCTCTGTTTTTAAAGCTAATTAGAAGAACGTAACAGAAATTAATTGATGCCAAAATTCAGGGCATTAAACAGAACCAAAAAAAAAGCAAAAACCTTTTCACTCAACGATGTATTTCAGAGTGCTTGTGGTTTTGAGTGGAAACCACAGAAAACTATGCAGCACACCGCCATTAAATTTAAAATTTTATTTATTTGCGTTGGCGGTTTCGTGGTTTTCATATTTTCCTGTGTACGAAGAGAACGTTGGCACCTATTGAAAATGCAAAATAACATTTTCGCATATAACTATTTGTGTGTTTTAATGCGCTTAAAGAGCTTTAAAGGGCTTAAACTAGTACCTATTTGATAAATACGAGTTGTCGAAAAGGAAAATAAATTGCACTTCAACCGATACTTCCCGCCTTCAATCAACGGCGCGGCGTTGAAAGACCAGTTTACCAAAAGGATAAGAAACAGAGAGGGAGAGGGAGTGGAAAGCTTCAGATTAGCTATAGGTGATAATGAGTTGAGTTTTGAAGGAAAACTATTCCATGCATTTTTGTTTTCTCGCAGCACAGAAAAAGGAGAATTCCACAGAAAGGGAGCTGCAATGTGGAAATGTATCGCGTGTGCACCTTGCAGATGGTGGATTTGAATTTTTTTTTTTTTTTTTCATTAATCGACCCACTAGGGGAATGTTTGAAATATGCTAACGTGAATTTGTTGAGATTATCCTTGTCCTTGCAAAATTATCGTAATGAAGTAAATATTTGGAAAACTATTTTCTTTCTGTGCTCAATGAAAACACTTTAGGCAATGAACATTTAATTTTCATTAACTTTGCATATTTATTTAATTGCCCCCCATTTTCCTCAGACTCCTTTATTAAATATTTCCAACAGAATTGTGGACACAGAGGTGAAAGAACCACATTATTGTTGATATTGCAACTACTGAGGGTCTTTTTCATAGTAAGGAAGTCTTAGGTGGCTTGTGGCAGCTTCACAAAGAAAATTGTACATTCTACAGAAAATTAGTTCAGAAACACATTGTTTGTCTCGTTTTCTCCCCTCAAACTAACAATTGACATTTAATTGTAAGTTTGAGGGGAGAAAACAGGCGAAAGGAGAATGAAAATCTTTAATGTTGAGATTTCTTATATTGACTACTAATCTGATCTGTTTTCTGAGTAATAACCAATATAAAAAATCTCAACATTAAAGATTTTCATTGGTCCTTCGAAGCCTTCAAGGACAACAGAAGAAATTTAAGTACACAGTTCACTTAAATAATTTAAAAAAAAGAAGAGAAAACAATTCTTTTTTCATCATGTCATTCAACGAGACAGCAGTGAAACAGGTCAAAATCGCCGAAGACATACAGAAACTCTTTGCGAACTTCAAGAAAGATGGAGAGTCTCGACACTCATCAGAGTATTTCACAAAGAAGCTTGATATTTTGGAACAACATTGGATAGAGTTTCAAGCGAACAATGAGTACTTGGCAGTGGCGTGGCGTCCATATAACACGATTCCCATCGTCTTACCTTTTGAAATTTATCCCTTGTTCATGAAAAAACCAGCAACATAAGTCTACAACTAAGCAGTCAACAGCCTATCCTTGCCCATACACACAATGTTCTTCAAGCACTTTTAAATTTGCGAGATACACACACAATACACAAAGCATACACAAAGCATTGAAAATCGCCGCGCAGAACATATTTTGTGTTTGTCCCTGTCTTTTCTACGATATATTTCCACCCCGGTGCACCGCGGTGCTTTCTTTTTCAATGCACGTTCTCTTATTGAAAAAAGTAAGACGATAATTTTCGTCTTACTGCAATGTTTGCTTGGAAAAAATAATACAGTTTTCGCCTTCGAGTAATGTACGGCGAATTCGGTTTTGTTTTACTGATCATTGTTTTGGATTATTTGCAAGTTTAAAGTGAATTTTAAGTAACGTGCATTTTTTTATGCTTAAGCTCATTGTGAATTTTAACCTAAATGACTTAAAGTATAGAAAAATTGGCTTCGATTAATCCACGTTTGGAATTTAAGGTATCTTCTATTTATTCATTATTAATTTGTGTAAGTGATTCATTTTTCTCGACTTTCGACTTACCATTTGAAAATATCCACGCCACGCCACTGGTACTTGGAAGTCATGCGGAAGCCATATCCAGAGCACGAATACTTTACAAAGAAGTATTTTATCCAACTTGAAACCAAGTATCTGGACAAAAGATCTACCTTCAAGGAGAAGGTGCAACTTTACATAGAGGGTGTAACCCAAACACCTTGCGGCTCAAAAGTACCACCAAAGCTACTGGTCAAGGGAAGGCAGCAGGAGCCAGAAAGAGATCCAAATGAACTTAATTTGGATCGCATTGTTTGCCAGCAACAGCAGTTATTAAAGAAACAGCCGACCACAACAGATGCAGACGAAAGCAACATATATGTCAATACATTACTATTCAAGAAAGCAGAGGGTATCAAAATCATTTTCAAGCGTTTTACTAGTAACTTAGACCTAAATCAAATTGGTGTATATCTGGCGTTCAAACTTGAACAACTAAAAGAATGCTGGGCAAAACTGACGGCTGTTGACGAGGAAATCATGTTGTCAGAGGATAGTAAACGCAAGCAGCAGCACGCAGACGACTTCATAGAACTGGAACAAAAATACGAAGAAGCATACACTCAACTCAAAGAAGCGAAACGTCAACGGCAGCATCAAAACATCATAGTTCCACAAACAACAACACATCGAAAAATTAAACTTCCAGCCATCCTTCAGCGGCAAGTATGAAGAGGGGACTCCATTCTGGCAATTGTTTGATCGTTTGGTTCATCAAAACGATGCATTGAGCGAAGTAGAACGGATTCAATACCTAAAAACGAATCTAAAAGGCGAACCAGCAAGAATTATAAGCCATCTGTCACCTACAACTATGAAAATGCTATAGAATTGCTTACAAGGCGATTTCAAAATCCTGCGGTTTTAGTCAGCAATTATATACAAAAATTACTCTACTCACCTTGAAATCAGTTCGAAATGAAAATGCATTCGACTTGAAAACCTTAATGGATTCGTCAATTGAAATCTCATAAGGAATCAAAAATTTAGGAGTTGACGTAAGTTCCTGGGATCCAATCATAGTTCAGTTACTATGCCCGAAGCTGGACCCTGAGTCAAGAAAACTCTACCAACAGTCCAGAGGAACATCTACAGAAATTCCTAAGCTGTGTGATTTGTTTGAATTCATTGAGGGAAGATTCCGAGGCCTAGAAAGCAGCCGTGAGGGAAACCGGGATCATCAGCATCAACCCTCAAGATATCCAACCACAAAAAATCTTTTGACCACCCTAACACAGCAAAAATGTGTTGTTTGCATCAACTGTATAATTGCAACAAGTTTGTGAGTATAAAGCCGCATAACCGGTTGGATGTAGTGCAAGCATCGAAACTGTGTTTCAACTGTTTGCGAGGTGGACACAGAACAAGGGAATGTACGGTGAAGAGAGGCTGCAAAATATGTACATGACAACATAACACCCTACTTCATATTCCCCAAAGTGACAATGTTGCAGATCCCACAATAAACGTTACATCAACTAAAATTGCTACTGCCTGTCACAACAACAGGATGGTACTTTTACCAACAGCTATGGTAAACTTATGTGTTGGAGGGAAAAAATACAACCATACGCGCACTGATAGATCAAGGGTCTCAATCGTGTTTAATTACAGAAAAATTAGCTTGCAAATTAAAAACTCCACTAACCAAATATAAGTCAAGAATCAAGGGTATTAACGGACACGCAACGGAAATTATTGCATCATGTAACTTCAAGCTAAAGTCCATTCACAATGAAAAAATGTGTCTTGAAGTTGAAGCTCTCGTTATGCCAAACATTACGTCGAAGTTACCAGCACAAGATGTAACAACCAACCATTGGCCACACATACAGGGATTGATGTTGGTGGACCCATGGTACCACCAACCAAAAGATATTGATGTACTGATTGGATCAGACATATTACCACAATTGCTTACCGATGGATTAATCAAGGGACCAAATAACACTCCTATGGCACAATATTCAAGGTTTGGCTGGATATTGCCGGGACCAGTCGTGACAACCTCGACAAAAACAAGTAATAGTACACTTACTTCATTTATTAGTGTATGTTGTTAGGATGACGACTTGAAAAAATTTTGGGAACTAGAGGAAGTTCCCACAGCAGAAACTAAATCCACAGAAGATGAAATGTGCGAAGACCACTCAGAAGTACGCACTATAGAGATGACACAGGACGTTATGTTGTCAAATTACCACTGTTAAAAGACATCATAGTCTTGGGGAAACTCACGCAAAATGGCGTTAAAAAGATTTTTTAATGTAGAGCATAAATTGGCACAAAATCAAAGTCTTCAACATGCAAAATTCATCAAGGAATATATAACTCTTGGCCATATGGAGGAGTCATCAGCCGCAAATACTGACAAAACGTATTATCTTCCACATCATGCAGTGATAAAAAATGACAGCAGTACAACAAAACTAAGAGTTGCATTCGACTTCAGCGAAGTCAACATCTGGAGAATCTTTAAATAGCATCATGATGACGGGTCGTACACTTCAAAAGGATTTATTTTCGGTGATACTTCGATGGAGACCTTTTAAAAAATGTATCGACAGATTTTGGTTGACAGTAAGGATCAAAATTTACAACGCATCCTGTGGAGAGAAAGTACCAAGGATCCAATAAAGGAATACATTCTTAAGGCTGTGACATACGGTACCACAGCCGCTCCGTACTTAGCAATCAAAACACTACCTACATTAGTTTACTGAAGATGAAAAACATTTGTACCCAAGGGCAAGCAAATTATTGCTCGAAGGATTTTATGTAGATGATTGCTTAGGAGGCGCAAGCTTGGTTCACGACTGCATAACTCTTCAACAAGAACTGATTCCTCTACTTCAAAAAGGTGAATTCAACCTTCGTAAATGGACATCAAACAACTCAACCTTTATCAACAATTTATCAAAACACATTATAGAAATGGAGCTAGAACATGATTTTGACAATGATAGAACGTTTAAAATTTTGGGAATCACATGATGCCCAACAACAGATGACTTTCAATTTAAACTTGATTTGGAATCCGGCTCGAAGGACCAATGAATATCTTTAATGTTCAGATTTTTTATATTGACTACTACTCTGTTTTATTTATTTGGTGACACACAAAATGAACTTGAATGCATTGCTTGCCACGTTTGCTTACGACTTATTCACTGACTTACATTATGACACCAATTTTGTTATGACTTAAATAATACTTATTGCTATTTATTGTTGATTTCATCAACAGAGAAAGAAAAAAAGATAAGTGAAGTTTTTTCTTCTTCATTTAACAGAGTAGCGCACGTTGTAAACATTGTGATCGCGATGGGATGGACTTGCTTGCATTTTTTTTTATAAACAGCCCACGCATCAAGGGGTTTAGAATACCCTTATAATGCTCAGAACACTGTGCAAGAATTTAGGAAAATGAGATAGCACTTGATAGAAGACACCGATGCACGCTGCTTTTGAACTGCTCGTTAATGCAGGGGAAATACGGAGTTGGATACGGCATTCAATATTCAGGTAGTGCGACTAGAGTATGAATCTGTATACTTAACTGTACGTCCGAAGTTGCAGGTAAAACTGATGAGCATTCCTAGCGAAGCGGGAGTTGCGGCTAAATTGTTTCAAGGGAGCAATGCAGTTGGCTACTTCACTAGAGCACTGTTTGTGAAAAAAGCGATAAAAGAGAGTGAGACAGGTAACGTTTCGACGATGTTCATGAGAATCGATCGAACCTAGCATAGAACTATCACCTATCAGTGATAACGGTCTGTTTTCTACCCTATCAAGTATGAACAAAGATGTTTGAGAAGCAGCTGACCACATATGTTCACAGACGTGAACTCTAGTTTATGGCGCTTAAAGGCTTTATAGACACTAGCCGGATCAGAACGGTTGAAGAATTTTCGGCATTGTCTTAAGAAAACTAAGCATTTAGCAGCATTTTTCGCGACATCAAATATTGCATTATTAAATAGGAAATCATCGTTTTGCAAACGTACAAAGTGCTGACAGCTTTTCGGTTTATTGAATGCATGTACCACCATTCATGGATAATCGCAATGGGGGAATGACGGTGCAGCGCGATTCCTCCAAAGTCATTTTCTTTCAGAATTTAAAGCTCCTTCTTCACCACCATTGATTTGCAGCTTGTATATTTGCTTAATACAGTGCTTAAAAAAACAGCGCAGCACTTTTGTTTCACAACATTCTCTTCACTATATATTTAAATAGTTATAATTCCTCAATCAGAAGACAGAAGGAGCTCAAATATGAAGCCTGTACAAACCAGTAGTGTTGAGAAAAATTCCAATCCCTTCACTTGAACACGATGCATTTTTGGAATAATCCAAAAATCCTCACAAAAACGACAGATAACGACTGCTTACTTGACGACGACATTCTGATCAACTGAGAGCGTTCAGAGCCCATCAGACAAAAGGCAATGAGACATAAGAGCTTAACAAAAAGATATCCCATTCCAACAAGTCTTCTTCTTTTTCTTTTTTTCTTTTTTGAATTTAAAGTCACAATAACTGTTGTAAGTGTATCACAGCAGGACAACAACCCAAAAGCATATCGTTTTATCCCATCAATCTTCCAGAGAATTTCCAAATTGAGTTCGTTTGTCGTTCGAATATTTTCAGTTAAAGGCTGAATGAAATATTTTCTTTCATGTGCCCGTAGATGAAAGAATTTCAAATTGTAGGTCTCTCTGGCTTGTACTTTACACAATTCTTTTAACATTTTATGTACCAATTTTGACTTACACTGTTGTGTTATGTGTTTCCGTTTAGTTTATGCTTTGTGATCAATGCACATGGGGATGAAGTAAGGACATTGTTACCTATAACAAAAAGGCTTCTGAATCCATTCATCAGTGTAAAGCAATGGTACTGGATGGTTTATGAGAAATCAAGAAATTCATGGAACACAATATTAGCCGATACAGAGTATGGTTGTAGAATAATTGAATTCCATTCTTTGAGTTAGAATTTCATTTGCAATCCAAAAGATGGTGATGAGTTAGCGAAACGTCAACATTTTTGGCAATGGAGTTAGAAATTTCTGGTTTTCTTATTACCACATTCTTTTTAAAAAAAAGTTGACACTAACGCTTGTTCACAAGTTCTCTTCCAAGTTCCAAGCTACCAACTCACGCCGAGTGCTGAAATCTGATTCGAGAAAATGCAGGACATTCACAGGGGAAATGCCCCGTGGTGTTGTCATCTTCTCTACAGGACTCACAGAGTATGGTATCTCTTAAACTTAACACTTTCAAATGCATGGCAAAAGAGAAATGACCCTTGGCAACGACAACAGACAACAACGAGAGCAAACACCCTTTCAGTTGTAGAAAGAAGAGACTTGCTTTGAAGAGACTTGATAGCGAAGATCTAAAACGAAGGCTATTAAAACGGGTTTTCAAATAAGTGAAAATCCATCTAAATCCATTTAAATCGGGTCCGATGCCGATGCTGGATAGGGCCTATGGGACATTTTATCTTAGGCTTTACTAAAATCTCTGGAAGAAACATCGACTTCTTTTCTTTCAAAAGTCGAAAGTGTATGACACAAATTCAACAAGAATGATGGTTGTGACTTGTGGGCCTACTTGCCCATAATTGGTTTAGTTTTGGTGGCTGATTGAGATCCTAAGCATAAAAAATAGTGCTTGGAGTCCGCGGAAGAAGTGAAACTATCTAATGTGGAAATGAAAATAGGAAGGGGTAGAAATTGATTTTTAGTTAACTCATATTGTTTCTTTAAGACAAACTTTATCATTTTATCATTGCCTACAACTGATCGCATCTTTTAAGCTGAATGACGCGGAATTGATACAACTGTTATATTAACAAATTGCGAGCAGTGCCGAAAAGTATGCAATCGATAATCCGCGTTAAACGCTTAACGCAACCTTGTTGGAAGTCGCTTCAGAAGATTCACTTCAAAAATCGCTTTGTTTTCATTTTGGTGCTGATGCTGGGCACAAAGCACTTAAAGTCATGAGCCATCTAAACCTCATGTCCCTCATATTTTTCCAAAACTGATACTTGTCTTGTCTGGCCCAGCACTTTTGTCTTCTTGCAGCTCTTTACTGCTTCACTAACCTCTTAAGCTGGGTTCAACTTCTGAAAAGTGTTCTCGAGGAAACTTAATGTTAAAAACACAATCACCTTGCAGAATTCTGTGATCATACACTAGAAGGTGTCTTTGAGCATTGAATTTCGGCGAACGAATCTCTTGAGCTGCTATTTTGAAGTTGTTACTTCCTTATTGAAGTCGTGTTTCTTGAATAGCTTGACTTGCATCAGAAGCCGCGACAGAAACATCTTCGTGCTCCCGATCCAAGCCCTCTGTTCATTTTGCTAGAAGTCTATGCACTTCTTCTTCGCTTTTTTCTGGCATCATCTGAACTCCCTTTCGAGGCGAGCCTTTTCATCTTTATTTCTATCGAAGGTAGAAGCTCAAGTGAGCTAAGCTTCAAGTTTGGTCAAAGTTCCGGAACAGCGGGTTGGTTTAACCTCAGCGAATATGGCTGCAGTTAAAGTGTTCTTCCGGCCTTGAATTATTTAGTGTTGATATGAAACAACAACCTAAAGAAAATGGAAAACTGCTTTTGATGCCTGTTAAGTCTTCTCCAGTCTTGTACTTCTTTTGACTTTAAGAAACAGACTCACAGCGCTTTCTTTTAGTAGTATGGAATCTATGCGTATGTAGTGAAGCACAATAATTCAGTAAATTTGTGAGTGCTTTATCACAATGATCCGCCAAAAGAACAACAACGTATCCAGGGTATTTTTTTAACACTCTTAAATTTCATCTTATAAAAAGATTACGAAATTATTTTGTGGTGTCCACATCCTTTTTGTTTGCACTTTCACACTTTCTATTCGCTTCAGCAGTTCAGTGCACATCGAAATTGAAATTTATCAATTCAATTCAACTTCTCCATTTGATGACCACACATAAACATCAAATCCTCAAAAGTATAACATTCTCGGAATTAATGTGGTGAAACGAAACAACATACAAGTGACATAGAGAAATCCAATGCATTTAAGGTAAGTATTCATAAACATCAACCTATAAAATCCAAATGCACTTCCTTCATACTCAAACCCATATCCACCTTCCAACTCTTCTCTATTGCCAGAGTAGGTTAGCTATTGGTTTTGAAGTCGAACGGACCATGTGGAGGACACTTTTTACTATACTTTGGTTGAACGACCAAACCTCTTAACCTCTTGGGAGTGTTTTTACTTCCGTAACTACCCCTTTCCCCATAGTCCCACCATACTTTCCTTCTTTCCTATTTATTCAAACTGTGATAGCATAGAATGGTACGCGGCGGTAGCCCACATATAGCGTGTTTTCCAATGCCCGCCACCCGTGCCCATGCCCATGCCCATGCCCATGGCCACCCTCGAAAATCATGGAAAATGTAATTGGATTTTTACTGCTTCGGATTTTTTTTGTGCTTTTGAATTTCAATAAAATATTCCATTTTTTTATCATTTTATATACGAAAACAGGTTGTTGGCGATGATGAGTTTGCATTTTATATTCTGGAGGCGATATGGAATCCAGATATTTATAGCCATGT
This sequence comes from Melanostoma mellinum, assembly GCA_914767635.1. Lineage (NCBI taxonomy): Eukaryota > Metazoa > Arthropoda > Insecta > Diptera > Syrphidae > Melanostoma > Melanostoma mellinum. The sequence goes on along the minus strand of OU612060.1, from coordinate 37,189,311 downwards.
CTTCGCATTTATATGAAAATTAAAATTCCTTACGATTTACAAAGAAATATACCAAAAGAAAAGGAATAATCGGAAACAATTTATTTAGAATGCATGCTCATGCTTATGCTGGAGATTTAATTTGGGGAAATTCTCATGAAATGGATAACTTCCAATGGCTTCATACTTCTAAATTATGTGACCTTGTGGGCGGATGGTACAAGAGGAAGTGTATCGATATGATGACAGTAGGAGATATCGTTTTGGTTCTATTTGTATTGATCAAATTTGATAGTCATTGTTTTTGTTTTCTAATTTTCGGAGAGTAATGATTTTATTTGCAATGAAATTTTCTTGCGTACACCTTGGCTTTGTCGGCGCGCGATGGAGAGTTCGATTTCAGGGAAATAAACATTTTCTTTATTCGGAAAGGTATGGAAGATGAAGTAGTGGGAATATTTGACAAGAACCAATGATTGATAGTCGTTCTGGAAGATGTCATTTCGAATAAGAAGGCAATTTATAGTCCACGGCAGGATCTAACTGAGAGTACACTAGAGTAGGTAATATGTACAGGTAGTCTTTATTTAAAGAAAGTCGTCTGAACATTCAATTTCTTTGAAAATAATTTTCTTTCTGTCAAAGCGAATTTTCTTTCAATTGCGAAAGGTTCATGCTTCTTTTTCATACAACACTTTTCCCTCTACTGTATGAAAAAGTTTGAGTAACAGAGAGTTGCGAAATTCAGTTGCAAGGAGGTAACGTTTCCGCATTTCAAAATTTATAAGGACATTGCATTGCATTCCCCAAATCAAAATGAAGCCGATGTACAAAAGAAGATATATGGTTTGCGATCGCACCAAACGAGTACCTACTGTGAAGCGATATAACTCCATTTGTAAGGTTTGTTAATTTTGATATTTTCAAATGTGCATAGAATTGCATTGGTTTCTTGTGCGATTTAGCGGGGCTATAGTGCCAACAATGCTAACAGTCTAACTGTACCGCAGTCATTGCGAGGACTTAGGTTGTGGCTTCCAAAAATATATTACAACGAAAACCATTACAACGCTTCCAAATACAAATTTTACTTTAACAAGGAAATTTGCCACGTTGGTTCTTCTCTCCTTTTTTTCAGTGCGATATGTACAAATAAGTAACGAAAAGTTTCAACTGTTTTGTTATTCCACGAAAAAATGAACATTTAATAGAATTTTCTTTGGTGGCGATAAATTAGACGCAGTTACGTGCGAAGCATTGTATTCTATTCGATTTTTATGATCTCATGTAACAAAGCAATGCTGTCAAGTTCTGAACTCGATGAGCTTGTCATACGCAACCATACCCATTCCAAACTCCAGAAGCAGGGTTGTGAATTTGAAATGAAAACGAATATGAATATAAGGAAAAGATTCGGAGACAAAATGGAACCCTGGGGCACACCAGCATTTATAAAGTTGATATCAGACTTAAAACCCTCTAATACAATTTTTATTAAACGATCTGAAAGGTAGTTTCTTATCCAACGAAGAAGAGACTCATCAATACCAAAAGTGCTCATTTTTGATAAGAGAGCTTGATGCCAAGCTCTCATAGTACTTTCTCCAAAAAAATGTAAAGATTGGTTCCACTTTTCAGTGATATATGCCATCAAGTAATCAGTTGACCTTCTACTAGGAAAGCCGAACTGTGGTCATAAAGAAGCATTCGTTCTTCAAGATATTTAATGAGTTGACGGTTTATAGACGTTTCCATGACCTTTAAAAGGAGGGACGTTTATGTAATTTAACGGTAATTGGAAGGAGGAAAATTTGCCTTCTTTAGGGACGGGCTGGGCTATTACAGTTTTCCATAGAGTCCAGAGGAATAGGAAAGATAGAAAAGTGGTTGCCAGCGTAGAAGAATGTCTCTAAAAAATGTCTTGGTTCTAAGGAGTTCTGGTATGAAATAAAATTATGGAATAGTTTGTACTAAGTCCGTATTGCATTTCAAAGGACAACGGCATAAAGTAGTTTCCCGGACGAGCGTTTTGAGGAACCTCATAGCCAATTTTTTCTTTCTTTTTATACATCGTTTCTTTCTTGAGTTACTTACTTACTTAAGGTGGAGCTACAGTCCGGGTCGGACTAGAGCCTCAACCAACATGATTCTCCAGCCAACTCGGTCCCTAGCTAGCTGCCGTCAGTTTTGCACGCCAACTTGGTTGAGGTCCTCTCCTACTTGCATGCGCCACCTGAGTCTCGGTCTTCCTCTACTGTGCCATCCCTCAGGATCGGATTCGAAGACTTTACGGGCCGGAGCGTTGGTGTCCATTCGCTCTACATGACCCAGCCATTTAAGCCGCTGTACCTTGATTCGTTTGACCAGGTCAGAAAGTCTCGCCCGCAGCGAAATCGATCAGTCTGAATCCGTTATCGGAGGTGTTGTCGTGCAAGCTTTTAATTTGCGTCTACTTGGTCCATCCCATCGCATTTCTTGGATAGCGGTAATATCTGCTTTGTATCAGTTTAGAGCTTCCGCTAATAGTCCGTTTTTCGTTTGCTTGGTTCGTCATCAGCAAATCCGTCCATATCCTAGGCTTGCTGGTGCTTTGCAACTAAAAATCGTTTTACGTGGCCGGGAAGTCAGCCCGACAGCACGACCCCCAACCTGGAGGGCCAGATCCTTGTATAACTCTAAAGATGGGGAGTCGGATAAACCGTTCCTTATAGGCTTGAGCTCCAAATATGTTGCAGTAGCCCTATAAGGTGTTCACTAAGTGGTTCAACCTGGCTGGAACTGATGTAGACGCCACCATTGATTCCATCTAGGGAATTCCTCCGCTGCCGTCGGGATGAATGAATAGAGGTGCCTTAGTGGGAACACCTCTCCCCTCTCTCGTTTGATGCCAACAACAGCCTTCCACTAGGGTTGAGACCCAATTTCGAGATGAAATACTAGGCACCCGATGTTCACCATGTGGAGGTGAAAGTAGGAGTTGATAGACAGAGTTTGAGTTGTTTTATAAAATTATTATGGTCAGGAGCATGGATATCTCTGGCTTGATAAGAATCGAAAACACACTAGAAATATTTCTCAGAACTGGGATACCTCTTCATAGAGCCCAGCCACATATTGAGCCGCAAAACGACTGATAAAGTGCGGCAAAACCATAGCAGGCATGGTTTACGTGTCGGAATGATACTTGGGAGAATTGAAGTTCTAGTCCCAACAGAAAACAAAAAAATATTTTTCCACGCATATCTCCTTGGGAATGCCTCAAAGAGAAAACTCATGCCATGAAAAGCGCTTTCACAACCATTTATAACCACTCGTTTTGTGATTGTAGGCCCTGAGCCTCACCGCCCTATGGCTAATTTGTTCACTCAAACGTAATCGGCCCAGAGATGTATAAGTGTAGCGCTGAGAATTGTAGAATTTTCGAATTGACGAGATCGGAAACACTTATTTCGCGTCGGAGAAACATTTCGAACAGCTGTTTGGAAGAATACACCGAATCGTATAAAATCGAAGAATTTTCTTCTCCGAACGTATACCTTGAAGGCCCGACTGCAGCTTATTGCACTTTCCAATTTTTTTTAGCTCTTTTGATGATTTTCATATAGTGCGCGATGATCCCTCGTTTTTTCATTTTTAACTCGTCAACTCAACTTAAATGTAAACTTCAGTGTGGCAAGACTACAACAAGGTAATAAAGGACTTTTAACCCCAAAACTACTTTCTACTACTTATTTTCGGCCGCTTCAAAAGTCTAGACTCATATTTACTGTGGCCAATTTCACATCTTCTATGCAGATTTATTGTTTGTATTTTCTTAGGCCCGAGATTTGAAGGTTGTTCATTTTCTGACTTATTAACCACCATCACATTATCATAAGATTCTTTGAAGGGAAGGCAATCGGCGGGATTTCTTCAAAGCCCTTTTAACGAACATTGCCAAAGCATTTCAAATTTAGACAAGTCTAATCTTTTGTCGTCACACTTACGCAATCTGCATGAGTATGTAGGTTGTAGGAAACCAATGGCTGAATCTTTTTACTGCTCAAATCGAACTGCTGGGTTACTTCTCAACAAGCGACATGAACATTATGTAAAAACATTAAAGCAATTACAGTTCAGATCTTCCAAGAGCTCAATAAAGATGCTTCCGGAATGACTGCGAGGGTTAAGTATAAAACTCGCTCGTGTTAGAATAACGCGTATATTCGAATGAGATCAATACAAGAAGCACTTTACCTCACCTTCCACCAATTATTTGCCTCGAATAAGGCTGTCTTCTGTGACAAACGTTACAATTGTTCTTTTGAAGCCAATTGTCTACTGAATGCCTCCATTGGTCTCCCGTTTTCCCAAAACCCCAAAAACCCCAGCCCACTCTCGTTTGGGTTTGAATTGGCAAATTTATCGAATGTTTTTTTATTTATTCATTCATTCAAGTATTCAATCATATAACGACGTGGCGGATATACAGCAACAAAAGGAGAAAGCCAATTTCGATTTAAATAAACGCGTGATGATGTACGATTGTAGTATATTACGACCCAGCAGGTGGCGTCGTAGGGTGGAAGTGTCGGTGAGAGTTGTTGGCAGTGGCTGTTCTGTTGCTCTGTTGCTTTTGCAAAGGGTAGTCAATTCATTGGCTCTGCCACTATGATGGCATTATTATCGTGGGATTTGTGTGAATGTGAATGTGCTAAAAAAGGAACTTATACAATGCGTGCCATGGAAATTTCAAGCTGGCTTTGCCGTGTGAGTTGAGTATATATGCTGTTGATGATGGTGGCAGACAGATAAAACTTTTCCAAGTAATAAGGTTGCAAAGGGTACAATCTCTGGAAGAGTTGGATCTGCACACATGTATGTATAGTACTTATGTTCATTTATCCCGCAGAGTGAATCAATTTTCAATTTCCAAGAGTGTAAATCAATTTTACGTAAAAGTTGAATGATGCCTGGCAACCCAATTATTTTTCTTTTGTTGAATAATGCATGTCCTTGGAGCTCCGCGCGCACAAAAAAAATTATAAATTTAGAAAAAAAAGAGATTTTGTGAAAAAGACACGAAACGTGAACAAATTGAAGAATTCAAAGGAATACAATTTTTTTTTCCTTTTTTAAAGCATCCATCCAGAGTTTATAATCATGTTCGAGGGGTGGGAAACTCCGACATCGCATCGGTTGTACATATGTTTTCTTTTGTTCTTGTTTCCTAATCGAATAAAAGTCGATCTAATTGTGTCTTGAGACTTTTTATAACGTTTTTAAAAGGGAATGGAAATAGGAAAAAATCTCTTTTCTCTCTGTTATGAAAACAAAACAAAATGGCAACGAATGGCTGCGGTATTTGCAACACATTTCCATCATAATCAGAGGATATTGAAGACGCTTGCTTTTTCACCTTAAGTGATGTTTAAATTTCTAGCTGAAAATTCGAAGCCTCTCTTTCACTTGACCATTTTGATAATTCTGGATGCATGCTTCGAAGATGCTCTAAATTTTGGCGAGGAGTCTTGATTTTTAAAGGAAGCCAATTCGTATTTTAATTTATTCCAATATCTAAAACTCCATCCATTGCTTCTAGTAACAGGAGCCTTGCAAAACTGATAAGCTCTTTGTTCGAATAACTCCTGCTGCATTTTGGGTTTTCTAGTGGTTTACACATTGCTGTTGATTCAACATAGCATCTCAACAAGATTTGCAAATGACCCACAAACTGATGAAGGAAATTTAAATTTCTCGTAAGGGTTTAACCAGCTAAGCAATCCTCTATTGATAAAAAAAAAAAACAGTTGGATCATCATGGCTGCCGAAGCTCCCTCAATCACCACAGGCCCAGGATTTTCAGTATAGCGCACAGCCATATGCGCAGGCCGATCAGTCACAGCCTCTCATACATCATACATAGGGTCAACAGAGCGGTGAGCCCCGAGGCCTAGCGCATTTCTCACAATCTTACCATCTAAAGAATGGATGGGACCTATAATTTTCTGCCGATTACGAATGGATAATCGAGAAAATGCTTCTTATGACAATGAAAATGCTATCGGAGGACTTGGCTCTCGAGTCAGGTGTGGATCCAGAGGGGGGCAATAAAAGCAACTGCCCTTCCCCTTGCTGAAATAAACTGTACCTATTCGGTGCAAAAATGTTGTTCTTTTCCTCAATTTCTAATTGCTGTAAATCATTCAATCTTGCGAACTAAGAAGAACACTTCTTGGTGTTGTGTGATTTATTTATTTATTTATTTATTTCACCTACGAGCAATGAGCTCAACAGATTACACATTATTACAAAATAGGTTTCAATTTCTCAAAAATAAGTAGTACAATTTATTTCGAAATTTATCTCTAGAGAAGGCTAAATCAATGTGACCACAAATTTCATTAAATTCTCTAATTGATCTTGAAATTGGTTCATTCATGCCATAATTAGTCCTGTGCCTTGATTGAAAAAGAAGATTTCTATCCCTCAACGGCCTCTCTGGAGCATAAATACAAATTAAGGACAACAAGGAAGGACACTTTATATGATAACATAAAATGTCTCGCACAAAAACTATGTCATGACTAGTTCTACGTGATTTGAGCGACTGCAAACCTAGAAGACTCTGCCTAGCTGTGGAATTTGGATGAAAGTACCATCGCATTTTGTAAAATGCATACTTCGTAAACCTATTCTGAACTTTCTGAATCCGATCGGAAAGATATTGTTGGTGAGGGTTCCAGATGATGTCTGCATACTCTAGGTTGGGTCTTACAAGTGAGGTATAAAGAGACACAAGGGTGTAGGGGTTAGTAAAGTCTGTTGAATTTCTTTTGATGAATCCTAACATTGAGTTAGCTTTTGATACAATAGCTTCTATATGTGGTGTAAAAGTGAATTTGGAGTCAAAAAGTACGCCTAAATCCTTAAATTTTTCAGTTCTCTGAAGAGGGTTGCAATCAAGATAATATGAAAACTCTTGCATATGAATCTTTCTCGAGAGAGAAATCACAAAACATTTCTTGGCGTTAAGATTTAAGCGGTTTAACACACACCAGCGAGATAGATTATCAATATCCAATTGGAGTTTTTGGCAATCACTAATAGAGATTACTTTCAAAAAAAGTTTCAGATCGTCGGCGTATATGAGGCATTTGCTGAAGTTGACACAGTTAACAATGTCATTAATAAATATGATAAAAAGTAGAGAACCTAGATGACTACCCTGTGGAACACCAGAGGTAATGCGAGACGAGGTGGGTAAAACGTCATGAAGGTGTACTTCAATTTTCTTCAGAAACGATATTGCAATGACCAAAGCACAACTGGCTAGGCCTCTTAACTTCTAATATCTTTATGTAATTCACAGCTCATTTCATCAGTTCTGTGTCTGAGTGATGTTGTCTTTAACACAGTTCATGAGCAAGTTGGCCAGGAGAACATAGATTTTGATTTCTTCATCACGCGTCAGGGCAACATGCAAAAAATTTCCTTGATCAGATGAAAGTTAAGTTGAGTATTCCTCGTATCGTGATCCTAATACACTTGCTAAAAATTATCAGTCCATGAACGCGACCTTAAAGCATCTCTACATCAAAAACAGGTAGGAAATGACACGACTCATCCTAAATATTTCAGGCCAATAAGCTTTAACATCCTTTGTACTGAAAACCATGGAGAAGGTCATTGACCATTTCTTATGATCAGAAATTTTAGTGAGTAATCCACTAATCTAATCCACTACAGAAACTGCCTTATACCATCTCTTAACCACCATCCAAAAAGTAATCGACTCTAAAGAAACAACAAATGGTTGTTTCTTGGATATTGAGGGTGCATTTGATAAAACCTCGCATGAGGCAGTTAATAAAGCACTTCAGAGGAAGGATACTCCGATTACAATAATAAAGTGGGTTAATGCAATGCTTAGTACAAGAACGGCAGAAACACACTCTAGCCAAAAGATTCAGAGAATCATCACAAGAGGCTGTAAACAAGGAGCGGTCTTATCACCTATACTTTGGAGCTTAGTAGAAAATGAATTACTAGAAAAACAATCCACGCAAGGCATAAGGTACATTGGCAATGCTGATGATATCAGACTATTTACCTGGAAAATTCGAAGAAACCGTATGCGATATAATACAGAGGGGCTTGATACCACGAAAAAATGGTGTACATATGTAGGACTGAACATAAACCCCGCAAAAACTACAATTATGCCATTCACCAAAAGAAGACTTTTACCACGCATGAAAGACATAACACTGAACGAAGTAACTATCGAACCCACAAAGGAGATAAAGTGTTTAAGCGTAAATCTAGATAGTAAACTCTTAAGGAAAAAGCAAGTAGAAAAAGCAATTGAAAAGGCTAAGAAAACCCTAATGATATGTAAGAACATTGCAGGAAGATCATGGGGTTCTAAAGCGAGCATTATTCAATAGAAGGACTTAATGATGGTAAGACCGACCCTTACCTATGGAGCGGTAGTATGGAACAAGAGAACTGACCAGGTGACCACTAGAAAAGCATTAGAAAAAGTACGAAGACTTGCGTGCATATGCATATCAGCAGCAACGAGAAGCTGTCCAACTGCGGCTTTGGAAGTATTGCTAAATCTGACACCTATGCACTTGGTAATAAGAAGCATGACAAATGCAACGATGGGTAGACTTGTCAAAGAGACAGAATGTGTCTTGAAATCTAGAGAAAAGAATATAATATCGAATGAGTTACCACTCATGAACCGCCTGTATCTAGGTTCTACCATAGGTGTTCTTACGGAACACTGTCTAATAGTAAGACACGCCAAAAGACTTGGTGTGTTCTCCAATGATATCTGCAGATTTCCTGCACTACTTCATAGGAGGAAAACTAATCTCGGTGAATTCTTCTTCGCTGATACTAGCGACTTAGCTTACATAGACCCTAAAAGTCTTTCGAAATACATTAAAAGTTCCGCGTGATTCCACTAGCGAGTGATTAACCGGCTAGTCTCGTAACGGAAGATAAATGGGTGATCAACTCGTTTATCTTACATCGGGTTCTTGAAATCAGTAGGTGATTAACTTGTTGATCTCTGTGGTATCACAATGGGCCCTTACGGCCTAAATTTCTCAGGCAATGTACTCATTGGCTGACAGCCACTTCCACCTTACCTTACCTACCAGTCATGGACTTCCCTCGGGATAGCAAGACCATGGAGTTCAATTCGATAAGCTCTTTAACGTTGAGCTAAGTAACAAAAGTCGTGGCAAAGGAAGGAAGACGCCTACTCAATTAGGACCCATGCAATAAAATGGTCTACAGACAGCTCAAAAACAACATTGGCCCAATGTACATGTCTTCTATGGGAAGAATATCAAGCATTATCCAAGAAAAAGTCTATGCAAATGCGCGGAGTTCAACATTGACAGGAAATATAAAAACAAACATATTGCAATAATGACGGACAGTCAAGCTGCAATTAAGGCCATAAGAGCCTACACAATCTCTTCAAATCTTGTCAGCGCATGGGCAGTAACAACAAAGTTACAATCTACTGGGTACCAGGACATGTAGGAATCAAAGGTAATGAACAGGCAGACAAACTGACAAAGACTGGAGCCGGACCACCTCCCAGAACAGAAAGCCACAAATCAAATCAAATCAAAAAGTCGGAGGAATACAACAGAGTTAAGCACTAGAATGACCTCTTCAAAATGTGTCAGGCTAAGCTTTTACTTGGCACTTTCAACTCAAAACGTTACAAAGACGCAATGAAACTAAGAAGAAACAATGTAAGAATGTTACCCTGGTTCCTTACCGGACACTAGAGACTAAGAAAACACCTAAAAGTACCAGGCACAGAGAGCAAGGGCACACTACAATGAACAGGAAGAATGTCCTAACCATCTTTTAGGTGACTGCGAAGCTCTATTACCCCAAAGGAAAAAGTGCCTAGGGACCTACTACGTAGAAGAGAGGGAGCTAAAACTCCTTAATGTAATCATTCATTTATTCATTCATTCATTCATTCACTCATTCAATCATTCATTCATTAATTCATTCATTCATTCATTCACTCATTCATTCGTTTCCCATGCCATGGTGGCCAATTTTGAAAATTGTTTCAAATGTGGAATACTATTGAATCTTTTATATGCACCTCTACTTAACTTTGTCCTGATCGATTTGCGTGAAGGATTTCAACTCGAAATGCAGCACTGTCACAAATAAACTCATTTCAACGAATAAGCTAAGTTTGGCTTAAAAGTTTAGTATCGACGTAAGGCGGTGAATACACGATCCAATTGTCGTATGTGACTTGGATCGCATACTATCGAATTTGGTTTTGTGTTCAAGGCGTTCGATATTGCAATATTTTTTGCATACACACTATACAATCATCCCATGTGATGTACGATTATCGTTACGATAATTGTATCGTTTATTCCAAGTTTTAGAGCGAAGATTGCATTTGCGATTTCATTTGCAAACTGGAATGAATGAAACAACAAGCTTTCTTACACATTTGTATCATCAAATCTACGGCCATCATCGGACATGAATTGCGAGCTCGACGCAGACAAAGTGTCGATATTGAGTTCTTGAATTATCACTGCATGTGACATCGTTACGTCTCCATGGACATGGAGCACTGTTAAGACAAGGCACCGAAGATTGAATCTCTCTTCTCCAAATTCAACAAAAATATGTTCGTATCTGAAAATGTTCATTGAATTCACACCTGAAGATATAATGAGTTCCTAGAAACTTCCCTTTACCACACAGACACACGAAATGTAATTGAGGCAAAGTGAATCCTTCGACAATGCGCATTTCCATTGACCAACAAATAAGAAGGATTTAGTCCTCTTCTTCTTTATCATTTTCATCTTTTAAGGCCGACAAGACAAACACATCAGTTTGTCTATGTGAAATCATTAAAACAGTCCTTTTGTATCTCAGGTCCACTCAGCACAGAAAGGAGAACTTTTGATTGAAATTTACGATTTCACAAACCATCAAACCAACTGTCTCAACCATAATTGCTGACATTAGGGAAGACACATCAAAGGCAAAATGATGCTAGTTAAGCTCTGTCTTTTGTCCGCAACTGCTTGCACCATTGGCAACATAGTAAACTTAATTCACAGGAATCTGTTTGAGCAGTTAGTTTTGAAAATTGATTCATTATCATCAGGTCAGGTCAAAGATTCCTAGACAACTTGTTCAAAAGTGAGCATTTGTTGCAAAAGGGTTAAGATCGTTACCTGGGTTTCGTTGATTAAAGGAAACATCTAAGAACTATCCTCTGCAGATAGCATCAGTCAAAGGAAGCTATACGTTTGACGACAAAAAGAAGATTACTTCTTAATGTGCCTTAACCTTTCACTTACCCTACAAGACAGTTACCATTTAGAAATATGAATCTCAGTTTAAAGCTCACTTAGCATCATAAATAACGAGAACGACTCTAAACCATCCACTTAATGCTGCCAACTATGGTTTCTTTCATTGAATCCGACACGTAAAAACCAATTTAATGAGCATCTAAATGACTGCTGCTATTTGATATTCTTTCCAAAACAAACTCTCGATTCTCGAACAACAGGTAGAGCTCATTAGCATTTTGTTCGTACTCCAGGAGAAATCTTCCAGTTTATATTCGCATACAAATGTATAATCCTCTATGCCAAAATTCCTGCAATCGCCTCTTGATTTGTGAATGGAAGGAATTCAAGGTATACCCATCCTTGGTAGCTCTAAAAACAAATTATGTGCGATGTCAATGTTCGGATGCAATGTGCGATGTGCCTAGCCTACTAAAATATGCATGAATACGAAAATATGTACATCCTCGCACATATATCTGCTACCACAAGGCAAGGCGAACGAAACAAGCTACTGAACTTCACGCTACTACGAGGAAGCATTACCATGAAGTCGTGATGGCGGCAAAGAGAAATGAAACTTGAAGAATATCTATCCCGACATGTAAATGAAAAATGCACTCCAGAATTCTGATTTCTACATGGCTTGGCTATCTCTGTAGGAAGTATGGAAGATGGTAATCTGGGTTGTTGTACCATGTGGAGCATGGGTTCTGTTGGATTTTACAAGTGTGCACGTATGCACACCGAAATGACAGTAGTTTTGCACTCCTTGACAAAACGTCGTGTTTGTAGGTATACCTAATGATGAAAGAACAGTGCATTCGCCCTCCTTGAAGGATTTGTGGCTTGGATCGATATAAATGAGGGTCATCAACGCCAAGTTTGTTTTAACAGTTCTTAATTGGATCTTATTTATTCAAACAGATTGCTACTGTAGAAGCTCTGTTGAGTGCATCGAAAATTTGTTTATATTCATGACAAAGTTAAGAGCTCAGTTGTCTTGAGGGTCAAATTGGAAAGGCGTTGGATTGACTAAGCTTTGTTAATTTATTATAGTTGCGAAAATGGTGACGCACTTTTGGAACTGTAATTGTTTTTGAATGATTCGATATTCGTGATATGCTCATGCAAACACGTCAGAGCGGATTTAGTACGCCGATAGTTAATAGCCTGGACTTAAACACCCGTGCATGAGGCGTAATGATAAGCATGTCTGTCTGTTACGTGACAGATAAGAGATTCAATTCCTAACAGAAAACAAGAAATGTTTTTCCACGGGTATCGTGGAGTTTGCAAGTCCTCCGAAAGTAAATAAATTACAGCTTCCTCGATTATCCGTTCGGAATCGGCAAAAAATTGTAGGTCCCCTCCATTCCTCCCTCACAAGGTATGCTATTTATTTGGTTATTTATTTATTTTGACTTAAACACAAAATATCAACTGTTTCAGTACCTGAAGAGAATTCTGTCAAAGCATCGAAGCACCCAGTAAAATCAGTAGGCTATGATGAAAGAAAAGACCATAAAAGACGCAAGTCGAATAGGAAACACTCACACTCAGATTCCAACCTTTTGGTTAATTGCCGATTAAGTCGGACTACTTAATCGTCAAGAATCCATTCGTCTAACCTCCTGTAAAAAGAATAGGTTAGGTTAGGTGGCAGTGGCTGTCAGTCAATGAGTACGTTGCCTGACACACTTAGGCCGCAAGGGCCTATTGTGATACCACAGAGATCAGCAAGTTAATCACCTACTGATCGCAGAAACCCGATGTAAGATTAACGAGTTGATCACTTATTAATCTTCCATTACGGGACTAGCCGGTTAATCACCTGCTAGTCGAACCACGTGGAAATTTTAATGTATTTTGAAAGACTTTTAGGGTCTACGTAAGCTAGGTCGCTAGTATCATCGAAGAAGAATTCACCGAGATGAGCCTTCCTCCTATGAAGCAGTGCAGGGCATGAGCAAAGAAGGTGTTGAACGGTCTCTTCCTCCTCCTCGTCCATGGAGCTTCTGCAGAAATCATTGGAAAACACACAGACGGTTCAGGGATCAGGGCCAACAAACTCTTTGATCGTTTTGAGTCTACACACGGCCAAACTTTTTTGGTTGCGAGGCATGTATTACTCTCAGTCCATCTAGTGTTTTTTATCCTTGAAGCGTCCTGTCTAAGCAGGAGTTTACATGTAGCGATAGGTACACCTATGTCGTTCCATTCTGAGCGTAGGGAAGTGGTCGTGCCCATTTTGGCTAGTTCGTCTGCCATACAGTTGCCTGGTATGTCCCTGTGCCCTGGCACCCATGAATGGTGAATGTTAAACTGATTTGACATCTCCCTCAGAGACATCTAACAATTTTGGACCGTGATGGATTTTGTAGAGACAGAGGCAAGAGATTTAAGGGCAGCTTGGCTGTCTGAGAAGATACGAATATCCGTGGAGGATATGACGTTTTCTTTGATGTAAAAAAGAATAGTCGAGGTTATTTCTCTTCGAATGCTTCTAGAGCCACAGAAGCAACATGTCCACCAACGCAGAGAGTCTTATGAGACAGCTCTTTATAGTTGTTTATTGAAAAACAGGATTGATTGTGTGAGAACAGAGCGGAAAAAGGAAAAGAAGTAAGCAAATAACAAATTAACTACTCAAGTTCAAAAATAGCGTTTCTTCGAATTACGACAATGGACCCTTCGGTATGATGCATGATGAAAATGGGCACATCCGACTTATGTAAATGATGCCAAGACGAAGGGGCAGGGGAAAGCCATTCCACCTCCTCTGTGGCCCATTTTAGGAAAAGAAAACCCTTGGAGAATGCTTCTTAGACGAACTGGGCGACATGTCTAACCTCTCACTGAGCAGCATCCTCAAATTCAATCAGCGCTCTAAATGATCCAGTGGGGGATCTCAACCTTAATTAACCAGTCACCAACCCAATCCTATGCAACTTCCTCCCCCTACCTCCTCATCCTTTGTTATCCGGATCTTTGAGATCAAAGTCTGGTGGTGGCGCTTGTAGCTGTTGAATCTTCCTCCCTTTGATACCTATATCTTGGGGTGCACTCTCAAGACCATTTCTCGTTTAAAGAGATGTGGTCTCTGGCACAATTAGCACTGGAATTTTGAGGAACTCGCTAGCAGCATATCTTTTGACTCACGTCTAATAGATATGCTGTCTGACGCGATGATCCCAAGGCTCAAACTTCGTCAAAAATACACAGTCAACTTTAATTCGGTTCAAGATGTGCACTTTAGAATCTGAGCCCGCAAAGGATTTTTACGAGTCTTCACAGGTGGTTAAAAAGCCGATGATGGATCTGGCGCTGGCGCCTTTGTGGATGACATTCGAGTGTGCGCATATTTAGGTTCATACTCATCCGTCTTTCAAGCGAAGACGTATGCTATCAAAATGGCTATGAGCTACGCTACGAACAATGGGTGGATAGGAAGAAGGATCTATGCTTGCAGCAACAGATAAGTTGTGCTTGAGGCCCTTCTCAACCCTCTAACTACTTCCAAAGTGATCCAGGAATGCAAAAGCTTTCTGAATGCGGTCGGAAGACTAAATTCCTTGAGCTTTGTTTGGGTTCCAGGCCATCACGTCATAACTGGAAGTGAGATCACCGATGAACTTGTGAGACAAGGATCTTTTTGAGAACCTGAACCGTCCGTCGATAGGTCTGACAGGGTTCTCAGTGAGGGCTTCAATAAACGATTGGATCTGTGAAGAACACAACCGTAAATGACATGCGTCCAGTGAATGCGGACAGATCAAATGAGTGTTCCCCAATGTTTATAAGAATAAGAAGACTGCAACACACAAGCTAAGAAAAAAGAAAAAAGGCGTTTTGCCGTTCGGTTTTGTTTTTCAATAGACACTTCAAATATTTTTGAAAATAGAGACATGAGGGCTCTGAGATCCTTGTTCTTTTTAAATTATCTGTTCCTTATAACAAGAACGTCTAATTGTTTCATGGAAAAAGGTCGAGTCGATGTATAAGGAATATACGAGTAAAGGAAGTATGAATAGTGAATAAATTAGACTTACCAGTGCAAGAGCTCACGCAGTCTTGGATACGTTTATAATCTTTGAAGTTTCTGAAATATAAAAGGAAAATTCTTTAAGTTTTTTTTATATCAAATGTTGATTGTAGCAACTAAGTTCTAAATTACAGGAAAACTAAAACAGGGCAGTTTTAAGGCTTGCCCTATTTCAATTTGAACACACTGCGCTTTTAAGTAGAATATGAGTAGAGCCATTGCTGAAATGTGAGTATTCTGACATCTAATTGCACTAACTTATTCACATGACTCCCCAGCCAAATTTAATCAAAAGTGACTCTCATATCACTCACTCCTTGGAAACTGAAATTAGCTAAATCTCGGCATTGACGAGGAAGGATAAACGAAATCACTTCAATTTAAACACGAAATTTCAATACTGTTGGAAAGGACGAGTTTCCATATTACAATTTCTTTTGAAATTGAGTCCCATAAAGCATATTATGCTAATAGACGTTGGCTAGGCTAATTAGTGATTTATTACAAAATAACTTGGAACGCCATCTCTTTGAAAAGAACCAGAAGTTATCACATGAAAGCTTGGCAATAGTCAGAATTTAAACCTTTGATATAATAATATAGGAAGTTCCTTAGAGCTTTATGAAAAAAAACTTTTAGAATAAGCACAAACTTTGAAGTTCACAAATCGATGAAAGACTTTCAATAACAGGTTCAAAAAGCCCATGCTAAACGTATGCATGGGTTTTGTTTACAGGGTGCAGATGATTTATTATTTGTACGTAAACCGTAAATCAAAAGTATTCTTTCAACCATAACTTTTGAGAAAACAAAGGAAACGATAATTTTGCTCATGACAAAAGGAAAAAAGCACATTTCTTGATAATGAAATTAAAAACGGAGAACTCGCCATTTCCTACAGAAAAAAGATTCGGCAAAACAAAATTGGATATTTCAGAGACATTAAGCCTTAAATTCCCATCTTAAAAGCAGATATGCTAACACACAAAATAAATAAATTAATAAATTAACTAATAGGATGCAGCGGGGATATCAGGGGCCTAGTGCATTTCTCACAATCATACATATGCGAAGAAGGTAGGAGACTCAATATTTTTTTGACGCTTCCGAACGGCGAATCCAGAAGGCGCTTTTCAGTTTCACAATGAAACTATTACCGGAGGGCTTGCCAATGCTTCCTGAAAAGCGAAGCCTTGAAAAAAAAAAATTTCTTTTGGGATTCGTAACTCGAAACTTCCATGTAACAGGCAGACATCATATCCATTATATCATGGGCACCAACAATAAGCACTACAACAGGATAATAATCTTTACACATTTAGCTGAGTTGAGGACTGGATATCTTCTTATTCGTCTGAATTCGATTGAGTTAAAGTAGTTTTTGGTAATGTTTTACTTATTTTTAAGGACTGCAGGAATTTCATTCACAAATTTTTGTTTCTTCTAGATCAGTGATTCCCAAAGTGGTCGATATCGACCCCTTGGGGTCGATATCGGCTTCTCGGGGGTCGACAAAAACGAAATCTGAATTTGGGGGTCGACAAGTTTTGCAATCGACCCCCTAACACATTTTCTAATTTTAAACTTTAAAGATAGTGTTGCGTTACTTTTGCCATTCTAAAAATATAAAGTAGTATTGCTGCACTTTTAAAAAACTCAACAAATTCTTTTTCGTACCTGAGCACTGTTTCTACGAATCGGTAGTTATGTAATTACACTTTTATTGAGGTACATTTGGTTTTCCAGTCCTAACTCCTTTTTTCTGGAAACAACAGTTGGTAGGTAAATTAATAAATATGTGCCAAGAGCTGCTTTTTACCATTTATCTGGAAACTGATACCTGAGGAGAATCCATTTTTCAGGCAGTGGAACGTTTTTTTTTACCGACAAAGCTATTCCATGGAGAAACATTATTTCTGTTGCGATCGATGGAGCACCATGTATGGTTGGTCGTCATCGTGGTTTTATAGCTCACTTAAAGCGGCAGTTGCCTGATGTACTGGTGACTCATTGCGTGATTCACAGACAACATTAAGTAGAAAAAAATCTGAGTCCTAGATTGCACCAGTCTTTGCATAAATGCTGTCAACAAGATTCGAAGCAATTCATTGAACTCCCGGTTATTTGCTAAGCTTTGTGAGAAATGAGGATAACGACGAAGTCTTTACTAAGTTACTTTTGCACACTGAAGTTCACTGGCTTTCAAGAGGTGCTTGCTTAGCAAGATTTTCAGCTATTTTTAGGTCTGTGTTGGAGTATCTAATTGAAAAAGATCCGAATTTGGAAGAAAATCTGAAAATTTCTATGACGGATATTTATTACATGACTGATATCTTCGACATGTTCAACAAAGTCAACTTGCAGCTGCAGGATGACGATCTCAACTTGATCAAAACAAAATCAATTATAGCGGCGTTTGTGGGAAACTTTATTCTTTATAAACATAATTTAAGCACAAAAGAATACTTACAGTTTCCGCATTTTTCGAAGTCAACAGAAATCCTTCAAGACGATGTTATTTTATCATATGTCCCTCACTTGGACGCGCTTCACAATGATTTTACCAAAAGGTTTGAGGATCTTTTGAACTTACAAATTCCTGAGTGGATAGTAAATCCTTACAGTATAACAGCCATGGAAGAAGCCAATGTGATAATGCAAGAAGAGTTGATCGCCATCCAAACTGACGAAGAGCTTAAGCTAAAGTTCAACGAAGGCTATCAGAAGTTCTGGTTGCAGCGCAGCATTGAAACTCAATACACTGCATTATGGAACATTGCTGAAAAATATCTCATCGCTTTTCCATCATCATATTTAGTTGAAAAAGGCTTCAGTGTGGTTGCAAACATTTTGACGAAAAAAAGAAACCGTTTGAAAGTCAACGAAAGCGGAGATTTAACTTACCAATATTAAACCAGATATAGCTAGATTGATAGAAAGTCACCAAATTCATCCATCGCAGAATTTACTATTTGTTCTCAATTAAGTGCACGATTTTTGAAAACTTGCATTAATAAATTATGAACTAAACTCCATGTATATTGAATTTCACACCTGCTATCATTTTCTTTCTGCACTACTGCAAAACTTGCTTAGGTACTAGGTACCTATAAAAGTAAGTAAAAAACTTGAGACAGGATCTTTAAAGTAATTTGGCTTTGGGGTCTACGGTGTCAGTTCATTTTGGAAAAGGGGTCTGTGGCTCAAAATAGTTTGGGAAACCCTGTCTAGATGAATTGATGTGCCGGAAATGATGACAGTTGCTAGGGCTGCTATATGTGCAGTAAGTTGTAGAATATAAGCATCGGCCAGCGTTTTGGTTGACGGGCACAAAAATAATGCGGTTTATTTTGATGAGCAGAAGTGGCACAGTTGTGTTGTGTTGATAGCAAAACCATATGTTTGTTTGGGTTTTGTAGATAAGTCAAAGATGGCTGAGTAAACTAGACGGTAGTGTCCAACCGAAGGTCGATTTCTAGCCGAAGCCGAAGCCGAAACCGATTATTCGGCTTGACATTAACCTTCGGCCGAAGCCGAATCTAAAAATGAAAAAAATAATGATTTTTTGGATTTTTTTCTAGAATAGGTTCGTTCGTTGAAGCCATGGGGTCGCTCTGTGGTTGCCACAAAGCGTTTTTTTGAAAAACCTAAACTCGCCCTGAATGTCAAACTCAGTGTTTTTTCAGCCCTGGAGTTGACCTGGGTTTGGTGCAAAAAGATTCACCCTAGGGTTCCGCTTATGCGTGTTGAGGGCTGTCAAATGACAAGTTTTTTTTATTCTAATGACAGAAATGTATGGTGATTTTGTGGTTAAGTGTTTTTTGAGCACTCAAAGAGTTCTCAAAAAAACCTGGGTCAACTCTGGGTAAAGCTCAAAACGAATCTTATGTATATGCATGTAGTAACCAAATTAACGGGATAGTAAGGTAATAACAAATTGAACTAGTATTAATATTTTATTGAAATTAAGGAAAAGAACAACAAATATCTCAACACGGTTCTACGTTCTACGAAAAACGAAATTGAATTTTTTTCAGGCCCTACCACAACGCACGACAGCCAAAAACTAAACCTTCGGCTTCGGCCAAAACTTCGGCCTATTTTGGCCGAAGCCGAAGGTTTAGCCGACTGTAGTTTTCTTAGCCGAATGTGGCCGAAGCCGAAGCTTCGGTCGGACACTCCTGGACGGTACTGTTTTTCTAGTTTCCTTTAGAGGCTCATTATGGTCATCGAGAATCTCCTTCGCTGCAAAAAGTTTAGGCACACCTCTTCAGCTTTTCCGAACAGGCACAAGGATGTTGATCCTCTTATCGATCTACCTCAATGCGAAATACACTAATAAAGAGAATATCAAGAACAAAGTTACGTCAAGAGTTGAAATATGATGGTATCAACGACATCATATCATATATCATATTCGAAACTAACTCCTATTCTTTAGCCAGAGTTTCTATGCTCAATTATAAATTTCAATGGATAATTTGACGACCTGTCACGTAGTCATTAAAACTTTAAGCTACACTTCGCAGGCTTGCTTCGCATGTATTGGCAAAAAGGGTAAACGAGTAAACGAAAATCCAGAAACACTTTCGCAGAATTGGGTGACGACTTAGAGAGCGAATTTTATCCTTTTCGAAGTCATGAAATTGTTTGATGACCTGAACAAAGTAAAGTTATAACTAATTTTTTTAGGATAAGTATAACTGACGAGAACGACTGATATGGGTGGGTTTTTCACTCAGAAATAACGTTAAGCAGATATCAAAAAAGCAGGAAACGGAAGTCTCCTAGACTTGCGAATTCAGGCGATTTTTATCTATTTTGAAGTCGAATTTTTTTTCAAAGACACACATGATTGCATAATGACTTCTTTGCTTAGATTTCTATATCACTGTTTTAAAAATACTATAAAAAACAGCTAGGAAAATTTTACTGTATAATTGTACAATTATATAACACAGAAATAAAAAAAAACTCTCTCAAAGGAAACATTGTGGGGTCCATTTCGACCACAGGTCCGGTTGATACGACTTTTTCCGGGACATAAAGTAGTATTAACATTACTTGAACCAAATCATACGATTTCCGCTTTACGATTTGGGTTCTTGAAGATAAAATGTTTAAGTTTTGTTTAAGTAAAATCTTCACTTTCGAAAATCCTTCAATCTGTATTACTGAGCTCATGAGCAGAGACCATAGGGTTGAATAGAAGGCTTCGGAAGTAGCCATTTCCATGGTGTAACACCCGAAACGCACACTTTTTGACTCATAAAACTGTTAATTCTTATGATAAAATCTGCAAATCTTACAGTTAAAACAACTAAAAATGTAGAAAATAAAAAAATTTAAATCGCTAAAATATCAGCATAAGGATTATCAGTTTTATAAGTCGAAAAGTGTGCGTTTCAATGTTTTACCATGATGGAATGACCCTATACTTTACATTACATTGGCATAATAGTCAGCATATCTGCATTTTACTTAAGAGGTTAATGGTTCGAATCCCAGAAGAAGCATCCGAAAAAAGCATTTTTATTGCATCGCAGAATTAGAAAGTCCATAAAATGAGCTTTATAGTCGGAATCAGCATAAGAATAGTAGGCCTTTCAAGTGCGTTAAGCCCCGGGGTTTCCACAACTTTCTTCGAGCATCTTACTTCTTGATTTGACCAACTGGCTAAAAATCAATGGAAAAAGTGAGTTTCATTGAGTTTGAAATCACAACTGTTCTAGAGAAGTTTCACTTCAAAACACAGCTGTGATTTCAAACTCGATGAAACGGAAATCCGTCACGATAAAGATACAAACACTAAAATGTATAGGATTAAGTCGAAGAAAGAATGTGATGGAAAATACACCATATTTATTATTCATTCCTAAAATAAAGGCAGACCCTCACTATTGCGACAATTATAGAAATAATAAGCCTCCTTAACGTCGCTCATAAGATCTTGTCTGCTGTAATATGTGAACGTCTGAAACTCCATGTCAACAACTTGATAGGTCCTTATCAATATGGTCTTAGACCAGAAAAGTTCACAGAAGACCACATTACGGTAGATTTTGGAAAAGACCCGAGAATATAATATCGATGTACACCATCTTATTGATTTCAAGGCCGCGTATGACAGTATTTACAAAGACGAGCTGTACAGAGTTTCGGTATCCCTGCAAAACTAGCACGACTTAGGAGAATGACTTTGGAGAATTCACGCTTCTCCGGTTAAGGTCGGTGAAGAACTCACCGAGACCTTTGATGTCAAAAAAGGCTTTAGGCAAGGCGACAAACTGTCATGCGGTTTCTTTGACATCATAATTGAAAAGATTCTCAAAACCAAAGTGTTAACACCAGAGGAACAATCTTTCAAAAGCAAGTACAATTACTCTCTTACTCAGGCGATATTGGCGTAATGGGAAGAAGAATCGAGTCAATCGAGAAAGTTCTAATCATGGCAATGAATTTTCTATCAGAGGACTTGCCAATGCGAAAGGCGACACTCGTGAAAAATATTGCTTGCCTCTGTTGGGATTCGAAATATGAGCCCCTCGTTTAACAGGCAGACATGCTAGATTTTGCATATTTACTGACATAAACGTAAGCGTCTCATATAATCTTCCTAAAAACTGAATGGTACTTAACCTGCTCTTTCAAACGATAAAATGTGCAAGCCACAAGCCAAAAAGATCACTGAAAAAACTACTCAAGGATCCAACTATTTTTCATATACAGACGATTTCACCAACATGCACAAAGTAAGCTTCCAGGCACGAATGACTTAGTTTTATAATAACTGTAACAATGTCACGGCAATATTCAATGTTTTCTTTTATTGTGGCATATAAATCTCACCCAAATTGAGGCATCAAATCAAACTCATGCACACACACATCGGTTTCTTTGAACACACTCTCATCCCTCATCCTCTGATTGCATTGGCATCACCATCAGTCTACTCGACACTCAACAGCCAGCATATATTGAACCATCACGACCTTAAATCCCCGGGAAGTCGTTTTTAACGAGCTTGGATGCGACTCAAAGAACTGTAGGAAGTCCATTTCGATTTTTATTGAAAAAAAAAATAAAAATCTAGCAAAGATATTCCAAGCCATGCGAGGCATAAATAAACGAGGATATAATACAAATTAGAATCTTGAAAGATATCTCCTCTGGCGTTGCTTAATTTGCTACTGGTCATGTGGAACTTATTTTTGTATAGAACGGACTCTTGAATCATGATTCCCTGAAGTTTTTCAGCAATTAAATCTGAGAGGTTGCTTTAACAGAACAGTATGAGTGGAATGAAAACAAGAAAAACATTTAAAAAAGTTAACTTTGCAATTGAGAGCACCTTACCTACCTCGCCTTGCTATCAAGCACCTCAAATAGAAGCTTATGAGTATGATTAAGAGTGCTTCCCGCCAAACTAACTTAAACTTGAAATTGAGAAGCAAACGCTGTTTTACTCAGAACAAAGCAGCTCCATCCTCTTTAGTTTACCTCCATCCAAATATCTTTATACCAGCAAAGCCTTTTCCACACATTCCCTGAGGCAATAATTTTATATTTATATGTTAAGGAAGACTCTTATGGAGCTGCTTCACTCGATAATAGTTTTTTTTCTTCTCTTCTTTTCTTTTTCTTCTTTACCACCGAAGATTAACTTCTAAAAATCCTACATTACATTGAATTGCCGAGCTAATAAATAGTCCCATCATATACCCTTTCATTTACACCCCATAAACGAAGAAACGGAGTGTGTTCTTTCAATGAGGTTTTGGTTCTTGGTATTGGCGCTTTTAATATATCTTCTTCCACTTTACGGTGATTTAATGACTGAGATGAGACTGTCTTACCCATGTATCGAGTTAATTGTTCGATTGAAGAAGGCAGACATACTGCTTTGTAAATCATGACAGATAAAATGTTGGTAGGTATATTAAAAGACACTCGGTCGACCGACGGACGAAACTATTTCGATTTCCTCTAGGGAAATTTATATTTACTTCTTCCCCAATGAATTCAACTATAAGATTTTCATGTTTACATCATTGGATTGTGGTTGGGATACTGAATCGATTTCGTTTGGAAAGCCCACAATTAGTTGGTTTTATATTGAATTCCTATAGCTGATATGTTCGGTTGTTGGATGTTTTTGCAAGTCCTTAGATACCTTCCTTCGGTAGAAAGAAATTGACATCAGAGAAAAAATCTGGAAAAATTGTTTTTACTACGGTGTGAAGTCTTCCCGAAGATCGTTCGCCTTGACGTGGTGGGTGGGAGTGAGTAGCTGGTTCTGAGAACTGAATAGGCATAGCTATAAAGGATGCAACTGGTGTATATTTTTGGCTGTTGTATTCTAAATTCAATCGTCCTCATTCCATTTTCTGCTCCCAGGGCTGGAGTCGCGGTGTTACAAGACCTGATCTTATTTGGATGCCCTTAACTAGCTTGGTCTTTAACAGAGCATCCGAATACCAAACAGCCTTTGCATCATCACGTATCAGTCAACAGACAAAATTTCCCCCTTAGCTACACGGTAATCGTTACTTCTTCACATAAAAGTATAAAAATAAAAGCACGCAAACATAAAAAACGAAACTCTGTTGTTTCTCTAAACCAGGCAGGAGTGCGATAATAGCTTTGCCGCCGATTCATAAATATATTGCCTCTTTGAGGACTAAAAAAAAAAATTTAGAGGGCCTAGATCTGATCTGAATCAGGAAAGACAAAAAAAAAATAAAAATAAAAATAAAAATCAGGAAAGACGTCCAGTCAAAAAAGCCGTTCCGTATGATGGATTAACGTCATACTATCACTGTAGATGGAAAGTAACTTACAAGCTTCTTCAAAGGGAAAAATTACACCTTTGTGTCCTTCCACCTTAAAATGCAGGCAAAGTATTCTGTAAATCTTTCGACATATTCCTCAAGAAGAGGAATTGTGACAAACATCTTCAGATTAATCTTTGATTTAACCATGAAACGTCTTACAAACGAACAACGCTGATAAATTATAGAATTTTTTTTTATCAAACTGCGTGCTGTGTTTTTTAAGAAAAATTGAGGAGCTTGGCTTGCATGACATTCAGTTTCTAGATGTTGGCACATGTCATACGGATCGCTTAACAATAACCAATTGAGAGGTGAGTTCGGTGAGCAGTTTATTGCCCGATTTGACGCCTCGAGACTACCTTTTGTAAGGCTTTGTTAAGACTCATGTCTATAGCGATAAGTTCGCTTCAATTGACGCACTGGAAGCCAACATTGAAGCATTTATTTGTGTGATACCCCTGAAATGTTGGAGAGAGTTGCACAAAATTGATATAAACGGATGGACCTTTTGATGCCAACATTTGCATGAAATAATCATCTAACATTAAATTATATCGATTCAAATAAAGTTTCATGCATTTCTCAATTTTAAATATATTTCTTTTTTTCATTTGACAGCTCTTACAGAATCACTCGTTAGATTTAACCGTTATCCAGCTACACAAGGCGCATACATGTGGACAATGTTTAGTAAAAAGCACTGGGAACTGTACGAAGCATTTCACAAAGAGGAGACGATCAATAAAAAATACTTGCTTACTCTACTTAGGAGGACATTACAGTTGGGTGAACCGGAGCCCCAACCAACATCTTACACCAACAGTTTTGATTTTCTTCCACTTGATTTTGCCACCTAAGACGAGGTCTTCCTTTTTCACGATTTCCCTGCAATGTGTTTCGAAAAACCTGTCGAGCCGGAGCGTTCAGGTCCATCGGCTCTATATGGCCCAGTCATCGTAGCTATGTCCATTTCGAGGTAAAGCTCACACAGCTCGTTGTTGTATCTCCTTCTCCACACATTGTTTTACCATGCGGGACCAAAGATCATTCGGAGTATTTTTCTATTGGAACGACCAAGGGTTTCCTCATCAACTTTCGATAAAGTTCACGCTCCGCGCCATGATTGAGGTCTTATAAACGGTTGCCTTGGTTTTTCTATAACGATTTGTTTGTTATTCAATTGCCTTCTTAACCCAAAGAAGCAACGGTTGGCAAGAGTTATTCTTCGATTGATCTCCGCACTGATGTTGCTGTCCGTGTCTACAGCGGATTCTAGGTAGACGAAGTCCTGTACTACCTCGAAGTTATGTCTGTCTATTGTGACGATTTGTCCAATTCGTCGATGTTCTGTGTCCTTGTTTGATGACAACATATACTTCGTTTTACCCTCATTAACCATCAAACCCATTTTTGCCGCTTCTGTTTCAATACTCGCAAAAGCACCTATGATGGATGGGCGTTGTACTATTCGGGTAGGCTCTGATTGGTGCTAACTTGGCGGCGCCCAGACGCTGTAACTTATAGTACACGTCAACTGTGCTTACTATACCTCCAAGCGGTATCCACTGGGACCTGGGATGCTCCGTCCAGAGCTGACCTGCTAAACTAGTAAGTGCGAGTGTTGAGATAAGGGAATCCGGAACAAAGAATTGTGATCGATCAACACTATAATTGCTCTGCGAACAATGACTGACTGCACGAATCTCAGTGGTCTACGAGAGCTTTCGTGTAAATGTCCCAGCGGATGAATTCGAAGGACAGAATCAACGGTGGACTTCAGCAGCCATAAAAGCAGAAACCCCTGAAGGAGCTACTCCAACATATTTGGTTTAAAGGTCTTTCAGGGTCTTTCAATACTAGGACAGGGTATTGAAGTAGAGATGGTGGCGGATGAGCTCCTGGTGAGCCAACGGCAGCACTCACACCCCTGCAGCAGGGTACTGACACTGGATATTCCAGCCCTTTGTGTCCGAAGGGATCCAAAAGGACCTGGCCCTCCAGGTTGGGGGTTGTGCGTAGGGCTAACTACCCTACCACGGAAAAAATAATTTGTTCCGAAACAACGAACAGCCTCGGATAACGATAATGATTTCAAAGTTGACGACCCATGCAAACGAAAAAAGGACAACGACCTCCGGATCTGCACTTGGAACGTAAGATCTCTTAACGGACTAGGTGCAGCTGGAGAATTAGCGGACGCCCTGGACTGCTGCAAAGCAGACATAACCGCCATCCAAGAAGTGCGATGGAATGGACCGGGCATAAAGAAGATGAAAAACTGTGACATATACTATGGCGACTGCTACAGACAACAGAAAAAGCGGTTATTTGGGTGCGGATTTGTCGTTAGAGGTAGACTCAGGGATAAGGTGATTAGCCAAAATCCAGTCAATGAGCGTATAATGACCATCCGCATCAGGGCTAAATTCGCCAACATTAGCCTTATATGCGCCCACGCCCCCACAGAAGAGAAAGACGACGATTCCAAAGACTGTTTCTACGAGCTCCTCGAAGAAACATATGAGCAATGCCCTAGATACGACGTGAAAATCGTTCTTGGCGATTTCAACGCAAAACTAGGGAAGGAGGACATCTTTGGAAACACAATCGGTAAGCATAGCCTCCACGACAAAACCTCCGAAAACGGATTGAGGCTAATCGATTTTGCTGCGGGGCTAAATCTTGTTGTAAGTAGTACACGCTTCCCGCATCTCAAAATTCATAAAGGCACATGGCGATCCCCAGATCAATTAACCGTCAACCAAATTGACCATGTTGCGATCGACGCAAGGCACTCTTCCAGTGTGCTAGATGTCCGAACTTTCCGAGGGGCCAACTTTGACTCGGACCACTACCTTGTTGTAGCCAAGGTACGAATGAGGATATCTTGTTCACGACCAGCACGAACTAACGCTGTGAAGAGATATGACGTCGGAAAGCTACAATCGCAAGAGATTGCCAATGCCTTTTCCAATCGAGTGTCCCTTCAATTATCCTTGAATCCCATGCCGCCAGCATTAAACATTGAAGACCAGTGGCAGCAATGCCAAGAAGCTATCAGAACCGCTGCCTCTGAGGTTCTGGGTTTCACTCGGCCACCAACACGAAACCCATGGTTCGATGAAGAATGTAGGCAGGCAAATGCAGCCAAGCAAAGAGCACGACAAATGCTTTTGCAAACACGAACGAGGGCTGCTCACGATCGGTATAACGAGATTTACAAGGAGAGAAGAAGGGAAGAACACCGACTTCTCAAAAAGAAAAAGAAGCAGCATGAGAAGCGCTCGTTTGAGGAAATAGAGAGGTGCCATGACAGGAACGAGACTCGGAAGTTTTACCAAAAGGTAAAAAGATCCTGCCAGGGTGGCAAACCCCGAACTCAAGCCTGTAAAGACCAGCAGGGAAACATAGTCATAGAGTCACAGTCGCTACTGAGGATCTGGAAAGATCATTTCTGCAGACTGCTTAACGGCGATGAGGACACAAATTCCGCTGTCAGGCAGATTGCCCCATTCAGCTTGGACGATGATCAAGAATGCCGTCCTCCCGACCTAGAAGAAGTTAAGCTTGCTATATGCAAACTTAAATCAAATAAGACTGCAGGTGCAGATGGCCTTGATGCCGAACTTTTCAAGGCAGCTGGAGATCAGTTGGAAAGGAGCATGCACCAGCTGATCTGCATGATATGGTCGAAAGAAAGCATGCCCGATGAATGGAACCTCAGTATCGTATGCCCGATCCTAAAGAAAGGAGACCCTCACAACTGCGCCAATTATAGAGGGATAAGCCTCCTTAACGTCGCTTATAAGATCTTGTCTGCTGTAATATGTGAACGTCTGAAACCCCACGTCAACAACTTGATAGGTCCTTATCAATGTGGTTTTAGACCGGAGAAGTCCACAATAGACCAAATTTTCACATTACGGCAGATCTTGGAAAAAACCCGAGAACACAATATCGATATTCACCATCTTTTTATCGATTTCAAGGCCGCGTATGACAGTATCTACAGAGACGAGCTGTACAGAGCCATGTCTAGTTTCGGCATCCCTGCAAAACTCGTACGACTATGCAGGATGACTTTGGAGAATTCACGCTGCTCCGTCAAGGTCGGTAAAGAACTCACCGAGACCTTTGATGTCGAAAAAGGTTTTAGGCAAGGCGATAAACTGTCATGCGATTTCTTCAACATCATACTTGAACAGATTGTAAGAAACTCAAACGTCAACACCAGAGGAACAATTTTTCAAAAGTCTGTGCAATTGCTCGCATATGCAGACGATATTGACGTAATGGGAAGAAAAAAGCGTGATGTCATAGGTGCTTTTGCGAGTATTGAAACAGAAGCGGCAAAAATGGGTTTGATGGTTAATGAGGGCAAAACAAAGTATATGCTGTCATCAAACAAGGACACAGAACATCGACGAATTGGACAAAACGTCACAATAGACAGACATAACTTCGAGGTAGTACAGGACTTCGTCTACCTAGGATCCGCTGTAGACACGGAAAATAACATCAGTGCGGAGATCAAACGGAGAATAACTCTTGCCAACCGTTGCTTCTTTGGGTTAAGAAGGCAATTGAGAAACAAAACCCTCTCCAGAAAAACCAAGGTAACCCTATATAAGACCTTAATCATCCCAGTCCTGCTGTACGGCGCGGAAGCATGGACCTTATCGAAAGCGGATGAGGAAACCCTTGGTCGTTTCGAAAGAAAAATTCTCCGAATGATCTTTGGTCCCGTATGCGAAGGCAATGTGTGGAGAAGAAGATACAACAACGAGCTGTATGAGCTGTACCGCGACATGGGCATAGCCAGAAGAGTACGCATCGCGAGGCTACGATGGTTGGGCCATGTTGAGCGGATGGACCCAAACGCTCCGGCTCGTCGGGTGTTCGAAAGCACATTGCAGGGAAATCGCGGAAGGGGAAGACCTCGTCTTAGGTGGCGCAATCAAGTGGAGGATGACCTCAACCGACTTGGAGTGCGAAACTGGAGAGAGCTCGCCCGAAATAGAAGTCGTTATCGAAGGATGTTGGTTGAGGCCCAGGTTCACCCCGAACTGTAATGCCCACCTAAGTAAGTAAGTAAGTAAAAGCACCTATGACATCATGCTTTTTTCTTCCCATTACGTCAATATCGTCTGCATAGGCGAGTAGTTGTACAGACTTTGGAAAAATTGTTCCTCTGGTGTTGACGTTTGAGTTTTATAGAATCTTTTATGATATTAAAGAAATCGCATGACAGTTTGTCGCCTTTTTCGACATCAAAGGTCTCGGTGACGTCTCTACCGCCCTAGGCGGAGCAGTGTGAATTCTCCATCCTGCATAGTCGTACGAGTTTTGCAGGGATGCCGAAACTAGACATGGCTCTGTACAGCTCGTCTCTGTAAATACTGTCATACGCGGCCTTGAAATCGATAACAAAATGGTGTCTATGGATATTATATTCTCGGGTTTTTTCCAAGATCTGCCGTATTGTGAAAATTTGGTCTATTGTGGACTTCTCTGGTCTAAAACCACATTGATAAGGACCTATCAAGTTGTTGACGTGGCGTTTCAGACGTTGACACATTACAGCAGACAAGATCTTATAAGGCTTATCCCTCTATAATTAATTGGCGCAATTGTGAGGGTCTCCTTTCTTTAGGATCGGGCATACGATACTGAAGTTCCATTCATTAGGGCATGCTTTCTTCCGACCATATCATGCAGATCAGCTGGTACATGCTCCTTTCCAACTGGTCTCCAGCTGCCTTGAAAAGTTTGGCATCAAGGCCATCTGCACCCGCAGTCTTTTTTGATTTAAGTTTGCATATGGTCAGTATAACTTCTTCTAGGTCGGGACGACGGCATTCTTGATCATCGTCCAAGCTGAATGGGGAAATCTGCGTGACAGAGGAATTTGTGTCCTTATCGCCGTTAAGCAGTCTGCAGAAGTGATCTTTCTAGATCTTCAGTAGCGACTGTGTAACTACAACTATGTTTCTCTGCTGGTCTTTACAGGCTTGAGTTCGGGGTTTGCCACCCTGGCAGGATCTTTTTACCTTTTGGTAA
This sequence comes from Melanostoma mellinum, assembly GCA_914767635.1. Classification (NCBI taxonomy): domain Eukaryota; kingdom Metazoa; phylum Arthropoda; class Insecta; order Diptera; family Syrphidae; genus Melanostoma; species Melanostoma mellinum. The sequence goes on along the minus strand of OU612060.1, from coordinate 37,159,033 downwards.
AACTTCCGAATCCCGTTCGCACCTCTCAATTTCCTCAAACGAGCGCTTCGTCGAACCATGGGTTTCGGTTTGGTGACCGAGTCAAACCCAGAACCTCAGAGGCACCAGTTCTGATGTTGGTATTACTGCCACTGGTCTTCAATGCCTGATGCTGGTGGCATAGGATTCAGGGGTAGTTGGAGGAATACTGGATTGGGAAAAGGCATTTGCAATCTCTTACGATTGTAGCTTTCCGACGTCATATCTCTTCACAGCGTTAGTTCGGGCGAGTCGTGAACAGGATATCCCCATTCGTAGATACTTTGGCTACAACAAGGTAGTAGTCCGAGTCAAAGTTGGCCCCTCGGAAAGTTCAGACATTAGGCTAATGTTGGCGAATTTAACCCTGATGCGGATGGTGATTATACGCTCGTTAACTGGATTTTGGCTGATAACCTTATTCCTGAGTCTTCTTCTAAAAACAAATCCGTCGGAATAGTAGATGTCGCGGTTTTTCATCTTCTTTATGCCCGGCTCATTCCATCGAACTTTTTGGAAGGCGGTTATACCTTACGTTCAACCCCCAACCTACTATTCAAAGTCTACTATTCCGACGGATTTGTTTTTAGAAGAAGACTCAGGGATAAGCTTATCAGCCAAAATCTCTACCTACTTCAATACCCTGTCCTAGTATTGACAGACCCTGAATGACCTTTAAACCAAATATGTTGGAGTATCTCATTCAGGGGTGGCTCTGGTAGACCACTGAAGTTCGGGTAGTGAGTCATAACTCGCAGAGCATTATCATGTTTAATTTGTTTCTTCTTCGACCCTTTGTCAACACTCGCACTCACTAGTTTAGCAATTCCTCTCATGATGGAGCATCCCAGTTCCCAGTGACTACCGCGTGGAGGTATAGTTAGCTAGAATGACGTGTACTATAAGTTGAAAAATCTGGGCGCAGCCAAGTTGACCATAAACAATCAGAGCCTTCTCGAAGAGTACACCCCCAACCACGCCCAACGATATTTCTTTGGTGCCAGATAGAAAGGGGTTAAGTCAGAAACAGTAGTTTTCCACAAAATGACTTTCAAGATTTAAAGAAATAAGATGACTTAAGCCCTTAGGACCAACTTAATTATTTCAAAATAAAAAAAAACCAATAAATACAAAAGAGTTAAGTCCACTTACACCCATAATACCAAACAATTTAAAAAAATGTCTGACTTATACCCTCTGTACATAATAATTATTAAAGGAAGGAGTAATGCTAGACTTATGCCAATAGGACCAAACGAAAAAATAAAAAAAAGTTACTTAAGTCCAATAAAAACCCCAAAACGGATTTTTTTGACTTAACCCCTTTTTACCTGGCACCAGAGATTTAGCACTTGTCAATTTGGAACTAATAGCATTGCCATGATGTGCTATGTTATTGAATATGGAATGCTTGAATAGTTGTTCTTTTGGAATTAAGACATCTTTACAATTTATTTTTGGTTAGATTAAAAAATTTACAACATCATTGTCTTCCTTCACTACACAAAATCATGCAGTTGTAAACACAATTCCTCAAACAGAAAGTAAAACACGTCATCATAGGTCTCCTTTTAAGTACCTGCTTTTCAACTCGACCACCCACTTACTTAACTTAATAAGACAACACGTGCCTGTCTCACAAGACAACTCATAAGAAAGCCTTCTTCTCACTCACCACAAAGAACCAACCCTCCGTCAAGCCTGTGTGATTTTTTAAGTAACTTTTAACTTTTTCCAATTCAGTCCAGCGAATTCTATTGAGTTTCAAGTTTTTTCCTGGTGCATCACCATAACAATAATAGTCTGAGGTTTGACGCATTACAAATGTGCAATGAACTTTAGCATTTCAATTCCAATATATGTTTATTATTCCAATGAACATCCTTGCACAATATCAACATAAAAAAATACCTCTCAACAGTTTGTTTTAAAAGATACCAATTCGCAAGAGTCTCTGAATGCGCATGGAGGAGTTTTTTAGAGAGAATTGCCATCATTTATACTCTCTGCGCATCTCGATGGAACTTCACAATGATTTCATTGATAAGACAAAACATTTCCCATTCTGTCAAATGAAATTTAGGAGATTCCTAGAAAAGCTCATATAAACAAACAAAAGCTCAATGAGGACGCACCACAGGTGTGTTTGTTGTTATCAGTGAAAGTTATTTTCAACACACTGTGAGAACTCACCATACAGTGAGTCCTTGATAAGAACAAAACTTTATAACCCACGCTCTCCTCCAAGATTCGTCGACAACTCAGAAATCAGTTCTCCTTGGACTTTTATCATCGTCGGTTGTGCCGTCAGGATATACCTCCGAGTGCGCGGGAGTATCCTTTTTCCAGGATTCTGATTATATTTAAGAATAGCAAGGGAGAAGGACATTCCATTGTATTTGTTATCTGTGCTATGCGAAGCTCCTAAAGATAACCGAATATAGTGTAATAAAAAGTTATAATAAGGACGAAAGTGGAATAGAAAAAAGAATCGTCCTGTCTGAGAATATAGTCTTTTTTTACCTCGACTTTCATTCAACGCAAAAAGGGATACTTTTTTGCTTATTTTTTATTTTGCAACTCCTGTGTTTTTGTGCACATCTAAAAATAATCAAATTTTCCTTGGTGATAATTGAAAAATGTGCGTCGTATCCTTGCAAGGATAATAAAAGACAAATTTTGTTTTTCGTGTCTGGCTGCCTGAGGAAAAATACAAATTCAGTATTCAGTTCGAGTGTTTCGAAGGCAAGAAAAAAAAAACCAAAATAAATAAAAACACATCATCACTTTAAGGACTCTGTGCAGCAAAAAAGGATTATGATTTGAGAGAAGTAAGATTTCGTTCTCGGTTTTTTTTCTTTCTTCTGTGAAATTACGCAACTGAAAAATATGTGATTTAAGGATTTATTTTATTTTTTATCCTTTTTCCTTCAGAGATCGTTTAGAATGGAGGTGGAAAATTAACTTACATAATAGGTTAGGCGTTGTGTATATGTATACGCAGAAACGTGCCTCAAGGACATAGTCTATATAAAGTTCTATCCTTTATGGCAGTGCCTTTTGCCTGCTTCTCTTTGTTGGTCTCAGGATATACAGACACATGCAACGGTGTACCTACACGTGAATTGTCTATTGATAAATCTACAGGTGAATGTCCAAATCAAAAGTGTATACTTTAATACATAAGCAATGGCCGTCTGTGTGGAGTGGGGGTTGCGAATGCGATTAGACAAAATGTACCTACTTTTCTACCGAAGGATTTTTGCATTTTTTTCTTTGTATAAATTATTTGTTTTCTTTGAAATTAATTGTTCAAATAATTTATAAAATTTTGTTGAAAAGGATTAGTTCGTGTGGGTGGGCTTTGGGGAATAGCCTGTTGTATCCTTGACATTCGCATAATGGTTCCTCTGAGCATTGTGTTAAGTTGATGGTGTTGCCTCTCGTTCTCTCTGCCTCTTTTGGCTTAATTTGTATTCAATAGACATTATTAAGCTTTTCAAAAACTGATGCTGGGATTTTAGTGTTGGGATTTCTGTTTGCCGATTGGAGTTGAACTGAGTCGTATATCTTTTCTTACCTTAGCGATTTTTGTATTAAGAAAATTCTTGAAGAGCCTTACTCTTTAGTTCAACGCTCTTGGATTTCATAGTGCCGCAGGATATTCGTGCTGAATTATTTATTAAGGACCTTTCGTAATAAGATTTCTACTTTTTCTGCCCCGTTTTTTTCTTTTTGTTGACAGCAAAACGAGTTTGCTTGGAAAATATCCCTAAGCCTTCCGGCTATATTCGCATTTGATAACCCGTTTGTTACACTCGTAAAATGGCGCCGTAAATTATGGCTTATCACACATCCGGAAGCACATAAAACAATGAAGTGGAAGTTTTATTGGTGGTTTTTGTGTGTGTAGCTTATTTTTTAAGGCTTGCGAATTTCGATACTAAAACAACCGATTTCATTTAATGTTCATGCTTCAGTTTTTGAATTACGAGTTATAAATATTTGACGCCGAACTACCTTTTGATTAGCTTCGTAATTATGAAACATTTCACTTCTTCAGTTTGAAGCTGTTGTCACAGAGGAACACAATATTTCTAAGACGATAATTTTCTTCTATTAAATGGCGTTACAAATCTACACACCATACGCGTTCGACCTGTTAACATTATGTAGCATATGTCTTTATTGAAGGTAGCTGCGAGTGTAATAAATGAACTGTTTAGCAAGCATGTAAGCAATTAGTTGACACTTTCTTCAGTGTTATAAATCAAGTATTTATTGCCGGCGAAATGCCTACAAGGGAATGAAAATTGCTTACAGCAACCCCTGCATAAATTACCTTCTTTCGAAATAAATAATTATCAGATGAATTATTATTTGCTACGAAAGAATATTTATGTGTTGTTAGTTACCTAAAGACATTTCCTTAGTTGCCTGTAGGAACAAAACAGTTTGAAGAAATGTTTTCATTGAGTTATTTGAAAAAATAGACGGAGAAATGTATCTCCGTCAATAGACTTTTGGGTTTTCAAATGATCCTTAAACGTGGGTTTTTTACTAGTCTGCGTAGTATGTTTTTTTACATGAACAAAAGAAAACGTTCTCGTAAACGAAGAAGGGACGAAATTGGTATGAAAGCGACAAAATTGCTGTCAGCACAATCAACGTTGTTGTATTTACAAAGAAGTTTTAGAAATCACGACAGAACAGGTTTCAAAACCATAGCCTATGCCGATGATGTAGCAATTAACAAGCTTAACAATTGGGCTGTAGATTGTGGTCTGAACATCAATCCACACAAAACGAAATTAGTTCTCTTTACGAGGAAATACAAAATTCCAGACTTCAGACCCCAACTATTAAAGGGGTAACTGTCACACTGTCAAATCAGGCTAAATATCTAGGTGTCATTTTTGACAAAAAAAAACTGATCTGGAAAACCAATATTGAGGAAAGAGTAAATAAAGCCAACGTGGCACTCTTCTCTTGTTAAAAATCCTTTGGTGGGAAATGGGGTTTCTCCCTCCCAAATCACCCATTGGCTGTTTTACCTCGGTAATCAGACCGATACTCACATACGGGGTGATAGTCTGGTGGACAGCACTAGACAAGATGATCAACTACAACAAGCTGGCCAAAGTTCAAAGAACGGCTAGTCTGTGAATTAGTGGTGCACTGAGGACAACCCCATCGAACGCCCTCAATGTACTACTAGATCTTCTTCAGCAAACAAGTCGCAGCTAGCTCAGCTACTCGACTCAGAGCTACATCACAGTGGACCAATAATCAAATCGGCCACACTACCATTCTAGATAACTTTAGATTCTTACCGAATCGATCCGACTACACCACCCCCAAGTTGGTGTTTGACAATAATTTCCAAGTAACCATACCTTCAAGAGAAGCTTGGGAAAATGGCGCTCTTTTGGAAAATGAAGCAATACACTTCTACACCGATGGTTCAAAAACCAGCGAAGGTGTGGGAAGTGGAATCTACTCAGAAAAACTGAATCTCATTCTTTTCTTCCGCCTACCTGATCATTGTTGTGTGTTCCAAGCGGAAATTCTGGCGGTTAGGAGTGCTGTCTTGGCTCAAAGAAAACGTCATATCCTCCACGGATATTCGAATCTTCTCAGACAGCCAAGCTGCCCTTAAATCTCTTGCCTCTGTCTCTACCACGGTTCGAAAATATCCGATATTTATTATAAATATCAAAATATCGGATATTTATGATATATATATCCGATATATGTCAAGTTTTGATATATATAAATTGTGTATGAAAACCATATAATTGTTATGTTGTATTATCACTGCTATTTGCATATGTGTTACATAAATCAACTAAAATTGTCAAAAACTTAAGTGTTTTTAATGTTTTATTTATTCAAATTTAAAAAAAAATATATTGAAAATCCACTCAAAAACATAAAACTTTTCTTTATAAATTGAAAGCAGTCAATTGGCATACCTATACGTAAGTATGCCAGAATCTTCCGATTCTGAATTTAGACTGAATAGTAGTAGGGGAGCCCAAGAGGGGATTTCGCGCGAGTTAAATAAAAGAACGTTGTTGTTTGCTAGGTCGATTGAGACTGAATCAATCTTCTTTATTATTTTCTTAAAGCTAATGACAATTATGACGATGGCCTTCAACTTCAATATTTTCCCATCGTTAAGTTTGCTGATTCTAATAAATAGTGTGGGAACGGAAATGCAACAACGGAAGGTTGTTGCAGTGTCTCTTATTTCATTTCGTGTCTGCTATTATAATTTGGGAGAAATGAGATACCTACTATTAATGCAATCACTGAAGGTGATTGCCCTATTGAACATTGTTTTATTCTTAAAGGTCACCATACAAATATTTAACTTCTCCCTCCTTATTTTCAAGATTCTCCTGAATCGCTGGTATCTTAGGAATCTCAATATTTTTTAACATTTGTCTTATTATATTAGTTTTTTTTTTCATTAAAAAAATTATAACACCTATAACTATAATGGCTATGAAAACAAATGATATTATAAATATGCTCATAATATAGTTATTGTTCTTGTGGTATTTAAGTTCATCAATATGCTTTAAATTTTCAATTTGATATATTTTTAACATTGTTTCGAATGTTAGTTTTTCTTTAATGTTAACATTTTGGTTTTCTTCATAGGTAAATTGATGCACAAATTCTAAGTTAAAATCAGACACAGATATGTTCCTCACACTTATTGTACAATTATTTATATTGATTATAAAGTTTCCAGTTAATTCTAAGTTTCGGTCGTCACAACCGTTAGTTATTTTTGCTTTATTTAGGTTCTTACAAATGATTAAATTTTCTTCAACATTTTCAATTTTAGTTTGATTATTTGTTTTAAAATTACAAATGCCATCAGTTAAGCAGTCATACATTTTTTTCAAGTCTTTAACATAAATATTGTTTGCATTATAAATATATTTAGTGCCATTTATTTCAACATATTCAATTGGAATAATATCTATTTCTCTATAATCTTTGTTTGGCATTGGAATTATCATTTTTAATTGAGTTTGTATATAATATTTTGGTAATTTAATAGCTAAAACTAATTTTGTTCCATTTAGTTTAAAGGCTCCTATTTTTGCATATTTTAACTTATAGAAATCTAAATCGGAAGCAATAATTTCTTCTCCTGTTAAAATACTTGGATGTAAGATCCCTTGTTTTGCAGAAGATATGTTGTCTAAAATGCTATCAATTTTATCTTCAAGAATTTTGAGCTTTAAGAGTTGATCTGTTTGCAAAAGTTTAATCGTAAAATTATTCTGATTCTCCACTACGTTATTGTAAATTTCTGAAATATGTTTTCTGTCTTCTTCTACAACTACCTTGAAATTATTTATATTATTCATTATATGCTCGTTAATTTCTATCTGTTTGTTTAAATTTCCTATCGCATTTCTGTTATTGATATCAACAGTTTCAAAATGTTGTAAAATGTCTTGCCTATCATTATCGTCCATGCTCCCGTACAACCACTTTTGAGCAGTTCCAATAAAGTTAATTAGACATCTCTTTGTTCGCTTTTGTCGGAAAGTGGATGCAATAGTTCTTACTTTTGCTTTAATATTTATAATTTCGTTAACTATTGATAAGCTATTTTCTATTTTTAGTTTTTGTAAATTTATTTCAATGGCTTCAACTGCCGCTGCAATTTCTCTGGTATCAATAATGTGAACAATTGTTTGGGTATTATTGATTAGTTCTACTGAACCGCGATTTAGAATAGTGTAACCTTGGTCCGTTTGAATTTGCGATATTAGAAGTGCCGGTTCCGCTACCATTATTGTCATCATCATGAGAACAATCTTCAGCCATAAGGTTACCTGCAAATTGATTTGGTCTTTTTATATTAGTGGGGTCCACATTTCTTAAAGAATGTTTTCTATAATATGTTTCATTTTTGTGTCTCAAGTGTTTGTAATTCCTTATATAGCCCTCATTTCGATTTTCCTCATAGCTTTCCCTAAAAGTATTTCTTTTACCTATAATTTTTTTCTTTTTCTCTTCTAGTTTCTTTTTTAAAATTAGCGGATCTGTTTTCTCGGCTTCATTTGGACTCATACCTAATGTGGAGTGGTATCTGTTATTATAAATTTGAATAGCTTTGAATATTTTCCGATTTGTGGACACATCTTTATTTTTGATTGTTAGCAAAATTTCTAATAACGTCGAGTGAAATCTTTCTATGTCCGAGTTTCCAGTATGCGAGTTTGGTTTTGTCATGTGCATTTCTATTCTCTCTTCTCGAAAGTGTTCTTTTATATTTTCAGAATTAAATTCATTGTCACAAACGATTTTTCTGGGTTTTCCGAATTTATTCAATTGATCGTCTATACATTCTAGTTTACTAGTCCAGTTTTTGCTGGTTAAACTATAGCCATAAGCTTTTTTAGTGAATTTATCTACGAATGTCAGATATATTAATTTATTGAAATGATAAACGTCCATATGCAATACTTCGTTTCCTTTATTCGGAGTTTCTGTTAGTTTAAACTTCGGTCTTATCGGTTTCCTATCATATTTTCCTTCCTGACAAGTGTGGCAATTCCCTATGACTTTCGAAATTTCTTTAATTAAATTTGGAAAATATATTTTGAACTTTAGCTTATGATAAGTTTCAACTATACCTGAGTGGTTACTCTCTTCGGTATGATAAAGAGATATTTGCTTGTGAACATCTTCGGCTTTTTCTATATCTCTTGCTCTTTGAGTGAGCTTATAAAACTTAACTTCCTTATCATGTCCAAACATATCAATTAAAACCTTCTGTACTTTATTGTATTCACTGTCTTCCACTTCAGAATATATCCCTATTGTTCCTGCCTTAATTGCTTTCTTAAACAAATGTTTCCAATATTGTTCATCTTTCGTCATATCTACTTCAATAATTGTCTTATTATGTTGTGTTTTTATTTCTTTTCGAACAGAATATGTAAGTATTATTTGGGTTTGGTATAAATTAACTATACCATCTTTTATTGCTATATGGTCTAAAAGTTGTTCATCTGTGGAATGTATTGTATCTGAAGTTTCATTTACTTCCCCTGGAATTCTACTCAGAAAATCTGCTATTTTATTTTCTTTACCTTTAAATATTTCACCATCGGATATGCAATCTTGGAGTAATCCTTGATAAATTTTCGATAATACCCCGTACTACCTAAAAATCCTTTAAGTTGTTTCGTTGTTTGAGGTAGTGGGTACTTCTGAACTACTTCTATTTTGTTCGGATTAGGTCTCATTCCTTCCGAAGTAAGTATATGCCCTTTACGAATTATTCCCTGCCTTTCCATCTCGTTAATTTGTTTAATGACCTCCTCCTCATGCTTTTTTGGAAGACGGTAAAGTCTGGCGTTAATTTGTTGGTCTGTAGAAACCTTAATTTCATGAACAATACTATCGCAATTAGTAAGCTGGTCACCATCTTTATATAGAAGATGTTTGTATTTTTTGAGTAATTTTTCTATTTCCTGTTTTTCGTTTATTTTCAGGTAATCTAATTTTACTTCATTGCTTCCCTCTAACTCATAGCATTCTATCAACGATTCAGACTCTAAAATGATTGGAAGAATGGTTTTATTTTCTAGTAATACTTCTCGCTTTCTTATGTTAATACTATCAATCATGTTACTAATTACATCCATTCCCAACAAAAGACTATACGATTTATCTCCTAAGGGTTTCCCATATGCTCTTATGAATACGTTCGATCTATATCCAAATTCTTGAGGTACTGGCACTTGGTAAACTATTAGTTTTTCTATTGTTTGATTATTCACAGTTGAAAGGTTAATAGATACTTCGTTAAGAATTTTAAATGCTCTACAATCGATTCGACTAGTATTTACAATTGACATTGTAGATCCTGTATCAATTAGACATATGTGCTTCTTATTCTCAATTGCAAATGCTATTTGTGTTTTTCTACCAGTGAGGCTGGATTCAGAAAAACCGGAGCTTCGATTGAATGTATCTCTTCTTGAATGTAAATCCCTTCATTTGTCTGATTCTGCTCTCTCTGTGAATTAGAGTGAGATGTACCTGTTCTAAAAGAAATATTATCTATTTCCATTGGAACAGGATTTTGCCTAAACCTCGTTTGCCTAGATGGGTTACTATAGTTACTGTTTTGTGGTTGTTGCGGTTGACGAATGTTTTGGGCTACATTATTACTTTGTCGCTGATGTATATGAGGAGAGAAATTATTATTCCTAGTGTTATAATTTTGTCTACCAAAGCTAGCATTATGGTGTCTACTTCTCCCTAACTCTATTGAAATAATATTTCCCTCATCAAACCCTACGTACGAATACAAAATATTTTTTATTTTGTATAAATCGTACTCGTCTCTAATTTCCCTAGCCAAGTTCCCTGTTGCTAGTTCCCTAACTTTGTTGATTATTAGGCCATATAAAAGCGCTTTAAGGCTTTCTTTATTGTTTTCATACATAATTATTGTATGAATATCTGATAACAATAGCTCTATTTTGTTTAATAAATCTAACACTGAGCTTACCCGCATGCTGCTTATTTTTCTGGTTACTTCCCCCTGGTTGATTGTGGGCCTAAAGGTTAGTCCCAGAACGTTTTTTGCCTCTTCCCACGTTGTTATACCGTTCGTCAAAAGGAGATCCTTCGCTTTTCCTATCACTTTGCACTGTGATATAGCGGTCCACGTTTCAGCTCTCCTGCACTCCGGTGTCAACGCAATGTGGTTATTAACCACGTTGATGAACTGGGTGAGTTCATCTTTGTTTCCAGAAAATTCCTTGATGTACCTAATCTCTCTCATCAGGATTAGGGCACGACTTTCAGTTTGGTGTGTGTTGGCCTCCAGTCTGGTAAGAATCTCCGTCACTCTGGCCAAGATTGCGGTAGTGTCGTTTGCCATTTCGTTTTCTTCTCTTTCTTCTATATTCCTTCTTGAATCGAGTAAATGAGTTTTTCGCGAAATGATTTTATAGATTGCCAAAACAAAAATGCACTTGCACTAAACAATTTTTTTTTTATTAATTGTTTTTTTTTTTCTTTTGGTTCTCTTTAGTGACTGATTCGTAGTCACAATAAACACTTATACACACTAATTTGGGTGGTGGAGGGGTTCGTGGATGGCAACTATCAAACCGTATGAAGGTATATCAAAAAGAAATTTTTCACTTGAGGTTCGCCGTCGACTGCGCCAGTTAAATAAAAGAACGTTGTTGTTTGCTAGGTCGATTGAGACTGAATCAATCTTCTTTATTATTTTCTTAAAGCTAATGACAATTATGACGATGGCCTTCAACTTCAATATTTTCCCATCGTCAAGTTTGCTGATTCTAATAAATAGTGTGGGAACGGAAATGCAACAACGGAAGGTTGTTGCAGTGTCTCTTATTTCATTTCGTGTCTGCTATTATAATTTGGGAGAAATGAGATACCTAATATTAATGCAATCACTGAAGGTGATTGCCCTATTGAACATTGTTTTATTCTTAAAGGTCACCATACAAATATTTAACTCGCGTTACTCGAGCGCGTCAGAAAATCATATGGGCAGAAACCTTGCACCATGTAATGTACTCCTACCATATATTAAACCTAAATGTTGGGGCGTTCGCTGAGAGCAGCCCGTCAGATTAGTAAAAAAAAGTCGATCATCGGAAATACTCGAGCGCGTCAGATTAAAAGATGGTAGGTTGATTACATCGAGAAGAGTGTATATTTCAATAATCTGACAATTTCAGCGGGGCCTTCGTAAGTAGGCGAGTCACAAAGATGTAAAAAAAAATCGATGTTTCGAAATACTCGAGCGCGATTAATTTTTTTTTTATTTTGAAGGTAATTTTATCAGGATTACGGAAAACATATAATCTGACATTTTGGTTGGGGCGATTGAGGTAAAATCGTCAGTGAAATGTATAATATATGATGGTTAATATCTCGGTTAATATTGATATTAGCAATTGGTCCAGAAGACTTTTTTTGTAGAAAACTAAATTCTCTACAAGTTTGTAATTTACAATTTTTCTGTAGCTTTTGTTATTTACGAGATAACTGCGACAAAACGTGAATTTTATGCAAAAATCTGGTTAAGTGGCCCGTACCACCTTCCCGGTATGAGTATCGACTTTGCCAAAAAGAACATTTTTGTAGAGCTTTCAATTTTGAGAAAAAAACATCTTCGGTTAAAGCGATCCCATGAAATGCCGCTGAGTTATAGAAATTTAAAAATAAAAAATCAGAGTTTCCATATATTTTCAATGGAAAATCTTCACACCTCTTGATCGAGCACTTAAAATTAATATTAAGGGCTCAAACTTTCAGGATTTTTTTTTAAAGTATTTTCAACAAAATTTCAATACAAAATTTTTAAATACATAATATGTGTACATATTTTTTGATTGCATTCAGTAACAAAAAATAGAAACAACAAAGAATTGTTACTTTAAAATTGTCAGACTAAGAGTTTGCCCCCATATAATTGTCAGATTATCTTCCTGGAGGACGAAGACATCAAGTTGATCACTCTGTATAAAAATCTGACACGCTCGAGTATTTCAAGGTCACGTGTTTTTTTTACATTTTTAAAAATCAGCCATGACTGATCGCCCCACTCAAATTGTCAGATTATTGAAATATACACTTTTTAGACTACACTTAACATTCACTTTGAAAATCTGACACGCTCGAATAACTTTTATTTTTTATTTTTTTTAACCTCTCTTTACGCCCATTTGCCCCCAGTAAATCGTCAGATTAATATATATCCGTTATCAGAAAGACAAAGCGCGTATACTCTATGAAAATCTGACGCGCTCGAGTATTTCAATTTAACTGTTTTTTTTTACATTTTCAAAAGCTCATACACGCCCATCGCCCCACTAAAATGAAAAACTGCCATACACTTTTTTTCGTTTTAGAACGTAAACTTCACAATCCAATAAGTCCCCATGACGCTTTAGTAACTGCAAATTTAGCGGCTCGGGCTCCCCTACTATAGGACATCATCGACATCTTGAATCATATCATCCGCTACATCAGCAGGTTAATATCTTCATCATGAATAGGATCCGATATCCAATCTAACGGCTCGCGTACACTAAATCAGACATCGTCCGAATTATAATCGGCCGTTGTCGGCCGAACTCTGACGTTCGAACCAAACATGTGTTAAACAAAGAGAGCACGTACACCACTCCAACCGACAACATCAGATGTCATCCGATGTTGTCCGACTACATCCGATCAACAGATAAATCCGAACTTGTTTGGATTTATTGGACGTCGTACATACGTCAGTTTGCCTATAGAAGTACACAATGGATAGTAAAAAGTTAATAAATTTCGTTTTTGGTAGGACACCACTGTGTAATAAGTTTTCTAAGGCGTATAATAATAGAGATGAAACTTAAAATCTATGGAAAAAAGTTTTAATTGAACTGAAATAAATAAATTCAATATCAGGATGTCTGTCAGTTATCGTCAGAGAACGGCGTCAGTGTATGCAGACGAACGTCCGAGATTGTCATCCGCACAGTTCCGATCCGATATCGGCCGATAAATCGGATTCAGTGTACGCGAGCCGTAAGTTCCTTTTTCTTTAATTAAGACTTGTTGAGGCGTTTAAGCAAGTACACCAATTTATTAGCTTTGTGGATTCTCAAACGGTTTCGCAGCTTCGGCTGCACCAGACCAAAACTTGAAGAAATCCTTTCAAGTGCCGCTGTTGAAGCAGATGCAGTCAAGAGCTGTCCACACATATTTAGGAACTTATTTTTTGTTCCCATTGCGTCCATTGAACATCTGTGGTGTTCAAATTTAGAAAAAGTTTCCACCAATCCAGCGATGGAGTTGTTTGAAACTGAAGCAAAAAGATATAGCGGGAAAAGAAATGATTGGGTCATTATTGTCGTAACTATTGACATAAAGCCTATTTCCAATCCAGCAAATGCTGTGTTCCTTTGTTGAGGGGTCAAGTTCTTGCCTGCAAAACGTTGATCAAGAATATTTGAAAAATAACGCGGGGCACCTAAAGCCATATGGTGCCTTTTCGTGAAAGCAAAATTCACCTGAGCTGGTTGACTTGATAAATCTTTCTCTAAATTGTTCCAAATTTCGACAGCTACTGAAATTGTCATTCCATCTCGTTGGGAACGATCTAAAGCTTTTGCAATTGGATCCAGTCTTGCCAGTAAGTCCAATGAATTGTTAGCAATTTGAATATCGCTGACAATTCGGTAAATATCACTATCAATTGCATCTCGATGAATTTGACAAATCTGTACTAAGATTCCGCGATTTTCGACAAATGATTGTACCGTATCCGGCATCGAGTTCTTGCGTAAGACTGTAGGCATGATCAATTTTTTACCTCTTGCTTCTTTATACCACGCTGCTGGCAAATGCTTATTTCTGAAATACTTCACGAGTTTTAAGACGTGTTTAGTGAATCCATTTACTTCTAGATCTTCAGGAAGTAGATTTAACAAAGACGTTTGATATATGTATATTGGATATATATCATCGAACCCTGTTTGATATATATCGGATATATATCGGATATATATCTTGATATATATCCATTGATATATATCCTCGAACCCTCTCTCTACACTGAGAAAATTGAAACATGATTTTTTTTAAATAGAAGCATGTTTAACTATATGTTTAAATCAGTACAAATAGAATTCTGTTTAAACCGAATGGAAATCTTTTTATATCCGAAAAAACTATTTTTTAAAGTTAAGTCGGTTTAAATCAAAATAGTCCCTGTTTGATTTTTGAAAAGCCTGTTATTTATTTTACTTATTTAAAAGCATTTAAATATGAGCGAGTTTGTTTTCAACATGAACGCAGTTTAAATATTAACATAAGAGAAAAAAATAGGCAATATTATAACTCAAACCTAAATCTATTTGAATTGAACTCAAACAAAGAGGGGACATCCAAAATTTAATTTAAAACAAACATGAACTAGTTTGATTCAAACATAAACGAAGTTGAAATATTTACAAAAAAAAAAACAAACTAAGCAAAGTTACATTCAAACTTGAATCTATTTGAGTTGAACTCAAACGAAGTAAGAACGTAGATAATTAAACATAACACAAACGTGAACGAGTTTGGCTCAAATATGAACGAAGTCAAAATATTTACAAAAAAAAAAAATTGTATAGAAAATGTTACGTTCGAACTCGAATCTATTTGAATTGAACTCAAACGAAGTAAAAAGATAGCTGTAGTTGTCTAAAGCTGCTTGGCGTTACCATCGAAAAAGTCAAATGAATAAGGATTGTCGTGTCTTTTTTCCGCCAAGTTAAATCTAAGTGATTATTTTTTCAAAGTTGATTTCAAGTGATATTTAAAAGGTGATTTTCGGGGGTGCTAACAAAAAAAAGTCAAATGGGAAAATAATCAATTCCTATACATTGTACGCAGAGTGTTTAAATACTGTATTTGTAATTGAACCAGATTCTGTGCATCCAGACTAAAAAGGATTGAGGGATTAACTTGAGGAGTGGAACTTAATTTCGTTGTTTTCTCTTCTCCATGGTAAGTACAAGTTCTTACAATTATGTTGAACGTATTAAATTTTTGTTATAAAGCATTATTTTCGTTTACCCGTTTGTTTATCTTTACGCCTACAATTTGTCATATAAATTTTTTGTTTTCTTTTTTCAGCATCTGATATCAATATCAAACTTCAGTTCATTCATTTTAACATTTTTTTAGAAAGTGAAGTTACGCTAGAGAGACTAAAATATCTTTCTACAGAAGATATAAAGGATCTTATTCCAAAAGTTGGCCCTAGGGCTGAACTTAGGGAAGGCTTTTTATATGGGAGAAACAAGAAAGAAAAGGTAGGTATTCACTGATACCACTAGAATAACCTGAATAGTAATCTGTATAAATAATTTTGAATAACGTTTGCAGTTTCTGTCGACACTAAAGTATCTGATTGGATGTAAAATGATAAATTTCCAGAAACATCAACAAGTTCTTTCAGCTTGGCAGATGTAAGTAAATAAAAATTAAGTTTTACGAGCCTACCTAAATACTGTGCCATTATTCATTTAAGAATTTATTCGATATACTACAACAAACGGACAAAGGCAAAGCAGTCATTTCTTTTCACGTGAAAAACGGTAGCCTGTTAGAAAAACATCGTCAAGACATTATTAATATAATATTAGAAAGAGTCTTAAGCAGCGGAAAAACACTACATCCCTGTGATCTCGAAGAAATTTCCACAAAAATTTTAACAATATTTCCAAATGAAATTAAGGTATGTTTGTATGTATGTTGTAATAAACGTAACACTAGAAATCATTTGAAAATGGTGAAAAGCTTTAAAAATTTTTGTATATCAAGAATATTTCTTATATTACTAGCCCGTAGCCCTCCTTTACATGTACATAATATAAATTATGGAAAATGTTATTTTGGAAATAAATTTTTGTAAAAAAATAAACTCAAATGCTTTTCTTTTTTTCTTCACATGGTTTCTTTGAAGCTTTTGACGTCTTAAAACTTTTTGCAGTTTTATTATCCAAGTCATATTCTTTTGCAATATGTGATTAAATAATTTTTGGGAAAGTGCATATTGTATATTTGCGTTCAATTTTAAATCGAAAGTTTATTTGTTATGAACAAATTGTTCAAACGTTAGCTTTCTTAAGCAGATCCCATAGTTATTCCAAGCATATATGTCTTCTCATTTATATATAAAACTTGGTCGATCTTAAATAAGTAAGTTTTTTATTTGAAATGATGGTAATTGTTTGAGAGTCGAGTGTGAATTTTGAGTAAAAGAGTATACACAATCAAATACTTAATTTACTAGTATTTAGTATACTGGGATTTTGTGGTATATGCATGCTTACTCCAAATTCACACTCGGGTCTTAAACTATTACCATCATTTCAAATAAAAAACTTATTATGTAATTTAAAGGCGAACGAGTCTGATATAAACGAATAGATTTATGCTTGAAATAACTATGAATCTGTTTAAAAAAGCTAACGCTAAAATAATTTGTTCTAAACAGAAAACGTATTTGTTTCAAACACGGACATATTCAAATGAAACGAAGATAATTCTATTTGAAAGAACATTAGATGAAGTCAATTAAAACAAATAGAAACACGTTTAGGTTAAATAGAAAGCAGATAATTTAAACTGAATCATGTTCAACTTATTTCAACAATTAGTTAATAGGTTTCTATTAAAATTAAATAGAAACCGCTTCCATGCCAAATCATATGTGTTTGAGTTTGGTTTAAATATGAATGCGTTTGAAATTTTTCTGAGTGTACAAAATCCATCACGGTCCAAAATTGTCAGATGTCTCTGAGGGAGATGTCAAATCAGTGTAACATTCACCTTTCATGGGTGCCAGGGCACAGGGACATACCAGGCAACTGTATGGCAGACGAACTAGCCAAAAAGGGCACGACCGCTACGCTTAGAATGGAACAACATAGGTGTACCTATCGCTGCTAGATGGACTAGATGGACTGAGAGTAACAACTGCCTTGCAACCAAAAAAGTTTGGCTGTGTGTAGACTCAAAACGCTCGAAGAGTTTGTTAGCCCTGAACCGCTTGTATCTAGGTTCTACCATAGGTGTTCTTACGGGACACTGTCTAATTGGGAGACACGCCAAAAGACTTGGTGTGTTTTCCAATGATTTCTGCAGAAGCTGCATGGACGAGGAGGAGGAAGAAACCGTTCAACACCTTCTTTGCTCATGCCCTGCACTAGTTCATAGCACTACTTCGATGATACTAGCGACTAAGCTTATATAGACCCTAAAAGTCTTTCAAAATACATTTAAAGTTCCACGTGGTTCGATTATCAGGTGATAAACCAGCTAGTCCCGTAATGGAAGATTAATAAGTGATCAACTCGTTAATCTTACATTGGGTTTCTGAGATCAGTAGGTGATTAACTTGCTGATCTCTGTGGTATCACAATGGGCCCTTGCGGCCTAAGTTTGTAAGGCAATGTACGAAGGCATTACTCATCGGCTGACAGCCACTTCTACCTAACCTAACCTAACGACAGGAATGTCGAAATTACGAAACTGGTGACGCCATCTTGTAATTATT
Source organism: Melanostoma mellinum (assembly GCA_914767635.1). Classification (NCBI taxonomy): domain Eukaryota; kingdom Metazoa; phylum Arthropoda; class Insecta; order Diptera; family Syrphidae; genus Melanostoma; species Melanostoma mellinum. Next base: position 37,140,882 of record OU612060.1, on the reverse strand, counting down.
GCCGTCAGGAGGAATGATAGTAATCACAACTAAATTTTGCTAACTCAACAGAATAATCGTATTCGCAAAAGAATATTCGTAGCCTGTACAGAATTCATAAATAAGCGACAAAGTTGCTTTATCTACGAAACGACGTCGACGTTGTTGTGAAAATGTTGTCGCTAGAAGGAAATAATTTTCGTAATCAGGACAATATATTCAATAATTCTGCATATAATCAACGTAATTGCCATAACATTTCCGCAATCACAACAAAATTGTAGTGATCACGATAGCGCTGTTCATATCAGGACATATGTGTTGTCACTGAAAGGTGTTGTCACGACGGAATTGACGTATCAGCGAAATAATTTTCACAAACGAAACACAATACTCCTGAATTCATTGCCGTAATCGCTACGTCATATCTCATGCCAGGATGGTATTTTCATTATTGCTAAATTTTGCCACGGGGTACCCCACTAGCGAACAACAAGGATGATGCAGTTGAGTGGGAGGGTTGTGATCATTTTGAGATGATGGTGCTCGTAACGCTGGAAAAATGAAGACGAGGAAAAAGCTAAGTGTTACAATGTTTGAATCGTCGTGTCGCCTATACATGGTGTTTTGCATAAAATGCTTCCTCAAAATGGAGAAGTTGGGTCGTGACAAGAAAAAATCGCATCGGAGGGGGTCGGTCAATCTCGCCGAATATCTTTCTTAATTTTCGAGATATTAAACAAATGAAAGATTTCCAGAAAACACCCTTTAGTGCTTCGGAAATAAAGTCCAATGAGTCCAATGAGAAAAATATTCAGCAGCATTGATTATTAAAAAAAAAATAAAGTTTAAAAATATGCCGAAATTTTGTAAAAATGTTATTTGAAGAAAAGAGTTGATTTCTTTTTAAAATTATAACTTCCATACTATATTGCTCAAAAACCAATGACTAAAATAATTTGAACTAAAACGTTAACTAGAAAAAAGTATGGGCTTTTAAAACCACTATAGTATGTGCTATTGAAGGACTTAGTTGATTGGTTTATTTCTAATAATTGCTTTAGAAAATGAGATAGAAGATAGACACCCCCCCTCCCCCCCCGATTTTTTCCTTGTATTGACCAAATCTTAATGTCCTGAGCGTTTGTCCCATCTTACGCAAAGCACACTGTGTAATTATCGCGTTAATGAAAGAATAGAATCGAAGGATGACAGAATCATCGTAAACGTTTACGAAGCGCTGCTATAGCTACAGAACCGTTGTAATCGTTACATAATTGCATTAAACGCTACAGATTCGTTTTTTAGTAAAAGAATCGTCATAGCCACGACGGTGACGGTGGCGTTGCGCTGCCTATATCATGATAGCATTATCATATTTGTTCTCACTTCTGAGTTTTCGGATTCGCTATGGAATTACCGTATTTGTGACATAATCATCCCACAATTTTCGAGATGTCAATAGCGACAATATGGCTTATATCGGGATAGCGTTGCTATGAATGTAAAGCATTGTCACGACAGAATTGTCGAAGTCAGAATTTTATGATCTTCGGCCCTTCAGAATCTTCGTGATCGCTACAAAACCAACATAACCGCAAATCGATTTTGGCAATGGCGAAAAGAATGCGGCAATAGAAATGTGGAATGGCGAAAGAATTAAGGTAAAACCGTAATAATTTTTTTTTTTTTTATAATTAACGCTGAAAACAAAGGGTTATGAATACCCGGAATGTTAAAAAACACAGCGCGAGCTTTAAGAAAAAAAAAAATAGAGTATTTAATAGGAGCCACCGTTGAACATTACTATTGAACCTTGGTCCGCGCATGTCGAAATGTTTGGTGTCTTTCCAAAAAGGTTAACTTGATTCTTCGAAAAAGGAAAGGAGAATATTATAACGAGAGTTTCTGCATTTATCAATTTTTTTTGCTAATGTTGAATTCAAGACATAAGTACTATTGAGGAAGCTGTAACTCAATAGCGAAGCCATTTGCTTCTTTCCGAGTTTCTTAGTTTTATTAAAAGTATATTATTGGTAGGAAGTCGATCAGAATTATCAATTTTAAATTTCGTGCTGTGATCTCAACAATTTTTTCTAAGCCGCGATAGAATTGCTAGAACCGATTTTAACTAACCCTTTACTCGAAAAACATTCCTTACTTTGGTGATAGTAAAAAAATTCGTTGATAAGAACGGGAAATATATAAGATTAGTGATTATAATGGCCCACAGAACTACAGATGAATATCTATTCTTAATACAGACTGTGCATCTTTTGATTCCATACCACGAGAAGCACTTATCTATAAACTATGTTCGATCGATTATTAAAAAAAAGTGACAAGTATATTTAAAAGGTTATTTGCAGATAACTTAGCTATGGTACGCTATGAAAACAGATGAATTCTCTACCACGATGGACGTAAGACCAGGATGAATTCAGAGTTCGTTGTTGTTTGGTTAATTTATTAATGACATAACTGAAAGTGTTGTAAAAGGTAACAAAATTGGCACAACAAATATTCCTGCATTAATGTTTGCCGATGATATTGCTATCCCTGCTGAAACCGTCACCAGTATGCAGCTTAAGGTAAAAAGGCTGGCACTATACTGCCAATCCAATCCCAATATAAAATCGAACCTAAAACTAACAACAGTCTTAAGCAGAACCATAGCGAGCAATACAACATTGGTATACAACACCGTAAATGACTATCCAATTTTGATAATTTGGAATTTCTTTTTCAATCAACTAAAATTACTCAAAAAAAAAAACTTCACTTATCTGTAATTTCTATCGAATCATTAATTAAATTGCATTCACACAAACATCAGTGTCAACCATAACATCTACTTCAATACTGACTAGATATAAGTACATTATCTACCTAACACATACATATGCACAATATTTAGTAATTTACTACATATGCATGTGTAGACAATAATAAAAGCTCATCATGAAATGACTTGGATTGGACTATGAATAAAACAGTTTTAGGTCAAACGATGGCCGAATGTCATAAACATTAGCCCCACGAGTGTAATTTATGTAGTTTAATAATGTTGATTGGAGGAACGCTAAAAGAGCAATCGTTCAATTATAAACATGTACATAGCTGAATCAATGGACATAAATATGTACACATTCTTCATCCGGTCAATATTCAATTTAGAACCAAAAAAAAAGAGCCACAATAAATATACAATCATGACCAAGTACATACATATGTACATATACAATATGCATACATACATGAATTCATTTTATGAGAAAGTGATTCACCCGTTTTTATGATATTTAGGAATATGTTTAGAAAATAATGAATACTTACTAAAATGAAATAATACAAATATATGTTGCCATACCTTATGCATATGAAAAGACAAGTCCGATTTGAAAATAATTGTCCTTATTATACACGCATATGTTTGTTCATACATATATGTACATGTACTTATATAAACATATGTATGTATGCTTGTATTAACAGCTCATCATCCGTCAATAATCCAAAAAAACATCGCATTTTTAGTACATACATAAATACCTTGCAAGCTTATTTATGGCACATTGTACATACGGCCAACAAAACACACGTCCGCAACTTATGTGTGTTTAGACTAAATCCTTTATCATTGACTATTGCACTTACCAACAAAATAGAAAAATAACTTTCTACTGTTCAGACAGCTGGTACACTTTATAACTGAACAAAATGCTTTTTAAAACTTTACAAAAGGAATTCCTTTTTAATTTTTTCATTTCAAAAATTGATTTCATAAAATAAAACAAATTTCGCAGTTTACTAGATTTGAATTTTTTGAAGAGAAAAAAATCGGAAAATATTTTTCAAGCCTTTACGCTGTTGTTTGAAACAGACAAGCAAATTGGTTAAAGTTGACAAGGGAACATAGTTTCGTAGACTACTTTTATAGGTTGATATCTGCGTCATATTTTTTGTTTGAAACCTTCTATTTACAAGTTGCCTTTTGTGAGTATCGCTTTTTACACTTTGATTCCTAATCGTTAACTTAAGCTTGATATTTAATCAGACCAAAATCTTTCCAATGCAGCGCAAAAAGTTCGAAGTAGGCTATGAACAGAAAAAGCAACGTCAAATAGAGTGTTTCAAGAATAAAACAAATAAATAAGCAAATAGGGTGTGGCAACAGACCGAGGAAACCCAGGGCCCAGCGCATTTCTCACAAATATTGCCTTGTTAGGGAATGTGAGGGTCCCTACAATTTTCTTCCGATTCCAAACGGCTAATCGAGAAAGCGCTTTTCATGGCAATGAATTTACTATCGGAGAACTCGCCAATTCCTCACGAAAGGTAATACCCGTGGTTTCTGTTGGGATTCGCACCATGAGCCTCCCGGGTAACAGGTAGACATTCTAACCATCACGCCACAGGTACCACTGGGTAAAAAGGTTAACCGAAAAAGATCGAATATTTTTATACGAAAGCAAACAGTTCCAAATGAAAAAAAGGGAAGAATGGTACCTACTAGTAATTAGTGCCTTAACCCATTTCCGGCGGCTACCTGTTCCAGGTGAGCCAGGAACTTGAAATTTCACACTTTGTCTATTTTTGGGCTAGTTAGAGAAAATCTAAAAAAAAATTTTTGGAAAAGCTTTTAGTTTCCCGGAAAATTGACGTTGCGTTTTCGCAACACCCGCCAAATGTAGTAGCAAAATTACTAAAGAAAATAAATTTTTGATACGGAGTTTAAATCAGTTTTATTGTCAAAATATTCATTAAATATTTGTTTTTGTGTGGTATCCATCAAAGCATTTTGGATGAAGTGCTACTTTACACTTTTTGCAGAAAAAAATGGTTTGACTAGACCATTTCCGACTGCGAAAACGTTTTTCTGCTTTGATGATAGTGTGTTTCATGTCATCGAAACGAACCGCTTCAGCCAATTCCATCTCGTTGAATAGGCTGACTGCAGCTTGTCTCTGATCTCAACAAGGAATCGACAACAAATGCTCTGATTGAGGTAGTCTTTTGAGGATGAATGTGGATGTCTTGTCCGGTCCTGTTGACTTTTTTGGGCGGCTTCTGTGTAGGAACTGTTGAATTTCTTCAGGAATGGTGAGCTCAAGGTTTTCTGTTGGATCGCTGGACGGATTTTCATCGCTGAATTGGATGGTCTGTTGGGGGACTTGTGCGAGTTGAACTGAGGAGTTGACTTCTTCAAAAAATGCAGGGTCCAAAGGAGGATTTGGTTTGAAGTGTTCTTCAAAGAAGTCCGCAAATCCTTTGGTTTTATCCGCGTCGGTTGAAGCTTCGCCATGGGCTGTAGTTATGGTTTCCGGCATTAGGGGGTTTTTCCCTATAATCCTGTTGATTTTTTGGAAGGTGTCGGGTCCTGGCTTTATGGATTGAGGCCTGTTTTTGAGAAGAATGTCGTTGTGGTAGTTCACTGCGTTATTGAATATGATGTTAACGCATCTGAGCTCGCTGGAGACGGCCTGGTAGTTGCTGTTGATGGTGTTTAGTTCCTGTTGCTGAATACGTTGCAGCAGCTTCCTCAAGTGTTGCCTGTGGTGGTAGAGCTTCTGTATATAGTAGGGCAGGTGCTCGTATTTGTCCCGGGGAGTTTTTGGCTGCCTTTACTTCTCAAGCGTAGATTCAATTACGGTTTCCAGATTGTCAATTGCTGTATCAATTTCCTCATTCCGAAGGTTTGTGTTGGTTGGCGGTAGTGTGATACATTCGTCGACGTATCTTCGGAGTTTAGCGTCTAGCTTTTTGTAGTTGACGAAGCCCACCTCTGGTTGGTTCACAGAGATTATCTGGTTCCGGGTCACACTAAACTAACTTCAACCAGCAATTCAAGAACCTGCTAACGCTTTTATCTTTCGCTGATCAGCTTTGTACGAAATAGAATTTCAAAATTCAGAGCGTGTTGTTCTTTTGACGGCTATCAGTTGCTTCTAGCCCGAAACAAATGATGCTAAACTGGAGTATTTTGTAGCCGTGAGGTTTCATGACCAAGATGTGGCAAGCCATCGGGCCACATATAATAAATTAATGTTCCTATTTCGAATGTGACGCTGGTCACTTACCTAAACCTACCAAGATTTCAAGAAAACGGAAAATTTAAACTAAAAAAAAACAATGTTTTTGATCTACGAGCACTCCTTGTTTCCTTCTTCTTTTTGCATTTCTACTTTTGAGAGCGATTTTATAAGGACGTCAATTTTATGGCTATACTGATATTGCTTTTCTGATGGCTGCGAATATTCCATATCATTTGGCTTTCGGTTTCGAAAAGTTTGGTTGTTTGTTTATGTAAGAAAGTTAAGTGTGTTCTAAATGGCTCCAACTTCCGAGTCAGCTAACTTATTTACTGAAATTAGGTGGGCATTACAATTCGGGGTGAACACGGACCTCATGACTTCGATTTCGTGCGAGCGCTCTCCAGTTCTGTACTCTAAGTCGGTTGAGGTCATCTTCCATTTGATTATGCAACCTAAGGCGAGGTCTTCCCACTCTAAAATTTCCCTGTGTTTAGATCCGTCCGCTCTTCATGTCTCAACCACCCACCGTAGCCTTGCGATGCGTAGGTACTCTTCTAACTATATCCATGACGCGGTACAGCTCATACAGCTCCTTGTTATACATATCTTCTTCATATTTTATATTTATTTATTTTTCATTATTTCATACATTTATTTAAATAGATTTATACAGTAAGTAAAATAAATTGAAATTAAAACCTTTTCAATTTACATATATCATCACTACCTTAACGTTGCCAGATATTCTTTTAATTTAGTTCCAATAAGATTGGTATGGCTTATCATTCTTAAAGAAGATATGAAGAATTGGCGCTCAGATTCTAAAAACGTATAACGCAAAGGAACAAGATTCAATGAACTATTAGAACGCACATAACATATTTTGATAAAGAGGTACGGTGGCTGGCGCGTTTGTATGACATTATTCAATGAAGTTAACGATTTCTACTTGAAAAGGTTTCCGAGAGTAACACCATAGATGGATTTAAAAAACTCAGAAACGTGCTCGTATCTTTTCAGTCCTAAAATGTATCTAGCTATACTATTGTAAGCAACATTCAGTTTTCGCTTGTGCTCATAATCACATTTTTAAAAGATTTCACAGCCATAGACCATTATAATGACGAGTAATGGTTTGGCCAAGATAATGCGGGTTTTAAGAGGTGTTATTTTGTGATAACTCCAAAGTAAACGGAGGCCTCCGTAAATTCTTCCTATCGCTGATCTTATGTGACAATTCCAAGACAGTGATTTTGTGAAGATCAAACCTAAATTACTGGCCGATTCGACAAACTCAATCTGTTTATTATTTAAATAAATTACGGGAAAACTAGACGTGTCAATGACCTTCTTTGAGATTAACAAGCATTTAGATTTCAGTGGATTAAAGCAAAGCCTATTATTCTCTGACCAACTTTGAATGTTTGCTAGGTCATCATTGACCTCAATAGTAGCATTTTCAACCAAACCTATGGGAAAACTTTTTCGCTGAACATCATCAGCGTACATATCTACTTGGCAGTTTTGGATACATAAAGGTAAATCATTGATATACATAGAGAACAATAAGGGTCCAAGTACTGAACTTTGTGCAACCCCCCTTTTTAACATTAAAAATTCGGAAACGGAACGATTTGCTACAACTGTCTGAGATCGAAGATTCAGATAAGACTGAACTAGCATTGCAGAAGAGGAAGAGAAAGATCAAAGATCATTTAGAGTATTCTTTCGAAACGACCAAGGGTTTCCTCATCCGCTTTCGATAAAGTCCATGCTTCCGCGCCATAAAGCAGGACCGGGATGATCAAGGTCTGGTCTTATAACATCACGCATACTGGCATACTTCCCATTACGTCAATATCGTCTACGTAGGCGAGTAATACAACAGACTTTTGAAAGATTGTTCCTCTGGTGTTGACGTTTGAGTTTTGAATAATATTTTTAAGTATAATGTTGAAGAAATCGCATGACAGTTGGTCGTCTTACCTAAAACCTTTTTCGACATCAAAGGTTTCGGTGGGTTTCTTACCGACCTTGACGGAGCAGCGTGAATTCTCCAAAGTCATCCTGCATAGTCGTACGAGTTTTGCAGGGATGCGGAAACTAAACATGGCTATGTATACAGCTAAAACCACATTGATAAGGACCTATGTATCAAGTTTTTGACGTGAGATTTCAGACATTCACATATTACAGCAGACAAGATCTTATAGGCGACGGCGACGTTAAGGAGGCTTATTCTCCTTTGATTGTCGCAATTGTGAGACTCCTCCCTTTTTAAGGATCGGGCATACGATTCCGAGGTTCCATTCATCGGGCAGAATGTATTCTTCGCACCATATCATGCAGATCAGCTAGTGCATGCTCCTCTCCAACTGATCTCCAACTGCCTTGAAAATTCCGCATGAAGGCCATGAAGTTATATTTGATTAAAGTTTGCATTTTGCAACCTTAACTTCTTCTAGGACGGCATTCTTGATCATCGCCCTAGTTGATTGGGGAATTCTGCCTGATAGTGGAGTTAGTGTCTTTATCGCCGTTAAGCAGTCTGCAGAAGTGGTGTTTCCAGATCTTCAGTAGCGAAGTGACTCAATTATTATGTTTCTCTGCCGCTCTTTACAGGCTTGAGTTCGGGGCTTGCCACCTTGGCAGGATGTTTTTACCTTTTGATAAAACTTTCAAATCTCATTCCTGTACTCGGTACTTATCAGGTCATTAATAGACGAGTTCACATTGTACAATTAGTTGGACAGATTTCGCTTGATGGAAGTTGGATGGTCGGATGTAGTTTGCGTTCACACTTATCAAGCTTGTCGTCCAACTTTATGTCACATCTTCCACTCCGTCCAACTTCTAAATTTTCAAAAATATTTGAAAACCATCCAACAAGTTGGTCAAGCGGTCGTCTCACACTATCAAGTATAGGTCGTTCGAGCCAAAGTTTGTCCAACTAATTGTACAGTGTGAACTCGGCTAATAACGTACGTCACTGTCCTTGCTGTTGATAACATGGGATATACAAGGGGCTCTTGTTTTTTCTCACTTTTCCAACATTTTAAGTCAGCTTTTTAGCAAGTTTTAATAAAGACAGAAAATAAACCTCTGGTTACATCTACTTACATCTTCTTTCTCTGTCCTTTTATGTGACCTTGGAGGCAGTACATCTGCTTCATAGAAGTGATCTAGCCTTTCAATAAGCCCGCCGCGTTGACCTCAGAAAGCGTCGTTAAGCCTCTTCTTGTGTATTGGTCCATGTCCCAGTCCAACTTTATGCTGATGGCGTTGCATTTGTGCGAACCAAGAGTGTTTTAGCCTATTTTCTCTTTTTTTTTTTCATTTTGACCGTGTTTTTCAAATGGGTCTCTGGATTTCTCCTTTGAACATGTCAATACCAACTTACCCGATCGTGCTTTGAATTTTGACGAGAAGGCTTCCTCGGACCTTCCATCTTGTCATACGGAGCATCTTCATCTCAATTATCGAAAATTTCCTTTCAAATAAATGCCTGGATAAAAAAAAAACAAATACCTGTTCCGTCTGTTTTGTACTGATACGGTACCCAGTATCTTCCAAAAAATCTACCATCCGTCAAGAACTTGTTGAAGAAATTAGTTAAATACTAAAACGAATGCATGAATTGGGTTAATCCAAATGTTTTCAAAGGCAGCATTAATCATGTTCTCGAATGGCTTCATAAATCTACAGATGTAGACACACAGGACAAAGGGGATTCACCTCTCAAACTCAGTTCCAAGCAACAAATGGCTTGAAAAATAATTAAAAAAAAAAACATATTTCAATGCCATTTGATTCATGTTCATTTGATGATTATCGATCAGTTAATCTCGACTTCAATACCCGCACTTAACACAAAAGCCATGATGATGAGTTATGATTATCGCTCTGCCATAAATTTAATTCGCAATATTGCCGCAGACACTAGATAATGAGTTATTCTCAATCACTCATCTGGTTCAATCGGAATCAGACAGAAAACACATAAATCACTCAAATATTCACAATGAAACTCACAAATGGATTTTGAATCATAAAAACATATTTGAAATTCATTACCAACTTCCTCTGTTGGGAGGTATTAATTCTCAGCGGGAGGTTTTTGTATACCATCGCCATCGGTAGCACCATTCTTCGTTCAAAATATAAAATTAAACAAAAAAATTCTTCAAACAGCCCGCATGAATCTGTGAATTAAATTCCCACATCGTGATTTTTATTTTTATTATTGTAGGATGTAGGTAGCTTCAAATATTCAGCAAAAGATGAAAGGAACCATAAAAGTTTTCCCAAAACAACCCCAGATCCGCCCTCGAACCAAGGCAATTACTCTCCATATACACACAAAGAAGTGGGTGAATATAAAATTAACAACGAAAAAAAAGAACAAAAAAGTGGTTCGAGTCCACCCATTCTGAGGATACGAAATAGCCAAAAGGAAACAGTTTTCAGATTAACTTTCCTGCCGGAGGAGGATCTTATGTGCATGCTTTTAGCCAGCTTTATTGGCAAAAGGCGGTAGTAGTGGACACTTACATTTGCATACAACAATAGCTGGGCGATCGTTTCTTCCTCTCGTCCTTTGGCCATGCCACGCCACTACTGTACCGTCGACGCCGACGTTTAATTAAGCATCGTCAGTGCTGTGTTTTAGAATGTTTGCCTTAAAGGGTCCGGTCCGGTCGGGGCATTCATTTACATTTTTGTCAGCAGATATAAAAGTTAAATAAAAAATCAACAAAAAGAGCAACAAAATAAAATACAAGTGCGTATAAATGAAATGGGAACCTTTTATCCCTTGATAGGAGGACGGCGGCGACGGTCGACGACCGACGATGGCGGGCGGAATAAAATTTGGGCAAACTATTAGCTCTTTGTGTGTTTTTTAAGGATTTGATGTCAAAAGTAAAGAGAAAAAACTTTTATTTTTCGAGAAGGATCCAACAGAGCTGATGGGGCTCATCACTGGGACAACCAACTTAGTTCGACTCTATAATGGGTGGCTGTTTGTTTGTAGGTGTGTGTATTTGTAAGTAGGTGTGCTCTGAACTCTGTCTATCAAAAATTAGTTTTGTTTTCATTTTTGTTTCGTTGTCGTGGCGTTATTGATACGAAATTGATTTTCTTTTCATCATGTCATCGAGAAGCATCATCAAAAGGAGGAAGGTAGGTTCTATGTACCTTCCATTCCGACCGTTCTACGATAGGAGACAAGAGCACGGATAGACAAGATGTAATGAAACTCAACAATTTAATAATAAATAATTGTGAAATTAAATAAGGAAAGCCATAAGGGAATACAAAGGTGGGCTTGCGAAAGGTTGTCTACACGAAAATTAAGTTAATGAAGTTGAAGAAAAACACTGCGGGATGGAAGAGTGCCAAGCTGTCTGCAATATACTCCCGGAAATCTTTCAAATTTCTATGATCGAGAGGGGGTTGACTTTTCGGTATCCGATGATGATGATGATGATGATGAGAGTTTTGTTCGAGGGAGTGACGGTATATTATACATTTTAATTTGACTTTTTAATGGGGTAGAAATTGCTTTTCAAAGAACTTTTTGTAACTCATATGATTTATTGACATTTGAACTTACGTGGAAAATGTTGTTAGTGAGCCTCAAGGCGAAACCATCATAGTCATTGTGGTCTTTTACAACCGATTAGGCTTTGTCATCAGTGAAAAGGTTGGTTTAAATTTGAATTTCCATTGAGTCATAGCCAAATGGTAAATGGTTGTAATGAGATCCGTGAGTTTCTTTGCCCCCGGGGATGTATAACCCTACGGAAGATGTTTCTGTAACACAACTAACGCATCAAAATCCGTTGCATAAAGTTAAAGATCAAAACGAACAGACAGTAAAGGCGACATTTTTTAATACAATCTAAGGATAAGGATAAGGATAAGGATAAGTTAAAAGTAGAAGCTTTGGTTAATAGCACCACCTTCTTCAAATGCCTTTTGGCTATAAAAATACAACCCAATATGTTTAAAAACTTTATGACCTATTTGAAAACAGTTTTCGGAAAACATAAGGTCTAGCTAGGTTCAAAAGTCCACAATTTAACTGGTGATTTAGTTCTCTACTCATGCTCATAACGCTAGAAAAAAGAAAGAATAAAGGAGAAGAGGATTTGTGCCTCACGTTGGGCGCCACTTGTTGCACTTTTTCTCCAACAGGGATCTTTATTTTATTTTTCTTATTATATTTTATGTTAATCTACAAGTCAGCAATTTAGGATGATCACGTATGTACTTAAAAACCGCGAACTAATAAAATAAAATGAATATACGATTCCAAACAAATTTAAAAGAAAAGCAAATTGCACGACCGATGTGCACGCGGGGTAAATTTCGATAAAATGACGTTTGTAAGAAAAGGTGTGTTTGTACACTTGGGAGAAGAAAAACGCGTCCAGCAATAATTTAAGTTGATACCACGGCCGCTCAGCTGGGGGTGCAAAGAAAAGGAAAATACGACCGAAGAATATAACGAATTTGAGTGGAAAAACAAAAGATGATTTTAGAATGTATGAAAAAAGAAATGTTTAATGTTGAAATAATGGTGCTGGGAAAACCTTAAGATTTTTGGATTAAAAACCCAAATCTTTTCGAGAATATAAAGTTATAATAGTTTTTGAAAGATGCAAGAAAAGTAAAGAGCAAACAATAGTTTCGCCAAAGTCAAAGGAAGCAAGAAAAGCCCGTTATAGTGTTGTCTTGAAAATGCCGTATGGCAATGAAAAAGGCCGCGAATCCCTCAAAATACGAGATGTTATCGGCACAAGACAGCCAGATACTATAGCACAATTGAAGCAAAATTCAACAACTTCACAACTCTTAAAATCACGCACAATTTACACAACAGATTTGACTGTACTTATCTTCAAATTCAACCAATTGTTCCTCCTTGCACTTCTGTGCCCTCTGACACTTCCTTATTATTTTCTTGTGGGAAATTCCGTCGCTGGCCCGTTCTGCCACAACCCTTTATCCACACGCGAAATTAGGAAGGTAAAATTCTACAAGAACTCACTAAATCAAACAAGTTAGAAAACTTGCAACTTGGAACTTTTAATAAAATTCAAAATGATCAACCAACATGACCGTTCGCAAAAATCTCAAAAAAATCGTTTTTATCGCCTTTTCTGACAAAACCTCTCTATTAGAAAAAATAAAGTGACTTCCCCAACTCTCTTATCAATCTGTCCCATGTTCGTCGATTTGTCTTGGCCGTTCATTCAGCCACATTGGGTTCCATTACGGATGTTTAGCACCAATCAGCGTTTTGCGTGAGAGGACGACCGTTTTATTTGGAATACCCTACTGACTCTCAATATTCCCCTTAGCCACCAAATTTCCAAGATCTTGGAAAATTATGGTCGGCTTACAGCTGACGGAAGAGTTCTGTGCCTTTTTTTTGTAGCGAAAGCGATAAATCGATGACATGCACGATTCTGTGCAACAAAATGGTAAACTACATCGGTGGTCGGAAAAGTTATGTGCAGAACGGGTCTGCAAACAATTTTTTTAGTAACGACGTAGCAAAATGTTTAGAAGAAAAATTGGTAATGCGTATTTTTACAATCTAGGTCTGGTGCACTTTTGTTCAGATTTTTAACAGGGGAAGACTGACAAATAACGTGGTTTTCTTACAACAAAATTTAAAAGGCGATTAGTAAAATTAAAGTTAAAATTAAAAGCGTATTTAAGGGTAAGAAACGGTTAATCTCGATTTCCGGTAAAACTGCAAGTCTTAGGAAAAAAAAGATAATAGCAAAGTTGAAGGTAATAAAAAGATCTACAACTTTTGTATAGACACTTTTTTCACATAACCTCAAAATGTATGTGAAAAATTCGAATAACTGAGTTTTTGGTTTTTTATTTTTATCTTTTGCAAAAAAATTCATTTTTTCACGAAATTTGGTGAAAACTTACCTTTGTATGTTCCAAACATACACTAATTTTTTTGCTTTAAAATATTAATTTTTTCACCATATTTTGATAAAATATCGAAAAATCACCCTAATTTTAAATCGAAAATTCTCACGTCAAAATATCTGCTTTTTTAAAAAAGTTGGTGTGTTTCTTGTTCTATGAAATCTCTTCTTTCAAATGGTTAAAAAAATTAACTCTACTATTGCAAATGTTCTCCAAAAATGCAAATAATGAAAAAACAAAAATCCGAATTTTTTTTTTTATTTTTAAAAAAATCAAAATTTACACTTTAATTACGGTACACTGGTGATTTGATGACTTATCTCACCGAAAAGTGGAACCAATCTTTACATTGTTTTGGAGAAAGTAAGATTATTGCACTTGATTTTTCTAAAGCATTTGATAGAGTTTGGCATCAGGCTCTTTTATCGAAAATGCGTGCTTTTGGTATCGATGAGTCTCTTCTTCGTTAGATTTGAAACTACGTTTCCGACCGTTCATGAATGGCTTCAAGTCTTATACCCATTTCATAAATGCTGGTGTGCCCCAGGGCTCCGTTTTGTCTCCGACTCTCTTCCTCATGTTCATAAATGATCTCTTGTCTGAAACTTCTAATCCGCTTAACTGTTTTGCTGACGACTCGACCCTCAGCTTTTCATATTCGTTTCCAAATTCATGACCCTGCTCTTCGGATGTAAAACTGGAACGGTTGCGTATGATAAGCTCATTGAATTCTGACCTTGACAGCTTTGTTACATGGGGTCATAAAAACCGAGTAGAATTCAATGCTTCGAAAACTCAATGCTGTCATTTGTCGTTGAAGCTTAACATTCCCCCATTGCCATTATCAATGAATGGTTGGATGCAGATCCAAGAAACCGAAAAGCTGTCAGTACTTGGTATGTGTGTAAACGATAATCTTCGTTGAAATGGCCAAATATTTGAAGTCGCCAAAAACGCTGCTAAATTCTTACGCTTCTTGAGACGATGCAGGAAGTTCTGCACTCCTTCTGATCTGGCTACAATTTACTCATCCGCGCAAAACTGGAGTATAACTCCCATATCTGGTCAGATGCTTTTCGAACATCTTTGCGCCTACTTGGTAGGGTACAAAATAGAGCGTTCAAATTGATAGGTGATAGCTCAACCGTAGAATCGATTGATTCTCTTGAACATCGTCGAAACGTTACCTGTCTCTCTCTCTTTTATCGCTTTTTTCACAAACAGTGCTCTAGTGCAATAGCCAGTTGCATTCCTCCCCTGAAACAATTTAGCCGCAACACCCGCCTGACTAGAAATGCTCATCAGTTCTACCTTAAGCCCATCTTCGGTCTTACAGTCAAGTATAGAGATTCTTATTTTAGTCGCACCACCCGAATGTGGAATGCTCTACCTGACCCTGTTTTTCATTTGCATTACGATTCGCAAAAGTTCAAAAACAGCGTGCATCGGTGTCTCCGTCCCAAAAACAAAGGTCCCAAAAACCAAATTTCTATCTATAAACCCATTGCTAAACTCTCTCATATCCCTAAGCTTTTCGAAAGTAGTCTATATGAAATACTTTCTTTCCAGTGCAAATCAATGATATCCTCCAAGCAGCGTGGATCTCGTAAGAGAAAGTCTTCCCCTACTAATTTGGTTCAGTTTGTTTCCTTTTTACTCTCGGCGATAGAAAAAGGAAACGAAGTAGACGTCATTACCTTAGATTTCAGCAAGGCTTTGACAAAATCTCTCACACTTCAATCGTCTTTAAACTTTCTTTTCTTGGATTCAGTCCTATCCTACTCAAATGGATTTCTTCATATCCAGATAACCACCAATATTCGTTTGCGTTCTATTCTTTAAGTACCTTTTGTGGCAACCTCCGGTGCACCCCAAGGCAGCCATTTTGGACCCCTATTTTTTATCATTGTAATCTCCCCTGATCGGTATTCTCTCCAGCTTCAAAACGACCTCGATTCAATCGTCACTTTGTGTAGAAAAAATTTCCTTCAATTCCAAATGCGAGACAGTAACTTTTCTCGAAAAAATAAAACCGACTCCCCCCAGATTCAATCATCTTCAGAACCTTCCCATTAACCGTGTGCAGCATCACAGATTTAGGTGCTCTCTGTGAATGCGTTTTAAATGTACACTCTTATATATTGACGAGATGGTCCAAGGAGTTCCGCAACTTCCATATCATCAAAAATCACTCGATATCGCCTATGTTCGCCCTCCCTGCATCGCAAGTGTGAAGTGAAGAACCATATCAAGCGGTTCACATCTCAAGGATCGAAAGCGTTCAGCGTCGTTTTCAGCTCTTTCCCCTTCAGAATCTCTACGAAGTTAGAAACTTTCTCATTCTGACTAATTATCGCGAACGTCTCTCAATCATTAATCTCCACTCTCATGAGAAATTCTTTCCCACTCATCCGAAAAATATTTATTAAAAAACACCTTCATATACCAATTCATGATTAAAACCGAGAACCCCAGAAACTGCTAACGCTTTGAGTTTGTTTTTCTTCCAACAATTCATCAAAAAGAAGCTTTCCGATTTAGATTCCATCTTTTTGTTATCCTTCAAAATACTTTAATGACTTCTTAGTGTCCTCGATTTCAAAGCAAATCATAATTATTTACGACTCCTATTTTACCACAATGACGCGATGATTGAAATTTCGCTTCCTGCTGAAGCTTCAATGAAATTTTAAAAATAAAGTCAAACGTGTCAAAACTCCCGGGGGCATTTAAGGACGTTGAGCTTTCCAAAAGAACACAATTTTAAGGGTAAATGACAGCATATAAAACAAAATTACTGTCTCCTTTGAAAACATTCCAAAGAGAACCTGGTTTGCGAACTCTGGAAGGAAGGATCCGTGGAAACCATCGATACCCGCAGGGTGATGACTGATGATTATTATGATGACATCTAACAGGAGTGCATTTCTTTTGAATTTTTATTAAAGGCGCGTATTTGGAATTAAAATGATGCAAGAAACTCTTTTATAGAGATCGTCTTTAATAAAAAGAAAATGTGAAAATATTTTCTACTGATAAGCTACAGCTATCCAAAGAAGAGGCAGACTTTACAGCGTAGTTTTTATTTCATACTCAAAACGTACATATCTCCCCTATACAAATAAAAAGGGTTTTGCGCCCTATTGACAACACAAAAATGAAAAACATTACTCCCCCTCTGGTGTGTCAATTTTATGAAGACATCGGGTGGTGACAAGTCATACGGTTGGGTTATATTATAGTCAGGATCCAGGATGTTGAATGTTTTCTTATTAGGTAGCCATTGATGGTTGTTCACGTTGTCAAAGCTACTGCCAAATGATATCCCAGTAATGTCTTTATCCCCCACATAGTCATATCGTGTCGTCACCGTGGCATTTTGTATATGTGTGAAGTATGTGTTTTGTGTGCGGGATATGAAATTCCCAGGAGAGGATAGAAAAACCAGAGAATCGAAACGACTTCGAGATTTGAGTCAAAAATTTATAGGAGACAAAGACATTTTCCACCGCAGTTAAGCGTGATCATGTGTCGTTGATTGTGTAACATTAACGAAACGTTACTGAGGGCGATGAACGGCGAAGACGACTTCGATTTTATTTTTGTTTCTTTTTTCTTTTTGCTTGCGTTTGCATTATCCATAGAAAATGGTCGTTTTCATTCTGGTGAATGATTATGCTTTTGCTGAAAAGGAATACAATATGGCTTAAGGCTATTCATCTTAAACCGAAATGAAAACTGTCTTCTGAAAACGATGACTGAATTGGAATGGATATAGTTATTTAAAGAAAGATGCTTGGGAGCATAATGGGTATTGTTAAGACTCTGAAGCACTAAGAAAACATTCACCATCATCATCGTCATATCCTGTAACCCTGGTCGGATCATAGAGCGTCATCGAAACGTCTCCGTCCTTCATAGTCCGCAGCTTGATATTTTAACTGTGGCTACGCTTTACTATGGGATGCTGTTGTTTTTATGTTGTTCTTAGTCTTCCAACGCACCGCGGAATGAATGCTGTGGATTTCATTCAAATAACTGCTTTGCAATATGAGGGTTTGGTTTCTTCGGCGGCCTGAGGTACAAATAGTTTGTGGCCAACGAAAATTAATAATATGGGTTCGATAGCAATTCACGATGATTTCAAGGTTCTACAAGGATAGACAACCAAAGAACTTAAACGACTGTGAGGGAAAAAGAACTCAGATTTGACGTGGGATTCGAAAAATCATAACTGAGTAGAGACTTGACTGGTATCTTTGATTGAAAACAGAGAAAGCAGAGTAATAAATTCACCTCGAGCTTTATTTACCCTCACTCAAGTATGCAGATCCTTACCACTTTCAGAAGTGTATCTGGAGTAATCGAACTTTCCTGATCAAACTAGCGTATCCTGCCATCCCGATGACAGAAGCGCTACATGACCATTATTTTCATCATTTTGCCGATAATTTTCCCCTGCAGTGAGAAGGAGACACCGATGCACGTTGCTTTTGAATCTTTGTGAATCGTAATACAGGGGAAATACAGAGCCAGGTAAAGCATTCCACATTCGGGTGGTGCGACTGAAATACGAATCTCTATACTTGACTGTACGTCCGAAATTGGGCTCAAGGTAAAACTGATGAGCATTCCTAGCGAGGCGAGTGTTGCGGCTAAATTGTTTCAGGGGAGGAATGCAACTGGCTACTTCACTAGAGCACTGTTTGTGAAAAGCGATAAAAAAGAGAGAGACAGGCAACGTTTCGACGATGTTCAAGAGAATCAATCGATTCTACGATTGAACTATCACCTATCAATTTTAACGCTCTATTTTGTACCCTATCAAGTAGGCGCAAAGATGTCTGAGAAGCACCTGACCAGATATGCGAGTAAGAATAACTTGCTGCATCGTCTCAAGAAGCGTAAGCATTTAGCAGCGTTTTTGGCGACTTTGAATATTTGGCCATTCCAACGAAGATCATCCGAAGAGCAGGGACGTGAATTTGGAAACGAATATGAAAAGCTGAGGGTTGAGTCATCAGCAAAACCGTTAAGTGGATTAGAAGTTTCAGACAAGAGATCATTAATGAAAATGAGGAAGAGAGTCGGAGACAAAACGGAGCCCTGTGGCACACCAGCATCTATGAAGTGACTTGACGCCATCCAACACAACTTGTATTGAACGGTCGGAAAGGTAATTTCTAATCCAACGAAGAAGAGACTCATCGATACCAAAAGCACGCATTTTCGATAAAAGAGCCTGATGCCAAACTCTATCAAATGCTTTAGAAATATCAAGCGCAATAATCTTGCTTTCTCCAAAACAATGTAAAAATTGGTTCTACTATTCGGTGAGATATGTCATCAAATCACAAGTGGACCGTTTGCTACGAAAGCCGTACTGCCTTTCATTAAGAAGCTTTCGTTCTTCAAGATATTTCATAAGTTGACGATTAATCAACGTTCAGTTTACCATCTGCACGGGAAAAGCCCAGCAGAATAGGAAAGATGGAAAAGTTTACGCAGTGGTTTTGCCAGCGTAGAAAAACACCTCTTCAGAATAACGGCGGGGATACCATCTCGACCAGCTGATTTGTGTATATTGAGATCTTTGAGGACTCTCGCAACCGAGCGAGTTCGAAAAAATATCTGTTTCATCACAGAATTTGCAGACTCAAGCTCAGGTGGAGCTAATATGCTATCAGGAAGT
Organism: Melanostoma mellinum; assembly: GCA_914767635.1. Taxonomy (NCBI): domain Eukaryota; kingdom Metazoa; phylum Arthropoda; class Insecta; order Diptera; family Syrphidae; genus Melanostoma; species Melanostoma mellinum. Next base: position 37,121,217 of record OU612060.1, on the reverse strand, counting down.
GTCGAGGTAGCAGCAAGTTGAGCTTGTAGCAAATTGGCTTTGTCGATGGAGCTGACATGCGGAGAGTCATTGAAATCAAGCGTTGGGACCGATGATGTGGTCGAGTTCTTAATGTTGTTGCACTATTTTCTTCTTATATTTCTCCCTTCCAAGGGTATGTTTTCAACAATATTTAATAAGAAAAGGTAAGTTAAATTTAGGATGATTTCGAACTGAAAAACCGCGAACAAAACAAAGATAATTAATAAGAATAAATTTTGCACGTAGTGCACCGATTGAAGAATGGCGAGTGAATAAGAAGTTAATAGCTGATAGCTGAATGACAATGAAGGGTTAAAGGGAAAAAAATATGCAACACACAGCATATGATGATGCTGCCAGCCACGGCTACTCAGCTGGGTGTTAGGTTTGTTCGATGTAGCTTTGATGTGAAGTTTTATTGGTATGTTAGATTAATTAATAAAAAAGGTTTTGATATTAAATAGGTAGGTATGTTACTAATAAAGTGCAGTGTTGTTCAACAAATAAAGGTGGGCGCCAGAAAATTTTAAGGTGAAATTTTCAAACCAAAAATCAAAGCTGAAATCAAATGAAAACAATGCGATTAAATTCCCAAAGGGATTCAAAGCTATTTATTGTTGCTATTTGTGTTGGGAAAACCGTAGTAAACTTGGATTAAAAACCCAAATCTTTTCAAACAAAGTTAATTGCACAAAATGGATGATGTTAAAAAGTAGATAAAAGACGTTATACAATGTATAAAGAAAACTATGTAAATGGTCTGGAGGACCGCTATATGACTTTACAAGGGCAAGTCGAAGATTGGAACGGTAATGGAAATTTCCCGAAAATTCTCAAGATGAGATGAATTTAAATGGGTTTTAAACTAGATATTTTTCTTGGCAAATAATAAAAAGAAAAAGGGGCCACACGGTTAAAAATTTCTCAAAAATCACAAGTTAAAAAAAATCTATCGCACTCAAAAAAAATCGCTCTACTTATCTTTCTTTTGGACAAGATGTCCGCCGGCTATTCTCCTCTGTAATTTTCCTCACAAATTACGTCCTGCTGACGTCTTCTGTTCTGTTTTAATCCTGTTTATTCCTGTTTTCCTGCTGCTTTCCTCGTTTCACTATTCTGTTCACTTTTTCCCAAAATTTTCTTTTCCTCCGCTAAAAAAACTAAAACTTGATTTTCGTTTATAGAACTCTCAAAATTTCTCTGCTTTCCAAAACTACTTTTCAGCTTGATAGCTAACCAAGAAGTGTCTCCCACTTCAAGTCTAGCTCCCTGTCTGGACCCAACACCTCACTCATACACACACAAATTCCATCTCTCAACCAATCACGTTTCGTGGGATTCAGTTCCACGACATCAACCACCAATGGGGTTATGCCATCGCTGTCGAATACCCAACGAAAGTGCTCGTACTCACTCTCTCAATTCAGCGAGTTCGACAAGTTGTTGGTGTCGTCCAAAACTTGACGATCTCATGGGTGAGTCCAGACCCCAATTACCCAATGTCAAAACCTTTCGAGAAAATTGAAAGTTATTGAAACAAAAACCAAGTTCCATCTGGGCATTCTCCCAGTTACTCTAAATCGCGCAAATAGTGAATCGAGGAAGGCACAGTTTCCAAAATACTCTATTTTAAATGTAAAATTTCCTGAGAAGAACCATAGCCGGAAGAAATCTTTTATACTCGCGAACCCTAACTTACGCCGGTGGACCCTTTTGCAGATTTGGGGGGAGAGAAGGGAAAACTATTAACGTTCCAACCTTTGACACTATTAAATATTTAGGGTGGGTTTAAGCCTTGATTATATCATGTAAAAATGTGTTATGTTTATGATGACTATTTGTATAACAATGTGTGATGTTGTATATGGTGTGATGTTGTGTATTGTGTGATGATGTATATTGTATGATGTTGTATATAGTGTATATGGTGTCTTCTATTTTATGTGATGTTTGTGTATATGCGTGTATCTCATTTTGTGTTTGGAAATGGCGATTCTCCCTAGCCATCTATCAGGTTTGTGTCTTTGCTCAACAAACCATTCAGCTCATCCGCTGATAAGGTGTACCTGCTTTTGTTATTTGTTCAAAGCAGTGTTCCTTTTACATTGCTAAGAACAAACAACGGAAAAATGGTGGGACGAAGAAATGATGGGGATGGTTTCGGGACCAAAAGAAAGGAATAAAAACATAAACCAGTTTTTAAGGGAAGATCTTTGTTGCGGTGAAATATTACCGTAACAAACTCCCCCCTTACCTACCAAGAGTTGCAATTGGCTTTTCAAAAGAAAAGCCGAAGTACAGGGATCAGATAAGGTAAGACAACACCAACACAAGGAAATCTCTAATGGACAACACAACCATACCTCAATCGCTCTAGGCGAGAGTAAAAGCACATCACAGAGCGTTTCGGCTCTCAGTTTCTCTTAGCGAGCCTCTCCTCGGCAACGCGACTAATCTTCGGAATTATCAGGCTCATCGTGGTACGGTTTCAAGTCCTTCACATTCCATGTACCTTTTTCTGCACCATTTTCGTCCATTAGGACATAAGTCCATGGCGAAACTCTTTTTTTGATTTTAAATGGCCCAACAAACTTTGGAGCCAGCTTAGCGGCATAGTAGTTAGCGGCATCAGAAAGGGTGAAATTTCTTCTCCAAACCAACTCGTTTGGGAAGTACCTCACGTCCCTTCTGCGAAGATTGTAAATTTTCGTCGACTTCTTGGCTGCTGCTTCTAACTTCCTACCTATTTCTTCCCTAAGCTTCCTAAACCTATTCTCTATTTCGCCCATGTCCCTTTGTCCCCCGGTATCATTATTGGTATTGGTAACAGACTCGTCGGGAGGTGTGGCGCTCGCGAGCCCTGACCCGGAGGTAACCATCGTCCTCCCGAATACAGCATAATAAGGTGATAATCCCAAGACTTCATGTTGGGAAGTGCGGATACTACACGCGACTTTCGCCAACTGAGAGTCCCAAACGCGGTGGTTGTCCGACACATAAGCCCGTAGTGTCGTTTTCAAGATTTGGTTAATCCGTTCTGCCGGATTAGCCTGAGGGTGGTAGTGCGCAGTAAACCTAATAGACGACCTATAACCATCGCATAAAGATTTTAACTCCCTACTCTTAAATTGAGGACCATTATCGCAGACTACTATCTTCGGAACGCCAAATAGCAAAAAGACGTTGTCTTCAAGCTCCTTACACACAGCTTTCGCTGTTGCAGACCTAAGGGGAAATAGAAGGGGAAATTTTGTGAAATAATCCACAACGGTGAGGATATACATATATCCTTTACTAGACTTAGGTAAGGGACCAACGAGATCCACACAAATCATCTCCCACGGATTGGATACCCCTTTCCTCTCCGTCATTAGACCTGCCGGTTTATCATGAACTGGTTTTACACTTTGACATATTTTACAATTCCTAACGTACTTTGCTATATCTGATCTCATTTTCGGCCAATAATAATTTTCTTCTACCCTAGCAAAAGTCTTCCTAACCCCCATATGTCCTGCTAGCGGATGATCATGACACTTTTCTAAAATATTTTTCCTATCACTCCTACCTACTACAATTTTCCATTCATTATTGTCCCTAACTAAAATATGTTTTGCCCTAACATGTTTAAAAAGTGTTCCGTTTTCGAACCTCCATGATGGAAACGCTAATGGGTCCTTCTCGATCTGATCGATCATCTTCTTCAGCCAAGGATCTGTGTTGTGTTCCGAAATCCCGGATAAGACCGGTACGCTTCTCGAAAGCATATCTGGAACCACATGATCCTTGCCTTTCCTATGAATTATCTCAAAATCAAACTGTTGTAGACGTACCGCCCACCGCGCCAGTCTACCAACAGGATCTTTTAATTTGCTCAACCAGACCAAGGAATGGTGGTCTGTAATAACTGTAAACCTAACTCCCTCCAAGTAAGGTCTCAGTTTCTCTATGGCCCATAGCACTGCCAAACACTCCTTTTCCGTAGTGGAATAGTTCCTCTCACATCGGTTGAGGGATCTACTCAGATAGCAGATCACCTTTTCCCCTTCGTCAGAAGTCTGACTGAGGACAGCTCCAACCCCAAAATCCGAAGCATCCGTCTGAACTACGAATGGCTTCGTAAAATCCGGGCAGGTCAGGATAGGAGCCGCAACCAAACACTCTTTTGCCCTACGAAAACTATCCTCACATTCCTCAGTCCATATAAATTTCCTACTCTTTTGTAACAATTCGTTCAACGGTTTTACCAAACTAGCGAAGTTCGGTATAAATCTCCTATACCAGGAAACCGTTCCTAAAAAGCTCCTAACTTCTTTAACATTTTTGGGTTGTGGGATACCTAACATGCTCTCAACTTTTTCAGGGTCCATGTGCAAACCATTGCGATCTACAACATAGCCCAAAAATTTTAATGAAGGCCTACAAAAGTGACATTTGTCCCTACCTACTTTCAGACCTGCCTTAATAAGCCTACTAAAAACTTCTCCCAAAATCTCAATATGTTTTTCGAAAGTGTCTGTGACGATGATGATATCATCGAGGTAGACAAAAACGAAGGGTTCTAACTCAGGCCCAAGGACTGTATCTATAAAGCGTTGCCAAGTTGCGGGTGCATTGTGCAACCCGAACGGCATTCTCAAGAAATGAAATAGTCCACGCCCGGGAACTGTAAATGCGGTGAATTTCCTGGACTCCTTTTCCATTGGAATCTGCCAATAAGCAGACTTAATATCCATGGAAGACAGAAATTTCGCATTGTTTAACCTATCTAAAATGGCTGAGATATATGGGAGGGGGTAAGCATCCCTAGCTGTAACTCCATTGAGTTTCCTATAATCTACACAAAATCTATAGGTATCATCCTTTTTCTTCACCATCACAATGGGGGACGCCCAAGGGCTGTCTGATTTCTCAATCACCCCGTCTTTCAACATATCTTCCAATTCTTTATCAATAAATTTTTGGATGGCTGGTGAAACAGGATAATACCTCTGCTTGATTGGTTCTGACTCTGTCCTAATTTTGTGTTCCACTAATTGGGTACACCCTAATCCCTCTGGCATCTCACTGAATACCCTATCCAAAAATTTCCCTAACTCCTGGTTCTGTGTCTCTCCTAAATCAGCTAAGTGTGTTGCTTCCGAAACTGAAGCTATCTCACCCTTGCTGGAAAAATCCCATTCCCCTGATTTCAAATCCGGGACTATGCCCGAAAGAGCCCAAAAATCTGCTCCTAAAATCAAGAACTGAGGAATGTTAGGAATCACTAAGCAATCTATTAAGATTACTTTTCCCTTGATGTTAATAGGGAGTGACACTATACCCTCTACCTCTATACCCTTTCCATCCGCTAGTGTAACTTTTCCAATATTGTTTTTCCCTAATCTAACACCTAAACTTTTTAAAATATCCCAACCTTCCCTACAAACTATTGTGCGTGAAGCGCCTGAATCTAAAAGTCCTAACATCCTAACTCCATAAACACTAACTCCTACATATGGCCTTCTATCCCTACAATTCTCTTCAAGTGTAAAACCTACTTCAAAATTCACCGACTGGTCCCCAGTAGGCGACCTCACAGATTTCAACGGCGCTCTCGTCCTACTGACCCGAGAGTGCGTCTCACGTTTCCCGAGCAGGTGGAACAGTTACTTCGCGTAACCCCCTGCTTTCCGCAACCAAAACAACTCCTAGGGGCAGAACACCTATTTGCAAAGTGGCCCAACCCATTGCAATTATAACACCTAACCACAGAGTTCGACGAGTTAGAATTCGAATTCTGATTCGAATTCGAATTCCGGGGTTCACGAGTTTGCCTGCTCTCAACAGCAGAAACTCTCCTAACAACCGACCTATCCGAGTTTTGTCCCGCTGGACGAGATTGGTTGTTGTCCTCGACAACCGAACCTCTTCTACCATTCGACCTAAATGGATTGGAATTCGAATTCTGATTCGGATTCCGTTCGACCTGGCGAGTCTGGTTGCTCTCCTCAACAACCGCGACTCTTGGGGTTTCGACTCCTACGTAAGCCAGATCCGGCTCAAGTAGGTTCCTACTTCGATTGTTAGGGGGTGGAACGTAAGATTCCACGTTTGCCCTAACCATCTCGAGATTGCGCCCTAATCTAACCAGCTCAGAAACGCAAGTCGGATTAGCCAACCCGAGCTGCGTCTGGTAGAATGGTGTCAGGTTCTTTTGAACCATAGACAACATTCGCCCCTCTGAGATGGGTTCAGAAAGCCTTCTGAACATGTTTTGCATTATCGCAACGTAGACCCCGATTGACTCATCGCGGCCTTGCGTGCGACGCCTAATCTCGTCTAATAGCAAATCATCATAGTTTGGTGGAAGAAACTCTAACTTCAATTCGCTGACAAGTTCTTGCCACGAATTGATTGAAACCCTAACGGCCCTAAACCACAACAAAGCCCTACCTACAAATAAGTCTACAGCTGACCGAAACAGCTGAGCCTCTGAAACTCCTCTAGCTAGCCTAATCTCCTCTACCCTCTCCAGGAACGCATTCAATGAAGAACCACAGCGTTCTCCATTAAATTTCACGTCCCATTTTGAAATCTTTTCAAACCTATTCGCGTTTACAAAAATCCTATCTTCACCAAAACTATCTACCCTATCACTATAACTGTGTTCCCTACTACCAGTACTATTCCTAACGTTTTCTTCAAAATTCCTATCCCCAGATTCCCCTAAACTTCTCGATGGAACTTGGTTTGAAACTACTACAAGTCCTGCTGCTGCTGATGATGTTGATGCTTCCGTTTCTGCTGGTGTTGTTGATGATGTTGATGTTCCTGCTGATGCTGCTGTTGAGGCTGGTGCTGGTCCTGCCGCTGAAGCGTTCAGTCTATCGGTTGATAGCTGAGCCTCCTCTTCCTGCAAGTCCTCTATCTCCTCTAAATCGGCTAAAGCCATAACTAGCTTGTTCCTCAAGACTAGTTTGCGCTTATCATCGCTCTCATCTTCTGGTTGAGACCTATCCAATCTACCTATTCCCCATTCAACTTTAGCTAAAACTTTCAGATACTCTTTTGACTTCCGCGATTTAGGCGGATTTTCCAATAGCTTCCCTATTTCTACTAACTTGCTCTCTATTGCCTTACAATCTTCAACAAAACTAAACGGATATTTGGTAGGAGCACCTAAAGACCCTCTTCTTTCTAGCATCCTAGCACCTCTCAATGATTTCCTCATTTCCTCAACTGTCCCTACTTCTAAGCCCCTACACTCCATCTCGTAGGCGAGCTCATCCTGCGCTAATCGATAAATATCCATGACTATTCACACTAAAAAACTTTTCAAACTTTATCTAAACAAAAAAAACCTTTCAAAACTTTATTAAAAACGGTGCAAAAACTTTTTAAGACTTTATCTAAAAACTGTAAGGAAAACTATTCAAAACTTTATTTAAAAAAAACTCTGAAAGCTATTAAAAAAAATGAAAAACAAACCACGACTTCAAAAAGAAAGAAAGAAATCTTCTATAATTCCAAAAACCTCTAGTCCACAATATATAACCTCACCGAAAGCCAATTTCCAAATCGATTAAAAAAAAAATAATCGCAAAAACCACAAAGCAAATTTTCAAACCCTAACTGAATCAACAAAAATTTCAATTCAATTTTTATCAACACAACAAAAAAACGATTCAAGCTTTTCTCTTCTATTTGAACTCGCAAAAAAAAATAATCAAAGTCTCTTACAACAAACAAAATCAATCTTCAAAACTGACCCGAGAACCAATTCCACAACCAATTCAACAATTCAATTAGCCAAAAAAACAAACAAAAATCAACAAAATTTTAACAAATTCAAAAAGAAAATCGAACTTAAAACCACAATCGAAATTCCAAATCAAAACTCAAATCAGAAAAAAAAATTATCGAAAATAAATAGAACAAAAAAATAAGCGACTTCGTACACCGTGTACGCGACCCTAATCTCTCACTGCGAAAATTAAATGTAACTCAATATGTAAACAAACGACCGAAGCCGGCTGGCTATGCCAATTGTGTACACTACAATCTACAATAAAGTATATAAAAAAAACAAAGCACCGGTGCTGATAAGCAGTGGCACTGGTTTACGAACAAATTCTATGTCAAAATATATGTATGTAAAATGTATGTAAAATGTTTCAATAAATAGAAAAAAATGAACTCAAATTCAGGGAAAATTAATCAAAAATATGTAAAAATAAAATCAAAATATATGCACAAGAGTTTGTACCAGTTCAGCACAAGAAAACAGTATATATGTATGTAAGAAAAATAAATCGAAAGAAAAACCTACTTGAGAGTATACGTTTTGTATACTTATTTGTGTACTTCCAAACGATGATGTTTTTGGTTAAAATTCTCAATGAAGGCACTGGCTAGTTCTTCCCAGAGTTGATGGTTGATATTTATTTTCACTAACCTAAATTAAAAAGAAAAAAGAACACAGTAAATAGCTCACTCAACAAGTAAATTACACAACAAACGACACTTTTAGAACGACACAAAAACTCCACAAAGCCCCACGTTGGGCGCCAAATTGTTGCACTATTTTCTTCTTATATTTCTCCCTTCCAAGGGTATGTTTTCAACAATATTTAATAAGAAAAGGTAAGTTAAATTTAGGATGATTTCGAACTGAAAAACCGCGAACAAAACAAAGATAATTAATAAGAATAAATTTTGCACGTAGTGCACCGATTGAAGAATGGCGAGTGAATAAGAAGTTAATAGCTGATAGCTGAATGACAATGAAGGGTTAAAGGGAAAAAAATATGCAACACACAGCATATGATGATGCTGCCAGCCACGGCTACTCAGCTGGGTGTTAGGTTTGTTCGATGTAGCTTTGATGTGAAGTTTTATTGGTATGTTAGATTAATTAATAAAAAAGGTTTTGATATTAAATAGGTAGGTATGTTACTAATAAAGTGCAGTGTTGTTCAACAAATAAAGGTGGGCGCCAGAAAATTTTAAGGTGAAATTTTCAAACCAAAAATCAAAGCTGAAATCAAATGAAAACAATGCGATTAAATTCCCAAAGGGATTCAAAGCTATTTATTGTTGCTATTTGTGTTGGGAAAACCGTAGTAAACTTGGATTAAAAACCCAAATCTTTTCAAACAAAGTTAATTGCACAAAATGGATGATGTTAAAAAGTAGATAAAAGACGTTATACAATGTATAAAGAAAACTATGTAAATGGTCTGGAGGACCGCTATATGACTTTACAAGGGCAAGTCGAAGATTGGAACGGTAATGGAAATTTCCCGAAAATTCTCAAGATGAGATGAATTTAAATGGGTTTTAAACTAGATATTTTTCTTGGCAAATAATAAAAAGAAAAAGGGGCCACACGGTTAAAAATTTCTCAAAAATCACAAGTTAAAAAAAATCTATCGCACTCAAAAAAAATCGCTCTACTTATCTTTCTTTTGGACAAGATGTCCGCCGGCTATTCTCCTCTGTAATTTTCCTCACAAATTACGTCCTGCTGACGTCTTCTGTTCTGTTTTAATCCTGTTTATTCCTGTTTTCCTGCTGCTTTCCTCGTTTCACTATTCTGTTCACTTTTTCCCAAAATTTTCTTTTCCTCCGCTAAAAAAACTAAAACTTGATTTTCGTTTATAGAACTCTCAAAATTTCTCTGCTTTCCAAAACTACTTTTCAGCTTGATAGCTAACCAAGAAGTGTCTCCCACTTCAAGTCTAGCTCCCTGTCTGGACCCAACACCTCACTCATACACACACAAATTCCATCTCTCAACCAATCACGTTTCGTGGGATTCAGTTCCACGACATCAACCACCAATGGGGTTATGCCATCGCTGTCGAATACCCAACGAAAGTGCTCGTACTCACTCTCTCAATTCAGCGAGTTCGACAAGTTGTTGGTGTCGTCCAAAACTTGACGATCTCATGGGTGAGTCCAGACCCCAATTACCCAATGTCAAAACCTTTCGAGAAAATTGAAAGTTATTGAAACAAAAACCAAGTTCCATCTGGGCATTCTCCCAGTTACTCTAAATCGCGCAAATAGTGAATCGAGGAAGGCACAGTTTCCAAAATACTCTATTTTAAATGTAAAATTTCCTGAGAAGAACCATAGCCGGAAGAAATCTTTTATACTCGCGAACCCTAACTTACGCCGGTGGACCCTTTTGCAGATTTGGGGGGAGAGAAGGGAAAACTATTAACGTTCCAACCTTTGACACTATTAAATATTTAGGGTGGGTTTAAGCCTTGATTATATCATGTAAAAATGTGTTATGTTTATGATGACTATTTGTATAACAATGTGTGATGTTGTATATGGTGTGATGTTGTGTATTGTGTGATGATGTATATTGTATGATGTTGTATATAGTGTATATGGTGTCTTCTATTTTATGTGATGTTTGTGTATATGCGTGTATCTCATTTTGTGTTTGGAAATGGTGATTCTCCCTAGCCATCTATCAGGTTTGTGTCTTTGCTCAACAAACCATTCAGCTCATCCGCTGATAAGGTGTACCTGCTTTTGTTATTTGTTCAAAGCAGTGTTCCTTTTACATTGCTAAGAACAAACAACGGAAAAATGGTGGGACGAAGAAATGATGGGGATGGTTTCGGGACCAAAAGAAAGGAATAAAAACATAAACCAGTTTTTAAGGGAAGATCTTTGTTGCGGTGAAATATTACCGTAACAATGTTCTTGACAAAAGACCAAAAGTTTTTACTCCCTTTTGGACACAACAGTATTTTTTGCCTTACTTTTTGGTCATGTAAAAACTTAGCCCTTTGTATTTGAGCATTACAGATATTTCTGGCGCGTTTGAACAAATTTCGGTTTTCTACAGTAGGGTTAACTTTAAATTTTCGAAAACTACTTTCTCGATCCCTAATCACCTCTTTACAGTTTGAATCAAACCGGGGATGATACTTTTTGTTCTGTGAGGAACAATTATATGGGAAATCTTTGCATGCCTTAGTCGAGTACTAAATGTTAATATTAAGGGCTCAAATTTTTAGAATTTTTTGTTTTTTAGGTATTTTCCACAAAATTTCGGGATGGAAGAGATTTGTCACTGAATGAAGTGAGAGCAGTCGAATGGAATGGTCGGTATCATGGTATGGACGAATCAGTGAATTTAACCGTGATCGATGAGGCAGCACACCTGGTGTACAAGGAACGGTCTCTCCGTCAATCCTCTTAAAACTGAGGTTGTTCTCCTTACGAGACCTAGAAAACTAACTGGCCTGGCCCAATTTTTTTTTTTTTTTTTAACAAAGTCCACGGATATCGCCTTTCGCGTGGAATTGGCAAGTCATCCGTTAGTATTCATTGCCATGAAAAGTGCTTTCTAGATAAGCCATTCGGAACCGGCAGAAATTGTAGGTCCCTTCCATTCCCTCACAAGGCATGGTTGTGAGAAATGCGCTAGGCCCAGGGCCAGACCCACACAATTTTTTTTTTAGGAGTAACAAGCTTCTTTGGTCTAACCATGTAGAGTTAAAGACGATATGGATGCAGACAGACCAAACGTATGCTCCACAACGGTAATAAGGGGATTGCATTAGTTTTGCTATCTAGGAACGCATGAAGCTTATTGGAGTTGCCACGGGGCACTTTTCTTTTGCCAAGAATTTGAGCGTGTCAGGCTTATGTGATACCACACTCTGTAAATCCAGTGGAGAGGATAACGACATCGTGGAGCACTTCCTCTGTGAATGCCCTGCAATTTCTCGACCCAGGTTACAGATACTCGGCGCAGACATGATGAGAGTTGCTAATTAGGCTCCCACAATTAGGCACATCTGGAAAGCTATAACAAAAGAACAAGTAAGGTCTTGTGGAGATTTACATCCAGACCTCATTTTTATGTCCAGCAGTTTAGTAATCACTAAACCTTTCTCTATGAAAGGTTTTACTTACTCACTTACTTACTAAGGTGTGTATTACAGTTTTGCAGGGATGCCGAAACTTGATATGATTCTGTATAGCTCGTCTTTGTGAATACTGTCATAAGCGGCCTTGAAATCGACAAGAGGCGCCCAGATGTTGCATCTTATAGCACACGTCAATTGTGCTTACTACACCTCCATGCGGTAGCCACTGGGAACTGGGTGGTCTCCTAAAGCTTATTGGGAATGTCACAGCGGATGAATTCGGCTGCAGAATCAAAGGGGGGCTTCAGCAGTCCAAAAATTACAAGTCACTCAATGAACTAGTCCGACATAGATCAGGGTCTTTCAATACAGGGCAGGGTATTGAAGTAGAGAAGGTGGTGGATGAGCTGCTTGCGAGCCAGCGGGGGCTCTCACCCCCCTGTAGCAGAGTACTGCTACGGGATTATCCGGCCCTTTATATCCAAGGGGATTCCAGTTTGGAGGTGTTGCGTGTGGTTAACGTCCCAATAACGCTAAAACTAAACGTTTCTCAAAAAAGCGAAAGGTTTTGGTTGCTAAAGAAAAACTGTTTGACACTACAAAACTTTAAATGGCATCGTTATTAATGCGAAACGCTTTTACTTTCAATAAAGTTCGATATTGTGTTAGCGTCAATTATTTTCTACCACAGCACCCTCATTAAGGAAAGCTTTTCTGCATTTAAAAATAATTGCTTTCCATTTATCATTCAAAACATAAAGACTCGAAAACTTTATTATTTAAATCTTTTTATTTCATTCTCTTTTTATTTTCATGCTTCCTCGTAGGATTTGGCACAGCCTCCTCTTGCACAGGTGTGCTTAGCAACATTTTTGCTCCTTCAGATTCTGACCCATAAATGGGTTCTTTAAAGAAACTCTTGATTGCATAACCTATCCGCACATTTTACTTTACCTCTGCTTTTTTTTGAAACAAACAAACAGACAAAAGCACCGGTTGAAAACGGAAGAGATGTTCCACAAAAAAAAAGCATTCATTTGATGAAAGAGTCCTATTCATAGAACATAAACGCAACAGATTGTCCCACTAACCGGGTTCGAAAAAGCCAAGTTTTTGCTCATTTTTCGCTATCTCTATCCCCTCTCAAAAGCAGTGAAATAAAAAACAAGTCGCTCCCTTTTGATTTCCGATGTTAAAATAAATATGTGATGTATAGGTAGGTATATCCCCATTTAATGTTGGTTGGATGTAATCTGTTTTCATATTTCTTTTGTTTTTTTAATCTTCCATCTCATAACAAAGGTTTTTCTTCATTTTAAAAATATTTCCCGCAAAGGACATTGAGTGAAAGGGTTGAGTCTTTTAGGATTTGGAGAATAAAGAAGGAAAAAAAAAAAAGAAAACAAAACAGTTATCGATTTAGATGTGCTCCCTGGCCTTGGCAGCAGTTTTGTGTTGAGACAAGCTCACGGATTATAAAGTGAAAAAAAAATTTAAATTAATTCAAAATGTTTGTGTTCCTTTTTATGAGTTGACATACTTTGTGGTTGTTTTTTACAGCATTTTTGGGCGCTGTGTAGTTTGTTGTAAACGAGGCACTACACAAGTACTTTGTGGCAGCTTCAAGGTTCTTGCACGATGTGCTTTACTGGTGTTTTTATTAAAAATTGTACGCGTTTATATTATCGCTTAATCGGATTTGAGAATAAGCATTGGACTCATAGGTTTAAATTTTAGCAAAGGCGTATATTTAGGTGCACTGTTAGACCTAGAAATTCTAGACTTTCTTCAATCAACAGTATTTTAAGACTTTTTTGCATTTCGATAGCCACATTTTTTAATATTCTTTCAGTAAATCACAACTTCCATTACTCCTTTTGAACATTATTGCCTCAAATCAGCTTCGTCCTTCTTCTTTCATCTTTTAAACTAAGAAACATAATGTAATTAGCTTTCAGAACTTTATGGAGCAAAAATGAGTTTAAGTAGGTACCATAAAAGATCATATCTTCATATAACGACCCATTAAATGAAATGATTGAAATTATGTTCCACGCACAGCACAAGTGGGGAGGAAAATTTAATGATGATGTGAAAAACTGACGATTCATAGAAAAAAAATAAAGTACCCTTTATTACATGCTACGCAAGTGAAACTCTTTGGTGATTTCTGGAATTTTTCTAAGCATTTATTTAAGATTCTCTACTTGCGCTCTTTGAAAACTTTAAGTTTTGACATTTTTCTTCATCAAGGGCATATTTTTCGGTTCAAATTGATATCTACTGATAGTGAACATGTGCGTATACTCGCATATACATACAATTCAACACACAAAATTTGTATACATATTTCAAAGCTATTTTTTTTAACTACTGCTTCGGCTGCAAATACAAAAAAAAAGCCATTCAAGACATAAAACAAAACGACTTCAATAAGGGGACAACCATTTCCAAAGAAATAAGTGTTCAGAAGATTAATTCGTTCGTTTACGAATTACGATGCCCTAAAACAGCTACTTGCGGACGAAGACAAAATTCTGCACAGGTGGTGAAAGAAGAGTGATTGCTTGTCTCCTCTGCTATTTTTTACCAAACTGATTTTACGGATTTACCTGACATAACACTCGAATACGGTTACGAGGTAGAACTCAGAAAAGGTAAAGGGATTTAGTCAGACCAGATATCATATCACAAACGAGATATCATATCACAAAACAAAGAAATAAGAAGGGTGGGGCAAAAGAGCGCATTCCTCACATCCATGTCTTGTGAGACAATGGAGGTTGGAGGGGACCAACAATTTTCTTCCGATTCTGTCGAGAAAGCGCTTTTCATGGCAATGAATTTACAATCGAAGAACTTGCAAATTCCTTGCGAGAGACGATGCCCGTGGAAAAACATTTTTCGTTCTTCTGTTGGGATTTGAATCACGAACTACTACCTCTAACCACTACGCTTCGGACATCATAATCATAGGTATCATAAGAGCTTTGGAAACTGAGGGAGATATTGAGCTTGAACGTCATACGATTCTTATCTACATGTATGGAGAGAAAGTTATAGTCTACCAATTTAAACAGCAAAGAATAATGCAAAAAACTGTTATAACTCCCGTTCGATAATGCTGATGTCTCATACATTAACGAACATTGACAGGGTATCGAGCCGCGAAAAGAAATAAGCTTTTCGACGCGGCGTGATTGACATCTTCAGAAAATAGATCAGTAGCAGAGGTGAGATGTCCACTTGCAGCTACCAAAGAATTACATACAATAGCATTTATCAATCAATTCGTGGAAGTCTTCACGTCAAAAATACTATATTGGAAAAATAGATCCGCATAACTGAGCCGGTTATTATTGTCATGTTTAAAGGTAAAATCCAGAGAACCCTCAAATCTCAGGCTCGATTGCGATAAAAAACGAAGAGCGGTAGACTAAAACACTCCTCGCATAGGCAAATGCCAGGAAAACTGCTTTTGGTTGGCCTCAGATATGGAAGCATTCAAAACCGAGAGGCTTTTCGAAACATTGTGTCACGAGCGGATCGTTAGTGTGAAGCAGTTGAGTTTGATAGCTATGAACCTTTATAGATCACGATGCTCGTGTCTTCTTCTTCTTTTCATTTTCGGCGTTACGAGTAGTGATCTTGAAGCGATCACAACTCTCCCACTTTTCTGCTTCACACTAGTGATCCGCCTGTGGGGTACGCCGCGTTGACCTCAGAAATCGTCGGCAAGCCTCCCGGTTTTGGATTGTTCCATGTCTGAGGCCAACCAAATGCTGCTGTTTTTGCATTTGCTTGTACCAGGAGTGTTTTGGCCTGCCTTTTCTTTTTCGTCGCGAATTTGTTGAAACGTTGTACGATATTGCCTTTTTGACGGGGTTCTGTGGATCTCTCCTTTGAACATGACAATACCAACTGAGCCGGTCGTGCTGAATTTTGTCCAAGATGGTACTTTTGACATGAAGGCTTCCACGGATCTTAGTACTTCTAATTCGATCAAGCTTTGTTACTCCTGCTGTCATCCGAAGCATCTTCATTTCGGCTGCCGTCAATTTGCTCTCATACTTTTTGTACATTGCCCAACATTGTGAACCGTATGTCAGAGCTGGACGGACAACTGCTGTGTAGAGTCTTCCCTTCAGCTTAGGGGGCATTTTTCGATCACAGAAGATAGCGGAGTTTTCTCGCCACTTCATCCACCCTACGCTTACTCGATGATTGATGTCGTCCACAAGTTGCTTCACTATTGATCACAGATTCCAGATATTTAAACTTTTCACACTTGGGAAGCACATTTCTATTCAAATTAATGTCTGGAATAGGCTTGTCTGGGTCAGAAAAAGGGCAGCACAAGTATTCCGTCTTCTTAGCGCTAATACGGTACCCATTTCTATCCAGAACATCAATCCAAACGTCAAGTGCTCGTTGCAGGGATGCAGGATCCTCGCTTATGATGGCTCCATCGTCAGCAAAGAATAATTGTTGTACTTTATTGTCCGTTACTTTTCCTTCGAGCAAATAATCCAGAACAGCAATAAAGAGCAGTGGACTCAAGACACTTCCCTGATGTACACCTACTGTTATTTGGAATTCTTCGGTGACTCCAGCTGGGCATCTCACTTTTGTAACTGCTCCCTCGTACATGTCCATAATTATTCGCACATAGGCTTCAGGAACTCCTCGGTTTCTGATGTCCACCCATATCATCTTCTCGTGGTTGTCGATCGAATGCTTTTTCGAAGTCAACCAACACAATATGCAAATCCTCTAAGGCATCTCGGTGTTTTTCCATAATGATCCTTATACTTTGGATTGCGTCTGTAGTTGACTTACCCGCGACAAACCCGCATTGGTCATGAGACAGACTTATTATTTTCCGCAGTCTGCTATTGAAAACCGCTCAACGATATTCATAGTGTGGGACATCAACTTGATCGAACGATAGTTGTCACAGCTTCTGGTATCTCCCCTTCCCTTGTACATTGGAAGAAGAAAACTTTCCCTCCATTGATAAGGCAAACTGTCACCTCTTATAAGTTTGGAGATGAGAATCGTGAGCCATCTTAACCCGATGTCTCACATATTTTTCCAAAACTCATATAGTACCTCGTCTGGCCCAATCGCTTTGCCTTTTTTAGAGTTCTTAACTGCCTCCCTAACTTCTTCGACTGTGACGTCAGATACTTCCGTAAAGTTAGGTGCAGCTGTTGAAAAGTGGCGCCGAGGAAACTGTTCATTCAAAAGATCATCACAATACTGTCGCCACCTGTGAAGAATTTTGTCGTCATCCACAAGTAGCACTCCTTGAGCATCATTGATGAACTTCGGCGAACGAATCTCCTGCGCATTTCTCCTTCTCTGAGCGGCTATTTTGAAAATGGTTGCTCCCTTATTCAAGTTGCTTTGTCTTAGCTCTTGGATTGCCTGATTTGCTTCAGCAGCTGGGGCAGAAATATCTTCCAGCTCTCGATACAGGCCCTCCGTGCTTTTTGCTTGGGGATTTTTTGCCATTGGGATTCGAACATCAAACCTCCCACATAACAGGCAGACATATGCTAGTCATTAAGCCACGAGTACCACAAAATTGTCGCTTTCGAACGAGTAAATGGCAAACACCATTTTTATGAACGTACTACTGACGAAGGAAGAAGTTCGCTTTCTTTGCGACCGGCAATATCCGCCAAAAAGCATATGGATCTTATATGCATGCGATTCCTGAAAACCAAAATAAGAACAAATTTGAAAGCTAAGCGGCATCGTTCTGCCGCCCAGTTTTCAATTTTGTTTTAATTTTGCCGCTCAGTTTGTAGCCGTGTCCAGGATAAAGTGATTACTAAGGTTGTCCAATTAAATCATACAAATCATAACAAAATAAAATTTATTTCTATTCTTTAATTCCATCACAATGACACTAATTGACCCTTAACGTAACACTAAGTAAATTTGGTAAATTTGCGTAAAAATTAAATCCCAATTAACTCACTCATCCATATCCAAAAACAAGGATAAGAAATGCGGTTAATGAAATACAAATCGCTGTCATACGGTTCGTTTTAATAGAAAAACTTTTCGCTTTCCCCTTAATGCTTACCTTGTGATTATCATAAGACTCGGAAAAAGGATAGTCCCTTCCTCCTTTTGCTTTTTTTCAGCCCGGGTTATGTTTGACAATGGGACAAAAAAAAATTCTTCCAATTCCTTAGGAAGAAACTGTTTAGATAATAAAAACAAAAATCCAGGCTCTGCTTGTTGGCTAAGACAAAAAAAAAAACCAAAAAAAAAAAAAAAAACAACGCACACAAATTACATCAAAAGAGGACACCCAAGTTTCCTTATCTCATTTCACGATATTTACACTAATTAAAAGGGGTTACAGTTGGGGAAACAGTTGGCTTAAGAAACAATGAAGGTTGTTCCCGGCATACCATGGAAAAGGCATTTTATGAGGGTTAAACAACAGAAAGCTTAGAGTAAATTAAAGATCAAAAGAAGATATGGTGGCCATAAAACAAAACTGTACTTAATCTTTGTTTTGCAAGCGGTTGAATGATTTATAGAAATCGGTTGAGTGGTTGTAGAAAAGAGAAATGAAAGTAAATGCACCGTTTAGTACAAATTGACTTTTTTTACACTTCGATTCCAATTACTGGCAAAATTCAGTTGAAGTTTCCTCTTTCCGATGGCCATGGTTACTCAAAAACCAAACCCACGTTCCCAACACAGCTGCACTGTGGTAGAAAAAAATTGATAATTTATTTTTTTATCGCAGTAACCCATTCCAACCCATCGAATCTATCCTCCTCTGGTGAGAGAGAAAGAAACAAGCAGATTCAACAAATTGCATAAATCTCCTTACTTGTCGAATAAGGAAATTAGAATTTTCAACGGAAGTACAACGTATTGCTAGGTTTTTGTCAGTAATCGAAATGTGAACGGTTTCCTGTGTGCCTTAATGAAATCATCCATCTTGTGGTAGTGAAAACTGAAAGTGGGCGTTGGGATGGGTGAATTCGCTTTCCATGATGACATCCTCAATCGAATCGAGGTACTGTGTACTGTAGATGTACTCGTATTCTTTCAGCCAGAGTCATTATAAATGCAAAAAGAACTTACCATAATATCCATAAGCGGATTTGTTGAATTTTTTATTTGTTTACTCAATTATTAAAGGAGGAGCAAAAGAAAGAAGAGAAAAAGAGGACAAAAGCAGAAAAACACGTTTCTGACTAACGGCAGGAGTAAGGGAACTCCTTGCACAGTAACTTGTTGCATCCGTTTCCTTGTCTTTGTTTGTTTTTTTTTCCTTTTCGTTTGGAATTTGATGTTTTTTTTTTTGCTGTGCTGTTCAATGATGAACGACTTGAGCCAGCAATTAAGAAATGAGTTTAATTATGCGCCACAAACAAAGGTATATTGTAAGAGAGCGGTATAAACATCATTAAAACGTTGCCAACATCGTTAAGCTTTCAGGACAAGAAGCTGAGAGCCTCCATTAAACAAACATGGCTATTTAATTTCCCACGTATAGCGTTAGAATGCGAAACGCACTACTCATGCCTTTGTTGAATTATAAAAACCGAATACTTAAACATTTTATTCCCCGATGTATCATAAAAGTTAATCTTCTGGCAAAGAGTTTTGAGGTAAGTAATAATAATAATGTGCTAAGCCCATCTCGGAGGATGTGTTTTGCTTTCAAAATAATATGAGGAGTAGCGTACGTTGCTTCCTTTCTTTTACCTGAGGTTGTTTTTTTGAGAGCTTTATTATGTCAAATTTGGAAGAATACATAAGCATTGTGATTTGACATCTTACATTTGCATACATTTAGAGTTTTTATAGCTCACCAAGCTGTAGTTACTCAGGACGACAGAGTAAATGCTTTAAATATTCTAGAACGTGTCAAATTGCTTCAATGAGCATCGTGGGGTCTTTTTTTTAATGGATGCTGTTGGTGATTTTTTTTTTTCATTCTTCCTTTTTTGTGATTTATGAGGATTGGTTTCTAGGTAACATTTCGAAAATGTATTAAATTGATTTCATGTGAATGTACACGAAATTGTATATTTTGGACATAGTCAAGAAGGAATATGGGAAAGATATAAATCGTTAGCGCTTTATTGTTGTATTTTACGAGTAGGTACTGGGATTAACTACGAGCGATTTTTAACAATCTAACAACCTTTCAAAAAACATCAGATTGAAGAGATTTGCTTTGTCTTCACAGAACGAGAAAAAAGGAGACAACCAAAATTGGCGTTCATTTCATTCAAAAAGTCACGAAAAATTATTCCTTCATTTCAATTATCTTACATTTGTATCGTTGTCGACTTAAAATGACGAGAATAGTGATGATGATAAGGGCGAGCGTTCAAAGAATATGGCAAGCCGAAACGAACTATGGACACAATTGATTCAGAAAAGTGATGAACTTGATAGCCTATGTTGAGTTTCATGTTTAGGGAAGAGGAAACACTGAATTCATGTGTTATAAATTTCACTCTTGTCAGTATTTCTTCATTGTTTTCTTCAGCAATGAAAGATTACCCCAGGAAGATCTTTGAGAGTTTCAACTCTTCTCATTTGCCTTATTGTATTTCTCAAGCCGATTGAAGTTACAATTCTCGTTAAGGGGGTTATTTCATCGTTCCGGGTGTTACATGTGTTCACATAAAGTCAAAATTTTAATGTATTTTGAAATGATATTTTAGCGAATAAAATGTCTTATTCTCTAAGTTTTTAGTTGTTTTATAATAATTGCAAGATTTGTAGATTTTAGCATAAGGATTAACAATTTTATGAGTCGAAAAGTGTGCGTTTCGGGTGTTACCCGATGGAATGACCATTAGTTTAGTTTAGTTTAGTTTATTTAGCCAAAGTAAGACAACATTAATTATAAAAAACAAAGATTACATCACATAGAAAATAAAGTAAAATACATTTGTTGTACTACGTGTTATATAAAACCAATTTTTTTTTTCCATTAATAAATCGGATTTGCTATGTAAGAGATTTGCTAAACAAAAGAAAGTCAAGAAGAGTCTTCAAACGTCATTCTATTTAGGATTTTTCTCCGGAAGTTTTCTCTATTCATATTTACATTGAACAAGTCAAAATATTTATTAAATGTTTTTGAACATCTATTGAAACATTCATGAGAAGCATAATTAGTCCTTGAGTTGCTCTCCTTTAAAAATTTGGTATGTCTTAAAATACGAACGTTAGGATTTACAGATATTTTGGAACACAAAAATGGTGAGTTAATATTTTCATTTAAAAGATCGAACGCAAATAAAGTTTCGGACAACTCTCTACGATTTGCAAGGCTGCACATATTAATAAGATTTAGTCGATGTGAGTAACGAGGTAGGACAAAACTGTCGGGATTCCTCTCAAGGCGAACAACAAAAATTGCTTTTGGACAGATTCAAGTTTCTTTATATCAACAGCATACAACGGAGACCATATTACACTACAGTACTCTAACAGTGACCGTACCAACGAACAATATATAGCTTTAGTTATATAAGGATCACTAAATTCCTTGGATCTTCGCTTAACGAAACCAAGCATTTTTCTGTCAATTAAAACACCTAAGTATTTTACTACGTCAATTAAGCTTTTATTGTCAAAGAAGAATCAAAATCTAAAACAACTCAAACTCAACTCAGAAGCCAGCAAATTATAAGCAACTACGTGTTCCGAAAAATATTAAGATAGCAAAATATTGGTATACAAAAACGGTATATACAAAAGTGCTGCCCTCAGCACTCAGCAGTAGTGGATTAGGTTAGGTTAAGTACAATAGGCTGACAATTAATGTTATATTTCCCCACACTTAGGCCAATGAAGATGCATTGTGCTACCCTGGAGTATTGTAACGTCCTAAAAACCTATGAGTTTATGGTTAGTCAGCTTTTTACGATTTTGTGGCCATAATGAAGTTTAACAGACTGCTTTTTGGGGTGTTTGATAATTCTTCTAATTCTTCTAGAAATTTTTTCCTGGTGTGACAGATTGTTGGGCAATGAGAAAGGAAGTGAGTGGTATCCTCATGTTCGTCTTCGTCATTGCATACTCTGCATCGGTGCAAAGATCCATTTTCTTTTTGTGGTAGCCTAGTAGGTTGTGTCTTGTTGTGCCTTTCAGATCCGTTCTTATCGTATTTTGTCCACAGTTTCCTGGAAGTGACACAGGAATCTAGGCATACCCATCTTTCATAAGATTTTCGTATTATTTTGTTACCAATGATCTGTTTAACTTCACAGGCAGGGACCCTGATTGATTGGTCAATGAGAGAGCGCCAAGTGCTGAGCCCTTTCTCGCTAATTCCTCCGCTTTTTTAATTCCCGGTATGCCACTGTGACCGGGAACCCAGCAGTGTCTAACGTTATGCTGTGTGCTAAGCGCCCTTGGCTCTTCGCGACAGCAAGAAACAATCTTTGATTTGTAAAGTGTGGCAGAAATCGCTTTTGTTGCTGCTTGGCTATCTATGAAAAAAGTTTTATCAGCATGTGATAGTGCAATCATGGACACCTGTCATGCAGCATTTGTAACTGACAAAATCTCGGCTTGGAAGACACTGCTGTGATTTGGAAGTTTAAAGGAACTGGCTAGATTGAGGCTTTCTGAAAAGAAACCAGTATCTGTTCCAACTTACATTCGAGCTGTCGCAGCGGTATAAATTGATACCCACTACTGGTAAGGAGTAGTATGTTTTTTAATCTGAAACCAGTATACACAAAATCGCAACCCCTACCACTGGTAAGGAGTAGTTTTTTGTTTCACCACCAAATACAAAGCAATTGCAACTTATTGTAAATAACTCTGCAGAAGTGGATTTTGCACATTTTCATTAAATTTCCCTGTAGATCTTCAAAGGCTTGAGTTCGACAGTTGCCACATCAGGATAAACTTTATGCCTTTCGGTGAAACTTTTGAAGTGCATTCCTATCATTTGATATTAATGTCCTTAAACGAGCTGTTTCCTTCTCATCTTGAAAATTGAATGTTCTTCTCTTTATTTTATCTTATAAATCTTGTTGTAGAGGTCAAATATCGTGACATTAAAATCGTTTTAGTTTTTATTTTTAAAGACAAAAGATATATGACTTTTAAGCACTAAGTACATAAGTTCCATTAGTTTATTAAGTGAAGTGAATAACAACAAGAAATGTACAAATTACACCTAAAACCGTTCGGAAAGAACTAAATGAAGTCCAGTATAGAGAAAATCGTGAACACAAAGAGACGAACACTACAGCTTGAGTGATCACAACGATTTAATGAAATAACCATGCGGGAGGCAGTAAAGTGTAAAAAGTTAAAAAGCTTGCACAGTGAATGTGACTTACATCCAATAACCAAAAGATAAGACACCTCTAAAAACTAACGAAAATTCAAAATTGGAAGTAAGATGATGAAAAGAAACAAAAGAAATCCATTTTTACATGAGGCAAACAAATTTTTTTTTGCCATTTTATTATATATTATATTATCATTATTGAAATAAACTTTTGCTATTTTTAGACACTGGTGTAACCAGTTGCATCCCACATTTTAAACAAACTCAACTTCCTTTTTTGTTTAAAAAGACTTTTGATCATCTTTCGAGGGATCTAAAACATCCAAAGGTTTTAGATCCCTCGAAAGCTAATGTACCTAACTTCGGAGAATACAAAAAATAGTTTTGAAAGGCTGATACTTTTCGCCAGGGCTGAATTTATTCTGTTAATCAATTCAATGGAACAAAACTATGATCATCGCCTCCTTGTTTAATTTGTAACCTCTATAAACAGAGAATTAAAACTCCAAAGTGTGCCAGATTTAAAATCATTGAGGTATCAATAGTTGTTGAATTAAAATCCAAAATTACTCAAACTTGAGATCAACAAGAGATAGAGAGCAAGTCTATCCAATTAAATATTTGGAAATATATTAATGCAGCAAAATATCGGTACCCCCAGCGGGATTAAAAATATTTATAAAATCACTACCCCTACCATTGGTAAGGGAACGTCTGTAAAGCTAGCATGACAAAGTGAGCAGAATCGCTTCAAGTAAAGTGCAACAATTAGTGCTTATTTAGTGCTAATTAAGTGCCAAAAACTTAAATTTAGTGCTCTCATAGATTCGTGAAAAATGAGAAAACTGCTAGCTTGATATTAAGCTAGCAGTGTACACCCTAATACGCCTATATAACGCGGTATAAGACTAAAGCAATGTATAGGGAATTTAGTGCTAATTTAGTGCTGGCAGAATATGAAAAAGAATTTGGTAAAAAAAATTTTTTTTATCAATTAAAACTGCTAGCTAATTGAAAAAAAAATAAAAAATAAATTGTTTACCAAATTCTTTTTCATATTCTGCCAAGCACTAAATTCCCTATACATTGCTTTAGTCTTATACCGGGTTATATAGGCGTATTAGGGTGTACACTGCTAGCTTAATATCAAGCTAGCAGTTTTCTCATTTTTCACGAATCTATGAGAGCACTAAATTTAAGTTTTTGGCACTAAATTAGCACTAAATAAGCACTAATTTTTGCACTTTACTTGAAGCGATTCTGCTAACTTTGTCATGCTAGCTTTACAGACGTGGTAAGGGATCAGTTTGTTATTCAATCATCACATCTAAGGCAATTGTACCTTTCAGCGAAATTTTAATCAAAAATTGAAATGAGTTTGGTCTCATTAAAATTGTCTTCAATTTTCATTTATAAACAGAAAATATGTATATAACACTAATGCGCCCGCATAAATACTCTCTTTTCTATACCCCATCCCCTAAGTCGCATTAGTTTGATAGGCGAGCTTAGGTACCACAACAAATGAACACATAAATTGCTTCGAAAGGAACTAAATGAAGTAAAGTATAGAGAAAATCTTGAACACAAGTTACGCAGAGAACACTAGAGCGTGAGTGATCTCAACGAATAAATGGAATCATCATTATCCACGTGGTAGGGACCAAAGTGTAAAAAAACCTATAACTAGTTAAAAAGCTTGCACAGTGAATGTGAAATAGCAAGAAGAAAAAGCCTTTTCGAACGTCTGTCAAGCTTTAATAATCGTATTTTCTCCAAAACTGTATATAGATTGGTTTCACTTTTTGGTAAGCTATGGCAAATAGCCAGTTAACCTTATACAGGATGTCCGGTAATTCGTGTATTATCCTTTGGGGTGTGATTCTTGCTCATATTCTAAGAAAAAAATTTTTCTACAGTAAAGTTCGTTTCTCAGCTTCGAGATCACTTTTTGACAATTTAAAAAAGGGCTAACTTTGGTGTACCCTGACCTGTGTTAAATTCGATATCTCTGTCAATACTGATGATAGAGACCTAATCTTAGACTTAATTTTCTGTAGAAATAACAATCTTTAAGACTGTATTTAAGTTGGTCTCCTATAGGCTTAGGGTTGCCAGATTTTCAGTTTTAAGTGGTGTACAATTTTCTTCCCCAAACAAAGTTTTGACTTTGAGGTAACTTTTTTCAGAAAATGCCTGATAAACATAAAGTTTCTTTATTTTTTACAGATGAACAAAACAATTATAAGAAAAAACTTATGAATAACTCAAAAACACATACGTTTTATGATACTTGGAAAAAAAGAGGTAAAAAATCTAATTTTGGGTTTTTAACGGTTTTTTATTGCAACAACTTGAGTAGTTTTCCAGGAATTGATTGTTTTAAGACAATTTTATGACTTTGCACTGATGAAAAGGGTTGAAAGTGTATTTGACCTGCTACCAAAATCCTAATTGGCTTACCTCTTTTCTCAGGGAAATTTCTCAGATAAATTTCTGGGGCATGTATGTGAAATGGGTCGTATAAAAGAATAAGAAAACAATTTATCAAAATAAGTCACAATTGCAGCTTGATACTGTCAAGCATTAAAAAGCTTTCGCTCTTCAAGAGTTGATGGTTGATTAAGGTTTCTATGACCTTGGACAGAAGAAGGAAGATTCGCATTCTAGAAACAGGTAGGACAAATGCAGTTTTCCATCTGTTCGGGATCAGTCTAGAAAAATAGGATGAATAGAAAAACTAACGCAGTGATTTTTCGAAAACTGAAGAACACATCTTTATAATAGTGGCGGGGATACCATCAGAACTTTTTCGACGGATTAGGCGAGATCTCTACCCTCCCACTAACCGCACCCTTAAATTCATTCAGGGCTCCAAATCACCAACCTAATAATCTGCTATTCATCACTTCCTAAGGCTTTGTTGTCAACAATGTTGGGAAGAATCAAAGACTTGGAAAAGAACAGAGTTAATAAATGAAGTGGAATAGAATAACCAAAATGGTTTAAAACTGCAATGGGACAAAGATGTACTCTAAGCCTGTTTTTTAAGATGTTCTCAATAATATTCTACTAAGAATAGAAATATGGAAATTTCCATTCGTCCAACGACCAAAATCAAACCATTCCTTTAATGACCAAGTACTCGGTCATTAAGGTTATTAGTAGCCTGGAGCTTTGGCTGTCCCGCCATTTTACACCGAACAATTTATTCTGCCTCCGAAACTGAAATGGATACCCTAATACTTGGCTACTGGCTGAACGGTTAATATTTACTGATAACGCTGGAGTCTCACGGTCAGCTTTGACCAATCAAAAACGATTATTTCCAAGAGAAGGTCTGGTAGGACTTGTAAAAATGAGAAAAAGCACTTCATTGGACAACCTTTGGAAATTGTATTGAAGGTGAATATCTCAGAATTGTGATAACGCATAACCTAAAAGTAAAGCTTCTCAAAGCTAGGAGTAACAACGATGCAATCATGAGAAGATGTTTATGAAATATTTTAAGTGACCATGTTGTGAAATACCAAATATTTCATTTGGTAGCTTAGTCGGCAGCATAATCGTGGGGATACAGATTATGTGAATCATTAAAAAAGATGTTACGTACTAAATCAAATCATTTCCATTTTTGAAAAGTTTACTTAGATGAAAAAATTAAAGACTACCGAAGACAATTTTGATTAGAACAATTTAGAGAAGAATCATGTCGCATAAGAATTTCGAGATCCTAGCAAAGAACTGCAGAATTGAATTCAATTGGATGAGAATTAAAAATATACCAAGAGAAATTCTTTATGACACTCTCATATCACAAACTTGTCATAATTTGTATAAAAAGAAATAATGAGGGTGGGGCAACAGAGCAATAAGCCTTGGCCCTAGCGCATTTCTCTCAACCATATAATTTGAGAGGGAATGGAAGGAACCTACAATTTTTTTCCCGATTTCGAACTGCTAATTGAGAAAACGATTTTCATGGAATGGATTTAGTATCGGAGAATTTGCCAATTCCTCGCGAAATGCGATCCCTATTGAAAAATTTTTTATGATGTTTCTGGGATTTCAACCTCGAGCCTCTTGCGTTACAAACACGCTTACTGTTACGCCATGGACAACACCGTCATAATTTGTGTGAACGGAATTATTTCAAGAATAATAGCAGCAGAAAAGTTAAATCGCCTACCCTTTTGGCAGGAGAGCTTATAAAGATTTACTACTTACTGATAACTCACTGTCCCCACTTACCAATCCTTTGCAACCTTCGAAATCTTCCAAACGGAAAATGTTAATTACTTTATTGGAATATTATCAATTTTAAAAGCAACACCGAGAAACTACTGAGACAACAACACAAAATCGAAATAAGAAGTCTATTCTTGTGAAGAACGGGAGAGGTTTTGGTTTTTCCTGAAATTCGAATGCCGACCCCACCAGTAGTAACACCATGCTCTGTGCATTACGCCACAGATACCACAAAACGTAAATCATCGAAAATCGAAACAAAGTATTGCCAAAAGACTCAGGATCTCTAAAAACTGAAATCACAGAACGATCACATCAAACTCTGACCCCTTTTTCAAAATTAATTACAAGAAAACCAGAACCGTCTATTCTCCCAGCCAAAAGCCAAAAACAAGTAAATTAAATTTTAATTCTGTTTTTTTTTTCTTTGTACAAAATAAGCAAATAATTTCACAGCGTAATCTTATAAGTACGAGTATAAACCCACAACAACTTAATTCGACCACCTTATCAGAAAATAAATGAAACATTCCCACACTACCTCCCCCCTTGGGTTATTTTTTCAAGCAAATTACTGCCACCAGAATGGTTGTGTTTCATATTAACAAGGATTGCGCTTATGAAGGCATGAATGAAAGCAGCAAAGAAAGAAAAAACACCAACAACTACCTCAAGCTTCGCATTTTGATAAAAAGAAAAAAACTCACTGTGAAAAGTCCCATCCTTTTCTATTTCCACCCTCAGCCGCTTTCATAATTTTGCCTAAGCAAAAAAGCAAAACACAACAGACTAGGTAAACGTAAACAGACCAGGGAATCGATAAAAAATACTCAGTGCCCTATAAAAATAAATATGCGATGATGCCGGTATATACATAGAGTCTTCTCAGCACAGTCAACATAGCCCAAGACTGTGTAAGTTGTTTTTATGTCCTAAATTATGTATATTGAACGAAGTTGTTTTTTGTGGGCTATGTGTTTGTATTGATGAATCGTTTTAGTTAAGAAGCAGTAAAAGAGAACCGATGAAAGGAAGTCGGATGAAAAGTTTTTACTGTCCATTGGAATTCAGCACAACACAGTCAATCATAAAGCTCTTAAGAGAGGCCCTTCAAAACTGAAATGGCACAAATTTTTTCTTTCCCTTTTTGTTTTTGCTCTCTAAAAATACCCGGAATAATAAGCGTGACTAGGCTCCTCCGTGACGATGAAATATTGAACAGTTCAACGAACCACTGGCTATGCAAAGGAGGATGATGGATTTTGGGAGACGTTGAAGTAATTAGTTTGAAGAAAGAAAAAAAACATTATGAAGTATCGGTAGTAAAACGCCAACAATCATTTTCTGCTTTCAAAACAAGTTTATTGCTTAAAAATATTTTTTTCTCTAAAAAAAAGTACGTATACGCCACAGTGAACGACATGAACGAGAAAACATTGTTGATGATAATAAATTTTGTTTAAAAGGCATTTAGCACCGTGAACGTTTGTGTTTTCTTTTATGTGACTTTATGTGCGATGATAATAAACCTTTATTTATCATAAGTCCTGGTATCATGGTATCAGAGTCGTATAAATCAACACAAGCAAAAAAAAGCCACAGCTTTATTTTATGGATACCTTCTACAAACAGAAACGAATATATGCTATGCGACATTATCTCAACTTAAAAAGTGTTTTTTGATTTATGTTTTCTTTATTTTTTGTAGAAGGAAAATAATACGATAGCATTATTACCTCGTCACCCGGTTTTTTTGATAAGTTTGAAGGGTGGATAAGAGCTCGTATCTAATAAAAGGAACAGCTGTCAGAGGCTATTTGATTCGTAATGTTATTCGATGACCTTTTCTAACACAAAAAAAAACATACTTTTAAGATCTTGAGAAAAGATGAAAACTTTTATGGGATGTATTTTTTAGAAAATATATGGGGGAGGTAAAATATTGATTAAGGATTTTGGAGTAAAGGTCTTGTGGTGACTAATGGAAGAAGCCGGAGGGATCCCCTTGGGAGTATTAACAAACCAATCAAAACTTGGGAAGGAGTATACGATGGACATTGTGTTCGTAGTTCTAGAGGGAATGTCTTAAGTTAAGACAGTGCGACCACCTATGATCAGCTGAAACTATGAAATTCCTTGACATCACATGCACGCCCCCAAAAAAAACTTTTTTGTATGTAACATTTCCCCATCAATCCATGGGCGAGGTTTCATAAAAAACGATAGAAGTTCAAAGGACGAAGGTGTAAAGACGTAGGAGTAGAACATTGAACCGCGGAAGTCAAGGGAAGCCATTTGACCATCAGTTTATTTGAAATCAAATGAAAAATGTAAAAGTTTTTCTTGCAACAGCCAGAAAATGTAACAATCAAGTTACATCAACCTTCCCAACGTTTCGGTAGGGGTTGCTGCCCCTTGCTTGCTCTCACAGGGCAGCAACCTTTACCGAAATCATAGTGACCAAAAAAGCCGACGGAAAAACAGATTTCCACTTCACTTATATCCAAAATAAATTTGGTCAATAAATCATCTCTATGTAACTCTTTTTTCAATCAGTTCAGTGCTGCGTCATTCCACGGTAACATCCGAAACGAACAGTTTTCGACTCATAAAATTGTTAATCCCTATGCATATATTTTAGCGTTTTAATTTTTTTTTTTATTTGCTACGTTTTTATTTGCTTTATCTCAATTGTAAGATTTGTAGATTTTAGCAAAAGGGTTAACAATTTTATGAGTTGAAAAGTGTTTGTTTCAGGTGTTACCGTGGAATGACCCTGCTGTTAAAGCTTTTGCCTTCTCTTTAAACTAACGTCCAAAGTACCGACATCTGATTGCCACTAAACAGTCTTTAGCTGCCAACCAAGCACAAGATTTTCTTTGGACAAAAAAGTTTATATATTTATAATAACATTTCGGTGAAAGTGAATTGCCCGTGATTCTGTAGCTCCAACCGCTTTCCTTTGCAAAAACAAAACCGAAAATATTCTAAAACAAATCGCAAGAAATTAGTACCCAGGTGTAAGCTTAATTCATTCCCATAATGGCAACTCCTAACGCATTGCAAAATAATCATTTTCCCTGACCAAAAAACTACAATGCAGGACTACAGCACTCTTCAATACGCTACACGAGAACATGATGTGGAAGAATCATTCGTTTCGTGATTTGAAGCAACGTTACTGAGTAGAACAGTGAACATTTAAGCGGAGTGTTGACAATATGTTACAACAAGAGTGATTAAAGGATTTCAACAATACGACGTTCTACCTCCTCTTATTTGGTGAAAACTGATCGACTCCCTGCCTCAATTGATCCAACGTCACGAGCACATACCGACGCGACGTAGTCGCCATTCTCTGATTGAATCCAGTCTCCGAACTTTTTGTTCTATGAGACAGGCTATGTTAAACTTTATTGACACTTGGTGTGGCAGAAACAGTCGCTCTATCAATCCTCCTAAAACTGAGGTTGTTTTCTTCACGAGACGCAGCGTATTGACTGGTTTAACCCAACTTACACCTAAGAAATCAACATTCTCTTTCTAAACAAAGTTTAACATTTTGGAATAATTATAAATAACAAGCTCTCTTGTTCCAAACATGTCGAGATGAAAATTGCTAAGGCACTGTCAGTAGCAATATCTGTTATCTGTACTGGGGCCGTGTCCAGCGCTTCAGGGGAAACCTCACGATCCCCTGCTGAATCTTTCTCCATATGGTACCTTTATCGTGGACTGTACTCACAAGCCCATTTTTTATTTAAAGAGATGAGATCTCTGGTACAATTAGCACTGCAGCATTGAAAAACTCGTAAGCAGAATATGTATCTTTGATATGCCGTCAGACACGATGATTCCAAAACTCAAGCTATTTCAAAAATACACAGTCAACTGTCCCTTTGTGGCTGGTGCCTTACAGAATCTAAGCCAGGAAAGGGTTGTTATCATATCCGTCAAGTTAGCACTACCACTCCAAAATGTTCATAGTTTGTTAATTGGATTAATTGTCGTAAATTTGTCAATTTGTCGTGAAAACAAAAAATTTGTCGCTCTTCGTTTTTTTTTTTTTAAACCGAGTGTAGTGCTAACTTGACGGTAACTTTCGAAGTGCCCCCCATATGAATGATTTTCAAGCAACGAAAAATACCAAAGTTCAATACTTCAAAAAATCGTTCAAATCAACTCCAAATCGAAAACTGAGTACGCAGTTAATTGTCGCTTTTTATCCTCTTATGAGATATGCAAACTGATAATTTGTCGCGCCCCCCTTTCGGATAGTATTTAAAAAGGGTAGTGGGTTTGGGTCAAGTTAGCACACTTTTTTCTTTGAGACTCTTTTCAATTCCAGGCCATAACAGAATAACTTGAATAGAGATCAAACTTAACCATCTCTTTTCCCACACCTTTTTGACTAATCTAAAAAGGAAGAAACTGTTTGAGGTTTTTTTTTTCTCAGCTACACATCTGACCCACCAGAAATACGATTTCAATATCGACTCTTAGCCGTGTGTAAGTCGATTGAGTATTTAAATCATTTAAATGATCAGTTAATTCCATTTCATTTACTATGGGAAAGCTTTAAAACTCTACTCTCATCTCGTCCAAAAGGAGGTAAAATCTAATTAAGTCACAAGGAACGTTTCTTTGGTGAAAAAAAACTTATTCCTTTCATAAAAACTTGGATTGATTCATTAAAAAACTATTAGGAAACACTGATTTAGTTAATTTACTCAAGGTTTGAGTCCATTTGAGACAAAAAACATTGAGAGAAGCTCCCAGACCCCTTCTTAGAGCAAAGTATCAAGCGGACACAGCGTTGTAAATAGCTATTGGAAAGTTGAAAATTTATTTACGACATAAGAGTTTTTTGAAAGTAACTCGCAAGTGAACTGTTTTTTAATCACTGTCGAAAATAAGATTGCAGAATTACAACTTTGTTCGTATTTTGCGAGTAGTTTTCAGAGAACCAATGTAACAAAGCAGTGGACAATAGGGACACGAACAGCGTTCTTGCTCCGATCGAAGTAGAAAAAATAATATCTACTCAGACAGTCCGATTTTTTTGTGAAAATTTGAAAATTTTGCACAACTATTAAAGTTGAAATTATAAATAAAAAAAAAAAAAGCCATAAAGACGCAAAAAAAATAGGAGATTCTTGGAGCTTACAGCAGATTTCAAGGACCTACAATAAAATGTCAAATTCGAACGGCTAGCTGAGAAGGTTCCTTTCTTGGCAGTGTTATTCTATTAACCAGACAGTTCCTCGCAAAAGGCTAAACGAACAGGATATTTCCCGAATTGTTGACATAACATTGGTCCTTCACAATTCATACAAGAATTTGTAGAAAGGGATCAAAACTCCGAGACGGCCAATTGACACCGCCAAGATATCTGATAACACGACTTGGATTACAAAAGATTTATTCCAGCATAGGCTGTATCCTGTATGGTATGTATTGCACCTCTTCCTGTATGAACCAGGGCTCTTCTTGGTCCATGTCATCAATCTCATTAAAAAATTGTTGGTTAGCATCTGTAGCACCGAAACATAGAAACGTGTTCGTATATTGAGTGTCACTCTCTCGGCTACAGCAGCCACACTGGAGCACACTGCAGTCTGGGAGCTGTCTACAAGCAAAAGTCTTTGCACAAACAGCGATGCGTTTGGTGCTTCATTTCGGCCAATTCTTCTGTTTAAGCTCACAACTTTGAAAATTAATTCAATTTCAATTTATTTTGGTAAGTACAAATAAGACATAGTCTTTTATAGTACATGATAATGTAAAATTACAATAATAAACATAAGTTATATAAACATAAAAAGGATTACATTAAAATAAAAAATACAAGTTATATATACAAAAGAAAATAATAAAGAATAAAAGATAATAATAATATGATTGAAAAGTAGAGGTTTAAAGAGTAGAAGATTTTGGAGCAGAGGAAGCTTAAAGAGAAGAAGAAGAGAGTAGTGACAATAATATTGTTTGTAATAGTTTTAAATATGTTCCAACCTTCTTGACACCGATTTATTTCATTTCGGTGATGTATGACACTGACTCTTGAACGAGGAGCAACTGATAGTGAAACCAGTAAGCGCCCAACCCTTTAAATAAACAAACTTTTTTATTAAAAGAAAAAGTGAAGATTTTCTATTTGTTTCAAATCTACTTCGGAAATTTTGCATTTACTGAACTTTTTTTTAATTTTCTCCGAAGTTTTATGTCTGGTTCGAACTCTAGTCGCGAAGGAACTCATAAAAAAATTTGACTATTTTGAGATATTATGGAAGATAAAAAGATAAGGATTCTCGGAATAAATAGTTTTTGAATGAATTCGTTCAAAGAATTTCATTTTGTCTTGCAAAAGTTTAGCAGCGATGAATTTTATGTAATAAAAAATAATGTCAAACGAACTCTACATAATATTCGAAGAATTCATTGTTTCCATTAAGAGAAGAGGGTGAGAAGGAAAAGCACCGCACCGTAAATATTCGCATCACCTCAAAGCGACGAGACAAAAATAAAATAATTAAATTTATTGATTAATTACATGCATGCTCCCAGCTTTACGCACAGACATTAAAATTATACTGTGAACTTCCTCTCAAAAATAAATACTTTTTCAGCAACAAAAAAAGTAGATTCATGTAAATTCATTAAGTTGGAAACATGATAAAGGGTTTCAATGTTTTTGCTTCACATATTGATATGCTGGTTTTTTATTGTTTACATGTAATTTTCGAAATATAAATATTTCATTTTATTTAAATGCTAAATTTAATCTACTTGAACATGAACAGTGTTAATTGCTTACTGATGAGTTAAGGCTTAGTAAAATATCCACATACGCATTTTTGCATTCAAGCTTAGAGATTATTATTGATGCGGTAAAAATTGTCTGAATAAGCGAAACCCTTTGTTTAAAGTCCTCTACTTATTCACGATAAATACGAATGTTGTCAGCTTTAGATAACCAAGGCTTGCTTAGTTAGAAACTAGAATGGCTACAAACTAAGAATTGCCTGTTTCACTACTCATCGCGATACCGTTTAAATGAAAATGCACACGTTTATAAATGTTACACCCATTTAAGCTGTGGTAAGGATTTCACCAACCAAAAATATATTAGTGTGAGTCTAATACCCATTTTTGTTTTAATTAATCTTTGAAGCTTTGCAATCGTAAGTCATTAAATAATAAGTTTCTTATGAAAGTAAATAGAAATCCTTTTGGCTTCTTGAAAGCCTTAAATTGTTTGAAATATAAGTGGTAGGGTAAAGTCGGGGGATATGGAACCCATTTTCGTTAATCACTTTTACTAGAAAAACAAGCAAGACGTCTTTTTAAAATAAAAACAAATCTTTTTAAAATTCAAAAAAGAGGATCGGAATAATAGTTCAGAAATTATTTCTTACTTTTTGGTAAAAATAAAAAAAAAACAATGGAAAACGTTGATTGAAGGGTAATATGGCACCCTCCTTCTTCTTTATTATTTTTTACTTAATTATTTATATACAAAAAATAGCTCATAAGTAAGTTTAACAAGCTATTTATGAATTTAAGACATCAGGGCAACTTGACCATCGTTATCTTAAAAGAGGAGAAGAAAAAAGTGACTTAGTTTAAACAAAAGCTTAAGTTTTAGTTTTATATATCTTTCCTTTTATTGTGCTGACCTAGGGATTTCTTAATTTGTTGCATGGTGAGAGCATCAAGAGAGCTCAGGATGATCGCAAGTTTATTTTGAATTTCTTCCATTGAGGTCATGTCTGGTATTTACTGGGAGATTGGACTTTCAGTAAAAAAAAAGTGCCAGATTATTAAAGGTTCCTGACAATTTTCGCATTCCTTTTGAAGTAGTGGCAACTTGAAAACAAAGTTTGTATGGCGCTCGATGTTGTAAAAGTGTCTTCGAAGAAAGGTTACTTCGTTTTTCCAAGCCTTAACTGAGCCATCGTGTTTATAAGCATCCAGAGTTTTTTTTTATAAGTTTTGGAAGGTTTGGGAGTTCTGCTATTAAAGGATAGCGCGTCAATTCTTTAGCTGGACTGTCTGCAGTTTCGTTCACTCTGATACCTGTACGTCCGAGGGTGCCAGCACGTAACTTGTTGCAGTCGAGGACTGTCGATGTAATCGAATATTGGCAGCCCCTTTTTTGAATCAATCGAGTTTTCTTGATTGTATCGTCTTTTTTGGCAGCACACAAACTTGGAAGCGACGCTTGAAACAAAAGTTTTCACTCGGCAGAAAAAAGCTATCGTCAGGTATTTCAATTTTTTTTTTTTTTTTTTGCTAGAAATGGAAAAATCTCACAATATGTCAATTAATAAATAGCAAATTGAAATAGTGGCGAACACTAATTAGTAGTCACCACGACTTAGCAAGGGAGTAGTAGTTTGATGTGACTCAATGACTCATTGAATACAGAGGGTCCTCCACAAAAACAAAGTGGTGCAAAGCTAGAGAACTGGTGGAACCAATGTGCTTCTAACGCTGTTTGGGAAATTTAGGCAGCCTAGTTCCAGGAATCTTTATTCAATCTGACCTGCCTGTACAAAAACAACCAACAAATGGTTTTGTTTCGAGTTTTTATTTCACTTCGCAGTTCACAATGGCATCAATGGTGCTGTCAAAAATAATTTTTTTCGAGTCGGCCGACGATCGACAATCCTCGATTGTATCAAATTACGTGCTGGCACCCCTGGAATATATGTTATATGCTTGCTGTTGTAGAGGATACTTCGCATATATTCAAAGGTGAACAGTGGATATCATTGTTTTTCAAGTCATTCAAGGCGTTAAGGCTGTCGGTCAGAATAAGTGTTATTTCAGGTTTTGATTGTGCTAAAGTAAGAGCTTTTAGCAAAGCTTTAACTTCAGCCAAGAAACTTCCAACTGCGTCTGGTAATATACCTTGGAATCTGTGAATTGTTTCGTTGTCTTTCAGTTCTACAATAGCATAAGTCGAATTAAAGTCTTTAAATGAGTCATCTGCACTTGCATTGTTTTCAGCTGGAAAGACTAACATTTCTGAACAAAAGAAGTCTTCTCCGTGGTGGCGGTAGTGTGATATGCATTGTGGGAGCAGAAGAAAAGAAGCCGTGATTCAAAACTAAGGTTAAGATATGACTCAATGAGAGTAATGAGCTTTTTCTATTAGCCTGTCCTGTTAGTTAAGCCCATCAAAGTATAGCATTAAGGGAAAGTTTGCTGCAGTAAATTTGCTGATTGGATTCACTGCTTTTTTTGGCCTAGCTGCAAGATTGATGTGTAAATGGCTTCAGATTTTAAGGCTGGAATGGGAGTAGTTTTAAGGCTTATTTTTTTAAATTTACACATTTGTTGCACGTGTCGTTGAAGGACAAACACAAATCATAGGGCCAAAAGTCACATTTAATGCACTTAAACCATTCGTTCGGTTTCATTGTTTGATCATAACTCTCCTCAAAGCCCACCCAAGTGTTTTCACGGAAGTCTTCGAGTCCTTTCGATTCATTTTGCATTGATACGGCTATGAATGGACAGAGTAAGCTAGTCCTTTTCAGCTTTTTTTCATGATTGGATTGGTGCTTTGTCTTGAAATTTTCAGCTAATCGATAAGCCATATGACAAGATTCCTGTACGAAGCGAACTCTTGTTCCTGAACTGGGTATGTTGAGCCAGATCCTTTAAAAAGCCTTCAAAATGTAGTGAAAGAAATAACAAAAAGTTTTTTTTAACTTTTTACTGTCACTCACAGCTTAAACGGCTGATGTAAGACTTGAGTTTATTTGTCCCAGTTTGCCGAAGCTTTATATACCTATACTGTTAGCATCCCTAAAATAAAATACATAGTAAGAAATATTGGCAGTGAAAAAATTAGTAGGCTCAAAAGTAGAAAGGGGGAAATGGCAGCGAATCCATGTATCCCGACGTTTCTGGGTGTCTAATCCTCTTTTTCACTACACTTGTGTTTTATCTTAAATAACACGAGTAGAAACATTTGCTCAGTTATTGCCATAAACTAACACAAAAACACAACAGTAACGGTCTTTTTCTGTGTAAAAATAAGCCCCTGGCGTCAAATACTTTTGCAACCACGCACACAGCACTTATACATAAAAAAAACCGCTCATTTTTGTTATTCCGTTTTCCAATTTAAAGTTTCAATGGGTGTCGTGTATCCGAATGCACCAACTGAAAGCTTAGCTCAGACTGAATTATCTACTGCTCTTTTTGTTTTCAAAAGGAGTCATTAAGTAATAGATATTGAAAGGGTGCCACATATCACCGGTGGTGCAATATCACCCCAGTTTACCCTACCAGCGATGAATCGATCAAAATAAATGTCAGAATAAAATCGATTCAAAAATACATTTCCTTGCCCAAATATTCAAATCTTTTGCCTTCAATCAATAAATTCAATATTTATCAATTAAACATTCTCCTTAATCAAAACAAGGAGCTCGAAAACCTTCACAACAATTTATGTTCTCCAATACATCCAAACCAAGGACAACATCATACCCGGAACTAACTCCGTTTTGTGTTATCTCTGAGCCCCAAGCATTCAAAGTCATTCCCCTCTATGAAGTTAAAGACATAAATTCCAAAACATTTGCCCTTCGTATCTGATTTCTTTAATGGTAGCAAATTAATTTAAATAGCAGATTTACAGCCCCAACACTGCCCAACTGACCTACCTACACCCACTGAGATTAAGTGACAATAAATCAATTTTATTACTCTACGAACTCCGAAGTCAAGCCATCTAATAACTCCAAAGAAGTCAGGTCGTCGTTAAAACTTTGCACATCAAAGAGCCGGTGATAAGAAATAGCAAATTGAAGACAATCTACATTCTCCCATTTGCAAATTTTATAATACTTAATAAATATTCTAGTCGCCCACACAACGCATCGCTTAATAGAAAACAACATCACAGTGTACATTCACTGTGGGAAGTAATCAAAATTTCTAAGGAACACAGGGTGGATGAGGATGTGTTGGAGGAAAGGCAAATTGAATTTATGTTATACGTGTAGTCGCAAAGATTTACAATTCACCTCTCTTAGGGGATGATTGATACATTTATTGTGAGTATGTGAGGGGGATAAAGTTATACAGAGCGGGGGATGTCCTTGAAGGAGTACAACTTTATTGCACGAACCTTTAGCTTTAGCTTTAGATTTCTGTTTTTGTGTTTTACGACACAAGTCTTACAAGTGTTTTGGTTGTGTAAGTGAATTTATATTTCGTTCTCTTGCAGGATCAATTACCAATGCAAATCAGCAATGAAATTGCTGATGACATGGCCATGGAGGTGCCGTCGCTCTACACCAGGAAAATGTTTCCTCATATATTTAGCGTGGATCTTCAAATTACTTGTCTTTGCTGTAAGAGTTGAGAGTGTAACTGCTCTGAAGGATGTCGTGCGCATAGCAGATGGCAATTCTGTGGCCAGGGTAAGCATCAAAATCTTAAAAACAGACACAAGCAGTAAAATGTGCTCTTA
The DNA here is from genome assembly GCA_914767635.1 of Melanostoma mellinum. Classification (NCBI taxonomy): domain Eukaryota; kingdom Metazoa; phylum Arthropoda; class Insecta; order Diptera; family Syrphidae; genus Melanostoma; species Melanostoma mellinum. The sequence goes on along the minus strand of OU612060.1, from coordinate 37,082,258 downwards.
TGATATTTCTATTTTATGAATCCTTGCAGGATGCCATTGAACAGTCTCTGGTGACAATACATGATATTTCAACGGAAAATCTTGGAACACTTTGCATCTCGACACTATTCCGACCATTGCAGGTGCCCTTGAATTCCGAACGATATGAGAGCTCACGACAGAAAGCGGATTTGGCAGCATCTATTCTTCAGGAAGTGGGGATTATTCGTCATGGAGGTAGGTGTCATAGTTGATTTGAAATTCATGTTTTCTAAATGAATCTGGTGTCAGCAAAAATGTTTCGGATTTCTTTTTTCTCTCGGCTTCATTCATCCTTGTTGAGGGTAAAACAAGTTTTTTTTTTCTGATAAAGTTCATGTGAGCAGATGTGTTCGAAACTCAAATGTATAAAGCAGAATCGAGGAAAATAAAGTCTGTCATAAATATAAGAACGTTACAAGCTTGTTACCATGTTTTGAGCGAACGTGCGGGACATGTTATTGAGTTTGCACTTGAAAGGACTTAGTGTAAATTCGATGTAAATGTTCCATTGCCGGCAGTAAATCGCATAATATTGCGATTTTCATTGGGTAAAATGTGAAATATGAAATCGAGAGAAGCAACTTTATTTTGGTTTGAAGTAAAACAGAAGTTAATTTGTTGGCTGAGTAATGTGTAGCATCTGCAGCAGAACAGGCAAATTTTTATGAATTTTCTTTTTTATGTTTGTGATCATTTACCCTGGCAATGAAGCCTCCACCTTCAGGAGCCCCACTCAAATCATTTGATTTAATACGAGAAATTTTCTCTCGTGGACGGCTCCTGTTACGTGTCGAAAGTTCGAATGTCAGACAAACTTATTTGCTTTTTGCGGGTATCAGGAGCTGGCACGTTCAGTGTCATTACCTACTACGCCGCGGAGTGAAAAAACGTTTACTTAATAACCCATTCAAAATCTGAATAGCATTGTTAGTCCCTGAAAGGCTTTGGGCCACACGATTCCCGAAGCTATGTAATATCAAGCAATTAGTTTCTTTGCTGCGTAAAACCAAAGTGTTTGCGTTCCTTCTGCATGTGCTGTTTTAGCCCAAAGCCTTTTCAATCATATTGGAGTAGTGTTAACGTTATATGCCCTTTTTCCCACATGAGCAGAGGAAAAGTGGATTTTACACCCATCCGCTTCAAATTCCATTTGAAATTAAATTAACAAAACAAATATATTGGTACATTCCACTGAAAACATATTTTTCAATGTGTCTACTTTTGAACGGCTACTATTTGTTGAGCACACACACACTAAGTACTAAGGCCATAACATGTCAAGGAATAACAAAAAACAAAGCAGGACATTAGCAGAACATATTGCTATGCAACGAACAGGAAAGTGCTTTTTTGAAGAGAAAAAAGGAAGGCCAAGTGCCACAATTTCTTATACCTTAGCAGGGATTCCATCAAATGTACTGCAAGTATAGCTGTTGTTTCCATTTGGTTTTGGTCTACTGAAAGTAAAGCTGTTACTTCCATTTATTCACCGAAAATATATAATGGCAGTGGGAAATATGGCCGTTCATGAAGATGACTGCTTGTTATTATTAAAAAAAAAATCTTGTAAAACGATGACGAGGAGATAATGACCAAGAATCAACTTAAAATAAAACGCAGAACGAACATTCAGGTAAATGCGACATTTGTCTTTTCAAGATAAACCATATACACAAAAATCAATCTGTAGCAAACTATGTGCCAAATAAAAATGTTCTTTTATATGCGATTTATTTTGCTCGTCTCTTAATCTTGTCCAAAATGTGAAATGAAATTCATGTTAAAAATAAATAAATAGGGTGGCGCAACAGAGCGAGGAGCCCCTGGGCCTAGTGCATTTCTCACAACCATGCCTTGTGAGGGAATGGAGGGGACCTACAATTTTCTGCCGGGTCCGAATAGCTAATTGAGAAAGCGCTTTTCATGGCAAAGAATTTACTAAGGGAGGACTTGCTAATTTATCGCCTAAGAAGATACCCGTGGAAAAATATTATTGCCCCTGAAATTATAGTTGGTTATTGAATGCAATGCAAACAAAAGTTTCGCAGGTTTGCATTCTACTTATGACTTAAATTATACGAAAGCTGAAGTATATTGGACTTCTTCATTACCTTCTACCGGAACTAACGCCTGAAAAGCAAGCTAATGGATGTCACCATGTAGATATCGCTGATAGAAAAAAATCAATCAGAAATAAGTCAAAAGACACTTCGTTTTGGAATGAAACTTGGAGCACAGTGAGCGAGTGAGCCCGTTAGCATTTATCAGGCCAGTGAACAAATCAGTAATTGGAGTAAGTGGATATGTTGAGCAAGTGAGTACGATAGTAAGTGAGGAAGTGAGCGAGTGATTAAGGGCCAGTTGCTCAATCGAATTATAAATTTAAGTTCTACATAAAGTTTTCATTTTTGTATGAGACGTTCCGAAATTCTTAAGTTCTACATAAAATCCCCATACTAAAGTAGAACTTTATGTAGAACTTAAATTTATGATTCGATTGAGCAACTGGCCCTAAGTGAACAAGTAAGCAAGTGAGTAAGTGACTAAGCCATTGATTAAGCCAGTAAGAATATTAGTGAGAAGGTGAGTAAATGAGTTAGTGAATAGGTGTGTAAGTGCGTATGTGAGCAAATTAGTATGTGAGTATATTAGTTATCAAATGTGTAATTGAGTAGGTTGGTATATGCGCAAGCGTGTTAAAAAATGAATAAGTCAGTTAATGTGTAGGTTCGTAGGTAAGAATTTAGTAAGCAGTAGGAGAATAAGCGGGTAAGTATTTGAGAAAGTGAGTAGGTGAGTAGTGGTTAAGTGAATAGGTGGCTGAGTGAGGGAGTGCGTAAATGATTAAGCGTGTAGCTTAGTAATTGAGTAACTGAGACGATTAAATCAGCAATCAAGTCAGGAAATCAGCGGGTTAGTCAGTAATTTAGTCATAGAATGCTATTAAGTGTGAGTTTCAATCATTCGCGAAAATTTTAGGAAATTAAGAAATTCGACGAAAGTAAGTTGAATGAATGTCGGTAACATAACTTGCACTACTGACGTTTCCTTTTGACCTATTTGGTATTAATTGCCAAACCATTCGCAATCCATATAATTTTTTCCATTTCACATTCGCGTCATTTTTGTAGCGAATGGAAATTCGGAAGACAAAAGCTTACTAGAAAACAACTAACAAAACATGGAAAGTGCAAATATGTTATTTAAAATTTATGATAAGGAATGTTCAAGAATTTATTTTATTTCTTTTTAAAAAAGCGGACCACAAATAGGGAACAATTTCGTAAAATAGTTGATCTGATGAAAACAAAGAATTCCAGACACTTATTTCAATGGAAATGCGGTGACTTTGGGCGAAAAGCTTTAATGTCTAGGATCAGTGATCAACCGCCTAAAAAAATTGTGATAACGACTCCAACCATCTCCTCCGTCAGTTGTTTGGTGGAATAAGCTCTCGCGTAAATACGTTATTGCCTCGTTCGCCAAATATCAAAGAACAATATGTGTCGGCTGTACAGGGGCCTTCCCCAGCACTCCCAGTGCTGCTCTCGACGCACTACTTAATCTTCCTCTCCTTGAAACTTGACACCTAAAAAGATGTACTCTCAAGACCATTTCTCATAGATGTGGATTCTGCACTGGTCCACTTCGGAATCTGACCCTGGAAAGGATTGGTATCAAATCTTCATCTGCGGTTCAAAAACCAATGATGGATCTGGCGCTGATGCCTTTGTGGAGAAGGACGGTATACGACTGCACGCCTCTTTAGGCTCATACGCATCCGTCTTCCAAGCGGAGGTGTATGCTATTCTAATGGCTTTAAGCCACATTACGAGCGATGGCTGGACGGGGAGAAGTACCTATCTGTGTTTGCAGCGACAGCCAAGCTGTGCTTAAAGCCCTTCTCAACCCTCTAACTACATCGAAAGTGATCGAGGAATGCAAGAGCTGTCTGAATACGGTGGGAAGATCAAATGCTTTGAATCTCGTTTGGGTTCCATGCCATCACGCCATAACTTGAAATGAGATCGCCAATGAACTAACGAGGCAAGGATCTCAGACAACTTTCTCAGGACCTGAACCGTCGAGAGGTCTGCCAGTTTTCTCAGTGAAGGCTTCAATCAACGATTGGATCGAAAAGACTGTAGAAAGCTTATTGGCGTTACCACCGGGCACTTCTCTTTTGCGATGCATTCAAACGTGTTAGGCTTTAGTGATCTGCTTTTTCTCGCAATGAGGTCATAGATACTTAGCGCGGACATAGTGAGAGCTGTTAACTTAGGCTCCCTATCATGGAGGCGTCTTTGGCTTTTCTCCGAACATCTGGAAAGCTATAACAAAAGAAGGTTGCTATCTGGTAGTACAATCGACCGGTATTTAGGTGTGAGTGTACCAGCTAGTATTTTAAAAACCTCCAACAAAAAAAAAAAAACAGAAAATAAAACAACCATCAAATAAGCGTAGGGTGGATGAAGTGACAAGAAAACTTCGTTATATTCTGTGATAGGAAAATGCCTCCTTAACTAAATAGAAACACTGCGGTTGTACAATGTGCACATATCATTATTCATTCACAAAGGGAAGTTAACCGTCGCGTTCTGAGGGCAACGCAGCATACGCCGAGGGTGCATCACTAGTGTGAAGAAGATAAGTGGGAAAACTGTGATCCCTTCGAGATTACGGTACTCGTAACGCCGGAAAAAGAAACAAGAAAAAGACGATTTTTTATCACAATAACTCAAGTTAAACACTGATTCACATTAAGTACGTCATACGGTAATACATTCACAAGGAAACAAACCGTTGAAAAGTACTACCGTGCCCAAGCCTCAGTCTCAACCAATCAAATTTCTATTGATAAGCACTCAAAACTCAACTCTGGGTCGATTTCAAGCACAAACAAATGTTTGAAAATCTTTGAAACCAAAGCACAACTGACATGTTTAAAAATCCTTTAAAAAAAACTAATGACAAAACACCAATGAAAACATCTATTCCCAAAATGCCGCATCGATCTCAAATATAAAAGCAAACGGAATAAAACACAACAGACAACGAATGCAAATAATCGACAGGAAACTTTTGCTAACCGAAGATTGAAACCGAATTTAATCTTATCTAAACGTTATTATACTTGGCCGACTGAATTTAAATGCGTTGTCCCAAATATTTTAATATAACTAAAAGCCATCCATCACGAGACATGCCCTCCTCTCAGATTGATGACATTGAGGCGGGCGTGACGGTGGGCTAAAAGGGGCTCTTTTACGAGATTGCAACATCAAAAAGGAACAACTTTCCAAATACTCGAATACCTACTCCCGCAACCACTATATCTACTACTTCTGTTTGACAGAGTCGTGTCTTCTGTGTAGCTGGTGATAAAGCAAAGATGTTACAAATGAAGCTCACAAGTCTTGCTGCCTAATGGAGTGGAGGAAGACAGATTTTTTGATATTGGCTGGGAAAGGTATGCCTTATACAATATGGCTCAGGAACGCAAATAAGGATATCCTGCCACTCTGTGAGGGTGGCCTTGAAACCAAAATAAAAGTTCGTAGCACTCTGTGTTGGGTGTTGGGTGTAAGGTGTCTCTTTTTTCTTTCTTTCTTTTTTTGTATTTGTTTTTTTTTTACTTCCATCTATTGGCTGAGTTGACACTTTATTTGCTATTTCACCACCTCAAGCCCAATGTGTGCCCTCCTTTCCACGTGTTAAATTTATTTTATTTTCCATCGTGTAGGAGATTCTTTCAATTCAATTTCTTACAGTCATGTGCACAGGGAAAAAAAAGTTCGTCATCATTTTTGTGGCTTAATCTTTTGCTTTAAAACGAGATCAAAAAAAAAAAGAAGAAGTTGCTATATAAAGTTATTTCTCTTTAAAATCAAATTGTATTTTTCATCATCGTTCATTAAATTTCCTTTATTTTCTTTTTCTCTCAACTTGAAGGTTTATCGGATGCTTTGTCTAAGGGCTTACTCTCAGACGAGTATATAACAGGAGCAAGAATTATAGCCTTAAACATGACCAATGGCGCTGTACAGTCGTACGTTTGGTGGACTAAGAACGAGGGTACCAGTACTGGAGAATATACTCGCTATGAGGAAGATGGTCTGCAAATTGGAAAGAAGCCAGTTGGTAGCTATCCATGGTAAGTGAAGAATTTAAAGAATTTAAAGAGTAATTTTGTTTTTACTTGAAACTAAAGATTTGCAACAATATTCAGGGATAATGAAAACTCAGTAGAAGACTAAGAAAGAAATTTGTAAATAGTTACTTTTTACACAAAATGATTGTCTCCTAGATTTTGTTGTGGTACTTTCATTACCCTTTTCCCTATTTCTTAAGTGTGCAACTATTACCTTCGTTAATGACAGTGCAAAATTTATACCTTAAAGATGGAAACTTTACTGTTATTGTGTTATTGACTTCCTTATTTAATGCAATTCAACTCTTTACCCATAAATAAGGCCTCCAATCGCAACGAGAGGCTCAAGAACATTTTACCCAACTTTAAGTCGGGTCATTTTTATAGGCATGGTCTTTGAAGACATTTACACACGTACCTTAGCATTTACGGATATTTTCGCTATAAAAAAAGAGGAGGCTAATACTTATCAGGAGGATTCAAGCGACTTGCCGGTCCATTACACTACCAGAACAGGAACCTTTCCTTCTTTGTGGTGCAGTAGATGGAAAATAAGGTGGCGTTATTTCACGTATAACCTCAAGGGCGACCGGCAGCGTCAAGATAAAACTGGAAGGCTGAAAGAAAACTAGATGACCGAAAAGGGATTCGAACCCCCTCGTCAAGCCTATCTACAACACCTTCCACTACACCAAGTCCGCCTTTGGTATTTACGGAACTTTGCAGACATTTTCAAAAGTTTGCACATAGTTGCGGTCACTTACGGTGCTTTGTAGTCATTTGTAAAACTTAACAAGAACTCTGTGGTAACTTCTGGGATTTTCGATTATTTTCAAAACTTTTGCGAAAATTTGCGAAACCTTGTGGACATTTGAAAGTATCTGCAGAGCTTTGAAAACATTTCCCGTAACTTTGAGTACATAAATTTTGGGTATATTTGTGGTGCTAAGTAGAAACCAGCATTAATTTGCAGCATATCGTCAGAAAGTTGCAGAAATATGCGAATATTAGCAAATACTTGAAGATATTTAAGAATTATTCAGATTCGCGGATATTTTCAAATACCTGCGGACATTTGTGAAATATTTCCGGAACTTTAAGGATACTTGATTTCTGCTTATTTCAAAACATTGAGGACGCTATTCTGTAGACTTTTCTGGATAGTTTTGGAACACTTGTTGAGCCTTTCATTCCTCTCTGATGTTAAGATTGCCTACCTGCATTTCCCGGAGCTCCTTGGATATTTGCGAATACTTGCAGCCAATTGCGAAACCATGTGTGGAGTTCGTAAGACATTATCCCGTACATTGCGGACATTCGTGGTTTGTTTCGGATATCTTTGAATATTTGCACACTTTTCACAACATTGAAGATACTTGCCGAAATTTTCTAAAATTTGCGAGACTAATGAAATTTGCAGTCATAGATTCTATGAGGTGTTCCGGATACTTTGGGGACACTTGTCGAGCTTTTCATTTTCCACTTTTGTGTCCACTTTCCAAAACTTGTGAAACATTTCAATTATTTGCGAATATCTTTGGATCTTTGGGAATACTTGCAACCATTTGCGAAAGATTTCGAATATTTGCGGAAATTTTTGAGCATTTTCGAAACTTTGTGAATATTCGTTCGTTAAAGCTCGGTGTTTAAGGAGCTTTGCGGTAATTTTTGAAACACTGATGATATTTGCTGAAGTGTTTGGACATTTGCGAAGATTTGTGGAAACTGGCGAATATCTGCAAACACAAGCAATTGTATCTGGAAATCTCAGGAAAGCTAGAAATTCTCCCGACTTCTCTGGATACTTGGGGACACGTGATGAGCTCATCGTTTATACTTTTGCCGACACTTAAAAATTATTTCCATCATTTGCGAAGATCTTTGGACGTTTATGAATATTTACAAACATTTGCGAAACATTTCGATTATTTGCAGAGATATCCGGAACTTTCTAGAATTTTGTGTCGATTCGTGGTAATTTGCGGAACTTTTCGGACATTTTCGAAGTATTGATGATATTTACAAAACTTTGTGTAAATTTGCTCACATCTGAAAACATATGCAATTATATGTGTTATACATGTTATGTGTGACCACCTACCAACATTGCAAAACATTTCGACTATTTGAGGAAATATTTGAACATTTGCGAAATTACAAGAACATCTGTGATTATTTGCAGATATTTATGGTACTTTGTGGCCATTATCGAAACATTGAGGACATTTGCAGAAATCTTTGGGCATCTACAAGGCTTTGTTAAAATTAGCGCAAATCTACGAACATTATGCAGTAATATCGGAACATTTGCGAAATTTTGTGAACTATTTCGGGTACTTTAGGCACACTTGTCGAGCTTCTCATATCAACACTTCTGTGACCACCTATCAACACAAAATTCGATTATTTGCGAAGATCTTTGGACATTTGCTAATACTTGTAACCATTTGCTAAGCATTTCGGTTATTGTTCACATTCGTGGCTTTTGCAAATATTAACGTAACTTTTTGGACATTTCCGAAATAAACAGGACATTTGGGGAAGTCTTTAGATAAGCTACGAACATATGCAATCGTATCTGGAAATTTTAAAATGACATTTTCGGATACTTTGCGGACAGTTATACCATTTCGTATCTCTCTTGCTTTCTGGCCGCCTGCCTACATTTGTGAAGAGTTCTATAACATGCAGAAATATTTGGACATTTGCACCACATTTCGATCACTGGTGGTGATCTTTAAACTTTCGCAGAACTCTGTGGACATTCGTGTGGTGATTTTTCGATTCTTGCAAACTTTCTCAAAACACCGAATACATTTGCGAAGCTTTGCGGAAATCTGCGCACATCTACGAACAGAAAATCTCTGAATGTAAATGTTGTTTAACACTCTGTCTACTGTGAAATACAAAGTTTAATTCAGTCTAATTTGGAAAAGTCATCAATCCTGACAGCAAAAAGGAAAAACCAACGCATCCTTCGAAGCTCGAAAGATCCTCTCGCTATATCGAACTTCGTTTTCAGCCTAGTTTTGTCTTTGTGCGGATGACTTGTGCGAGCATAATAAGTGCTGATAGTTACAGGAGGTGTCGTATTCGTGTGCATGTTGCTGGTGTCGTTGATTCACCTGTTGATCATTTACCTGTTGTTCATTCAGTTTTTTCGCAATGTGCTCGTTTGCATATATTGCCACAACAAAGTTTCAAATTCAAATATAGTCTTAAAAGTCAATAGGATAAAAGTAACCTGAACAAAACTCCTTACAAACAACAACACACACCTCCCCAAGTTTAAATTTTAAAAATTCTTAAATGCATTCACTTACATCGAAGGTATTACCAATAAACACCATCGACATCTAATCTCAGGGATCTAATAAATAGAATTTCAAAAAAAAATTACAGCCACCATAAATCTCATGATGCTTCACTCACAATGGGATAACAATAAAAAACAAAATGAATAAAACACATCCCCGATAGCCAGCCAGCCCAGGGAAGACTGCGATAAATAAAATTCCAACAATAAATTCAGGATTAAAACCAAATAGCTGTGAGTGTATGGTTGGCATGAGCTTATTTCCACACAAGGACTTTATTATTTCACGTAATGAAACGAACAAAGCTGCACTTAACTCCAGATTAAATAGACCAGAAGCGAAAAACTTGCTCCTCTTATAAAATACTCTCTCGTTACGTTACTCCTACTGAAGCTTAAGCAGGCAATAAATAAATTCCCAGCATAACATTTTGCCGCCCAACCAAACGATAATTGCCACACCATAAACTTTCTGTTATTTTGTACCAACATCCTGTCGAACTAAGATTCAGCTCGAGGATACAAGTTGATTTGCAAGAAACAAAAAACATACAAACAAAAAACCTACCTATCCCCATAGAATTCAACTGAAAATCTATTAGTTCGTACATACACACATATTAAACTGTTATAGCATTATGGCACATTGAAAGCGCACTCAACAAGGACGAAACAAGTAGAACAAGTATGTTATTGCCTGAAGTTTGAGTGTCATTTGTGTGTTGTGTAGCTGTAAATATAGATTGTCTTTGATGGAGTCAGTGTGTCTTAAATTCATTATTTTAGCCTCGGCGGACATAGCTTACCTATATGCATGTAGGTATTGAAACAAGTGAGAGTGTGGCTGTGAGCAAAGTGTGCCTGTGGACAGCATTCATAAGACAAGCAGTAGGTATACAAAGCCATTATGGAATTTAATTTTAGGGGCATACTGTTTTGAAAACAATGTTAAGGGCTTAAAGAAATTCTCATCATTCCCACAAGGAGAAAATTTGGAGATTGGAATGTCTTGAGAGAATGGGGAAATTTTAAAGAAGCAGTAACAAGGGCATCTTAGGGCGAATTTGAGAAGGACATACGTATTTTGAGTGGCAATACCACAAGCAGATATTTGCTGATTTTCTATAGACACATAAGCTGTAATAAAATCAATTCCTGACGTTGAAATATAAAAATAGCCTGAGTCCTGAACCCTAAAATTGATTTCATTTTAATTTGGTGGAAGTGGATGCAACTAAAATTGTGATTTTCTGGTTTCATGTGGAGCAATAAAAAACAGGAAGTGGAGTAATGAAGAGGTACTTAGAAATAGCGGTCGTTTAAAATGGCGGATAACTTTATTATTTAAAAAGAAATCGTTCGATGAAACAGTGAAACTGGTTTAACCAGTCTTGAGATAAACGATTTCAAACAGTTCATCTAATAGGTTTGTGGTAACCGAATAGCAAACAGGTCAGCGGTTGGTTTCCGACTGATTTATTAGTTCTAAAGTATACAGTGATCAGTGATTCATATATGTATATAAGTGGTATGTACACATGTACAGTGTACTTATACTACTTAACCTGTACACTACAAGTTTCTTTTTAAATCATAACTTATTTCGACACTGACAGTTGCCTCCCGTTCGAAATCTTGACATAAAGTCGCTATCATACCTCTGTGGAACGAAATTAGCAGATTCACTTTTGAAGAATGCGCGTTTGGAATATTAAAAAGTAATTTCCAAAGTGAGTACTGTGTAACCCAAACAGTCCGTTTTTGGCCGAATTGAAGCACCTACTGTGCCTGTTGTACACGAGTTTGAACAAAAGCTTGTGAGACTGGCATGCTTCTGGACAAGACTTCGTATATGGATGGTGCGCACACATGAGAATGTGGCTACTGAAGCCGAGTGTGAGACTCAATTCACGAACATCAACTCGACATCGATCTCAACATCTCAACTTGAAAGTAAATCTGCATAAGGATCTCGTAAAAACCGCTAACAAGACTCAATCGACTCAGAAGTTGAAGGTCCACGACTATATCTACTTTGTTATCGCCTCCTAGTTTGGGCCTTAAGGCCCAGTTACAAATGCTATACCGATCGATGGCAAATCACTCAAAGAATTTTTAGTGCCCAGAAAATTCAATTCTTACGGAAACATAGTTGTTTTTCCATTCGAAAATTTTTCCTAATTCGATTTCCTGATCGCTATAACTGTCCCCTTAGAACGACTTGGATTGGTCAACGATCATCTTTTCTGACGAGGCCCAGAAAACTCATCATCGACGTTTACGTCAACAAACAAAGTTGCAGCCTTTGAGGATGGGGAAGGCTTCATGTTACTATCGAGAAGCAAATGTATCCACAGAAAGTGACAGTTAAGTGCGGATTGTGGAGTGGTGTCAACATAGGATCGATGTTATGCCACGAATTCGGAAACTATTCCAACATTCAAAGCAGTCATCATATAAGCAATCAATGGCCTACAGCCCGAAACCATCAGCAAACTTCTTGGAAAATTAAAGTGACAGAATGGGGTAATGGGTTTAGGCGAAGAGAGCCGAGGCAGCCACGTGTTCATGAAGAACTTCAAACTCTTTCATTCCTCTTATTTACTTTAAACCCTTGACACACTGGTGTTATCAAAACCACGTTTTTTTTTTAACAATTTTTAGGTTGTACCAGTGTACTACAGTTTTTTGTGTGGCTTTCACAAACATGCCTTTGTGACAAACAGCGAGATTTTTTTAAAGTGGACTACTATTGGATGACATAATAATAATACTTGGTACCGTTACCATCAACAGTGTTTCGGGAGTATTAAGAAACTCACGATCAAGTTAAAAAAAAAGTAAATAAACGAAATCGCAAAAGTTTATAAAAAAATTTATTTCGGGAGAGCTCTCTGCAGTTTTGCACTCTAAGTCAGTTGAGTACTTCTTTTACCTAAATACACCACCTAAGACGAGGTCTTTCCTTTCCGCATTTTCAATCAAATATGCTGTTCAAACCGTTGAGCCGTAGCGTTGATATCCATCCGCACTACCATGTCGCAACCAAAGAAGTCTTGTTATGTGTTCTTTTCTAACTATGCCCATGAGGTGGTACAGCCCATGTAGTTCTTTGTTGAATCTGCTTATACACCCCGGTAGAACACCAAGAACAAAATCACTTCGAACAAAAATATTTTGGAAATCGGTCCCAACCTTAAGCGGAAACAAGTTTTATAAATCACTAGCTGAGCCGCCCGGCTTTGCTCGGGTCAGTAGTTTTAAGGTTCCCGTTCTCGTTTTTCCTCTTCGTCACTTTTTTGCGAAGATTGAGTGCGACGCCCCCTAAATCAGTTCTAAAAAATGAAAAAAAATTCCCTAATTTTTTCATATTTTTATCTCTAATCCTTCCTGGCCCTATTTTCATGTCATTTTTTAACTATAATCAACGAAAAGACTTCGAATTAGGCTCAAATGAAGCGTCTCTGAACACTCTACAGCCGCGTGTATGTTAGCTGACCCGCCCGGCGTAGCTTAGGCCCTACGTTAAGTAAATTAGTTTCAATGTTTCTATTCTAGTGGGAGAGTGAGGATGAAATATAGTTTATGTTACTCAGGGACAATTAAGCACTCTAACGATGACAGAATTTGTATAGCATTTTCCAAGTTCCCAAATATGTCCCGGTTCCCGTTCCATTCCCATATGGGGATGAAATATAGTCTATGTAGCACCGTATTGTAATGGCGAATACCGTTCTGAAATCAGTACAGAGGTTTTTGAATTCCGGTTCCGGTTCCCGTTCCTGTGGGTAAATGTTGATGAACTATAGTCTGTATTACTCAGGGACATTGAAGCACTATAACCATGAAAGAATTTTTGGAATTAGTTAAGTACTTTCCTAATTCTTGATTATGTCACCATTCCCGCTTCCGTTCCCGAAAGAATATGTAAAGAAAATAATTATAGTTTTTGTTACTCAGGAGCACTTTACACTCTAACGTTGAAAATTTTTTGGAATTGGTCCAGTATTTTCCTAGTTCCCGCTTATGTTCTTGTTCCCGTCCCTTTCTCGTGGGATTATGGGGATGACATCGTACTGTAATAGCGTCAAAAATTACAATTCGTTCCAGTGGTTTTTGAATTCCCGATCTCGTTCCCATTACCGTTCCTGGGAGAATTTGAGGATGAATCTAAATATTCCCCCATTACCATTATCCATGAATAGTACCTGCATCGAAGAAACTGAAAAGCTGTCAGTACTTGGTATGTGTGTAAACGATAATCTTCGTTGAAATGGCCAAATATTTGAAGTCGCCAAAAACGCTGCTAAATTCTTAGGCTTCTTGAGACGATGCAGGAAGTTCTGCACTCCTTCTGATCTGGCTACAATTTATTCATCCAAAACTGGAGTATAACTCCCATATCTGGTCAGGTGCTTCTCAAACGTCTTTGCGCCTACTTGATAGCGTACAAAATATAGCGTTAAAACTGATGGGTGAAAGTTCAATCGTAGAATCGATTGATTCTCTTGAACATCGTCGAAACGTTACTTGTCTCACTCTTTTTTATCACTTTTTTCACAAACAGTGCAAATAGTGAAATAGTCAGTTGCATTCTGAAACAATTCAGCCGCAACACCCACCTTGCTAAGAATGCCAATCAGTTTTACCTTGAGCCCAACTTCGGGCGTACAGTCAAGTATAGAGGTTCTTATTTTAGTCGCACCACCCGTATGTGAAATGCTTTACCTGGCTCTGTATTTCAACTACATTACGATTTACAAAGGTTCAAAAGCAAGGTGTATCGGTGTATCCTATTAAATCCTCTCCTATTTTCCTAAATGCTCGCACTGTGCTCTATAGCATTATAAGGGTAGTCATAACCCATTGATGTGTGGCTTATTATTAAACAAACAAAAATTTGTCGATGGTACTCAGGTGGAATAAATTAAAAAAATTTAAATCTTTATTCTTATCACATCAGTCAAAAAATTAAAAGAATTTTTCAAAACAAACCTTATTATTATTATTATTTGTTATTTATTATTTTAATTTTTTGTTGTCAAAATAAAAAAAAAAACAAAATCATTGTTTGAATTTAATTTTTAATTCATTACAGTTAAGAATAATGAAATTGTCAATTTTACTATATTCCAATTCCATCTGCCGGGCTGATTTGTGAATCTAAACAATCCAGGGCGCCACTCAAACGCATACAGAAAAATTCATTTAAATCGGTCAAGCCGTTTAGGAGGAGTTCAATTACATGCACACGTACAGCAGAATTATATATATAAAGAAGATAAGCTATCACCTACTACTTTAGGGTATTTTAATGAATTATCAAATCCGTGGTCTAATTCTATTTGCACCTCATATGTTTGCACGAGCCTAGAAAATCAACATTCGAATCAACATACGGAAATAGAGGTAGTTTAAGGGGGTTGAAAGGATGGAATGGCAGCGGGATCTGATGAAATTCCAGTGTAATTTTTTAAAATATGGGACCATGGGACTTGATGACAAAGCATAACACTGTTTTTAACCAGCTTATTGATGTAATGGAAATATTCCTCAGGAATTTCGATATACAAAAAGGATGCACTTTGAATAACGGAAACTGGCGTGGAATAAGCTTTTTTAACGAGTGTTATAAAGTATTTATTTTACTTATGCAACGACGACTTAGTGCTTGGATTGATGAAAATCGATCAAACAAAGAATTCCAATTTTGAAGTAAGGTAGCGGTAGAAATTGTTCAAATGAGGGTGCAGTGCAATTAACCCACGGGTCTTATTACCCAAAAAATGGAAATAACACCTACGGGCTTGGTTTCCACTCAATTCAATTCAATTCTTTGAAGAAGCAATAGACCCACCAAAGAAAAGAATTAAGGCCCATGTATTTTTTTGCCACTTTGAAGCAGCGCATTTATATGAGTCTGATGCATATGGGATCTAAAAATTAGTTTTCCATCTTAGAAAGGATTAAAAACATAGTGGGTGCGCTAATGCATACATTCTAGCTTCTTTTAATTTGAAGGAAACAACATTTTAAGGTACCGAAAAACATAGCTCCTAAATTTGGGCACTTATTTCGTCTTTCCATGGATATGAATTCATTGCTCACGTTGTCTCCTATTCGTGACATAGGATGATGGTAGCTCAGTCCACTTTCTTATGCGCACATAATAACTAAGTCTACTTTTTAATGTTTGTTTTGCTCTAAGCTACTTTCTCCTGGTCTGTTCGTGTGAATCTTTTATGTTCAACCACAAGCCCGTACTACCCGAAGGGAAATTTCGTCCGCTTCGATTCGCTTTATACTCACGGATAGAATAATGACGCTAAAAGCAAAGCGAAATAAATTTTCTCAAGGGAGTATAGATGTGTGGTGTTAAAATAAAATTTCGCGAGAACTCCCTTGAGCAAAGCACCTCAAAAGACAGGTGACCTTAATCAAAGAGAACATTGAATAGAATGTTGTATGTACTAAGATCTTATGCATGGAAAAACATTTGAACAAAAAAGTTGAAAAGTCAGAAACTGCCATCGGTGCTACAAGGAAGAAATGTTTCGCCAACAGAGATGCGATCTTTACCGATCTTAACGGAAAAGCGTGAATTCTCCAAAATTATCTTGCATAGTCGTACGAGTTTTGCATCAGGGATGCCAAAACTAGACGTAGCTCTGTACCTACAGCTCGTTTCTGTACTGCCATACGCGGTCTTAAAATCGAAATATATATTGACACTGTACTGATCTGCAGTAATGTGAAAATTTGATCAGGTGTAGAATTTCCTGGTCTGCAATCGCACTGATGAGCACTCATCACATTGTTGACGGAGGGTGTCAGACTTTATCTTATTACCGCAGATGTGGCGACAATGGGGCTTATTCCTCTATAATTGGGCGCAATAGCGAACATCTCCCATTTTGGGATTGAACAAACGATACTGAGGTTCCAGTAATCGAGCAAGTTTTCTTAAAACCGTATCATGCAGACCAACTGGTGCATTCTCTTTTACAAATGATCTCCAACTGCCTTGAAAAGAATGATCGCCATTTCTGATTGCTTCCTCCTGACGAGGTATAAATTGATCCGATCTCCCTTGACTATAGTCAAAAATGGGTATGGCTGGATTTCTGGACAAAGAAGCCGTCAATAATTCATAAACAAAACAAATAAATAAATAGGATGGTGCAAAAGAGTGAGAAGCCCAAGGGCCAAGGGCATTTCTCACAACCATTGCCAACCCTTGTGAGGGAATTGAGGGGGCCTACAATTTTGTGCTGATTCCGAACGGCTAATCGAGAAAACGCTTTTCATTGCAATGAATTTACTATCGTAGGGCTTTCCAATTAATCGCGAAAGGCGATAACCGGATAAAAAAACATTTTTGCTTCTGTTGGGATTCGAACCAGAGAACTGCATGAGTGCAATCACTTGCGCTTGCAAATCATCCCCCGAAAAACAAGCCGTACACAGTTTCACACTCACAGTGATAAAACAAGAAGTGTGATGCTTGTAGAAAAAGTACACAACACTCGTGAATACGAGCCTTCGCATTGCTTGTGCCTATGAATGATGAATGAACCATTCAAACTCAAACACGTACGCCATTCGCTTGTATTCGAAAAAAAGTTAATGACCACGAATGATGAGGGATGACAACGAATATTTTTTCATGTTCATAGATTGGTTTGAATACACATTTTGTGACCTGACTTGGACAACAGTGTTCTTCATCACAGTATTGCACTGTTAAGTATTCGTTGCCTTATGAAGTATTCGTTGCACTGTAGATGATTCGTTGCCTTAGACACTATTCGCACAAGTTCATAAGCATACACATATTGTCATTGCCTGCCATTGTTTCAGTTAAGTGAATGAGAGTGATAACCTGTCTTGTTGACTAAAAGAGAGTTCAGTGTGTGTATTGCTTTGGATTAAGATGAATGGTGTCAGAATGGTGTATAAGGCGATGAATAAGTGAATGCATTCACAAAACGAGACGTTCACTGCAGCTCCCTGATTGAACCACGAACCTCCCGGTTAACACGCAGACATGCTAACCATCACGCCACGGGTACCGCAAACGAAACACCTCAAGAACAAACAGCAGACGGAGGTACAGATCTCAACTTTCAAAGTGCGTAAAAACTATATCCACTCAAAATTCAGCCAAAGATTTCCACATCTGATGAAATCCTTGTTGCAAATACTCCTCACTTCTCTTATTCATCATGGCCTTGAAAAATCACATAGTTAAAAAATAACGTTTGGGACCCGACACAAAAAATTATGTACATATTTCTCTTTTTAAGTATTTCAATTATTCTCTTTTCTATCGTGCACTCTAATCATAAAATATGTCCCACTTCAAAGTGCCTTTCAACTCGAATACCCACAAGTTCAATTTTTGGGAAGTAAAAAAAAAAAAAATCTAAAGCTCCCGACGGCAACCGCAATAAATAATAAATGTTCTCTTGTCGTTTCAATTAGTTACATTTTTATACATTACATTGCTATCTTGTTCCATTTTAAGGATGTTTTTTTGTGTTACTTCACTTCAGAAAGGCTGTGCTTTCTAAGGACACACACAAAAATGTTCAAAATGGAAACATTTGTCTGAAGGATGTCATGTGCTTGAAACAAAAGTTTCAGACATTTGTTTTGATTTCCTTTATTCGCAAAAAAAAAACACGAACAACACACATATTTGTGTGCATTCATACATAAGAATGTTTGTATATTGAATAGGAAAAAAAAGGACTCTTACAGTTACAGCACTATAGTGAAGTGAGTTGTGACAGTTAAAAAGTTTTTTTCTCTTATTTTATTTCACTTCACGTCCTTGAGTTGAGTTTCCCATTGAACTTACTGAATGATGTAAATCTGAACGAAACAAGGTTTTTATCGATCAAGGTTCTGTATTTTTTCTTTTTTTAATCTTTTTCCTATTTTTGAATAGGTAAACTGATTTGTAGGAAGTGATGATTACTTTTATAGTTCGCTTTTAATCTGCGAACTAGGAACCAATTGGTTATTGATTTTTAAGTGTGATGTAGACGAAGAGGGGATTTGTGCTTTGTCTTATAGAAGACAAAAGTTTTGAACACTTCAAAAGGATTGCCGAAACTCATGGAAAATAACCAGAACTTGATGCTTACAGATTTGTTTGACCATCACATCGGTATTGTTAGGAAAACAGAGAAATTCAACTTTTCTGGCCACAGATATGATCCTTGAAACTTGAATGTTCGCTTTCCAGGCAAATATAAAGAACAAAACTTCTTACTTACCTCCAAACACTACAAAATTAAATGGTATTTAACAAAAAACGAGTGGGATAGAGATAGAGAGTTTTCCTTGTGTTCAAGGAAAGGTACTAATTAGGTTTTCAAAGTTAATATCTGGCCAAGAGGATAGCACGCCCCCTTGATTCGCATCACTAGTTTGAAGTACACAGGGCTACAACTTTTTGAAGGATTATACAATAATCATATCGCCTTTCAAGAAAGCCAAGAAAGATAGTAGTGGAAACAAAAACAACAAGGAATGTCGTGCTTCGAAAATCAAAAGTTATCAATAATAAACAAAATAAAGGCACTTGTTAATAAATAAAATAAATAGGGTGGCGCAACAGAGCGAGGAGCCCCTGGGCCTAGCGCATTTTTCACAACCATACCTTGTGAGGGAATGGAGGTTCTTAGTTAGTATATGCTTTTTTTGCCAAATCCCTTCAACAGTTTCACCGTTTGAACATAAATGTTCACTTGATCGATGCTCTGCATGTAGCACATATAGTGGACGACAAATAAACAAAAAGAAGTCAGCAGGAGTCAACGGCATACCCAACATTGTGCTCCGAAACGGTGGACATGTACACCACGTTGTTTAAAATTGTGCTGAATAATGCATATTATCCAGTGCGTTGGAAGACGGCAATGGTTCAAAGAAAGAATGGTTCCAATCCAACAAATCTTCAGTCTATTATTCGTCCTCCGAGTATTAACAAGGTAATCGAGAAAGTTCTCAAAAGGACAAAAATATTAGCAGTGTACAGGTACAGGTGCATGTCTGGTTGACTTGGAGAAGGTATTCGATACCATTTAGTTCGACGGTCTTTTCTATAAGTTGATCAGGTATGGCGTGAGTAAATCACTGCTTTATATTCTTAATGACGTACTTCATGGTAGAGCGTTGTTGTCAAAAGCGGCAATGCAACTTCCATTAACCAGAACTTTCAAGATGAAGAACGGTTTTTAACAGGGGGCCGTGAATTCGCCTATTTCGTTTAGCATTTTCACCGGCTATCTAATTTGTTTTCTTCACCGTGCTATAGCGTACACCGACGACCTCATTGCGTACAGAACCAGAGATCGAAGAAATCAGAAGTCTCTTGCAGCGTGACTTCGATAAAATTCAGCAATATTGCAATGACTGAAAATTGGAAATCAGCTTTCAGAAATCGGAAAAAATTTGTGTCTAGAACCCCGTTGGCTCGTGCCTCATGAAAAACGAGAAAGAACTATCGAAAGCTGGTGATTATTGTTCTACATGGCCACCCACTGTCAAGCAAAGTAGTAGTCAAGTACCGTGGCCTTTGGCTAGATCAGTACCTATGTTTAAACAAACATATGGATGCGGCTAGAGGAGCTTTTGCTCTGACAGGGCAACATGACAGCGTCTCAAATGGAGAAGATCTTGTCTGCCTGTTACGTGGTAGGATCGAGATACCCAAAAGAAAACAAAAAGTGAATTTCCACTGGTATCGTCGCATGTCGGGAGGAATTTGGAAAGTCCTTCGATAGTTATATTTTTGCCATTCAAAGCGCTTCCAGGAATTACATAGCAGTTCGGAGTCGGCTAGCTTGAAAAGCTATGGTTGTGAGAAAGAAGCTAGCGAAGCCAGTAAGAACTTCATAAAGGGGAAAGTAGCTGGGCTGTACGAGACACTCTACGATTTAGGAAAATAAAATAGGAAACATCGGAAATCAAGCAAAATAGGGGTTGATAGTCTGCCTAAAATTTACATTCTCCAAAGTACAAAACAGAGGAGGTTCAAGTTGGAATAGTTACCGTTCGAATAAATAGACGACGATCGGCATTGCCTATCATTGGAATATCTTTATTCCTTAGAGGATTTGCTATGATGGTTGACTTCGAAAAAGCATTCTATCCACAGCGATTAATTTGATACTTTAGACCACAGACAACGAGGAGTGGGAGAAGCTTACGGGTGATCAGAATTAGCCATCAAAAGCGAAGATCCTACATCCCTGCAACAAACAATTGATGTATGAGTAAACGTTTTGAATTATAGTTTGGGACTGTATTAATCAAAAAAGACTAAGTATTCCGATAGCAACAGGCCTGTCCCAGACACTAATTCGGTTGGAGATGTATATCCAAGTGTCATTAGTTTGAATATCAGGGATCTATAATCATAAGTAAACGTAAAGTCGAGAGAACTCTTATATTTTCTGTGATAAAAGATGACCAAGTTTGAGGAAGACTTTACATATACGGTTCACAATGTTGGGCAATGCTTGGAAAGTAGGTTTCGGTCGTTAAATTTATTGACCTAGGTTCCCAAAATAAGTTAAGCCAAGATATAACCCGACATCCCTGTCATTTGATGAAAAATACATGCCATTTGACAGTTCTGTTAGCCAACTTATCGCGATCAGACAAAAGCCTAGGGCAATTTTAGGGCTAATTGAAGGCAAGCACAGGACTCAAAAGAAAATTTTGTTTGAAGACCACAGGGTAAGCCTTCAGGTCAAAAATACCATCTGATAGAAAATATAGCACGACCGGTTCAGCATCAGCTGGGTTAGTCATGCTTAAAGGAGAGAAAAAATAAAAAGGCAACGTTCTTTAACGTGAGACACGACCGCTACAAGAAAAGAAAAAGGGCAGACCAAAAACCTCCAGACAGAATTGTCAACGCCTTCTGAAGTCAACCCGG
Organism: Melanostoma mellinum; assembly: GCA_914767635.1. NCBI lineage: Eukaryota > Metazoa > Arthropoda > Insecta > Diptera > Syrphidae > Melanostoma > Melanostoma mellinum. The sequence goes on along the minus strand of OU612060.1, from coordinate 37,060,814 downwards.
GGTGTCCCACAGCCAGACCAAGGACCATTAATTTCAAGGCGAAAATGGGAGAGGAATATCCATTCGAGATCACAATCTGCACAGCACCGTTAAAGAAGAAAGAAGAGGAAAAAGAGATTTTTGATATAACTGCTCACCAAAATGATATAGACTCAAATTCGCTTTCAGTTTCAAATTCATGTAAACATGTCTTACTCTCTTGCCTTCCTCTCTCTCTCTCTCTCTCTCTCTCTCTCTCTCTCTCTCTCTCTCTCTCTCTCTCTCTCTCTCTCTCTCTCTCTCTCTCTCTCTCTCTCTCTCTCTCTCTCTCTTTCTTTGTTTGGTGAAATAAGCTCTCTTGAAAATACGTTATTGCCTCGTTCAATAAAGAACAACTTGTCTAGGCTGTACTAGGGCCATCCCAAGCACTCGGGGTGCTGCTCCACTGTTGATTATTCCCCCTGATATCTGGCACAATTCGCACTGGAGTTTGGATGAACTCGCAAGTAGCATATCTTTTGACTCAAGTCTAATGCATATGCCGTCGAACACATGATGTTCAAACTTGTTGGCGACGCTATAATTAATATTAGCTCATTTTGACATCTATAATTCTTTTCATTCTCTTTTATTTCCTACTTCTCTTTTCGACATTGTAATTTGGATTCTTGTACTAACTAGACTTATAATAAAGCACGTGAAGTAAAATATATTTCACTTTATAAAATTTCCTTTCTTTTTAAACAGAATTTGTGTGATCGCAAGGGATCACAACAGTGGCGACGAGGATATTAAGAAGTACGCATTTCAGCAAATCATTGTTCCATCATGGAAGAAACATTCCAGAAATTGCTCCAGCAGATGCAGGAACAGCAACATCGAGACAACCTCGCAATGCAAACTCTGGTTTCACAGCTGCTATCAAAGCAACCAGAAGCAGCATCCAGTAGTAACGCAGACAGCGTTAAAGCGGAAAATAATAGGCCAGAATTCATCATGGAAGCACTTGCCTCAAACATCACGGAATTTTGTTTCGACATCGAAAATAACCTTACATTCGACACATGGTATGCTCGTTACGAAGATCTCTTCGAAATAGATGCTGCAAAATTGGACGATGCAGCCAAAGTCAGGCTTTTATTGAGAAAACTTAATTCCATCGTTCACAGCAAATATATCAACTATATTTTGCCAAAGCACCCTCGTGACCTTCCGTTCAAGGAAACTGTGCAAAAGCTCACCCAGCTATTTGGCTTCCAAACATCACAGTTTAATTTAAGATACAACTGTCTTCAGCTCACAAAAGAAGCAAATTGTGATTTCATCACATACGCAGGTATAGTGAACAAACATTGCGAACAATTCAAGCTAAAAGATCTTAACCTTGATCAATTCAAATGCTTGATATATGTAATGGGAATGAAATCAACATCCGACTTCGAGATACGCACTAAAATGTTGACCAAGTTGGACAGTGAAGGTTCTAAAATTACTTTAGACGTTTTATCAAGAGAGTGTCAACGTTTAATCAACTTGAAAACAGACACAGCACTCATTGAGAATACCAAAGCAGATTCTCAAGTGAACCGACTGCACACCACCAACAATACCAACAACAAGCCAAAAGCTATCCCGAAATCTCCATGCTGGTTCTGCGGTAACATGCATTTCGCACGTGACTGCACATATACCAAGCACAAATGTGGGCAATGTAACATAGTTGGTCATAAAGAAGGGTACTGCAATGCAGGAAAAAAGCAGAAAAGCAAAATTCAGAAGCACAACAGATCGAAACCAAATACAATGCATAACAACAAAACATTCAAACCAGAACTAAAAACTATTTTCATCACCAACAAAATTGATCCATCTGAGCGAAAGTACGTGAGCGTCAACATAAATGGTACAAATATCGACTTGCAGTTGGACACCGCATCAGATATTACAATAATATCAAAGAAAAACTTTAAAAAAAATTAATGTTCCACTTGTGAACAAAGTTTCACATACAGCCAGAAGTGCAACCAGCAAATTGCCATTATCAGCTCAATTTGATTGTAATATAAAGTTCAGAACGAGACAGACATATTCCACATGTTATGTCACTCCAATTGACAATTTAAATGTCATGGGACTCGACTGGATTAAGGCATTAAGTCTCGAAGATATGTCAATAAATGCAATCTGCAATCAAGTCACAACCAAAAACTTGGAAAATTCTGATGAGTATATTCAAAAAAGTATTACCCTTTTAAAACTTTCTTTTCCAGAAGTTTTCAAGGAATCATTAGGACTGTGTAATAAAACAAAAGCACATCTACAGACAATGCCAAACACTCAGCCTGTTTTCCGACCAAAGCGGCCAGTCGCTTATGCTGTCAAAGATCTTGTTGAAGCAGAGCTAAAGCGACTACAAGACATCAATGTGATTTCGCCAGTTAACTACTCGGAGTGGGCTGCTCCTATAGTTGTCATAAGGAAATCGAATGGAAACATACGCATTTGTGCTGATTTTTCCACTGGTCTCAACAAAGCGCTCGAAAACCATCAGTATCCTCTGCCATTGCCAGAGGATATTTTCGCAAGACTGGCGAACGCGAGATTCTTTAGTCATATTGACTTGTCGGATGCATTTTTGCAAATTGAAGTCGACGAAGAATCAAAGCATTTACTCACTATCAACACACATATGGGTCTTTTTCGATACAACCGAATGGTGTTCGGTGTGAAAACTTTTCCATCAATTTTCCAACAAGTCATGGACCAAATGCTCGCTGGACTTTCAGGCGCAGCAGCATACATTGATGACATTTTTGTATCCGGAGCAGACTTGGAGGAACATAATCGGAATTTGAATGCTGTTCTGTGTCGTATCCAGGATTACGGATTTAAGGTTAAATTCGCTAAATGTAAGTTTTTTGTCAACGAAGTGAAATATCTTGGGTACGTTATTAACCAACATGGACTTCATCCCGATCCGGAACGTATATTGGCCATCAACAACATGCCAGAGCCAACTAACGTGTCCGAGCTTAGGTCTTTTCTCGGTGCAATCAACTTTTATGGCAAATTTGTGAACGACATGCGACAACACAGAGGACCATTGGATGAGTTGCTGAAGGCAAATATACGATGGAGATGGACAGAAATACATCATAATAGCTTTCTCAACCTGAAAAAAATTTTATCATCTGATCTGCTACTAGCTCATTATGATCCGAAGCAAAACATCATCGTGGCAGCAGATGCATCCAACTACGGCTTAGGTGCATGTATTTTGCATGAATTTCCCGACGGAACCATAAAAGCCATCTGCCATGCCTCAAGATCGCTCACACCAACTGAAAAAGCATATAGCAAGATCGAAAAGGAGGGTCTCGCTCTTGTCTTTGCAGTTACTAAGTTTCACAAAATGATTTTTGGTCGAAAGTTCAAACTACACACGGATCATAAACCACTGCTTGCCATATTTGGGAAAAAGACAGGAATTGCCGTTCATCAAGCCAATCGCCTTCAACGCTGGGCAGTCAAGTTATTAGCATACGATTTTGACATCAGTTTTATTTCAACCAGTAGCTTTGGATATGCAGATGTACTATCACGACTCATCGATAAAAACATCCAAGTAGCAGAAGATTTTATGATTGCATCAATCCAAATTGAACAGGAAGTAAAACAAATCCTTACTTATAATCTCGAAAATCTGCCAGTTACTCACCATATGGTTAAGGTTGAATCGGCTAAGGATAGTACACTACGTCAAGTACTAAAGTTTGTGACTAATGGCTGGCCAAATGAAATCAAAGAAAACGACGAGCTAAAGGCATTTTTCAACCGCCGAGAAGATATCAGTATCATCGAAGGATGTATTATGTTTGGCCAAAGAGTCGTCATTCCCAAGCTGTATAGAAAAAGAGTTCTCAAACAACTCCACCGTGGTCACCAAGGCATTGAAAGAACAAAATCTTTAGCCAGAAGTTTTGTCTATTGGCCATGCATAGATGCCGACATCAAACTACTCATTCAAAATTGCAGCAACTGTGCGTCAGCAGCCAAGATGCCAACAAAAACATTGCTTCAACCATGGCCCACACCAACGGATCAATGGGAACGTCTCCATCTGGATTACGCTGGGCCAATCGAGGGTACTTATTTTCTGATTTTAGTGGACGCCTTTTCTAAATGGCCAGAAATAGTTGCAACAAAGTCCATCACTACTCAGCGTACAATAGAAATTCTTAGCGAGATATTTTCCCGATTTGGTTTACCGAAGACAATCGTTTCAGATAACGGGACTCAGTTTAAAAGCTCGCAGTTTCAACAATACATGGCAGAAAATGGTATCGAACATCTTTGCTCCAGTCCATACAATCCGATGTCTAATGGACAAGCCGAAAGATTTGTGGACACGTTCAAACGTTCACTTCAAAAGTTAAACACAGAGGGAACAATCACTCAAAATCTTCAAACGTTTCTTCAATCTTATCGCTCGACACCAAACCGAAACACACCCAATTCGAAGTCTCCAGCCGAAATCATGTTTGGTAGAAATATTCGCATTAGCCTGAACCTTATCAAACCCAAGCCTAATGAAAGCCAATTTGAGATTACTACTAAAAGTCAAACAAGTATGAAAGAACAATTTAATCGGAAATTTGGTGCCAAGTCCAGGTCATTTAACAGTCAAGACTTAGTTTATGTGAGTATACATACTAACAATAAAAACTTCCAGTGGCAGCAAGGACAAGTTATTGAACGTTTTGGTAAGGTCATTTATAATGTTTTGCTGCAGAGTGGCAGACTTGTTCGAGCACATGCAAATCAACTTCGACAACGTCATGCAGAAGATATTGCCTCCAAACCCCGAATCGAAAAACCATGGAACATGGCGCTGGATGTGTATGAATGCGAGAAGACACCTTTTGAACTAGTTCCGCTACCAGACAGGGTTGAGTCTCCCAATGTTAAAACTTCGCCAAGAGACATTGTAGCAGCTTTACCATCATCTATACCACGTCGACCCCAGCGAACACGACGACCAATCGATAGATTTGTTCCTGGATAATTGTATCATCATACAAGATAACTCAAAGGGGAAGGTGTTGGCAACGCTATAATTAATATTAGCTCATTTTGACATCTATAATTCTTTTCATTCTCTTTTATTTCCTACTTCTCTTTTCGACATTGTAATTTGGATTCTTGTACTAACTAGACTTATAATAAAGCACGTGAAGTAAAATATATTTCACTTTATAATATTTCCTTTCTTTTTAAACAGAATTTGTGTGATCGCAAGGGATCACAACAAAACTACTACGTCAAAAATAAACAGTCAACTTTCCTTGGGTTCAAGAAGGTTCACTCCAGAATCCGAGCCTGGAATCTGACGATGATATCTTTGTTGAGAGCGATGACATAATACTGCACGCTTCCTTAAGTTCATACATATCCGTCTTTCAAGCGGAGGCGTCTCTGAATACCGTCGGAAGATTAAATGCTCTGAGTCTCGTTTGGGTTCCAGGCCATCACGGAACTTGCGAGGCAACCATCTCAGACAGCTTTTTAAGGACCTGTACCCTCGCTACGCCTACCAGGGATCTCAGTGAGGGCTTCAATCAACGATTGGATATGTGAAGAGAACAATGGTAGATGACAAGCCTCCATTGGATGCAGAGGCAGACAGACCAAACGTCTTTGCTATCTCGTAGCAGGAAAGAATGCAGAAAGGTTATTGGCGCTGCCACAGGGCACTTCCCTTTTGCCAAACACTTAAACATGTTAAGCTTAAGTGCTACCACACTCGGTGAATCTTGTGGAGAAGATAAGGACATCGCTGATCATTTGCTCTGTGAATGTCCTGCATTTTCTCGTATCAGGTTACAGATACTCTTCACAGACATGGTGAAAGCTAATAACATAGGCTCCTTATCGTGACAGCGTCTTTTGGCTTTTCTCCGAACATATAACAAAAAGAGTACAATGGGCCGGTGTTTAGGTAAAACAGAATAAAAAAAATGTTTTAAATACAAAATTTTTGTTTTTTTCAAGCGGGTTTTAAGAGTTTTTCGTTAATATTAGGAAAACTAAGAAGTATTTGTCCACTGGTATCGTTATTCGGGTATTGGTGTTGAAAAGCCCTCCGAGAGTATTAACACTGCCATGGAAAGAGCTTTCTAACTTAAGTGTTAATAATTGACATAAAACTGTAGGTTCTTGAAATAAACTTGGCCCCGAAGGTCCCCTTTTTATTTCGTCTTCCAACGATGAGTCTCCCTTTTCCTTCCCTAAGAGCTAAGAGTATTTGTGAATTGTCAGCCCATCAGTCCGTAACAACAAAACCGTCATTCCTTGGTTTTGTTCCTTTTGGCAAATGCCACACACAATACATTTTGTTATTCTTTGTTTTTCCCCTTTTCTCCCACCATTTCATCTTCCTTTTTCCAAAAAAAAAAATTAATAACACATAGGTGCTAAAGCTGTTGCGTTTAAGATAATCACTCAGATATGATTGATGACTTTTTAAGTGAACAAAATAACAACTTCGATTAAGGAAATTAATCATTTTTGGGTCTCCTATACCGGAAGTAAACACTTGGAAAAAAAAACCTTTTACGTGGAATGTTCATGTATAAGCCATAAAATCAATTAAGGTAAGCTTTTTCCTCGAATGATTTATTAGACACTGATACCAACACTCATTCAATCGGTTTTTTTATATCATCGCCCATAAAGTCAAGTTAAGAAACTTCATGGTGTTTTTGGTTTTTTTTGACGTTTTAATTTCATAGAAAGAAAAATTTGTTGTAATTTATGGCTACAGCCATTTGATTGCCGTCAGCATTTTCGCAAACGTTCGTATGAACCGAGTACATTTTTTACGTCTGCACTGCAATTTCTACAACCGAAGCCAAAAACATTGTATTCTTTTCTAAAAAAAAGGACCCTTCAGATTTAATACCCTGAAGAGATCGGAAAACAACAGGAAAAACGACCGACGGACGGGAAACTACTTAATGATTTTATGTTTAATGGATTACGTTTTTCCCTAAACGATAACTAAGCCCAAACAATCAACATATAATCCTTGTTAAGTATACGATAATGCTCTTCCCTGTGCCAAACTAGGATACTGTGAAAATGGCATTATTGTGTGTTGTTGCACTGTTTTTCTTGAGTCTTTGAGCTGGCAATCGAAAAATTACTTAAAAAAGCACTCAACGCAAAATGAACGTCGTAGCAGTCTGACTAAAAGTTTTCCTTGCTTCAAAAAAAGGAGCATCATTTTTTAAATTCATTTCAACTCAGACGGTAAAACGTTTCAGTATTTACATACATAATAAAGGAAGGGATTGAATTCACTTTTAAAATTGTTTGCATTTGGTCAGCATTTCCTTCACTTTAAGAACACATTCGATTGAGTCTTTTTTTTAAATGTGCGAGTACTTTTTTTATGTTTCAGGTATGACGACGAGACATCAACTCTTGCTCTGCATTCCCCGAAATTTGCAAAAAGCCCACCGAACATCTACTATAAAGGCTGGTGGACATTCCCCTACTTGTCGTGCAACCTCGGCAAATGGATTTTGTCTTATAGCATAGCAATACCACCGGTTGGACGTCACGGACTAAGAGGCTTCATTAGCATTGATATCGATGTGACCAGTTTGCGAGTGAATCAATGCGAAGCACCAAAGTATCGTTTCAACTACCAGCAGATACAATCACGTCGATTCCATTTAGTTGATACCCAAATGACTGAGTCCATAAGTGACATTCAAGCATTTCACGGATCCCACAAATGCCACAGCGACACCATGGAGGTAAGTTGCGTTCTACTTTTTTTGCGTGTCCTAAAGTGTTTTTAATTTACATCATACCTATGGCAATTTGTTTTGCCTATTAACAGTGCCAATATCGCATTCCTGTGGAAGCCCCGACAATAACAAATAAAATTATTGCCACCCCTAATGGCTGGACGCGTGGCTCCTACCAATGTTTGTGCAGACGTGGCTTCTATTCAGTTCGCCATCCGGATGGCTTCAATGGCACCGTCATGGAGATCGCCTGGCAAGAACAACGTGACAACATGAGCAATTATTATACGGACGTATTTGTGTGCTACGAATGTGCGCCTGGATGTGGTGATTGTCACGGTCCGGAGCCATGTTTGGCCAGCTATAATTGGCCATTTAGGTAAGAATGACGATGTTTTTTTCTTTTGAGAGTATGCCTCTAAGAAAGACGTTATTATTACGTTTCTTTTCAATTTTCCAACAGGATATCGCTGTTGACCGTGTCCGTTGGTTGTGCGATATCGACGTTCGTTTTGGCCGGATATCTTTTCCATCATAGAAAAGTGAAAGTGTTCAAAGTTGCGAGCCCGATATTTTTGCTAATAACTTTGATTGGATGTGCCATTATGTACATGGAGGTGAGTTTAGTGAGAAATTTCATAAGAAAATTATTTTGTAAGAAGTTATTTAGGAAAGCAGGTCCTTTTATAAGTGCTTGGATAGGAAATACATATCAGCAATGAAAAAAGTCATGTACGTGTTTTAAGTACATTCACTATACAGTAGGGTCAAGCAGCTTTGACAGGAATTTCTAAGGAAAGTGCCCAATTTTATATTCCACACGTTTTATGCTATCATTTAAAAATCTCATACTAAGGACCTGATCTTCTGAAACAAAGCGATGAGAGCCAGAAACGCTGTTGACAGAATTTTTGTCGCAGCGACAACTGCAAATACAATCATACATATATAAAATCCCGCTGTCGATTTTGTCGCGTCAGTGTGGGTACTCCAACGTAATGTTAACATAAGTTTACAGCTTAATTTTTCGCTGCAAAATTGGTTTGAATTGGGTGATCCAAGCTTTGAAAAGTTTAGTTTAAATATGTCGAGGTAAAGTAGCATTCAGAGACACATGTATCTCGTTCGATTGCATGAAAGGTCTATAAACAATTTAGAAAAAGCCAGGGATAAACTTCCAAGAATGGATGACGAAGGAATTTGGGATATACACTTTTGTACACTTTTGGGAGTGTGGGAATACATTTGTGGGCTGATTCACCATGACATCGAACTATAAAGTCGAACAGGATTTTTAGGCCAGTAGGAACAAGTGAAAACTTTTCATTCGTTTGAATATTTGCGGCTAGCATTTAATGTTTGGTCCCTTAGATTAATGATAGGATGCGCCCTAAAGCATTTTTACAATAGGCCAAAATTTAAAACAAAACTTCATAGCCCTCCTAGGCCTTTCACCAATATACTGAAACAAGGGGATATACGAACTACCGTTCCATCAAGCTGATGCCCCACGCCTTAGAGATCGTTAAGCGATTATTGGATCGATATGGACAATGACTGAAAAATATTTCAGTTTCTGGTAACGAATGTCGTTTTGCCGAGGTTAACTACATAAACTAATAGAATGTCACAACAAAGCTCTAAGAGCCTGGAGGCAATTTAGGAACCTATAAATTTTTGCCGATTCCGAGCAGTTTAGTGAAAAAAGCGCCTTTCATGGTGTGATAATCTGCAAAGCAGATATAATAAAACTCCAAGAAATGCGATGGAGTGGACCAGGCAAAATCTTGTTGTAAGTAGTACACGTTTTCCGCATGTCTAAATTCATAAAGATACATGGCGATCCCAAATCAATTAAATGCAACCAAATTGATCATGTTGCGATCGACGCCGACGCAAGACACTCTCCCAGTGTTGATAGATGTCCGAACTTTCCGAAGGGCCAACTGATTCGGACCACTTCCTTGTTGTAGCCAGGGTACGAATGAGAATATCTTGTTCACGACCTGCATGAACTAACGCTGTGAAGAGCTATGATGTCGGAAAGCAACAATCGCAAGAGGTTTTCAATGCCTTTTCCAATCGAGTGTCCCTTCAATTAACCTTCAATTAAATGCCGACAGCATTAAGCATTCAAGACCATTGGCAGCAATGCCAACAAGCCATCAGAACCGCTGCCTCTGAGGTTCTGGGTTTCACTCGGCCACCAAAACCATTACATGGTTCGATGAGGCATGCAGGCAGGCAAATGCAGCTAAACAAAAAGCACGTCAAATGTTGATGCAAAACGAACGAGGGCTGGTTACGATCAGTATAACGAGATTTACAAGGAGAAAAGAAGGGAGGAACACCAAATTCTCAAAAAGAAAAAAAAAGCAGCATGGGAAGCGCTCGTTTGAAAAAATTGAGATATGTCGTATCAGGAACGAGATTCGGTAGTTTAACCAAAAGGCAAAAAGGTCCTGCCAGGGTAAGCCCCGAACTCAAGCCTGTAAAGACTCGGTCATAAACACACTAGATCTGTTGTCAAGCTGAATGCCCCAGTCAGCTTGGATAATGGTCAAGAATGACACCCTCCTGACCTAGGAGAAGATTAGGTTGCCGAATGTTAACTTAAATCAAGAAAGACGGCAGATGTGGAAGACCTTGGCACCGAGCTTTTCAAGGCAGTCGGAGGTCAGATGGCAAGGACCATGCATCAGCAGATTTGCATGATATGGTCGGAAAAAAGTAGGCTCGATGAATGGAACCTCAGTATCAAAGGTATACCCAATCCTTAAAGAGAGAGACCCTCACAATTGCGCCAATTATAGAGTTATAAGCCTCGTTAACGTCGCTTATAAGATCTTGTCTGCTGTAAAATGTGAACGTCTGAAACCCCACGTCAACAACTTTATAGATCTTGGAAAAAAAAAACAGGCAATTTGGATATTCACAATCTTTTTTCTCGATTTCAAAGCCGCGTATGACAGCATTTACAGAGACGAGCTGTACAGAGCCATGTCTAGTTTCAGCAATCCTAGAAAACTCGTACGACTATGCAGAATGGCTTTGAAAAATCCACGCTGCGTCGTCAAGGTCAGCCGAGAACTTTTGAAGCTGAAAAAGATAAGGCAAAAAACTATCATAAAATTTTTTCACACCATACTTAAAAAGACTGTACAAAACTTAAACTTCAACACCAGATATAAATAAATAAATCGGATGGCTCAAAATAGCGAGAAGCCCCAGGGCCTAGCGCATTTCTCACAACCATGCCCTGTTAGGGAATGGAGGAGACCAACAATTTTCTGTAGATTCCGAACGGCTAACCGAGAAAGCGCTTTTCAAGCCGATGAATTTGCTATCGAAGGACTAGGCACGTTCACCACAGCAGCCATAATCTTTCAAAAATTCTGTACAATTACTTGCTTACAAGATGATATTGACGTAATCGGAAGAAGGAAGCGTGGTATTATAGGTGCATTTGGGAGCATTGAAGCAGAAGCAGCAAAAATTAATTTGATGTGGGTAAAACTGAGCAGAAGCGTCGACCTTATCAAAAGGGGGTGAGGAAATTTCTGATTTCGAAACAAAAGTACTCCAAATGATCTTTGGTACCGTATACGAAATCAATAAATGCAGAAGAAGATACAACAACGACCTGTATGGGCTGTACTGATATGTGCATAGCATCGCGAGACAACGATGGCAAGGACATGTAGAGTGGATGGACATCAATGCTAAAGTTCAACAGGGAAAGCCCACTGCAGGGAAATCGCGGAAGAGGTGGCGCAATCAAGTGAAAGAAGACCTCAGCCGACTTAGAGTGCGAAACAGAAAAGATTTCGCCACAAATCGAACTTGCTATCGGATAATAGGTTGGTGGTAGGCCCAGTTTCACCTCGAACTGTAAAATTGTAATGCCCACCAAAGTAAGTAAGTGCTCCATCCTGGCACTATAGGTTTCATTCAGACACCGCAGTGCCCAGAGCTGAGCAAGCTCTACCCGTCGCCTTAATCTAAGTATTCCATCTAAGAACGAACGTATGAATTTAAGATAACTGGCAGGTCAAAAGGCGAGAAAAACTTCTTTTGAAGGAAGCTCAATAATTTTACGATTCAGTTTTATGGATGCAAGATCCCCCATGGACGGGATGCTAAGTTTCCCTTTAACGACAATACACAGCATGGGATACTTTAATTTTGAATCAGGAAATTAAGATGCGTTTCTGGCAAATTGTCTTAAAACAACTCCTACGCGTGACCCTCTATAGACTTACTAAAGCAAAGTCTGAAGTCAAAATAAAATATTGATGAGTCTTGTAGGCTTCAAAGAAGAAGATTGCTTTCGCCAGATTGAGCATCAATTTTACAACAGAACAATTCTATTAATATGACCGCATAAGAAACCCTCATATGGTGCAACGCAAAAGGACCATACATATGTCCCTGACATAAATTCCTTATACACCCACTCATAGTGAGTACAAATACTAGATGCTTAGTGCTTAAAAATAAAACTTAAAACTCTCTTGTAAGAATATATTCCCACGTAAGCTTTACTGCTGATTAAAACATGAATTAATAATTTACATAATAATTGAATTAGGTTAAGTTCTCCCGCAGGTAGTGTTCTTGTTTAAAAGCAGCCAGTGCCAACAGCTCTAGCAGAAGACCCAGCAATTTGTCACGTTAACACTCCGTTTAAACTTTGCACGAAACCCTATCATTAACGTGAAAAATGATCCAATACATTGTGTAAGTGTCAACTAGCTGAAAGGGTGACATGACAATACAACTTCGTATACTATTCCCTTTAATTTCTCATTCCCACATCGCCGTCGTCGCCGACAGAGAACTAACTATACATACTCCTCATGCCTCCTCTTCAAAATAACTATGTCCACGTTGTTCTGAGTAGAATAGCAGGGCTTTGTTCTCCATAGTTCGTATGTCAACTGAAGGTGAGGTTTAAATGTATCTAAAGAATAGAGAAAAGGCGAAGGACCTTTTCAACGGTGTAAAGCTGCTGAAGGTATATTTAGTTCACAGGTTCGCCAAAGGGTAACCACATGCTTAAAGTTAATGTTTAATTTATTAAAGGACTGCTCAGCACTCTACGAACAAGGGTGGCAACAGTGTGATAGAAGGAAATAGCAATTAGAAATTGTATGTGTGTTGGCAACGTAGTAAGTTGTCAATTAACAGAGATATGGGAAATCTTCTAGGATTGAAAAGGAGGCTGCAAAGTATAAGAACCGATAAAACTTCCACTACAACGATAGTTATTATAAATTTCCGGGTATGTAATGCCAAGTTCTGTTGAATGAGCAATCATCTCGCAATCGTAAATATTATGTAGATAAGAACGTGACATGCGTCTTTAAGTTAAAGGCAAGAGGCAAACACAACGTAATGTACTCTAAGACGCTTTTCAACAAGTGTACTTGAGATTGGATCTTGAGGACATGAAGTGGAGGAATAACAACTAAAAAGTTATTTGTTGAATATGTAATTTTTTCCTTTTTTTGATTCCTTGGGCAAACGATTAGATTGTGGGGGTGTTCTTGAAAGGGCGGTGTGTGTGTGTGTGTGTGTGTTTCATTCATACTTGTGCCATATTATGAAAGATAAGGGTTCGAAATAATGACAAGATTGATTTTTGCCCTGTGTATTGTGCTTTAAAATAAAAAAAAATAAAAAATACGTCACAAGTTGAAATTCAAATGGATTACCTAATGCCTTTCATTTTTCGTTGATGTGGGTTAAAACTTGTTGCTTACTTTTGACAAGTTCAGATGTTTGCTTGGTGTTATACGACCCAAATCTAAAACAAAGCCGGAGTTAAGACAGTGAGGTGTTGAAAATAAGGATTGGATTTTCTTATGTCCTTAAAAAGAGTCCTGCAAACAAGAAAAGTGTTTTTTTTTTTTTTTTTTTTTTTTTTTTTTATAGTAGTAGTATATTTATTATTTCATATAAATTTCTTAACAATTGTTAAATAATACAAATATATAAAAAATTTCATTTAATTCAAAGAAAAATATAAGAAAGGTTAGCATTCTATATTTTTAAAAAATTAAAATAGAGTTGAATGCCACTTCAAAAGCTAAAATAACAATAATCAAAAGTAATTGGGTGGGGTGACCCTTTTAAAATTCACATATTAAAATAAGAAATGTTTATATAATACAAAAATTGATATCAAATCACTAAGTTGAATAACAATAGTAGTATTAAATTTGAAATTTGAAGCAAAGTTAACCCAGAACATCAAAAATATGAGAATCCAGAGCAAGATAGTCTAATAAAAAAAGCCACAATTTAACGCTTGTATAAAACTTTCCAGGTACAGTTATTGTCCTTATTGATTGAGGAAGAATGTTAAACAACCGATTTGACATAATTGAGAAAAAATTACGATAAGCAGTGGTACGGAAAAAAGGAACAGATAATAAGTTTGAAAGGTTTCCACGAAGATTGTATCTCGAAATTAAACGACAATTGAGATTGCCAGACTTCATATAGAAAGTTTTTAGCACCTTGAAACAGTATAAATGACGAACTGGTAGTATTTTAAGAGCACAGAACAGAGGAAAGCTAGAGTGCCTACTAGCCTTACGACAAATTTTTCTAACGACATATTTCTGCAATAGCAAAAGTGGTTGTATTTTGTTACGATACACACCACCCCAGCAAGCAATTCCATATTGTAACTTAGAATGGAAAATACCATAGTAAATTGTTTTTAACAGTTTAGTTGAGCATACATTACGCAAATAATAAAAATGTCGCAGGGTACAGCGGAAGTACTTCTTCAGGGATTCAGCATGATTAGCAAAACTCATCCGAGAATCTAGAGTCAGTCCCAAATATTTAAACTCGTTGACTTTCTCAACTAGAAAACATTTGTCACTACAGTTCAAATCACAATTAAAGGAGGGAGGAGTGAAACCAGACGAACAGTGGCAAGTAAACAGTTTGAATTTACAACATTCAGGCGCATGGAAGCAAACACTTGCATTCAAAATGCTAGATGAAGATAAGCTGTAAAACATTATCTTGGTCTTAGAGCTTATTACTAAATTATGTTCGTAGAACCAGAGCCGCAATAGGTCTAAATCCCAATTAATATTGGAAACGAGGTCTAAAGGACTATAAGTGCCATAAGAGAACGCAATGTCATCAGCAAAAGCAGTTGGTAAACCTTTGAAACTAAGACCAAAAAGCGAATTGATATAAACTAAAAATAGAATTGGTCCCAGGACAGAACCCTGTGGTACACCCAAATCAAGAAACTTTACGTCGCTCCTTATATCATCCATTTTCACTCTTTGCGACCTGTTCACAAGGTAAGATCTGAACCAATGAAGCATGAAACCCCTAAATCCAGCTTTCTCCAGCTTCCTTAATAAAATATTGTGGTTGACCATATCAAATGCTTTTGTGATGTCAACAAATAGGCCAGCTACACATTTTTTCTCGTCGAGTTGTGACATTGTTAACGAACAAAATTGTAAGAGAGCATCTTCCGTCGATTTGCCCTTTAAAAAACCAAATTGAGCTGGGTTGAAAAACTCAGTTTTATCTAAAAAACTCATTATTCTATTTTTCATCAGTTTTTCAAAAATTTTACTGAAGACAGAAAGAAGTGAGATGGGCCTATAATTACTTATTTCAGTAGCAGAACCCTTTTTGAATAATGGTAATACATCTGCACACTTGAGCTCTTCTGGAAATACACCCTCAAATACGCAGCTATTAAATACATATGCTAATACATCCACCAGGTAATACGCAATTTTTTTGAGTATAAAGCTAGAAAAACCATCAGCTCCACACGAAGACGATTTAGGCAGGTTCCCAATAACTTTCAATATTTCAAAAGAAGATATAGGCTGAAAAACGAAACTCCTGCTTTGGATATTCTCAGAGCTTTGACATATAGAAAGACAACTACAACACATTTGATGGTTATGACTCGGTCCAACATTACAACTAATATTTGCGAAATGGCAATTGAAAGCGTCAGCAATGCAGAGCTTATTGCAGATTACGGAGTTATCCACACGCAAAGCAGTAGGTTTCTTAGAAACAGAAGCTTTGTTCAATATGCTATTTACAACACGCCATTCATTTTTTATATTACCTTGTGCAGAGTTGAATTGCTCACGGTAATAGGTGTCGCGGCATATAGGAATCTCTTTTTTTAACTCAGCACACAACTTCTTATACCTCATTCTTAATAGTTGGTTACCAGGATTCTTTTTACACTTCAATCTAAGCTTATTTTTTGTTGTTACCTTATTTACAACTGATCTAGATATCCAGGGCTTTAGATGCTTAACAATTTTTTTGGGTGATACAAAAAAGGAGGCGGACGATATATGCTTCTTCAGACAATCGATAAAAATTGTATATGCAGCAGATGAATCATTGGTAGCATACACATCTTCCCAAAACTCAAAGCATAAACCATTTTTAAGCTTAGCAAAGTCAATCTTAGCTTTTCTCTCAACTGACTTAGGAGGATTACAACGTCTCGTTTCAGAAATGTCAAAAACTAGTCCGGTCATGCAGTGATCTGTAATTTTAAAATCAAAAACACATTTCTTACACTCCTTAAGTTCAACATTACTTAGACGCCCATAAATATGGTCAAGACAGCTTCCGGAGGCTGGCCTTGTAGGTTCAAAAATGAAGCACGTAAGACCATGAGAAGCGAGTAGTGCCAAGTAACTAGCAATGTTGTCGTTACCATCCAAAATGTTGACATTGAAATCACCTACAATAATTAAGTTCTTTGAATTTTCCCTAGCCAAGAAGTCAGTGAATTCATTCATAAAATTCGCAACGCTAAACATATGCAATCTATAAACACAAACAAATACATACGTAGCTCGATCAATTTCCACGGAAACCTTTAAAACATCAGCACTAAGTAAATTAATGCACACAACTTCAATAACAACGTAGTTATCTTTGACAAAAAAACCAACTCCACCGGCAGCATAGTTTTCATTCGTCTTTGAATGAAACTTATAGCCCGGTATAAAATAATCATTTTCCTCAAACTCATATATCCAAATTTCAGACAGAAAAACTATATCTGGAACGCAAGCAAAAGAATCTATATGCGTTACAAGTGAAGAAAAATTTTCTCTCATACTTCTAATGTTCTGGTGAACTATGAAAAACTTATTATTACAAAAGGAACTATCTGTTAACACATTATCACAGTTAGAAGAACATACATTAGGGGAAGAAAAGTCATCAATTAAATCTATATCAAAATTCATGATTTAGAACAAAGCAATATAGGTATACAAAGCACTAAATAAGTGCGAGATCATTAAATGATTTAATAGAAATGACTCTTCCCCCCTCAACCTTTCTTATAAGAATTTGATTATTAGAGAACCATACATATTTTCCTCCTGTCTTCTTCATTGCATCTTTTGTTTTCATCAAGAGCGCCTGCGTAAATCTTGTAAGAGAATCGTTGATGTAGATTACAGTACCTTTGCTCTTTTTACTGCTGCCGTTGTTGCTGCTGTTGTTACCTCCCGTTCCGTTGTCAACTAGTCCATCGACGCCAGCCGCATTTGTGTTAAGATTATTTTTGTTTTTCCTCTTTGCGCACATTATTCGCTGCTTTGTTGTTAGATTAGAAAATCTAACACAGATGGTTGACTTAGAAGCAGTCGAAGATGATTTAGTTTGTGTTTTCTTCACATAGCATTTCTCAATATCACTGTCAGAGACCACAGCGGAAAGTGATTTGGAGAAATTTTGTTGCACTATTCTCATGCAGTTTGAATCATTAGCGTTTGATACACCCGCAATTTCAATTTCATTGCTTAGCAGGTGTTGTTGCTGCCAGTTTAACCTGCTTTCGAGCACATTGACTTTTGATTTTAGTTCTGCATTTTCAGATCGTAATGCATTTACTTCGAGTAGGAATTGTTTGTTAGTTTCCTCCAACGCAGACAGTTTAGCATAAACCATCTGAAGAGTGCATTGACCTTCGCTGTTCTTATTAACTTGTGACTCTACTTGTGCAATATGAGTGTTTATTTTTTGCACGGCATTGTTGTTATTTTGTTGGGGTAGTACCGGTGGCACTGACAAATTATGAAGAGAACGTCTTCTTAACACTGCACATTTATCACATCGAAAAGGTTGGGCACTGGTTTTAAAAAAATTAGCTTCATCTTCAGTAATGTTTACACAACCATAATGATAATAGTTTTTACAATCATTGCAATTGATTTTTGTACTACAATTGCGATCAATTTTACTAGAACAAACTGAACAATTCATAGTGAAAGTATAATCTTTAAAACTTAGGTTCAATTGATGCGCACCCCACGACAATCAAGAGAAGTGGAGAGATATGGCGAACAAAACGAATTATCTTAAAACAAAATTTTCTATTGAATTTAGTAGAAGTTGTCTCAAAGCAAGAGTTACATTGTTAGATTTTGAAAAGAGTTGAGAACCAATAGTGCAGATGAAAATATTTAAATAATTTTTAAGCAGAATGAATGTGACTTCTTCCTTTTCGGTAATTGAATGATTAGTCCTTTGCGTTTAAAATCTTCTTGGAACTTAAAACAGAACGATGTGATATACTACTCGCGTTCACTGAATCCGATTCATCGCCCAATTTTGGAGCTTTTCGGATTGGTCACGGACGTAGCTCTGAACACTTAATTAATATCAACACGCGGTGACGCTGTACAGTTGTGTGCATAGTTGTAAAAATACTACCAACTCTATTCACACGACTTTTTAGGTAAAGTTTCATAAATACAACTCACACCATGTTGGAAACAAGACATGCTTTCAATTTCTATATAGCTGACCAAATTTCCAGATGCAGAATCATCAGAAAATTTGTATATACATATATTCAACTAAAATAAATGTTCTTTTGAGTGCGACAACGACTGAACACCAGTAAACACTGATCTTTTATTTTTGGTTTTATTTTATGCCATCCCCCCACCAGTGGTAAGGTGGTACTAACACAAGGTTAAACGGTCGCATTAGTTCAAAGCACTCATTCAGGTTTTACAAAGCACGGTTTAAGTTTGAATTTCAGCAAAGGAAGTTTATAAAAAAGTTTTCAAAAAGAAACGACGTTTAGGTTCTTCGTTTTGTGAAACATCGCCTTACAAAAGCAATATCTCCACGGCAAACACATGTCTACGCCGATGACTGATTACGCAAGTCAAAAGCGCATAGCGCAATGGTTAACTTGGATGAAAGATCAAATTCAGAAAAAGGTAATTACGGCTGCAGATTCATTTTATCAAGTTGCAAATTTCGTAACTAACGTGCCACTGAAATGCAGCCCAATCGCAACTAGTTGGTAATTAGTTGTAAATCGGTAGTTACGATAGGTACACAGTCGTTCGTTACAATAGCTGCGCTCTTAACTGAAACCCACATCAAATAGAATGTAATTTCTAGACCGAGTTTAAGTAATTGTGAACTGAAATAAAAAAATAAATATTTGAAGAGAGCCTTTGCTCAGTGCATTTTTCAACCATTCTAAGATGGTGAACAGAGGGAGGTTACAATTCTTTACCTAGTGCAAAAGGCAAAGTGAAAGAAAACGCTTTTGGAAGTTAGTATCTGTCTCGGAAATAACCAAATACATACATTTACAAAGCAGAGAAACTATTGACAAATTGCAAAGCATTCTTTATAAAATCAGTAGTGGAATGAACTTTTTGGTTTTTGCATTGTGTGGAAAACAAAATGATATGTCTTCGCATTAACTTACTGGAATGTGTGCCCCTTGCGTAGAATCCGTTTAATACGGTAACTGACAAACCCAAAGGTACATTTTTATGAATGTCGATATGTCTTGTCTACATAGACCGATTGATCACTGCAAATATTGATCGAGCGATAGTACAAAGGAATGACATTTTGAATTGATGAATATCACATCTTTAGTCCTAAGAATGTTGTGTTGGTTGAAATCGAAAAAGCATTCAATCGACAGCCACGAGATCTAATATGATTGGCCTTCAGACAACGAGGAGTTCCAGAGGCCTATTTAGGGATGATCAAGGATAGGTATGAAGGGGCGATGAAGAAGGGTAGATGTCCAACTAGTAGTACACGAAGGAAGCGTCTTGAGACGCTTGATTATAGTCCTTGAAGACCTTTATTATGATAAGTTTTGTGACCTTTTTATCTTAAGGGATAATTAATTATTCTTAATGTGGGCTATAGGACCTATAGCCCACATAAAGAATAATTAATTGTCCTTGAAGACCTGCAGCGCTAAAAAATAAACAGAATTTCAAAATACATCAACTATTCTTCGCTGACGGTGGAGCCATCATAAGTGAGGATCCTACACCCTTGCAAGAAGCACTTAAGCTTTGGGAAATAATTTAAGGAGAAGATAGTGGGCACCGTATAAGTCTAAAAAACTAAGTACTTCAGTTGCCATTTAATTATGCCAGACAGGTCCATTCCAGGAAATATACTTTCTCAGTGGGTAAATTTAAAGTATCTCGAATCAATGATCAATAGTGAAACAACTTGTGATGACAAAATCAATCATAGAACAAGCCTGAGATGGGTAAAAAAAACTCCGTCAACTTCTGTGACAAAAAAGCCCTCTGAGCTGAAGAGAAGGTTTTGCGTCCAGCGCCCACATACGGTTCACAATGTTGGACAATGTACAAAAAGTATGAGAATAAGTTCAAGCACGATCCAAATAAAGGAAAGTGAGACAAAAACACTAATGGTACCGAAAAATGCAACGAAATCTGAGTTCGGTTGGCCTTAGAAATGGACCAATTCTAAACCGGTTGGGTTATCAACTCATTCTGAGGTCCGGGGCACCCCACAGGAGGATCACTAAAGGGGCTAAGCTGTGATCCCTTCGAGGTCACGATGTTCGTAACTCCGAAAAATTAAGAGGAAGACGAATATGTCTTGGTATGTACTAGATGTTAGTTTCGCAGACTATCGTTAGAAATTTTGGAACGTATACTAAAATGACAATACAGTTTCTTGAATACTTAAAATACGAAATCTAAAAAACATCATAGTTCCTCAACAGGAAAACTCTCAAAACTTCGACCGAAAGCGAAAAAACAACCCTACACATCACTAGAGAATATCCAGCATTTCTCCGCCTTAGAAAGCGGATACTTGATTACGTGAACATCCCTTTAGTTAAACTCAAAATTATTCCTCAACAAAGAATCATTAACTTCTGGTCCGATTGAGGAGCAAAAGAACTGCTCTGAAACTACACATGACATGAGCTGGCAAAGTCTAGGTTTCAACTTGAAACCGCAGAGCCCAGAACTAAATAAGGTTAACCCGGCCTAAAAATCTATAGTAAGTAAGTAAGTAGTGTGGTTCAACAGAGAGCGGAGCTTCAGAGCCTAGCGCAGTTTTCACAACAGTGCCTTGTGAGATAATGGTGGGGAATTACAATTTTCTATACCGATTCAGATCAGCTAATCAAGAAAGCGCTTTTCATGACAATTAATTTACTAACGGGGTATTTGCCAATTACAAAGAGTAACACACCTAACACGCCCAAAAAATTAATCTTATCTAATCTAATAATTTCTTCTGCGAAAAAAGTTGTTGCTCTTGTCCGCACGAGTACTTTCAAAAACATATACTTTTAGACTGACTTCAAGCAAACAAACATCACAAACATCAAAGAACTTGTTTATTGTTTATAGAGCAGTTCACACTGTGCAAATAGTTGGACAGACTTTGGTCTAAACGTACAATATTGGATAATATAAACCCTTAAACGACCGCTGGTCTAAATGGTTGGACAGTTTTCAAATAATTTTGAATATTTTGAAGTTGGAATTGTCAATTGTACAGAGTAAACTGTGCTTATGACAAGCCAGTCGTCGCGTTTAGCTATGTTAGTGCCTATCTCACGTAAAGTATCTTTTTAGCAAGGTAGATTGGTAGGGAGGGAGCATTAAATCGAATACAGAAAAGAGCTTTCAGAGGAGTTTTCCCTTTCTCTATATCGAAAATAGGAACGAAGGAAACTATCTCCCTACCAGTAGGTACTTGTCTGAGACTGCCTGCCTTGATCCCCTTGTGGTCCTACGTTGCTTCTGCATAATTCATCAACATTCATGTCGGCGGATGGATGCTAGTATATGATCCTCCATAACACTCATACTGCCAGCATATGCACTTTCCATGCACTAAAGGTCTGGCAATTGTTCTGTTTGGTCGAGTTGTTGGGCATAACACCGTTTATACTTATAAACCTAACCCATTTCAAGGACCCAAATTTTTTATATAAATTCCGAACGGGTAAGTTAGAAAGAGTTTTTCATGAAATGTTATACCCGTGAAAAACATTCTTTTATGTTTCTTGGATTTGAATTAAGAACCTCTTGCGTAACAGGCATTAACACTAACCATTACGCCACAGGTAAAACTATTAAAATATCTACATCCTGCTTATGGTGGTATCCGTAGCATTAAGGTTAGCATGTCTACCTGTTAACCGGGAGGTTCGTGGTTGGGATCACAACAAAACTAAAAAATGTTTTTCACGAGTATCACCGTTCGCGTGGAATAGGCATGTCTCTTAGATAGTTAACTCATTGCCGCATGAGAAACGCTTTCTCGATTAGTCGGTCGGAATCGGCAGAAAGCTGTAGGTCCCCTCCATTCCTTTATAAGGCTTAGTTGTGAGGAATGCGCTAGGCCCCAGGCCACCCTGCTCTGTTGCTTTGTTTTTTTTTTTTTTTTTTAATAAAAGAATTTCTATTTGCAATGTCTCAATCCTAACAATAGTTAATCTGGAAGTCTTCAAAAACACGAATTTTAGATGACAAGTGCCAATGACCAATCTAAGCCGCATGAAAGTAACAAACTGACATGGTTTTTATTCCACCCGAATAATTACGAAATTTACACAACTTTGGACGAAAGGACAGTTGAAAAAGCCAATTAATATTTGACTATGGCGACAACAAAGCTGTCCTTAGGGATCTATTCAGTTTAAAAATTCCTTCAAAATTAATCCACAAATGCAATAATTCTCTGCATACCGATGGAAAGTATATTGGATTCATTTAGACGTAAGATTGGAAGCTATCATGACATTACAGACATTAAGATCGCTGTTAATGTTGCCAAAAAAGGATCTCATGCATTTATTCTCAGGAACTGAACCAGTTCAGGTCTACAAGGATACTTTCATGTTCAGCCTAAACGAGTGCTTGCCAACAATCAGCCCTATCACAGATTCCATCGTAATCGAAAAAAGTCGTAAGCTTCCCGATGTAATTATCACATAATCCTTTCAGAATGGAACGAATTTCGAAATTCGTAGATTTGGTATCACCAAATCCGAATGGTATGTAAATTCGTCGTCTTAATATACGAACGAAGTTGTGTTTGCAAAAAAAATGTGAATGATCTTGCACATTTAGCGTAAGACAGCTGATTTCGAAAACCAGTATGGCGGTATTTAGTGTGGCATCTGATGGCAAAGCTTTCTTCGATTCCATTCGGATTTTGTGAACACAAATTTTCGAAGTTCGTAACTTAGCTTTCCGTTTGGAAGTTTTCTACGATGGATAGGGCTGAATAATAAGGAAATTGCAGCATTTTTGCTATCCACCAGTAAATATAAGATAAGAAATACGACTGCAGAAGACACATTTCAATTTTCAAAAAATACTTTTTTTAAAGCATTTTAAGGGGCACTTTTTCTGCAACTGTAAGAAGAGGTGACAAACCCTCTACCTGTATCATGGCAGAGTCCTCTGGCTTTTCTACGAAAATCTGGGAAAGTACAACAAAAGCAGTCTTGTCCTGCTTTGAAAAAGAGGCTTTTCTGTTCCGACTGTAAACAATGGCCGCCAGGGTTATCGTATTGAAATAATTTCTCTTTACTTTCAATTTTCTCGTACAAGTAAGTAAAATTCCGAGGAAATATTTTACTGACGATCCGATAGCCCCGAATAAGTCAACACATATTAATTTTTTTTAAATGTCATTGCTATTTGTAAATTTGATTGACAACACATTTTTCGAATGCCAACGGCTCTCCTGAGTTTCCAAAGAAAAAGAAAACAAAACACACCAGTGCCATTACTGTAACCATAACCATTGTAAAAAAGAACTTCCCGTAAACGTGTCTTTCTCTGTTCCAAAGTAAAAAGTTGACTTCTCAGGCACCAACTCTGTAACACAAAGTTAAATTGATGAATTGGTTTTTTTCTCTCTCTCTCTTACAGATGGCAGCAATTTTCCCTATTCTGGATACTTATTGGTGTGTGGCAACAAAATGGACTCGTCACATGGGTTTTTGTATAACATACACGTCGTTACTTATGAAAACCTGGCGGTAAGTCAAAATTCCAATACACCTCCTTCCATCCACTCACGTAATTCTTTTCTTTTTTGTATTTTCATAGGGTATCCTTGACGTATAGAGTGAAATCAGCTCACAAAGTAAAACTAACTGATCAGCAACTACTTCAGTGGATGGTCCCCATTCTCCTCGTGATGCTAATTTATTTGGGAACTTGGACCATCTCGGCTACTCCATTTGCCGAAGTTGTAAGTTTTTGTTTTGTCCTTTATTGCATTTGTTCCAAAACTGTCACAACCAATTATCATGAAGAAAAAAAACAACGAAGAAAGAAAATCTCAAGTCTCATTAATTATACAATAAAAGTCCTGTTTATTTGCGTCGCGACGCGACATAATGGTAATGGTGGTGTAGTAAAAGTTGTACCCTTAACGTGACCAAATTCCTATTCTCCCCTTGGGTTAACCCAAACCAAAGTTGACAAATATTCAAGGTGATAAACTGATAACAAAATAAGTGGATAAAAGCAGCATACGATATTTTAGAAGCACAACAAAGCACGTAATTAATAAAGGCACGTTGACTTGCACACTTTGCGCTCAATTTGTTTAAAGTACCCGAAGAGTGTGAGTGTTTCACGTGGCAATCGGGGTGCCATATTCAAATGGATACAAAATATCCACATAAATTAGCCAACTTTTCCTGGAATGATCAAAACCGAAACGCAGTTGTGTCGTCTGTCGTCGTTGTCGTCAACGTCGTCGTCAACCGGGACTTTCCACAAGGAAACCCAACGACTTTTCCTTTGGTTTTTTTTTTCTTTTAATCGATAAACAATAACAGTCAACATACTGACTAGGACGGCATGTGTTGTTGGCCTGAAGGTTTAATTTATTCAATATATGGGGCACAGCATGTACTGCAGCAGGCACCCACAATTCACATACTAACTTAAATATATGGATGTACGTGAACTGAAAAGTGTTGCTTGTCAACAGGAGCGGTCGCAAAATGGTTAGAGGGTATAACTCTTATATTGAATTGGTGTCTGATGGTGATGGAATGATTTATTGGCTTATGTACTCGTATAGTCCAGTGCGAGTTGGTATCTCCTGTGGGTAATTGAGTATGTTTCTGGGACAAAAGTCGGCAGGAACAACATCAGATAATTTGATGAATTACACTGTCCGACAAAGTAATTGGATTATGTTCTTTGTTATCGGGTGACGTTTTAAATTTAAAAATGGGTATACATTAATTTTCAGAAAGATATTTTAAAAATAATATGAATTTGTGAACACATGTACACATTTTTATAAAATTTTGTTTTTCTTCTTTGAGGGAAGAAATATGTGGATAACATGCGGAGAACATTCAGAGTGTGATGATTTTAACTCACAAGTAGTGTGAGACTTACAGACTTTATGATCCGAAGGTTGTCTGAAAAGTTTTTACCACGAAGCCGGAAGGAAAGCTATGATATCAGTTAGCTCGTCTTGTTAAAGATGGCCACTAATAGCTTGAACTTATTTAAAACTTTCTTTAAGCTTGATACAAAAGAGGAATAACTTTCCATGGCGCACCTTTCCTAACATTGTCGACATTTTGTTGGGCTATTTATTCAGAAATGGGGGTGACTTTTGAAGATTCTGAACGGTTGAGTAAGGATTCGATTTTCAGTACAACTTCTCCCTCCATCTTCTTGTAAAAGGCGATGTCTGTAGAAAAACAATAAAATTCGAGTCTCGGTCTCCTACTTTGACTGACTGCTTGAGTCATTCCAAGCCACAGGCCTATGGCCTCAAATTTTGTACCTAGCACTTTAAAGCAGTGGTACCCGCGAGGAATTGGCAAATCCTCCGTTAGTAAATTCATTGCCATGAAAAGCGCATTCTCAATTAGCCGTTCGGAACCGGCGAAAAATTGTAGGTCCCCTCCATTCCCTGACAAGGCATGGTTGTGAGATATGCGCTAGGCCCAAGGGGCTCCTCGCTCTGTTGCGCCACCCTATTTATTTATTTATTTATTTACTTTAAAGCAATCTCGTGCTTCCAAGTCATGGCAATTTTTTAAAATTAAAATATTTTCATACTTTTCGTCTTCAAATCACAAGGCCTTCGCTTAAAGTCCGACGAATCAGTTAACCATTTGTTGTACATAGGCAATTTGAACATCTGTAGCAAACTCTCCACTGTTTTCAGATCCTTTGCGCCAATAGAGTCCGAACAAATAAACAAAATTTGATACGACTGACTTAATTACTTACTTGCTAAGGTGCGCATTACAGGGTTAACCTGAACCTAAATCAACATCAATCGCCAACAATCTCGATTTCGAGCGAACTCTCACCAGTTTTGCAGTGTAACGACATTGAGATCTTCTTCCACTTGGTAGCGCCACTTGCGACGAGGTCGGAGACCCGTTGAGCCGTAGCGTTGGTGTCCATTCACCCTACATATCCCAGTCATCGTAGTCTCGCGATCCGTACTTTTCCAGCTTTGCTCATGTACCGGTACAGCTCATACAGCACGTTATTTTATCCTCTTCTTCACATATTGTCTTCGCATACGGGACCAAAGATGATATAGAGAACATTTTTCTTTCGGCCCAGAGATTTCTCATCCGCTTTCGATAAGATCCAAGCTTGTAAAGCAGGACTGGGATGATCAAGGCCTTATAAAGGGTTTCCATGGCTTTTCTAGACGGTTTAATTTTTCTATTACCTTCATAACTGAAAGTAGTAGCGGTTCAGTAATAAATAAATAAGCCCGAGTCCCGCTAATTTCTCTCAACCATACATTGTGAGCTGATGGAAGGGACCTGCAATTTTCTACCGACTCTGAAAGGTTAGTCGAAAAAACGCTTTTCATACCATGAAACTTCTTTCGTAGAAATAGCTAATTCCTCGCGATGGAGATACCCGTGGAAAAACAATTCATTCTCTTGATGTTTCTGGGATGAGAACCTCGAACATGCCACTAAATGGAAGACACGCTAACCATAACGCTACGTAGCAAGTGATTCTCCGTTTGATCTCCGCACTGATCTTTATTTTCTGTGTCTATAGCGGATCCTAGGTAGAGGGAGTTCTGTACTACATCGAAGTAATGTCTGTCTATTGTAACATTTTGCCCAATTCGCCGATGTTCTCTGAACTTGTTTGATGGTGCGTTTACACTACGCTGAACGGCTTCAACCGGCAATACCGACTTAGTTTAGACGTCCCGATCGATCTTCCTCCTTAACAAAAGCCGACCCGAATCCGAACCGAATAAAATGGATCCGTTTGCCGATTGCCATATTGTGGACGTACTTTAACTCCTCACATTTGTTTCTTTCCCATTACGTCTATATCGTCTGCGTAAGCGAGTAACAGTACAGACTTTAGAAAGATTATTCCTCTGGTGTGGACGTTTGAGTTTCAAGTATGATGTGAAAGATGAATCATGTGAGTTTATCGCCGTGTCGAAAGTTTTTTTACATTAAAGGTCTCGATGAGTTCTTTACCTACCTTGACGGGGCAGGGCGAATTCAGCATAGTCGTACAAATTTTTTATATGGTGGCGCAACAGAGCGGGGTCTTGCGCATTTCTCACGTCTATGCCTTATAAGGGAATGGAGGAGGCCTGCAATTTTCTGCCGATTCAAAACGGCTAGTCGCGAGAAAGCGCTTTTCATGGCAATGAATTTACTTGCCAATTCCTCACGAGAGACTGTATCCGTGGAAAGTCATGTTTAGCTTCGAACCACAAAGCTCCCGTCTATCAGGCAAGCATGCTAACTATCACACCACGGATACCACGAGTTTTTTAGGAATACCAATACTATACACATGGCAATCAATATACAGCTCGTTTCTATAAAAGCTGTCATATGCGGCCTCAAATTCGACAAGAAGATGGTGTGTCTGTGTATATTTCGACCTTAACCAACGGACATACACGACATCACAATCGAAGAAGTTAGGGAAGTTGTGAAGAACTCCAAAAAAGGCAAAGATTTTGGGCCTGGCAAAATATCATAAAAGTTTTGGGAAAAAATGGGGAACATCGAGCTAAGATGGCTTACGATTCTCATCTTCAACCTCAAAGGAGGGAACAAACCCGCTCTGCTTAAGCTATGGAGGGAAAGTTCCCCTCTGCCAACGCACAAAAGAAAGGGAGATGTCCAAAGTTACGATAACTACCGTTCGATGCAGCTGATGTCTACCCAATATCCAAATCCAAAAAATAATAAAGCAAGTTATAGACAATCGGTGCGAGTTTGTCGCGGGCAAGTGAACAATCATTGCAACAATCAAGTAAAATCTTGACGCTTTTTGGGAAGGTCATTCCAGTGTTTAACTCTGTTGTGTTCCTCCGACTTTTTGATTTCTTTCTTAATGTGACTTTCTGTTACTCCACAAAAAGGTTCCAGTTCTATGCGAGGTGATCCGGCTCCTGTCTTTGCCAGTTCGTCTGCCTTTGATTCTTACATGACCTGGTACCCAGTAGATTGTAACTTTGTTGTTACTGCCCAGTTTTTTTCAATTTGTCAATGCATTCGCTGACAATGGGATTGTGTAGGATCTTATTGCCTTAATTGCAGCTTGACTGTCCGTCATTATTGCAACGTGTTTGTTTTTATATTTTCTGTCAATGTTTAATTCCCCGCATTTGCGTATTGTGATTCCTTATTAAATTTGCGTATTGTGCTGTTTGACTCAAAAAAAAAAAAAAAAAACAATCGATCGACAACCACGAGATCTAATAGTGGCCCGCAGACAACGAGGAGTTACAGAGGCCTGTGCTGACGATTAGAAAGTGCATAAATGGCAGTGATGAAGTTTAAATGTCTAGTTGGAGTCACCGAAGCATTCCAAGTCACAGAAGGTGCACCACAAGGCACCGTCTTGAGGCCTCTACTCTTTATTACAGTCCTTGACTGTGGAAGATTAAGTACTGAACACCAAAATACATCAACTATGCTTCGTTGACGATGAAGCCATCATAAGTGATGATTCTACATCCCTGTAAGAAGCACTGAATGTATGGGTAAACACATTTTAAAAGGCAGTGGGTAGTCCAAATTAAACTGAGTACAGCCCGTTTTCTGATCCAGACATTTATTTAAATGGAAATGTGCTCCCCAAGAGGAAAAAAATTAAATAATTGGCATGATTGATCAATAGTTAAAAACTACTGATGAAGACATCAATAGTCGAGTAGGCTAAAGCAGATAAAGTGGTGAAAAAACTCTACCATCGCTGAAAGAAAAATGCAACAATTCTGAAGGAAAACCCCTACGAGCCTGCTATGCGTCCAGCACCCACATACTGCCCGCAATGTTGTCCAATGTACAAAAAGTATAAGAGTAACTTGACGGCTACTGCGGAGAAGATGCTTTGCATGACAGCAGGATAAACAACGCTTGACAGCAGAAGTATCAAAGCTTGATCATATTAGAAGTACCCAGACACGTGGAAGCCTTCACGTCAAAAATACCATCTTGGAAAAAATAGCGAACAGCCGTTTTAGGAGGTTTTATGACGTTCAAAGGAGAGATCCAAAGAACCCCGCCAAAAAGGCAATAGATACCAACGACCGACACGATTGCAAAAGAAACAAAAGAAAAGCAGTCCGAAAAACTACAGAAATATGTAACGTAATCAGCATTTTTTGGTCTCAGAGCTCGAACAACCAACACTGGAAGGTTTGCCGACGCACTCTGAGGTCAACGGATCACTAGTGTGAACCAGTTAAGTGGGAGACCTGTGATCCCTTAGTGATCACGATGCTCATAACGTCAAAAAAGAAGAAGAATAAGACATGGAAGACGACAACTTGAACCATTTGTTAGGCACCACTTAAGGACTGATTTCATCAAAAAGAACCACAATTGGGCGCCATTTAATAGAAACCCGACATTCTCTAGCGACTGTTACCTAACTACTTTGTAGCAAAAACGATTCAAATTATCAAAAAAAAAAAAAAACTTCAAACTAATATTTTTATTTGTTTGCAGTTTTAATCAAAATCTCAATCTCAAATTCTCAAGTCCCCCACTTTTGATTCAAACGCTTTCAAATAAACTCCATAAGGATACCAAACATTTATGATGTCTATACTCGTAGGTGCTCAATAACAATTCTTAATTTTCAAACTCCATCCACTCAATGAAATTGTGTGAGTACTCTCTACCTCTTTCTCTATACAAATCCCTTATCTAGGTCACGTGCTTTCGGCATCCTTTAGGGATCCTCTTTTCATCTAAATAACAACCAAACCAAAATTGTCTATACTATATATGTTTACTACTATCTACTGCGACTATTACGAAAAACCCATTTCATTATTATTACTTTTCATTTTCAACAGATTCACGACCAGGATAAATTAAAATTCAAACAATGTTCGTACAATTGGTGGGACCACAGCTTGGCTATAGGTGAAGTTCTCTTTTTGGCCTGGGGCATTCGAGTTTGTTACAATGTGCGGAATGCCGAATCCCTGTACAATGAAGCTCGTTTAATATCATACGCCATTTACAACATAGCTATTGTCAATATAACAATGATAGCGTTTCAGTAAGTATCCTTCGTTTTATACAAATAAACAACAACACTGACACCTACACAACCCCATATTGAATGTGTGTAATTACGAGTGGGGTGGGGTTTTTGGTGAATCGAGAGTCGTGAGTATGTCGAAACAAAGCACAAAATACGTTGAAACTTTGATTTGGGTTGGGAGCTGTAGTTTTTTTTTCTATTCATTTCCTTGCTTCGATTCAACGCAATTAAAGCATTAAGGTTAATTAAAGTGTTTGAAAGAAAAAGAAATGAAAAACAAAAAGGTGGAAGGTTTGACCGTAGGAACTAATGGAATCTTAGCATAAGCTACCCTCGTTTCATCATGTAAATCAATTATAACCGTTAATGGGAACGGATGGCATTGTCTTTTCCTTTGTATGTGTTTGCTAAGCTATCCTGCAAACAAAAGAAACAAAACATTGTAAAAGGGGTTACGAACGGTATCCACCATAGCTAATAATGGGAAATTGAATCCTGTCATCTTTGTGGACAACACTCTATCAGCCGACCCGACATAAATTGCTTCATTATTAAATCAAGAGAGAGAAACTCTGTGAAGGAGATATTGACGTTGTCTTTCCAGCATTCCGAAAAAGTAATTCAATCCTAATTAGTGTCTTGACATTTCGTTCATAACCAGTAAATAAATGGACAAGCATCGCAGTTGTGAAAGTAGGGACTCCCTACTTGAAAGGTGCTCCGGAAAACGGAAGTGGCTCTCTAGTCAATGGGAAAGATATCGTTTACTCATTTCAAGTCCCACTCATACCATCTGCTGTTTGGTCTGGTGGGGAAAATTAACAAAGTTCTGGGTTTCGGTAGATGTAATCTCAAGCCTCAAGCTCCTTCGCCTTCGGCATTGAAAAGTTTCGCACGTTTCATCTACAAAACAATAAAACAATCAGTCGATTCAAAAACTCAACAGAGACTAGAATTTAATTAAACCCTATTCGCAGAACTTTTCGAAAAGGACCTACACAGCCATTTTCTGCATCACACCAAAATCTTTATGTTTGGTTTTCTGGGAGATTTTGGATGGCCCTCATTAAAATGGTTTCGGATTTTTGAAATTTGTCTACTCAATGCAAAGCATTGCCGTATCTTCCTTTGACTTATCATTGATTGCTTTGCCCGAAAACAGTTATTAGATCAGCATCACGTACGTTATCCCGCACATATCCCTTCAATTTTCACTGAGCACATATTAACACCGAAATGCCCGTTATCAATCCAATGGGTTTTCGACCAAACACATAGCCCGCGGCTCATTCAATTGATCAAATTGTATCCTTTTAGCTTTTTTTACGAAAGGACACAACAACAAACCAAACTCAAACGTGTAGACAGATGTACATCCTTTTTCTGTATCTTGGCTTGAGGTTTAATCTCAATGACAGCCGTTTGACAGTTTGAAAGCAAGAAAAAAATCCTTTTTTTGGGTAAAAGGATTTGTTTGAAGAAAGAAAAAAAGGCAAATTGTAGGTGGCGACTGTACACGAGCGATGTTAGAATGGATCATAAAATTGAATGACCGTGACTGGCCCGGCCCTTGCTTTGGGGGTTGTATTGATTTCTTTTTGCTCTTTTTGTTGAAATCCTTCGTCTTCTTTAGACGTGTAAGCAAAAGGGTTAACACATTGGCTTTCTAGAGAGAGAAAAAAATGCAAAACCATTTAATGGGAATAACTACCTTCATCAACAACATCACACTCCCATCAAGTGAAATAAAATTAACGTTTTGAGAAACTGCTTATTAATTTTGAAAAAGCTTCTGTCATAAAATGATTAGCCTATGCAAATATGCATATTCTACGACAAGGAGATGAATCCGCAAGGAAAATTTAATTAAATTCATTTACACACCAAAATAAAAAACACATCTGCTCACAACAACGCCAAGGACAACAAGATGACGACGGGTCTCAAATAACACGCCCAAGAGCTCGATGTTTTTGGGCGCCTATAAAACATTTAAATGAATTTTTTTTTTTTGCTGTTATCACACCACTCTCGCTCGCTCTATGCAAATTCCCCAAGTATACCATCAAAGTTCTTGGCTATTAACACAAAAAACGAAAAATAAAAATCAACAACAAGAAACAAAACATGGCTGCTCCCAACTACAATAACTCACTACCCATGTATAAAACACAACATCCTTGTGCCACGGAAATAAAAGGGGTTCAAGGCAAGGCTGTTAAATTTATGCATGTTATATGGATGCCAATGTTTCGCTTGAAATTTGTTTCAAAGCTTTTTATTTTCAAACGATTGCGGTGAATGCCTTACCCAACAAACAGTTATAAATTAAAACTTTTTTTTAAAGGGTCGAAAGCTCGGGCTAATTTAATGCAATTAATTATATCAAAGAAAAGGTGTACGGTTCTGAGTTCCGGGAAAGGAAACATAAGGCTTTGAAAAATGTTCAATTGTTCTGTGCGTTGCCTACTTTGTTTACTATTTTGTGGGGACGTATTTGTTTCTCATGCGACAATGCGGTGGTTCACTAATAAACTTTTGCTGTTTTAAAAAAATCTATATCTTAAAGTAAGATATTTATAGGACTCTCACATTTTCCATATCCAATTTTATTGATGTTGTAAAGTATTTGGATACGATCTGTTTGATGAACACATTCTAAAAAAACTTTATTTGTTCAATAAAGGAGTTCGGTTGAAAATAAGCGCGAACTATGCAAAAGAGAATTCATCCTTGAATTGCAAAAAAAAACTTAAGGATTTCAAAAAAGATAGTCATTTCTTTATTACAACCGCCAAAGCCAGGACTAAATAACCCTCTGCTTGTTTATAAGGTTCTTACCGCTTGTGGGGGAAATTTGAAAACCATGACTGAACTATGAAGTGTTTTTGTAATTGCATGACTGCTTTACTTTGATTGCAAACTTTTCCTGACTTGCATCATATTACACAGTAAACAGACCTGATTATCTCCATCTTTGAGGATGAAAATAGAAACATACACGTGAGTTAAGGCATTTGCACATTTGCGATGCAAATATTTGCGTTTGGCTTATGCAATCTATGAACTATTGATTCACAGGCATGTAATTATGATAGCACTGAAAAGCAATGTTTGGTTTGAAATGCTTTTGCTGCAATTAACTATTTTCATCTTAGAATTATTTATCCTCTTAGTGGTTTAGATAAAGGTACCAGATACAATCTTTCAGTTCAATCATAAGCTAAGTTATGTTGTAATAAAGAGTTGCACTGATTTATTGATTTCGTTTGTTTGTGAAAGAGAGCCTTACCACTGAAAAGGAAATTAAAAAAAAAACGAGATAAGCTTTAAATTGAATGACAACCATTCGAAACCATCCCATCCCAGTTTGGTAACTCACAGAGAAGGTGGAATAATCCTTCCTCTTCCTCTGCCATTTCGTCTCGGAATTTTCCACTTAAGTCGGATGTGCTAATACCGATTCTCATCATGAGGGTACCCAATGAGTTGTTACCCGTGACCCGTGAGAATGCCAATCTACAGAGAGAGCTGAAGCCTGCTAAGCTAAGGAGTATAAATTCTGTTTTTTTTTTTTTGAAACATCTGTTCATAAGTTTCTGGAAACGCAACAGGTTTTTAGACATGATCACCATTCATTGATGATTTTTAGAAAGTTTCGCTGGATTTTATATTCTCTTTTATATTACTCTAGTGGCTTAAGTACAGAGGTCTTCATCTCGCTGGACTCGAGTGATGATCCGATTTTGGCCAGCTCATCCACCATTGGGGTATACAGCGCCAGTAAACATTCTTCATCTCTCTGAATCTGCAACTAGATTTTCGTGCTGTGGTTAAGTTCTTTTCTGGGTCAGAGAGTCGGCTTCTGCTATGACAGTTCATATACATGATTTACTTTGTTTTCGAAGTTCAAGCACGTCGCCATTCATTTCATAAATAAGGCAACTTAGAAATGGTCTCGGTTAGCTATTTCAATGTGTGACCAACACATCGCCATTTTCTGTGCCTAACATCGACATTTAGTGAAACTCGACTCTTGTTGCAATACGTTTACTGGTAGGACATTATTTGTGACCAACTAATCTTTCAAGTGTTGTGCTGACAATGATTCAAAAAAAGCATTCTTTTTGAACCTTTCCTGTGCCGAGATTTAGCTAATTTCGCATTCCATTTAGTGAGTTACTCACTGAATTGTGAAATGATAAGTAAGTAATCAGACAACCAATAGCACAACTCACTCACAGATTTCTACTAGTGAAGCCGAATTTCAAATGTCTGTTTGTTATGTGCGTGGTCGGTTCGTGGAAAGCATTCCATAGAAGAAAATGTTTTTCACGGTTGTCGTCTTTCGTGAGGAATAGGCAAGTCATCCGAGAGTAATTGCACACAGCATGAAAATAGATTTTTAATCAAGACGTTCGGGATCGGGATACATTTGTAGGACCGTGAAATGTGTTAGGCTTCGAGGTTTCCATAGCTTTATTGCTCAATTGTGGTTTCCCTAATCCTGCTGT
Source organism: Melanostoma mellinum (assembly GCA_914767635.1). Taxonomy (NCBI): domain Eukaryota; kingdom Metazoa; phylum Arthropoda; class Insecta; order Diptera; family Syrphidae; genus Melanostoma; species Melanostoma mellinum. The sequence goes on along the minus strand of OU612060.1, from coordinate 37,025,621 downwards.
GGGCATCATTTTGGTCCTCCTGCTTTTCATCTCTCCTTTGATTGATTTCGATGTAAGTTTAATGACTATAATTTTGAAACGCTTTGTCTCATCCACACCAAGGAAAGGTAGAAAAATCATTTTGCCATCAGTAAAGCAATGGACGTTTGCACTTCGGAAAGAATGGTAGCTGTTGGCTGTGCAAAACGAAACAACTTGTGTAGTTGCTGGAGTCCATTAAAATTGCTCATAAAAGTGGGAATTCCACTTCCAAGGATAGGTCTTAATATGAATACTTGGTTAAATCGGTCAAAAGCCTTCTTAAAAAATACAAATATGAGCGCTGTTAGTGACAAGATGGGGGACCGTCCTGTACTACTGCGTGCTGTTGTCATGTGTTATTTGTTCTATGTAGTATTTGTGCAGTTAGTATCGTGGTGTATCAGCCAAATGGTCTTTGTCGCCCGGCTGCAACCCCCTACTCTGCAGATTTATGTGTGGAGTAGGTTTCGTGTAAATGTAAAATACAAATATGAGTTGAATTGGTGACGGAAGCTCAATGAACAGGTCGAGAATCGGCACACTACAATGATCACACACTGATATTCCCCGCTTAGTATTTTTTAGTGAAAATACTTGACTCGAACGTTTACCCTCTCGATTAAGATGGCTACCATTAGTTTTGGGAGAAAATTCCGAGTTCCTTACAATACTTAATAATAGATTCCTGGTTTTATTCCGTGGGACCTGGGACCTGGGTTTTGTTTTTCTAAATACTTTATCGTAACAACGAAAATAGGAAATAGAAGACAAGCTTGTATAACTTCGATCACTTAGGCACAGTTTAGAACTAAGTAATACAAAAGGTTGATCTTGTCTCCCTCACATTATGTCAATTACGGAATTGCAAATTTTATTAATTGGCGAGTCAAAATTTTTTTTTTTTTAAAGTCCAGCTCAACGGTTTAATTCTTTTGATCCCAAGTCATAAACTGAGTACTGACGTTATCTCATCATCTTCAAGTCGTTCGCTAGGGAACATTTTCCTTTTTCCTGAGTCAGATCTTTGTTTTGCTCAGAATACTGATCTCAGAGCATTCTCCTTTCATTCGCTCATCAAAATCACATTTTCGCTCACCGCAATAGGTTCGAACTTCGAATCTTTCAAGCTCCGACTTTTATGCGGAAAATAAAAGTAAGTATCACTCGCACTTATATTGATAATGGTATGTGAAAGACGCCGCATACGAATAATAAATCAGTAAAATGATTTGATCTTCTTTCTGCCTTTCCCTTTTCTCTTTTCTCTTTTTCTATTTTTCTTTTCCCTCCTCCTCACTTCCTTTACCGTTTTCACACTTTCCTTTTCTTTTTTTTTCCTTTCCATTTTCCTTTCTCCTCTCACTCTTTATCCGTTACACGTTACACGTTACACGTTACAATTCTTTTCTTCTTTCTTTCTTCATTATCTCTTTTTCCTTGTTTCACTTTTTTGTTTTGTATACATTTTTCCCTTTTTCATTTTTCTTTCTAGATTTTCCTTTCTCCGTTTTCCGCTTTGCCTTTTTCATTTACCTTTTCCCTTTTCGTTTTTGACTTTTATTTTTTTCCTTTCCTTTTTTTCCTTTTCCTTCTTCCTTATACCCATTTTTATTTATTCTTTTAATTTTATCCATTTTCATTTACTCTCTTCCATTTATCATTTACCCGTGCCGTTTGCCCTCTTTTACTTTTCCATTTTCTCAGTTTTTCAATTTCCCTTTTTCCTCTTTTCCTTTCTTTCCCTTCTCCCTTCCTACCATATTCTTTTACTCTTTTTCCCTTTGTTTTTTTCGATTTCCCTTTCATGTGATGCCAGTGAAAGTTCGAGGTTCGAATCTCAGAAATAATTAGTTGCTTTAAAGGGTATCGCCTATTACGAATCAATTAAGAAGGAATGGTTAAAAGGGCTGCAGTGTGACCTGGCGCCTACCAAGCTCTGTTATGCTACCCTTTTTTGTGTTTTCACCCTTTTCTGTGCTTGAATAAATAAATAAATAAAGAGAATAGCGCAACAGAGCGGTGCACCCTGGAAACTAGCGCATTTCTCACAACAATGTCTTGTGAGGGAATGGAGGGGACCTACAGTTTTCTGCCGATTCCAAACGGCTTATCGAGAAAGCGCTTTTCATGGCAACAAATTTTGCCATCGGATGACTTGCCAATTACTCGCGAAAGCTGATATCCGTGGAAAAACATTTTTGGCTTCTGTTGGGATTCGAGCCACAAACCTACCGCCTTAGAGGCAAGCATGCCACGGGTACCCCTGATCCATGTTCTCATTACTCCTCCTCCTTTACGCCAATTTTGTCGCCCACTCGTTTTTCTCCTATTCATCTCCCCTCCGTCTTCTTTCGTTGAAATGAAGACTTCTCCACCCCTTCAAACTTGATAACACACCTATAAAAATGGTTTCGGGAATAGGCACCAAGCTCTGGCATCTACTTCTCAAGCACTCTGCAAACATTGTCATTTAAGTACAAAGTAAAAAAATCTAAAATTGTCCATGAATCTTCACCGCAGCGGCTCTTTCAAGTGGTTTCGAGTATATTATCGCGATGGTCTTTGAAATTTGCCAAAAAAAAACTCATTCTTTTATTTCCATCTCAAAATTAAACCAGCAATGTACTATCAAGTTTCCTCAACGCTCTTTTCGTTCTTTCCAAACAGCCTCTTTATATTCCCCCAAGCTGGTCCAGACATAAAGTACCTTCTGGGATTCATTCGCACACAGCTGTCCACAACTGTCACCGTTGTGTTGGTTTTCGGACCGAAAATCTCTCGAGTTTTTAAAGGACAAGGCGACCAGTGGGACAATAAGGCACGAGTGCGTAGCATAACGGCATCCTTCTCCCTAAACGGTGTTGGTTTAGTGCCTGAAGAGTCACCCGACCTCTACCAGGAAAACGAGGAGTTAAAGGTAAAAATTTCTTTGTTTGCTTTGTTTTTTCCTGCAAAAAATTACTCATACCGTTCTCCCTTTTAATAAAATGACTTTAACACAGGAACAAATCCAAAAGCTCGCTCATCAAATAGAATTTATGAAGACTGTCCACATGCAAATGAATAACCGCCACTTGAAACCAAAGCCTGGCGGATATTTTACAATCACGTCAACTTCATTTCAAGCACCTTTTACAAAAACGCCCGTCTTGACAGCTCAGACACAGACGTCAAAGGGTTCATCCAGTCACCACCAACAACGCCATCAGCAGCATCATCAGTCACCAGTCCAGCCACCAAATAGTAGCTGTATTAGTGACGACGTTATTAGTGGCACAAACAGCAGCATAGGTGCCAATTCAATTGGGTAAGTGCTTCTTTAATTGCACCAATTGGCTTATTTTATTTTCTTCCTTTTGTTTTGCCTTTTTTTTCCTAAATATTCAACACAAAGTGCTCTGCAGAAGAAGTATTTTGGCCTACCTATACTGGCGGCGTCTCACGACGTCACGACTCAACTGTCCGTCCCTTAAGACCAATAAATAGTGAATTGAAGATGCCCAGCAAATTACTTGCTGCTGAAACAAAAACAATAGTTTCGAAGAGTAAAGCTATTAGTAGAGTGATGAAATTAATTTGTTATTTGCCAAAGTGGTTGGAATAACAGCCCAAGGGCCTGCAGCAAAACCAACATAGCAACAACTCAAATCGATTTTCTGTTTAGTATGAGTTCAAGGACCTACGGGTGGGAAAGAAATTTAATTTATTCCGGAAACAGGAAACACAGAGTGTTGTTGTTCTTGACACAATCGAAACAGAATTGTGAATCAATTATGTGGGGATAGAGATCTGTTTTATAATATCTCTTGTTGTTGTTCAGAGATGCTGTTCATCGTTCTTGAAACCACAATGTTTTATTCAAACTTGTATATCGTTAAATATTTGACTTGCAAACATTAATTGGTACGCAAACATTTTAAGTTGTTAAACGAAGGACGTTAAGCTGTCGAACGAAGTATTTTTGAACTTTCTTAAGGAGTGAATGGTTATCTTTTCACTCAGGCCCATCTATGAAATGTAAATATGTACTCACTTTTATAAACAAAAATTAAGTGTCCGCATGATGTGGGCATATTCTGGGCAGTTTCAAGTACTTTTTGAAGAGTTTTTCAAGAGGATACTAGTTCGAAGCTTGATACTCAGCCTTAAGCATGAGGTAAATTCAAAGCTGAGTGTCACAAGTGTGTACACACAATCATCCCATTTTGTAAAAATATATGCACCACACTATTTTCAATCAACAAAACAAAAACTTTTCAGTCAGTAATTCTGAACGAAAGACACCGACATCAAGTTTCTGTCTTCTTACTTTCTCTACTTACTTAGGTGGGCATTATAGTTCGGGGTGAGCGTGGGCCTCAACCTCTAAGGTCGGTTGAGGGGTTCTTCCGCTTGATTGCGCCACCTAAGACGAAGCCGAAAACATGTCCTGCTGAAGTGTTGGTGTTCATCAGTCCTACATGTCCTAGCCATCGTAGTCTCGCAATGCGTACTCTTCTAGCTATGCCCGCATGTTGCGGTACAGCTCATACAGCTGGTTGAAGAATCCGCTTTCGATAATGTCCACTCGTCCGCACCGCGCCGTAAAACAGAACTGGGATGATTAAGGATAAAGGTTACCTTGGTTTTTCTAGAAAGGATTTTGTTTTTCAATTGCCCTTTTAATCCAAAGAAGCAACGATTGATAAGAGTTATTCTCTGTTTGATCTCTGCACTGATGTTGTTTTCCGTGTCTATAGCGGATTCTACGAAGTCCTGTACTACCTCGAAGTTATGTCTGTCTATTGTGACGTTTTGTCAAATTCGTCGATGTTCTGTGTCCTTGTTTGATGACAACATATACTTCGTTTTGCCCTCATTAACCATCAAACCCATTTTTGCCGCTTCTGTTTCAATACTCGCAAAAGCACCTATGACATCACGCTTTGTTCTTCCCATTACGTCAATATCCTCTGCGTAGACGAGTTATTGTACAGACTTTTGAAAGATTATTCCTCTGGCGTTGACGTTTGAGTTTCTTACAATCTGTTCAAGTATGATGTTGCAGTTTGTCGCCTTGCCTAAAACCTTTTTCGACATCAAAGGTCTCGGTGAGTTCTTTACCGACCTTGACGGAGCAGAGTGAATTCTCCAAAGTCATCCTGCATAGTCGTACAAGTTTTGCAGGGATGCCGAAACTAGACATGGCTCTGTACAGCTCGTCTCTGTAAATGCTATCATACGTGGCCTTGAAATCGATAAAAAGATGGTGAATATCGATATTACGTTCTCGGGTTCTTTCCAAGATCTCGAAAATTTGGTCTACTGTGGACTTCTCTGGTCTAAAACCACATTGATGAGGACCTATCAAGTTGTTAACGAGTGGTTTCAGACGTTCACAAATTACAGCAGACAAGATCTTATAAGCGACGTTAAGGATGCTTATCCCTCTGTAATTGGCGCAATTGTGAGGGTCTCCCTGTTTAGGATCGGGCATACGATACTGAGGTTCCATGAGGTCATGCAGATCAGCTGGTGCATGCTCCTTTCCAACTGATCTCCAGCTGCCTTGAAAAGTTCGGCATCAAGGCCATCGGCACCTGAAGTCTTATTTGATTTAAGTTTGTATATGGCAAGCTTAACTTCCTCTAGGTCGGGAGGACGGCATTTTTGATCGTGCAAGTTGAACGAAGTATTTTTTCTGACAGCGGAATTAGTGTTTTCATCGATGTTGAGCAGTTTGCAGAATTGGTCTTTCCACATCCTCAGTAGCGACTGTTTCCCTGCTGGTCTTTGCAGGTTTGAGTTTGGAGTTTGTCACCCTGTCAGGATCTTTTACCTTTTGGTAAAACTTCCGAATTTCGCTCCTGTCATGGCCCTCCTCTCAATTTCCTCATACAAGCGCTTCTAATGTTGTGTGTAGCAGTCGCTATAGTAGATGTCACAGTTTTTCATTTCTTTTATGTCCTTGATGGCCTATTTCATCGCATTTCTTCAATGGCAGTTATGTCTGCTTTGAAGCAATCTTGAGCGTCTGCTTTGTTCCCCAAATGCACCTAATCCGTTAAGTAATCTTAAGATTCACGTTCGAATGCGGAGGTATTTGACCTTTTATCGTTTGCTTGAGTCGTCAACGTTGAAATCGTAGTTGTTATCCAACAAGGCCGCTGGTTTTTTCGAAACCATGTAGTTTCCACGTGGTTGGGTAGTTAGCACAAACCCCAACATGGAGGGTCAGGTCCTTTTAGGATCCTCTTGGGCACAAAGGGTTGAATAGTCCAGCATCAGTACCGTTCTGCAGGGGTTCGAGAGCTCCGTTGGCTCGCTAGGAGTACATCCGCTACCACCTCAACTAACTTCAATACCCTATCCTAGTATTGAAATACCCTGAAAGACCTTTAAACCAAATATGTATGTTGCAGTAGCTTATTCAGGGTTTTTGCGATTTTGACTGTTGAAGTCCACCGTAGTTTCTGTGAAACTTATTCATCCACAGTGACATTCCCAATACGCTTTGGCAGTCCACTGAGATTCGGGCCGTAAGTCATTACTCGCAGTGCATTATAGTAGATAAATAAATAAATTGGCGGGACAGATCCGAGAGCTTCGTGACTTACGCATTTCTCACAATCATGGCCTTGTGAGGGAATGGAGAGGACTGCAATTTTCTGCCGATTCCAAACGGCTAATTGAGAAAGCACTTTTCATGGAAATGAATTTACTATAGGACGACTTGCCAATTCCTCGTGAATCGTGGCGATACCCGTGGAAAAACACGTTTTTCAGCTAGGATTCGAACCACGAACCTCCCGTGCGACAGGAGCAGACATTTTTACCGTTACGCCACGGGCACCACAGAGCATTATAATATTGTTCTATTTTGTCTTCAACCCTTTGTCAAAACTCGAATTTACTAGTTTGGCAAGTCACCTGTCCGGCTGAACCAGTTCTCAGAGGCTACCGCGTGGGAGTATAGTATGCAGAATTGACGTGTACTATAAGTTACAACATCTCAACTTCCGTCACCAAGTTGACAATAATCAATCCCTAGCCGCCCAACCACCTGCTTTCTGCCTTCTCTTAGGGTATTTTCTAGTTTTGTTTAAGAGGCTTTCTCACGAAACATATTTCAATTGAATGTTGAACTACCTTATTTTTAGTTGCAGACAACACTTTACCTCAATAAATCCCTTTTAAAACCAGCTTTCTCTCTTATTTCTAGATTTGCTGCGGCGCCCAGTATACAAACGCCACAAGTACACAGTGTCAAGGAAAAAGTTTGACGAGACGACCGAAGTGGAAAAGATTGCTCAATTGAATTCAACCTAGGAATGCAGTACTCAATGTCAACAGTGAACAACATTACGGAGATGGCATCAACAGCGTCTACAATATCATCGGATGTGTACGCCTCAACGCGCACCCCGTCACCGACAAGTGATGCTGCCATTACATTTACCGAAAACTACAACAATCTCACATCACTCTCATTATCATCAACCATAACTGACAGTAAGACAATGGACATAAGACCTCCAATTGTTGTTTAAGAAGAATGCATTCCATCAATCACGTCACCAATCTCCAGTCACCAGTCACCAACATCAATATCCTCTCTTTCCCACCTAAGAATCCACCATGCATACTCAAAAACGATGAAACCTTTATTTACAACAACAACAACAATTCAGTCAAATGTTCTTTCTACTATTTTCAATTACCGTTAAGTAAAACCTCGCCAATAACGACAAAACAGCAACATCTTAAAAAGAGGTAAGCGCAAGTTAAAACAGGAATAAAATCAAATATTAAAAAGAAAACAATTAATTGGTATAAGTTTAATCATAGAATGTATTTTTAGTAATAAGACTCTAAGTGCATAAACAATTATATAAATGAAAAAACAGGAAAAAAACTAAAAAAAAAAATCAAAACAAAACAAAATTAATTAAACATTTGTGGAAAACCAATAATAGGATAGGATTTTACAAATCAAAACAAAAACAGCAACGCTGAGAACGTTGTACACAAAAAGCTAAATGTAAAACTTAAAAACCGAAAATTAAAGAAAAAAAATTAAATTTGTTGTTTGTCGTCCAAGGTCCTTACAACATGTGAATTTAAAAATTCCGCATAAGTGTTGCTCAATGTCGTTTTACAGTGTAAGAGTGTTGTGTAAAGTGTGGTGTGCTTACTAATTATATTTATTACGGTGCGTCTTTTTGGTTTCGAACACCTTCTGTTTGACTTTCGGATGCTGAAAACAACAAAATGCTTATATGAAAAACTCAAAACACTTTGACCCTTTTAAAGATGGCCCTCAATAAAAAAATAAATTTTTAGGAACGCTTCTAGTTTGTGTAGAGGCTTTTGAATTTTTTATGTCATTCAACAACTTGACATTTGTCTGATCTTTTTGTCAATTAATTCCTTCAGGACAGATATCCTAACCAGTTTCAATAGATGTAGACTCATAAAAATAGTTGCAGCTCTCTATCACATTCGTTGAAATTCTTGAAGAGATTTTCACTCGAAGATCAGGGGTCGAATTATCGTGATCGAATTATCAGTGATCCAGTGAGTGAGTATAGGTACTATTTTTCTTTCATAATTCGCTCTATGTTACAAAACATCTCGAAGAGATGGCAGATCTCTCACTTAACTGCTTCACTTTTTGTGATCCGCTCGTTGCGTTTTCTGCTTTCTCTCAGAAAGCCTCGGCAAACATCCCGGGTTTGGATTGTTCTATGTCCAAATGCAGATTTCGTTGCAGTTGTCGGTATCAGAAGTTTTTTGATCTGCCTTTCTTCTTTTTATTTCGCGATCGTGTGTAAACGTTCTCTGATATTGACTTTTTTGACGGGGAACTTAATATCTCTACTTTGAACATGACAATACCAACTAAGAGGCGGTCCTGCTCTCTATTTTTCCATGACGGTATTTTTGACGTGAAAGCTTCCACAGATCTTCGTAATTCTAATACGATCAAGCTTTGTTACTCCTGCAGTCATGCGAAACACCATCACCTCAGTTGCTGTTGATTAACTCTATTATTTTTTGAATATCGGCCAGCACTGTGAACATATTACGCATATTTCGACTCAAGAAATGTCTGGAGTATAGGCATACCTGAATCAGAAATAGACAACAGAAAAACAGTCTTTTTGGACTACGAGCAACCCAATCGGAATCAGCAAAAGAATTTTATATCCGCCCTTTCCTTCTTAAAATGTGTGGTTGAAAGAAATCTGATAAGACTCAGGGCCCGCTCATGTTTCCCCTTAATAGTAATTTGCTTTTAGAGTCTACTTTAGCTGAAGATATGAGAGCTCTAAACCTACATGCAGTATATACAACAACTCCCACTCATTTTACAGCCAACTCTAGCACACTACTAGATATATTTTTCGTCAGTTATCTTAACAAAGGTCATCAGCACCATGTTTTTCTTACCACGACCCTTTACATTTAACCTTTTAGAACGAGCCTCTCGTTTCAAGCGGAAGCTATACATTTAGGGACATAAGAAACAATAAATCATACATTATAGTCATTTGGAAGGTGATATAAGATCAACCAACTGGTTTCAAGTCTTTGAAATGACATCCGATGATGACCAGGAACTTTTATTCAGGATAACATTAATATTTTATATTATGTCCACGTTCCCATCAAAAAGTAAACAATGCGTTAAAGTCGCTGTCCCTGTATTTAACAACAAGCAAACGAGACCAGTCTTATAATACTTGGAAACATTTTAGACATGATGTGCTTCGAAAGGTCTATACAAAGTTAAGGAATAAGTAAGCTTTATAAAAATTTTAAAGCTATTGTTGTCGGTAAGCATGTGAGCAATCACACTGACAATTTTAATTGTGATGAGTTTAATATACACTTTGCAAATCTTTTATCATCTGCAAACGATAGCTTGGAGTCTTATGACTTCGTGGAAATACGCGATTTATCTCAAGAAGTCTTTAGCTTCGCTGCTGTTGAAGAAGCTGATGTCGTGCCAAACTGTTTGGCCATAAAATCTGTTAGAATGGCACTTGATGAAAATCATCCTGTCTTTCTGAAAGCAACCTTCCCTTTTAACTCAAAATACATTTCTACTGTTTGGAAATATGCTATAAAATCATTCCTATGCCAAAAAACAAAAAATAAGTATCGACCAATAACCATCTTGCCCTTTCCCTAAAAAGTATTCGAAAGCATTATAAACTCACAGATGCGAAATTATCTGAGTAGGAAAAATGGTGTGTCCTAACCAATCCGGTTTCCGTCCCAAACATAGCTGTACAACAGCCATAGTAAATTTAATGGAAGATATCAGAGAATCTGTTGATAAGGACAATGTAATTTTTCTCATTCCTTTGGACTTTACTAAAACTTTTAGCACGGTCAACCATCGTATTCTATGTAGTAAACTTAAGTTTCAATTTAAATCATCGGCTGTAAGACTAGTTTTCTCATATCTTAGCTCTAGATTCCCAGTTGTTGTTGCTGATAACCAAACTTCGACCTTCATACCACTAAGCAGAGGGGTTCCACAGGGATCTTTTTTGGGTCCATTACTGTTTTTTTTTATAAATCAATGATCTTCAGCTGTTAAGCTGCAATTCCTCTATCCATAGGTATACCGATGATGTACAACTTCGTTACAGCTGCCCATTGGGCTTCATTGAAAATGGAGGTTGGGATGTCAACGAAGGTCTTAGTAAAATTTTGGATTGGTCATTGTCGAACGAACTCAGCTTAAATTCGTCAAAATTCAAATGTTTGATCATTTCCAGAAAATCCTTAGACACTACTTACTTCCCAAAAGTACTGCTCAACAACACGCCTATTCAGTTTGTCGATTCAGTGAGGATTCTGGGAATAGTTTTTAACAAGACACTTCCTTGGACAAACCATATACGATTGTCAATAAGGAGAGTCAACGGCGGACTATGTACGTTTGCTATGGGCCACTAAAAGAATTACTCCTGTTAAAACAAGGATGATTCTTGCAAATTCGCTGCTTATACAATTACTGTTATTTGGATGTGAAATTTTCGGCTATTGTGATTTCGAGCATATGAGAAAACTCCAGATCAATAAATCGCCTACTTATGCTTCATAATGTGATCCAAACAGGCCAATCTTCACAATTACCTTACGTTCACCCAATCGATCAGAAGTTGTGACCTGATACTCCTATCTTATATCCAATCGGCAGTTATCCGGTTGCAGAATAACCTTCCCCGAACCTTAAGGTTGACAAGCTGTACTAATCGGTTTAACAAGGCACAGCCTTGATATTGTGTCTTACGGTATAAGACTATAGGAATCAATAAAAAAAAGGGTTTTTCAACAGTTAACAATTTACTACAGAAATTCAAAATCAGTGGCCTCAACGTTTAGAGCGCTACGTCTAATTTATGGTCGTCATAATCGTCCTAGCAGATAACAATTGAGCGTCCAGTGGAAAAATTTGAATCCACAGGCACAGTACAAAATGTTCCCGTGCCGGTGAGACAAGGAAGTGCCCGTAGTGTAGCCTGTAGATAATATTGCTGCCGCTGTTGCAGAAAGCCCAAATGTGGCTCTCACACGTCGTTCTCAAGCGTTGGGCATCTCTGTGAAGTCGTCATGTGGCCTACATCCTTGCAAGATTTAATTGACGCAAGAACTGAAGCCGCTTGACCACAAGAAGCATCGTATGTTCGTGAATTGGGCTGAGCAACAACTTGAAAATGATTCGGATTTTCATCGAAAAGTCATCTTTAGCGATGAGGCTCATTTCTGGCTGAATATCCTGATGTGGCGTAAAACATATGAGTTTATAATGAGCGTCCTTTTTGTTCCCTGGCAAAAGCCAATTTCTATTAATTTGCTAGCTGCCGTGCTTCAACGAAGTCTTTTCATAATTGTAATGGGCCCATTGATAACCAAGTGCTACTTTCGTCAGTTGATTCCCATTGTCATATATTTTTGGAAGTTAAATAAACCACATTCTAACAACTTTATTTGAGTTTTTGATGAATTTTCAAACTGAGCCTTTGCCCGCAAAACGGATCGAGACAAAGTATAATGTCCTTTTTCACATTTGGTGTTTTTAAAATGAAAATTACAACAGACGCTGACTCTAACAGCCATCGAGTAACTTTATTCGGGTCTTTGCCCACAAAAAAAAGAAACAATTTACTTTCCTTTTTACACATTCGGTGCTTTTATAAAATGAAAGTTACAACAGATGCTCATAAAGGACAAACCTTTTTTTCGTTAGTTTAAAGTTGATGACGCTTATTGTGCCTTCCCACACGAAAATTCCCATGCGCCTTCGGCGTATTAAAACAAATTATTTTGTACGAAGGGAAAGAGTGGAGAAGAATATTTGGTCCCAGCTGTTGTCGTTCAGGCGAAATTTCTGGATCTGGTTCTCATATTCTCACTCACTACCACACTGATATGAAAAGGTATAATGTCCTGGTTTTTTGATTTTGTTTTTCTTTTCAATGAAAGTTTAAAATGTCAGATATTTATTCCAGCTTTAATGACAAAATTGTTGACTCGTAGGTCATTCAAGTCCTCGAAATAAAAATCACACACAAATATATACGGAGGAACATTCGCATAGCCAATTACTTTATACTATGACTCCCTGCAAAGATGAATGAAGATGTCTCCCCGTCCTCTTGGTACACAGCTGATGTACTTCAACAGATAATTCACACAAAACTCTCTTTTCAGTCCTACCTCAGGCTATCCTTTTTTTACTTTTCCTTGTCGGAAACAAAACTGTCACTTGATAATTTTCAATTTTCCTAACAATAGTTACATCAGGTTATTCTTTTTTTTTAATGCTGATGACAATTTGTCATCATCACCGTCGTCTGAGTTTTCATTACTTAGCATCTTTTAAGCTCTGATGTCTTGGATATTGCAGTCTTCTTAAAGGGCGTCTAATTGAAATCAGGTGGATTATCATTGGATGTGGGAATTTCTTGTTTATAGGAAACTTTTTACTTCATTTTTTTTTTTGGCATCACGTACTTTAGTCTCGTCAACTCTTCGTTTTTGCATTTGTTTATGATTCCATCCAAAACAAGAACGAAAATGTAAGGCACGATTGACGTTTACTTTAAAAACTACACAAAGTTTTCACTCAAATTCAATAACTCCTCGTAAACAAACAAAAAATGAAAACTTAACAGAATTTTGTAATCCAATTAAATAGAATATCGAGCAAAGTGGTTGCAAGGGTATATCTCTTTGTTTATTTTACTTGGGTTTTTAGCTCGCCAACCATCCAATTTTACACTCAAAAGCATAAAAAATCTTTTCCATCTCTCGCTAAATTGTAATTTATATCTGAATTTATGCAAATAAATTCATGCACTTCTGTGTATTGAGATGGTTTTACGTAGTTACACTAAATGCAAATTTTGCGTTGAGCAACAAAGTTGAAATGCTGCAAGGCAACTAGAACTCCTATCCTTACCGTGTGTCTATATCAAACAAAATTCGAAAGCAAAGCATAGTCTATCTTGATATTGCTTTCAAATTTAGCAAAAAAGAATCCCAGAAAACTGCTGTGGCAATAAAGCATATATGGCACCTTTGGATATTTTGACGAATCATGCACTTCATCTCCAGATTTTCCAAAAAAAAAAAAAAAAAACAGTCTATGTACTCATGAAACAAAACAAATCTCTTTGAAACACAACCAAAGGATAAATTTAAAGCAGTTCCAAAGGATACCTTAGTTTGTGAAATTCTTTGTAAGGAGATGAAGGTTCTTTGAAGTCCCTTACAGTGCAAATTGTAGGAGAGAGAATCAGGTCTGGTTCATTTCAAGCAAATTTTTAAGTTTTGATTGCAACTTTAAATTCTTCAGGCTAGATACCTTTATGCACTCTCCAAATGTGTATGAACATTGTACGCATTCATGTTTACGTTTGTCTAAAAGTGTTTGGCAGTTGGTTGGAACTTTGCACAAACAAAAACCTTTTTTTAACAACCTAACAGAAAACATAAACATTATTTGTTCGATAAAATAAGATAAGTCTGTTTTTTTGGAGTATTTATGTTGTTCTGAACATTTCGTAGAAAAGAAAAAAGTTGTAAACATATCAGGTGCATGCTTAGAAAACTTACGAGGACCTGCACTTTAGCTGACGATATTTTGTTTCCGGCAAGTCAGGTGGTTGTGCAAATTATTTTAAGTGATTCAAAAGTTTCAAAAAGCTTATGTTTCAAATGAAGCTTTTAAACAGAAAATGAAATGAATTAAGCCAAGAATTGTTTGTGATGAAAAAATTGATGATTGAAAGGATGATTTTCAAGATGGTACGTAGAAGTTATTGACAAAAACAATAATAAATAAAATCTTGACGTTTTTCCTGGGACCGATACTCGAATTCAAAGCGAGTCGTTTTGAATACGACTGCCCTTTTATCAAATTAAAGCCGAGTAGAAAATAACCAACCATTTGGAGCCGACTTACAGAAAACGTTCTCGAGTAACTCGTGATCGAGCAATCGTTATTGAGAAATCCATCAGTAACCGAACAGAATTCCATTCGTATTGAAAGTTTTGCCACGAAATCTGTTAATATTGATAAAACCATTGTTTGTTCATTATGTACATGTTTAAGTCGTTTCTTTTAGATATTCGCCTTGTGGCAGGAGTAGTCCTGAACTGATAATAAGAGAAATTTTGTGTAAATTTGTCTTGTATCTTAAGGTATCCCATTCAAAGCAAACTTATTGATAAGAAGGTGCCAAAACGAATGTAGATAAATATCCAACCGAATTGAAAAAGTATCTATCCGTTTAAAAAGATCTTTTTCGTTGTGCATGTACGCATGCCCTGGAGGCCAATCGCAGTTGTATAACGACACCATCAATGTGTTTACGGTTTCTGAAATTCTCACTTAAATTCGTTGTTTACAAATGAATGAACATTGCTAGCCCAAAAAAAAAATACAATTAATATAAAGAAACAAATAGCTATACGATACGATGTCATAATCTGCAGGACGCTTTTTTTTTGCTTCAAAACTTGTGTGCAACATTTTCTTGTTAAAACTTACATAAAAGAAGGAATAAAACATATTTTCGCCTATCGAAAACACAATCCGCCAAAGAATACCAGTCGAATGTCATACTCTAATTGACATTTCACATTCGCCATCGAATTCGATAGCTAGGCGAATTATAAATGAAAGGGACTAAAGCGAAAACATTAACACCAACGATCCGCCTCGAAATTCATAATCGAGCCTCTGAAAACTTAAAAACGGAACCCAGGAGAGCCTGACGTTATGCTGTCTGCCAAGAACCCTCAGCTCTTCGCGACAGCAAGAAACAAGTTTTGATTTGTAAAGATTGGCAGAAATCGCTTTTGTTGGTGCTGGGCTATCAATGCAAAAAGTCATATCAGCATGTGATAGCGCCATCATGAACTCCTGTTTTGAAGCGTTTGTAATTGCCAAGATCTCGGCTTGGAAGACACTGCTGTGATTTGGAAGTTTGTATGAACTGGCTACGTTCAGGCTTTCTGAAAAGAAGCCTGCACCTGTTCCCGCTTCCATTTTCGAGCCGTGCGTCGGTATAGACTAATATAGACGTCTTGTTTATATGAGGTGTTTCATTTTTCCAATCCTGTCTATTGGGGTGCTGGTTGAGAAGGATTTTTTAAAGTCCAGGTATAGATTTATGTAATCCGTACAAATATTGTCGTCTGTGTATCGTGATTAAATCTGTGCATGTCTGTATGACCACACAAATTGCCATATCATATCATCGTTGGATACTTTTTTTTTATTCTTCTTCTGATAAAATATAAAAACATTTTGATAAAAAAAAGGATCAACTGGAGACCATGATCTAAGACATTCAGTTTTATCCTTTCAATGTAGTCTCAGTCTCAGTAACAATTTCGATAATGGATGACTTAAAAATACGAAACAAATAATGCAGGGATCTGAGAATCAAATCAAAATCTGGTTTTGGCCTGCATAAAACAAATTGCGTGTAAGGCTGGCAAGTGGACTAGGTGGCTTGCGGTGGACTAGTTTTTATCAAATTTCCGGTACATTCATTTTCCCTTTTCTCCTTTAAGAAATCGTGATGAGACCACACTTCATTTCCTTTTCTTTTGCTCATAAGTTTTCTTTATTTTAGGTAAATATGCAAAAATAGGGAACGAGCATAGAATAATTTATTTTCATTGCTTTCAACTATTTCTAAACTTTACTTTTTCTACATGTTTGGCTTTTAAACTGGCAACACTGTTTATAGTGATTGTTTGTGTGATAAGTGACGGTATATTCTTCAAGAACGTTTACAAATTTTATTATTGCTGATATATGGCCCACTTACAGAGTTCGAAAGTAACTGAGGTCTGCCAACCTCAATTACAAAAGTCTGCAAATAATTGAAAGCGCGCTAATTTTTGCACACTCAGAATATTCACCCGTGGCGTAACGATTAGCATATCTGCCTGCTAGGTAGACCTTCGCGGTACGAATCCCAGAAACATTCAACTATTTTCCCATGAGGATAACCTTTCGCGAGAAAATGGCAAGTCCTCTTACAGTAATTACACTGCCATGAAAAACGCTTACTCAATTAGTCTGTTCCGAATCGGCAAACATTTGTTGATCCCGTCCTCACTAATGTATGGTTGAAGGAAATGAGGTAGGAAGTTTTCGCTTCCCGAGCTCTGTTGGTGGAATCCTATTTGTATCTTCTACGTAGAATTTCGACCCCAACGCCATATAAATTCCTTAAACACAAAAAAGGATATTTTTGGAATACTTGTCTGTATCTGCTCCAATATTGCTGTCTTAGCTGGAGATCTGACAGTTTTTGTAATATCCGAAAGGTTTAATTAAAGAGTCTATTTAAAATATACTCGAAGTCGAATAGAAAAAAGTCGACTATCAGTATCACTGGTAACAGTTTCAGTCAGCATTTCCTTGTTCGATAGAATTCTAGAAAAGCAAAACGAATAAAAAAAATTCAATTTCATTGCAAAAAAATACATAACAAACATATTTAGCATGAATTTTTAAAAAGTAGATCAACCACGACGAACTTAACTCATTTTGTCTCTGAGGAACTCTGTACGCTAGAACAAGACAACGAAGTCGACGTAGTTACCTATTACAGACTTCTCTAAGGCTTTTGATAAAATCTCTCACCATATTGTTTATCTTAATTAAGGAGCCTATTGTTTATCGATATTTATTCAATGGTTGGAAATAGCGTTTATAAAAGGGATCCGCCAAATCTGGTGTTCCTCAAGGTAGCCATCTTGGGTCAATCTTGTTGGTTATTGCCATTAATGGCGATGACAAGATTATTTCCTCTCATGTACGCTGATGACATAAAAAGTATAAAAGTTTTACTATCATCATCGAGCCCTTTCGATCCGTTTCTTTTCTGACTTGGGGTCAAAAAAATTTGCTCGAAGTCAATGTCAGCAATTTCATGAATTTTTTAACGCCTTCCTCGACCACTTCCGACTTACGACTTTTGTGACATAACCGTTCCATTATTGGCTTCTACTTGCGATCTTACCATTTCTTGAGATAGAGACCTCGTTTTTCGATCCCACACAAACCAAATCTTTTACTAAAACGAACGTTTTATAAAGCACAGCCCCAAAAAAGTTCTCAAACGCTTATGTCACCAAATCTCTCTTTATAACTTTCTTTAAGGCTATCCTGGAGTATGCTTCTCGAGTTTGGTCTCCATACCAAACAACCCACTCGCTAAGAATTGGGATTTCAGTTGCGTAAGTGGGAATGGGATCTTGAGCAGAAGCTGGGGGTTGCTGTACCAAGCTCTAGAGAGATGCCATTCCTGGAGAATTGTTAAGCTGCACTTAGACAACCGAACGCATCCCTACGTCTAAATGAATAAGCGCTTTCATGGCAATGTGATTACTGATTAGTTTCGTATGACTTACAAAAACCTTGCGAATGGCGACACCTGTGAAAAAACATTGCATATTTCTTAGATTCTAACCTCAAACTCCCAGTAATAAGCTACGCAAAAACACCACTTGAAAAGTTATGATGCCGAAAAATTTAAAGTTGAGCTTCAATAATGGAGGAAATAAACACCCCTTTTTAAAAAAATTATGAAAACTGTGATAAATGTCTACAAACAAGCGCCTGGCTTGTTGAAAAATTTAGATGCAACCACATCACCCATCAACTCGCAAGTTTCCAACTTGAGTTCAATTTCATAAGTTAGGCTTAAAAATAAATTAATCATCAGCAAACCTATGTATACACAGGTTTTTTTTAGTCTAACAAAAGCTTTTCAACTAATCCTAGGACTTTTCTTTAGGAAAAAAAACGGTAATAAAGAGTATTAAAACCTTTTGGAAGGTATTTACAAAATCATTCGCTTCATTAAACTTCAGTAATCCAATAAACTTTACAAATGAAAACACTCGAACACAAACGAACAGATTTCTCCCAGAGCAAATATATCCGCAAGTTAAGGGATTCGAGTGAATACAACCACTTCAAAAGGGTTTTAAGAAACTCATTTTAATGTAGGTATCATCTCTCTTTCCCCTCACACAGAGTATTAGAAGAAGATCATGTTGGTTGCCACTCAACTTAGTCCATCCCAGTGCCTTTATCCTAATTAAGAAGTCATTATAATGTGACAAGAGTTAAGCAAGGATTACTTTCTGCCAACAAAAAGGTCATAAGAGATTAAAGAGCCTTTTGCTTCATGATTCTACCTGCTTATTGGGAAATCCAATCAATATTTCAACAAACGAAGTTCTTTCTTTTCTAAACAGTACCTAATAATGATATCAAATGACAACAGATAACACACTTTCGTCCATCGATGGTGATGATGGTGCACCCTTCTCATTGACCTTTTTCGGATTACCTCTCAAGGGTGCAGATAGTTTAATTGGTTTCCTCTCTAGTCCCCCTGTGGTTTGTATGAAATTTAAAAATTGAATGTAAAAGCTCAAAGCCTAGCTAGGAACGCAGTTCAATTTAATTGTATTCATTGAATATACAACACATTCGAAAGTACTTTGACAGCCCTTCATCTGAATTTATATCAAGATTTTATTTTTACTGCTTTCACCGACGAGAATAAAGGCAGTCCATTTTTAATTGGCAAGGCCATTGGAAATGGACGACACGACACACATAGTAAATATAATTAGCACACACACGCCACACATGATGTACGGTATATGATAGTATAAAAATAAAAACAAAAGAAAAATAAAATAATAAATAAACGATTCGTTGAATTTTCTGAGCAATTTCTTCCACTTCGTTTGAAGCTTTGAAGTTAACAGGGACCGATATTATAATACATGTCCTTTTCTTTTTCATTCTCTGTCTCAATGTTTTATTATTGAAGATTAATGGAAACAGAGCAATGAAAAGAACTATATATAGTTTTTTATTTTAATATAATTGTAAATCTATTTTTTGATTTATCTTAGCAAAATACTATTTATTAAAGGACAGCACAAATTCAAGGATCATTTGCAAAAAGTTTATATTAATCACACACTTTTGGAACGTTCATTATCACCATGTTTCATATTATAATCCTTAGTTTTAAATTTGTTAAGAATACTAATTAAAAAAAGGAAATGTCAGCATAACTTAACTATGCTCTTAATAAAACTTTGTAAAATTATTATTGTTTTTTGTATTCATGTGAAGATTGTTAATGTATGAGAATATAAATTTTAAGTATGTGGTAAGGAAATTTAGAAATGAGAATAAATGGAAATATATACCTTAATGTAAATATTTGCTTGTTTTTATTTCAAATGACAGTTGTAGGAGAAAGACAAGGTTACGCTTGAGGCTTCCACTGATGTCCAGAATGACTTAGTTTGAATTGAAGACTCCTTTCTTAATGGGAAAAAAATGAAATTGAAATGTAAGTAAATGGTTGCCGAAATGAATTGCTGATTTCGTCACATTTCCTTGTACAAAAAGTTTCTTGTTGTGCCTTTCTTCTTTTTTGTACCGAAACTTTGTACTATAGCCTCTTTACAGGGCTCTAACAAAGCTGACAAACCAGTGGAGTTTTACTTATTTAATTAGGTGGGCTCATCAGAAACACAAATATCAAGAAGATTTCAGACAGCTCTGAACACAGTACAAAGCTGGTGCTCAGATGAAGGTCTCTCTGTCAATCCCGGTAAGACAGTTATTGTCCCATTTACAAAAAGAAGAAAACTAAATCTTCTAATACCCCCCAATCTCTATGGGGAAACAATACCATTTTTCAAGGAATCTAAATACCTTGGGATCATCCTTGACAGCAAAATGTCATGGGACCCTCAACTAGAACGCATTTCCAGCAGTGCAACCAAGTCCCTATGGAATTGTCGAAGGGTATGCGGAAAAAATGGGGTCTAAAACCTAAAATGATGTACGACTTATATACGCTGGTAGTCAGACCAACACTAACGTACGCAGCTGTTGTATGGTGGAAAAAAACAAAAGAAAGAACGGCAATCCAAAAACTTGAAAAGATTCAAAGATTGGCAACAACGTCAACATGAATTACTGGATGCATGCATACAACACCAACATAGGGCCTTATTGCAAGTGTCGTCTAACATTCGATGCGACAATGGTCGAAAGTTTCGATAAATTTTTCTTTTGGTATTGCGTATCTCTATCGACAAGGATTTCTGTTACTGTGAATAATGAAAGTTGTCATTGTGAACAAATACTATAATTTGACATTTGAATTAATTTCAGTGATAGTCGAACGCAAAAATACAGACGATAACGACCGAATTCAAAATTGAAAATATTGAACAATAAGAATACGCAATGCCAAATTTCATTTTCGATGTGCGACTATCGACAACCGTCGCGTATCGACAGCCAAACGACTCTCGCAATAAGGGCCATCCCATACGCCCTAAACGTCATTGTAGGACTACCTCCAATTCACCTCTTCATAAAAATTGAAGCAAGACTGGCGACACACCGTCTTTTCCATCAAGGACACATAAAATCACACCCATAACCGAAAGGACATCTGTCGATAATAGAAAATCTAGAAAAACTTAATACCTTTAGTATGTGCTTGGATGCTATTATTCCCATGTACAACTTCAAACTCAACTTCTCAATTGTCATCCCCCCTAGGGAAGACTGGGAGAACACAAAACCTCATCCTTCAAGGCAAGATATGGTCTGGTATACGGACGGCTCAAAAATGGAAACTGGTACAGGTTCCGGCATTTTCAGCGACTGTCCTTGAACGAATTTCTCAGTAAGTCTGGGCAGTCACTCGTCCATTTTCCAAGCTGAAGTCTTTGCCATTAACGAATGTTCGAGAATAATATGTTCATCGAACACGAAAAACAAAACAATATTCATTTTTCAGACAGCCAAGCTGCACTAAAGGCGTTAAGCTCACCTGTCATAAGATCCAAACTAGTTCAAGAGACAGTCATGTCACTCTCTGGACTAGCAAGGAAAAACACTGTAATCCTCCACTGGATCCCAAAGGCTATAATGGCAACGAGAAGGCAGACATCTTAGCTAAAGACGGCGCATCTAAACAATTCGTCGGTCCTGAATCCTTCTCTGGTGTAAATAAAAGCACCTTCAAACATACTACCAACAACATCCTAATGGAGGAATCAAAAAAAGCTTGGAGTCACTCATCTGGCCAAATCTGTTCAAAACTCTTTTTGCCAGAATATACCGAAAAAACATCAAAATTCCTACTGAACTTCAATAGGAAAACCCTTAAAATTTGCACAGGACTACTAACCGGTCACTGTTATTTAAAGAAACATCTTCACCAAATGAGGCTGGTAGCGGACCCCATCTGTAGACTATGCCTCGAAAATGAAGAAACATCTCTGCACATCATTACAAAATGTCCAGCACTTTTCCGCCTTAGAAAGCAAATCCTTGACTATGAGATCATCCCCTTAGATAAACTCAAGCTCATTTACCCACAGAAGATTGCTAACTTCTGGTTCAATTCAGGAGCAGGAGAACTGCCCTGAAACCTCACACGGGCTGGCACAATAGGTTTCATGCAGGCACCGCAGTGCCCAGAGCTGAGCTCTACCCGTCCCCTAAATCTAATTTAATCTAATCTAGGTGGGCATTACAGTTCGGAGTGAACCTGGGCCTCAACCAACATCTGTTGATAACAATTTAAAGCGATTTCCCTCCAGTTTCGCACTTCGTTGAGATCTTCCTTCACTTAATTGCGGCACCTCAGACGAAGCGACGTCTGAAATATCTGCATATTTTTATGTATAATGTAGCACATTTAAGCTCAGAATGATTTGTTATGTTCATGTCCGTCAAGTAAGCATAATCACTTCAAAATTTTCACAGTTTGTGAATACAAAAAATCTGTCGCAAAAATTGTTTTGCTTTTTCGATTAATCTACGACAAAATAGCGACAATTGATTGCATACTTAGTTTTTTTTGTTATAGATCGATTTGACGGATTTGGGGGTGGTGGTGCTAACTTGATCGTCAAATCAGCACTACACACGATTTTTTTTTTTCTAAACGAACCCAAAGATTTTAGACCAATAAGCCTGTCTATCCTCCTTTCTAGACTATAGAAAGACTTATAGAAACGCATATCCGAACAAAACTGAGCAACAATGTGATCTCTACATTGAGACTGCACTTGATCAAGTAGTCGGAACCATTGAACAGTCAATCCAATATAAAGGTTACACGTAGGCTACATTCCTCGATATAGAAGGGGCGTTCAACAACGTTGAATTCAGTGCTATTCGCATGGCATTAAGTTCTATAAATATTGAGCCAAGGCTATCAAACTGGATCGACTAAATGCTCCAAACTAGAATAGTAAAAGCAGAAAAGGGTGCATGCAATCTAAAACCCAAAACTTGAAGAGTTACACCCAAAGGAGGTGTTCTACACTGGCTCCTAGTAGCTAACCAAATCCTGGTTAAACTAGACATGAGCGGAATAAAAGCCGTAGCCTACGCCGTTGACATCGTCATCATGACTTCGGGATGTAAAAGGTACATATATTTATCTCTAGTCTTAGCAAAACACAGAAACACCTACCTATGCAAGTATTCAATTCTGGCAAAACATTCTTGTTAATATTCTACATAAACACCAAGTTTGAACGCTACTGCCGGATAGGGCTGGGAGGTAGAATTTAGGTATCTGGTTGTGTGTGAGCACTTTTTGAATTTAGGTATCTGGTTGTGTGTGAGCACTTTTTGAAGACTATATGGCCCATGTTGCATCGACTATTTTTATTGTTGCGTTTACATCCAAAAATGCAATCGGTTTTGTATATTTTTTCATA
Source organism: Melanostoma mellinum (assembly GCA_914767635.1). Taxonomy (NCBI): domain Eukaryota; kingdom Metazoa; phylum Arthropoda; class Insecta; order Diptera; family Syrphidae; genus Melanostoma; species Melanostoma mellinum. Next base: position 37,002,278 of record OU612060.1, on the reverse strand, counting down.
GTGGACTTTGTTGAGGGCTTTTATTTCAAAATTTCCTATCCACAAACCCGCAATCAAAGGATCTAAAAGTACGACTAATAGCAATATTTTAGGATTTGGTTAATAAAACAGAAATATTTAAACGATAGACAAACCTCTAAAAGAGTTCAACATTCGAGTCCTAGAAATATCCATCCAATAATATTTCTACGTGTATAGCAATAGTCCTTCCAGAATAATTGCATTGCCATGCAAAGCGTTTTCTTCCTTAGCCGTACGGAATCATCAAGAAATTGTGGGTTTCTGAAATACGCTAAGCCACCAGGTTCTTCGAGCTTTGTTATGCCACCCTATATATTTATTTATTTTGGTTCGGAATGTTCGGGATGAACAAAGCATTGCACTTATTTAATATTAAAATACTTAGGTGGCTTATCCGAAAAATCCATTAATTTGAATGCCACTTACTTTAAAAACTGAGTGGGCAGACGTGCCAAAAAAAAAAATTATTTTCTGGAAAAAGTATCTTTTTTTTAATTTCTCAAAAACTAAACAAAATGTTCACATTTGGTTTTAAATTATTCAAATTTGTTAGAAAGAAACAAATGTACATTGTTCAAACTGAAATAAACAAAACATTACTTAAGCTTAGCGTCCACGATCACTAATGAACGACACCCCTGGTTAGTGCACTTTCATTAAAGCTAATAGATGAAGTAATGTCAAGGTGCGCACTCATCAATCACTGAATTTAAATAATTTCTTAACCGAAATGTGTAATAATTGAACGTGAATGCTGTGCTTAAGTAACGTTCTATTTATTTTAGTTCAAGCAAAAACATTAGTTTGTAGCACTTTTTTATTCTATACTTACTTAAAAAAGTCTTTCTTATTTCAATCAAAATCTTTTGTTATACTTACTGGAGATCAACCTATAACTTAAGCCATCAATATCGAATCTTTTCAGATCAAATAAAAGAAGTTTTTTATATATAAAACAATTAAGTATTTTTATTGAATAAGTAAAGAGCAATAAAATTTTTTTTAATATTAACAAAAACAAAGTAAAAATAACAATTCATTAATACACAATAGTGCAATTTTTAACATTACTAAACAAAACAATAAAAACAGTTTCTTTTAAAACGACGTATCAGTGTAAAATACAATCAAATCGCCGATATACTCTAAAGTGTATTGTAGATTATTGGAGCAATCACAGGTGCAAGAGCTATCATAGGCATGAGAGTTTGCATGGGTAAAAGAGTTCTCTTCGTTCTCGAGATCGTAAGTCGATGTTCCTACATCGACATATTCTTTAACATCTACACAGGAACAGACGGTTGAGAAGAATTTTCGAATTCCTGTAATGAGAATAAAAAAAAAGAACTTAGATTCAATAATAAAACAAATATGTAAGTAAATTGTGTTTCATTTGAAATGAGTTTGGCAATAAATTAAAACAACAGTCTTTAAATATGTATTTTTGCTTAATACACAAAAGTTAATTGTTTTTACATTAAGAAACGTATTTTAAAGGTAATCACTCGATACAATGAAAAATTTATTATTATTTATAACATTTCTATTAGTATAAGAAATCCAAAACTTATATTTTACAGTACTTTTATTTTAAGACTTTTAACATTTAAAATTTATAAAACCACATATCAATAAAACTAACAAACAACCCGCCATGTCACACAACACTTTCAATTGAATAATTTTACACTGAACTAAACATAAAAATTTATTTTGTATATTTTTGTTTTGATCTTGAATTATTTATTTGTCAAACAAAAATTTATTTTGCTGTTCAAAAATTGTTTTGCTGTAAAATTAAAATATTCGGAAGAGAATACCAAGAATCGATGATGGACGATACTTTTCAAGAAGGCTGTCTTAACATTTACGAAGATCAGAAGCAAAATGAAAACAATGAAGAAAATATAAAAAAAGAAATCAGTTTAGAACAGTGGTGCTCCTGTGTGCTAAGAGGGTGCTCCCTCCTTACAAAAACTCCATAAACAATAAATAAATATTAACACTTTTAGAAATATACATTTTACACTTAAACCACTGAAACAAAACCAATTTTTAAAAAATATACCATTTATTTAAAACAAATTGAAACAGCAACAATAAAATATTTTCTTTCTTATTCTTCACTTACTATTAATGGTTTTTCTTATGATCCCCATTAGATTTTCACCTAAAAAATAACACTTATTACTTCTTCAACCTTTAACTTTAAATTTTTCCAAAAAATTTACCTTTTCTATTCTTGTATGTATTTTTATTTTATTTATTTCGTTCCCGTTTCAGCAAATCGGCTGTTTATCAAATCTTTTTTTCAATAATAAAATTTTAGTCAGAAATTTGGGGTCCTTATATAGTCTCAAACTGAACCTGAACTACGCTGATTAAAAAAAAAATTAAAAACTGCAAAGTAGAAAAAACAGTAGAAAAAGAGTTTTCCGGTCGTGGGTAGAGTTAGTTGTGCAATGCGTGGTACATAATGCATGATGCATGATGCATGGTGCATGGTGCATGTGGGCATGGTGCATAATGCATATTGCATATCATATGGTACATCGTGCATAGTGGTATGGTTCATGGTCAATGGTGCATGATGGAAGATGTAAGTTGCATATTGCCTGGTGCATAGAATGTGCATGGTGCATGGTCCATGATGCATAGCGTCTGGTTTTACATCATAGAGCTTATCGTATGTGATGCATGGTAAATGGTGTGTGGTGCCATGTACCACATGCATTACGCATAATCCATACACCATGCATTGTGCGCCATGCCCACATGCACTATGCACCATGCATCATGCATTATGCACCATGCCCACATGCACCATGCATCATGCACCATGTACCACGCATTGCACAACTAACCCTACCCACGACACAAAACTTATTTTCTACTGTTTTGTCTACTTTGCTGTTTTCATTTTTTTTTAATCAGCGTAGTTCAGGCTCAGTTTGAGTCTATATAAGGACCCCAAATTTCTGACTAAACTTTTATTATTAAAAAATTGATTTCATAAGCAGCCGATTTGCTGAAACGGGAGCTAAATAAATAAAATAAAAATACATACAAGAATAGAAAAGGTAATTTTTTTGGAAAAATTTAAAGTTAAAGGTTTGAGAAGTAATAAGTGTTATTTTTTAGGTGAAAATCTAATGGGGATCATAAGAAAAACCATAAATAGTAAGTGTGAAGAATAAAAAAGAAAATATTTTATTGTTGCTGTTTCAATTTGTTTTAAATAAATGGTATATTTTTTAAAAATTGGTTTTGTTTCAGTGGTTTAAGTGTAAAATGTATATTTCTAAAAGTGTTGGTATTTGTTTTTTGTTTATGGACTTTTTGTATGTAGGGAGCACCATCTTAGCACACAGGAGCACCACCATTCTAAACTGTTTTCTTTTTTTTATATTTTCTTCATTGTTGCCATTTTGCTTCTGATCTTCGTAAATGTTAAGACAGCCTTCTTGAAAAGTATCGTCCATCATCGATTCTTGGTATTCTCTTCCGAATATTTTAATTTTACAGCAAAACAATTTTTGAACAGCAAAATAAATTTTTGTTTGACAAATAAATAATTCAAGATCAAAACAAAAATATACAAAATAAATTTTTATGTTTAGTTCAGTGTAAAATTATTCAATTGAAAGTGTTGTGTGACATGGCGGGTTGTTTGTTAGTTTTATTGATATGTGGTTTTATAAATTTTAAATGTTAAGAGTCTTAAAATAAAAGTACTGTAAAATATAAGTTTTGGATTTCTTATACTAATAGAAATGTTATAAATAATAATAAATTTTTCATTGTATCGAGTGATTACCTTTAAAATAGGTTTCTTAATGTAAAAACAATTAACTTTTGTGTATTAAGCAAAATTATATATTTAAAGACTGTTGTTTTAATTTATTGCCAAACACATTTCAAATGAAACACAATTTACTTATTTGTTTTATTATTTAAACTTTAAAATAGAAAAAAGAATCTAAATTATTTTTTTTATTCTCATTACAGGAATTCGAAAATTCTTCTCAACCGTCTGTTCCTGTGTAGATGTTAAAGAATATGTCGATGTAGGAACATCGACTTACGATCTCGAGAACGAAGAGAACTCTTTTACCCATGCAAACTCTCATGCCTATGATAGCTCTTGCACCTGTGATTGCTCCAATAATATACAATACACTTTAGAGTATATCGGCGATTTGATTGTATTTTACACTGATACGTCGTTTTAAAAGAAACTGTTGTTATTGTTTTGTTTAGTAATGTTAAATTGCACTATTGTGTATTAATGAATTGTTGTTTTTACTTTTTTTTGTAAATATTAAAAAAAATTTTATTGCTCTTTACTTATTCAATAAAAATACTTAATTCTTTTATATATAAAAAACTTCGTGTTTTTTTTATTCGATCTGAAAAGACTCGATATTGGTGGATTAAGTTATAAGTTGATCTCCAGTAAGTATAAAAGATTTTGATTAAAAGTAAGAATAAAAGATTTTTTGAGTAAGTATAGAATAAAAAAGAGATACTAAGTAATGTTTATGTTTACTAAAATAAATAGAAGGTTACTTAAGCACAGCATTCACGTTCAATTATTACACATTTCGGTTAAGAAATTATTTAAATTCAGTGATTGATGAGTGCGCACTTTGACATTACTTCATCTATTGGCTTTAATGTGAGTGCACTAACCAGGAGTGTCGTTCATGAGTGATCGTGGACGCTAAGTTTAAGTAACGTTTTGTTTATTTCAGTTTGAACAATGTACATTTGATTCTTCCTAACAAATTTGAACAATTTGAAACCAAATGTGAACATTTTTCTTAGAGTTTTTAAGAAAAGCTACTTTTTCCAGAAAATAATTTTTTTTGGCACGTCTGCCCACTCAGTTTTTAAAGTAAGTGGCATTCAAATTAATGGATTTTTCGGATAAGCCACCTAAGTATTTTAATATTAAATAAGTGCAATGCTTTGTTCATCCCGAACATTCCGAACCAAAATAAATAAATATATAGGGTGGCATAACAAAGCTCGAAGAACCTGGTGGCTTAGCGTATTTCAGAAACCCACAATTTCTTGATGATTCCGTACGGCTAATTTAGAAAAAGCTTTGCATGATAGTGTTATTATTATTAGTGTAGGACTATCGCTATACACGTTGAAATATTATTGGATGGATATTTATAGGACTCGAATGTTGAACTCGTAGAATTTTGTCTACAATTTAATCTACAAATAGATGGCGTTGTTATATTCGTACTTTAAGATCGTTTGCTTGTGGATTTTTGAAAAGAGATAGAGAATTATGCAACAAAAGCCTTCAACAAATTGCATTGCATTTTTGGATGTAAACGTAGTAAGATACAAAAAACTCAAGCTTACACAACTCATCGGTTGTAGGTATTTTCAATGCAACTTCGAAGTTGGATTGCACTTCCATGTTAATAACACAGAAACACAAGTCACCAACTTTAAATTGAATTGTATGAGTTCAAATTTTTTTTTTTTTTAATTTCATTGGTACTGAAAAGCAAATCTCAAGGTTTGATCTCTTTCTCTCTAACAAGTCATAAATAGAAGCTATGATAGGTGTCATTGCGGGACCTTGTTGAACATGTCGCAATGTGTGGAATAATGAATCTCAAAAGTCAAAGATCTACCAATCAGAATCTAATCATTTTTGAAAAAGTCTTCAGCTATTATTCCAAGAAGAAGGCTCTGTTAAAAAATAAAATTTTTAATGACCTCATTGATTCGGTCACTGTATACACTGTGCATGAACAGTTGTTGCTCTATTTGGGGGTATTTTTGGATCAAAAAAGAGTCAAGCTTAGTCGCTAGTATCGTCGAAGTGCAATTCACCGAGATGAGTTTTCCTTCTATGAAGTAGTGCAGTGCATGAGCAAAGAAGGCGTTGAACGGTTTTTTCCTCTTCTTTATTCGTGCAGCTTATGGCGAAATCATTGGAATACACATCAAGTCTTTTGGCATGCCATCCTATTAGACAATGTTCCATAAGAACACCTATGGTAGAACCTAGATACAGGCGATTAAGGGATAACAAACTCTTCGAGCGTGTTGAGTCTACACACGCCCAAACTTTTTTGGTTGCAAGGCAGTTGTTACTCTCAGTCCATCTAAAGTTTGTCATTCTCGAAGCGTCTTGTCTAAGTAGGAGTTTACATGTACACCTATGTTGTTCCATTCTGAGCGTAGGGAAGTGGTCGTGTCCTTTTCGGCTAGTTCGTCTGCCATGCAGTTGCCTGGTATGTCCCTGTGTTATTAAACTGTTATTATTGACAAAACAAGAGAGTTTGATTTGCAAAATCCAACAGTGTCCACAAAGACATGGCTCGATACTGAGTTATGTACAAAGTACAACCAACGAAACTATAAACTGCACTTTTAAAAATGAAAAACAACGAATTTTGAAAAGCTTCAACGGTTACATTTGATGAATGAAATTTTAATAGGCAGGGGTGAGTTTTCATTCATAAAAAACGGACCTTGTGCTAATAAGCTCTGCAGATTTGTAACCGAAACCTATCTTAAATGAGTTTACCTCATTTTTTAGACTTTCGTTGTAAGAAATCGACTACTAAAGCATTGAGCTTTATCTTTCACTTCTCTTCCTTTCTTCTTTCTATTCTTTGGGTGTTAGATGACAATTCATCTCTCGAAAACTTTCACTTTGACTATACGAAATAAACAAAAGAAACATCGCCCTGACTCAAGACAAAATCGACTTTTGAATCACAACTACTAAAACCTATTTTCTTTATTTGTTTCGAAAACAAATTTTATTTCCCAATGTCATCATCGTCAACGTCGTTGAAACCTCAAAAAGATTTTTTAGAAGAACTAGACTTTGAGTTTTATAACGACATCAAATTAGCAAAGAGCGTAATTATGTCTCTGAAAAGACCCAAAGGTATGTGCTTCATCACAACAGACGATTTGTGAAAAATTCCTTTCAGATCGTCAAATTGCTGCAAGACTGATAGATCGAGTTGAAAAGCTAAATTCAAACAGTTTGGAAGTCAAATCCAATCGAAATATCTTCACAAAATACTTCCTCAAAGTTCTAAAGAAAAATAGCGATACACAACCAACACAATACGACCAATGGGTAATGAGATAGATACCGGCAACTTGCTTTTTCAACAAAACTTTAGCTCGTCATTCTTTTAGTTCAAACAAAAAGTGAACAAGGAACCGGAAGAGACTTCTTTTTGGTCGCCCGACCAAAGAACTTACGTGGCAACAAAAACGATTCCTGGCTATGGGTTGCTTGTCTATTTGGCCATCTCATATGAGCCAGAGCTAGGATGGCAGGAAAATGGTTTCCTCTCGTACAACTTTTAAAATAATTAATCGTTTTTTATTGGTGTGTAAAGAATTTTGTCCCGAAATGGGACAAAAGTCGAATGTATTTTAGTTTAAAAATTTAAATCTAGTTGTGTGGACGGCACTTGTTACTTTTCGATATGAACTCTGTAAAAATCGGTCTTAAATTTAGTAAAGATTGTGGACGAAATTAGTTTCGATTCGACGAGATTCTTCAGAGAAGTCTTCTTGTCACTCCTATCTCATGAAAAGATAGCCTAGAAGGGGAACAACTATTCCCATCATTGCTATTCGAAGGGATCCAGCTCCGTTGCAGCTATCACCGCCACAATAACACTCCTCCCAATATACACCATTCTCATAGACACCCCAGTTGCAAACGCCTGTAACACCAGTGTCTGATACAGAGGCACATCGTCGAATTACCTGACGCCATCTTCCGTCCCCTGAAATTTACGTGTGATTATTATGTTTCTGTCTTAGTCATTGCTGCAACCTACATATGAATCCCCTTGGACCTTGTTGAACGACTTTCATGCAAAACGAACCAGGCATGTGAGACTCATCGCTATTGCACTCAATTGGAATGTGTTCAGTTTTGTTGAATGGCTCATAAGCCCCACAACTATCGTGACCCTTGGCATCTTGGTCGGATGAACATTGATAGCACCTTACAGCCAGCGCTGTGTGGAGGAAGTTCAAGTAATTAAAAAATGTGAAAAGTTCGGATGTGATTAAGCATCGGGAACATTAACCACACCCAGTTATAGGAAATTGAGTGCTAACGCAACCCTGTGCAAATATGCAATCAACTCACCTGGAATTACTGCCATCGAAAGTAAAGCAACCAACAGCACTATTGAATTAAATTTAGCCATTTTGGTTTTTGAGCTAGAATTTATTCTTTATTTTCAAAATAAGGCACTTGTTCGTTTGTTGTGTATTTTGGTCAGATTTTTCTTTTTGGCAGAGAAGAAGTGACATTTGTCAAATAACCAAATATGGCTGCTGCAAATGGCCGCGAACTTGTTGCACTTGTTATTAGCCGATAAGGTAGTGTGGTTAAGCACTACGCACACTGGGTCATTAATTTCGATTTCGAATATTTTCGTTTGTTTGATGCTTCACTCACAAAACAAAAAATGTCGCCAAAATGTCTGTTCCTCGCGAACTTGTATTGAAAAATATAAAGAAAGTAGACGTCTATAGCTGTTTGTGCTGTATTTAAAACAAATGAGGAAACCATAGGGTTACTCCTGTTTGCAACTATATTGTGTTTTGAGAAAAGTTATTGAATTATCAATGAAAAATTGGTAGAGATGGGAGGTCTTATTGTAAATGTTTTAAGCCTAGTGTAAACCAATGCGGTGAGTGCGTGCGATGCGATTGCGATAAGTCAAATCCCTATGTGCCGAATTACACCCAGACGGTTTTGCAAAGACGGAAATAAGTGCGAAAGAGAAAGCAGATGAAATAGAAATACTTTAAAAAGTCTCAACCCGAAAAGTTTTGGGTTGAGGATTGTCCAGTTGTCTTGGATGGTTTTTGACGTTTCTTTTTCTTGTCTTTCTTTGTTTCTTGTCGTTGCTTTATTGTATCTTCTTATGTTCCTGAGTAAGGAAGTAGTATGTCGTGGGACAATTTCTTTAATTTTCCATGTATTTTCATGTATTTTCCATATCCAGGATGTCAATAATAGCCGCGTTTTATTATTGATCTGATCCGGATCAGATCATGGGTTTATTAGCGTTACAACAACAAAGCGAAATCCTGCTTTTTAGTTGGATCTATTTTTGTGATCTAAAAATTAGTTCTTCTATTTCACACAAGAGGAGACTTTCCATTGGAACGTTGGTATCATTTCCAATATTTCCAATAACAACAGTATTGCCACATGAACATTTTTATCTGGGTGAAATGAAATATATTTTAGATAGATAGCGAGAAACTTCACATTTATTCATTTTTGTATAATACATGACATAATGAGAAAGTTTTGCAAAACAAAACATATATTCGTGAAATTAATAAGAATTAGTGCAAAAAAATGTATATTTGACAAAATGCACGAGTATCATTTTTCCCTAAAAAATATAACAAAAAATTAACCATTGAAAAAAAAGTTCGTAGGGCAACTCTGCAACTCTTTTGTAATGTCAGTTGAGAGAGCGAGTCTCTCACAACTTCCAACTGGAAATATGATGATCTAAAGCTGTTTTATTATCAAGATCTGATCCGGATTGGATCATTGTGATAATAAAACGCGGCTAATCATTGCTGCAAAATCTAATTAAATTATTTACCACTTCAAATAACATTTTGCTCTTTATGAGATTTTTTTTATGGATTTATAAATAATGCAGCTGAGCTTCTTTGATTATTTTCACAGTTTGACTCTGTGGGTGAGAACAAAAAATGAAAGAGAAGTGTCAAAAAACACGCAGCCGCAAAACGTCTGAGTGTAATACTGAGAGACTGACGGGATGAGGGTTCAAAAGAAAATATACGAAACACGCAGCAGGCAAACAGTCTGAATGTAATTCGGCACTATGTAATCTTATGGACGTTTGACTTAATGCATAGGGATTTGACTTATCGCAATCGTATCGCACGATCTCACCGCATTGTTTTGCGCAAGGCTTTATTTTGCTACAGCAACCGGAGCTTCAATTTTAATAGTCTATTTTTGTGTACGATTAACATTCACGCTTTTTTAGTGTATATCCAGTCCACCGCATTTGATTTTGAAGTCTTTATCAAAACAAATTAAAGAGTGTAAAATATCTGGCTTTTCAAAATACTGATTCTATTAAACAATCTGTCTTGGAGGAACTGTTGAGCTGAGCATCGTATCGACAGTAACAAGTATTCGCTTATCAGCCGAGACTGAATGAAGCAGTTGGAGTTCACTGAAGGATATGGCATCTTATCTTTCGTTACTTGTACTTTTGATTTGAGTCTGCGTTAATTGGATTTTTTTACACTAACGCGTTGCGTTGAAAACTACTGGAATGATTCCGAAGAAAGTTTCAAGCTAAAAATTATGAAACCAGTGTTGATCAATTTCATGGACAAGTTGTTACAAACGGAACTGCACCCAATTTTTAGCTTCGAAGTGAAATTGTGAAAATTTTTCAAGGTTTTGCTTACCGAAATGCCAAAGTTAATAGAGCCTTTCATGACAAAGAAGATAGAGATGAATCAGGGGTCGAACTCAGCAACTGATGTGGTAGTGAGAAACCACGCTGCCAAACAGCTGTTTTGCTGCTACACGTGTAACGCCTGTTATAGTAATTAATGGGTTCGTAGATGTCACGAGAAGTCTGATGGCGAAAAGCGACTGCTTATTCAATCAAAACTACCAGGATTTGTTGTTGGAATAAGTATTTAAAATACTGTACACGAAAATGTTGTTTTCTGATTTATCGGTCAACAACACCACAAAGCGATCGGTTATGTTTTCTAAGAACCATAGAATCCATCGAATTTCGAGAGCTCTTGTGACTATCAAGAAAATCTGGCTAAGACCTAGGCAAAGTTCAACAAACGAGCCTAATATCACAAACCTAAAACAACTCGACATACATCGCGAAGGAACAACAGCGTACCGAGAGAAGAGTAAAATTGAGGCATAGAGAAGTTTATCATTGCGAGCGAAGGTTTACATCCACCCTTCAAAGTCTATCACTCATTAAAAAAATGAGACTCAAATACATGGGCCTTGAATTCTTAACTTCTGAGACGTATATCGTCTAAATTCTTGGTACTAAGAAAATGTGTTAAGAAACCTTAAAAGTAGCCAAAACTTGAAGACAACGGCCAACGGACGGCAGCAAATTTGGATTTAAAAAAAAGCATCAAAGCGAGCCTGTCACTTTTCTTTTAAAATTGTTTGAAAACAATAAGTGCAATGGTCTCATATAAATAAAACTGACTCTTTGTATAAAAAATGATTACAGATTTTTTGTACAGTTTTACAGCCCGATTCTACCCAGAAGTCAAGTCACAACGTGGTCACAACGTTGTGATCTACTGAGAACGACATCACAATTTGAGTTTAGACAGTTCAGATTTATACGTTGAAATGATCTCCCCAATTAAAAACACTTTTGCAGTTGCGACAGCGGCAGAAACCTTGTTTGGAAAAAGGCTAACCCAGGCCAAAGGCTATTTTCAGTTGCGGCAGCGACAAATTCAGCTGTCAGATTATTTTTATATGGAGCTGAAAGGAAGTGCCTACACAGAACCGACAAAGGTTTGGCCGTTTTCATACGTTAGTAGTTTTTGCAGCGACAGAAATCCTGTCAACAGAGTCTCTACCGCAGTTGCTTTTACAAAATCGATTCGGTTTGAGAGAACCTTTAACTAATTATGTTTTTTCGAACTTAAGAGATCCGCTGTACTGTCAATGGTAATACAGAATTGAAATTTCCCATTTCGAGTTTCGCGTTTAGATGTCATAAGTCAAACTAAAAATACCCACCTTATCGTGGTACTTGATAAGTTGCTTGGCTGTTTGGTTTGGGCGGAGGCTTTTCAATTTATTTCTTAACATTGTTTTCTTTTAGTTAGTTTTTTTCATATAACAAAAATCTAATTTTTCTCAAAATGAACTCTCAAAACATTTCCCTTTGCGTTGTGTTATTTGTTTTATGTGCAATCCAAACAGGTAAGTCTGTCGTAGAACCAGCCAGACAGTTGTTTTGTTATAATTTGTGTTTTGTCAACGCCCAGGTTTGGCTATTAAATGCTGGGACTGTCGCTCCGACAACGATCCAAAATGTGGAGATCCATTTGATAACCGAACGCTTGCGATCACAGATTGTTCGCAGGAAAAAGAACTTCCACACTTGCCAGGAGTTGCTGCAACCATGTGTAGGAAAATTAGACAAAAGGGTGAGTAATGCAATGTTTAAGTAGCTTCGGACAGGTGGTGATAATTTTGTGTGTTTTTATTTTTAATGCAGTTGCGGGTGAATGGCGGTACTTCAGAAGTTGCGCCTACATGGGCGAACCAGGTATTGATCGCGACGAACGATTCTGTTTGATGAGAACCGGAACGTACAATATATTCATGGAATACTGCACCTGTAACAGCAAAGACGGTTGCAATTCCTCAGGCTTCCTCTCGCCAAACACTTTTGCCGTGGCAATTACGTCGGGATTTGTTTGTCTTATCGCGTGGTTGTTGCATGCTTAGGAAAGATTATGACCATTGCTAATAGCAAAGTAGTTTTTAAGTGAATCTCTTGTGGTTCGAATTCCATCGTCTTAGTGAAAAATGTTTGCCTTATATCGTGAAACTTGCATGTTTCGTAAAGCTAATAGCAAAGTAGTTCGTAAGCGAATCTCTTTTAGTTCAAATTCCGTCGTCGTCTTATTGAAAAGAAATTTATCGAGCAACTTAACTTCTTCCGTCCGAATGTATATTCTCGATTTTTTTTTTTACAAACATTAAGTTGACTTTTCGAATATTTATACATATTTTGTAGTTTTTAAGCCGTCTGTCTGTCTATGGACTAAAGTTTTGTACTTTTACTCATGTGAGTCTTTCATATTTTTATACAATAAAGTCACGTTATCTTACAAAAACGATGGGGTTTCGCATTTAGTTTTCATAAACGTGAAATTTTAGACAAACCCCTGCAGAGTAGCTTGGCGTAAATTACGTGGTTTGCCTTCAGAAAGAAAAGCGGGTTATTTACACAGCAGCTTCTTGACACTGAAAGAATGTTTAAGTAAACATTCTCCGCGTTATGAATTAGGAAGCACGAGGCAAAAAACTGAACCCAAAACGACAATAGCTACGACATAGACCGATTATGATTTACGAGAGTGGATCATAATAAGGAAGAGTTTTTAGTGACTGTCGTAATTTGTAATACGAAGCCTGCGTTTTCGATCTATTCACTCCCTTGCGACGTACGTAGGTAGGTACACACAACACACGTCGACATGGCATTTTTTGTGGTAAGAACTTAGCTTTGATTTTTAAAATTTATAGACTTTTTTTTTTGTTGGAGGTTTTTAAAATACCAGCTGGAGCACTCAGACCTGAATACCGGTACATTGTACTACAAGATAGCAACCTTCTATTTGTTATAGCTTTCCAGATGTTCGGAGAAAAGCCAAAAGACGCTGCCATGATAAGGAGCCTAAGTTACCAGCTCTCACCATGTCTGCGCCGAGTATCTGTAACCTCATGCGAGAAAAAGCAGGACATTCACAGAGGAAGTGCTCTGCGGTGTCCTCATCTTCTCCACAAGATTCACAGAGTGTGGTATGACTTAAGCCTAACACATTTAAATGCTTGGCAAAAGAGAAGTGCCCGCTGGCAACGCCAATAAGCTCTCTACAGTCTTTTCTGCTACGAGCTAGCAAAAATGTTGCAGTCTTCTTACTAACGTTGGGGAGCATACGCTTGGTTTGTCTGCATCCAATGGAGGCATGCCATCTACGGTTGTGCTCTTCACAGATCCAATCGTTGATTGAAGCCCTCACTGAGGACGCTGGCAGACCTAGCGACGGTTCAGGTCCTGAGAAAGCTGTCTGAGATCCCTGCCTAGCAAGTTCATCGGCGATCTCATTTCCAGCTATGCCGTGATGGCCCGGAACCCAAATGAGACTCAAGGTATTCGATCTTCCGACCGCATTCAGAGAGCTCTTGCATTCCTGGATCACTTTCGAAGTGGTTGGAGGGTTGAGAAGGGCCTTAAGCACGGCTTGGCTGTCGCTGCAAACAAAGATACTTCTCCCTGTCCATCCATTGTTCGTTACGTGGCTCAAGGCCATTAGAATAGCATAAGCCTCCGCTTGGAAAACGGATGCGTATGATCTCAAAGATGAGTGCAGTCGTATGTCGTCGTTCTCAACAAAGGCACAAGCCCCAGAACCCTCGTCGGTTTTGGAGCCATCTGTGAAGATACGATAACAGTTCCAGGTTCCGATTCTGGATCGAACCAGTCCTGAACCAAAGGAAAGTTGACTGAGTAATTTTGACGCAGTTTGAGCCTTGGGATCATCGTGTCAGACGGCATATCCATTAGACGTAAGTCAAAAGAAATGCTGCTAGCGAGTTCCTCAAAGCTCCAGTGCGAATTGTGCCAGAGACCACATCGCTTTGAACGAAAATTGGTCTTGAGAGTACACCCCATGATGTAGGTATCAAGGGGAGGAGATTTATACAATAAAAGAGCTTATCGTGCTTTAAAGCGAAACAAGTTTCTCAAGAGAATAACAGTAAAGAATATGGAAGTCAGTGAAAATTTACTTACTGTTTAATAAAAAATCATTGCGACCTTCCTAAATTTTAGAGCGAAATGAGGAACAACTGAGGGAATCTCGTTATTGAAGGCGTTAAGGTTCTCCTAAACCAAAACTACTATGTATTTAAGTCGGTAACAGCTAACAGGACAGAAACACTGTTGGGAGCATTTCTGTCGCCACGACAACTAACTACAATTGTATGAAAACGTTGTGTTGTATGTGAGCTTCTGATATTTTGCGATTTAAATTTCTCTCTGTTGCAACTACAAAATCGTTTAAGTTTGAAAAGGTTACAGGAGTTATTGATTATAATTTTGTGGAGTGAAAAACGGTTATCGTTTGGTTATCATAAAGGTGTAAAAAGGAAGGTATAAACGTGGTTGATATAAAAAGTAGGTTAAAGAATATAACTGGCATTATAAAGAGGGACTTACCACTGCTCTTGAGTTTCTTGAGAAGAAATTTCCAGACAATCTGAAGATGGCGCACGTTCTTTTGAAACACATTCACAAAACACTGAAGTAAGATTTATGTTTGAGGAACTTCGTATAGGCACTCTTTAGGGTAAACAGATTTAACATTTGCATAAGTAGCTTTTGATTCGAAAACCGACAACACTTTGACCCGAACAAAACACTTGGCTTTATTTTATCAAACAGAAATGCCTTTTTTGAAAACAAACACACAACAATGAAATGACCCAACAGCTCTCACTTAACAAATTATGAATTTTAACTTACGCACTTAGCTCTGGGATCTGAGAAATGACCAACAAACTGAAGGGAGCACTAATAGAAGAAATAAATGGAAAGAAAAGCTATTTTTTAGAGAAAGGGATTTGCACTTTAACCGGCCGGCGGAACACACGGCGGCGCGCGGCCAGCGACGACGAGCACTTGAACAAACTTTTCTTTTACAAAGGAAATATTTCATTCACTGCACTTTACATTAAAAAAATGGATTTTATATCTAACGAATGGAAACCGAAGACAGAAATAAAAACCGCGACGATTTAATCGCAAATGAAATAAGCACTCAAGAACGAATTTCAATATGAGACGAACAACGCACAAACTTTATCAGCTTTCGGAGACGAAAATATAAATTGAGTGGGTAAAATGAACAAGAAAAATACCGATTCTCAAAAACTTTAGCACGTAGGGACGAGTAAAAACATAATTTAATGAATTTTCTCACAATTGGATTAAATTTTTCACAATTTAACACTTTTGTATGAATAATTTTCACTTTGCATTTTTGGAGTTTAGATAACTGTGCTTTGCTCACTTGAATAACGGAATAACGGAAAACACATTGAACTGGAAATTGAATTACGGCAGCGGAGAAATCATCAGTTCAGGCAACTAGGACTTGGGGTGTTAT
The DNA here is from genome assembly GCA_914767635.1 of Melanostoma mellinum. NCBI lineage: Eukaryota > Metazoa > Arthropoda > Insecta > Diptera > Syrphidae > Melanostoma > Melanostoma mellinum. The sequence continues at coordinate 36,986,261 of OU612060.1, read as the reverse complement.
TACATTCTACGTTAATGCAAGTTTTATTTAAGGTGGGAGGGGGAGTTAATTCACCCAACAAAGGTGCATTTTTGTAAATTTCTCTAACGACAGAGCTATTATCTGTTAATTAAAATCAATGCTTCTTTAAAATGAATGTGCTGAGCGACATTTTTAAAAATTTGAGTTGGTAAAATGCGTTGAAAGTTTAATATCTTTAACAAGGTGCAAACAGTGTCACTGAGCACCTTTACATCTTTTAAGCGCCTCAATTTACTTCGATTATTCTAGAGTCCGATAAATGGTGTGCGAAAGCGATCCGTAATGGTTCTGTCAGTTTGCTACTACTGAATCCGCATCGAATACGATGATCAGAAAATGAAAGTTTGTCGATAATATGGGTTGAAAATTGGGTATTAACGAATCCGCTGTTTATTCGCACTCCACAACTTTTGCCATCCGCACATAAATTGTTGCGGAAAGAAGTGAAATGCAATAATGTTTACAAAAACTTCAAAAATTTTTTGCTTTCACCATGGGCTGGAATACGATAAGAATGATTTTCGGTGAGTTTAAATGCATTTGGTGATAATTTTCTCGGTGGATTTGTTATTGTTAAATAAAAAATGGACACGACAGGGTCGCACGAGCTTACCATTGTGTGCTTAGTACAATATCAAAATCTTAGGGTGGAGTAAAAGTTTTAGAAGGCTTGTTCGTTGAAGCCCTGGGGTCACCCTGGGGTCGGTACAAAGCGTTTTTGAGAAACCTAAATTCGCCCTGAATGTCAAATTGTGTGTTTTTTGAGCTATAAGTTTGACATAGATTTTCCCCCAACTCGCCCTATGCTTTTTGCTGTGGTGATTTGAGGGCTGTCAAATGGCATGTATTTTTTTTTAATGACAGGGATGTGTGGTGATTTGTGGTTTAGCGATTTTTGAGGAGTGGAAAACCCAGAATTTTTTGGCAACTCATAGGGTTGTCAAGAAAACCTAGGTCAACCCTGGGGTAAGTTCAACGAACGGACCTAGTATTCGTTCTTGATAATATATTTGGTGGTACAGGGTTGCCAACTACACATTAATTGTGAAAATTTAATAAAATCATGCAAAACAGGTATTGAATAAATTAAATTAAATATTCGTAAGGTTTCACGCGAAAATTTAAAAACGCCATCCTTTTGCAATTGCTAATACTTTTCACTTACTTACTTTTTCACTTTTTTTAAAAACCAGTTTTTTAGAAATCCGGCACAGTTTAAAATCTTGCTAGAGGTTGACTTGACAAGAAAATTAAATGTACAGTTTTGAAGTTATTTCAAAAAATAATTTAAAAAAAAAATTACTAAAATTTCAAAAACTAAATTTTTTCAAATGTTGATATGCAGTCTTTCTTAAACAACTTACGACTTCAAAAATACAAAATTTCGTCAACATCGTGTGAGACATTAACGTCAGTTTTGAAAAAAAAAGGAATGTACTATGGAAGGTAATGTACTATGGAAGATACCAACTTTTTCCGAAATTTTTTTTTATATCATTAGAACAATCTTAAACATATCCCTCACATAAAATTTTATGGAAATCGTTGAAGCCTTTTTTCGAGAAAAATAAGTAATATCATATCGGTTGATGGCAGGTACCGTTATTTCAAAACCTAGAGACTCAATTGAAAAACCCCTCTATGGGCTGTCCTACAAATTTTGAAGAAAATCGGTCAAGAGGTTCAGGGTGTAGATCACAGAGCAGATAATACAGAGTATCCACTTCCACCCCTTCAACCCGAAACACCCGCAAAAAATTTTTCAACACGAATTCAATATGGCGTCCTATTTCCTGATAAGAAAATGGAGTAGTGGTAAGATTCTAAACGTCAATAGAAAAATAAAAAAAAAACATGACATCTTTGACATTTGAGAATAAAACTCGAAAGTCGAATCGAAACTCGCTTGAAGAAATCTTAGGATATTTTATTTATTGTAAGTATTACTAAATTATTATGTATCCAACTATCTTTCGATTATCTTTCAGAAGCAAGAATTGTTCTGATTCAAACACTAAAATCATCACAACAAACCGAGCCTTCAATGAAACAACATTCTTTACAGAGTTCTATGTGTCTGACAAACACCATCCTGCCAAACAAATTCCTGCCTTCAATGATTTGCACTTGGACGATCAAGTTGCTTTGTTAAGTGTTCATGCTGGCGAGCATCTTCTTTTGGGTTTGTCTTGGCGATCTATGCACTTAAAAGAATCTTGTTGCTAAGAAACAATTGCGTTAACTATAACAAAACATTGTCCCAGGTGTGTTTACCGACCAAATTTCTTCCCCGATTACGTTAAAATAAAAACAAATATTTTACATTTCAGATGCAAGACTTTCACCCAATTTACAACATTATCAAGTATCCACTGACAACTCCATGAACACTCCAAAGAAGAACAAGAATCGAGTACTTTGTTCAGACGTGCACGAAAACATGCAATTTCGATTATCGCAAGCATGCTGGGAAACTGCAAGGGTCTTCAGAGACTGCGAATATTTTACATTTAAAGCATTTGTAGAAGGTTGAGGTGATAGACAGGGAAATCAATCAACAGACTAAGGTGAGTGCCAATAAATTGTTTTGTAATAATATTTGTTGACTGATTAACATGTCATCTTCACTTAGGATGCTGATTTCGATGAATAAGAAGAGGCCGAACCATAACCAGCCGGACATGCAAAACAATTTAACACTAAATAACCAAAATGGTCAAATCAGTGTTTCTTCTACACCTGAGAAAGCGGAACGTGAACGAAAGATGGTAGAGATGCTGTGTTCCCTGGAGAACAAAGATGCCTGCATGAGTTGCGGGTTAAAGAGTTAAATTTTTATCCTTCTTTGTATGTGTATTTATGTTTTATATCTAATTGGTTTCGTACTAAAGTATTTTATTTTCAAAATTTGTTTACAATTTTTTTTTGCTACGAGCTTACATCAAAATATGTCGACAATTTTTAAAAATCTTGGCACAATCAAAATCTTTACATTCCAGTCTCTTGTTCATATTATGTTGAGTTCAGAAAGCTTTCATTGATATCTGTAGCACAATTATTAACGAATTACCAACAGTTTAAGTTTATACTTTGGTTTGTGTTAAGAAAAAGTGGAAACTTAAATTGTTGGCAATTGGTTAATAATTGTGCTACAGAGACAAATGAAGGCTTTTTTTTTTTTTTTTTATTTGCTATCTGTTATTTGACATTTGACTTACCACACCAGTGGTGCGTTCCTAAATAGCTTGGATGTTACACGATGTTGTAGTGTCAAAATCATCGTTGTTGTTGTGTATGTTAGACTTTGTTACAAAATTATGATTTCATTTAGGAACGACTCGATGTTACACTTTGTTGGCCTGTCAAAAATAAGAATAAAGTATTTCTTAAAATATAAAACCAGATAAAAGAAACATGTTTTTGATGAAGAAAAAAGAATTCTGAAATGAACAAGATTGAAAATTAATAACTGCTTACAGAATTTTTAAAGATTAACGAAAAAAAAAACAAACACAAATCTGAGCAACAACAATTTTAGAGGGGTTTGACAGATCAACATCGAAACTCAAGTCCCAGAGATGAGTTGGAAAAAGTTACGAAACGTAACATTCTGACAGTTCAACATTGCATTTAGGAACGACTTTGATGTTACATCGCGTAACTTTTTTGCATTTAGGAACGACATAATGTTACCGGATGTTACATCGTGTAACATCCAGCTATTTAGGAACGCACCACAGGTGCTATCGTGTGGGGAGTTTAAGGCTATGTGCACACTGGTATGTTCTCTAAAACTTAACAAAGCGCCTGCATCGGTATGAAATTTTTTACTAATTTTTGTCTATTTTAGTGAAATACTGGTCAAAATGGAAAAAAAAGTTAATTTCTGCAACTTAAATTCATTTTTCTAAATTCTAGGCTGTATGAAAATTAAAAATTATCGATTTTTTTGCAACCAAAAAAAAATTTTTTACTTTTTAAACTCAACTGACTTTGTTCTGTGGCCACACACAATGGCGGCTGTGGTAAGTGAAGGCCAGTGCGGGCATCCGGGTGCGGGCATCCGGTTTAGCTTAGCTTGTAGGCAAAAACGCACTACCTTGCTGAGTGGACTCTCTGGTTCTACTCTGTGGTGTAGATCCACATACAGACAGACAGAATTGCATGGCCCACTTTTTTCGCATTCTCTATCATCGTAATGTCATGTTTAGTTCTTATCTCAAATTTATCACCAGTAAAAATAAAAATACTGACAAATTTGAAAAAAAAACTTTCTAGTGTTACCTTGGGTACAGAAATAGTTTTCAAATTAATAAAGATCGGTGTTTTGAAGTAATGAAAGGCATCAACTTTAAAAACGTGAAATAGTATCAAAATTCAGTTAAATAGCGACGTGTGAGAAAACCTACACCAACGCGAAAAAGCCGTTACGTTCTCACAAGTTCGCATCGTTTCTGAAGTTGCCGCAACTGTAAAAACACTTTTGTTTAGGTGCACCTTAAGGCTGCCAGGTAACAAATAGGTCGAGTATGTATAAAAATACTCATAACGGCATCAATTTGGCTTCGATCGATTTGAAATTTTGACACAGTACTCTTGAGACATTGGAGGCGTTCCAGAACCTATAGGATAGGCAATCCTGGACAACCTTATCTAAGATATCTTTTCTAGATTGCTGCCGACAACAGATTGTTTCATATAACCTCGCTTTTAGTGGCTGCTGGAAAGTTACTTTACTGGTCTTACAAATTATGGCAACTTTTTCAGGGTCTTAAACAAGTTTGTTTAGTGCCAAAAATCAGACGATGGTCGTCTTAAGCCAAACTGTTAAATATTAAAATTCAACTTTGAAAAACAAAAAAACTTCCAAGATATCGTTGCTAAACGATTGAAATTTGCTTTTTTTGAATTCCCAAGCAACTCAAATGACTTTAATTCAGAAATAAAAGCACACCAAAATAAAAAAAAAAAAAACAACATGAAAAGAAACAGAAATAAGTTTCTTATCAGCTGATCACTGGAATAGAAAGGTATACCAAAAATTCAAGGATACCCTAGATAGCTTTATGGTAGAAATAGGGTTGCGTCTCTGCTAAATGCTGAGCACGTAAACAACAACGAAAAGCTATCCGGATAAGATTATTGAAAGCCCTTTTGTTCATTAATTTAAAAATCATGCAATAAATCTGAGAACTTAAAACTCAAGTTGTTTTTTGACAACTCATAAGGCTATCAAAGAAACCTGAGTCAACTTTGGATAAAGTCCAACAAAAGAATCTTGTTCTTCTTTTAATTGATGAGAATTTGAAAGCACTTCTGAGTGGCTTTTTTAAAGCTTCAAAAATTTAGTTTATGAGCGTATATCAACTATCTAAAATAAATAAATAAATAGGGTGGCGCAATAGAGCGAAGAGCCCCTGGGCCTAGCGCATTTCTCACAACCATGCCTTGTGAGGGAATGGAGGGGACCTACAATTTTTCGCCGGTTCCGAACGGCTAATTAAGAATGTGCTTTTCATGGCAATGAATTTGCTAACGGAGGACTTGCCAATTCCTCGCGAAAGGCGATACCCGTGGAAAAACATTTTTGCATTTTGCCTCTGCTGGGATTCGAACCTCGAACCTCTGGTTTAGCAGGTGGACATGCTAACCATTACGCCACGGGTACCACAATCAACTATTTGCAATAGGGTTTAATTCGCCTATATTAGCCTAATGTGCACCCATGCCCTCACATAAGAAAAAGACGATAATTCCAAAGAATGGTTTTTGTAAGCCTCTCAGCGGAACAAATGTGCAATATCTTAGACATGACTTGAACATCGTCCTTGGCGATCTTAACGCAAAACTAGGATTTTGGAAGGGACACCATCTTTGGATACACAATCGGTAAGCATAGCCTGCATGACAAAACTTCCGAAAATGAGCTCAGACTATTCGAGTTTGCTGGTGGGGATAAATCAAAAGCCACTTGTAGGATTATGTCCATTACGTAGAAGATCATGAAAACTTGTAGCTCACTATTACAGAAATTTCTTACATTTGTCTTAGCTCACTTGTATTGCAAGTAGGTACTTGTAGCTTTGTGTTACATGCCTCTGATGTCATTTCTTTTGAAAATTATATTCAAGGGTTCAAGCAGCTTAGTATGACTAAGATCACTATTTTCCATAATCAACCAAAAAAACAAACAAGAAGTTTTTTTTTTGAACATCAATCGTACTTTTTAGGAGCCTTCAGTTAAATTGTTTAAATTAGTCATCGTCTAGCCAAAAATATCTAATCACTTGAAGTGAACAAAACAACAAATTTTAGTAAATTTTTTTTATTTAAAGATCTACACAAAATGGACGAATCCTCAATAAACGTTTATGAAATATTTACAAAGTGTCTGGATAAAATGTAATTTAAAAAAAAAGAGAGAAAAACAATTAGTGCAACACAAAATAAAAAATAAATGCGTCCAGCAAAGCAATTTTGTTGTTGTTGTTGTTGTAAATGAATAACAGCGAAGCTATATCTCAATATAGACGGAGGTACTTTGAAATTGGATTGTGATGCACCCATGACGTAAGCTATTTCACCCGCATTACAAAACCAGGGTCATAGCGTAGATAGAAAGTAGAGCCATAACGCCCATTGCAGTGTAGCCGGTTGCGGAGTTACACAAATCGCCTTTGCAAATGTGACAACTTTCGACCTGTTGACTGTGGCTCACTGCGCATTTGTTTGGATCTTCACCGAACTCTTCAAAGTGACAATCACGAGAAACAATAATTCCAGCTCGATCTGTTAAAATAAAAAAACACAAAAATATAAACAAACTATGTCAAACCGTTACAAGCAGTCAATACAAAACAATGTCTTGAGCTTTTGAAGAGCTTTTAAACTGGTTTAACATTGCGTCGTTATTTCGATTCAGAGTCGTAAACTCATAGACTCGTAAAAAGCATGAGCGAGAATTTTCGATTTTTTCCACGATCGCCACAGCCCACTTATATAAATTAGCATAACACATCCACACACGCAAAAAATATCTCAATATTGCTCTCAAGATCAATTTGGAGAAAGTGATATCATCTTTTGCATTGATCTTGAGGCTTTGATATATTTTTTTTGTTTTCCTTCAACTAAAACTCACCCTTTGTGGTGACCTTGTTGCATTTGGTGACTGGCAATGGGGTGGATAAGCTTGTGAGCCTGGGAACGGTATCACAATCAACTTGCTTCAATTGCTTAAGGAGGGCCTCATCAGCTTTTTCCTCTGCGCACCTGGGATCAACATTCGATCGGCATGAATAGCACTTAATTGCAGAACCTAAAATCACACATTTCAATTAATAAAGGTGTTTTGTGTTTTCTTCTTTGTATGTCCTCACAGGTGTTCACTAGGCACAGAGCCACAATTAGGGCAACAATCAATTGCTTCATCATTGTACTGGGGGAACTTCAATTGTTTAACGCCAAATAGATACTGAATCTGAATCTAAAAAAGAAATATGATCACACATCTATGACATAGTGGTAGTTTCAAGTAATATTTGATTTAAATTTATTTTGGACTGAGAAAAAAAAAAAAACAACAAAACGAACAATTTGAATGGGGTGTGTAGCCAACAGTTGTGTTGTGTTTACCTTCTGAAACTAAAAACTTATTTTTTCTTCACTTGTGTTCTTTTTTGGATGACTGGTCTCGGATAATTTCGAGTTGCGACTGAGAAACTATGCAAATCTAAATAACACACAAGTCTATGGAAAAGTTTTAGGTTTGTGCGAGTCTCTTATTATTACTAACCATCGCGTCGTTCGAACGAGCGATTACCTTAGTTTTACTTGTTCGATTTACTTGTACGTAGTTTTTTTCTTTTTGGTGTACAGTGAGTTCCGTTTGGAAGTATAATTGAAGCACTTAATTGTTGTGGAAAAGTCTAATCAGCGTGGGAGTGGAGAAGGCTATTACATTTTAACTAGGCTTTTAAGGAAAAGTATTGCAATCGAGGTAAACTAAGAAATAGGAAACGTGATTATGTGCAAAGGAAAGCCACAGAGAAAAAAAATGCACAAATTAATTATTTGTCCTAAATTTATCTTCTGTCTTCAGCTTAAGGGTTTGGGGCAGATAGCAGATTGCGTCTTTGGTTGCCTGGGAATATCCAGGGGTCAAGACATTCCAGTTTTAATGTATAAGGTCTTCACAATGTCAGAAGTTAGCTCTTGAATAGCTCTAATCAAGAGATATCCTCGTTCTTTTTTTGATAAAGATTAGGAACGTGTTTTGCCTCGACGCTCGAACTCATCCAACATCTACCAAGATCAAACCTGTGCAACCTGGCGGGAGTTTTTCCTATAGCCCAATTATGGTATGCTATGCACAAAGTAGAATCTGAGAGTCAACAGCGGTATAGGTAGTTCCATTTTGGCACACACTAAATCAGACCGGAGACCCAGGATCTGGAACCCTCGCCTCGTCGCAAAAAAGTTGAAGTGTTTTCGATATGTTTGGGTTTGTTTGTGACAGTTCAGGATGCTGAATGCTTCGTTCAAGACTGCGGCAGTAAACATTTTTTTTTTGTGAAAGTGAAAACTACAATAAAAAAAAAAGGAAGCAATGAGACTCAATTGCAGCCGGATATAGCCGTTAATTCAAATAAGACGCTATCTTTGATTTGACCAAAAAAATAATTTGAGGGTGTTTTAGGCAAAGGGGGTACGAGTTGACTCTCTGTATTATCTACTCTGTGATGATATTGTTGAGTGGATAATCAGTTGACTTCTGTTAAATTAATAAAAATTTGTAATACAACAGCCCGGTATAAACCGGAAGCTAGTGGGATTCTTTTAGCCATTCTTTTGAGTAATTAAGAAAATCTACAACATGCCGGTTTCGAGTAGCTAAAATAGAAATCACTCTTTCTTCTTAGTGAATCACTACCAGATGCTTTACAATTTCTTATGAGAGGCGATACATATGGAACTGTATTTGATCGCAATGGGATCTCACTGGGGTCTCACTGGGATCTCACTTTGATTGCACCGGTATCTCTTTAGGATCTCACTAGGAACTCTCTGGGATCTCACTGGGATTTCACTTCATTTTCCCTGGGAGCTCACTTTGATATCTGGGATCTCTTTGCGGGATCTCACTGCAACCGCACTGTTTGCAATCACTGTGTTCAAAGACTATCTGCTTCGAAAAATTGTCAGTAGATCCAATTATCCATTCAAACTTCATACATTCAATCCATCACTCAATCATAAGCTGGTTGGTGCAACACTGCCTTGCCTTAAACGGAGAGCACTTCAAAGTTTCACTTTTTCATAGCCACCAATCCATATAGTTGAGGTTACTTTGTGACTAATTTGCCCAACGTTTAGGTATGGTTTGGTGCCTTCAAATTAAAATAATTTAATCATCGACCATTGAATGAGAAATGTTGAGGCAAATGCAAATTTGTCAGACTGTTCGTTCATTTAAGTAAGGTGTAAGGTTCAAGGCCTATTTAGTAATTTCAATTTTCGCTCATACGCATATACATTCCGATTATGTGCGAGTAGGGTCTTTGAGATCCTTTTTGAGGAAATTGAGTTCCACGAAATATTAAGTTTTGAGGCTCACACGCCCACACCAACTCACCGACCGCCATGGTTAATTTTATAAATTTGAATTGTGTTTATGTTTACTGTGAACCAGAACACATACATTTGACGCAGCTTTTTGATGTTAATTAGCATCAGAGTTGTCATTAGATCTCCTTTACGGCACTATTTGAAAACGAATGTGGTGCTCGTGGCGTAATGGTTGTCATGCCTGATTGTTACGTGGGAGGTTCAAGGCTTGAATCTTTACAGAAATCAAAAATGTTTTTCCACGAGTATCTATTAGAAACTCTTCCGACACTATTTCCATTGCCATGAAAGCGCTTTCTAAATTAACCGTTCGGATCGGCAAAAAAATTATAGGCCCCTCCATTCCACACAAGGTATGTTTGAGAGAAATGCGCTACGCCCTGGGGTGCCTCGCTCTGTTGCGCCACCCTTTTTATTAATATAAGCTGTATTTTTTGCCCACCACTTAGTTCGAGGATCCCCAACAGAACCTTGTGGTTAGAATTTCGAAATAAAGTCCGGCTGCTGTGTACATGATTTCAGCGTTCACACACCAAAGTATCTTGAATCCCAAACTTTGTTTTCATTATACATAGCTAAAAAAGCTAAACTGTGACTTGAATTTCTCATCTAACTCTCGATACAAAACAGGTTAAGAAAAATGAATCTTTCCACTTATATAAGAAATCATTTGGTTGAATGAAAAGCTTACGTCGTTTATTGAGTTCATCGATGTGTATAACGAAAGCTTTTTTAATTTATCAACAATAACAAGACCATAAATGATCAAATTGACATGCAAAAGACATCGCGGGTACTAGATTCAAATTTGAAAGCACCAATATCATATATGCCATAAATGTTACATTAAATTATTCCTTCGCTGATGTCATGCAGAAGCATGAGTATGTGCCTATCTGCAGTGTGCAGCTTAAACTAATTATCAAAACAAACAATTTGGAAAAGATTTTGTGTTTGTGGGCACAGGTGTTAGAAACAAGGTAACACGCTGTTAGCTTAAGAATCACAAAGCTTTTTGTAATTAAATTAAATTTTTTTTGGCTTTATTTTTGTGTTAGTGTCGATGAAATCATTACAAATTCAAAAGGAATAGTTTTCATTAAATTTTTTTTATTTAAAAATGAAATTGTTTTGATGAGCAGCGTTGGGGTGTGGGTGACGCAGTGTGTGTTTAGAGCCTTGGAAAATGATTTAACGAATATCTTAAGACCTATTACAGAAAATAATAATGAGGCTTCTCTCGAAGACTGTCAGCCCTGTTTATAAAGAAACTTTCAGAAATAATTATCGTGTGGCTGCTGCTGCCGCACCAATCTTTCGCGGGGCTGCACCAAGTCGGGATGGAATTTGTCGGATTAGAGTATTGCCTAAGGCCCATCTATAGTCCGAAATTGTTTGAATAATAATACCTTATAATCGGAGAAGGTTTGTCGTATCTATAGAACGCAAAGATTGTTCATTGAGTCCTTAAAAATAAAATAAATAAATAGGGTGGCGCAACAGAACGAGGAGTCCCTGGGCCTAGCGCATTTCTCACAACCATGCCTTGTGAGGGAATGGAGGGGACCTACAATTTTTCGCCGGTTCCGAACGGCTAATTGAGAATGCGCTTTTCATGGCAATGAATTTACTAACGGAGGACTTGCCAATTCCTCGCGAAAGGCGATACCCGTGGAAAAACATTTTTGCATTTTGCCTCTGCTGGGATTCGAACCTCGAACCTCTGGGTTAGCAGGTGGACATGCTAACCATTACGCCACGGGTACCACATTGAGTCCTTAACTGAGGATAAGTCCGCTTTTAGGTAAAAGAACCTGAACTTACAAATCATGAGGCTCTAGAAAGCTTCCTTCGAGTTGGAACATACAAAAAATATTTAAAAAATATAAATTCAAAAGGTTTTCTTTTCAGCGCTTTCATTTACTGTCAAGAAGAACTGAGATCCGTGGAAGTCAATACCAGCAAAGCATAGAACACGACTGACTCAATTGGTATAGTCATGTTCAGGACAAATCGAGAGAACCAAATGGAAAACGTTATACAGATACTCCACGGACTTCTAACAAGTACAACTACTTCACTGCTTCAGGTGGCACCAATCTGGTGCCTACCACCTACGAACATCAATATTTGGTATGAGGACGCACCACCTACAATCGAGTTTCTCACTGCTTCGATATCCCTCGATTGTATAACTGAAGACACAACGGGCATTTAAGTTGTGGTAATGGTCTTTTTTCTCAAAGTCATTTAAACCGCTAAGCTTATAGATTTCATACTATCCCAACGGCTGTGCCCGTGGCGTAATGGTAAGCGTTCCTGCCACACAAAAAAATGTTGGACGGCCATCGAATTTCACGAGAAATTGTCAAGTTCTCCGAGAATACCATACTACCAGTAAAAGCGCTTTCTACCTTAGCCGTTTAGAATAGGCATAACATTGTAGATCCTTGGAACGCGTTAGGCTCTGAGGTTTACATAGCTTCTTTTTGCCACCCTGTTGACTTACTTCCCACAGAAGTTATCATTTTTACTTCTTGGCGTTTACACAGATTGGACAAATTGACTCCAGGATCCCTATTTCTGCCTCATATTTCTAAGCTGGGACTTAAAGGGTCTTCTTAAGCGTCTAAAGAGAGCTTAAATACTGATATGTTTTTTAAGCCCGAAGAAACAACGATTGGCGGGAGTGGTTCTATGTTTATGATGACTTCGAAGTCGGCTGACCATCATCACTTTAAAATAATGGCAACATTATAGTACTTAATTGTAAACATAGCCATTTCCAAAGCCTTGTGAAGAAAGGAGGGGACCTGCAATGTTTTTCCGATTCCTAACAACAAATCGAGAAAGCGCTTTTCATGGCAATGAGCCTTCTATCGAATTACTTATCAATTCCTCGCGAAAGGCAATACCCGTGGAAAAATTTAATAGGTAGATATGTTAACCATTATGCCATGGGCTGGGAACCACTAATGAAAATACAGCTTTCAAATCAAAAGAACAGTAAAATCTAGTCAACCTTTGGTTTGTTTGTTGAAGCCCTGAGGTTGCCCTGTGGTCGTTTTTTGAGCCTTTTTTTGCCCTCGGCTGGCCCAAAAATAGCACTAAGTTTTTGCTGGATCGAGTAAGCTCAGATAACGAGCAGGGCTGCTAAATAGCATGTACATTTCTCAAGTGACAGGAACGTGTGGTGAGTTAGTTGTTAAGTTCTCTTTGGGACCGGAAACCAGAGTTTTTTTTTTAAAAGCTCTTAGGTGTGTCTATCAAACCCTGGTCAACCCTGGGTAAAGTTGAACGAACGAACCTCATAATTTATCGTTTACCGAAATTGGGGCTTTATGTTTTATCGTACAACTCAAATCGATAACCGGTTTATCTTCCAACAAAAAGTCAACGTCATTTATCTGTGACTATTCTTTTCTTGATCATCTCGAGAAGTATTCCTTCAACCGCTGTATCCTTTGCCTGGGTTTTGTAGATTTTTAGGCGAATATCGTCCAATCCTCTTGATCATCGCTTGCATCGTCAAAAGACTGTGTCATTTTACTTTGCTTTAAGCGATTGAAGGACAGTTATTTTTTTACCGTCTTATGAATTTCAATAACATTTACAGTTTTATACACGCTATTTTAAAACCTTAAATTTAAATGACAGTCGTCTTAAAAGTTACGGACTTTATGACGTGATAAGATCTTTTAACTTTTTAGTAGATCATTTGAAAATTGATTCGGCCGATACATTTCTTCATAGATTCGATCGTTCGCTTTTCTTTCTATGACCCAACTCCTTTCTGTTCTGCTGACAGAGCTCATACACCTCACTCTTTGCAGCTCTGCTAAGTAATAGTGCCTCGAGTCGATATTTGCCCATCAGAATGGGTTGAGATTCTCAAAGCACTTCAGAACTTCAGTTGCGACCGTTGATCCTCGCAATTATGATCAGCTTCGTAGATGGTTCGTTGATTTCGGGAACGTCAAATCTCCTGTAACGGGCTATTTTCTTCCCATTCGCCATCTCGGAAGATCGTACAATTCTCTTATACTGAAGTCGTCTTTCCTGTGATGAAGCTTGGAGATGTGGGTGCAATGCACCGTAATGTTTTGAATTTGGCCTTCATTTGGATCGTATCCAAGATTGTGAAAGTCCCTAACGTCTACTGTTTTTATTAAGTTTCTAATATTCAGAAATTCAATTTAAATATCGAGTATCTTAGAAGAAAAGCATAATCTTCAAGCTTTGGATACTTTCCACCAGTAAATATAATTTTTATAAATTATCATTTAGCATATTTATAATAATAAAAATAGCGGCAAATCGATATCAATTTCTTTCTTAAATTCCTTATAAATTATTCATATTCGATTTCCCTTTTCTTTAAGCTCAATCGCTAACCGAAATCACATCACAATGCCTATTGTTCCAAACCAAGCAAAACGGCCGCTTTCAAATATTAAATAAAAAAGAAATTAATAAACATTTATTTTAATCTCATTTCCAAAGAAAAATTACTACACAACATTTCTTTCTCACTGGTGTTACCCTTTGGTCCAAATCATTAACATAAATTCCCAGCCCATCATGTTCAGCTAATGAGTCACTTGACGAGATTTTATTTTCACCGGTCTTTCCCTTCTTTTTTTTTTAGAAAACATGGTATAGTTTACACAAAAAAGTGAAAATAAACCTAAAGTGGCACTTTGTCGATAATTATGGCAAACCATATTTTGACCAAAACCACCGAAAAAGAAAGTTAAGCATTTATCTTTTTCAAACAAACAAATCAATTTCATTGCCTGTGGCGGAGCGGCGCACAACTCAATGACATAAGCAAATAAATAACTTCACCGATCTCTTTATGCAATTCACTTTTATTAATTGATTGGGATGTGTATGGAGACTCACCCGTCTAAATTTACTACAATAAATAAGAAATAAATAATTTAATTTAAACTAAAGCTATTTGCACCAGATGATTTAGACATTTTTTCACTTTAGATTTATCTATCGTCGAAGATGTCATCGAGTCCTCCAAAGTCAAGTCCAAAGCCATCATCCTCATTTGGGGGTACAAAGTATCCGTTGAAAACATCCGCCAATCGCTCTTCCAGCCCCATTGTCGATGCGATGCCGTAAATAAGTCGCATTACAACTAATCGCACAAAATCAGGCGTCGATGTTTCCTTGCCTTGAGCGAACAGGAAAATTTGCTTGGGATCTTCAGGCACAACAGATGCGCCTTTTGTGACGACTTTGGGAACACACACAACAAATGCCAGTAGGCAGAGTGCAATTGCAACGACAAAAAGTAACTTTGATGCCATTTTTATTTCGATATAAATCAAATCACTGATCGTTTTATTCGTAGATGTATGTAACTAGTATGAGACCGTTAACAGAGTGTGCGTCTGCGTATGTTCTTCCGGTTTTGTACTCCAAGTGATACTATCTGCGCAGACACCTGCTTTGCAATTGTCTTCTTGGCTGAGTCGGTACTGTGATAAAACTGACCATCTTCGGATGGGACTTGCTATTCGCCATTCGAAGAAGTAGGAGAGAGTGGGGCAATATGCGGCTTTTCATTTCTCATAACTTTGCTTTGTGAGTGAATGGAGGGGACCTACAATTGTCTGCCGATTTCGAATTGCTAATCGAGATCGCTTTCCCTTGCAATGAATGTTTTGTAAGACTGTGAGTGAGTCTTGAAGTCCGATTCCAGCCAAAAGTCTCAGGTCGCACCGTTGTGGCCTACCGAGAACAAAAACGTATGAGAGTGAGTTGACAGCAACTGAGATGAAGATACTCCGTATGACAAGCAGGATCAACAAAGTTTGATTGTGTTAGAAGTATACAAAGATCTATGGAGGCCCTCAAGTTAAAAATACTATCTTGGAAAAAATATAGTACGGCCGGCTTAGTTGGTATTGAAATGATCAAAGGAGCGACACAGAGAATCCCGTCAAAAAAGTAGTGTCATACAAAAGTTTAGACACGATCGCGAAGTTATTGAAAATTAGGCTTGGTATAGGTATATAGACAAATACCACAATACCTGCCTTAAGCTGGCCTAGACATTGAACAATCCAAAACTGCGAGACTTGGCGACACATTATGAGGTCAACGCCGTGGGAGAGCTGTGAAGAAGGAAAAGCTTTCAAGTACATATTGAAAATCCTAAATGGAAAAAGTACCAAAAGGCAGTTTTATTTGTTTATAAAATTAAAGGGGGAAAATTTTATCCTGTTTTAAATTTTTTTTATGACTGTTAAAATATTGCACATTTGTCTTACCCCATTCTCCCCTACTATACTGAAATAAGCGTATGATCGGGGAGAATTTATAATAAATGGTTAAAAGAAAGGGAAATGGTTTTTCTATTCCTACTGTTGCACGAGCTCTTGGATAAAGAATTCATGCTGAAATTGAAGTTTGTCTTTCTCTTTGTTATAACTCAGCCAAGCTCAACTCAAGACATTTTTTGGCCTACGCTTGATTGTTATTCATCTGCTATGGTGCGGTGTTCTTCATTTAACTCTTATGACCCAAATAGCTTCTTACGGCTGTTGGGGGCATTGTTGGGAACAACATGATGAATGTAAAAATTTTGTTTTTGCAAGTGGTTGATGTAAAGAGGAAACAAAAATGGGTGCGTGTGTAAGACGTAAGTTGGCTTTGCACTTTTGCCCGTTCTTAAGAATATAATTGTTGGCGCTTATTTAACAGGTAATGGCATATCAGATGATGGAGAAGATAATGTACTTCAAAAATATCATTTGCGTGATACCATTCCGTCTCTGTTCTTCCTAAAAAAAATTATTCTGCTTTGAAGAGAAGGTACTTTTGATTTTAATGGAAGTTGTTTCCTGTGCGTTCACTAGTAACGATAATTTAAGTGTGCGAGTATGGGTCGAATTAAGTGTAATCAGATGCGATTTTTGAAGGGAAAATTAAATATACTATCACATTGAATTAGAAATAATGTTTTTTAATCGTACGAAGATTTTATACAAATAATGCTGATGAAGATGGTGGATGTCAGTGGTAGATAGGTAGTAGGTGATGTATAAGTAAAACAACTCGTAAGAATTCGTGGTTTTTATAAGCTGCTGGAAGAACTCCAATGCAACTTGTGACATTTAGCGTAGGCAGACATTCAACTGACAAGTTTTTTTCTTTGATTAGAAGATTTAGGTTGCGCTAGAATCTAGAATGGCATATTTAAGAGGAAAATCTATAAAGCTACTGAAAGTCTTCTACTAAGTAGTAAATACATGTGTTGATATTGTAATGTGCACCCAACATTCGAGCCAATTTCCTTAAAAGAAACTCCAACGTTCGACCGAATCAACAAAGTGGCATCACTATAATGTAAATCTAATACTCTTTTTCGTAGGTATTTTATTATGGCTCAGATTTTACAAATTCAAATAATAATTCGCCAAGAGTAATATGCTTTTCCAGGCCTCTGTGGTTTTTTTTAATTCGATAGGAAACATTACCAAAAATATCCTTGTTAGTTGCCGCTTTTATCACCTAAATCATAACAAAATCAATCCTGATTTCAGAAAAGGAAATTAGCTGGAAAGAACTTCAGGGCATACAAATATACTCTTCACTTATAGGTCCATTTTGCCCGATACTTGATTTTCAAAATTAAATTGATTGATGGCGAAAATGTAAGCAATAACGTATATTTACACCATCTCCTTACTTTTACATTTTATAAACCCACAACGTGGTGTTTTTCAAATGAAAGTAATTTATTTTCTTGGCATTACGATTGAATCACGTATCAGTTAGCTTACACACAGGCGTCTTAAATAAGTAAAAGTTAATTTTAATTGCTGGCAAAATGTCTTTCATTTGCTCTGATTGACAGACTTAAGTAAGGTCAACACATCATTTGGAGAAAGGAGCGAAATGCGACAATTTTTTGTAATGTTGAATTGAATTTTATTTCAAATGAAAGGCTCTTCTAGTCAAGAAGTTGCATTCTATGTCAGTAAAAAATGTGTGATATTCCTTTACTATAATTTTCATGTAAGGTAATGTACATTTTTGTAGAGCTTTCAATCCCGAAGAAATAATACCATGAACAATGATTGTCCAATAAAATGCCTTTGGGTTAGAGAATTTTGAAGAAGAAAATCAAAGTTTTTGTGTTTTTTATGTGAAATCTTTGTACGCTTAGGTGGAATTCTAAGTGTTGGTAATAGGTCTCAATTTTCAAAGAATTCGTTTGATATTTTCCATCACAAAGCTTCGGTGTGGAAAGTAAAAGTGAAGTCGCAAAACGAAAGCACCCTAGTCTAGATATTTTGTATTAGTATTTGTATTTATTGGTACATAAATGATGTTTGCACGTAGAAGCAATATTATCTTTTAGTTGTGAAACAATGGAAACAAGGTTTAAATAGTAATACATGATTAACTTATGCACTGATTATTTAAATATTATTGAATGATAGTTAAAATTTGATTTAAATTATTATTTACATTATTTACTTGAACTTCTTTAATTTTTTTCTTTTTTGTGAATATGGTTATGAGCAGTAATGTTCTTTAAGCTTATCTTGAAAATCCCTCATACCTGAAGACCGCCTGACGTTGACCGGAAGGCGATTCCAAAGTCTTATGGCGCAGACAAAAACTGTTTTTGAGTTATAGAGTAGTTCGTAATAGGTGGCACGAAACTTCTACTTCTTCCGTAAGAAGATGCACATTGAATTCTTTGGAAAAGATATTCGGGCACTTTACTTTCTTTAAGACTGAAAAGAAAAGTTAGTGTTTTAAACTCGAGATACTGTTGTAGCTCCATTAAAAGGAAAGCCTTAACATAACCACAGATATGTTCTCTTCGACCAATGTTATAGGCAAACCTTACAGTACTATTTATAGCTACTTTCAACTTACGTAAGGAGACGCTATCTAGGTCACAGAAAACTGGCTAGGCATAAAAAATGATTGGGAATAAAATTGACTTTACCAGCATTGCCTTAGTCCTGCAAGGAAGACAGTTTCCAATTTGATATAGAATCCGGAGGGCTCCATATATCTTGGATACTACTTTAATAATATGATTTCTCCAGGTGAGATTTTGGTTAAATGTAACACCGAGATTTTTTTCACTGGTGACGTCGGGTAACACTAATCCTTCTAAGCAGAGTTTTGGTAAGTTTTGGGTGTCAACTGTCAATGCTTAAGCGACTAATTAATATGGCTTAACTTTTATGGAGTTCAGCATAAGCTTATTCTTTCTCGACCAAGAGGCTATCGAGCTAAGGTCTTCATTAATTCGCTCAGTGGCATCCTCAACTTGATGCATCTGCACATCATCAGCGTACATTTGGACCCTAAAGTATTTCAAAACTAAGGGAATGTCATTATTGAATAAGGTAAACAATAGTGGACCTTAGATGGATCCTTGTGGGACACCAGCTTTCGTTTGAAGAAAACTTGACATTTTTTGGTTGCAGTAGACAGCTTGTGAGCGACCAGTCAAGTAACTTTCCATAAGTTTTAATGCTGTGGACTCGAAAGCAAAGCGAAGTAGTTTTTCAATTTAAGAATGAGAATGTTGTGAGGAATTGTAAGAAAAGCCTTTTGAGAAATCAAGCAATTTTTCACAGCATTGTTTCGAAGCATAGAAATTAACGGTCTTGCCAGCTTATTTTGTGCCAACTTCCTTCTTCTCTATCTCCTTCATCCTTTTCGACCTTACGAGCATCAGCATAGTACTGGTGATCCGCTCGTGGGGTTACCCGCGTTTACCTTAGAGTGCGTCAGCATTATCTCCGGTTTTTGGATTTCTTCATTCGGAGCATCTGCATCAACTGATGTCAACTTACTCTCATACATTTTGCACATTTTCCAAAAATGTGAACCGTGTGTGAGTGCTGCACACACTGCTGCGGTGTAGAGTATTGACTTCAGCTTTGAGAGCGTATTTCTGTCAAAGAAGGTGGAGAAGTTTTCACGGCACTTCATCCAGCCTATGCTTACTCGATTATTGATGTCGTCATCGCAAGTTAGTTATTGATCATAGATCCCATATATTTCACTCTTGGGTAGTAGGTACCTTGCCATTCGAATGAATGTCTGCAATAGACATGTTTGGATCAGAGAATAGGCAAAACAAATACTCAAACTTTTTTGAACTAATACCGTACGCAATGCCTCTTAAAACTGTTTCCGAAACAATAAGTGCTTCCTGAGACTAATTGATGTACTTTGGTATTCTGTACTTTCCAGCCCAGGTATTCAAGGACTGTAATAAAGAGCAGAGGACTCAAGGCGCTTCCTTGATGTAAACCTACTATGAATGCTTAGGTGGCTCCAGCTGGATTTGTAGCCATCGTCACCCCAGAAAAATCTGCAATCAATCTGCGCAGCCGACAACTCAATACTCGCTCAATGATCTTCTTTGGGTGGGACATAAGCATGATCCAACGTAGGTATCGCAACTTCGAATATCTCCCTTTTCCTTAACCTTACCAGAAAGTAACCATTGCTAGGCTTTCACCCCCTATAAGCTTGCAGTGTCCGTGTCAGTGCTTGCAGGTAATGCAGTGGTAGAGCTTTTACGTGTTTAGTCCATAGGCGGATAGATGAGTTTGACTCCCTGGCAAGGTATCTACTTTTCTTTCAGTTCGCCCAGTTTTATCTGGACGCGTCCTTTGAAGTTATGAGTTACAACTAACTTATTTGCGTCTATTGTGCTACAAAAATGAGTAAAAGTTGCTTTCTAGTTACGAGTGGTATAATGACCATGTAATTGTTAACCTTCTCTTAGAAAAAAATAAAAGAAAGTGAGGATTAGCAATTTAATACCTTTAATTTTTTCTAAATTATGTGATAGCTATAATCTGCTTAGCTAGCCGCTGGGCTTAAACTTTTTTTTCTAGTCATTTTCTCTATTGAGCTCCATCTGCCCAGAGTCCATAATAGATTGTATTTGTTGAATAAATATACTTTTTGCTTTTTCTCTTTGAGACGTCTTCGTCTGGGGTGGAAAGTGAAAAGTTTAATCTCAAAATTTAAATCTCTAAATCGAAAATTTTTGCTATAAAACTGCTGTAACTGCAGACAAACTGTCAAAGCTCGTATAGCTCATGCTCCATACACCACTGTCGTTCAAAAAAACAAATGAATAGGGGTTGCAGCAGAGTGGGAAGCCTTGATGGGCCTAGAGCATTTTTCATTACCACACTTTGTAAGGGAATGGAAGGGACCTACAATTTTTTGCCAATTTTGAAGGGCTAATCGAGAAAGTGCTTTTTATGGCATGAAGTCATTTTCGAAGAAATTTTTCAATTACTACTGAAAATTCATGTTGCTGCGATTCAAACCTCGAAAGCCCAACGTAACAGTCAGACACGCTAACCATTACGCCATGGGCATCACAGGTGTAAATAAATAAATAAATCATTTTCCGTTTGGAATCTGTGAAGATATATTCTTCTAAATAGTAAGTTTTACCACTGCACGTCGGAGCCTTCTACCAAGTACTTCTGGCTGCTTTGAATTTTTAGAAAGACGTATAGCGATTTATTATGGTGCTCGAGCCTCGAGGCGTAATGGCCTTGTTACGTAGGAAGTTTGTAGTTCAAATCCCAGAAACATCAGAAAAGTATTTTTCATCAGTATCGCCTTTTGCTAGAAACTGGCAAGGCCTCCGGGAGTTATTACACATTACTGTAAGAAGGGCTTTCTTAGTTAGCCGTTCGGAAACTCTAAAAAATTATAGGCCTTTGAAATGTGTTATGCTTCGATTAAGCTTCGCTACTTCCACCCTATTTATTTATTGTAAAATGACCCACTAAATCCCATTAGCTTGCATGCAACTACGCAGTAGTTTCCCAAAAACTTTGCAACTCCAAAAGTAATACTCAAATAAAACGTCTATTGAGCCTTTAACTAGACTTGATTCTCACGACGGCGACGCTACCTACATTTTAAAATATTCACATGATAAAGCCATCACTGCGTTTTAAAATTAAATTACATTGCACCGCACCGCACTTGATCGATCCATCATATCAAATGACCAGATCAGGCCTTCAGTTTAGCATTGAATAGATAAGAAGAATGGTGTGAAAAGCTAACAACTCGTCTGGGTATTACCCATTCCCAATACACATCACCGATCTTACTGCCTAACATTAACAACTGATTGTTTGTAAATTTTTAAACTGAAATATAAATATGTATGCAATTGCATGAATCACTTGTCTTAACAGTCGCTTAACAGGCTAACTGGTTTGTAGTGTACTGCCAATTATCTTAACCTTATTTTCCAGCACGTATTGATATAATAGCACTAACCGGCTTCCTATTTACGTCATCATTTATCGTTATAAACAAGAAGCCTATGTAATTAAAGTAATCAGGTACTGACTTTACTGCTTTGTGTGTGCGAAGTAAGTAAAGTTGTGTGTACAAGTCTCGTCTTACCTTCAGAACCAGCTATGATGATCTGGAACATCTGGTTTTAAGCCATAAACTGAACTTTGGTGAGACACACGCCAAAATACAAAGTATTGCCAATGTGTCCAACAGTGTGTTTATTTAAAAAAAAGTCTTCAACGTCCTTTTTTAACTACTCATAGACTGAATTTAAACAAATTGGGAAAACCCAGTTATAAGCCGGAATACATCAATGATGTTGATGTTTACGTACTTATTTGATCCAAGAGTGTCTTCTTTATTCTTTTTGATGCTTTTTAGGACTCACTCTGCGCTAAAATCTTCAAAATGGAAAAACCAAACCATTAGATAAAGAGTGAATACATAATTTGTTATACATACTGAATGCTCACACTCAATGTCGTCGAAGACATATTTTAACACCGATTAACTGATTTCAAAAATTCTTAAAACCTTTACTCACAATCAATACAATAAGAATTATATGGTAACCCTGTTACCGAATGTGATAATTTGTTGAAGCTATGGATCAATAAACAATGAACAATGTGCACGCTTTGGATTCCAAGAAAAGTATCATCCGAAGGCTGATGTGTAGGTGTTATTCGGCAATGGTTGAAATCAAAACCTTGTGTGTCCTCTTTGGCTTTGTTCGACTAGTATACAAAAAAAAAAAAAAAAATATAAAATATTTTTTTCATTTTCGTTTTAGACAAAAACAATCATTCAATCAGATTTGTAGCACATTTCAATTAATGAGTCATCTGTTTTTTGAATGGAAGTCTTAAAAAACTAAAGAGAGGAAAGTATAACCTACAGTTAAAAACGATTTACTAAGACCAAACAGGCATCTTCGATTTCCGGAGTAGGTACTTATGGTTATAAAAATCGCTTTTATTTTTCGATCATTGGTTTGTATTCACAACCTCAAAAGTATCTCACATTCTGTAGATTAGTAGAAGTTCTAGTCAGACGTAAATTTAGGGAAATATCTGAAATGGAAGAATAAAACTGACGTACTTTTCTGGTTGTCATTGTCACTTTTGGAGAAGTTAGTTGGATAACGTCTGCTTTGTATCTATAGATAAATTTAGTCAATCTAGGCAGAGGTAATAATTACCATTAAACTCTTGTCTTATCTGCCCCAAAAATGATAAATTTTACTCTCTCAGCTCATAAACAAAAGTAAAATTTTCAATCGATTCTTCATCGTTGACTGATGGTATGAAATCTTCGCTCTAGACATGGCGTTAATATAAAAGGGGTCAGGGCGTTTTTCTACTCCCTTGCAAAAAAAGCTCTAACCATCAGTAATCCTTGTGAGTTAATTTCTCGATTTTCGAATGGAGGCCGAGAAAATAGAAAACAGTTCATCGCGTCAAGGAGCTGTGCTTGCAGAGGAGCAGCTTTGTGGTCTCATGAGAGCCATTGCCTTTTCTTGATGAAATAATTCTTTTTCGGCACTGCTTTGGGGTGCTGGTTAAAGTGAAGTTCACCTTTGAAGGTAGCATCCGAGGAAACTAATTGACGTTTTCAGTTTCTGTTAAAACTGCTCCATTGAGTAGGTTTTCATGGTGTGGTTTCGGCAGCCCCTTCTCATCGTGTGTTACGGTATCGCGCTGGTCTTGTGATTAATTTTTTTTTTGTCGTAGGTTCTTAAATCAGTATCTGGAGAATTCAGGCCCAAGTAACGGCCGATTGTACTACCAAATAACAACCTTCCTTTGTTATAGCTTTCCAGATGATCGGATAGAAGTCAAAAGACCTTGGCATGCTAAAGAATCTAGGTTACCAGCACTCACCGTGTCTGCGCCGATTGTCTCTAACCTGATTCGATAATTGCAGGGCATTCCCAGAGAAAATGTTGTGTCATTACCTTCTCATGACACCGTTTAAAAGCTTTCTACAGTCTTTTCTGCTAAGAGATAGCAAAAATGTTGCAGTTTTCCTTTTAACTTTGGGGAGCATACGTCTGGTATGTCTGCATTCAATGGAGGAATGCCATCTGATTGAAGCCCTTTTTGAGGACCCCGTAAGATTAAGTACCGGTTCAGGGCCCTTAGAAAGCAATCTGAGATCCTTACCTCGCAAGCTCATTGGCAATCTCATTTCTAGCTATGCCGTGGTTGCCTGAAGCCCAAACGAAACTCAAAAAATATAGTTAGACAGTTGAGTAGGGCCTTAAGCGTGGGAATACTTTTGACCATCCAACCATTCTTCGTAACGTAGGTAAGAGCTATTAGGAAGACGGAAACTTGGAAGACCGATTCGTATGTGCTTAACGAAGCATCCTAACACAGATTTTGCTATATTTTTTTTTTAATTACCCATTGTGTTGAAGCTTCAAAGGCAGTTTAGGTGCTCTTTAATTTTCTGGTCGCAATATTCCAGTGAGATTGATCTGGAGTAAGGTCATTTGCTGAGTAGAGTGACTGAGGTATTTGATTGTGGCTGGTCCAAGGTGTTTATATGCCATAGAACTCAGCTAGAATTACTTAGGCCAATGATGGTAGCTCCCGATTCGGATGAAAGAGTAGCTGTAAATTAGCTCCTAGATTTCTGCCGAGAACTTTTTTGTTAGTAGCAACAAAAGTGTGCACGTTACGAAAGCCAGCGAGCGTGATTGCTTGATTAAACCTAAATTTGGAGCTGCTTTCAGCTTTGCCTGCACCGCATGCTCGAGTTTGTTCTTGACGAAAGCTTAAGCGTTCTAACAAAAGAAATATATGTACATACGAGTGGAAAACGCAAGTATTCGTATATTAAATTGCAACTAAGGAGAGACCTCAAGCAAACGGTTTTTCTGGTCATACAGCGATTTTTGATTGCTTCAACATCTTCCAAATTTAATACGGCCATTTGCTGAGTCCTTCGAGGACTCCAGCGTTTTGTTACGATTCGTCATGGTGAGAAAATATTAAGTTAAGAGAAGAAAAATGTTCCGTTACAAACTGCCAGAATCTAACCATCGCCTTCTACGTAAACCTATAGTTTGAGCTACTTTTGACCTTAAGTGCTAGAAAGAAAGGATGCCCCCCTCACAACAGAAAGGTTACTAAGATATCAATAACTAGTTCAACAAATAACAGAATGCTTTGTGAAGTCCACCGTTGAGGTTGCCTCTAATAAATAAGTTGTTGCAACACAGCGGGGGGGAAATGGAGGCTGCCTTCCATTAATTACTTTAAGCGAAGATGAAGAGTTGAAACACGCAAAATATGCAACTCTTCTTCTTTTTCGCTGTTACGAACTCGTAATCTCGAAGAGATCCCAGTTCTCTCACTTTATTGCTTCACTTTAGTGATCAGCTCCGCGAGGAATTTGTCAAGTCCTCCGTTAGTAAATGCATTGTCATAAAAAGCGCTTTCTTATTATATATTACTAGTTGGGAAAACTATAATTGACTCGGAGTTGAAAAACTTCATAGGAAAACAAAAACATAACCAACTCAGATTCGTTAAATTTGAAAAATTGTTTAATCAATTTTCTACTCTTTTTTTTAAAAAAACTTCATTTTAAAGCCTTATTTCTGAAAAACCATTTGTTTAAAAATAAAATATGGGACAAAAAGGTTAGCTATGATATATAAAATTTGCTGAATTGAATGAATAAAATTTTTTCTGAATTTATGTTTTTAGACACTTCCTTCTCCTGTTTATAGAAAGAAAAGGAATCTTTACAACAACTCTTTTTGCTTTAGCCTAACCTATCCGCTCCAGCAGTTTTTGTACAAACCTTGTTCACATAAGAAAGTACATTAAAACTATACAATAAAAGATTCTTTGCTCTTTCGTAAGTTTTTCTGAAAATCTTTTCCTTTTCAGAAAAAATTTACAAAATCTTGTCGTTGTAGAATTACCTGGGCTACAATAATTTTTGTATTCATTTTCTTTAAAGAAGTGTGCATTTTCAAAGAAACCTTCAAATAACAAATAAATTTTAAAATAAATCGATTTCCGCCCACCCAAAGGGGAACAAGACATAGGTAGAAACTATTGTCTATCGATTTTTCACCAAAATATGAGTCTTAAGAATTCAAGGTCTTACCATTATCCTTACCAAATGGTCCTCAATCATAAAATTTCCCACACAACTACCTTCGCAGTACCCAATGTCTTTCATCCAACAGCAGACAACAAAACGACACTTTACTACACATGTTTTAGTTTTCTCAATACATAAAAGGAATGTGAAAATAAACCCAGCCCTAATCTGAACCGATCACTCAAACATAAGAAACATTCAAGTCAAACATCATAAGCAAAACAAAAAAAAAAAAAATCCCCGTCGGACCAGCTTCGGTCAGGCTTGGTAGAAGGCATCTTCAATAGTTGAGACCGCGTAGCTATCGCAGTTTTAATATGTACGTTTAACCGGTCAGTACGAATTGAACATATTCTCATATTAGTCTACAGATCGCTGGTAATTTAAAATCATTTTATTGAAACTTCTTACTTAGATTTATAGTGAGTGATACTTGAATCATTTTTCTTACGTTCATGTCCTTTTCTATTTTTGAAAATTTAATAAAACCTGATAGTGCTCTTGGTATATTACATAACCGCAATCGTTGAAAACAAATAAAATATAAAAGCGGTTCAAAGTTGTTGCTAAGAACTTTGAATATGTTGTAATTGTAACTCGATCGCAATTCATGGATGCTCATACTTCTGATTTAGAATAAATCTGAGTGTGACTTGTGTATCTGCTTAATGTGCTTCTTGATAAAGTCATATCTTTGCATATCTATCATAAATTTGAATCTTGAAAAACAAAAACAGAACCTGAATTAACGAATTCAAGCTCAAAAGATCGAGACAGATAAGGCTAGACTAATGTGACACACACGATTGTTCGGATTTTAATTTGTGTTTCTTTTTTTTAAATTTCAAATTGAGAACAGCTTATCACTTCAAATACAAATACAAATACAAATCTTAGTGGTGCACAAGACATCGATTAAAAACTTTGCCTCTCTGCCTTCTATGAATAGCTTAATGTCCTCCTCGTGACCGGTTTTGTGTCAGAATAATAAGTTATTATCTATTACTATTTATAATTTGATGACATGTTCCTCTTACTTTAAATCAACAAATTAATGTGATGCTAAGTTCAAAGGCAAAGATTTTACTTATGTGTTTATGTGAAAAGATCAGTTGTTGTATCGCCTGCTTTTTTAGAAGTTAAGAAGGTGGTTGGACTTGTTTTTTGTCAGACAAACATGTACCTAACTCAAAAAACTGTCAATAAGGATAGAACTAGTTATGTTTGAGGTGAAAATCCTGATTTTTTGAAAACCTCATCGAATTATAGATTCTTTTGAATTTATTTTCTTCATGACATGGTTGAAGGTTACCAAAGTGTCTGGATGGTTGATAAAAAACATGTTTAGATTTACTCATTAAGTTTACAAGCAGAAGCAAACTGGTATACCAAATAAAGCGTATATTCGACCAGTGGTACTTGGAAGTTTAAAGTAAATTTGTTATGAAAAAGCTCAAAGAAGTGCCAGCAATTCTGAGAAGATTCTACGATTTAAAGCTCTAACCGGCTTCTAAGTATCTTCCACAGATCTTCGGGACAGCTTTAAGACAGAGCCTTTGAAAAATAAATATCGTTTTAATGATGTGTTCAGAAACGCCTCTCCCGCGGTTGTACTGACAGCTAGTCCTTTCTTTAGAAGTACCTTAAAAGATGTTGAAATAAACAGAATCTCCATACAACATCTCTCTCTCCCACTTTTTTCTCTTTCTCTTTATCTTTCCCTCTCTTTCTCTCCCGCTCCCTCTCTCACACAAAATTAGTTCTAAAAAATTTTTGTTCTACGTTGGCGCCGCATTAAGAATCGGTCATGAGCATTTTACTGTGTAAAAAAACAAATAGAAAAATGGAAATCTTTTTACGACAGTTAAACTGATATTTAAAAACCCTCTTTTTTAACCCAAGAACCAAAAATTAATATTTACCTCTATTTTGTTTTCTCCAATTTCAGAAAAACACTTCAATCATGAATGCTAAGCTGATTCTCATCCCAATTCTCTTGATTGGGGCATGTTCAGGTCAAGATCTGAACGATCTCATATCTTCAATATTTAACACAACTGCAAACACTCCGGATGTCAAAAATGGCCAGGATCCTTATGTAGTCGCCCCAGTTCCAGCTACACCCGCACCTACCAGATCTCCACAGCCAGTTACGCCTGCACCAATTCCACTCACTCCAGTTGGTACACACTCTTACAAACCATGTGGCCAAGGCAAGGAATGTGTCCGTGAATATCTCTGTTCAAATGGAAACATCAATAAAGACGGAGCTACACTGATTGACATTCGTATCGATGATAATTCCTGTCCGTTTTTGGAAACTTGCTGTTCCATCGAAGATACTGTGAGTTTCTTGAAAATGCACAATTTCTTCAAATATACTCAATTTTCTTTCAATTGAATTTTAGGTAACCGAACCAATTGTGAGACCAGTTGACCCACCAACCGGATGTGGCTATCGTAACATAGAAGGTGTTGGTTTCAAAATTCAAGGAGGTAACAGTGAAGCTGAATTCGGTGAATTCCCATGGATGATGGCAATTCTTCGAGAGGAAGTCGCACTTGACAAGGTTTTAAATGTTTATCAATGCGGTGGATCATTGATTACTCCATCAGTTGTTTTAACTGGAGCTCATTGCGTTCAAGCGAGAAAAGCATCAAGTTTCAAAGTACGTGCCGGTGAATGGGAAACTAACACCAAAACTGAAATTTATCCAGACCAAGACAGACAAGTTGTAGAGATGGTTGTTCATGAGCACTACAACAAAGGAAGCTTGTATAACGATGTTGCTCTGCTCTTCCTTGATGCCCCATTCGACGTGGCACCAAATGTCAACACTATATGCTTGCCACCAGCTGGTCACAGCTTTGACAGATCACGCTGCTTTGCAACTGGTTGGGGCAAGGATCAATTCCAGAATGGGCAATACCAGAACATTTTGAAGAAAATCGATTTACCAATTGTGCCAAATGCTAAATGTCAAGAGAACTTAAGAAAAACTCGCCTTGGCAAGCACTTTGAACTTCACCAGAGTTTCATGTGCGCTGGTGGCGAGAAAGGTAAGGATACATGCAAGGGTGATGGTGGTTCACCTTTAGTTTGCCCCATGCCCAATGACCCGAACCGATACTTCCAAGCTGGAATCGTTGCCTGGGGTATTGGATGTGGTGAAGAAAATGTACCCGGAGTGTATGCCAATGTTCCACACTTGCGTTCATGGATTGATGAGCAATTGCAATATAAGAGGGTGGACTTTGCTCCGTTTACGGCTTAATTTTTTGTTACGCTCTTAAATTTAATAAAAATTCAGGTAAAATACCAATCGTAGTTGACTTATTGAAAGCTTTTTATGTTCTCGTATTTCAAGGAAGTGAGTGACTAACGTCAGTAAATTCATTTTTGGCATCGCATAATAATCAGGTTCTGATACCCAGTTCAAGAGTTTGGGGTTTTTAAGGCGCATGTTATTATTTTTATGAAGCAAAAGAGTTTTTCTTCGCTAAATATCGTTACGAGTTCTCAAAAAATGTGCTTTTGCTTTGTAAGGTGTATACACAAAAATTAGCTTCAATCGTTGAACTGAATAGCTCCGTTCATTAAGCTGACCTGTTTTATTTGTTGAACTGAATAGTTTCGTTCGTAGAACTTCAACTATAGCTGAGCAGGGGCCGAATTACCACATCAGTGATCGAGTAACTGAGTGCCATTTTTCTTTGCAAAGAGAAGACGTCGCATTAGGTGTCGCAATTAAGTGGAAGAAACTGGAGAGGGATCGACCGAATTCAAAGTCGTTATCGAAAGATGTTGGTTGAGGCTCAGGTTCATCCCGAACTGTCCACCTAAGTAAAAAGTAAGTATAACTCAAGAGACAACTGCCATTGCAAATGCTAAGCAGTTCCATTGGAATTTTCGGATTCTTTTCGAGACAGGCACGTTACACCTGAACCTAACGACTCAACTTCTTTAAATTTTCTTCAAATAACTGAAACGCTACAACAAAAGAGCCTTCTTTGTAAGTTGATGGACTTGTGTCTGACTAGAGAACAGAGATCAGTTTGGAGTTAAGAAAAGTGTAAAAAGATTTATTAGGAAAATAGTAGAACGCACACCAAAAATCTTGAGTGTGCTTTTGAAATCAGGATAATTTGACAACCAACACTCTTACATGCGTTGTTTAGCGTATAGTTCAATTTATCATGCCATTGCAACCGAAGTCAAAAACGTTTTCAAATTCAACCTTTTTTTGAACTAGAATAAAAACCTATATTTGGTTTCTGACTAAAAGCTCATCCATAGTGGAACTTTGTTGTTTAGTTGACAGTCCTGAGAAATACCCGCAAAATTAACAAAAATACAATTCAAGGTAGTGAAGTAGCTAGAAGCTACTATCCTAAAAAGAACAGGCACAGGCGTGCACTGGAACGAAAGAAATTGTTAGACATTTCTTATCCGACTTCTTCATTTCGCATGGCCGACTATTGCGTTTTGTAAGTGACTTAAAAGAACTTTATTCCGTTCATCGATAAGTAGGGGCATAACGCATTTCTCACAACCATGCCTTAAGAGAATGGAGCGAAAAAGTACTGAGAACAACAAATCGCCACCTGAGAGTTTAAGTGCCTCATATCCATTGAAATTATTCCTCAGAAAACGAATTTTAAGGTTTGAAAAATAATTGCGTTACTTTCTGCTTAGCTAATATGACTTTTGAATGTTTATACATACCTACTAATTGAACAATTCTCTTTTGTATTTTGCGAGCCTTGGGTCAAAAACTGTTACGGTAAAATAAAGAAAAAAAAAAGTTCGAAAAAAGTCAGAAATGGATATAGGACCCTGTTCCATACGATGGGTGAATGAATGAAAACCAAACTCCATTTTTCCATGGGATATAGGACATTTGTGCACTAAACATTGGAATGTTAAAGAAAACAAAAATACTAAAAAAATTCAAAATTATTAGGATTATTAATTTTTAAAATTTCATTTTTAGTGATAAAAATATAAAATAAACATTAATATAAATACTTTGGGTATGTCCTTCTTTATATCACATAAGCTTATTTTTATGTCAATGAGAAACCTTTCAAAATGACACATTATTTTAACACTAAATTAGGAAAAATACCTAAAATTTCTTTTGGTACATTAAATTTTCTAGAAAAATACATTTAATTTTATTTGGAATGGGTTACTAAAATACTTCAACATTCGTAGAAGCTTGTTTTATTAAGAGATTATTTATTACTTTTTTTTATTTTATTTTTTTTACCAATTTTATTTTCGTCCAGTTTCGTAAAAAAAAATAAAAAAATGCTTTAATATAAAAAATAAAAAGTTCGAAAAAACTACATTTAACTCCGTTATGTAGTATGACAACGTGAAGCTATATAGTTCTACTTTTATAAAATAAATTTGTTTCCTGTTGTTTACCTCGTATTCTATTTTTCTTGCAATATTTTAAAAACATATTGTTTTTAATAGGCGTTTTTCTTTTTTAGTTCCGAACAGAGAAGTGAAACGTCAAAAACGTAAGAGTATTTCTTTTTCAGTTCAGCGACATCTGAACGCTCAAAATGCTTTCCTTTTTTCTTCAGAGCACTACGCGAGCGCGCTCTACGTGCTCGAAATAATATGACGGGGCATCTAGAGCAAGAGTCTGAGCGCAGCCAACTTCACAGAGCTCAGTTCAGAACACGTTCACGCTGTTCGTTCTCCGTTCAGTTGACGGTTCGGAACTAAAAAAGAAAAACGCCTAATGGCTGCTTTTTTTAAAAAATCAGAGATAGACGATTACAAATTCATCCTTGAAGAAGATTCCCACCAAAATTGAAATATCAAAGCATAGTCAATAAATTGATTTGAAACAAAGACTGTTTTTTGTGTTTTTTATCAAACATTTTATTAAATAAAAAGAAAATATAATTATTTTTCATTATTTTATTCAAGTTATAAAATAAAAATAAAATATACTAAATTAAAAAAAAAACATTGAAATTGAAATTAAAAACTCTTCATTACGTCATCATCACATTTAATTAGTTAGCTTATAGATATAGGATTCAAGTTAAATAATTTAATTTATAACTTTAAGTCTTATAAAATTTTCTTCACAGCGTTTTGTTATAATTCATTTTTGTTTAAATTAAAGAAAACAGTTTTTGCAAGGTACAGTTATATCTTTAAGTTATCTTAAATATAACTTTATAAAAGTTGACATCCTCATGAGGCATGTAGGGAAACATTGAAACAATGTCTTTTATTTTTTCTGTTGAGGTGCTTGGTACATTATAGCAAATCAAAATTTTTGGAAGTTGGAAGGTTGAAGCAGTGGATGTGCTTGCTTTGCCACGCAATGCTTCTCTATTTAAGAAGACCGGAACTACTTTTTCTTCAGCATTTTCCCCATAATCCTCTTTATAAATAACTGTAGATAAATCATTTTGGCGGTAAATTATTTCCTTTGCTAAACTATACTTCAAGCAAATATAAATATAGGCTTCCAGAGTTAAAGTTTTTGAAATCCTCTTTTTGCATTTGCATTATTTTAAGTGTGACATTGTCATAATTCAATGATTTTAAATTGCGAAGTAGGGAAATCGGGCTGTAGTAGCTTATATGCTTCAAGTGTTTTTCTATAACGCTATGTACGGCGTCTACTTCTTGAACTCGAGAATGTCCAGGAACAGAAAATCTTTGTGAAATAGTGCGTATTTTTATATTTGCTTCCAGGAATTTAAGGAGCGCCAATGAGGTTATCCGGTTCCTATTCTGGGGAACGCATGAGTCACTACAGTGTATTATGACTTCAATTGTTGGATTATCTCTCTCTTCTATTTATACTTTTCAAGCTGACTGCACATTTGTCCATGGATATAGAGCAAATAAGCACTTAAATGTTTACTTAGTTGTAATATATTATGTGAGCTTAAATGCTCTACATCCTAGCTCCTGTGGATATGGGGAAAATAAGCACTGACATTATATTTTAGTTGAATTTGCTCTATATCCATTGCCCATTGCTATAAGGCATTTAAGCACTACGTATTTGTTATTTCAACTTCTCTACAAAAATTGCCCCACGTAGTACAAATTTTGGATATAAGGCAAATAAGCACTAAGAGAACCCAAAAATATGTGGTCTGTAGAGCAAAAGTGGTTTTCGTAACTCTGTTAATAATAGAGATAGAGCAATGGGAGTAGGACCAAACGATAGAGAATATTCGAATTAGTATAAGTGCATCATTAACTCAGTTTCCCGAAAAAGTGGTCTATGCGGCACTTATACTCTCAGGTGGCGAAATGTCGAAGCTGAAATTCTTTTAGAGCCACACATGGAGTTCTAACATCAGCTTTTTTGTAAAGGAAAAATCTGAAAATTCTTTGTACTTGGCAAAAGTGGTATCCGTGGCGGGATGGTCTTCCTGTGAACCCAGAGGTTTGTGGTTCGAATTACAACAGAGGCAAAACGTTTTCGACGGATGTCGGTAATTGGTAAGTCATCCGATTGTAGATTCATTGCCATGAAAAGCGCTTTCTCGATTAGCCGTTCGGAACTAGCAGGAGATTGTAAGTCCCCTTCATTCCCTCACAAGGCATGGTTTTGAGTAATGTGCTAGGCCCCGGGGCTCCTCGTTCTGTTGGGACACCCAATTTATTTTTTAATTTATTTATTTATTTATTTATTTATTTATTAACATAGCAGTAAAAAGTATGTAGACAAGGCTTTCTCCAGTCTGTGAATCTCACAACAAAGCCCATGCGGTCTCAAACGTTCATCATCAAATCATTATAAATAATAACTTTTTTGAACGTAAATGGTATCAATATGTTAATGTAGTTCTGGAAGTTTCATAAGATGTGTAAAGTAAGAAACTACACCACTCAAGATATGCATATGCACACTTATGTATTTCAAGAAATAACAAAATAATCGCAGTTTTCTTCAGATTCTGAGGTGTACACAGTACAGTTTAAGATCATACTTAGATTAGAGTCAACCGCTTCACTGACCAGTTGAGAAAACAGGTATTTGATAGAATTGCATTGATAAGCTTCTATTTGAGCGTTGTAACATGTGCATATAGGCGAATCTCTTTAAGTCTTCAAATGAAAATTGAAATTACCCAAATTCCCATACAAGGTGAAGCTACTCGCGTTTGCATAAAAATATCGCTAGGACTTGATTTGCATTAAAATACGGAATTGGTTTTTCAAATAGTTTAGCGCTTTTTTTAAGTGAGATCGCCTTTAATTTGTTCGTAATACTGCGATTTGAATCAAAAAAATTGGTTTTCAAGTTTATACAGTCACTCACACTCAAAGTGGGACACCTAAGAAATAAAATCTTCAATAAACTTCATTACGAAAAAAAATGCAGAGTTGCTCACTTTTTTAAATAATTTTTATTTTTATTGCTTAATATTGACCTCAAATTATTATAAAATAAAAAAAATATATATCAAAAAACAACCCCGATTTGTTTAAAAAAAAAAGATGAAAATGATCTGTGTAGTATTTTATTTCTAATGCAGGTCACACTCAAAGAGGGACACCTGCTGTTTTCTAGGAAAACTAACTGTAATTGCAACGTTATCTATATTATTTAGTTGCAGTTTTTGTAGAGCTTTCATTGTGATAGCATTAAAAAAATCGAAATGTCAAGGCAAACAACCTTTGAAGAAAGGCAAATTGTGATTTTCAATTACCAAAAAGGAAAATCCGTTCGCAAAATAAGTGAAGTTGTTAAAAAAGTAAATCAATGGTGTTTAGTGTAATAAAACGGTTTCGGGAAGGTCGAATAGAAAATAAACCAAAAAGTGTTGAAAGCAAAACAAAAATTTGCGATAGAAATGTGCGGTTTCTTTTAAGAAAAATAAGAAGTGATCCCTTTCTGTCCGCCATTGAGCTTTAAAAAATGTTAAAGGACACTGGAATTGTTGATTTAAGGGCAGAAAGAGTTTACCGGTTTGTTAGGAGAAACGAATTGAGTGCCTGAGTTGCGCACAAAAAGCCGTTAATATCAGAAAAGAATAGTCGTTTAAGAATGCAATTCGCATTCAATTCAATTTTGAGTGTGAGTGACTGTAGATTGTTTCTTGCTATAAAAGTGTTTATTCAAACAAATTTAAGTGTTGTTGTTACTCTATGTGCTTCTAAAGCGTGTAAATTCAGTTGAGCCTGTATTAGCTTAAATATAAGTTCGATTTGTTGAAAGATATTTAAGAACAGAAACTTGGACAGTATGTTTTTAGACTTTGAGGAATTACAAACAAGAATCAAATAAAATTGCACTTTTTTAAATTTCAAGTGAACAACAAGTAAAATATCATTGAAAAGTTGTTTCCAATTATTTAGCTCTCTATGAAGAAATCATTTGATAAGAAAATCTCATGCAATTCACGTTATTCTTCTGCATTCTGTGCATTAATTTCCATTTCTGGTCTGACTTGTTTTTCCATAGACATTTTGATATTCCATTTTCAAGATTGTCAACCTTTGGGTATTTCATTTGCCCAGTGAATTGTATTTTCCTGTTAATATGATAACGTTATATCATATTTGCTGTCGATAGCTGCGGAGAATCACCTTGTTTAATTTGTATTAAAACAAGAAAGTGTTGGTGTTAGGAGTTAGGACCCTTGCACTCAAAGAAAGAGCGAAGTTTTGATATGTATATCAGTGATGATAGAAAAATTCAGTGAAAAATTAGAGCAATACTCTCTCTTGAGCCTCTGCCCCTGAGAAACATTGAGAGTCCGAACGAAGTTCTGCTAAATTCACAGAATTTCGTTACATTTTCACCGTTTATCGCTGGCTTTCATCGAAGCGATAGTTTCAGAACAGGGGCACAGAACTCAAAACTTTTAAGACTTTAGCTAAATTAGCACCAAACTTTAAGTTAAAATCATGTCAGCAGCTTTTCAATGTCTGGTAGTAAGTAAAGTTATGAGCGTGAGTAAATTGAATTTAGTGTAGTTGACGAAAATATATATGGTGTCCCGTCATTATTGTGACGAGGTGTTCTGCAACTCTTCAAGGCCACCACATACCTACATTTTTCTATCTATTCACTTCTTCTGTGAATTTCTAAATTTAAAACTGCAGTTGTCCAGTCTCTTCCGATCGAATCGGCCTGTTTTTCTTATTACCCTTACGATTGCATCGTGGAGACGTTAATGAGCTGTCAACAAATAAAGGATCTTTATGAATGAAGGTGTCTTAGTGACTGACATTAAACCTTTCGTAGCAAGTGATTCAATGGCTAATCTCCACGAAAAGTCTACCTAGTTTAGGTTATGCCTACGTACATTGCCTGACACACTTAGACCGCAAGGGTCCATTGTGATACCACAGAGATCAGCACGTTAATCATCTGCTGATCTCAGAAAACCCGATGTAAGATTAACGAGTTGATCATCCATTTATCTTCCATTACGGGACTAGCCCGTTAGTCGAACCACGTTGAACTTTTAATGTATTTCGAAAGACTTTTAGGGTCTATGTAAGCTAAATCGCTGGTATCATCGACGAAGAATTCACCAAGATGAGTTTTCCTCCGATGAAATAGTGCAGGGCATGAGCAAAGAAGGTGTTGAACGGATTCTTCTTCTTCTCTGTACATGCAGCTCCTGCAGAATTCATTGGAACCAAGTCTTTTAGCGTGTCTTCCTATTAGACAGTGTCCCATAAGAACACCTATGGTAGAACCTAGAAACAAGCGGTTCAGGGCTAACAAAATCTTCAATCGTTTTGAATCTACACACGGCCGAACTTTTTGGTGAAGTGAAAGTCAACCTAATATTCACATTGTTTTGGTAAAAGTTAGTTGATTCTATTTGATGTTTCTAAAGCATTTGATAGGGTTTGACATTAGGCTGTCCTATCGAAAATGCGTGCTTTCGGTATTGACAAGTCTCTTCTTCTTTGAATTAGAAACCACTTGCATATCTGATCTTTCAATATAAGTTATCTTGGATAGTCTTGACTCTGATATTCAGTCTATAAATGATGGTATTCCTCAAGGCCCCGTTTTGTGTCCGACTCTATTTTTTCATAAATGATCCACTGTCTGAAGCTTCTCTCTCTCTCTCTCTTTAGCTCTCCATGTTGCTCTCTCTTTCTCTCTCTCTCTCTCTCTCTCTCTCTCTCTATCTCTCTCTCTTTCTCTCTTCTTCTTCTTCTTCTTCTTTTTCTTCTTCTTCTTCCTCTTCCTCTTATATCACTTTCTCAATAAACAGTCCTCCACTCAAGAAACATCCTATTGTAATTCCACGACTTTCTTGGCAAGTCTTCCTATGATTTCACTGGGATTTCTCGCTAAGCCGGTCAAAATCTGCAAAAAACTGGATGTTCCCTTCATTTCTTTAAGCTATTGTAGAGAGAAATGCGCTGGTCTCCCAGGTTTCCCGTTCTGTTGCGTCACCCTTTTGAATAAATTGAAAGTTAAGGAGAAAATTAAGATAGTTAAAACTCCTCTCGTGATTATTTAACCGTCGCGTTTTAAAAAAAAGAGCAATAAAATAAATAATTCAAAAAGCTAACGCTATCAAAATGCATTAAAATATTCCCAAGCTTTAATTTCTTATCTCGCTGAGTTCACAGAAGTATATGTAAAAAAATAATCGTGATATGATTGCGGTTTTCCCATGTTTGAAAACGTCAACAATTGAAGTCGATTACAGCTTCTCATTTACCTCTCAAGTCAAAAATATTTCAGGAAATAAGTCTAAATGCGTGCACTTGACCAGAGATAGAACGAGGCAAATAAAAGTGGGAGCTTATAAATAGGAACATTTTAGAAATATATTATTATTTTTCTCCCTAGTGCTTTTCGTAGCTTTTCAAGAGAAGTCGGGACAGTAGGAATAAAGCAAGTAATTTAAAAGGCACGACAGAACATTAACTTATTCATTACCTTAGACACACAATATCGCGAGGTAACATTGATCATCAATTTAGTAAATCAGAGACAGAAAGCAATCAACCATTTTTGAATAAATTTAAATAAATTATAGGAAAGAATTTGAGATTATGAAGCTAATCATTTCTGTTTTCTTCCAATTGCAGTGAGATACATCAGTGATTATGAATTCAAGATTCATAGTTCTTATTCCATTTTTATTGATTGGAGCATGTTCAGGCGAAGATGTCCAAATACTAATATCTTCGATATTTAACTTAAATGCCCCAGAACCTAAAAAAGACCTTCAAGCATTATTAGATGAAGTATTTCCACCACCGACCACCACCCAAAGACCGCTTGTGCATTCTTTTGTGCCATGTGGTACTGGCAAGGAATGCGTCCCTTTCTATCAATGTTCAGATGGAAAAGTTATCAAGGATGGAAATGGTTTGATTGACATCCGTGTTGGTGGAGTCAATTGTCCGATTTTGGAAATTTGCTGTTCCATCGAGGACATTGTTGCTGTAAGTTTCTGGAAAATGCGATTATACTTGGCATTAAAAATACACAATTTGTTTCCATTGAATTTTAGGTAACCGAACCAAGTGTGAAACCAGTAGATCCACCATCCGGATGTGGCTATCGTAACAAAGAAGGTGTTGGTTTTACAATTCATGGAGATAGCTATGACGCTCAGTTCGGTGAATTCCCGTGGATGGTAGCGATTCTTCAAAAGAAAGAGGCATCTAACAAGGTTGAGACTACTTATCAATGCGGCGGTTCGCTAATCACTCCCCAGGTCGTTTTAACTGGAGCTCATTGCGTTCAAGCAAGAAAAGCATCAAATTTGATAGCTCGTGCTGGTGACTGGGAGTCAAACACAGAAAATGAAATCATTGCTCATCAAGATAGGCAGGTAACAGAGATGATTGTTCATGAACACTACAACAAAGGAACCTTATACAATGATATCGCTCTGCTTTTCCTCGACGCCCCCTTTGACGTGGCTCCAAACGTTCAAACTGTGTGTCTGCCGCCGGCTGTTCATAGCTTTGACACATCGCACTGTATTGCAACTGGTTGGGGCAAGGATCAATTCCAAAACGGAGAATATCAGAATATTTTGAAGAAAATCGATTTACCAATTGTGCCAAATGCTAAATGTCAAGAGAACTTAAGAAAAACTCGCCTTGGCAATTACTTTGAACTTCACCAGAGTTTTATGTGCGCTGGTGGAGAACGTGATAAGGATACTTGCAAGGGTGATGGTGGTTCACCTTTAGTTTGCCCCATGCCCAATGACCCGGACCGATACTTCCAAGCTGGAATCGTTGCCTGGGGTATTGGATGTGGTGAAGAAAATGTACCCGGAGTGTATGGTAATGTTCCATATCTGCGCCCTTGGATTGACGAACAATTGCGAAATAAGGGAGTGGATGCAGCTCCTTTTACGCCATAGTCTTAAAGTTCTTGAAGATTTTCTGTATAAATTTAATGTAATTTTATTTTATTTTTATTATCATTCACTTCATACCAAAAATTAAAATTGTCTTTTTATTTTCCGTTAACGTGAATGTGTTTCTGTATTGCGTTGCATTGTACTCCTAAAGAGTGGCAATATGTCACTTAGATGCTAGGCCAAAGGTTTCGGTTTGAACCTAATACCGGGTATTCTTCCATACTTTAGCTTTAAAGTTTTTGTTTTATGTCGACTTCAGAGTTCTAAGAGAAATAAGATCCAATTTGTTTCTATCTAATCCGCCGCTAAAAAGGACGAATGTGACCATGACATCACAGTGGACGTGTAGTTGCGGCCTTGGCTCTTCAGCTCCGTTAACAAAGGAAGTGGCAGTTGGTATGCTCGAGATATCACCCAATTTGCTGAAGGATTCTCCAAGTGCTTGACTTGTTCACTAACAGGAAGACTGAAATGAGCAATCTCCATTTCCTTATCTTCATGGAAATGCTCTACATAAGCTAGATGAAGGTCCTTATACTCGTTTTCATCTTGTGGGCTACTTTTTCAATTAAGTATCGATGCCAATTAGCAGGGATAACTGAAAGGACACGATTATGTGTTCTGATACCGTAATGTCGACGTTATCGGCGTATGCAATAACTTTGAATGCCTCAACTGCCAAGCTAGCTAGAAGTTCGTTTACGACTGTATGGCATAATAGAGAGGATAGGACTCCACCTTGTGGTGTTCCTCTACTGAACGATCTCTTTGTAGAAAAGCGCCCTAGAGTTGATTTGATTCTCATACTTTTTTGAACAGCTCAACCAGTAAAGTATTCAATTCAAGATTTATTCGTGCCCTTGTAATTGCCGAACTGCCTACTAATATTATTAAAGGCTTTAATTTTGCTCTTACTTTCAGTGTCAGAGGTCAATCAGATTTAATTGCACAATCTTGGTTTTTTTTTTTTTTTGCATCTCAGAGACTAAGTCGCACGAAGCTTAGAGCAAGCTCATTTGTACGTACTTATCTACGCTCTTCATCATAAATGCAAGAGTTAGAGGTTAGAAAACACCAACACCAGCACAAAAAGAACGTATAGAAAATATAAATATGAAAAAAAAAAAAAAAAATACAAATAGTGACATACAATATAGAGCACCTAACATGAAATACAATAATAATTAAACAGAACTACTAAAAATAAAACAAAGTATAAACTACAAATATTTTGAAAAACAATAAACTAAGAAACATTGAACAAAAGTCATGCATGTGGAGCACTGGTTTTAAATTTTTGTTTTAAAGCACATTTATTGATGTTGAAATCTAAAAGTAGGGAGTTAGAGTTGTATAATCTACTCATGCGCGATAGCGGCATTCATGCCGTAATTGGTTCTATGATGGGGGCAATGAATAAACTCCAAATTACGCAAGTGGTGAGATCCTCCGCGGTAGTTTAAACCTATGCACGAGAGCAAGTAAGGAGCATCTATAAAGCCAGTCAAAAGCTGATGGAAAAATACTAGGTCGTTGTTGATACGTCTTTGACTAAGGGTTTGCAATTGCAAAAGTTTGATTCGATGTTCATAAGGAGGTAGATTGAATGGATCTTCCCAAGGAAAACCCTTCAAAGCAAAACGTATAAATTTATGTTGTACCGCCTCGATACGATGTTTATGAATTTCATATAGGGGAGACCAAACTTGTGAGGCGTACTCGAGATGAGGACGAACATAACAGTTATACAAAGATAATGTTACATAAGGATCATCAAATTCTTTTGACCACCTTTTTATGAAACCTAGCATAGAATTTGCTTTCCTTACTATTGAGCTTATATGCTCATTAAATTCAAGGTTAATAATATTGAAATAAACACCTAGGTCACGAAAACTTGAGACACTACATAATGAATGACCAGACATTAAGTATATAGCTTTGCTAGGTTCACGTTTTTTTGAGAATGTCATTGTTTGGCATTTCGAAGGGTTAAGACTAAAACCATTCTTTTCACACCAAGTTCCAAAGCTATCGATATCTTTTTGAAGAAGTACGCGATCAGTAGTATTTTGAATGGATTTAAAAATTTTCATATCATCTGCGAAAATCAGAATTTCACTATACGAAATGCATTAAACAACGTCATTGATTGCGGCAATGAAAAGCAAAGGCCCAAGGTGACTGCCTTGGGGTACACCCGACAGAGCATTGAAGGGACTCGAAAAGCTGTTACGAAATTTTACAATTTTTTCAACTAACCAAACCATAAGTAGACTGAATTAAAGCTTCTCGCTGTCGGAGATTGACTTCAGACTTCAGGCCTATTGTGCCCCTCTACTCAAAGCTGGTTACCATTTGCTCAAATACTTTTTTGTAACTTTGACTGACTTCAGTTCTAAAACACCAAATTTTGGAACGGTGTCTATGGCTTTTGATAAGACATTCCCAACGCCTTTCAAAACGTTACCAGCGATTAGGTTTGCTGTACGATTAATTTTCTCTTTGAAGACGCTGTCTGTTGATCTGGCTTAAAAGTAGGTGTCAGTAAGGATTTCCCCAAAAGTGCCATCGCTAACATATATGTTGCCGAATCAGGAGGGGAATTACACTGCCTGGTAACAATATCTTAAAAAGCGTCTCAGATCGGAGCTTTTAACTCATACCTGATATGATCACTAATCCGAAACAAAACAAATTCTAAGCACAGAAACGTGTTTTTGATTCAAATCACAGCAAAAATCTTTTGTTCTTACTCATTCGCCATCATGCCACAGACCTGCTATCAATGCGTCGATGTTGTAGCTCTCAAAATTCCCAGAGTCAATACACACGTCATTGCATTAGCTTTAGCAAAACAATCAAACTTGTCTAGGGAAACTGAGCTCAGCGTACTTGGCAGTTGAAGATCACACTTTGAATCGACCACTTCGCACGAAACAGTGTATAGTTTATCACAAACCGGCTAACAACAACGCGATTTCAGTGTTTTATCTCCAAGGTGACTATTAGCGGGCATTTGAAACGTGAATATTGTAATTATGTGATGTAGAAGTATTCGAACCAAAAATTTCTTTACATTTCAAAATAAAAATAATACTTCTGTGCAATTCTCCATTTCTTGAAAGAAGGTGCTGTTTATATTCGATTGCTATTAAAATCAATTTTGACTAAGAGATACATTTGTTCTCTTGTTAAAGACCAAACAAATAACGAAACGGATTCCGGTTTCCGGAATTCGGATATCAACAAATGCTGTTTACTGAAAAAGAGTTTTTTAGCTTTGCTGCTCTCTTAGAAATAGATTTTCAAAACAACTTGACTGATCTCGACCTAAGAAGTCAATTCAATTTATCTGCAGAGATAAAAACTCGAACTAAAGATAGTTACTTAGACGAATAAATCTTTTCGCACAAAAAATTACAAATTAAATGAAACTCAAATGAAAAAAATGAATCTTATCTCACAAAGCCAATACTTTCCTCTTTTTTTCTTTATTTATTTTTTTTTTTTTTTGAATAACTACAAATTCCAGTCGAAAAATTGTTTGTGTTCGTTTAGTATTACGATGCAATCATTCGACTGGGAGATTTCAAGAGAGTCATGTAGTACAGGAGCATCCTCGGACTTAGCTTCCGATTCAAGTTTTACTCGTTTTTATACACCCATAATAATAAATAGAGAAGAAATTATAATTTTTTGAGTTGTCTCAAAGTCAGAAAATTGAGGTCTTATCAAAATCGGTCTTCATACGCTCATTTTTGATTAAGCTGGTGCAGTTGAATATCTCTTAAGAATTCCCTTTGATATGTGTTTTGAATGGTCAAATGACGAAAGCTCTATGAGACTTTAGATAAAAAACTTTTAAATGATCGAATGAAATCTCTCCCCCTGCACGAAGGGAGAATAAACTTGATTATCGCGCATTAATCACAACACATTCACATTTACGGGCCTCGCGTATTTTTCGGAATATCAAGGACAGAA
Organism: Melanostoma mellinum; assembly: GCA_914767635.1. Taxonomy (NCBI): domain Eukaryota; kingdom Metazoa; phylum Arthropoda; class Insecta; order Diptera; family Syrphidae; genus Melanostoma; species Melanostoma mellinum. The sequence continues at coordinate 36,942,791 of OU612060.1, read as the reverse complement.
AAGACAGCGGGAACTCTATTATCCTATCGCTTGTTGGATAAATGGCCACCATATACTCCAAAAATTCAACACCTCCAACTTCAAGCTAGAAAGTATGATTGGAGATGTTAGGTTAGGTTGTGATGTCCCTTTTTTGATGACAACTTTTTCATAAAACGGAAACCATTTGAAATATTTCAAAAACTTTATTACTGGCTTGAAGTACAATCAAAACATTCATGAATGGAACTCGACTTCACGCGTGCACGTTAGCAACAGTCGTTTCTACCAAATGGATGCCATGGAATCGACTGATTTGGGCGGTTTGCTATGGACGCATGAACGGCAGCGATATTTTCAACAGTTAGAACAACCCATTGTCTCACTGACAAGACAACAAATAAATGTAGGTTCAAATTTTTTAATTAAACTTAAAATTTAGCTAGAGGAAGAATTACGACCAAAAATTGGAGTTAGCACTCTAAAGTTTGGGATTACTGACTCCGGATTTCGTAACAAAATTTTTATAACTTGCAGACGTTATTAGTTCGTGTATTTCACCATGCTGAATATTTCGAGTCTATAAAATAAATCGACAGTTCGATGGCTAGTGAAAGGATGTGTTCATAAACTAGATTCAAAGTTGTCTCGAAAACAAAACTCTTTATTTCTTTATTCTTTCAATTCTTTAAGTAAAAGTTTGCGATGAAAAGCACTTTCTCGATTAGCCGTTCTTAATCGGCAGAGTATTGTAGGAGCCCTATTTTTTTCATAAAGTAAGGTTGTGAGAAACGCGCTAGGAACCGGGCACCCTGCTCTGTTGGGCCACACTATGAATTGTTTTTTATCCGTCAAAAATAAGTTTATTCCGAAAAAACATCATAGTTCTATTCTCTGCCATCCGTTCGTAACAACACAGAGTTTTTCCACTTTTTAACGTCATTTGGTGCGTTTAAGTTGTACTTTCGCAATCTTATAAGCAGTTCAGCAATGCTCTTTACCACTAAAAACACAAACAAGCCGATTCTGAGCTAAAAGCGTTCAGATTGAATCGTTTTTGTAGTCAGTAATAAAGGGCATTGCTGAACTGAGTCAAAAGCACACCTAGGAACGCACAATTTATGAATGCTAATTGAGTGAAATCACAACCGAAGTTAAGACTTGGCCCTTGTTGGTTGTCCTTTTTAAAACAAAAGTTTATAGGTAAATGAGAATTTAAGTACTTTTACTTATTTATTAAATAAGTAAATAAATAGGGCCCAGGGCTCACAACCATGCCTTGTGAAGGAATCGAAGGGACCTACTATTTTCTGCCGATTTCGAGCACCTAATTGAGATAGCGCTTTTCATGGCAATGAATTAATTATCGGAGGACTTGGCAACCTCGCGCAAGGCGATACACATGGAAAAACTGTTGTTGCGAGCCTCTATGTTAACACGCAGACATGTTAATCATCACGCCACTGGTACTACTTTACTTATTTATTACGAACAAAAATATTACCAATTTGTACAGAGAAATTTTTATTCCTCTTCCTTCTCTTTAATAGGAATTTGAAAAAATACAGGGTGGGCCATAAAGACCAACGACTTTCAAATAACTACGTTAACGATAACGTTGTAATAACTTGTCATAGCGAGGCACAGGACGTACGAATGAGTAGCTAGATTCGCGGGGATTAGGTTGCATTGGAGAGCTTAATAGCGTGTGTTCTGCGAAAATTTTTTTTTCAAAAATTACGATTCTATGCAGTGTTGACGTTTATAAAGTTCTGAATACATCGAGATAAAGCAGGGACCGAATTACCGCATTAGCGTTCGAGTGAGAGCGAGCCATTTTTGTTTGAAAATTCGCTTTAAATTACACAATATCAGTCTGCAGTCTATTTATTGAGTTCAATTCGTTTAAATGCTGCTGAAAAGAATTTCAAATTGTGGAACTAAAAAGCTCGATAACGTGAGAAGGAATACCAAACTCACCACATTATTCAGTCACGTATTACTCGGTCACGATTGCTATAATATGGCTTCAGTATCCCAGTAATTAGGTCTTGGGTCAGAAAGTTCGAGAATTTATTCTCAATGAGAAACCTTCGGAAAGCCAGAAGTCAACAGGAACAAAAGAATCAATTAACAAAATCCATTTTTCTTTGAAAATCAACGGGGGAATCTATGACATTAAAATCGAACCGACACACAGTCATGTTACGAAGTATGTAGCATTTAGCTGTGTCACATAGTTTCAACAACATGCCATACATGTGATGCCTCGATAGCAGTCGCAAACATGAGGTTTCGCGCTGAGGTGTTATTGGTGACCGCCCAAAAGCCCCGAATAGACAGCATCAAACTATTTTTTATTGGCATACATACATGAAGAGTATAGAGTTTACCAGAATAGGCCAACCACGACTGCCTAGTTGAAGACCAATATCGAAGAGAAATGGCATCTATTCCAAGAACAAAGAGCCAGCGAGTTTTCGATAGTAAGAGCCAAATTGGAGGAATGTTTGTAGCGCAGTTGTGGGTGGTGCACGTCGTGATGATGTCATTTTAAGAAATAACTTTCCCGTGCACCTATTTTTACTTGAATTTAGATTTGTTTTCAATAACAGTTGTCCCTTTTTTTAAATCCACCCACCTGTCTGGCCCGCCCGATGCATCTTTAAAAATCAAAAAGCCTTCAAAATATGTGAGACGATAGCTAAATACCTATCGTTCAAACTCTATAATTCTATCGCCGCACGAAGTAACTTATTCAATCGTCTTTTGTCGAAAACGATAGATCCTTTTTTTGTGTTACATGAAGCAATACCATCGTTAAAGCGATATCTGCTCTTTGCGCTATAAAAGCCTAGTCTCTTAGTGACATGCGCTCTTGCAGGAATTTAGACAAATCTCAAAAACCTATGGCCATATTTTTAAAGAAATTTCACCGGATGTTTTGACCAAAAAATACATTTGCAAATGTCACATAAAAGTCTATTAGTCTATAAGCCAATGTCAACTTATTTACTTAATTTTATTTTATTACTGGTGCTTCAGAGTACCTAATAACCATTTACTTAATCAATCACATTGCGAAACAATTCTAAAAACCCGTGTTTTTTATCTTTGCAGATTTGAACAGGAAATTTCAAAATGCTGATAAAAATATTGGTCGCCTTGTGTATGTTCATTTGTATCTGCAACGGAGTTGACGATGACTTAAATAAAGTTCTCCATGAAATTTTCGATTTTGAAGAAAAAGACCCTACAGACGTTCTTGTTCCATCTTCTACTCCAAAAAACGAAGTCGAACTTAAAAACTCAACAAAATCATGTGGCCCGGGCAAAAAATGCATTCCGAGTCATCTTTGTTTCAACGGCAAGGTAAGGAAGGGAGGTGATATAACTTTATTTAATCCTCGCTTCTCCATCACCGAAAATAAAGAATGTCCTTTTTTGGAAACGTGCTGTGTAGTTGACGATTCTGTAAGTTAAATATACTCACAAAATAAATACCAATTCATTATAACCTTTTTCGATTTGATTTAGGTTGTGGTACCAACAGAATTTGTGCCCACAGAGAAGCCCACAAAATGTGGCTTCAGAAATAAGAATGGAATTGGAATAACAATTGATGATGCTACAAGCGAAGCTGAATTTGGCGAATTTCCATGGATGTTGGCAATTTTACGAGGAAAGTACGACTTGGATAAGGAGCGGAATACGTATCAATGCGGTGGATCGTTGATTCATCCACAAGTTGCTTTGACTGCAGCCCACTGCGTTTATGGCAAGCTACCGACAGAATTCAGAGTTCGAGCTGGAGAATGGGAAACCAACACAAAGAACGAGCCTCTTCCAGAACAAAATAGAGACGTGGTAGACATGGTTATTCATCCGAATTTTAACAATGGCAACTTATACAATGATGTTGCTCTTCTGTTTCTCAATTCGTCATTCAAATTGGAGCCACACATCAACACTATTTGCCTACCACCACCTAGTGCCAATTTTGACTTTGCAACATGCTTTGCTAGCGGCTGGGGCAAAAAACAATTTCATAATGGAAATTTTCAAAATATCTTGAAAAAGATTGAACTTCCAATTGTTCCGAGCTTTGTGTGTCAAGACAATCTTAGAAAAACACGATTGGGGGAGTATTTTGAGTTGAACCAGAGTTTCATATGCGCTGGCGGTGAACGCGATAAGGATACTTGTGAAGGTGATGGCGGATCGCCATTGGTCTGTCCAATTGATAATGACGAGAACCGTTACTATCAGGTTGGCATTGTTGCTTGGGGTATTGAATGTGGGAAAGAGAATGTCCCAGGAGTCTATGGAAATGTTGCGAAATTCCGCAAATGGATTGATGAAGAGCTATCTTTGAAGGAACTAAGTTACACAATGCGATAGCCGAATTTTCGGAACCATGAGTAGTAATGAAAATGCCAAAATATATTTATGTTTCTTTCAAGCTAGACTTTAAGTGCTTTTGTAAACTATTGTTAGTTCAATGTCTTGATATTTCCATATTATCAGCTTGCGCGCTGATTTGATATGCAAATCTCCATCGATATGTTTCAAAACTTTAAATTGGTAAGAAAAGTTTTTGTATCTTGCACAAATACGAATGGATAAATTGATTTGATTAATATTAATTATTAAATCATAAATTATTAATTATTAAATCAATTATTAATAATTATTAATTGTTAAATTATTAACTATGAAATCGACGCATTTTTGGACTCAAGAAGACTTATTTGAAACATACGACTTCGTTTTGTTCGAAGCTCGTAATGATTGAAATGTACATATAGCAAGTAATATACTTTGATACACTTAATAAGGGCTTTTGCTTATTAAAAAGTGAAAAAGTTGAAAAGTTTGCTTATTTTTCTCTTTTTCTTATTTTATGTTTGCCTGAAACGCTTACAGAGGGTAAGTGATGAAGCAGAGAAACCTTCTTCCAACAAAGCTTAGTGATGCAAAAGTTGTGTTATGATAGCATGAAGTGGTTTTAAAGTGATACTAGTGCTTAGATTGTTTCCTGAAATGTAATCTCATTGAATTACATTTTGTTTTTACTAAAAAGTTATTTTTTTACTTCAAAGAATAGGATATAAGCAATTAACAAAACTTACCGTTGCTCTTCACTTTGTTCTTGAATAATAATATCCTTGCTTGAGAAGAAACTTCTGTGAAAACATTTGCATTATTTCTGGTAGGCCGTACGTAATAAGCATGGTGTTCCGGGAAAACACTTATCACTTGAAGGGAACACGCACTATTCTTTGAAACACACATTTTACTATTGAAATCACTTTTAATGAAATACCTATTTAAAAAAGCACTCGAACGGAACAAAACACTTTAATTTTTTCAAAACAGGAATATATTTTTTTCGAGTACGGCTAAAAAATGGCCTCCAGCTCTCACCGCTTTATTAGCTTAGTTTGATTTTAATAAAAAAAAAAGCCTAGGCTCTTTTCATAATAAACGAATAATCGAAAACGAAATAACCGAACAAAAGAAAGGGCAACTTGTTTTTACAGATGGACAGAAGAGATCACGAGATCACGCATCGAAAAAAAATTGTTTGATTTATTATTAAACTTCTAACCTGCATTAACTGCCCGAACAGAATGGTTTAGCTGTAAATGTAGTACGCCGCGCTGTCAAACTCGAAAGTAGGCAAATGCCATAACACAATGCGTAGTAGTAGCTGTAGCGGTAGCTGTAGCTGTGGTACAAGTTGACTCAACTTCAACTTTTGAGCGCGCTGCAGCGCTATATTTTGACGTTTCACACAGAAACAAACAAAACAAAGCAAAATGGCTCAGCAAAATTGACATCTTGCGCTACACCATTGTGGGCGAGCTGTATTACATTCCTCAGCTGCATTCTGATTTTTGATTTGACAGGGCGGCGTACTACAGCTACAGCTACGCAATTCTGTTCAGGCAGTAAATGTGATGAAACCAAACCACTGACTTCAAAAGCTTTCTTCTTACAGTTTATTCATTGGAAGAAAATCTCACTCTCTCGTCTCACTGGAACGCCCCGGCCCGTTTTATTTCAACAGTGCTTTCATGTTTTAGAATAATCATGAAGACGGACTTTGATAGACTGACACTTCCGCGTTTCAGTCGCATACATAATTAAAATTAATGAAAAAAATCTCATAATTTCCTTGATTAGAGGAATGAGCTTCCTTAACGTCACGTCTCCGATGATAAGTGAGGGAATGAAACCTCACGTAAGAATTCTTATGAAATGAAATGAATTTTCCAAAGTCATTCTGCATAGTCGCACGAGCTTTGCAGGGATACCGAAACTAGACATGGCTCTGTACAGCTCGTCTCTGTAAAAAAAACTGTCATACGCGGCCTTGAAATCGATAAAGAGATGGTGAATACCGATATTATGTTCTCGGGTTTTTTCCAAGATCTGCCGTAATGTGAAAATCTGGTCTATTGTGGACTTCTCTGGTCTAAAACCACATTGACAAGGACCTATCAAGTTGTTGACGTGGGGTTTCAGACGTTCACATATTACAGCAGACAAGATCTTATGAGCGACGGACGTTAAAGAGGCTTATCCCTCTATAATTGGCCCAATTATTAGGATCTCCCTTTTTAAGGATCGGGCATACGATACTGAGGTTTTATTTATCGGGCATGCTTTCTTCTGAACATATCATGCAGATCATCTGTTCGGCATCAAGGTCACCTGCAGTTTTATTTGATTTAAGTTTGCATATGGCAAGCTTATAACTTCTTCTGTGTCGTGAGAACGGCATTCTTGATCATCGTGCAAGTTGAACGAAGTACTTTGTCTGACAGCATATTTTGGTGTTTTCATCGATGTGCAGCAGACTGCAGAAGTGATCTTTCCAGATCCTCAGTAGCGACCGCGTCTCTGTAACTATGTTTCCTTGCTGTTCTTTACAGACTTGAGTTCTTGCTTGCCACGCTGTTTGGTAAAATTTCCTAATCTCGTTCCTGTCATGGCACTTCTCAATTTTCCCAAACGAGCACATCTCATGCTGCTTCTTGTTCTTTTTGAGAATTCGGTGTTCTTGCCTTCTTTTCTCCTTGTAAATGTCATTGTACTGATCGTAAGCAGCCCTTATTCGCCTGCATTCTTCATCGAACAATGGGTGTGGTTTTGGGGGCCGAGTGAACTCCAGAACCTCAGAGGCAGCGGTTCTGATGGCTTCTTGGCATAACTGTCCCTGTTCTTCAATGCTTGATGCTGGTGGCATAGGATTCCCCGTCAGCTGATGGGACACTCGATTGGAAAAGGCACAGGCTATTTCTTGCGATTTCTTGCGTTAGTTTGTGCGAGTCGTGAACAAAATATCCTCATTCGCACCTTGGCTACAACAAGAAAGTGGGCCGAGCCAATGTTACCTTCTCGGAAAGTTCGGACATCTAACACACTGGAAGAGTGCTTTACGTCGATCGCAACATGATCAATTTGGTTGATGGTTGATTGATCTGGGGATCGCCATGTGCCTTTATGAATTTTGAGATGCAGGAAGCGTGTACTACTTACAACAAGATTTAGGGCCCGTTGCTCAATCGAATTATAAATTTAAGTTCTACATAAAGTTTTCATTTTTGTATGAGATGTTTCGGAATTCTTAAGTTCTACATAACATCCCCATACTAAAGTAGAACTTTATGTAGAACTTAAATTTATAATTCGATTGAGCAACTGGCCCTTAGTCCCACAGCAAAATTGATTAGCCTTAGTCCGTTTTCGGAGGTTTTGTCGTGGAGGCTATGCTTAGAGATTGTATTTCCAAAGATGACATCCTTCCCCAGTTTTGCGTTAAAATCGCCAAGAACGATTTTCATGTCGTGTCTAGGGCACTGCTCAGGAAGAGGAATTGCCTCTTATTTGAACCATTTTGAGCTTTCTATAAAGCGATGAAAACTATGAACGACTATGTTTCTAAGATCACTTGAATGGTCGAAAAAGTGCTCTCCCAAATGTGTTTTACGTCTTTGAGAGAGAGAGAGCAGGGCATGTGCCTCTTCTTCCTCGTCCATGCAGTAGTAGGAAGTAAGTAAGCACTAGCGAAGATCACGGTGGCACTTAAAGCTCAAAAATTACAATCAAATCATGTCATTTATTTGCCTAGTTCAGAATCTGTATATTCTATACCTACTCGCTTGGGCCACTATTTCAAGATAAATTATTATTCTTTAATGAGTGTTTCTCTTAAGATCTTCATTTCAACTCATTTAAAGGACCTGCAATTTTCTCCCGATTTCGAATGACTTAGTGGGAAATCGCTTTTCATGGCAGTGTAATTACTCTCCGAAACTTTACTAATTCCTTGCAAAAGGGAGCAGCCTTTGTGTTTGTGGGATTGGTACCTTGAGCTCGCACATAAAAAGCAGATATCATAACCACGGGCACCACAAGAAATACTTGACTTGTTGATGACTCAAGAAATGTGCGTACCTATACTTAAACCTTCAAAGTGATGTCTTCTTGAATACAATTGGACCGGTTGTTTTATGACGAAGTTAAGTTTTGATTTATTTTTGGCACGTCGAAACAAAGAATAAAAAAAAAAAAAAAAATCAAAAACATTCTCAATTCAGAAACAAGTTTTTCTACCTATGAAATCCAACAAAAATCTTTTTTTCTCTCAAACATTGGTGATAATACCTCTTGACACAAATGCTATCAATATGACGACGAATGTAGCTCTGGAAATCCCCGCAACTGCCTACAAGTCCGATTCTCGGAATCAAGCAATAAAGTAACATATAAACAAAGTCGTCTCCGGAATCTCTGAGCTCTCAACAGACAAAACAGTTAAAGATCGTACTTAGAATCGACCACTTCGTATACAGAGACTATAGCAGGGTTTTGCCAAACGAAGGCGAGAAATAACGACGCGATTGCAGTGTTTTATTTTCAAGGTGACTAGCCGGCATTTTAATAGTGAATATTATTTGTGATGTATGAATTCATCCTTAATTATAATTTAATGCACTGTATGTGATATCTTATCTTTGAAGTAGGCAAGTCGCCAGATTTGACTGAGAGTTACTTCTTTCTCTTACTTGGAATCTAATCAACTACGGACTAAGACAATAGATATCAACAAAAATGCTTTAAAAGTTAAGAGCTTCCTAATTGTGTAACTCTCTAATAGGTCAATAGGTTTCCAACGCGATTTGAATGCTTTTGCTTTATCAAACAAAGCTCAAGTTTAATCGAACTTATCTGCAGATTTAATTGAAGGAAAGTAGCTTAAAAAAAGTATCTATCACGCGAAGCTTGCTAAGGAATTCAAACAAAACTCAAATGAAGAAGATACAAGAGACAACCCAACCCAACCTACAAAGTAAACGTTTTCCTCGTAATCTTTGAATAATTAGTAAGCTTATTATAAAAAATTTTGTTTGTGTTCGTTTAGTTCGAAAATGCAGTCATTTGTGATAGGAAAATCTCTAGAGAGTCAAACAGCTCTTCACTCTACAGTCTATTTGGGCCTCTATATCAAGTTTTACTCGTTTCTACAAGCGCATTTGATATTTGATTTAGTGTTTTTATTCGTTAATATACCCATGGACTTGTTGCAAATTGAAAATCATATTTTTTGTGAACTGTACGGAGTATTCGATAGCTTATCAAAAACTATACCATATTCATTTGCGGTTTCTCCGTTCTGTGAATGCAATCAGTTGCATCGTTGAAAGTAATAATATAAAGTAAGAGCCGATAGTCTACGATGTTAGTGCTCTTGTAAAGTACATATTTATTAATAATGTATTTTAATATGTTATTGATAACAAATAAATAAATAAAATAATAAATAATATAAAGTAGAAACACTATAACCGCCACAAGATTACAAGAATATAATTTACAGAAATATAACACATCTTCTGAAACTGCAGAAAGTGTTTGTGGCATAGTTCTAGTTCGCATTGCAAGGACGTTGTGTTTGGAGCTCCCTTTTATACCTGATCAGGAAGTTTTCAAAGTTGTTTGAAACGAGCATTCAGCAAAAATGTTTCGTGAACTGCTTCACATTGTCGACAATTACTGTCCGTTCCCAGTCACGTATGCATTTCGAATATTCCACTTTACCTCAGGAAACTTGTTGCCGGAATTACCTGATTCGGAATATTGCGCATGAATTTCTCGGCCTTCGTTTGCAAGTTTCCAAACCGTTGACAGGCATTTGACATTTCGGGATTGATAAAAAAGCGTTTTTTTAATGTATATCTGACTATTTTTTTCAGTCCTGGGCACAGAAATGAATCAGGAATCGGTAGGGAAGTGCTATTTTGTCCACAAGCTAAACTAGATCGGGAACCTTAATCGCCAATGCAATAAGCATTATTTACCATCAAAGTGAAAACTATACATTAAAAAAACTTAAAATAATAAAGCTGAGTTGCAGCCGCAAATGGCCGTTAGTTCGCCAACTTTGACTTTCCAAAAAAAAAAGCTTCAAGGTCTTTCAGACAAAGGTTGAAGTTGAATCTTTATATTATTTGATGTGATTTCGTGGTTAAGACCAATTTTAGAATCAAAAACCTAGGTTTTTTTGAAAACATATGGGGTTATCATTTATCAAGGAAGCATGGTTCAACTCTGGGTTAAGATATAAGAGCGAACCTAATTTTTTTTTGGTGAACCGTAGTACGCTTGATCCCAAAAGCATTTATGACATCGCCATTTGCTTATTTCGTCAATAATGTCTGCGTAAGCGACAAATTGTACAGAGTTTTGAAGAATCATGCTTCTGGTGTTGGACTCAAAATTGCACAAACTCTTAAAGTATGATGTTAAGAAAGTCGGGTATCGAAAGCCTTTTTCGACGTAAAGGATCTCATTGAGTTCTTTACTGGCTTTGACTGAGCAACGTGGATTCTCCAAAGTAGTCCTGCATTTATAGTTTATAGCTTTGCAAGGAAGCTTAAATTAGACATGGCTCTGTATTATTGGCGCGGAGCCAAGTTCTTCTGTGTTTTTAAAATTTGTTGACGTAGAGGTTTCCAGAAGTTCACATATCATAGCAGAAAAGAAATGAGATGAGATGTTACAGAGGCTTTTGTTTTTTTTTTTCCTCAGAAGCGACTGCGGATCTAGCAAAATATTTGGATGACAGTCTTTACTTTTTTTCGTTTGACGACTTGGTGTTCTTTTCTTCCCTTCTCTTTCTTCATCGAAACCAACAATTGTTGTGTGCATTTTAAGCTGTATTTGGCAATTTCTATTTTCATCTTCTAAGCTTCTTTCGCTCATTACGATGCCTAACAGATAGACACTCCCTCTTTGTGCCGGTGTCCATATGCCTAACGAATTTGAAATATATGACTCATTCTAATTCTTTATAAGCGAAGTGGTAAAGTTGTAGTTGGCTTCCTGAAGTGAACACATTTCTTGAGAAATTAATCGATCTCATTTTTTCGTTTTTAAGACTAGCATCGTTCTCTCTTCTGTCGTCGACTATATCGTCCTTTCCCGAAACAGCTGGCTGACCATACAAAAGGTCAACAGTAGAGGATATTGTGAAGCGAAGGTCGCTCCTCCTCTAACAACCTGAGCTACCTGACTCGTCACCCGAACGCATGTTGCTCTTGCGCTCTAAATGCGATAACTCTGCATCTGTTCGATATTTTGAGTTTTCCTTTGGTTATAACATTCTTTGGATATCATACTTTCGAAATGAGTAATAAAAAAAATTGATTTTTTTGAGAATTTGAAGTGGTCTCCCCCTTAAAGTCTACCGTTCTTTCGTCCAACAACAGGCTATACTAAGCAACGAGTGAAATCGTCTATCATCTAGCACTTTTTGTGTTATGGGATAAGCTATACTTCGATCGACTGAGGTAAGGACCTGGAATCGTGCAGGTGGATTTATTACTTCATATAGACGATTTATTGTGTTACGTGAAGCGGTACCGTTAAAACTAAATTATCTTACTGTCATTTCCTGACGCGATGGTGAGTAAATTCTCTCTCTCTCTCTTTCTCTCTTTCTCTTTCTCTCCCTCCCCTCTTCTTCTCTCAATTTTGTGTGGAATAATACACAACGCACTTGACTTAATCTTAACTCTCCCTGCCTCTACGACTTTCACTTGATCACTTGAGTCCTTAGGTCTTGACATTTCTTCTTCTTCCGTAATATACTTTTACTACAACCAAAGGTAGCGGTCCATAAAAGAAGTCTATTTCTTATAATGGATGTTCTTCGGCCTACAAAGCTTGTGCTTCTGCTAAGGCATTTTGTGCAGTTTTTTGTTAAGTCGCAGTGCGGAAATGAAATTTTATTGCGAACTTTTTAACTTTCTTATCCATTTCCGTAGTATTTTTGGTTATCCTGCTAGATTGGGCAGTGGCTTTGCAGCCGTTCAAACACTATGAGCTGCTGGAATCTATGTTTTTTGGTTCTTCATGGTATTGAACGCAGATCTCCGGTTTCTGGCAGCTCATCTCCTTGTGACGTTAGAAAATTAATGATATAAATAGGGTGGCGCAACACAGCGAGGAGCCCCAGAGCTTAGCGCATTTCTCACAACCATGCCTTGTGAAGCTAAGCACTCAAATTAATATTTTTCTTCTTCGCTTTACAGATATCAAAAGGAAATTGTGCAATGCTGATAAGAATATACGCCGTCTTGTGTGTGCTGATTGGCCTCTGTAGTGGTGCTGATGACTTAAATGCAACTATCGAATGGCTTTTCAATAACATGGAAAACAAAGACCCTATAGGCGTCCTTGTTCCGTCTCCTTCTCCAAAAACTGAAGTTCAACTAAAAAATTCAACAAACTCATGTGGCCCTGGCAAAAAATGCATTCAAAGTTATCTCTGTTCCAACGGGAGAAAAAAGACTGGAGGCGATATAACTCTGTTTAACCCTCGGTTTTCGATTGTCGAAGACAGCAACTGCCAATTTCTTGAAACTTGCTGTATAGTCGACGATTCTGTAAGTAGACACAACCGATTGTTGTTTCACTAAATTCTCAACTAATTTGATTTAATTAAGATTGCGACACCTTCAATTGTAACACCAACCGAAACACCGAAGAAGTGTGGCTTCAGAAATAAAAATGGCATTGGAATAACAATTAATGACGCTACCAGTGAAGCTGAATTTGGCGAATTCCCATGGATGCTGGCAGTCCTGCGCGGAAAGGACGATTTGGATAAGGACCGCGAAACATATCAATGCGGTGGATCTTTAATACATCCACAAGTTGCCTTGACGACAGCTCATTGTGTCTATGGCAAACTACCAATAGCTTTCAAAGTTCGAGCTGGAGAATGGGAGAGCAATACAAAGAACGAACCTCTTCCCGAACAAAATATAGACGTAATTGATATGGCTATCCATCCCCAATATAACCAAGCAACATTATACAATGACATTGCAATGCTCTTCCTAGCATCGCCATTCAAATTGGAGCCACACATCAATACTATTTGTCTGCCTCCACCTGGTTTCAATTTCGACCTTACGAAGTGTTTTGCTACAGGCTGGGGCAAAGATAAATTCCGTAATGGAAACTTTCAAAATATTTTGAAAAAGATTGAACTTCCAGTTGTTCCGAACAACGTTTGTCAAGACAATATGAGGAAAACAATCTTAGGGGAGTATTTCGAGTTGGATCCGAGTTTCTTATGCGCTGGCGGTGAACGCGATAAGGACACTTGCGAAGGTGATGGAGGATCTCCATTGGTATGTCCCATTGATAAGGATACCAATCATTACTATCAAGCTGGCATTGTTGCTTGGGGAATTGAATGCGGAAAGGAAAATATTCCGGGAGTCTATGTTAATGTTGCGAAGTTCCGGAGATGGATCGATGAGGAGCTAGCTCTAAGGCAGCTGGTATCACCTGGTTACATACCGCGATAAGGGAGTCTTTTAATGACAAAATATGTAAAAACACAATCTCTGGGAAATAAATGTTCATAAGTTATTCAAGTCGATGGTAGAACTTTAAATAGAGTGATAGTTCAAGTAGGTCTAAGACTCATATAATTTCAATTGTGAGAAGCTCGATGACCAGCTTGCGAAAAGCTTCACCAAGCTCCTTAGCCTTAAATAGAAAAGTCATTGTTTTTGTTTTATTGGATTAGGCGAGGCCATATTAGGTACTTTGAGGGCACGGCCACGCACTGAGCGTTTTTTCGTTCTTGAACTCTTTCTTGCAAAATGAAAAACTCCTAAATATTTTACAAAAAACTATCAAAACAACATTTTTATTTATCAAGCCTAACAACAATGGTTTCGATACCACCAATCTGAAAATCTCCAAAGAAGATCTTATCACTTTGAGTATTGCCCAACATGACATGCCCGCTGTAGTACATCGATGTCATATCCATCATCACCATCTTTTGGCCAAAATTTGAAATCGACACAAATGAATTCCTTCGAGGATAAAACCGCTCGACTACAATAATATCATCCCGACTGCTGCGCACTTGGGTATTGGGAATATTCTGAGTGGCTTTGCAAATGACGTTTTTGTAGATCGATGGTGATCGATCACGCAGATGGATCATACGTGATACCTGGTCAAAGTTTTCCAAATTAAAAGAAGAACTCTTTGGGAGCCACGGAAGTGTTTCCCTGCTGGTAAACTTCATTGTATCAGACCATTCCATAGTTGAAAGATGATGAAGATGACGTGTTTCCGAATGTTCGTTGTGTGGATCATGGACGTTTTCTAGAGCGATTTCATCACCATAGAAAATATTTGGAGATCCAGGCAGCATGAGTTGCATGATTGTCGCCGCCAGAGAGGCATTGCCATTCATTTGACGGGAGACTCGTTGTTCTCCTACTCCTCCAATTGACCAATGAATCCATGGGCCATCTTCTCGTGGAGCTAGGACTCCCTTCAAAGCCGATTGAATTTCCTGCATGGTTTGCTGAGTTCCGTTGATAACGTTCAGGTGGATATCCACTAGATCCACATGAGACAACACCTTATCCACTTTGTCAGAGCTGAGCTTTTCAATCACTGCGTTATCAATGATCAGAGCCCTTTGTGGTCCAACGATGTGCTTCCATTCGGCAATGTTGTTAAGAAGATTATCGTCATGGGAATACATCTCCAACCCCTTGATATAGAACCCATCGACACCAAGACCGATCCACTTTTGCATAGCAATCGATATCAAGTTGTCAGTTTCGATTGGTGTTGCTTCATTGGTGGAATTTCCATCATTTGTATAGTTTGCTTGATTAGCTTCCTCTAGATGCTTGAGATACGGAAAGATGGGTAAATCTAAGATTAAAGATATATTTTTAGCATGAAGTGCTCGTGAGAGCTGAAGTAGATCTGTTGTCGTCCCAATGACTGTTGCAATACTGACTAACGATGTTACATTGTTGAAGTCGTCAGGGTAGTGCTCGGTGGGAAAAATTGAATTTAAACGCACCACTCCTACCCCGAGAGCAGATAAGTACTCAACTCGCCTTGTTATTCCTCGAAGATCTCCAAGCCCATCGTTGTTTGAGTCCTGGTAACTTGCAGGGAAGATTTCGTAGAAAACGCTTCCTCTAAACCAGGCCGTTCTGAAATAATTTTACTGAAGTTTTAAGAGATTTATGTTGAAATATAAAACAATCTTACTTTGGGTTGCATGTCTTTGGCAGACTAACGATCATTGCCACAACTACCGCACACATCGCCAGTAAACTGGACATAAAAATAAAGAACGTGCATTTTCGTATCAGTGGCCAATTCCAAGAGACAAATGAAGGTGTGTCATTTGCTGACTTCATCACTAAGTGGCGTTTGACTCCCAAACCATTTGAGTCCTGAAATGAAAATAGAGGATAAAGAAAATCGTCCAAAATTGTTAAATTAAATAAAGTAATATAATGCAATTCAACTCAATTAAATTCAGAAACAATTTTGCCAAAAACCCTGTTAGACATTTGCTTACACAAAATATTCAAAAAACAAAAAAAATTATACTCAGAAAAACCTTTGGGCAATTCAGTGCGTATTGAGTGCTTGTACCGCATAAACATCAAACATCGGCAGAAAACTGTAGATGGAGGGGACCTACAGTTTTCTGCCGATTGCGAACGGCTAATCGAGAGAGCGCTTTTCATGGCAATAAATCTACTAACGGAGGACTTGCCAATTCCTCGCGAAAAGCGATACCCGTGAAAAAAAAATTTTGTTTTCTGTCGGGATTTGTACCACGAACCTCTCGAAAAGTGGAACATCAGTGGGTATGAGCTCTGAGGTCTGAGCCACTAATAGGACGCGACAGTCAAAGAAATCATTAAAAGTTATCATTTCATCCAACAAAAAAAGTGAAAAGTTATCCAAATGCGATGAGAGCAAGGAAGTTGCAAATGGATTTCGGTAAAGAGCAACGCATTGCATGGGTTGTTCTTTCAATAGTAGTAACCTAGTAGCGCTCTGGCCTGCATTGTTTTTGAAGAAGTATGATCGAATAATTCCAGTAGCTTATAAAGTACACCAAACTGTCAGTTTTTCCTTTTCCGGGCAGCCGGCGACAATGCCTTGAGGATTATCTAAGTTCGAACCTGGCACTTTTAATTATTAACGCAACCATTCATTAAGAAACGAGGTTCATTACGGAACAAAATTTTCACGGACAGAGCCGTATTTTTCAAAATATTATAATCAATTTTATGAATAACAGTTTTGCTTCTACTGTATTCACGATTAAAAAACGGAGCCAAATTTTGGAGTGTGAGATAGAAGATCGCCAAGTTATATTTTTGCACAATTTTGCATGCGTTATTCTAGACAGAGTCATTTGAGTCATGATTCATGAATGAAATTCAAGATAAATCGCAGGACGAATAGCATAACGGCTATTTATAACTTCAATGCTGCCAGCCTTGCGCCCTTATACCTCTAAGAAAACACTTTTACATATTTTTGCTTCAGTGCAACAGCAACATTTTTAAATGTTTTACAATTTCGCTTTAGCTAAAATGAGAGTTAAATTTTAAAATATTGTTACGCGTTAATTATACACATGTATAGTTACATAATGCCTGCAATATTTTTTGATATTAATTGCTTTGTACCTTGAATGCTATCATCAATCTTGTTTCTTAATGAGAAAATTCCGGCTCTAGATAATATCACTCTAACTTTAAAAAGGTGTCATTGAATACCATCGCTTTATAAAAACCTCACTGGCAAACATTAAAAATCGAATTGGTTAAAATAAATGTTAACGGTAGGTACAGAACCTCAATTTTGACATTTCAGGCAGATGAATTGAAGAATTAGACCTTTAAAGGTAAAAATATTAACTCAGGTGTAAAGTTACACAAATTTTACTTGAGAAAAAATATAAAAGAGTAGTTTAGTTTTTAGTATAGAAATACTTGATTCAGAACAAAGACTAGTTCAAAAGTAAATAACATAAAATATTAAGTAAAAAACAAACATCAGATAGCTAAGAGCAAGGTTTTTAGTATTAAAAATGGGGTTGCTCTATTTTAAATTTAGAGTGACTCTAAGAAAGTGTGGAAGTTAGGATTAACTATGAATTCATTCAAGTGCCATCAAAGGAGATTTTAAATTACTATAAATTTGTGGTAGTACTTTTAAGTTATATTTTAGTTTAGCTTATAAGAAAACCTAATAAAAAAGGGGAAAATTCCTAATTATTTTGAAATTTTTCGGCTTTTTTTTATAATCTGAGAATTGTAACTAATTCATCCTTTAATATCTGCTTTTATAAAACGCCTTCACTTTTGAATAGTTCCACTCAAGTGGGTATTTTGGTCCAAAAAAAAAAAAATAAGGTGGGACGAAAGAGCGAGGAGCCCCAGTGCCTAGCGCATTTCTCAGAACAAAGCCTTGTAAGGGAATGGAGGGAATCTACAACTTTCTGCCGAACAGCTTATCGAAAAAACGCTTTTTATGGCAACGAGTTTTATAACGGATGACTTGCCAATTACTCGCGAATGGCGATACCCGTGAAAAAAAATGTTTGCGTCTGTTGGGATTCCAACCATGAACCTCTGGGTTAACAGGCAGACATGCTAACCATCACGCCACGGGTATCACCGATATTTTGGTTCAGAAATTTGAAAAAAATGGTTGTTTTTCCAAATTTCGAAATCGATGAAGGTTCAATTTACAACTGGAATGGCAGGTCGAATAAATGTATGTCTAAAATGCCACTTTATAACTTGGACACTAGACTGCGAGAAACCTTAAATGAAACCATTTAAAAGTTTTTTTCTTAAAACTGTCCTTTTTGAAACGATACCTACTTCAAATTAAGTATAAGTTTTATTATAGGCCCCTCTATCGCATAAGCTATCCCCAAATTAAAATTTTTATTATTTTTAAAAAACTCTGGAAACTCAAGAAAAGTTATACGAAACTTAATATTTTCTTTCTGGCAGTTGCCATATTGTGAATTTTTTTTTCTACTATAGTTTTCGAATCTCACGGTACCGGCTGGCGTTAGATACTCTTAATTTGTAATATTTTTTTATTTTAAACTTATTGCTTCATCAGCTGCTAACTTTTTTAATTTTGAATTTCTTACGTTTACTGCGTTTTGCTGGCCATTTTGGAGTTTAGAAACAACTTTAATCCTCATGAGGCCGATGATTGTCTATGGGTGCCCTGTGTGATTTAATGTTAAAGCGTCTCAGATGAAAAAGATTCGGGTGTTTGAGAGACAGTGTCTGCGTACCTGTCTTGGATTGCACAGAGCACCAGAGTCGGAGTACAAAAAAAATATTATCGTAATGGCGTCCTTTACAACGGGGCTCAAATAAACAGGATCGACACTTACTTACTTAGGTGGGCATTACAGTTCGGGGTGAACCTGGGCCTCAACCAACATCCTTCTATAACGAAACGACTTCGATTTCGGGAGAGCTCTCTCCAGTTTCGCACTCCAAGTTGAGGTCTTCATCCACTTGATTGCGCCACCTAAGACAAGGTCTTCCCCTTCCGCGATTTCCCTGCGATGTGCTTTCGAACACCCGACGAGTCGGAGCGTTTGGGTCCATCCGCTCTACATGGCCCAACCATCGTAGCCTCGCGATGCGTACTCTTCTGGCTATGCCCATGTCGCGGTACAGCTCATACAGCTAGTTGTTGTAAACAGGATCGATAACTTCTTGATAAAACTGACTCGTGGTCATACTGCAAGAGCGATGTCTTCGAACAATGGCCTGATAAATGGGGCTTACTACCCCAACATAGAATATATGGAGAGAACACGTTTCAGTGGATCTGTCCCACCTTAGACTTTCCTCCATTCTGACATGAAAGGTTTGATTCAGGATAGATTGGCGGTTCCGCTAATCTACTACGTCTGCCATAAGTCCGTAGAACGACGGCTCCTTTACAACAGAGACGTCACCGCGGTAGGCAAAGACGTTGAAGAGCTCCTCCGGTTCAGTAGGACGGTTTCAGATCGCGATCGACGGGACGTTATTAAAACGTCAAAACTGTTCTAGTGGTTGTCAGAGCAACAAATTGAAAGCGATACTGATAGCGAGTCGCCAATGGCTGGTTTACAAAGGTTTAGAGTGTAAGTCTTAGAGTATAGAGGGTGGGCACAGTGGCAACCAAATAAAAAAAAATATTTAACAAAATATACCTATACATAATTATAAAAAAACCTTAAAGCTGCTGTGGCTGCTCTAGTGTTAAGTAAAGTTTTAAGTAGTTTTAATTAGTTTTAAGTAATTGTAAGTAGTTTTAAGAAAAACAGAAAAAAGGTAATCTATATTTATAAAATAGGATGTATGTATGTATGTATGTATGTATGTCCGGGGTAAACTCCTAAGCCACCCAACGGATTTTTATGAAATTTTTAGGGTAGACAAACTTTTGTCCAGAGATGGTTCCTGTAAAGCTTTGATCCCCATATTCCCACAGGAACGGGGTTGGGAACGAAAAATAGGTTTGTTCGTTGAAGCCCTGGGGTTGCCCTAGGGTCGCCACAAAGAGTTTTTTGAGAAACCTAAATTCACCCTGAATGTCAAATTGAGTGTTTTTTGTGCCATAGGTTTGCCATAGGTTTTCCCCAAACTCACCCTAGCTTTTTGGTGTGGCGATTTGAGGGCTGTCAAATGGCATGTATTTTTATTTAAATGATGACAGGGATGTGTGGTGATTTGTGGTTAAGCGTTTTTTGAAGACTGGAAAACCTGGGTTTTTTTCACAACTCATGGGGTTGTCAAGAAAACCTGGGTCAACCCTGGGGAAAGTTCAACGAACAGACCTAATTAGAAACTACTCCACATGTTTCAAAATTTCTTTTAACATGGAAGTGCAATCCAACTTCGAAGTTGCATTGAAAATACCTACAACCGATGAGTTGTGTAAGCTTGAGTTTTTTGTATCTTACTACGTTTACATCCAAAAATGCAATGCAATTTGTTT
Organism: Melanostoma mellinum; assembly: GCA_914767635.1. Classification (NCBI taxonomy): domain Eukaryota; kingdom Metazoa; phylum Arthropoda; class Insecta; order Diptera; family Syrphidae; genus Melanostoma; species Melanostoma mellinum. Next base: position 36,922,406 of record OU612060.1, on the reverse strand, counting down.
AAGGCTTTTGTTGCATAATTCTCTATCTCTTTTCAAAAATCCACAAGCGAACGATCTTAAAGTACGAATATAACAACGCCATCTATTTGTTGATTAAATTGTAGACAAAATCCTAAGAGTTCAACATTCGAGTCCTATAAATATCCATTAAATAATATTTCTACGTGTATAGCGATAGTCCTCCCAGAATAATAACACTGCCATGCAAAGGATTTTCTAACTTAGCCGTACGGAATCTCCAAGAAATTGTGGGTTTCTGAAATGCGTTAAGCCACTAGGTTCCTCGAGCTTTATTATGCCACCCTATATATTTATTTATTTTGGTTCGGAATGTTCGGGATGAACAAAGCATTGCACTTATTTAATATTAAAATACTTAGGTGGCTTATCAGAAAAATCCATTAATTTGAATGCCACTTACTTTAAAAACTAAGTGGGCAGACGTCCCAAAAAAAGTATTTTCTGGAAAAAGTGCATTGTTCAAACTGAAAAAAATAAAATGTTACTTAAACTTAGCGTCCACGATCACTCATGAACGACACCCCTGGTTAGTGCACTCACATTAAAGCTAATAGATGAAGTAATGTCAAAGTGCGCACTCATCATTCACTGAATTTAAATAATTTCTTCAAACCGAAATGTGTAATAATTGAACGTGAATGCTGTGCTTAAGTAACCTTCTATTTATTTTAGTAAACATAAAAATTACTTAGTATGTATCTCTTTTTTATTCTATACTTACTTAAAAAAGTCTTTCTTATTTCAATCAAAATCTTTTGTTATACTTACTAGAGATCAACTTATAACTTAATCCACCAATATCGAGTCTTTTCAGATCAAATAAAAAACACGAAGTTTTTATATATAAAAGAATTAAGTATTTTTATTGAATAAGTAAAGAGCAATAAATTTTTATTTAACATTTACAAAAACAAAATAAAAATAACAATTCATTAATACACAATAGTGCAATTTTTAACATTACTAAACAAAACAATAACAACAGTTTCTTTTAAAACGACGTATCAGTGTAAAATACAATCAAATCGCCGATATACTCTAAAGTGTATTGTATATTATTGGAGCAATCACAGGTGCAAGAGCTATCATAGGCACGAGAGTTTGCATGGGTAAAAGAGTTCTCTTCGTTCTCGAGATCATAAGTCGATGTTCCTACATCGACATATTCTTTAACATCTACACAGGAACAGACGGTTGAGAAGAATTTTCGAATTCCTGTAATGAGAATAAAAAAAATAATTTAGATTCTTTCTTCTATTTTAAAGTTTAAATAACAAAACAAATAAGTAAATTGTGTTTCATTTGAAATGAGTTTGGCAATAAATTAAAACAACAGTCTTTAAATATATAATTTTGCTTAATACACAAAAGTTAATTGTTTTTACATTAAGAAACGTATTTTAAAGGTAATCACTCGATGCAATGAAAAATTTATTCGCAATATGTATTCTATCGAACATTTCTATTAGTATAAGAAATCAAAAACATACATCTATTTTACACTACTTTTATTTTAAGACTTTTAACATTTAAAATTTATTAAACCACATATCAATAAAACTAACAAACAACCCGCCATGTCACACAACACTTTCAATTGAATAACTTTACACTGAGCTAAACATAAAAATTTATTTTGTATATTTTTGTGTTGATCTTGAATTATTTATTTGTCAAACAAAAATTTATTTTGCTGTAAAATTAAAATATTCGGAAGAGAATACCAAGAATCGATGATGGATGATGGACAAGAAGCCTGTCTTTGGGAAGAACATTTACAAAGATCAGAAGCAAAATGGCAACAATGAAGAAAATATGAAAAAAAATGAAAACAGTTTAGAAAAGTGGTGCTCCTGTGTGCAAAGATGGTGCTCCCTACATACAAAAAGTCCATAAACAAAAAACAAATACCAACACTTTTAGAAATATACATTTTACACTTAAACCACTGAAACAAAACCAATTTTTAAAAAATATACCATTTATTTAACAAAAAGTGAAACAGCAACAATAAAATATTTTCTTTTTTATTCTTCACACTTACTATTTATGGTTTTTCTTATGATCCCCATTAGATTTTCACCTAAAAAATAACACTTATTACTTCTCAAACCTTTAACTTTAAATTTTTCCAAAAAATTTACCTTTTCTATTCTTGTATGTATTTTTATTTTATTTATTTTGCTCCCGTTTCAGCAAAAATCGGCTGCTTATCAAATCAATTTTTTAATAATAAAAGTTTAGTCAGAAATTTGGGGTCCTTATATAGACTCAAACTGAGCCTGAACTACGCTGATTAAAAAAAAAAATAAAAACTGCAAAGTAGAAAAAACAGTAGAAAAGGAGTTTTCCGGTCGTGGGTATAGTTCAATGCGTGGTACATGGTGCATGATGCATGCTGCATGGTGCATGGTGCATGGTGCATGTAGCATGTGGGCATGGTGCATAATGCATTTTGCATGGTGCATGTGGGCATGGTGCATAATGCATGGTGCATAGTGCATGGTGTATGGATTATGCGTAATGCATGTGGTACATGGCACCACACACCATTTACCATGCATCACATACGATAAGCTCTGCACGACGTATGTATGATGTAAAACCAGACGCTATGCATCATGGACCATGCACCATGCACATTCTATGCACCAGGCAATATGCAACTTACATCTTCCATCATGCACCATTGACCATGAACCATACCACTATGCACGATGTACCATATGATATGCAATATGCATTATGCACCATGCACCATGCATCATGCATCATGCATTATGTACCACGCATTGCACAACTAACTCTACCCACGACCGGAAAACTCTTTTTCTACTGTTTTTTCTACTTTGCAGTTTTTAATTTTTTTTTTTTAATCAGCGTAGTTCAGGTTCAGTTTGAGACTATATAAGGACCCCAAATTTCTGACTAAAATTTTATTATTGAAAAAAGATTTGATAAACAGCCGATTTGCTGAAACGGGAGCTAAATAAATAAAATAAAAATACATACAAGAATAGAAAAGGTAAATTTTTTGGAAAAATTTAAAGTTAAAGGTTTGAGAAGTAATAAGTGTTATTTTTTAGGTGAAAATCTAATGGGGATCATAAGAAAAACCATAAATAGTAAGTGTGAAGAATAAAAAAGAAAATATTTTATTGTTGCTGTTTCACTTTTTGTTAAATAAATGGTATATTTTTTAAAAATTGGTTTTGTTTCAGTGGTTTAAGTGTAAAATGTATATTTCTAAAAGTGTTGGTATTTGTTTTTTGTTTATGGACTTTTTGTATGTAGGGAGCACCATCTTAGCACACAGGAGCACCACCATTCTAAACTGTTTTCTTTTTTTTATATTTTCTTCATTGTTGCCATTTTGCTTCTGATCTTCGTAAATGTTAAGACAGCCTTCTTGAAAAGTATCGTCCATCATCGATTCTTGGTATTCTCTTCCGAATATTTTAATTTTACAGCAAAACAATTTTTGAACAGCAAAATAAATTTTTGTTTGACAAATAAATAATTCAAGATCAAAACAAAAATATACAAAATAAATTTTTATGTTTAGTTCAGTGTAAAATTATTCAATTGAAAGTGTTGTGTGACATGGCGGGTTGTTTGTTAGTTTTATTGATATGTGGTTTTATAAATTTTAAATGTTAAGAGTCTTAAAATAAAAGTACTGTAAAATATAAGTTTTGGATTTCTTATACTAATAGAAATGTTATAAATAATAATAAATTTTTCATTGTATCGAGTGATTACCTTTAAAATAGGTTTCTTAATGTAAAAACAATTAACTTTTGTGTATTAAGCAAAATTATATATTTAAAGACTGTTGTTTTAATTTATTGCCAAACACATTTCAAATGAAACACAATTTACTTATTTGTTTTATTATTTAAACTTTAAAATAGAAAAAAGAATCTAAATTATTTTTTTTATTCTCATTACAGGAATTCGAAAATTCTTCTCAACCGTCTGTTCCTGTGTAGATGTTAAAGAATATGTCGATGTAGGAACATCGACTTACGATCTCGAGAACGAAGAGAACTCTTTTACCCATGCAAACTCTCATGCCTATGATAGCTCTTGCACCTGTGATTGCTCCAATAATCTACAATACACTTTAGAGTATATCGGCGATTTGATTGTATTTTACACTGATACGTCGTTTTAAAAGAAACTGTTTTTATTGTTTTGTTTAGTAATGTTAAAAATTGCACTATTGTGTATTAATGAATTGTTATTTTTACTTTGTTTTTGTTAATATTAAAAAAAATTTTATTGTTCTTTACTTATTCAATAAATATACTTAATTCTTTTATATATAAAAAACTTCGTGTTTTTTTATTTGATCTGAAAAGATTCGATATTGATGGCTTAAGTTATAGGTTGATCTCCAGTAAGTATAACAAAAGATTTTGATTGAAATAAGAAAGACTTTTTTAAGTAAGTATAGAATAAAAAAGTGCTACAAACTAATGTTTATGCTTGAACTAAAATAAATAGAACGTTACTTAAGCACAGCATTCACGTTCAATTATTACACATTTCGGTTAAGAAATTATTTAAATTCAGTTATTGATGAGTGCGCACCTTGACATTACTTCATCTATTAGCTTTAATGAAAGTGCACTAACCAGGTGTGTCGTTCATGAGTGATCGTGGACGCTAAATTTAAGTAACGTTTTATTTTTTTTCAGTTTGAACAATGCACTTTTTCCAGAAAATACTTTTTTTGGGACGTCTGCCCACTCGGTTTTAAAAGTAAGTGGCATTCAAATTAATGGATTTTTCGGATAAGCCACCTAAGTATTTTAATATTAAATAAGTGCAATGCTTTGTTCATCCCGAACATTCCGAACCAAAATAAATAAATATATAGGGTGGCATAATAAAGCTCGAGGAACCTAGTGGCTTAACGCATTTCAGAAACCCACAATTTCTTGGAGATTCCGTACGGCTAAGTTAGAAAATCCTTTGCATGGCAGTGTTATTATTCTGGGAGGACTATCGCTATACACGTAGAAATATTATTTAATGGATATTTATAGGACTCGAATGTTGAACTCTTAGGATTTTGTCTACAATTTAATCAACAAATAGATGGCGTTGTTATATTCGTACTTTAAGATCGTTCGCTTGTGGATTTTTGAAAAGAGATAGAGAATTATGCAACAAAAGCCTTAAACAAATTGCATTGCATTTTTGGATGTAAACGTAGTAAGATACAAAAAACTCAAGCTTACACAACTCATCGGTTGTAGGTATTTTCAATGCAACTTCGAAGTTGGATTGCACTTCCATGTTAAAAGAAATTTTGAAACATGTGGAGTAGTTTCTAATTAGGTCTGTTCGTTGAACTTTCCCCAGGGTTGACCCAGGTTTTCTTGACAACCCCATGAGTTGTGAAAAAAACCCAGGTTTTCCAGTCTTCAAAAAACGCTTAACCACAAATCACCACACATCCCTGTCATCATTTAAATAAAAATACATGCCATTTGACAGCCCTCAAATCGCCACACCAAAAAGCTAGGGTGAGTTTGGGGAAAACCTATGGCAAACCTATGGCACAAAAAACACTCAATTTGACATTCAGGGTGAATTTAGGTTTCTCAAAAAACTCTTTGTGGCGACCCTAGGGCAACCCCAGGGCTTCAACGAACAAACCTATTTTTCGTTCCCAACCCCGTTCCTGTGGGAATATGGGGATCAAAGCTTTACAGGAACCATCTCTGGACAAAAGTTTGTCTACCCTAAAAATTTCATAAAAATCCGTTGGGTGGCTTAGGAGTTTACCCCGGACATACATACATACATACATACATACATCCTATTTTATAAATATAGATTTGCTATAAAGATCTAAGTTTTTACAACTTTTTATTGTTATTGATAAATTTAGAGTACCCGCCTAGGGTCAGTAAGTTAATTAAGTTATTATATAAGCTAGTTTAAACATTTTTGTTTATAAGTATAAGTGTAAGAGAAAAAAAATAAAAATGAATTGAAAATGATATGAAGACCAAAGCTTAGGGAGACAATAACTTCAAGAATTTTTCTTAGATCGACTTAAAAGCATATATTCTTGAAATGATAAACACAATAAGACAAGAAAAAAATTTCGGTATTTCGAAAGTGAAGACTCGAACCCTTCTAAAAAGTGAAATGGCTAGATTAGAAACCTAATTTTCTTATTCTAAGTTATTAAAAACTGCGTAAATTAAAAAAAAATTACAATCTGACGGAAATAAGGATTGGAAGTTTTGACTTTTCACAGAAAATGTTAAAGATTCATTCATTTTAATAGATTTTCATTCATTTTAATAGATTTCATTTCATTTCATTTAAGAAGAGCTCCCTGAAGATTAAACGCCATTTCAGCTGATTAGATTTAATTTAATTCCGTAACTGAAGGCAATGTTGAAAAAATATTTAAAACACTTGAAGCATACCTATCAAGTAACATGAAAAACAAAAGACTAAAACAAATTAAACACAGAGCTAACATGAACCTTTGAGTCTCAGTTGGTTACGAAGCCTATTGGAACCAAGAAGACTTTTTCTATTGAAATTTTAAAGTTTACAACCACAGTGGAATATTGAGTCCCAAACCTAAGTTGTATTCGGTCCAACCAACACGTTCAGTCATACAATGGTTAACTTAGATCTTTGTAGCTTAGCCATTAATTTCATTTTTCAGGAATTTGTGAAACACCCTGTGTGAGCAGTATTATCACATTATGCTAATTACTTTCAAACGTTTAACTCTATGCTATTGAAAAAAATCCAATTTAAGATTTTCACCCAAAGTTTTCCCTTCTGATTCGATTCAGACATAGCAAAAGAGAATTCCCTTTGGTGCTCAAAACCTCTCAATCTAAACAACCACTTTAAAAAAAACTACGCGATGACTCAAACCTCGCTAGATTGGTCAGACAATTTTCCGCTGATTTTAGTTTTTGTGCACAAATTAGCAAATTTAGCCAAACACATCAAAACTTTATATGATTATATCATTTTTAAGCTATCACTGCAGTTTCACAATTAACCACGACGTATATTTTTCCCTATTTACAACGAAAATTGTATGTACGTTTCACGTTCACAGCTCGCAATTGACCTTCATTTGCCATTTTCATGCCCCTCAGAATCACTTTCAAAATGTTAAAACAAAATCACTTAGCACTAATTTCAATAGAAAAACATCAAACGATGTAATAATTTGATATCAAACTAACCTGCATCACTTCATTGTTGTTCTTCCGAAGATGATGATAGGCGTTATGATTGAAAAGACTGTTCGCTGCAGTATCTGTGACATCCATTCCAATGCCCGAACTACTGCCTGATGACGAACTTGTTTCGGCTTTAGTGTCTTCGCAAATTCCCGAATTGTTACTGTCATTGTCGGCACTCGGTGTTAAGGGATGCGAGAACGCAAGGGGGGTAGATGAATTTGTCGACAGAAGGGGGCACATGGATGCCTCCTCTTCGGGTAAAAATGTTGACACTGATGGTGATTCGATAAGAGCAGATGGCAACTCCACATCGAGCAAAGGGGGATCCGTTGAAATACCCATACTGTTCACTTGTATTTTTTTTTATTTGTCAATCAATTCGATAAATAATTTTTCTTTTTTTTTCAGCTTCAGTTCACAACAATCGAATCATCATCTATTGAGAAATTCACTTGAGACGAGCAATTGATGGACGAAGAACCAACCGAAAGTTTATTTTTATCTCAACCGAATCTGAAATGCGTGCGGTTTAGAGTAAATTTTTTCACGCGAACAGTTTGCTGATGAGACACAATTAAATTTTATTACAGACTCCGTATTGATATGTTTGCATTCAATTTAAATTGATAAACTTATTTTAATTGAGTTGCAGAAGATTGTTAATTAATTTTGTTTTCTTTTTTTTATCGAAATTGTAGCGGATGAGTTGGAAATATTGAAAGAAATCTTATGAACTGCTGTGACGAGTCGTCTCTTCTACTCAATGAATGAAAAAGAAGTTCCCTTCTAACAAAATGTTGGTTTAAATGCAAGACTCAGCTAAAATAGAACATTTGTGCGCCGAATCTTTCAAAAGTGCCTATATATCTTTTTGTAAGTGTACTACATTATGTGGTAAGGGTGTAGAGAAACGAAAATTGTGGCGAAAAGGTGGAACGTTGCCAGATTGTCGAACAAATGAATTTAATTAAAATGTTCAGAAGATTGAATTTTTCATGTTTAGAATAATTGAATTTATTTATGTTTAAAGGTTCTCCAAATAGAAGAGGACTTAGAACACTGGCTAATTTTCGACAGGATTTTGGACGTGGGTCCAATCTTAGTTGCCAAAAAGAAGCAATACTCTTCAAGTGCTTGTTTCCCATGTTATCACTATGTTATGCGATTCTTGTTGGCAGGGAAACTACTTTTTCTTCATAAGTGTGACCATTTAACTTTTAGTAACAATTCATTTTACTATTTTTTTTTTTCAAATTTTAACGGGTCTTTCTTCCTACTTTGAGGTACTCGGATCTCGGATTCACAAAACATACTTCGCTGTGACGGACAATTCATTTGGGCGAAAATTCACAATTCACTCGGGGCACTTACGTGACGTGAAGAACAAGAACAAAGCAAAATATGAAGCCGAAGGCCCACTGCGTTGGAGTCGTCATTCCGTATTACGTAAACTTACAACTGCGATATGACCGTGTCCAAGCTTTCAAGCATTCACCATAGATAATTGTGTACAACAGTCAACTTTGCACAATAAAGTACACTACATCGAGTATTTTGTCAAAGGCACACAAAGCTACAAGTCTACAAATCAAGAGCCACTTGTAGAAACAAGTCCATTACACTTGTAGAAGATCAAGCAAGCTTGTAGCTTTGTCTTATAGAAATTTCTTACACTTTTCATAATTCACTTATGTTACAAGTTTTTGTAGTATTGTGGTACAGGTCCCAGTAAGATGTTCTTAGTGAATTAATCATTGTAATTCAGCCACCCTATGCTTACGCGATGATTGGTGTTTTTAACCCAAGCTGCTTCACAAAATTTGCACTTTTTGCCAATCAAGCTTTTCTTGAGAGTAATCTACTTAATAACAGGGAAGTCCCGAAGGCATACCTACCGTGGGAGAGATTAGGTAACGCCAACGCGCAAGGGGACTGAATGGACCGAATGGATGCTATGAATACTGGAAGGAGTAGAACAGCGTTCGTTGCTGATCAGAATACAGCTCGAATAGAAAGAACAACCCTAAAAGACGGATGAACTTCCAAGTGGGGTTCAATGGCATGAAAGCCCGGTGGTGTGGGGAAAAGTCAATGATGATGGGTTCTAAAAAATCCATCAACCGGGTTAAATGAGAAAGTATTTGGAGATCATTTTTTGGAAGCGGAATTTACCAAAAAAAAAATTTGGCCCAGAGCCAGTACCAAACATCGTCCAACAGCAAGCATGGCTCTTTTTACCACAATCGGCAGCTTTCTGTCCTTTTGTAGTTCCGTATGGTGTGAGACAAGGACATGTTCTATCACCAATTCTCCTTCTGCTGGCGATAAACAGTGTATCAAAGGCCAGCGCTGTTACAGAGGAGAGACAGGACATTCAATGGCGGCCATTTACAGGCTTATTCATTTGGATTATGCCGATGATATTTTTTTTCAGCAAATACATACCATAAGAGGGCTAGACGAGAACACTGACAATGTAAGACGGAGTGGATGAGTCTAAGAACAAGCGGTAGGAAGGAGAAAATAGTGCCCCTGAGCTGCTCCACATAAGCAAATGCTAATTCGCGGCGGAATCTTTAAATCAAAATAAAGAAAACTCGAATTGTCTTCTTTTCCAATTTTCCCCTTTAGTTTAAAATCCCTGAGTTGAGATTCTTGGAATTGCTTCGAGATTGTAGCGAAACCTAGAAAGCTTTATCAGCGGTTTCTGGGAACGATGTCTACACACACCAGTTATGGCGCAAGACACGTCAACACCGACTGAACGTCGACATAAAAATGCGCAAAACGGCAGTGGACTAGTCACACGCAGAGGAAACCAAACAACAATATTGGGAACTGAGAAGTACTCTTTTCAATGGGATCCTCAGAGAGCCAGAGCACAAGGCACAACAATCCAAAGATCATAAATAACCTGGAAAGGAATTGTTTTGGCAGACGCAAAACTCCAAAGTTGCCACAGGTAAGTTACAGCTGCGTTTGTTTAAAAAATAAATAAATAAACAGGGTAGGGCAACATAGCGAGGAGGGCCTAGCTCATTTCTCACAATCATGCCTTGTGAGGGAATGAAGGTGGCCTACAATTTTCTACCTGTTGCGAACGGCTAATCGAGAAAGCGCTTTTCATGGCAATGAATTTACTTTCCACGCGAAAGGCGATACCCGTGAAAAACATTTTTGTAAGGATTCGAACCATGAACCTCTGCGTTAGCAGGCAGACATGCTAACCATTGCTGTGAAACGAACACAACCTATTCCAGAACATCGTTTTTTTTTGTAACTGTGCACAGAAGAGCACTGATCTCTCTCTATTTTACTCTCTTTAACTTTTGTGCTTTATAATCTTCATGCGTCCCGCTTTACTTTTCTGCACTTCTGCAGTAGCAGATGCATGTAAATCCAGCATGATAATGAACAAAGTAAACTATTTTAATAGGATGTGGATGGTGTTTCACCATACTTCCATAAACTTTAACTTATTCTCCAATTGTTTGTTTTAGTAGCGATTAAAGGTAGAGACTATAAGACAAGTTTTACAACTGTGAAGATTAAAAATTTTGAGATAAAAACTAAGCATGACAATACATTGATAGAGATCACGAAAAAAAAGTCGGTCCTGCAATTCTTCTGTCTGTCTGTCTGTCTATCCTATACCGCTTGACTGATTTTCTTCGTAAGTGTGTGAGGGGCTGCCTGGAGAGGAGTTTCAGAACTGGGTAACTATAGGTCTGGAAACAAGGGTATTTGCCAAACCTATATGATATTTGACATTTTTCTCAAAAACGACTCAAACGATTTCAATAAAACTTTATGTGAAGGATTATCTCTTAATTTTCTTTTTTATAAAGTGTAAAATTTTTTTTTGGAAAAAGCCAAAAAACGGTACCGCCATATTACCCTGTTTTTTCAAAAGAACTTTCTCGTTAATGGCTAACACGATTTTGAAGAACTTTTATGCTTAAGAAGTCTAAGATTGTTGATGAAGATTGGGTACAAGCATTTCAAAAATTGAAATTTTTGAATTTTTTATTTATTTTCTTAAAAAATATAATTCTTTTGAATATTTTCAAAACAGTATCGTTGATTTTATTCTGATCTTTTGTCGAAATATTTTCTGGCAAGATCTTAAAATTTGCATACATGATCTTTAAATAACTTGCTTTGAAAAAATTGTTTTTCTATTATTTTTTTGTGATTTTAATCAATTTTCATAATAAATGTGTAGTTCGCAAGCCCTGTACCATTAAATATGTTATGATGGCTGAATATTAAATTAAAACTTTGTACTCAGCTATAAGATTTTAATATTGTACTTATCACAGCAAGGTCTTGCGACCCAGTCGTGCCCATTTTTTTTTTTATCTAAAAATTCAATTTATTCTCAGTAGCTCATAACTCAATTGCTTCAAGCGAAAAGAGCAAACTGGATGCAATCTTTTCCCTCTTCGTCGCGTCGATCGTGTAGACTATGAATTCATGAAGTTTCTCTTCAAATGAAAGGCAAGTTTCTACCTTAATATTTATATCAAATTATTATTTCATTCATCAAAACTTGTCTTTTCACTTTATTAGTCCAGACAATTTCGTTGAATCAAAAATGCTAATCAGCCAATAGATTACGTACCGATAGTTTCATTTTTGTTGGTTATTGAACATTTAATCAAGCATTTAGTTTATTCTCCATCTAGGTATTCAGTTCTTAATTACCTATTTCACAAGCTTGAGACCCAATGGTAAATTTAACGCAATAAATGCAAACATCCAAAAAGACTAAACAAATTTATTGCCCCGATGCAGTCGGAACTAGTTTTTTAACCACTTACTTTATTCCTTATTGACCATAAAAACCCAATACTTTCCATGCTATCTATTTTTACCATGGATAAATTTAATAAAACACAAATTTTTTTAAAAAAGATTTTTTATTTCAACTATGTATCGATTAATTTCGTTAACCTACCTTTTTCATAAATAACAATCTCCGCCTTTGGATTTCTCGCCATCAATTCATTCAAACTTATTTGTAGCTGCTCATGACTCTCCATGGTAAGGCTTTTCAGGTTTTGCAAGTATTTCAAAGACAATCCACACAGTGTATAGTTGCCAATTAAAATGATTTCTTTCAAAGAACCACAATTCCATTTGAAGAACTCTGACATTAGCTCGTCAGTAAGTTGACAAAAACTAAAATCAATCTTTTCCAAACGTCCCGATATTCTTTTGATCAACTTTAAATACTGCTCACGCATAACAACATAGTGAAGTCTAAGTTTTCGTAATTGTTTGCAATTGGCTATAGGTTCTAAGGCTGCCACAACGACTTCAGGACTTATTGAATATCCGACAGAAAATTCAATTGATGTTAGGTATGGACTAACAGTCCAAAGCAATTTTGTATCGTCAGTGTTTAAATGTCTAAAACTAAAACTTAAATGCTTGCATCGACGCAAGATGATGTGGATGATTTCGTCTAGCTTCCGACAGGTTCCCAGTAAATCCACAAGCTCATAGTCGTTCAAGTAGCTAAGAATTTGTATAAGACAGTCATCGTTGAGTTGTAAAATATCGATGACTTGTTGTGATTCGAGTTGATTTGCTTCCATAGTGGACATCTGAAAAAACAGTTGTTTGTATCTTTAATATGTATATGTGATAAATTTTATATCTAAACGACATCTATGGTCACGTTACCCTGATGTCTTACCAACAAATAATTTATAAATTTATTTTATAACTTATTTTCTCTAAATAAATAAATAAATAAATAAATGTATATGTGATGAATCAGAAAAAAATAATGGTTTAATGTTTTTGATAACAATTGTATTGTAATTTGCAAAACGCCTGTAATTTCCCCATAGAAACAAAATCAAGAGAACGGAACTGTTATTAAACTTCGGGATCAGTAAGCCTTTGGTTAGATTTATTCTAGTGACTTGAGATGTCAATTTTGACGAAACATCATCATACATACACTAGCTAAAAATCGATCTTGTAATGAAATTGATGTTCTGGAGAAAGTTAGGTGTTTTAGAAAATTCATAGGCTTTTGGCTGTAGTGTAAAAAGGTACTGTCTTACAAATAGAATAGGATATATCAATCTAATTCTTGGATAAAGTATAAGTGGTCTGTTGTATGGGTTTAGGTATTGCTTTTAAAATAATCACCAATCGACAACTAACTTAACGAAACTGTTAGCATTCCTGCTTAGTGTGTGGGGAGTTCGAGGTTTAAATCTCAGAATCATCCAATTTTACACACGGGTATAACCTCTCGCGAGAATTTGGCAAATCCTCCGAGAGAAGCTTACTTATTATAATTTTACTCATTCGAAGTCGGCATAAATTGTTAGGTTCCTGAAATGGGTTCAACCCAGAGACTTCCCGAGATTTGTTAACTTTATGCAATACACAGTCTTCTGAGAATGAATCATGCACATACATTTACGAATGGATTGATTGATCCACTTGCGGGGGAACATTTACAAATGAGAAAAATGTCAGAAGTCTAAGGATTGAATCCTTAGAAACTCCCGCTTGAAGAAACGAAAGGTACGAACTTGTGTCTGTGGGCCCTTTTAGGCAACTTTGCGGACAGATGCTTCATTTTTGGCTATATACACATTGGGATCTCGAACATTTGTATGTACAACGGACAACTCTCCCACTCATGTGCTTTGCAATTAGAGATCTAAATGCCGAAAAATTTTTCCAATCCCGCCGGCATTTCGATATTCAGACATGTCAATCCGAGACCCCGAATCCCGGGATTGCAATCCCTACTCCAAATACTAATAAATTTGAGTGGCCGCTAAACTAAAGAGCTTACTTATCTTATGGCTCACGTCACGCTTTCGAAAGCTTTAAAGAAATCTAAAGGCTTATGACATTTTTGTTTCTGTAAAACTCTCTTCTAATGCGCTGTGCTGTTATATGTCCCCTGAATTTTTAACAACGCAGGGTTAAGGGAAATACGCTAGAGCTCTTTTGAGCCACCCTATTTTCATAAAAGAATAGAAGGTACTTTGTTTGGGTAACAGGCAGTGGCGTAGCTAGAGCGGGGCCAGTGTCGCTGGGGGGAGCAAGAAGCTCAAGACTTATTTTTATTTTTATTTTTTTAAGGTGAACAAAAAGGTTTAAGAAATCATTAGATACTTATTAAATGAAAGCAGTTTTCAACATAATATTGAACTCAGAGCAGCTTGTTCAGTTACGCAAGACCTAATACGCCTTAGATGAGTTAAAAGTTTTCTCAAAAGAAGCAAATAAGAGTGAAACCATTTTGAAACTCCGCAGGTCGCTAATTCAGTTCAATGTTATAGGGAAGTTTTGAACTGACTTTGCAATTTTTGTTTTATTTTGTGGACCAAATATCAAAATTTATTTTTATTTATGACAGTTGAGCCATCAATCTTAAATCTTCTCCTTTGCAAAAATATAACACAAGTTGTATCATCTTATAAAACGTGAGTTTATTTAAGAAAGAAAGAAGAAAATACGCGTAGCATTCTCGTTGCCGGGAGAGGGGCGCAGAAACACTTAGCTACGCCACTGGCTACATTGTAAAGATTTTCTTGAGTAATTTCTTAATGAGTAAGCCTCGAATGCAGATCAAATGGCGCCATTCTATAACTCGGTTTCAACAAGAATAATCCGATCAATCAATCGGTGGCGTCCCAGTCTTGGGTGCCTGTATGCAATAAGTTGAGCAGGAAAATCTGGCAATTTCCAGCTTTTGTTCGCTTAGTTGAACAGATGGTAACTATTCATTTTGCTTATTTGAAAACCTAATTGCACTTAAATGTGTTTCACGGTCTCTGTAATCCTACAGGAATAATTGAACTTAACTGAATTTACAGGCGGATTTCTCAAGTCGGCTATGTACACTTGAAATTCCACTTACACTCACTCTTCGCGCACCCTTTACCCTTTGAAATTTTTAACTAATCTTCTAGGCTGATAGCTTTGCCCTTGAAAATAGAAAATTCACTCAACAAGAAAGAAATTATCTCCAAATGATGTAATGTAAGAAGAACAAGTTGTAAACAAATGTTAAAGTCAACACAAAGAACTTTGTATGGCGGTTTTATATTCATTAATTCGTCGCAAAAAGAAAAATATTGACTGCCTCAGGCCAGTTTCTAAACAAAATAAATTTGTTCATTCTGACTTTGATGGTGTTGTATGCATTTTTATGCTCATTAGTCATAGCTAATTTAAGAGATAACACATCTTCAATTTAAATCCATCCAACATAGAGTTGTTTCTTGTAACGTAAAATGTTTTTTCGTCGGTGCTTTCCTTTGAACACATGTTCCTACTAAGTAGGTAAACACAACAAATAATTAAATGCGTGCTATGAATGAATTTCATAGCTTCTATGACCAGCCCCTATTAAATCATAACCACTGTTTTGTTTGCCTTTGAATTGTTTGTATTATTGATTAAAAAACTTTACGTAGTTAATTTCCTATTTTCCCTGCTATGCTGACGCACTTTTTTTCAAACCACACAACAACTAAACCAAGGCTAAGAAGTTTTCCAACGAATGAGACAGAATACACCCATTTTTATAGATTAGTTTAAGAATTTTTGGATTTGTTTCAATTGACTAAAAACTAATGCAGTCTAGCAATGCAGTTAAATTAAAATAATTCACTTTAGCACATTTATCAATGAGTATGGGAAACCAGAACATATTCAAACACACTATAGGTACCTCATTAAAATAAACGCTCAAGCCGATAAAAAGTTTAGCGTGTCACTATAAACAAAGAAATTGAGCACTGAAAAGAATTGTATATGGAAACTTGAACAGCTGTTGAAGAAGTGTAGACTTTATGGAAAACAAAAATACACGAAGTAAAACGTAAGAGAGGCTGGCTATATCTGGTGGAGCCAAAAAGTATTCGGAATAGAGTCCACACGTTTGGTGATAGTAAAGCTTTTAAATTAAATGAATGAATCACAGCTTTATGTTGTCAGTGGGCAAGTCCAACAGTTCTTGTTTGATAAAAGTTGTTTTTGATTTTAAATTTCGAGGTATACAATGTCAAGATTGCTTTAAAAGCTGTTTTCGGTTGGGAATCTTTACAGGGTGTTTTATAGATAGCTTCATTTTACTGTGTTGTCGGGTATTCAACACATTCACTATGATTTACATAAGTGCGTTTCAAATTGTTCAATGGTTTAATGAGGAATCCTGTGGAACACAGGGGTCTTTTTCTAATTGTTAAGACAGGAATTGAGTATACCGCCAACAAAATGGCAGAACGTCCTTATTGTTTGAAAGCCAAAAATGCATCGTTGAAAAATAGATTTTGTATTAGTCTTAAATTAGATTTAATTAATTTCTTAATTTAAATTTAATTTCTGTTTGTTATGCTTCAATGCTAACGAAATTACTTTAAATTAAATATCGAAATAAGATCAAATGGACTATAAATAATTTAAAAGCATTTCAGATATCCCCCAAAATTAATGTGTTGTTCGGGTCCAAACTCTGATGGGACGAAAATTCTGCTTTTCCGAAAACTACGCCTGTCAACCTTTCCCAAACCATTCCTTTTTTTATGACTAACGCGAACTCGAGAGGTAGAGACTACGCTTCATAAATTAAGACATCTACCGCTTAACCATAAGTTTTAAATCTTCTGAATATTCGATTGTTATAACAAAGAAGAGCTTGGTATGCGCTCAACATTCGTGTAGTGCAGATAAAGAAGATATGTCTGTAATGGACAATACATCGAAAGTTGAACTTAATGCTACAGACTGAAAAAATACTCTTTATTTGTGTACTGATTCTAGCTGACCTTCCCGAATTTGCCAGGTCTAACTAATTTGAATCGTTGCTAACACAAAATTGCCAAAAAAAAATTAAAAATTGTCTGGAACACCAGTCGCTGGGCCAAGCTGAAGATTGCCTGAAAGTTTCTAGTCTCCCGTTCTTGTGGCATATGGGGATGAAATACTGTCTGTTGGGAGCAATGTAGTACCCTAATTACGAATGTTTGAAATCGGTCCACTGGTTTTTAAGTTCCACTTGCCTTTTCCGTTCTCGTGTTAATATGCGAGTGCCTAACATAATGTAGTCTGTATAGTCTATGTTTCGGATCCCATTCCTGTTACGTATTGAGGGTACAACAAATTTCATCAAAATCGGTCAAGCCAAATGTGATACTAGAATTTTAAATATTAAATGAAAGAAGATATACTGGACATTTTAAGTTTAATATTTAATTTAATTCTTAATTTTGCAAAGTACTTCATTTCAAATACAAAGACTTAACCTCGATTTTGTTTTTGAAATCAAAAAATTTCCCACAACTTCAATGTGAGAGCAGGAAAACAAAGTTTGCTTACACACGAATTTTTCCTCTACTTTTCCTTCGTAATTTGGTGTTTCAGTTAAACTGAATTAACCAAAATTTCAACTCTCTGCTAAAATTCAAAATCAGTTAGCACCCAACCGATCTGAACTTTCAGTAGGTACAATGGGTTGGCCGAGTGCATTAGGGTGCCCGTGGCGATATGGTTAGCATGTCTACCTGGTTAGCAACTCCTACTATTGGAGGAGGTTCGTGGCTCGAATTCCAGCAGAAAACAAAAATGTTTTTATCACAGCTGTCGCCTTTCTCAAGGGATTGGCAAGTCCTCCGATAATAAATTGACTGTCATGTAAAGTGCTTTCTTGATTTGCCGTTCGGAATCAGGAGGCAATTGTAAGTCACATCCATCCATCCTCACAAGGCACGGTTGTGAGAAGTGCACTATGCCCTGGGGCTCTCCGCACTGTTGCGCCAAATTATTTCTTTTATTTTTATTTACTCGTGTGCGTTTTGTTTTGCGACTACTTTTTGTCTTCAGTATTTAATGAGAAAAGCGGCTTTTAAAACCTCCATAGTTACGGATAACCCGTAGTAGTTACTTTTGTAGAGCATTAACATTCCATTTTTTTTTTTTTTTTATGTTGGAGGTTTTTAAAATACCAGCTTGAGCACTCAGACCTAAATACCGGTCCATTGTACTACCAGATAGCAACTTTCTATTTGTTATAGCTTTCCAGATGTTCGGAGAAAAGCCAAAAGACGCTGCCATGATAAGGAGCCTAAGTTACCAGCTCTCACCATGTCTGCGCCGAGTATCTGTAACCTCATGCGAGAAAAAGCAGGACATTCACAGAGGAAGTGCTCTGCGGTGTCCTCATCTTCTCCACAAGATTCACAGAGTGTGGTGTCGCTTAAGCCTAACACGTTTAAATGCTTGGCAAAAGAGAAGTGCCCGCTGGCAACGCCTACAGTCTTTTCTGCTACGAGCTAGCAAAAATGTTGCAGTCTTCTTACTAACGTTGGGGAGCATGCGCTTGGTTTGCCTGCATCCACTGGAGGCATGCCATTTGCCATCTACGATTTCTCACGATTCTCTCACTGAGGATGCTGGCAGACCTAGCGAACATTAACATTCCATACCATCGGCAAATACTGTACCATAAAAATCATCTGAGTTGGAGAGTTTTCAAGAAGAATGTAAAAGTAAAAGTGTTTTTCTTTTATTTCTAGTATCTAAAGTCCACCGGAAGAATTCCCAGCTGTGGGAGGGGCACGGGTTCTGTTAGTTCTTGAAATCATTCGAACCCTCTCTTTTAATAAACAAACATAAAAGCACTTTCAGATACACATACCCAATGTTTTTAGTAAACTTGTTTTAAATTGGAATATGCAAAGCCACTTACTATAATTATGTTAAACTAGTGGATATGTGATTAGTATAATTACTTAGCTTTCGACTAAAAGCGAAAGGAAAAACCGTCTCCCAAAGACATTTTTACTTGCAGCACCATTACTCAAGCGCAGCAGAAGGCAAATCTAACATTTTACTATGCTAAAAATATTTTCTATCTAATTTTGACATGTAGTCTCTTGTTAGAAGCAATGAAGTGATGGTTCGACAGGTGTCAAAACTATAATTACTTTCGAGACTTTCAACTTTCTTTTTATCTTTGTCAATATGGTTTTCAATAGAACGCATCTTGCTTGAAGAAAAACATCCACTCACCGGCACCTTGTCGTTCTTTTTATGACTTGGCAGTTTTTAAACTCGTCAAAGTGATACTCAAAGCTTCATAGCATCACCCTCGTCTCATGCACACACCAACTGTTTACCTAACACATTATCAACACTATCAATACGTGTGCCACTATCAATCTTGTCTTTCCAAACGCAATTTAAAAATAACTTACTTCCTGATTCTAGAAAGAAAATGAAAGATTTATTTTTGTGATTACAAAAAAAAATCTTAGGTGGACTATATACTATTTTTTTTTTTCTGTGTCATTATTTCTATTGATTGTCAAAAATAAAGTGAAGAAATAATGAATAGCCAAATAAAACAAATGGATCCAAAATCGCTGCATGATTAATATGTATAAATAGTTTTTTCTTAGATAACGCTTTAGATTAAATAGAAAATATTATTATCAAATGATGCAGGTCAATAGACATTACGAGCTAAGCACGAGAAAATCACGCAGATTTCTGTCAAGACATTTAAAAGGAGGTGATAACAGAAATCGCAAAGCGTGAGTGTCTTCCCTTTCATAATAAAGCGTGGGCTGGGCAGGGCATGTGTTTTGCAAGAACTCGAGCTCAGATAATGATCGGTAGGACTGAGTAATATTCATAACGGTGCACATAGGGGCATTTTCGCAAAAAAATTGGGAAACAAATTAAAAAAGTAAAGAATGCAGAGTAAGACTTTATGCAACTATGTTTTTCTAACACCTGAAACCCTTTAGTTTTCACTTTGCACCATCTTGCTGGCGATGAGTAGAAATTTTGAAGATAAAATATGATTACATGACATATCATATGATACACAATTTACTAAAAAAAAATTTAAAATGGTAAAAAATAGTCTTGAGGAACCCGTGGCGTGATGGTAAGCTTGTTCCACGGGAATCGCCTTTCGCGAGGAATTGGCAAGTCCTCCGTTAGTAAACTCATTGCCACGAAAAGCACTTTCTCAATTAGCCGTTCGGAACCAGCAGAAAATTGTAGGTCCCCTCCATTCTTTCACAATGGTTGTGAAAAATTCGTTAGACCCTGAGACTCCTCGCTCTGATGCGCTACCCTATTTATTTATTTATATTGAAAAATAGTCTGCTTTTGAATTGAAGCAAAACGGAAATTTACCCTTCATTTGTTACGAACTGTAAAAGACCCCGAGATGCAAAAAGGCTTTCTTTCTCTCATATTCAACACTCTATCGAGGTTCGAAGAGTATTAGAACTCTTTTTTAAAATCTCTACTTCATAATTTAACAAAATGCCATCATTTTTGAGCTTTGGCCCCACTGTGCGTAGTGCGGAACGTTACTTTTACAGATCAATTAGAAAAAATTTTTCTGCTAAGTTATCTTCTAACTCATTGCTTCAACATCGAGGCTAGATTTACCACAAAAAATCTTTTGTTTGGCCTAGCACCCTTAACACTAATTCCAGGATTTTCTGAACAAATGTGCCACTGAAGAATAAAAAAAACTTAGCACTAGAGAAGAACAAAATCTATGATAGAGTACTACAAAAAAGACTAAGACTAAAACTCAAGGCTTAACTATAATCTGTTGTTTCTAGAAAACGTTTCTATGGAAAAAACAGAAATATTAGGTCCGTTCGATGAACTTTCACCACACATCCCTGTCAGTAAAAAAAAATTCATGCATTTGACAGCCCTCAAATACCCACAGCGAAAACACTCAATTTGACATTCAGGGCGACTTTAGGTTTCTCAAAAACGCTTTGTGGCGACCCCAGGGCGACCCTAGGGCTTTAACGAACAAACCTATTATCACAACGATGATGATGATGAATTAATTATTCAATAACATTTATGCAAGTGTAATGTCGCATCTGCCTGTCGGAAAAGAAATTTAAAGTCAAACGCAACTTCGGTTCTTGGCAGTCGCATAAAAACCATAAAAAAGTTCGGCACATAATCCGGTTAGCGCATCAAGATAATCATCAGGATCAATTTTGCGTGATTTAATGAGTTTTTTTTAACATCTCTGACTTCTTTTAACTGATTTTAGACCAGGAAGATCTTCAGAAATCTGAAATAAAAACATGGTCGCTACTTGCGCAGTCGGTTCCCGCACTGGAAGTCCGCTGGGCACCAAAGTGATTTGACCTTAAAAGCTCTGTCAACTTATTGTAGTCAGAAACGCTACAACGACCGGCAGTTAATGATTGGCAGTTAATTATTAAAACTTCTTTTATTTTGCAGATTGCTATTCAACTGCTCCTTTGATGTCTGCGTTGGAGTTTCGTTGGAGCAAATTCAGCAAAATACCTTGATTTGGGATTGCGAGCTCGATATGACAAGATGAAGAAGGACCAGAGGGAGAAACCACACTTTAATGTTATGAACATCATCTCCGTCTTTGGTGGCGCCCAATCGGAGGTCTCATCAAGTTTTAAATGCACAGGTAGATAACTAACTACCGAAAAATCTGAAGATATTCAGTTCCTAAAGCTGATTTATGCCACAGATGGAGTTTCCGTCTAAGTGAGCTCATATTTCTATGTAAATGTAAACCTGTTCGATGTTCATAACTGTTATGTAAAAAGGCTATGAAGGCAAAACAAAAACATTTTCTAGCTATTGAACTTCATAAATTATTAGAAAAGCTGACGTGCGTTTTGTGTCGTTCTTACTTTTACCTATTGAACTTGATAAGTCATTAGAAAAGCTGACGCAGATTTTTTGTGTCGTTCTTTTCAAATGATTGCAATGAGAACCTAGGTTATCTCTGACTTTAATCTTTCACACATAAATTGCAAAACAACCTGTTTACATAACATTCAAGAAAGATCTTCGACTAATTTTGATTCTTATCCTCTCAATAACTGTCAACCTAGAAAAATTCAAACTATAAGCTCAAAACCCTACAAAACTACCTCTAACTTAGACTATATTCATTTATATTCAAAACACAAAATGCAATCAGTTTCTTGATAATGGAACTTACAAAACCTCCGCTAGCTCTATCCGGAGTGTATGTGCACCAGTGCTGATAATGATAACCTCTCTCAACTGTACCGAGATGCGCTAAACCAAACTATCTGTTTTTGAATTCTAGTTTTTTATTTTTTTTAATACACACATATAACGCCATCAATTTAACATTTAATTAAACGAATTATATTCAACAACAAAGCAGTAATATTCTAGCTTCGCAAGTTAACAGACGATTAAATAATTTTTTCGTGGTTTTCGTAGAGTCGATTGCAATGACAATTTTTGCTGAATCTTAAATAATTTCAAGACTAATTTCTTAAATAACATTTAACGATTTTTTTTTTAACAAGAATATCTAAATTTATTCCAACTTATTACGAGACATATTTAAAATCATTGACTGGTTCGATCAATATGCAAAGTTTCGTTTGTCAGTTCATCAAGAAGATCGCAGTTAATACTTTTCTCAGAAACCGTTCTAACGTTTATTTGAAAAAATTCTTAAAACCTGGAACAATTCTAACTGACAGACAAAGAGATTGAAAAAGTGATAATTCAAATAAACAACAACACGTTTTTGTATTATACATAAGGTAAGAAAATGAAAAACATAATAATAAATTTAGAGTCAAGGACTGAGACCTCAGCTTGTGCAGAGTTGCAACGTGTACTCGACTTCTTTGTTGGCTTCAAAATTATCACTTCATTGTTTGTTTCATAAACTGGCATAGATTAGGACAGGAGTGCTGATAAGCGGGATTCTAATACGCCTTAAAGAACTTCAGATGGCTGTTCGGGGTACATATTCAGTGCAAAAACATTTTATGCTTTGATTATTTTGAGCTTTTAGCAAAATTTCGAATCGTTAATGCGTTCTTAGATAAAAATCTCAAATACTCGTGTAGATTTTTTGGAAACAATAAGAGTGGGGTAAAATAGTTGTTCAAAATCAAAATTTGTCGTTTTTTAAGAAAGGTGAAAACATAATTGGTCCCAGTTATAGGAATCAACCTTATGCCCCCGACTTATAGTGCTGCCCGAAAAGTCATTTGCTGATTCAAGTATGGGGGTTGTGTGTAAGGAATAGCGTGGTTTTGAGTTTTTAGTTTATGGGTTGGGCATTTGATGCTTATACCTTCTCGTTGAAAAAGTTATTTTTCATATTTTTTTTCGATAACAACTGATGCATTTGTACATGATTTGTGGGAAAATTCGAACGGTCTCAAATTTGCTTTAATTTTTTCTAAAAATCAATTTAAGGACAAACTGCTGACTTTCGTTTCTTGATCGGTCTCTGTCGAATTCCTCTATTCTTTTTCAATTTTCAATAATTGTGTTTCAGCAAAAAGAATTGCGCTTTGTTGGCATTCTTTCATTATCTGTTTTAAATAAAAATTACTTACAAAAGTAGTTGTTCGAGTAGCAAAGATCAGATAGATAAGTAAAGGAGAGATACTTCTGAAAAAAATGCAACTCTTTGTAGCTCTAGATTAGAACATGCGCTAAATTAGCTTTTTGAAATCATGTGGCGTTTAGAAATTTTTTTAAATAAGTGTTGAGATTTGCAATCTGATTGCAGCGGAAAGAGCAATAGCATCACTCGTCGTGACGCACGTGACACATCACACATGTACAGATAGAGAGCTTGTCCCGTTTGTAGCTTTAGTATAAGGACGCAGTTCTATAAGTGTAAAAAGTCAAAAGATCATAAGAAGACTTTTATTCCGGGTCTTATCTGGTCTAATCATCTGCTTAATTATCTTTATCATTTAAAGATTTGGCTTCATTGTCTTTTTCCACGCCCCACTATTTGTTTTGCTTCGGGCTTAAGTTAAGTCAACAAACAAGACTCTCTATTAAAACGGTTTCGGATGTTTAATTTCCTCGAGAAGTAAGTTGGTAAATGGCGCTTTCAACATGATGGCACATCCTAAGAAAAAGACTACCTCACTTCATTCCTTGTCCCTTCATCTATTGAATCGATACCTGACCTGGCTGATGTGGACTCATCTAAATCTTATTTTATCTGTTGAATTTCAGAGTACTAGTTTCTGCATGCAGCAGAACGGAATGAAAGATTTTTCAAAAGCCAGGAAAACTTGGATTATATTAAAACTGAGGAGTTGTGACTGTGACAATTGGTTACAACGTCTAGGGGTTTATAATTAATCTCATTCCTCATTAATAACTCGCATTAAATGCGCTAATTGCAATCAAAACTTTTAAAAAATTCGTTTTTGCAGCCCTGCATTTTGTAAAATTAGTAAAACTATTTAGCAGAGGCACAAACCCATTTCTACGAAAGAGTCATCTTGAGGTAGGTATCGAAAAATGTTTGGATTTCTTTTTAATTCGAGCTGCCAAAAAGGCGCTATAAAACGCGGTTTTCACAAAAATTCCCAGCCCCTTACAAGTTTTCCCATTAATTTCTCTTAAACAACATGTTTTAATAAACGAAATGTTTTCAAGTCGATTTTGATAAAACCCATAGGAAAACTAATGGTGGTTGTACAAGACAGAGGGCGCCTTCAATAACGTCAGCAACTCTGCAATTACAAAGGCACTGACGAAGCTCAAAGTAGATGGTTCTATAGTGGAGTTGATAAATCTAATGCTAAAAAGCAGGAGAATCAACTCTACTCTAGGAAACTTCTCTGCAAAGAGATCTGTCAGTAGAGGAACACCGCAAGGCGGAGTCCTATCCCCTCTTCTATGGAATCTAGTCGTCAATGAACTTCTAGTTGACCTAGAAGCTGAGGGATTCAAAGTGATTGCTTATGCAGATGACGTCTCCATTGCGGTATCCGGCAAACATGCTCACGTCCTTATGGATCTGATGCAAACCGCTCTAAATAAACTAGTAAAATGGGCGAAAAAAAGTGATCTAGGGGTCAACCCTCAGAAAACCGAACTCGTTCTCTTCACCAGGAAATACAAAATTCCTCAACTAACAACTCCATCAATAAATGGAATCCCACTTCAACTCTCCAACGAAGCTAGATATCTTGGTATTATCCTAGACAAAAAGCTAAACTGGAAAGCCAATATAGAGGAAAGAATCAGGAAATCTACCGTAGCCCTGTTTTCCTGTAAAAAGGCCATTGGCACTAAATGGGGTTTCTCCCCCCAAATCACCCACTGGCTCTACACCGCGGTCATCAGACCAATACTCACATACGGAGTAGTGGTATGGTGGACCGCTCTGGATAAAAGGACCTACTGCGATAATTTAAGCAAGGTCCAACGTACAGCTTGTTTATGTATTAGCGGAGCACTGAGATCAACACCCTCAGCTGCCCTAAACATACTCCTTAATCTCATACCACTAGATATCTTCAGCAAACAAATGGCCGCTAATGCAGCCATTCGTATGAGAGCTATCTCCCAATGGACCGATAACAACATCGGTCACGCTTCAATCTTGAGTTTATTCAGATCAATCCCATGCCACTCCGACTACACCGTCCCCCAACTGGTTTTTGATAATAAGTTCCAAGTCTCAATCCCACCAAGAATGGCCTGGGAAGACGAAGAACTTTTGAGAGATGATTCAATTCACTTCTATACAGATGGGTCAAAGACAGAAGAAGGGGTCGGCTACGGAGTGTACTCAAACCGACTTAACGTAAGTCTCTCATTCCGCCTCCCTAACCATTGTAGCGTGTTCCAAGCGGAAATTCTGGCGATCAAGGAGGTCCTATCATGGCTAAAAGAAAACGTGATATCCTCAACGAATATCCGGATTTTCTCTGACAGTCAAGCAGCCCTCAAATCACTCGGTGCCGTTTCCACGAACTCAGTAACCGCCCTTAACTGTCGCCTATCTCTTAAGGAGATGGCTGAACAGTTCAATATTCACCTTCTTTGGGTGCCGGGGCACAGAGATATCATGGGAAACTGCAAAGCCGATGAACTCGCCAGAAAAGGAACCGTTCTACCGCTCTCAACCAGCAGGTTGAATATTGGTATACCCATCGCTACATGTAAACTTATGCTAAAGCAAGAGGCAATGGATAGAACAAATCATTGGTGGAACAGCATCACCACGTGTGTGGCAACAAAACAGTTATGGCCAGGACTAGATCCAAAACGCACAAGACATTTGCTATCCATAACCAGATTGCACTTTAGCTCCGTAATCAATGTCATCACCGGACATTGTCTGATAGGAAGACACGCCATAAGACTCGGCGTTCCCTCTAATGACTTCTGCAGAAGTTGCCTAGATGAGGAGGAGGAGGAGACTATTCAACACCTCCTCTGCTCATGTCCTGCACTCTCCTCAAAAAGAAAACGGCATCTAGGAAAATATTTCCTCGATGATCTAAACGATCTGGCAAACACAGATATCCTGCATCTTTTTCGCTTTATCAAAAGCTCCAAATGGTTCTGTTAAGTGTGGTGTTTCCTCACTTAACTTATTATGGTATCACAATGGACCTAATACTTGGTCTAAGTGTGTCAGTTGTTTTCCTGGCAGCCATTTTAACCTAACCTAACCTAACAAGACAGAGGCTATTTTGTGTGCTGAATTCGTTCAAGAAAAAGAGTGCAAAAGTGGTCGAGACGTCAAGCAAAAACTGGTGGTTAACAGTTAAGCTCGTCTTCGTCAACGAATATCGTTTTTGTCCCGGTGAGAATAGGCTATAAGATAAGGTTATCCAAAGTAGCCAATCCCATAGGTTCTTGAACGTGCCCAATATAGACAGGAATATTTTAAACCATTCAGAATCTAAAGAGGCCTTCAAAATCGGTTAATTGTGATACGCTCTGTTTTTCCTAATGAACTTGCTTTGACCAAAATCTTCTGGGGCACCCGGCTTCCATTGTGTAGCCAAATAAAAAAATTGTTGAGGTGAGTTTAATCTCCTTTTTCGGTTGCAATAAATAAGAACAAGCCAATGTTTCTTTATCATGTTTACACATTTATTATGCAACGAAAATAGGAAATATTCTTCTTCAAAGTCAATCGCCAAAAATAAGGAATATAAAAATAATGAATGTGATGTAGCCTGATGCAGATAAGCTTTTTCGTAATTTAAGCACTAATTTAAAATTTAAGCAATAAGTGACTGTGATCCAGGGCTCAGGCTATATCAATCTTCATTGATTGAAATTAGTGCCTATTAATCAAAAACCGATCCATTGGGTTTTTTTGCTTTAAAAAGGACTTTTGTGAATCTCGATTTGGAGGCAAGGCTTACACGCACTTTCACGTATAAACCAACACAAAACACATTTGACATTACATTAGTTTGGAGTTTTAAATGAGAGCAGTGAATATTGGCTTATTTAATGGAAAGGATATTTCCAAAGGACTTGTATTTAGTTGCTTCTACGCAAATAATATTTGATGTTTTTTAAAATAATTTTTGTTTTGTAAAAGAACAACTCAAAACTGTCTGTCAAAAGTTTAGGAATGCTTTTGTTAATTCCAAAAGAAGATGAAATTTATTTCTCTGCGAGTTAACAGTAGAATACTCGAGTTGATCGGAGCAGTAGATTACCATTTCACCAAACTTTAGGCTTGTAACACAGGTCGATAATGGTTTTGCGACCGAATTTGGTCTAATAATTGTGACGTTTTCGAGATATTAAACCTTCAAAATTGGGAAAATTTAGTTTCTGTCATATTAAGTCTGCGTTTTAATTGAAATTCTTAAAACCCCCAAGCTTTTGCTTTTCTTATACATATTGCTTTGAATATTGCTGAATCTGTCTCAAAATGGCTGTATTACATAAAATTACTGAGATATTTAACTTCAAGTGTTATAATGCATGATCATGATCATCAATTATTTTGTAGCCTTGGTAACGTCTTGACAGTAGATTTGAATCAGATATACATAGTTCAATTCTCGAGTGTTCTTGATGGGTTGCCAAGTGGCATGTATTTTTCAATTGACAGGGAAATATTTTGATTTCGTGGTTTAACGTGTTGTACCAGTCAAAAACCCAAGTTTTTTTTGTGTCAATTTTATGGAGATGCCCTTGGTAAAGTTCAGTGAACGAACCACTCTGGTGGTAAACAGTATACACAAAACTTTTGGGTATTAATAAATTTAAACGAAAATATAAATTAATTTGGAACACCCTACTAAATACATTACAAAAAGAAGAATTTGTTATAATTAGAACAAGCACCGTGGCCTTCACCTTATCTCTTGAAAAACTAATCTATAAGTTGAAAATAACTTCAAATCTTTGGTGTCTAATATTGATAGTAGAGTTGAAAGTTAACAGTCTTAGTTTTCTTTGGACTTTGTCTTGCTTTCAATCAGATTTAGTTGGACGAACTGGGCGGATTCCGTTTTGGATGATGATTAATGTTTGTATGAAGTAGTTTTGTGTCCAATTATTGTGTATGAGCAGTGATATAAGCCCTTATTGCCGAGTTTGGAAAACTTGGGGAATTGCTTGCAAGAACCTCAGAAATGATTTAATTGAATACCAAGCAGGTCAAATAGAATAGGTCCTTTGCAATGAAACTGACAAATGTAATTAAAGTCGTCATTCATTATTTTAAAGTAGATTGTGTGTGGTATGGCCTTAAAAACTTACATTTTGTTCAACCAAAAAGACTACCAGCTGTTACGTAGGACTTTTTTCCACGGGATTCGCATTCGCGAAGAACTGGCAATACACCGATAGCATTGTCACTGCAATGAAAAGTGCTTTCTCAGTTAGCCATTTGGAATCGGTAACAATTTATAGGTCCCTTCCATTCCCAACAAGCTAAGAATAAGAGAAACCCGCACAGCCAAGAGTGTCTTCGAGCTCTGTTGTGTTACCTTATTTAGTTATTTTATTTTAAGTAACCCTTAACAGATAAGAAAAGAAAGTGCAGGAAAGGGCGGTTTTGACAAAAAAAAGAAATTGCGTGCTTCATCCCTATATCCACCATGTTTACTGATAGCGCATATATTACAAATTCTATTTCAAAATAATTAAATATTCATGAAGTTATTTCTTTTTGTATTCTAGAACATAAAAAGTCAATTGATAAATTGAATAATCAACAATGGCATTAGATTTTGCTGCTGGTTGCGTGGGAGGTAAGTGTCATGACATGACATCATTAAAAGCAAAACAAAGAACAATTTTCATTTATTCAATATGAAATTTATGAGACAAGTCAACACTCAAATATCTTAATGTAGTCTACGGGACTTTCAGGTTGCGCCGGCGTACTTGTCGGACATCCTTTGGATACAATCAAAGTACACCTACAGACACAAGACTCAAAGAAACCCATCTATAGAGGCACATGGCATTGCCTTCAAACGATAGTGGCTCGAGACACTGTAGGTGGGCTGTATCGTGGAATTTCAAGTCCACTGGGTGGAGTTGCATTTGTTAATGCGATCGTATTTGGAGTCTATGGCAATGTTCAACGAAACACCAGCGACCCAAACTCAATTTTTTCTCATTTTATTGCTGGCAGCACTGCCGGTCTGATTCAGAGTCTAGTGTGTTCTCCAATGGAACTAGCGAAAACTCGACTTCAACTACAAGCAAATTTTAAAACATCCGTTAAGCATAAAGGACCACTTGACTGTTTGGCTCATATCTTTCGGAAAGATGGATTCCGTGGTTTGTTTCGAGGTCTTGGTATTACAGCTCTCCGCGATGTTCCTGGTAAGACAAACTTCAAATTTGCCCTTCTTGAACTTAATTTCTAACTAATTATTTTTTTAAGGATTCGCCGGATACTTTGTTTCCTATGAGCTGATGATGAGGCAAGTCTCCACACCATCAGCGTTTCACAGCCTCATTGCCGGGGGTCTGGCTGGAACCATCTCCTGGATGCTTACTTTTCCCATAGATGTTGTGAAATCGTGTCTTCAAGCCGATGGAATGATGACGCGGCAAAAATACACAGGTATTGTCGATTGTGCACAAAAAGGCTTTGAATCGGAGGGTTACAAGTTTTTCACACGTGGACTAACATCAACACTACTGAGAGCCTTTCCAATGAACGCAGCGTGCTTTTTCGTCGTTTCACTTGTGATGAAACTGTCCAACAACACAGAATTGCAGATTGAAGTACATCAGCCGGATGCTCTAGCGATAGTATCATCTTCAAGTGTACCTGTCCAACTTCCGTCTTCTCAATTTAAAAGACAGGAATCTATTCAAGAGAAGAAGTCACAAGTGGCCAAAGGTTTAGTGTTCCTAAGTGCTTTTGATGAAGCAGTTTTTGATATGGAGCTGGAAGAATTAGCCGATGAATTGCTGTATGGAGATGAAAGCAGTGATTATTATTATTTGTTTGATGACAACCGGGTGGAAGTGAAGAAGTTGTCTTAAGAATATCCTCATGATAAACATATTTGTAAATATAACTCGTAATGTGGTTTTGTTTTAAGCTATTTAAAGTTATTAGTCTTAAGTAAGACCATTTTGTAAATAAATTCATATAAGATTGTTTGACATTTACTACGGGTAGACTTTTACTCCCGTATTCACAAGACAAAGTCCTTAGTTTTGATTCTGAAAGTAAAGACATCGTTGCAGATGAAGTAACTTTTATCCTGAGTAAATCAGTGAAGCTTTAGTCAAAGTCACTAGGATATTAAAGGATAGCTCTAGTTGTAAGGTGTCTAATTGCGATTTCAAACCTCTGGAAACACAATTTACAAGTGCATTATTCTGGCAATGAATGTTTCCGTGGTGAACTTTGCTAGCAAACATTTTATTCATACCCTAGCAACTGCTTTCGTGTTCATAAAAAAGTTTGACTTTTCGAATCGAAATCTCAATCGACCAAACAAACATTTGGTTGTTTCTTGTTTGTGTTATCCTGCCAAACTAAGTAAACTGAAAACTCCACCCAGTTCATTTTTATCTTTCACAAAAGCAGGACGAATTTTGCATTTTTGATAATGGATAACTGTGGCTTGGAAAAACCTTTACCAGTTATGGAACTAACAACAGCTTCAAAACTATCCGAAAGCTCACCATTTCATGAGACTATGGAGCCTGACTCGGCAATGAAAACGCTCTTGCCTCCAGATCATCCTTTGCTGCAAAGGTTTCAACAATCGCTTAAGGAACACCTTCTGAGAATCAAAAACCAACTTAATGATGAAATAGATGACATTAGGCATAAAATCAAACTCAAAGAAGAGGAACGTGAAGAATTCGGTGTCAAACTTTATGATATTCAACATGAAATTGAACGACAAAATGAAGTCCTTGAGGATTATTCGCAAAATATTCGTGAAACGATGGCAAGGCGCATTGCGGAGGAAAAACTACGAGATTCTCTACGAAGAGAATATGAAGAAAAGTTTGCTTTCCATAAACAACGAAAGTTCCACTACAATCAACAATTAGTCGAGTTAGACCATTTGCAAAACCTTGAAAATAATATTCGCAATTGGGCAAATGAGTTTGAAACTGAGTTGACTACATCCAAGCGAGTTGTGAGTAAGGATGCTCAATTGCAAAAGGCTATTGCTGAAGAGAAGCATAAGTCGGATTTGATGTTCTACAATCTTCAAGTGGAAGTAAAAAAGAGAGAGGAAGAGATAGCAGGACTTTCCCAGCAAATGACTGATCAGAAAAATATGAACAATATCTTGCATGCGAGTTTATCTGATGCGAATGCAGATTTGGAAGCCCTACAGCAGGAGCACAATCGTTTGACACAGTCCTGGGGTGAGGTGATAGTTGCCATTCAGCATAGAGACAAGGTTCTGTTCCAAGCGAAGCAGACATTACAGTAAGACGGAAGGGAAGATTTTATGATTTGAAAAATTTGAGCAATTTTGTTTTCAGGAAACAGCAGGAAAAGCTGAAACTAACTGCATCAAGTATTGAAGGAACAAAGAAACAAACAGCAAAGGAGACAGAGCAGAATGCTAAGCTAGAGGCGTTCAAGTCGAGGTTGTTGCGGGATCTGATGTCGTTGAAAAAAGAGAGTAAGGAAACCGAGTGACAAGCTCTTGTATTAGTAGTTTTTAAATGTCGTTGAAAGTTCATACATACATACATACGTATACTGAGTGAAGCAACTGCATGGAGTCCCGGGGCCTAGAGCATTTCTCGCAACCATGCCTTGTGAGGTGATGGAGGGGCCTACAATTTTGTACCGTTTTTGAAAGGCTAATCGATTCTTTAAATGTTTAAGCTTTTGCTTGTCGCCAAATTTTATGTGGGGACAAATTTGAGTAAAAATTAGCTATAAAAACTAAAAACTAAAGCGCGAACTTATCCAGCAGGCTCCGATTAAAACTCTACAAGAAGTGGTTTAAGTTCTCGGAAGGCATTGAAACTCAAATCGTTGGTGTAACCGTAGTGTTATGCCTGCTTTTACTCAACCAATTTGACTGTGATTGCGAACTTCGACAGTTTCTGGATAAACCAGTAGATTTCTTTTAAATAATTGCTTAGTCCTTAGCCCTTCACGTGAGGCTTTATAACAACCCCTGAAGTAGTTTCGAATTTTTTTTCCTCCATTGATATACAAAAAAGTTATAAAATGGGACCTAGATCACTTCCTTGGGGTATCCCAGCTCAGCTTCTATTGCTGAAGAAATTCCATCACTGTCAAAAGGAATCAGTTCATACAAACAAGAATAAGTTCCACAGATAGCAACCGCAGGGTACGCTCTAGTATAGAGCGACCCTGCAATTGCGATGTATGTCACTACATTAGGTTACAGCGATGCAATGACAATCCTTCAATGGGACGAAGGAAAAATAAATGCCCTCATTTGAACCTTTCGCTTATAGCTTTCTTAATTTTCAGCTGACAAACAATCAAAAATCCTCGCAAAACTGGAGATGAAAATGGAAGAACTTCCGAAAATTCTGGAACAAACTGAAAAAGATCATCAAGAAGCCAAAAAAGAAGGTCACCAATTAAACATTCAGTTGAATGCTCTTCAATTTAAATTGGAAAAGCAGTATTCCATCAAAAGCGATTTAGAAGAAGCGATTCTTAAGATAGCTCAAGATCAGTTAATGTGCGACAAGGCGTCACAATATCGCCTCAAAGTATTAGGGGAGCATCAGGAGAGTCGTCGGTCAATGGAGGATAATTTGCATAAAGTTGAAACTCAACTTTCAAATATGCTTTTGAAATTGGAACGTCAGAAAGGAGAGATTCTACATCTACACGAGGAAGGTGATTTGTTGGGTGCAACGTTAAAGGGTCTCAACGATGAGGCCAATGGCATCACCAACGATATAAAAGACATAGAAATCAAAATTGCACTGAAATTGAAGCTGATTGACAAATTGTCGAAGACTTTGGATGATCTGGTTAAAGAGGCTGAAGGCTGTGAAGTAAGCCCAACTGAATACAAGGTAAGGCTTAAAATGCAATCCTTCCTAATTTTTTTTATAAGAGTTTATTTTTTGGATGAAAGATCAAAGCCTTGGAAAAAGCTATTCAGGAAACAGAAATAAAGGTGCAAGAGAGCCAGCAGTTTTGGTTGATTCTACAGGGACACATTGTTCACCTTTCTCAAAAGCGAAACAACCAGCTGAATGACATTCAAGTCGCTCGTAAACGTGAGTTTCAAATATGGCGAAAACTTCTTCCATTTAACGGTATTTTTTTCTCCATAATCTTCAATAGAACTCATGATAATAAACCAGAAATCCTTAAAAATTGATGATGAAATGGAAAAGGCTGAAAACGGCACACAAGAAATAACCAGGGAAATTCAGAGATTTGCCACCAAACTGGAGCTTCTCAGTGCTAAGGGCTATGAAAAGAAGAAACAGCACGAAGCAACTGAATTTGAATGTGAAATGGAGCATTTTGATTTGTTGCAAAAGCTTAAGGTGAGTCCACATTGTTTCAAATACTAAACAATTAAGAACTTTATTATTTTGCTTTGCATAGGATAGTGAATTAAAAGTGCTCCAGATGGAACAAGAAACAATCGATCTATCAAACGACATTGACTATCATAAGGATCTCGCCTTAGAACGTCACCGAGAAGCACTGTCATGGGAAACGAAATACAAGCTAATCGACGAAACGCTTCGTTGGCGCAGAAGCGAATCAGCTATCGAAAGTGAAATTGGCAACATGAAAGCCGAGATACATCGCATGGAAATTCGTCACAAGGAACTGAAACGCGCCCAGGAGAAACTAATTCAAGATCTTGATCATTGTGTTATGCATCGTGAAAGAATTTTTGTTGTTGCATCGACGAAACAAAAAATGGAAGGTTCTCATTTCCGTTCAAGAACAAACATTCAACAGAAAATAAATGATGTCAAAACGAAACTAAAGCAAGTGAATCATGAGATTGGTGTCTCTGAAAGAAAACTTGCTGAACTGTCGAAGTTTTGTGACGAGCTAGAAGAGGCTAAATCAAAAGTTCAGAAGGAAATCGATGTAGAAATCAACCAAGATAGACTGATTTTGAATGAAATTGAACAGGGAATTCTTTTGAAGCACCAGAACTTAGAGAGCATTGTTCGAAAACAAAACCGTGCTAAAGAGTATCGCCGGTTGACAGCGGCAAACTCACAGCCTAGAGTTTCAAAATCAGAGACATCAGTTGAGTTGAATATGCAGAAACAGGTTGAAATCAATAATCATCTTGCGGAGGTTGTTGAAGCTCTTTTGAATGAGTTTCCAGAGAAAAAGTTTGTTCTGACACGATTATCACAGACTTTGAAGGATTAAGGTATCTATAGTTTGAGGGCTTGACATTTTTTTATATAAGTTTTGAAATACATGCTCAATTAAAAAATGCATATCGAGCTATGTAATGTGTTCTATGCTCTGAATCCATATTAAATTTGATATTCTAATGAAAAGCTGTTTTAGTGTTCCTGCCACTCTGCTACAATTGGAAAAAACACTTTGCATTGAGGGATCCTTGACTTGGATGAGCTGATTCTAAGTTTTTATAATTCAACAGACTTTTATGTGACGTCAATTTGAATAATTTTAAATAGAAGCTTCCACACACTCACCTAGATTGCTGTGGGACTCAAAATGAGAAAATTTGGTTGTCAATTTTCTACAAAATCTGGCATCAGAAATACTCACAAGCAGTCTTATGATTCTCCCAAACCAAAGCGATTTTGCAGTTGCGGCAGCGGCCTTTGCGGTTGTCACAATAAATTTACACAGCAGCATATGAGAGAACCCATAACAACGAGACGAAGTACTCTCATATGGCGCTGTGTAAATTAATTATAGCCGTGTTTTATTGGGAATTTCTATATCAAATTCCATATTTTTATATTCACACAACTTCAGTCTCAATAACTGCGTGAACACAATGGCTGCAGAGACGCAGCCGTAAGAGATGTCAAAACATTAAATACAAGCGATAACAACAACAACGCAAGACGGAGCTGGACAAGTTAACTTGATTTTAACTCTTGTGGCTCCGGCTCCGTATGCGTATGCGTATGCATTGTGTTCAGCCAGTCAAACGCTTTTTTGGCTATCAAGTTCACTTTCAACATGAACTCCATTTAACAGCCATCCCTGTTGTTAACTTCAGCAAGTGATTTATTTTCGTCCGCTTACGCTATTCACTTTAGAGTTGTTGTTTTTCCATGAGTGATGCTTGCGATGTTTTTGTTTTGTTCCCATACTGCAGAAAAACATAATTTTTCATCTGCAGCCAAAATTGTATTCGGTTCTCTTTCTAACTTTTGTGCTTTATAATCTTCATCTTCGACAGCGCAAATCATGAATTTTATGACTTCTGTGTTCTTCTTTCGTTTTTCTTTACTAGCAGATGCATATTGATCCACCCATTAACTGAGTTAACACAATGAACTGCAAACGCAGCCGCAGCCGGAGTCGCAAAAGTTAAAATCAAGTAAAATGGTGCGGCTCACTTACATTGACATTTCTAGCGGCTGCGGCTCTGCAGCCATTGGGTTCACGCAGTAAATGTTATAAATTCAGTTCAACTAACACTCTGCGAACACACCCATGAACACAGAACTAGTTTTCATTTCCTCAACCACTGAACACCCTTCAACGAAACCGAACGACTCATCGAAAACATGAAGTAGCTGCCGAAAGAAAACTAGAAAAAAAAATATATTTCGTGGGATAAACTCAACGAACTAAACGAAAACATGTACGCCGCCATTTTCTCTCTTGTGCATTTTATGTCAATAGTTTACCAAATAATTTTTCCCTCAAATTAACACCTTGTATTAATTATGTTTTGATAAAAAACATATCATAAAATGTGCAACAATCGCCAGCATTATGTAATAAATAAAAAAACGCCGCCCACATAAACAATTTTTAGTGCTTTCAAATAGAAAAATGAAATAAAGTGCAACACCACACACAAGAACAGTTTAAGCAGAAGCACGAAACGAAAGAAGGAACCAAATACAATTAAAAAGAAAAAGAAAAAATTTAGTGACGAC
Organism: Melanostoma mellinum; assembly: GCA_914767635.1. Lineage (NCBI taxonomy): Eukaryota > Metazoa > Arthropoda > Insecta > Diptera > Syrphidae > Melanostoma > Melanostoma mellinum. The sequence continues at coordinate 36,885,747 of OU612060.1, read as the reverse complement.
CTCCAATCAAAAGAAAATCTCACAGAGTTTCCCTTTCTCTATGTTTTTTCCACGACTAAAACTCAAAAAATTATACAAAAGATATTCGTGCTTAAAAAACCTGTGAATTGTTTTTATTTTTTTTGTTTTAGTTTTATTTTCCTTTTTGATTTTGTTTTTGAGTTTCCATTGCAATATTTGCTGGTAAAGTCTCTTGGAAAAACTACAACGACGACGAATTTCGTGGTTCAGCAACATTCATCATAGAAGTTAGCCACTACTGCCGCAAAAGCAATACCCAAGCAGCAACATTGTTTCCCCCGAGGTGGTGAGTAGTACCTACTTTTAGTTATCCTATTGTTTAGTATTGCAATATATTTTTTTATATAATTTAAATAATTTTTCCTTCGCAACCCGTTTGCGGGGGGAATACTATCAAATCAGTATACATCGGGTTCTTATTGCATTTGGCAATGTGAAAAAATATGGCATCAGGTATCGACGGAGATCGAGGGGGTGCATTTTGGGTTGTGCAAAGTGGAATTGTGAAGTGAATATTCTTTTGTTGTCATACTAGTGTAGTGGCAGTGTATTTAATGTATCACCAGAGAGCCAGAGCCACACGAATGAAATGATAAAATTATTTATGGTTTATCATTGTTTCTTTTATTTGAACAATCAAACACGCTTGTTTGTATCTAACCAGGTTAAAAGCTAAATCATAAATTATCATCACACTAGCAACTGGATGCAGTGTTAAGGGTGGGACTTTATTGTCTTAAAAATTAATTTAGTTCCCATTCTAAAAAAAAAAAAACATTTCCATACGAGTGCCGGTTTCGCTCTTGTTCTTGTTTTATTTTTTGTGCAAATTATAAACTACCTGTAGGACACACGGTGACCGTCCGTTTATCAAGCCATATCGAGTTTCTTATCCCTGTTTGGCCACCTGTCTCCAAAAATTGATATCACTTGTTGATTGTGCAATTTTTTTCGCATTGTTATTCGTTCTTCCTTTTTTTTGTTTGTAATTGGCTTAGATGAAGTGTTAATTATTACGGCAGCAATCGGTATTTATATGGCATCTCTCGTAAAGATGAATTTTTAATGAATTCAAGTCCATCTGGACTGCGAATCCAAACAATGCGTTTGAGATTCTGTGAGAGTATCACAACAAATGTGTAGATACACAAAATAAAAATCACAAAGTCAGTACGGAAGAATTACAAATGGCGATCTGTCTTTTGGTCCATGGTAGGTAGGTATTTTTAATTGGAAAAGGGTGTCTACTTCAGTCGCGTAATCGGATGCTTTGATTTTTGCAGACGAGTAGTTTTAGCATTGATTTAGAGAACAATAAATTGTCTTAGAAACTTGTACTTTTAGAGACTGAAATATAATAGTCTACAAAAGATGTTGATATGGATGGTGATGTTAAACATAAGGACCTTTGCGTACTAGACAACTTGTTCAGGTTAGACAAGGGTATACCAACAGTGTCGACCTTTCATGACTGCAACTCCTATTTAAGTTAGATTTCTCCCTGGCTCAAAGTTTAACTCTGAGTTTTTTCTTTGCTTTCATTGCTTTTAATTGAGGTTTCTTGATATTGTAATGTAAGATGCTGCAAAGTGTAAAAGCGCCATAACTTGATATGTATGTCATACAGTGCGACAAAACAAAATGATTGAGGTCAGGCCACATTAAGTGCAAACTTTGCTCATTTTCTGGATGGATCTCAGTGCGAGAAACCAGAGACTGAGTTCTCGCATCAATATAGCAAAAATATAGCAACTTACTGGAAAAGAGGATCATGGCACAATTTCTGCTTAAAATTGAGTGCACCAACCACTTACGATGCCGCCAGAAACCTCCAAGTTTTCTTACAAGACTTGATGACATATGGACTGACTTTTGCTCTGAAAATCGGAGTACGTACCTACTCGGTTTCCAGGTGTTTCCCAGTGAGCCTTACTTAAAAGAAACCACTTAGGATTAGTAGGCAAATGAAAGATTATGTAGGTCATTGTTCTATTTTCAGCATACAAATCTGCAGGCCCTGACGACATCATTCCAATGAGTCCTTAAGACTTGATTGTGTCGATTTTAGTGGGAGTATTAAGAGGTTGTCAATCTTAACCTTTATTCCTACTAGCTCAAGAAAGTTTTTATTCTGTTGGCGGTTTTCAAAATACCAGATGGAGCACGCAGATCTAAATACCGGTCCATTGTACTACCAGATCGCAACTTTATTTTTGTTATACCTATGAACTAAAGGTTTCCAACCAATAAACCTATCCTTTTATCTGCTTAAGACTAGAAAGAGTTGTAGAAACCTATATCCGAAAATATGATCTCTACAGTCCATTATGCGTATACTGCAAATCAGTTGATACTGCACTTCCTGAAGTAGTCGGTACAATTGAATTACAATCCAATACAAAGAATTCTCGTTGGCCGATATGTTAAATACAGTTGCCAAGTACTTAATCGAGCAAACGCTGTCAAACTGGACGACTCGATGCTCTAAACAAGGCTACAGTAGAATTGATTATGCTTGGCTAAGTTGGGCTTTATGTGTTTTTTTGTGAAGAATTTGATTTCCTTTTCTGCTTTTTTTGTCATGTCAGCAATGAACAAAAGCCAAAAAGTCGAACAGGAATCAGATTCTTCAACATAATACCCAAACAAGTATAATAAAAGCGGAAATGGATGGAAGCACTCTAAAAGTCAAAACTTGTACTAGGACTAAAGTTTGGTCGTTAACCAAATCCTGGTTGAGTTAAACCGAAGTGGTTTTGCACTGACAACATACCTAGATATTATCACTTCGAGGAAATACAAAGTTAAGGTACTCCACAACGTGAGGTTCTATCTCCGCTACTCTGGCTACGAGTCGTTTATCATCATACATGAAATTTTCATGAATGATTTCATGATTTTAAGTGATAAGTTTTAAGAATTTGTCACAAGAAAAAAAACTTAAAATTTCTCTATATTAAACTTTAACCTTGAATAACTTTTGAAGGAGTGAATTTGTCGAAAAATGATAAGAAACCTTTTTGTAGAGCAACTAATTTTCTATGAAAATAGTATCGCTCTTCCTGACACTTTGCTTTCAGACCGAAATATAAAATTCCAAAGTTTAAAAATATTTTTTTCCAATGTAATTTCAATGGGAAATAGAAATCTGCGATGAGCGACCCCTAATTATTAATACTAAGAGCTTTTCTTTTAACAGGCATCTTTCTACACCTCCTCGAAGGTATAAATGGAATTGTTTCGAAAAAAAATAGTCACTTTTTTTGAACCAGTCTAATGTAAGACCAATCATGTTGGTATGGTAGCCATCATTAGAGAAGGCGTCAAGCCTAAAGAACATCACCAAAATTCAGAGACTTGTTTGCATTTTCTCAACCAGTGCTATGAAAACCTAACCAGCTGCAGTTCTTAAAATTTTCCTGTCGCTAGCTAACCTAGATATCACCGTTGTGCTAGCGCCAAACACACACTGTTAATAACTGCTTAAATAATGTAAAGCAGTTCTATCAGGCCAGAGAACTATAATGAATCACACTGATATAGACATTCAAACAGACTAAATCCTTTCGCTTGCTGATTAATACCTAGTGGCCCTAACAAACATCTCGACAAGGTAATGCTTGGAAGAAACATTATTATAAAAAAATTCTGTTTCGCGGCAGCAGCGCTCTAGGTCTAGGCTTTATGTTTCACACATGCTTTTTACGTTTGGACTCATCCGTGGCTTGTCGGAGAACACAGCATATGTTCTATATTTCTCAAAATTGACAATATAATACAATTTACAACTGTTAAAGATGTGGTGGTTTGCTTACATTTTTGCTCGTGATTATAGGTAGATTACAAGTTTTGCAATCGTGCAGAACGAGTATTGAGATAACAATGATAGAGTCGTACCCATAGTGTGATTTTTAGATTTTTTTCAGAGATTCGTGGTTCGAATCCCAATAGAGACAAAAATGTTTTTTCACGGGTATCGTCTTTCGCGAGAAATTGGCAAGTCCTCAGTCAGTAAATTCATTGTCATGAAAAGGGCTTTCTCGATTAGCCATTTGGAACCAGAAGGAAATTGTATGTCCCCTCTATTCGCTTACAAATCATGGTTTTGAAAAGTGGGCTGTTGGCCCACCCGAATACAAAAAAGTGGGTCCTGTAATTCTGTCTGTCTGTATGTCTGTCCGTATATGGATCTACAGCCGATTAACCGACTTTCTTAAAATTTTGCAGTAATAGTCTTTGGGACAGCTTGCAGAGGGGAATTGGGTCTCTATTTTTTTTATATCTTATGTGATTTTATGCAGTTTTTATAATTATTGTGTAGTTAGCAATCCTGTACCATCAAATATGTTATGAAGAACGAATACTTAAACCTTTTACTCAAGATTTTGATATAGTTAGCACACAATCGCAAGTTCGTTGGACACATTAGTGTACATTTTTCAAATGATACCAATAAAGGACTCATATTGATTTTTTTATTCAATCTAGATCATTTTCTAATGCTATTGTGTGCATTGCTCTTTGATACTTGATAATTCATTTCTTAAAAAAAAAAAAAATATTTAAAGGAAAGACGAATTTATCAATCTCTAGTAAAGGGTGTTTTTTTTAGAGGTAAACAACTTCGAATTAAAATAAAACGCAAGAAAATCGTTCATGTCCATCACAATTTGGTTTTATTGGAAGGATAATTTTATGCCATAAATGTTTAAATATGATTTCGGGCATGTGGCCAACGCGACTGGCTCAAATAAACCCAAGTCTAGAGGTCAAGTTTTCAACCACTCTTTCGAGCATTTGAGGCCGTATGTCGGCAATAACGCCACGAATGTTGGCATCCAAGCCTCCTATCGTTTCTGGTTTGTTGGCGTAGACGAGCGACTTCACATATCCCCAAAGAAAATAATCCAATGGTGTCAAATCACACGATCTAGGTGGCCAGTTGGTCCATTCCGCGAAATTATGCGCTCATCGAATGCGGTAAACTTTGCGAACTGAACCATTATTTTCGAAATAAATTTGCACGATTTACAAACGTTGTTTTTTTTTTTTTTTTTTGTCAACTTTTTTATGATGAAATGGCAAACCAAACTGAACATAAACAACATTTGAGTTGGCCGATTTGACTACAAGATGTCAGTTTTATTCCTATTCGAAAAACCAACATCTAAAAAATACACCGGATACAAACTATTTGGGTTGTCAAAACAACCCTTTCCCTTGTACTCTTTTTAAAGTGTTAAATAAGCCTCGGTATATGCAAATGTCAATTTGATGAGTTCCAATTGTTTTTCCATCATATACCTATACATATGTAAAGAATAGTAAACTCAATTTCCAATTAAACAATGCTTTGTACCAGGGCATGGAGGTCCTTAAATACGACCTGTGACCGGAGCCGAGTGGTGCGTTGCCAACCAAAAAGAAAATCGAGTTTAATATTCTTTATATAGAGGTACGCTCTTTATTTTTTGTCTGTCACTGTGACAAAAATTAAAACATATTCAGACTCCAATTGTCGCTTCTTGACCCTTACAAATAACGATTATGTATTTGGTTATTCCATTCATATAAAGTCGATTGTCTCAAATTAGGTGCAAAATTTACATTATTGCAGTGTTCAAATTGACGAAAGTGTCAAAATCATTGTTGTTGGTTAAGCTAAACTTTTTTTGAAAAAATTCCTTTCATTATGGAACTACGGAATGTAACTTTGTGTGTGTCTATCGAAAATGAGAATAAGAAGCTCTCCCAAAATAAAGCGTTTTTGCAGTTGCAGCAGGGACAGAAACGCTGTTAGCCGCATTTCTGTTGCAGTAAAAACGCTGCGTTTTTGTCACGACACCGAAATCGCTTTGAATTTGGAGTTCTTTAACCCTGAATAACCAAACGAAAAATAGTTGTTCAACTGTTTCAAAAAACAACCAAAAGAAAATTAAGACAACACAAATTTCATTGGCTTTCGACAGATTGACATCCAATCTCAATTCCCAAAGTTGAGTTAGAAAAAGTTGCAAAATGCAACATTCTGACAGATCAACTTTGCATTTAGGAACAATAAATTTGCCTAACGATGTTACAGTTTGTAGCTTTATTTGCATCTAAGAGCGACGAATGTCAACAGATGTTCACATTTGCTACATATATTAATGATTTGATATGTGCATTTCATTCGAGCCTGGTTACACGCGTGCAAATAAAAAAAACTAATTGACTATAAAAACAAACGTCTAAAGAACTTTTTTAAAATAGTGAATCATTTGTATAAGGAAGGTAAAAGCCACACTTACAACAGTGATTAATACCAGTGCCTGTTCTTTCCGCTTAATAAATTGTTGCGATAAAAGAATATTTTTCTAAATTTACTTTTGACTTTTATCTTTCGACGCACGCATTCCAACTATGTTTTTGTTTTTATCATCTTCTTCAACGATTGAATGCCGATTTTAGATCAAAATTCTCTTCACTTTTCTCACGTTTTGTATGAAACTTTAAACAGTGCGCATACAATTAGATATCGGTGGTAACAATAATAATGAAATGAAACATACCACTGCAATCGAAAGATGACAACGATACCCAATTATCGCTTAATGCTTGATGGCATTTTTCATTGCAATAAAAACTGTTTTGTGCATAAATAAAATTATAACAACATTATGCATGCGCAATTGATTATTTTGTAAGTAATCAGCAAATTAAAATATTGCTACATGTAAACATTCTTTTGTTCGTATCATTTTAGTGCTAAGCATTAGTCTTTTTTGCTGTTAGTTTAGGTACTCTTGTGCTTGATTTCAGATTAGATTACTAATCGGTAAAGCTCCCCATGCATCGTATTTATTATCGTATCGGCATTTGTTTTCTGCTTATCCTATGATCAAGAATTTTTTGGCATTTCTCTTTGGGTTTTGTTTTTGTTTAGTTCAAATATAGGTGATCACTTTTGTCGCTCTGCAATTTTTTTAACTAGTTGAAGGTTGGACTGAGTTTATTGTTTTTCATTGAGTGGTTTTTAGTGTGCTTTCGGTAATAAAAGGTTTAAAGGTTCGTAATATAGGTTAACGAATACATCAGTAGCATCTCGCTTTTTTTGTAACTTTAAAGTTGTTTGCAGGGGCCACTCTTGCGACTTTGTTGCCGATTTTTGATTCATCCATGAGAGGGACAAATGAATTCTGTCAGCTATTTTCACTTTTTGGCTCTGTAAATTGCTAATTGCAAATTGCAAGCATATTTTGCTGCCCCCATGGGGTTCAAAGTCTAGGTGCTTTGACAAATCGCGGAAAGTGACTGACTTGACATGTCTTTTGTAAGGACAATAATGTTTAGCTTTCACCAAGAAATTATTAAGAAAATGTAAATTTGCTTAGATTACTGAAAAGTTGAAAAGTTATTACTTAAGCTTACTTAGTTACTTAAATCTTTGCGGAGCAAAAAACTTCATCATACTGATGACGATGAGGCTCAGGTAGTAAAATAAAATGAAAGTTTGACATTGCTGTTCTTTTCTGCTTATTATGAATTTTTCTTATAGGTGACTTTGCTCGCCAATAACCAATTTTCTAGACTTAAAACTTTGGGCCAAGCAATAACTCGAAATTTAATTCGACCAGGAAAGTATTAGCTTTTCCTTTGGTTCCTTTTAAAGAGCATATCTCCGTTTCTTTCAGAAAACTTCGATATCGCAATCTTCTTTACTTACTTAGGCAGGCATTACAGTTCGGGGTGAACCTGGGCCTCAACCAACATCTTTTGATAACTAATCAGGAGAAATTGCTACAGTTTTACGTTCTGAGTCAGTTGAGGTCATCTTCCACTTAATTGCCCCACCTAAGACTAGGTCTTCCATTCCGCGATTTCCCTAGAGCGGAATTTCGAAAAACCGTCAAGCTGGGGCTTTGAAGTCCATCCGCTTTACGTGTCATAGCCATCGTAGTCTAGCGATGCGTACTTTTCTAGATATGTCTATGTCGCGGTTTAGCTCATACAGCTCGTTGTTGAATCTTCTTGTCCACACATCACCTTCACATACGGGACCAAAGATTATTCGGAATATTTTTCATTCGAAACGTGACCAAAGGCTTTCTCATCCACTCTAGATAAGGTGCATGTTTTCGTCCCGTACAGCAGGACTGGGATGATCAAAGTCTTTTAAAGGGTTACTTTGGTTTTTCTGGAGAGGGTTTTTTTCTAAAAAGTTTGGCTAATGAGGCCTACACTTGGTCGTCAAACAGAGCCGACTTGGGCTGTGCTATATGTAATGAGTAGTGTCCTCATGCAATTCTTCATATCCATGATGATCACGGGTAAGTTCAGTTTCATTTTATTCGTTAATGAGGTGCTTTCAGTTTTTTGTTTTGGGAATCGGGGCCATGATTATGACACAAGGTTCGTTCGTTGAACTTTACCTAGGGTGACCCAGGATTCTTTAGCAACCCCAAGCGCTGCCAAAAAAATCTGGGCTTTCCAGTCCTAAAAAAACGCTAACCTACAAAATAACCACACATCCCTATCATATAAGAAAAAGGCCATTTTGCAACGCTGTTCATTACCTAAACTCGTCCCAGCGAAAACTTTGAGCGAGTTGAGGGCAAACTCAGGGCTAAAAAACTCTCAGTTCAAGTTTAGATTTTTCAAAAAATGCTTTGTGGCGACCACAGGGCGACGCTAGGTCTTCAACGAACGAAACTACAGAAATATAACGAGTTCCATCTTTCACTTGTTTTTTAGTAGTTTTGTGTCTATTTCTTGTTAGAGGTTAAAAGTTGGCATTTAATTGTCTGTCTGGATAAGATCTGCCGAGGATCCGTTCTTCCTACTTCGGTTTGTATTTGCTGGCACATTACTATAGCCAAGGACTAATTTAGTAGTAAGAACTATCTTAAGTTTGACGATCTGATATTTTTTGTGTTTGTTTTACTTGACTTAGTCGGAAGCAATCTTTTCCGATAAAGGCCATTATTTGAACGTTGGGCATACTTTAAAGGTTGGTCGTCGTCAAGTTTTAAACATGAACAGTTCATATTCTTTTTGATCGCTAACAGTGAAAGGAAATAACTCTGTCGGTTGCAGTTCTATGCACCTGGCCATGTACTGAACCGCATGGTTCTCAAAAGCGTCACTGACAGTTCGCTGTGTTCTTGGTGAGGTTGTTGGAATGAGAGTTACCACAGCCAATAACAGGAATACAGATCATCATCGCCTTTTTCGATTATCCATTCGGAGTTTTACGGGCGTGTTGGTTAGTATTTCTGCCTGTTTACCCAAAAGCTCGTGGTTCGAATCCCAACAGAGGCAAAAATGTTTTTTCCACGGGTATCGCCTTTTACGAGGAAATGACAAGTGACTATAGATTAGTGTGCAAAATTCACTAAAAACGTAGTTTTCTTTATTTAGATAGAAAGTTTGTTAAAGACAAAGTTGTGATCATTTCCATTTGTGGAAAAATTAGTTATTTATGAAGTGTTTGCCCTTTGATTGATTTTTGTTGCAAAATCAAGTTAGTCTAAGCTGTTCTCAATATGAATCCTTGGATGATTGTCTTTCAATACGACCCAAAATCAGCTTGTTTACTTGCAATTGCCAAATAAAAAATTTTCTTAAAGTTATTTCTTCTGTACTAGGATGAGATTACTTAATTCTTCTTTATTTTTCAGATAGGATTACACGCGAATAGATTGATCGGCTGTATTGGACCGGGTGTGTCCATTCCACTAGCCCGTTTGTGAAGTTGTTTTGATTTCTGCTGAAGCTGGTGATTGTTGAAAGTGACGTAAAAAATGGCGACGAGTGATGATGAGCCGATGCACCTGTATGAGGTATTTCAAAATTGTTTTAATAAAATAGCCAACAAACAACCAGTGGCCAATGACCGAAATGGTTACCAGTCGCCATATGGTGGTGGAGGCGGTAGTGGTGGGCTTGACAATGGAATGTATGCGACGGATGAATTTGTTCATGACAACCCTGGAGGCAGTGGGCGTTTTTCGGTAGCTAAAGACACAAGTGGAGGACTATACCACCAAACCGAACAGTATTTTGATGCCACCGGCAACCATTGGTACGCTTCGCCTGTTGGTGGCTATGCTCCGCAGACTCCGTACCAAAATGCGTTAGGCCATCCTCAGCACAGTGACCAAGACCACCATCATAACCTTCACCATCAACAGCAGCAGCAACAGCAACAACAACAACACACATTGACCAGCAGTATGGTACATATGGATGGCAATCAACAACAGCATAATCCGGCCGCCACCTCCTTACCACCAATGAGTTCATTTCGCGGTAACCCTACGGTCCAACAGATGGGAACCCCAGGAGGATCGCAGGGTGCTGCCACCGGGTCTCCAGCAGCACTTTATAGCTCGCCGCCTCATTTGGGACCACCATCACACCAACAGCAACATCCACACAGTATCAACCACACTCAGCACACCCTCCACCACCAGCAGCACAGTCCTGCTTTACAGAGTTCAGTGGCTGCAGCTGCGGCTGCTTCCGCTGTGCTTCGAACAAACGCCATGTACATCGCACCAGATCAAAGTATTAGTAGTTTCAGTTCGAACCCATCGACACCGGTTAACTCTCCACCGCCACTGACCACGGCTCCCAATGTGCAAGCAGCTGCCGCTGCTCATCTGTTGCTGTCCGACAAAGCAGTTGTGGCCGCAACAGGTGGTTCATCTTGGCAACATCTAGCAGCTGCATCAAATCCGGTTCTGAACGGTTCAGGTGCAGGCCCCACATCTGTTGTTGGTAATAGCGCCAGCAGTGCATACACGAATGACATTGTTACTCCCAATCTTCATATGAGCTTTCAAGGGGCACGTATGGAAGAGCGCCTTGACGACGCTCTCAATGTGCTGCGCAATCACTGTGAGCCACAACTTGGATGCCTCCCTATGGTGGATGGACTAGATGCAAGCGCTGCTGCTGCTGCTTTGTCAACATTTGTGCCAACTTCTCCCTCATCCCACATTGGGCCCACCACGATGACATCTCCCGGCGATGTGATCGCCAGCGGCCTTGGCCCAGATGCAACTAATATTAAAATGGAACGAAACCTTCCCGTTGTGCCACCCTCCGCCACCACGACAAAGGCGGCGAAAAAACGAAAAGAGCCCTCAGATGCTGACTCCAAACCCACAAGTTCAATGGAGGCTAACTCAAACGGATCTGGTAGCAAAGGAAAACGTCCAAGGCGCTATTGCTCCAGTGCCGACGAAGACGATGGTGAACCCGTGGTGAAAGCAATGCGTGAAAAAGAACGTCGTCAAGCGAATAACGCCCGTGAACGGATACGCATCCGAGACATAAATGAGGCTCTCAAGGAACTCGGCCGTATGTGCATGACACACCTTAAATCCGATAAGCCACAAACGAAACTCGGCATCCTGAACATGGCAGTCGAAGTCATCATGACACTGGAACAACAGGTACGTGAACGCAATCTTAATCCCAAGGCAGCTTGTTTAAAACGCCGTGAAGAAGAGAAAGCCGAAGACGGTCCCAAGATGTCGCAACATCATATGCTGCCCCAGCCGCCACCATATCCGCCGATGCCTGGAGCACCGCCGACGAATCTACCACCACACAATCCGGTGCAGCATCCTCAATAGCAGTTGAGTTTATTTCGCCATCATCTTTAATTTTCTTATCGTTTTTAAATTTTAGCGATTTTCATAGTTTAACTGTAAATAATCTGCAAATTTTTATTATTTAAAGACATTTAGTAGATCTAGATTTCTTCCACAAAAACAACTTTCCCCTTTTCCTATCCTTGAAGCGTAGGTCACTTGTTTCCCTCCCAAAAATTAAACAAAAAGGAATTATCTTTCTCCCTTAAAGAGAGACCTGCCACACTTAAACACACAAACACAAACACACAACACCGTAGAGTAATTAAATCAAAAAAGTTTAACTAAACTACTTACAAAAATAAACAAAAAAAAAATAAAATAAAAATAAAAATACGAGAGAAGAAAAAAACGTTCGCCAGACAAAAGTACAGCATTAGATTATGTATAAAACTTAAAAATTATATATAAATATAGATTATATATACAACAAAAAAAAAAAAAAAAAAAAACAAGTAAAACAACTATTAAGTGAAAAGAGAGAGAAAATTTTAGTTCAAAGTAATCAAAAGGCAGCCATATTTATATAAACAAAAATTATATACAAAAGAAAAAAAAAATAAGTAAAGAGAAATGTATCTGTGAGCGACTCAAAATGGCTCAAAAAATTAATAACTCTATTTAAAAATAATTAAAAAAATTACTATTACAATTTAGTGATTACAAAAGAAAAGAAAAAAAGCAAAAAACGAAAACACAGACACGCGAAAACAGGAAAGCCGATCCTCTTTAAAAGAAAAGCACAGCTTGAAATGAGCGGAGATTTTTATTATTCTTATTCTTATTTTATTGTTAGTTTAATTTGATTAGGAGTGCAAATAGATAATAACAAGAGAGCTAACAAAACGACACATTATATCAGCAGTGGATTTATTTTCGCTCTAACATTGCTAAATTTTTTTTCAATTGGGTTTGTCTTTTACCTAAGAAGTGCATTTGGAGTAGGAGTATGTAGTTTGGATATACCCAATGTGGTTTAATTTTAGGGGTTATATGCGGCAAGAATTCGAAGTGTTCATAGCTCATAATTTCAAATTAATACAGTTCAAAAAATACATTCGTGTATGTATATTATATATTTGGTTGTTGGGCTCTGGTTGAGTTAAGCCATGAGCCATGAACCATGAGTTGTCCATAAAAGTCTTTCATAGCATTATTTGTTCAGCCAAATGTACTTGGCCCTGGTATACCCAGAAATATTGCTTCAAGTTAATTATTCATTCATTTTTTTAAGCTGACTATACAAAATACAATACGATAAAAAATTCGACAAACCTAATTGTGCAACAACTGGAAGCTTAATAGTCTATAATAGAAGTGTTCGAATGCTTAAAATTCTAATTCCGTGATTCTTAAGAACGTAGTAGTAAACAGAGGCTTCGCCAAAAGTCGAAAGTTTTTGTCAAAAGTACTGGGAAGTATTCAAAAATTCATTCTGCTCATTCCTTTTGAAAAAGAGCTACATAGTTGCATATCTAGTAACCTTACATTCGTCGTTGCTTTAGAAAAGTTCCGATTAAATATTACTACACCAGTAACAGTTTACAACTCTTGCTGAAAACGCGATGAGCGTGAATACAGGACTTCTTAAGAGATTTCTTAGGCTTTGTCTCTTGCTGGTGTTATTGATATGTAGAGACCAAACCTTTCTTATTGTGTAGGGAGCGAGATTCTTGTTCAATGTTTCGTCGTATTGAAATTGTGACAGAGTAGAAAGTAGTAAGATACGAGAGCAAGCACTTCGACTTGGTCAAAATGTATGCAATAATGTTCATCTGGAATAACTAAAATGTGCTCACGTATAGTAGATTTCCCCCCCTTGTTTTTGCTTGCAACACTGTTATGTTCTTTCTTTCAAAAGGCTAAAAATGCAAGAGAATGAGTGCGTAATTTTTTGAATGAATCAAAGGTTTTTAGATAAAAAGTTTTGTTTTTGCCTTCTTTGACTCTGCTTTCACCAAACCCACTGTTTTGAATGCTGTCTGGTCTCCGGTGTGTTGTGGTGGATCTACCTTTCGTGCACGGTTACTAAACGGCGAAAAAACTCGTTCATATTGCAATTGAACAACGCCAAACATTTCTGCGCACCTGTCACATCGTTGCGTCTGTCATCGATTGTGAATGCGGTACCCATCTTACGGAAAGCTTTCTCATACGCAAATGATCATTCAAAATTGAAACCACTGAACCATGTGAGATGCCTATGGCTTCCACAATCTCTCTCACTTTTAATCGCCGATCGTCTAAAACCATATGGTGGATTTTTTCAATTGTTTCGGATGTGGAGACCTTGACTTGGCGTTCAGAACGTTTGGTATCTTCTGTGCTTGGCCGCAGAAAGTGGGCCATTTATTGTCGGGTGATGTTGTTGCATTTGCTTATACTAGAAGTGTTTGTACACAATAGAGGTCCTTCTTCTTGTTCTTTTACCTCGTCTCGGGTTTTGAATTGTTCTATGTCTGAGGCCCGCCAAATGCCTATATCGTCGCAATTGTCTGTACCAGAATTGTTCAGCCTCTTCTTTTACGGTGCCTCTAGAATCGTGATCTCGAAGGGGTCGCAACTTAACGCATGCAAAGCCACTTGCTTTTGAATTGCTCCATGTCTGAGGCCAACCAAGAGCTTATGTCGTCGCATTTGTCTGTACCAGAATTCTTCTTCTTTAACGGCGCCTCTAGCATCGTGACCTCAAAGGGTTTGGTATTGGACTGTTCCATTTCTGAGGCCAACGAAATGCAATTCTTCGCATTTGTCTGTACCAGGAACGTTTGTTCATAATTGTGGAATTAATTATCATCTAGCTCTGTATTGCTAGTAAAACTGAAAGTTTCTTTGACTGACTTAACAGTAACAGAGTCTTTGAAATGCTGTCGTAACTCACGTTTTTCTGCCCCTGTAACAACCTAAAAAAATTTTATTAACAAAAGCAAACAAATTTTTACTAAAAACTATTTTTTCGATGATCGCAAAAGAACTACGCATTTCGTTAGCCAATTCTTTCTTATTATATTCTTTCTAATTTAGTAATTATAAATCAAGCTGTTAGTATGGAGTTTTTTCAAATACTGCTTTTGTTGGCTCGTCTTTTACTGAGGAAAAGATGTCCACTGGTAGCTACAAAAATCTATAACGCTCTTGAATTTCATAATTTCTCTCCTTTGAACGAACTCTTATTGTTATAAACAAAGCCCGAGCTCATTCAAAATTGAGAAATATTTTTCCAGTTTTTGAAACACAGTGTCGTTACAAGCATTGTGATCTCGAAGAGGTCACTACTATCCCACTTAACTGCTTCATATTAGTGATCCACTCGTGGGCCACGCCGAGATACTTCAAATTAATATGAATATTAATAAAACGCTTTAATAATTTTGGTATTATTTTGAAGTCTTGTTGGTGGAAGGCACTTATCTGCAAAAATAAAAGAAAAATATCTTGCAACACTGCTTTGGATGTTCTTTTAAGAGTGAGCAGTGTCCCGATTTATTTTTCGATTCCCCTTTATCGTTCAAAATAAAATTAAAAAATGTAACAAACATTATTTTTAGGTCTGTTTCTTTACTTTGTGCACAGAAATTCAAAATTTTAAGGACTGGAGGTAAAATTCTCTGAGAAACTCTCGTAACTGTCTGTTGAGGAAACCATTCCCTTCTTTGATATGTAAACGAACTCTCTTTGTCAGCCTTACTTTATTGTTCAACATAAATTATTGGTCGCTATTGCAGACAGTCAAATAAAAGTCTTACAAAATTTTTGTAAATTTTTTTTGCGTCCCCGTACAAGAACCGTCAAAAACATATCTCCCTTCTATTTTGATATTTTAATGCTATGGAAATAAAATCGAGATATGTATTGTATGGTCACTTGACAATAGCCATTGCAGCTAAAGCTTAAGAAATGAAACTGTGTTTTACGATCAAAACTAACTTTTTGTGTTTTCAAAATCTTCTGGTGCGTCTGACAAAGTACCAACCAAGAGGCCAGGCATACTAGTAGTTCCTTAGTGCCTATCTACACGTTGATTTTACGATGCCAATCACCACAATCGAAAAAACAATGAAATAAAAGCAAATCAACAATGTTTTTAAAAGCATTAGAGAATCACCGTGTAGACAGACAGACAACTCCTCGAGAGCTACGGGTGGGGGAAGTATAAATCGGCCCTATCGAGGAAACCGTCGGAGCGGAGTTTTCTCCGGAACGCATCTTTTTTCGGAGATTCAATTTTGCTTCGAAGTAGTTGTCGTCGTAAGAAATTTTTCACAAATGCGGCAATGCATTGCATTCCCAAAACTAAAATCTCTGCAACAAAAACTTATCGGAGAACGTCGGATCGTCTGATCGGAAAACTACTACGAAGCAAAATGGCTCCGATCGGAGAGAATTCCGCTCCGACGGTTACCTCGATAGGGCCGAATGAAATGAACGTATGCGAATACAAAAAAAAGGTTGCTATCTGGTAGTGCAACGGGCTGGTATTTAGGTCTGAATGGTCTAGTTGGTATTTTAAAAACCTCCAACAGAAAAAAACCGAATGAGCAATAAACAAGCAATTTGATTCTTAATAATTTCCTAGTAAAAGCGTAATAAAGAAGCATTTTTGGCGCCGCGACAACTCAAAATTGTCGCATCAGTGTATTTTGCAAAGTAAATATGATTTGACAGCTGAATTTATTGCTTGCCGCAACTACAAAATCGCTTTGGTTTGGGAGAACCGTAATACATTTGGAAAAATGTCTTAAGCAATGGTCACGCAGAGCTTTTGCACTCGATCAACGCCAAAAATCATACAAACTTTATTTTAAAATTTTGGGCCTTTTCAAGAAATTTCAAAAGAACAATTTACTAAATACAACCATGCTTATTTTGAAATTCTATTTCGATAGAAAGTGATTCGAATTCGAAAGAAGTTCATCTTGAAACTCGAACGATTCGAAAATTTAAATGTTAGATTTCGAATCGTTCTAGTCTCAAAATGCACTTCTTTCGAATTCGAATCACTTCCTATCGAAATATAATTGAACATGTAGCAGCATTCTTTTCCTATACTCGCTGGCTTACAACGCATCACAGTCGTTGCTCACACCAAAATGAATTCTGGCAGTAGCCGCAGCTTGTCGCGCCGCTAACAGCTAGCCATGTGTGATTCGGCTTGTAATAAAAATTAAAAAGAAGGGTCTATTATCCCTTCCCGTGGTGTGATGGATAACATGTCCGCCTGTTAATCCAGAGGTTCCAGTTCGAATTTCGAATCCCAAAAGAGGCAAAAATGTCTTCTTTTTCATTTCCGGCGTTACGAGTAGTGATCTTGAAGCGATCACCTAAATTTTACGAATGAAAATTCCTTTAACACGAATGTTCAAAATGTTACGGTTGTTCCTTTACTCATTTTTCAAGCCTTAAACCATTGATTGGGCACCCGAAGGACGTTTTCACTACGACTTACTTATGGTTATTGTAACAGATTACAACAATTCTTCATAGTAAAATTGATACTTTCTGCTGCTTTGTAGAGCAATCTTATTTTTATGCACAACCCAGAAGTAAAACTAAATTATAACAACAGTGTCAACAGTTTCAGAGTTTCCTAGCGATTTCAATGCAATGTTAGAAAAAAAAATTAGATTTTGTCACACATACTGTGTTCCGGTACAAAATAATGCTCAGCAAGTGTAAAAGATTTTAAATAGGGAGTTGGATGTATCGCTTGTCTTTCTTACTGTTCGTGCTATGCTATTTTCCTGCCTTCACACTTGCGAACGCCATACCATTTCACACAACAGCTCTTAACATACTGTTAGCTGTTCCTCCTACTTCCATTTTCCGAATGCACTAAAGACCAGCAAAGCACTCAACATCGATTTTGATGGTGATAGTAAAAACACAAACTACAAAATGAGATTATGATGCCATTTTAGTTAAATAAAAAGTTATAAAATTTGCCATACTTAAAGGTTGTTTAACAATTTACTCAAAGAAATCCTTTGAAATGCTTCTCCTATTCTAACATAAAAATTACCACCTACTGGTTCTCTACTTCTTTTCCCACGATTTCCCTCCACTGCGAAGAGAAATCCCTGCTGTCTAGCTTTAATCACAACTCATGTATTTTTCTGTAAACACCTCTCTATTGTTCTTTTCAACGTCCAATTTATTTTTAAAACTTCGTTTTATTTGTCCATAAATCTATGTTCCCATTAAGTTGCGCTTTTGTTCATAGTTTGTTTAGCTACATTTATATTTTCTTTTTTAAACTTGTTTAAGACATTGATGGATAATAATAATTTATAGATAGGGAGATGATAAAAGTCAAAATCAAATGTTTAGAAAAAGTTTAAAGTCATTGGATACCTACACACAATCGGATATAAACAAAAAAAAAACAAAAAAAAAAACACAAAAATACGGCCAAATTCAAAGGAAAATATGTTTTTTTTTTTTTTAAATTAATTTTAATTCAAATAAAATATATATACATTATTGAATATGAAAAAAAGAAGAAGAAAACTTAATAATAATTAAATTTTAAGAAGAAACCACGAAAAGAAACGCGCAGAATGTTATTTTATCATGTAATTGAAAATTATTGAATATACATATATATTCATATATATATTAAAAGAATTATGTATATATACATTGATTTAGTGATTTTGAAACCACATCAACAAAAACAGTATTTTTTCTAATATTTTTTTTTATATATATTTTTGCTTTCAATCACAGCAAACCTTTTGCGTTTCTTTTTTTTTATAAATATATTAAAATACACATATAATAACGATTATTATTATTATTTTTTGCTTCTGGATTCGTAATGTATTAACATAAAAAACAAAAAATAGTTAAATTATATTCATTTTTATGTATATGAATATTTTATTATTTTTATAAATGATTTTTTTTATATAGCAAGCATGATGATGATCGGAGACTTTGTTTTATTTTGCCCTTCTTTCGTTGAATCTAAATACGGTTATTTTAAATAATTTTTACATATTTTTTTACATAATTTAATTTAATTTGCTTTTTATGATTTGTTTTTTATCATTATTATGTAGATGATTTGTTTTTATTTGTCTTTTCTATTCTAATTCAGCATAAGAAAAAAAACGACATAAAAAGCAAACAACAAAAAGTAAAAAACAAGTAAATCAGAAAAAAATGAACAGAAAATGATTATAAATATAATTATTATAAAAAAGGTATAATATATCACATATGTATATTATATGTACTTAATTTTATAATGTGGTGCATTTTTTATTTGTTACGGAGTGGGTTTGAGTCATCGTTGGTTTTCTTTTCTCGTCGTGAAGAGAGAGTTTGGGTAAACAGAAAAAGGTAAACAATTTCGATAATCTGTGATGCTATTGAATACAACAACAAATCAAAAAATAGGTGTTCGCCTTTGATGTCCATTGATAGCAAAAATGATGGCGTTTAAGATTGGTAATGTTCATCTATCAAAGGTATGGACTTTTCTTTTTTTTTCTTTGTAATTAGTTTTTTGCTGGCTATAATTAATATCAAGTAACTCACAACCATATTAAGTTTGTTCGTTGAATTTTAACCAAGATTGACACAGGGTTCCTTATCAACCCCATGAGTTATTAAAAAACACATGGGTTTTCGGTTCTCAAAAAAAAAAGCTAAACTACGAAATCACTATAATATAGTAATATTATTATCTCTCTCATGTTAATAAAAGAAGTCATTTGACTGCCCTGTTCTTTAATTGAACTTTCTCCAAAAGCTAGTGATTCTTTAGGGCGAGTTGAAGGCCAACCCAGGGAGTGTCCGATGAATGGAACCTCAGTATAGCCTGTGAGGGCCTCCTTTTTGTAGGATCAAAAATAGAAAAAGGAGGTCCTCACAGTTGCGGAGGAATAAGCCTGCTTAACGTGGCATTTAAAATGTTGTCTGCTGTAGTAAAAAAATGTCCGCAACCCCACCCCTAATATATAATTGGATGGGTCCTTATCAATACAGTTTTAGATCAGAATATTTCACAATCGACCAAATTTTCACATTACGGCAGATCTTGGGGAAAAAACGGGAATACATATATTATAGATATACCCTTTTTTATAGATTGGAAAGCAGCGTAAAACTGTATTTCCAGAGACGAGCTGTACAGAACCATGTCTAGTTTCGAAATCCCTGCAAAACTCGTACGTCCATACAGGATGACTCAGGGCAAAAATGGGTATGATGGTTAAAGAGAACAAAACGTAGTATATGCCTGCATCAAACAGAAAACATCGAAGAATTGGACAAAACGTTACAATAGACATGCCTAACTTCGGGGTAGTACAGGAATTCGTCTGCCTATGATCAGGAACACAACATCAGTACTGAGATCAAATGGAGAACATCTCTTGTCAACAGTTGCTTTTTCGGGTTAAGAAGGCAAAAACCTCCATAAAAAAAAACTAGTAGGACGCGGAAGCGTGGACCTTATCGAAAGCAGATAAAGCAACCCTTGGTCGTTTCGAAAGAAATATAATATAAAAACGGTGTGTTGACCACGACCTGCCAACGTTAAGATATTTGAAACGACAAGCCCAATGTTGGAACTGGCGGATAGTTAACCAGTTTCTGTTTTTAGTTTAGATAGTTTTGGGCCAGGTGCACCAAGTTTGTTGACCAAAGCAACAATAGCCACTTTACAGAACAATTATAAATTCATGAAAATTCCAGAACGATAAGAAAACGACTGCGAAGCAACTAAAGAATCGCTGTCGATTCGAGAACTGTCTGGCGCCGTAACCTAAACAATAAGTTTAAATAATATCGATTTACCAGCGAATCTGGCTCCTGGTCAGAAGCAGTCTCACAAAAAGAAAGACTTCTTCAAGAGAAAAACATAACAGTAACATACCTTGCAAAAAAGGATCAATGAGGCTACCGATTTGTACTTCCAAAATACTCACCCATATCACAAGGACCGGCGAAACATTTTCGTACTCTGCATGCCAAATACAAAGAACTTAAAGCATTTCCACAATGAATGTTTGGCATTCGTTGTCCGAAATTATTACGACGGGTTGTTATTGTGATGGAATCCACTGAAGCGAGGTTAGCAGAAATGCGCCAAGTTTTTTTTTCCAAAAACGACTTGTACCTCAGTTCACGGAATATCATTTCACGTGCCATGATTAAAATAATTTGTTTAATTAAATTGAAAATTTAGATCTTATTCTTTTGCAGTGCTAGTTAATTTAATACGTTTTTTAAACGGGACTTTAGGCTCATTCTTTGAAGCCCTGTGGTCGCCACAAAAAGTTTTTTGAAAAACCTAAACTTGCTCTGAGTTTTTGTTTAGCTCTGGGTAAAGCTTTTTCTGGGTCGAGTTTAGGTAATGAGCAGGGCTATCAAATGGCATGGTTCAACAAACGGACCAAACTTTACAAAAAAATGTAATGAAACGGAGCTATTCTACCGTCCACTTCTCGTTCCGAATCTCAATTATCACAATAGGCGTTTCACTTAAACGGTTGAAAAATCAGAACTTCACAAGCTGTGATTTGTGTTTTAATAAAAATTGAAGTTCTGCCTCTTCTCTATTCATCATTGTTCATAGGTTCATACCATCATTTCCAATTTTTTTACTAAAACGCCAGTTGGGGTATCTGGAGCTCTGTGATTTTACTGCCATTTTACTTGAATATCCATCTTTCGTATTATTGCCTGAGCGGGCATACTCTCGTTTTTACTCAATCACCCTTATTTAAAATAGGCGTTTCACTTAAACGACAGCTGCGGCACGACTGTTAGCGTTTTAGGTCCCTATTATATGTAGCGAATCGACTGTAAGCGAATGTTTTAGGGAGACTCATTTATTGGATTATTAATATTATCATTAAACTTCGTCCATTCTCTTATCTGACATACCTTAAACGTCGAAAAAAAGTTTTCCACAAAGTTTTTGTTTCAACAACCTATAATACCGCTTTAAAAGAAGCTCGGAAAAACATTCGCTTGCAATCGAACGTTCGATTCGATACTCATAATAGACCTTAACAAAAAATGAAGTTTACCCCAGTTTCTCATTTTTCTTACCATCATTTCGAAAGTTATTTTATCCAAGCGCCAATTGTGGATCCAGAGCTATACCATTTTACTGGCGTTTTACTAAAAAACCTGTCGTTATAAGGGTAAAAAAATTTTTGCTGTTGAAGTTTTTCAATTGTCAGGGGTGTAGCAAGTTGCCCCAAAAAAGTTCTTCTCTTTTTTACTGTCTCTCCTATCATAAATTCCACCCGATATATTCTTTTAATTTGAACCTTTTTCGGGCGAAATAAAACGAACAAAAAGGAAACTGTCACTTATAAAAATTTCAACTGAAAAGAAAAATTCACCCTAATCACAAGTCCCTCATAACGATTTCGGACTACGAACGCCAAAAAGAGTTTACTAAAAACATCGTCGTAAAAAATGTTGTCCACAGATAATTCAAACTTGTTAACCATTTTTAATAATAGTAAAAATTTCGTTGAAAAAAATCTTAATACGGCGGCGTTTATTATATTTTCTTTTTGGCAATCGTAATTCGTAATTTTTATGACGGGCCTTGTGGTAGGGGCCATTCTTTTTTTAACAACTCTGAGACACTTCTTACATAAGAACGTCGAAAAAAACGCAAAGACGTTTCCTGTCGACGCGATGCTAATCGGGTCCTTGATCTTTCCTTTCAATTTTATCAACATCCATAAAGCTTCAACAAGTTCCCAGGCAATTTCCTCCAATAATTGTCTTGCCAATTTTCTGAAGATTAGATCAATGATACTCTAGTTATCGTCGAACAATTTTTTCTAGTAAATCCGTCTGAGTACTCATTATCATTAAGAGGTATCATTTTACCGTAATGAGTGTTGAATTATACGTCCAGAATATAGAAAGTATGTGCTCATTAGATATTGCAAAACAATTTAAGTTAAAAATAGTAATCAAAAACAACAGTTTAAAAAGCAATCACAAGTAGATTTGACATCAATTTTCATTGCTACCCTAATAACGGAAGCTTACCTGTTAGGGGCATGGTAAAAAAAAAATTAAATGAAACAATTGAATCCAAATTAACTAGGTTCATGGCAAACGTAGGATAGTCTTTTCATATCGTTATCGATGTTAAATCAGCTCTGTGAAGTGTACAGAAACTAAAGATCCACTCAAACCGGCAGTTGGGAGCAGCTCGTGACTGTCACACTTGAAAGAAATGATTTTCTTATTTCCCTTTACAAAGTCCTGGGGCCGGATTCTGTAACGTTTTAGACAACTATCTTCTGAAATCTGAAAAGGTTGCCAAAACTTATAGAACGATAGTAAAATAGCTTCCCACCAACCACTGATAGCCAGATTATATGAAACAATCCTTTGACGATGCAACCTACGATAGACGATTGAACGATAATCGTCTGAAAAGTTACGCAATTTGGGCCCTGTACATTGCAATGGTACGACTTAACTGACTTTTCAACAGAAGGTTGTTAGATCAGCATTATTTTCCCATGATTCACCCTCTAAAACTTAACAGTGGACATACTTTTAAAGCATTTCGTCATTTACTATTCAGCCAGTCAATTGCTGGTGGCAGTTACAACTGAGGCCATTGAACCCAAGCACTTACCAATTTCTGACTCATTTCATTTTCCTCTGCTTACCTTTATTCTGCGGAAGACAAGAACCAAAGAAACAGAGTGACTTGATACGACTTGTATTCTATTAACAAACCGATATACTGCAACCCACCATTTCGGTTCGTACCAGCCTTATGTCCACCTAAAACCCTTCCCAGCTCAGTTAGCAACAAACAAAAACACAAACAGGACTTAGTGTATATAAGTGCATTCTGTTTTTATTATTAACTTAATCGCTCCTCCTCTAATCTTTGTAGTTATCTGCTTCTTTTTTATTTGCATCTTTACCAATCTTTAATATTGAAAAAAAGAAGAAAACAGTACATATTATGTAAAACTTCCACTCGATATAATATTCTTATAAAAAATCCCCTAAATGACAGACAGACATAGCTTCTCTTCTCAGATCTTAATCAAGTTATTGTTTATATTCTGCTGGCGTTTCCGTTTCGCATTCATAGCATCCACAATCGGCTGCCGTTTGGCATTGTACTTCCGATTTAACTCTTCTATTTCTCTCTCCATCTCTGAGTCAATGTTGCTGAGGCGTTGATTCAGATCGTCAAATGTTAAAAACTTCAAGAACTCGAATTCTCCGTCGACGAAGTTGTTGTAATGATGATTGAGTTTGTTGTTGTTGTTTTGTTGTTGTTGATGCTGCTGTTGTTGTTGCTGATGGTGGACATCGAGCATAGGATGAGGAGGTGCTGAAGGGACAGCAGCGGCTGCTGCAGCTGCTGCCGCTGCTGCATGATACATGTGTTGTTGCATACCAAATTGATTGATAGCCGAGATTTGGTTGAGTTGCATCTCCATTTGCTGCTGTTGCTGCGGTGGCCATTGCTGTTGTTGAGATGGTTGATGAGGCTGGTCGTGGGAGTTTTGAGCATCTTGTTCGGTGACTGCGACTGCGTCAGTTTTCTTTGCTGCAGGCTTAGACCCGACATCGGTGCTTTTGCGATCGAAATGCTCGAGAAACTGAGGTCGGTACTTGGGAATCTCGGGGTTTGTGTCATGTTTCTTCATTGTCGAGTCCTCAGAGTCACTGTTGATCACCATGGTACCCAAATTCGATTCTAATTCCACCAGAGTTCCACTGTCTGGAACGAGTGTATTGCCATCAGCGCGAGCACGAGGACGGGGGTCGTTTTTGCCACCAGGGACCAAAGTGCCAGCATCCTCGGGAAATTCCTTTATGGTGGCCGAATTCATTGCAGCCTGTTCTTCGTCTTCCTCGTCCTGTTGTGTGAGCAGACTTTTAGCTTGACTCATGCCTGCCGGTCGGCTTACCCTCTGATTCTCTCTGACTTCGCAAGCTTCCTCGATCATTTGCTTGAGGATGGCACGGTTTTTGGCATTCTGGATGTACTCATGCTTGAGAAGGTCTGTAGCTGTGGCCCTCTCCTCTGGGTTCTTCACCAGACACACTGTGGCGAAGTCAATGAACTCTGTGCTCCAACGATCCGGCTCGCGGAACGATGGTGGCGGCTTCTGAGGAATCATGAAAATCGCCCGCATCGGATGAATGTCGCCATAAGGAGGCTTACCTTCGGCCATTTCGAGTGCAGTAATCCCAAGAGACCAAATATCAGCCACACAGTCGTAGCCAATTTCTTCGATAACTTCTGGAGCCATCCAGAAGGGCGTTCCAATGACAGTGTTCCTCTTGGCCATTGTGTCCGTGAGCTGACCGGCGACTCCAAAGTCAGCCAACTTGGCATAGCCTTCGGTATTGAGCAAAATATTCCCCGCCTTGATATCTCGATGGATCTTCCGTCTGAGATGCAAATACTCTAACCCCTTGAGCGTGTCACTGAGAATCGTGGCGATTTCGTCCTCAGACAAAGTCTTCTTTCTGAGTCGCATGATGTCGGAGACACTGCCGGCACCGCAGTACTCCATGCATATCCACAGATCGTATTGCTTGAAATAACTTCCGTAGTATCGAACTACGTAAGGTGAATCACATTGTTGCATGATTGAGATTTCTTTTATAATTTCGTGAAGATCGGACTCCACTGGCACCAGTTTGATGGCCACTATTGAGCTGCTTTCTTTGTGGAGAGCCTTATACACCGAACCGTAGCTGCCCTCGCCCAACTTACAGATGATGTCAAAGACCTTCTCGGGCGGCTGCAGGAGACTCTCCTCCGATAGCTTCTTCAGTTCGCTCTTGGAAGACATAATTTTATTTATTTTACTTGTTTTTTGTTTTATTTGAGAGGCGATGCAATCAAAATGTAATTTTTTAACTTGATTTGTTTTTGTGTATTATTTATGGTGAATGATACTAAATATAGAACATAGTGCAGTGTGTTATAGACGAGATGTAAAAAATGTATTTTAATTATTTTTAGAGTAATGTGATGAGTGGCGATTTTGTCGGCGGCGGCGGCGGTGTAGTTCTGCTGCTGCTGGTGGTGTTCTCCTTTTTTCTTGGTGATTCTTTTTGTGGTCTGGTGTAGCGAAACAATGAACGTCAAAAAAGAGTTTTTTGTGTTGGTCTTTCTCCTATTTATTCATTTGTGTGTTTATTGGTATTTTTGTGTGGAGAAGAACAAAAAGACAAGATTTGTCGAATTAAATATTAATTGAAGTAAGCACACGCGAAGAGAAAGTACTTTCGTATGATATTTGAATTGATTGATTTAAGTTTTAGCGTTTTGAAGGCAAAACTGAATCAAAAAACGCACAGGAAATAAAAATAATGATAAAAATTAAGACTTGAATCGAAGAATTGTGTGTGTGAAAACTTCCATCAGTCGGGAGATTTTGACATTTGGGTGGGTGAATGGTCGAAAAGAGGGAACTTGCTTGATGTTAAACTGGGGTATAGATGGGCTGAGCTTGCGGGAGGTAATTATCTGACTTAAGGTACTGGTCACACTTGGCCAATAATTGATTGAAAAATCGAAGTAGTTGATTTGTATGAATAAGACTGTTTACACTGTGCAATTACTTGGACAGACTTGTTTTAATGGGCGTTGGATGGTAGGATGTAGCCTGAGTTCAGAGTTTTCAGATTTGTCATCAGACTGCACTGTATACGAAAAATATTTGAAAACCACTAACCACGCTTACGAGCGGTCTTTAGATGGCTCATATTATCCAGAATCGGATGTTCTAAACAAATTGTACAATGTGCACTGCGAGACGGTAAAAGCAACCAAAAGTTTTCAATGTCAGTTTTGTTCACATTTGCGATAAGGAAAAACTATTAGCTTCCGTTCTTTTATATACATCCATAAACTCACTCTCACTAATCGATTTTTGTTCCTATTCGGTTTGAACGATAGACTTAGCCAACATTTCGACAATTCCAATCTCCAGAGAGTGATTGAGTAATTGTCAATGAAATGTTCGATGAGTAGTCTGTCAGCTGATTGCACTATCACTCACTGAATTATACTTGCTAAAATAAGTTTGGTTGCTAAGAAAAAATCTTCCGTTGTGTATGCCGACTTGTTTGCACAAAAAGATGAGATATAGTCGCAACCTTAAGTTATATTTCCTTAGACCATTCATTGGCTGTCAACTGTCGAACCGAAGCTAACTTCACGCATATCTGCATTCCGCACAGCAACTCATGTGTTCATTAAAAATAAGTTTAAATTCGGTTTGAAGAAAATAAACAAAATATTTTATTTCGCAAAAATGTCGATGTCTCTGTTGAAAAAAAGTATGGCAATAGTTGAAGAAAATCTATCGACCTCTAAAAAAAATAAAGGTATGAGTATTTTTTCTACCGAATTAAAATTAATCGTTGATTTTAAAATTTAGCTAAAGAAACAGCCCACAAAAAGAGAGGTGTCTTCAAACCAAACGCTAGTAAAAGTGAACCTCCAATAAGTAAAACAGGTAAAATAAATCACTCAAATTAAAATAAATATTACTTTCTATTTGTGTGATTCTTTTTTAAAGCCGTGAAGAAAACTATGCAAGAACTTCGACAGGAAGTGGAATCTTCTAACCAAAGAGCCGAAGAAAACATAAATAAACTTTTGTTATTCTCTAAGCAAACCGTTAAGATTCGGGACGCTGAAAAGGTAAATAAATAAAACATTGGAATACCGAGTATAGTATAAATTTTTGGATTTCGTTTGCAGATAATTCAAAGAGCTCACAGCGGCAGATACATTGTCGAAAAGAAGGAGCCAGTCGAGGTTCAAGAATCAATCTTCACCGAAGAAGATTTTGCGGCTTTCGAGAAAGAGCTTGAACAAACTTTTCAAACAACGCTTTGATAATTTCAAAGCAAAATAATTTAGTTTTTAATAAATTTTGTAAGAAAGCTGTAAATACAAAAAGTTTCGAGTAATCTTATGTTTCCACTTTACAGCATCAACATTCAATATTCATAATCAAATGTTTTCCAACGAAAATAGCGGCTTAAAGGCAAAAGGGGTAAGTAAAGAGTTCATTTTTTCGTGTTGAGTATTTTTTAAAAAAGCCCTTGAAGTGTAGAAGATAGTCAAAACCTAAAACGTCAAGGATCACTTCATTTCGCCATAGATGGTAGTCGATAATTGAGAATAGAGAGTCATAAACTTGATAAACAAAAATCGCTTCAATGTGATTGCAACCGATATTCATTAAACAAGGGGCTTGTTTAAAAGTAAGTATACTTTTTTAGTAACATTTTGAGCTTAACTCATTAGAAGCAACATTATTCTACTCAAATTTTGATAATTTTAGAACAAAAACAACTTAACACAGCGGCGTGATTTTTGTACACGTAACTTTTATAAGTAAAGAGGGAATCTAAGCCTCAAACATACTGCTGCCAATTAAGTTGAAACTGAACCCATTAGTGTATAAATGAAATACTGTGGTAATCTTTTTGGACACAACTGAAGCTGTTCTCGCTCCACCCATTATTTATATTTTGATGATGGTCTAATTTTCCAACAGTAGGTGAAGAGTGAGGATATTGGTCTTTAGTTAGGTGGTTTATTTACCACCCGATTCAGTAAAGTAAAAATTTGAATCAAAACTAATGAATATTTCAAGAGGTTCGTCTTCGATTCTCCTCCTCTATTTAGGTTAGGTCAGGTGGAAGTGGCTGTGAGCCAATGAGTACATTGCCTGACACACTTAGGCCGCAAGGGCCCATTGTGATACCACAGAGATCAGCAAGTTAATCACCTACTGATCTCAGAAACCCGATAAGATTAACGAGTTGATCACTTATTACTCTTCCATTACGGAACTTTTAATGTATTTCGAAAAACTTTTAGGATCTATGTAAGCTAAGTCGCTAGTATCATCGCAGAGAATTCACCGAGATGAGTTTTTCTTCTATGAAGTAGTGCAGGGCATGAGCAAAGAAGGTGTTGAACGGTTTTCTCCTCCTCTTCGTCCATGCAGCTCCTGTAGAAATCATCGGAAAACACACCAAGTCTTTTGGCGTGTCTTCCTATTAGACAGTATCCCGTAAGAACACCTATGGTAGAACCTAGATACAGGCGGTTCAGGGCTAACAAACTCTTTGAGGGTTTTGAGTCTACACACGGCCAAACTTTTTTGGTTGCAAGGCAGTTGTTACTCTCAGTCCATCTAGTGTTTGTTATCCCTAAATAGTTTTGGTAAGTAGGAGTTTACTTGTAGCGATAGGTGCACCTATGTTGTTCCATTCTGAGCGTAGGGAAGTGGTCGTGCCCTTTTTGGCTAGTTCGTCTGCCATACAGTTGCCTGGTATGTCCCTGTGCCCTGGCACCCATGAAAGGTGAATGTTAAACTGATTTGACATCTCCCTCAGAGACATCTGACAATTTTGGACCGTGATGGATTTTGTAGAGACAGAGGCAAGAGATTTAAGGGCAGCTTGGCTGTCCGAAAAGATTCGAATATCCGTGGAGGATATAACGTTTTCTTTGAGCCAAGACAGCACCTCCTTAATCGCCAGAATTTCCGCTTGGAACACACTACAATGATCGGGTAGGCGGAAGAAAAGACTGAGATTCAGTTTTTCTGAGTAGATTCCACTTCCCACACATTCGCTGGTTTTTGAACCATCAGTGTAGAAGTGTATTGCTTCATTTTCCAAAAAAGTGCCATTTTCCCAAGTTTCTTTTGAAGGTATGGTTACTTGGAAATTGTTGTCAAACACCAACTTGGGGTGGTGTAGTCGGGTCGATTCGGTCAGAACCTAAAGTTGACCTATCAATTTTAATGCTTTATTTTAAACCATGTCAAGCAGGTGCAATGATGTTTGAGGAGCACCTGACTGCAGACCAGAGTTGAGCGTTATACTCCAGTTTTGGGTTGATGCAGGCTTTATAAATTGTAGTCAGATCAGAAGGAATGAACTATTTCCTGTATCGTTTTAAGTATGTTAAGCATTTTATGACGACTTCAAATATGTGGTTGTTCCGACAAAGGTTGTCGTTTAGACACAAAGTTAATTAATTTATGAAAGCAAACAGAGTTTGGCTATTCGTGACTGTTTGTTTACTCAAATTTATTGAAAAAAATTAAAAAAGTTGCGTGCCGCAACAGAACGAGGATCCTCGGGCTCTAACGCATTTCTCATAACCGTTGTCTTTGTGAAGGAATAGAGTGGATCTAGAATTTTCTGCAGATTCCGAACTGCTAATCGAGTACACGATTTTCATGACCATAAATTTGCTATTGGAGGACTTGCCAATACCTCCAAAAGGCTATGGCGATGAAAATTTTTTTGCTTCTATTGGAATTTTAAATTTATTGAGCTAAACTTAAACTAAAATTCCATCTTTTTTGTGTAGGACTTTGGTTCGTAACGAGTTTAAATTTTTTATTTTTACTTATTCGTCTTTCGTTGGCCGTGTTCATGCGAATTACAGATTCCAGTTTAGTTTAATTCCTTTCGAAGCACTTGCAATTTCCTTGTGAGGGGATACACCTATGGAAAAACTATTTTATATTTCTGGTATTCGAATTCCCACGTAACAGCCAAGCATGCTAACCATTTCGCCACAAGCACCATGTTTTAATTAAATCAAGTAGGTATGTGTTCATAACAAAGAGAAAGACGATTCAAATAATAGTATAATTAAAACCACTTCAGTGATCATAACACAACAAATGCATATTTCGCAAATTTTTCAACCGCAATTTATATTGGTTTCCATTGGTTTCACTTGGAGAAGCACAGCTTTTTAAACACAAGGGAACACCCAAAATTGTTCCTACTCAGTTTAACGTATTATCTTTGTTTGAATGAAACACCTGGTGCTTCTTGAGTGGATTTCTCACTTCAAATCGAGAAGTGGCTGTCGCTTCTCAGAATTATAAGAATCGATTTGTTTGAAACGGTTTGAGTATGCCTCCGAACGCTTCCGGACGTTTCTTTTCGGCTAAAGACCATAACAATGGTTTCTTTTAAAAATTCGCATTGTTGTTATACCCAAAGTTACAGTGAAACACTGAGCCTAATTTTGGCTACTCATTTTTCTGGCTGTGAACTTACCACTAATTAATCTCTAACCACAAATATGAGTTACAAAATACCCAACAGTATCACAAGAAGTCTATCAAGTAAAATATTTAACCAAGACTTGATTAGATGGGCAATCTCCTCCCACCAGCCTTTCAAGGCTCCCGGAATTTAATTTACACTCTCATTTGTTCACTTACACTTATCTTTAGAGCGAGCTTTAAACTAACTCCTCAAACTTGGAGATTAGTATTCATACCAAAAGCTGGCAATATATCAAACTCAGACCCAAAATCTTTCAGACCAATCAGTCTCATATCCTTCCTTCTAAAGGTCATGGAAAAAGTATTGACTTATACATATTCGCAATACGACCTTAGTAGTCAACCCTCTCAATACTAACCAATTCGCTTATCACACTGGCAAATCCATATTCACAGCTAAACATCAACTAAAATTAATAAAAAGGGTGGCGCAACAGAGCGAGGAGCCCCTCGGACTAGCTCATTTCTCACAACCATGCCTTGTGAGGGAATGGGAGGGACCTACAGTTTTCTGCCGGTTCCGAACGGCTAATCGAGAAAGCGCTTTTCATGGCATACTAACGGAGGACTTGCCAATTCCTCGCGAAAGGCGATACCCGTAGGAAAAACATTTTTGCCTCTGTTGGGATTCGAACTCGAACCTCTGGATTAACAGGCGGACAGCTATCCATCAGCTGGTCAACAAAATTTGAGAATGCGATTGCTAAGAAAGACATTCATACTCTGCTCTTTTCTTGACATTTCTGGTGCCTTTGATAATACATCGTACTTATCAATTCAAACCGCTGCAATTGGCAAAGCAATTGACACACAAACCATTAAATAGATTGACTCCATGTTAAGTGGCAGTATCATCTCTGCCACACTAGGTCAAAACTTGACTCACAAGGCTACGCTGATGGCCTGGTCATCTCCATTCAAGACAGGCAAGAAGCACAGGTCACAAACCGAATGCAAAGTGCCTTGAACAAAGTCAATGACAGGTGCAGTAGCGATGGGCTTCAGGTCAACCCCACCAAAACAATCATCATTGCCTTCACTAGGAGTCGTAAAATCGATCCCCAAGCACTCTCCCTAAATAGTGTTCAATTTAATTTCTCCAAAGAGGTTAAATATCTCAGGGTAACCCTTGATAGCAAACTCAATTAAAAACTACATCTAGACCAAACCGTAGCAAAAGCAACTTATGTTTTTTGGGCTTGTTCTAGAATCTTTGGTAAAGCAATGAAGACTTAGGCCAAAAATGATTTACTGAACATACCTCACTATTATCAAACCCATCATAACCTAAGCTTCGCTGATCTGTTGAACAAGTTTATGCCTAAAGCTTAAAAGATTAGCCCGTGTAGGTATCACAGGTGCAATGCGCACCTGCCCAACTTTAGTGCTAGAAAGTTCTCTCAATATTAGAATCGCCTGCAGCTCATTCTTCGGACTTTATGCCTAGACGCAAAGGAAGTAATCTTCCTTAATCCCTCAGCATGGATGAACCCCGTAAATTTAGAAGTAACTTCCGATACGTTTGGTACACTGACGGTTCAAAAACCAACAACGGTGTATACTGTATAGGTGTAGGGATTTTCGGTCCCAACTTCAAATGATCAATATTCCTTGGTAGCACATCAACTTTCTTTCAAGCTGAGGTAATGGCTATTGAATTCTGTGTTACGGAATGCATTAGAAGAAACCTCCAAAGATAACGCATTCAAATTTGATCTGACAGTCAGGTAGCCCTGAAGGCCCTGTCCTCAATTAAAATTGAATCCAAACTAGTTTGGAACTGCCTTAAATGTCTGTCTCAATTAGCCACCCGCAACAAAATTACTCTTTCCTGGGTGCCTGGACATGAAAGTGTACAGGGCAACGAAGAGACTGACTGCCTTGGCTTGGAACCCTTCTACGGTCTCCCAATCTGTAGCATTAAACATGAACTGGTTACCCGGGAACGGCAGAACATGATTGACACCTAGAACAACTCAACTGGCTACCACCTGTAAAAACACATTTTATGTGCATGCCCTGCTATAGCCAGATCCCGGCTAAAACGTTTCCAGAAAGGATTCACTAGTCTCCTTGACATCAGAAACAACTCTTCTTTGAATATTCTTAGGTTCTTACATGACCCAAACTTCGAATGAACAACTTTACGTGTTTAAACCTAGAGAACAGCACAAAAGATCTTTCAGGTCGACGTGCTAGTAAAGGTGATCTACCTTCGCCCTATCTAGTTAAAGAAATGAGTCGTAAATACTCTACATTTTGACACACAAAAGAAAATTTGAAAATTCGCTGTAGGAAATTGCCTTTCGTGAGGAATTGACAGGTCCTCCGAAAGTAATTACACTGCAGGGGGGCTCTACAAGCTGTGTTGTGCCGTCCTATTTGTTTATTAAAACTAAAGGGTCCGCCAAATAACTTTTTTTTTTTTTTAAGTGGGCGCAAAACATCGAGTGTAGCTTCGGCTGTTTGGCACGTAGCGCCGTCCTGTTGAAACCAAATGTTGCCAATATCCTCCTCTTCAATTTTCGTGAACATAAATTCGTTCAACATGGCCCGATAACGATCGCCATTGATTGTAACGGCCACTCCTTGCTCATTTTCGAAAAACGGCCCAATTATGCCTCTGGACCAGAATCATCACCAAACAGTGACTCGTTTTGGGTGTATCGGCTTTTCAATGTATGCGTGTGGGTTTTCTGTGCCCCAAATGCGACAATTTTGCTTGTTTACATACCCGCCAAGATCAAAATGAGCTTCATCTGAAAGATGATTTTTTTTGACAAAATCGGCATCTTCTCTAAGTCGATCGCAAGCCCACTTAGCGAAGCGAAAACACAATATATTCGTTCAGCGGAAGGATAAAATTAGTTTATCTGTTAAATCAGACAGGAGCTAAGTGTTACCATTCACGAAATAAGCACTAGTTGAAAAAAAAAAAACGTTAGATGGCGGACCCATATTTTATTCGAGCTATGATTTTGAGTCTAATCTTTGATTTTTCACCCTGTTTACCGCTTTATTCTTGCAATTCATTCCAATTTGAAAATTAAAAGCCAACAGTCCTTCTTTGTGTAAACAGTAAGAGTTTTTTTTATTCACTAACGCATTTCTTGCATCCAAAAACCTGCGCACTTTCAAACGATCCAATTTCATCGGAATCCAGAACACATTCCATAAGAAAAATAACTTTACGAAACGTCGCCGTCGTACAATCCCTTGGTTTAATAGTGGTCAGTCCGTTTTCACGTCTTGACAGTTGATTACAGTGCCGAGAGTCTTCAACCCGTATTCCGATAGAAAAAAAAAAATTGAAAAATTGTCAAAATCACAAAGGATATACCAAGTTTTGAAATATTCATACATATTCGGGTCCAAATCCCTTCAAGGAACAGTTCAATTCGGTGTTCATTTTCAATCTAAGCCACATACAAAACAAGGTAACATTGAATTTCTAACCAAAAGTCTGTCCTTAAATTTGTGAGACTGTACATTGTACAAGGACATTGAATTAGTTTAAATTTCTTTCTTTGAAAATCAAAAGGTTTTTTTCGAAAAGTCTGAATCGATTGTTGAATTCCTCTGAAGAAAATGTGAAACTTATTAACTAAAACATCTAAAAAAAAGGCCCTCGTCCATTTTGGGCGAGAGGAAAAGGCAGTTCATTTATCGATTTTGAAATTTGTGTGTGTTTTTTTTTTGGTTCTCGTCATCGTCATTATTCTCATGCACACGCCATGGTTCCACCTTCCCTTCCGGGTGCGGAATATGAGAAAGTCAACAACAAAGGAAGGGGAGTCCTGCGAAGCTGAAGCGCGAGTTGTTTTTGCAACAGCATATTTCATTCTTAAAAATAATTGTGAATAGAAAATAAAAACCTGTGTGTTTCTACTTAAAAACTTTTTGTAAGGAATCTTCTTTGAGTCATGAATTGAATGAATAAGGACAATCGACACCACTCTCTGTGAATAGAGAGAGAATGCATTAGTTTGTGGGTTGTGGATTTGTTTTCTTCTTCAGCTGGTAGCTGGTGGCTGGTGGCTGGTGGCTGGAGTGTAGTATATAAATACACAAGTAGTTGCGGTAAAATTATAGGAAAAAGGACCTTCGGAAAGTTTTATGAGATTTTCTATTGCCTCGTTTGACATTTGAAAATACATCAACGCAAAGAAAGATAACCTGAACCTCTACTCCCTTTGACAGAGACTTACTTTTCATTTGGACACCCACAAAGTTTTATTTATGATGGTTGTGAAGTGAGAAAAAAGGCAACCTATTCAACTTTTACAGATACACAACTTTATAAAAAAATAATTTTTTTTTTTATTATTGTGTGGTGTTCTTATGACGTCAAGCTTTTATAGTTTGACACCATTTAAAGTTGAAATAAATAAAAATATACTGCGTGATACGTGTTGGAAAGACATCCATCTTCATTAATAAAACACGTACTGGTATCGCCATTAGTCTTAAATGATTGATGGAAAACATGTACAGTAAATATCGTGTGTGAAGAATCAAATCGTGAGGGAATTATTTCATTAAAAAAAGCTTAGCTAACATAAATTGATGTTAGTGGTCTTGTAAATTGGTTTGTTGAATGGTTGGGGTAGGCCTCAAATGAAGAGAAGCTCTTAAAAAAGAAGTTTGCTGTTACCAGAAGGTTTGAGGTTCGAATCCCATCGGCCACATCGAAAACTTTCTGTTCTTTAATTTGTGGTTTTACTTCTCGCAAGTAATCAAAAGTTAACACATCCAAGAGGAGGATTTCTGTATAGCAGTTTGGAATCCCAACAGAAATGTGTAGACTTTAGGTCATCATCAGTTTTTCGAACATTGTTTCTTTTTCATTTTTGTTTGTCTTTGTTCAAATTCATTTCTCAGCTTCTGTTCTTGTTTTAAAAACCATAAAACGACGAGGTGGTGCTTGAGGGTTTTCTATAGCCACTATTCTAAAAAACTATACAAAAAACGTTTTCTTATGTGTCTCAAGAGCAGCTACTATTGTCACTTCAGGTTTAAGCTAGAAAACAAAAGCTACCAACAATGTCCTCTGAACATGCCTTGCCATGTTCAAGTTGAGAATACAGCTTAGGGTTTAAAAACCATATTTAAATGTGATTCTTCGAGGAACGCCAAGTAATTGGAATTTGGAGTATTTGCTGTTGCTCTGGGATCTCTAATCTGAAAGACAGTAAAACTATATCGATTCCCTTTATATTGTGGTATAATGACCTCATTGCCAAGGCATTGTTTCAAGTTCGTTTTCTGATGAATTCAGGAATTGTCCTACTAAACTAAAGTAAATAAATATTTGTTCACAACAGCTTGGTATTTGTCCAGACCTACTCCATTTGTGTCAACCAATCCTCCTATTAAGAATATATGAGACCTAAGATTTTTTGCCGGTTCCTAAAATCTTTGCTGAGCAATTACTTTTGATGACCTGTTTTAAATTTGGAGAACTTGTCAATCTCCCTTGAAAAGTATTTTTAGATAATACTGAATATCAAACGTTGACGTAACTGTTCAACCAAAAATGACCCTCATCACTGAACAAAATTTTGCGATTAAAATCAGCATCGACATCAATCTCATTTTCGGCCCATACAACAAAATACCGACGCATTGCATCGTCTCTCGGCTTTAATTCTTGCACAAGCTGGATCTTGAAAGGTCGTAAGACAAGATCTTTGCGCAAAGTCTTCCAAAGAGCTGATGTTGGCAAATCAATTCATTCGGGTCCTATTCAACACTTTGCTTTACATCGGCAATTGTTTCTTCGGTGCAGATGCGAATTATAACATTAAGTAAAAGTAGTGCGAAAACGATCTATGATTAACCGAATTAATTGATCTGACGGACAATTATGCTGACCATTAAATGGACGGAGCTTGCGGTAAACTTCGCGAACTAAACCATTATTTTTGAAATTTGCACAATTTGCAAGCGTTGTTCCTGTTTATGATAAAATCGCAAACTAAACTGAACATTAATGACATTCGAGCTGGCCGATTCGACTACAAGATATCAGTTTTATCCCTATTCGAAAAACCAACCTCTAAAAAACAACGCCCGATATATTAGTATTGAAAGGCCAAATGTAATGATTCTCATTGTTAGCGAATTGCGATTTATTATTCGAACTACGTTGGCTTTTACGTGAGCCAACAGAAGAAACAGAATAGATTCTGTTATTTCTTTCAGAGCAGAAGCACCTTTTCTCCTGGTCAGGGCATAGCTAATGGGTTTCACTAAAACTATTGGATTCTAGATGCGACTCTTATTAACTAAAACTAAATTTCACAGTTCTATTTAATTGGTCGGGGCTCGCTTCTTCTTCTTCCCTTTCCGGTGTTTCGAGCATCGTGATCTTGAATGGATCCACAGCTGTTTTCCTAAATGGCTGCCTCCTCTAAAGGGTCCGCCATCTAAGGTTTTTTTTTTCAACTAGTGTTTATTTCGTGAATGGTAACACTTAGCTCATGTCTGATTTATAGATAATTAGTTTTATCCTTCCGCTGAACGAATATGGTTGTACAGTAAAACCCGCTTAAGAGAAACCCGCTTAGGAGAAAAACCCGCTTATCTGAAAGAGTTTTTTCATCCCCGAGTATTTGTAGACCAATTGCCTATTAAACACTCCGCTTAAGTGAAACTCGCTTAAGTGAAAAGCCCGGATAACTGAAACATATTTTCTGTTAAATTTCATATTTTTCATTGAAAAAAACTCTCTTAAGTGAAAAAAAATTTTATCGAACAGAACAATTTGAGCCAACAAAAAATTGATGGTTAGATCAGTGGAAAAAACGTGAAAATATTCATTTTAAGAAGATTTGTGGTGAAAATAATTCTGCTGACACAGTTGCTGCTTACCATTGCATTGGCTTGAAAATTTTTGGCCAAACATTCGTCAAAGCTGCAACCCAGATGACGTGCATAATGCTGATGAATCCGGGAAAATGTTTAAGGTTCTACCGA
This sequence comes from Melanostoma mellinum, assembly GCA_914767635.1. Taxonomy (NCBI): domain Eukaryota; kingdom Metazoa; phylum Arthropoda; class Insecta; order Diptera; family Syrphidae; genus Melanostoma; species Melanostoma mellinum. The sequence continues at coordinate 36,848,003 of OU612060.1, read as the reverse complement.
CACGACGGGTTCATTGGTAAATAGATGTGAAAACCTTCAGGAATGAAGCTACCAAAGGAACGTATCACCGTCCTTTTCATTTTCAATTCGATTGGAACAGAAAAAATAATTTTTTTATAGGTGTGTAGACTAAGATTAAACACATTTTGTTTTTCTTCTAAATATGTACATAGGTAGATCTCATAATCCGAGATGCTTTAAAAAAGCACAATTCCTGTTAAACAATGAAGCAGCACTACAATTTGAAAAGTTTGATGCTAGCAGATCTGTATCTGCTATCTGACAATGATTTAGGTGTGAAAATTTTGGAAATCCAGAAAGCAACAATCAAAGAAGCTTTTAAGTCTCTCAATGTTCTTAAGCAGTTTTCTTATGGGGATAATGAACTAGATCTAATCTTGAAAAAACAAAATTTATAGTAAAATCTTAATTTCATTATATATTGCCATATTATCATAGCTGTAAAGGAAAACAAATTTTCCTATATCTCTAACTAGGTATTAATTCAGAAAAATGTAACAAATTATACTATGCTACTCAATAAATTGAATTGAGATCTAATCTTAGATGAAATTGAATATAAAATGATGAATTCCCATTTTCAGAATTTGTCACAAACGAAAATTGATGACTTTTTTAAAAAAAGTAAGATTATTTTTGTCTTCATAAAACGTACCCAATTATATTAAAAAATATGAATATGTACATATTTGAATTCTGAAGCCAAACATGGGAGTGGACTCTTTTCTTGTGATAGATAGATAGATAGATAGATAGATTGTTTTATTCATTCCTTAAAAAAAGTTACATTTGCATTTGCGCTTTAATAAATTGAATAAATTAGAGCATGGCATTACTGCCGTCTGCCCGAGTGACTATTCTATAATTTTTTGATTTATTACAGTGTTTTCTTTCATAATAATTCATAATAATTGTTGATTCATACATATTAAAATTTGTGGACCAGTAATTTTACATATTTTGGTTTAAATAAAATTAATTTGATTTTTATAATGACTTTTAGTTTAGTTAAAACGATTTTTTTTTTTTTTTTGACTTTTAGTTTAGTTAAAACAGAACAAGTACTGTATTTTGGGTACAGAAAAAAAGAAAATAAAAGAGCTTTATGACTACAGCTTTTAGTTTAATGAATGACTTTTAGTTTAGTGAAAAACAAAACATATAATTTTTTTTTTTTTTTTGCTTATTATTTTGGTTATTCTAATTTAGATACTGAGAACAAAGCGCTTTAATTTGAGTTTAAAAGTTTTCATACATAATTCTGCTTCTGTAAGACATCGCTTCAGTGGTGAATTTGTATAGCCGAACCCAGTCTTCTCCATTTAGAATAAGTTTTAAGTCTTCTTCTTCCAGGTAGTTCTTCTCATAAAAAACTCTCCTAAGTTCCATCAGCATTGGGCATATTGCAATGAAGTGGTAATTTTTCTTTTTCTTTTCTTGTGCCCAACTCAAATGAGATTTCATTTGATTTATGTAATATATTTATGTACTACTAAATATACCTATGAATTCCAATGTTCCAATGTTTTGTTATTCAATAAATTATTTTTTTTTGATGTTTAGTTATTCAAACACTTTTATATAAATTGTTTCCAGGCAACTCCAAAGATAAATACATCAAATTGTTTATTGTGTATAACTGTATATGAAGCATTAAACTTCCGCATAATGGAACTTTTAAATCCGCTTAAGTGCAATTTTTTTTTCACTTATCAGGACTCAGCTTAAGTGAAATTTTTTTCACTTAACCGGGGTTCGGTTAAGTGAAAAACCCGCTTAAGTGAAAGAAAAACTGTGACAATTCGCCTTTTCTCTTTAGCGGGTTCCACTGTATATACGCTTGAACAACGCTGGGAAATATTGCATTACTTTAAAAATCCGATGCCGATTTTGCCAAAAAAAATTTTCAGATGAAGCTCACTTTGGTCATGGCGGGTATGTAAACAAGCAAATTGTCGCATTTGGAACACAAAAAACCCGCACGCATACATTGAAAAGTCGATACACCCAAAACGATTCACTGTTTGGTGCGGATTTTGGTCCAGAGGCATTCTTCGAAAATGAGCAAGGAGTGGCCGTTGCAGTCAATGGCGATCGTTATCGGGACATGTTGAACGAATTTTTGTTCACAAAAATTGAAGAGGAGGATATTGGCAACATTTGGTTTCAACAGGACGGTGCTGCGTGCCACACAGTCGATGTTTTGAGCCCTCTTTTTGAAAAAAAAAAAAAAAAAAAAAATGATTTGGCGGATCTTTTATTTGCAGTTATTCAGTGGATTCAATGCAGATAATCCGTCAAAAATCCGTTCAATCAGTTGATTCAATTGATCTTTTTCAACAAATAGACAACCCTGGACCGATTCTCTCCAAAGATCCCAAGTCACAGCGTTTCACAGTCAAATTACAATTTTTGATTCATTGCTTAAATGTTAATTATAGTGTTAAAACCAAATGAGTCGTCAAAATCATTGCGACGAAAGTTTCAAAAGTTTCGATGTTAAAACTAAGCCATGTTAACCATTACGCCACGGGGACCACAACTTGAAAAGATCGTGCAACCGGCAAGTGCTCATCGCAACTGATTTGATTGCTTTCAAACGCTTGCTTGTAAGAACTTTTCAGGCTGTCACAGTAGTTTTGCTCTCAGTATGAATCTTACTTGCTGCATGCTCTACCCTCTCATAGAGTGACGGTCAGTTTCTGTAATAGAAAAAGGTTCCCTAAGCTGAAGTTAAGACTCTAAACCTCGGGTCCGGCACTCATAATCTGTTCAAAACGTTCGCCAATATACAAAAAGAATTAGAGCAAGTTGAGGGCAGATGGGATGATGATGGTCCGTATGACAGCAGGTGTTACAAAGCTTGTTCCTATAAGAAGTACCAAGATCCTTCGCTTCGAAAATACCATGTTGAAAAAAATAGAGCACGGCCGGCTGCGTTGGTATTGTCAAAGAGAGATCCTGAAAACTCCGTTAAAAAGGCGTTGTTAAACAACGTTCAGATACAATTAAAAGAGAGTCAAATGTAACTACCTCGACATGCATTTGGATGGCCTCAGACATTGAACAATCCAAAACCGATAAGTTTGCTGTCGCATTATGAGGTCAGCAAGGTATATTTCAGGAGCTGATCACTAGTATCGTGGTACCCGTGGAATGGTTAGCATGTCCACCTGCTAACCCAGAGGTTCGAGGTTCGAATCCCAGCAGAGGCAAAATGCAAAAATGTTTTTTCACGGGTATCGCCTTTCGCGAGGAATTGGCAAGTCCTCCGTTAATAAATTCATTGCCATGAAAAGCGCATTCTCAATTAGCCGTTCGGAACCGGCGAAAAATTGTAGGTCCCCTCCATTCCCTCACAAGGCATGGTTGTGAGAAATGCGCTAGGCCCATCAGGGGCTCCTCGCTCTGTTGCGCCACCCTATTTTTAGATCATTAGTATGAAGCAGTTAAGTGGAAGAGCTCAATCCCTTCAAGATGATGATACTTGTAGTGCTAAAAAAGAAGAACAAACAGAACATATGTCTGTAGCGAAAGCCGCGATATTCTCTGCCTGTTCTGGGTTTGAATTCCAGAAAATTCCAATTGTTTTTTTTTAGCAAATATTGCCTTTCGCAATAAGCTGACAAGCCCTCCGATAGTGATTTTACTGCACTGAAACGCGTTTTCGTGATTAGTCGTTCGGAATCGATTAAAACTGAAGAGCACCCGCATCCTTTTCAAGCTAAGATTGGGAGAAATGCACAAGGCACATTTGCTCCGCGCTATGTTGCGTAACCCTATTTTATTCCAAGTGTCTGGTATGGTGCTGTACCTATTTTTTTTTTTACCAAGGATAACAGAGGACTGAAACATGCAGATTGATTGTTTCAAGAATCTCTTGCGGCTTTCCATCAGCGGTTTTCAATTTTGCTTTTTGATTTTCCAAGTGGAGGTCGAAAGAATGAAAGCCTCCCCTTACCCTTATTGCCAAATATCTATATTTGCTATGTCTGCACTCAAGTATGGATCGTGAGTATGAGCCCTCAACAAGCCTTTCATATCTATTTGATCGAAAGCGTTCGATTTCGTTTCCTGTTCTTTGATCTGAGGGGTGTCTTAGTTGTCTACGATGCTAAAATGTTTTGCTCCTTGCAGCCCTTCTTCCTTTTGATGCTATTTTCTTAACTTTTAGCTCACGCAATAAAAAATTTTACTGCCTTTTTTTTTTAACATTTGCCAATATTTAACCTTCTTAGCTGGCCCATCTCTTACACCATTTTAATGTTAATTTAAGTTAAGATCAACAAGCCTTATTTAGATTTTACTATGTTTGATGTTTCTCTTCAAAGGCCCTTTTAGACGATCATTTCAGTTTTAATTTCAGTTGAGCCTTCAGTTAAGCTTTCAGTTAAACTAATGTCTAAACGCTGAACTGATAACCGAACTGAAAACTGAACTGACAGCTGATGAAATTTCCATCATTTTTCTGTTCAGTTTTAATTTTTCTTTCTGATTTTGATTTTTCTCAAATAAAAAAAAGCTCAACTGAACATCGAACTAACGTCTATTTACACTCTGAACTGAAAACTGAACTGAAAACTGACCGTCTAAAAATGCCTCAAGATTTTACCAAGCAAATGAATAACAACTAGGCAAAGTCTGAAACAAGCCTCTAAGCTTGAAATAATATTGTTTTGTTTCCATGTTCAAAGTGAAAGGTGCAACTATAGAGTGTTTTTAGTTTAAGCATCACCTTAAGTGATGCCTTATCCTAAGAAAAACAAAAGCAGTGCTACAGAAACTAGTTTGTAATTGTTGTACACAAGTATATGATTTTTGCGAACTCCAAGGGATACGTACATATGTACATACATACAAAGGGTGGTACAGGAGAGGAGGAAGTTTTGGGGCCTCGCGCAATTCTCACGGCCATGTATTGTGAGGGAATGAAGGGGACCTAACATTTTTCGCCGATTCCGAACGCCTAATTAAGAAAGCGTTTTTCATGGCAATGAATTTACCATCAGAGGAGTTCCACATTTCTTGCGGAAGGCGATATCCGTAGAAAAATATTTTTTGGGATTCTGACCACCAACCTCCCGTAACAAGCAGACAAATGCTTTTATCAATACCAAAAAAAGACGAGTCTGCGTACTGCATTCCGTATTCGGTCTAGCACGTTCTAAGTTCGGCTGAATGTAAAAGTTATGTGCACATTTAGCAGGTTGAGTGTTGCTCGGGGGAGAATGCAACTGGCTATTATCGAAAGTCAAAAAGACACTTAAGCTTGTTTTCTTTCGCAATACCTGCCGTTAACAATTTAACATATACTTTTTCTTTCTTTTCAAAAATTCATACTTATAAAACTACGTTTTTACGGATGTGTCTATATGTCATCACGGTATGAGTACTACAAAAGACTTTCTTATCTTACTTGTGCTCATATCCAATCAACTTAACTGAACTAATTTAAAACTATTAGTCGTGTAATTTGCGTAACACAATCTAAATCGAGTTATTTGAGTAAAAAAAATAAATCGTGTGAGTCGTGTTGGTTCGTTCAAAACGATCACTCGGTCAGTTCTGATAAAAAAGCAAATGCGTTTCCTATTGTTAAATCGACCTCATAATGTTGCTAATGTTGGTCCTTATTTTAGTGTTACTCTAGTGTATCTGTACAACACTAGATGGCCATAGCCATCATAATTATTGAATAATTTCTTTCAGATTACTTGATTCCTGTAAGTTTGAGTGCAAATATGAGGCTGTTCCATATGAAAACTTTTCATTCAAAAGAAAAAAAAATCAGCATATGCCTCACATAGAAATTAACATATCTCATATCATATATTTCGATAAAACATTTCTTCAGTAAACCATGAAAATACACTTATCTAAAGAGAGCTTCGCGATTCGGAAAAGGTTAAGATAGGCACAAACTTTATATACACCTTCTACACCCAGCCAGTTTCAATATTTTTTTTCTAATAGAGATATGATGATAGTCAAAAGAAAATCTGAAAATGAAAATGAAAAACTTCGAAGGAGCAACGAAATATACTTTAGTCGGTTTTTAGTGTGCAAACAGAAGGGACGATTAAAACAAACTAAAAAAAAGTTCTGCCTCATCGCATCTTTCACATTGATATGAAGGATTTTCAAACCAACAACGGGAATGTTTATATATACATACTTTCCAAATGAAGGGATGAAGAATATTTTATTTGAGTGTCTCAGTTTGCATTTAAATTTTTTTTTTTAGTTTTCGCCTCACAAGTTCATCATACAAAGAAGTTGCATTAAATTTCAGTGATAATTGCTGTTGCCAGAGGCATCAAGTAGAAAAAGTTTGCATATTTCATTGAGTTTTGTTTCTTCCTGTTTCATCCTTGTTTTTGGAGTTCTGATGTATGCCTTATGCCCTGTTCTATTTGCAGTGTCATTGTGCAGAGAAAGGCTCGAGAGCATAACCCGTGTCTACTTAAAGTTCATAGTTCGGCGTTTTGTCTTTTCTTCTTTTTTGCTTCTAAACACACAATGTCAAGTGTCACAAATGCAACACACACGGTGCATAAAATGTGACATCGTGAATCGTGAATTGCATTTGTCCTCGACACATCTGCTCGTTTGGAAGAAAAACGGGTGTATCCCACTTAACTGCATCCATCGCATATGGTTTATTGAAGCGTTTTCCTGTTGACATTTCATTCTCTTTAGAGAGCATAGTTGTCGTACCCATATGTTTCTTGTCTTCGTTTTTCTCAAGTGTAAAGCAGGTTGGTATGGTGAAGGCAGGGGTACTCATTTACAGACAGATGAACTCAGATTGAGAGATTCCGTTGGGGAATATCCTTGAGGGATTGCAAATAAGTAAGCATCCACCATACCTGGAGAAGGTGTTGCAGTTGGTTGTAGGACGTTAATTAAAGTGGCTCCAAAAAGACGAATTATTTAAAAAAAACATTTTTCTCTTGTTTTTTTTTTTTTTATTTGCCAAAAAAATAAAGCTTGTTAAAGTAATTGGATGTTATTTTACGTGAGGCTTTTAAAAGCAGGTAGCTTGCACTGGCTTGCCTCTTTTCCCCTATGCAGCTTCTTAACCACTTTCCACTTTCTGAAAACCCAAGCTTCGTTTTGAAAACTTAACAGCATTCAGTTACATTAGCTTTTTCTGCACTTATGACACCAGGCTTTTTATCCTTAACTTGACCCTGCAACTTAAAAAGATTGAAAGTCATTGTAAGGTTTGAAGTCTTTTCATTTTCACAACTGTACTAAAAGTGGAAAGCATGTGGCTATTGTTCTTACGCTTCATCCTAAGCAACACATCACCATTTGAGTCCGTCGTTAAAAGGTCAACTTTAACGACCTAAACCATTTCAACCTTGACTTCCAACCACACAGAGCAATTAATTGCAAGAGGACCATTTTTTTTTTGCCAATGTCACGCGCCAAAATATAGATTCTAGCATATCACAACTTGAATTTAATTAACAAAATAACACATTTAATGATCCATAAAGAGAACATAAAATTCAAAGTCAATTACACAGTCTCTGACAAATGAGGCCTTTCATCTACTCAAACAATGATGGTGATGGTGATGGCCATGGGGTCAGGTAACCTCCCCTATATCTGGGACACCATAAGTACTTATTTAGTATATGTTGCATACTCTTTTATTATATCCTTACAACGAATAAAAGCAAAAGCAACAAAAAGTATAGTGGCGCAAAATAAAAAAAAAGGAAAAAATAAAATAAAAACAACAACAAAAACAATGCTGACAACACAATAACCCAATCATGTGAATGAAGCCGTCGGTTTTGAGTGCGGCACATCGAATGTCAATAGCAGTGTGACTACTTAAGCCTTTGGATGGCTTAAGTTGAGGCTAGCGTAATGAAAAAGTCATGTATATACAATATCCATTGATTTTGTGGTAAGAGAAATATTATGTTAAAGCTGCTGGGGCATCCTGAAAGCTTTAATGTGATGTAAGCTTCTTGAAACAAAAAAGGAAGAAAAAATAACAACATGGGAGGAATAACGTCAGTGCGTTTCTTTAACTTTTAATCGTATGGGTGGTACTAGCACAACAGAATAAAACTCAATACACCGAACGACCTTAAGCATGGGATGTGTTTTTATTTCAAGCTTTAAGACACATGTTCCAAGTTTAAGATTACAAAAACAACAGAGTTCAGTTTCAAGCTTTTAATCTGCTTTGTAAATAATAGGTGTCGATTTAAAAGGTTCCTTTGCTAAGGGTTTTGCTCTACCACTTTCCCCAATTTATCAAGTTGAGTCAAGGACTATTTTCCATGCTGACATTTCGCCCAAATTCCTGATGTAAAGTTCATATATTTGGTTATGATATTTAAATCAGTGAGGAGGTCTACCATCATACCTACCAGTTCGTAAAAAACAAGCCCTGCTAGGGTATAGCGAAAAACTGGAGTATAGCAAACCCAATCATAGTCACTTCAGGAATACCTAAGGGGTCAGTGTTGGGTCCACAACTATTTATTACTGGTCTTTCAATGGCCTTTTTGCTTTCATTCATTGTTGTCAAATTCACTTATTTTCCCACGTTGTGGTAATCAACAACTTCCTTGCAACTGGCCTGATAGAGGACTGCGTAGAGCGGTTGAATAAATATTAAGCCACATCCTTACCTGATTAAATGTATGAAATTGTGCTTCTGCTAGCTCTGTTGTTGTCTTTGAGAGATGATCCTAAACCGGTAGACTTTCGTTCGCTATTGCTCTCATAAACTAAAGACTGAGTCATTTAGTGGTTTCTTTTGAAATCCTAGGCTATTCTGCCACTAACAGCTGTTTCCCGGTCGAAATCTCGACTGAAAGTGAGTATTATAGCGCGCCCCACTGCGCCAGACCATCTGAGTTTTGTCTTTCTTAGATGGGCATTACAGTCCATGGTGAACCTCAACCAATGTATTTTACCAACAAAGTCGATGTCGGGCGTGCTCTTTTCAGTTTTGCATTCAAAGTCGGTTGACGTCATCTTCCACTTGATTGCGCCACATAAGACAAGGTCTTCCCAATTCTCAAGTTCCCTGCAATGTGCTCTCGAAGACCCGTCGAGCCAGAGCGTTGATGTCCATCCACTCTGAATGGCCAAGCCATCATAGTTTCGCGGACGAAATGATTTTTTTATGCTCAATCTGTGGTGTCTTTTCAACACCATTGGCCATTTTGAAACTGATAGAGTTCTCCGCTCGAAATCTCGAACGAAATGAATCGCTTCGCCCTTATACAACGTTGGAAAATATTCAAACCTTTTTTCCAAAGTGACTGCCCAAAGATTATGTTTTTTTGAAAAGAAGCTTTGGTTGAATTGAAGCACCCACGGTACTTTGTACCGAAGTGAACAACATTCGTGGTCCCTGTTTTCGAACGGTGCGCAGATTCGAGAATATTTTTGCTGTAGCTGAGAGCTTACGATACTCAATTCATAAACATCAACTCGCCATCGATTTCTAAAACATATCAGCTCAACATTTCAACGCCTGCGAAGAATTCTGTACAAAGATCTCTGATTTTTCACTTGAAAGGTCCAACTAACTCAGCAATTGAAGGCACAACCATCCGCTTCGTATCGCAGTTTGGGCCTTAGAGTAGCTTGAATTGGGCACGATTTTGGGCGAAAAATCTTCTTTTCCAAGGCGCGTTTTTATCTCGGTGGCTGCTTTAAAAGAAACAGCATTGGAGTATGTATATAAGGCTTGGAAAACCCGTAGATTAATGTCGAGATGCCAATGTATCTACAAAGAGTTGTAGTTTGGTTACATCATTCAGTTGTTAACCGATTTTTTAAATTGATGATATGAATTTTTAGGACCTATAGTTGCGTGCCATGCCACACAGCTCATGTCACATTTGTTCTTTTGCACACCAAATTCTCCAAATCGTGTCATCAGCCTTCTTAGCGATGTCAATTGACCGCCTAGGGATGTGATTGGAAAACTTTGGCCTTTTTTTTGTAGGAAACCGTGAATGATTAATGTAATGACAAACATCCGAAAACTATTCAAACAATTCGGGCCTATATCATCCAAACAATCCGTTAAGTGCAGTCCGAGACAGAACGAGGCAGCTACTACTTGAACGATGCGAAAATTTCACAATTTGTGTTGGATTCTATATCATAAACAATTTAATTTTGTTTATTTTACTACATTTTTAAAAAGAACGTGTCCACCTAACACGAACTTATACAAGTCATTTGAGAGGTAAAAAGGATCGTGTAGCTCTAATTCATTCGCTGAACACGAGAAAAAACGAATTGTGTAATTCGTGTAAGTTCGTTTAAAACGAAGTTTTTCTGACGCAGGTAGTCATGTTTTCTATTAGTCAATCTAAAACGAGCTAACTGCAGTAGTTTGAGTTGTCAACCTCATGGTGTGGCTCGTGTTGGTTCGTTTAACACGAAATCACTCTGTCTTAAATTTTTAACTTAAACTTTTGGGTTGGTTAATAGGAAACCTTTTCATCAGAAATGACTGAGCTATTTCGTTTTAAGTGAAACAACACGATTCAAACGATGTGTTTCTTCACCTCAAAATGACTCGATTGAGGTCGTGTTACACAACCTAACGAGACCCATACATTAGGTGAATTTAAACACTTCCATTTGATCCAACCTTCATAATTGCTTGCATTTTGCCTTTATTCGTTAAACCTTTACCTTCCATAACTTCTTCCCATACTTCAAGTGCACGTTGCAGGAATACAAGTTCTTTGCTTGTGATCCAACTAAAATAAATTAGTAAATAGGGTGGTGCAACAGAACGAGGAGATGCTGGACCGCGCGTTTCTCACAACCATTGCCCTTGTGAGGGAATGGAGGACACATGAATGACTATAGGCGGACTTGCAATTTAAACCACAAACCTCTTGGTTCACAGGTAGACATGCTCACCATCACGCCACCGGTATCACAACTATGGTGTTTCTTTTTCAGGAGCAGACTGGTTCAGGTTCAGCTTCTTGTATTTTTTTTTTTTTTTTGTTGCGTATGCCATGAGTACGTCACTTCGAGAACACTCGTAATACGGTATGACCTGAAGCTTCCACAATGAATGAAGTTGTTTTTTCCTTATACGGACTTATACGATGACTGTGTCGGACTGAAACAGAAACAATGGACAGAGAAGATTCTTTTTCAGGTTACGTCTATACGGGATTTTTTGGCATTTGCTTGTGCTCAGGGGAATTTAACAGACGTATCTTTACATGTTCTTTGAGTCTTTTGTTTATCCAGTGAGCTTTGACTGCATCCTCAAACTTCTGTTTACTTCATCTATTTCACTGTTAAAAATTTTGAGAGTACTGTTTCGGTGTCTTGATGAAAATTTGTTCAATTGACCTTTCAAGTCTGATGTGGTTCTCTTTGTAAGATGAAGCCAAAATGATTCTTTAAGTGAGACCGTTCCTCAGATTCCAGCGAAATGATTTGTGTCAGTGACTGCTTCTTTGGGTTTCTGTGCAGATATAGCGGGTGTCTTCCATTGAAGTCTCCCTGTTCAATATTTTGAAAAGTAATGAACCTTTCCAAACACATGGAAGTAAAGAAGTAAAGATGTTTCCGTTTGTAGAGTTTTATGAAAAAAAACTTGAACTGATGAGTCCTGTTGAGTTAATATGAGTTCAATCCTTTCACTGTCTTCTAAGGAAACACTGCGAAATCGTTGACTGGAGCTATGATAGCTCTTATGGGCTTTAAATATTGAATTAGAAGATCTGAACACTTTGGAAGAAATGTTCCAAAATGAAGTATAATAAGCAACATCTGGGGTTTAAATATTTCCTCTGGTAAAAAAGCAAAGGAATCACTTTATTTATTTTTTGATAATGAAGGATGTCCACGAACATTCACCAACACAGTTTCTTATCTGTCTGATGTTATTTTTTCCAAAAGAATTAAAGCAGAAAGCAGAACATTTCCTTTTTTGTAATTTTTTTTGTTTGTTTTAAATATTTACAATAGTCTCTCTTGCCCTCACCTATGTCCATCTGATCGCAAAATGATCCCATCGTTAAGTTGAACACTTTTGAATAATAAATCGCGAACATCTTAACTCCTTAAGTGTAAACACTTCAGTTTAGATACCTTCTACTAATAAAACAAATGGCTTCTTTCTTCAATGATAAATCACAGAGTCTTATAGAGATTAAGAGCAAGCACCTTGCATACATAATTCCACGTCCTGAAGCCTCATTCGGCCAAAATATCCACCGGTACACAGAGAGAAAATTGAAAGTAAATATTTTGCTCAAGCTTAATTCACAAAAACCCCAAGTTATTTATTTTCAAATCGATACTCTGCGCTAAAAAGGACAAAAATATCTTTGCCGGCATTAAATTAATTCCTGTACATAGTGAACAGTGTATACGACGTATACGTGCATGTGCTTTTCTCAACCACAAACCTACACCGACCTCCCTATCACATGTATCCATCTATCATTTTGAAGCTTTAAAGCAGCTCATGCGCATACACGGTGTCCTGAATAGTTGAGGCACCCCTTTCGCTCCGTAGAAAGGGCCGGCTCTTTCACATTGGTATTTACGAAAGTTGACGTTCTCCCCCCGCATTTCAAGGATACGTACAAGTTCCTTCTCCGATTCTGAACTTTCTTCCTGCTCCGAACGCTGCGAGATATAAAATTATTCCGAGTACTCGTCAACCAGCTTGTCAACATTCGTTTTTCAGTTTAGTCTCAGCTTTCATCCGAATCTGTGCACGAAAATCAGAAGCAACCACATACCACTGCAGATGTGGTATACATAATTAAGTACTTAAAAAAGGACATTTTCGGCAAATTGAAAAATCCCTCAACATTGTTGTAGGTTCAGTGCAATCGTTTGTGTATTAATTGAGTCAGAAGCTCACCGCGCCTTGAAGTTCCCCCAAAAAGGACGAGTTTTATCTCCCGAAAGGGCTATAAAAAAACATGACCAGATATCGAAACCAGACGATTATTGGTTTTTCTACGATTCGAGTGCACTCACGATGAACAAACACATCGAGTAGAAGACAGTTGTAGCACCTTTGTTCAAATCCCGTCGGAGAACGAAATGGATAACGGTGAGTTTTGGGCAAAATCTCCGTGTAATCGGCCATAAAGTGGAAAATCCTTCCTTTTTTTCGTACGTAATGTGTTGTGAGAGTGAAAGTTTTATACATTCCCCGGAATTTTAAATGAGAATTTTTATTACTTCAATGTGACACAGTTTATTTCGGGAATGTATCTCTTAATTGCATGGCTGCAGCTGCTCTGTGCGACCGCGAATGGATTTCAAAAACATAGCAAAAAAGAAACAACTCATGAGAATTGTTGCGCGATAGAAAAAAGTAATCTTCCATTGATTTTTCCAACAGCCAACACACAAAGGAAGCAACGTAAAGCTAGCTCTCCATTGTAATAATGGTTTTGCCTAAAAATGGAAACCTTTTTACCGGATGGGGTAGGGGGTTAGGGTGCAACTGTGTGTTAAGTGCCGAAAATGATGTCGTGTTTCATTTATTTTTGGTGCCTTCTCCATCGTTGGTGTTTGGGGCGCTGTCCCACAGTGTGTGTTGGACTCAACGTGGATTATTTTTTGAAATTATATTCCCTGTGTCCTCTGTAAAGTAGTATTTGGGTTTGGTAGTTCGTCTTCCTTACAATGTGATGTGGGTATGGTTTGTGGTTTGTTGTTGAACGAAGACCGGTTCGTTTGAAGCCTTATTAACAACTGCTAAATGCCTCCCTGGGAATTATGAATTAGATTTCCGTCATGTCATGGATGTTGATAATGTCTAAAAAAAAAAATAATAATAAGTAAAATTTATAATGAAATTTTCGACACGACATGACATGGGAGGAACGAACGAATTGGGATGGGCAGTTATTTTGGAAAGCTTAGCGACAAATGACTTTGAGAACTTAGCTACATTTATTATTTTGAATATTTCTTTTTTTGTGGGGGGAAGTTTTTCCTTTTCCGTTGTTGATTAAATGGCTTTAGTTTTGGCATACGCTATTTACAAAATTGGTTGGTGTTTTATGATTTTCTTAAGCCTTGGTTAATTGTTTGCAGGACATTTTAACTTTAAAAGTTTTCACGTTTAATATTTTTTTGAGTTGTTGGTAATTGGACGAACGAGGTTCTCAATATCGTAAACATACTTAAGTGAATTTCCTTTTGTTTTCTTCTTTGTTTATTTTGGGTGGTGTAATTGGAAAGGAATACTTTAATTTTTCTTACTCTAATAAGCAGGTTTGATGATTCTCTCGATTTTTGTAAATTTTTATTTTCTGTTATCTGCTTCCACACAGAAAAAAGGGTCTTATAGTATTACTGGAGTACTTAGATCCATTTCGGGTTGAGTCTTGGTAATTGTAGCAACCTTTTTTGTAGCTCAGTGGACAGGAATGAGGTACTTCTTACCTCATTTGTTACCCTTGAACGGCGTGTCAAAAACGAACTTGGAAGCGGTGGGTGTGGCAACAAAACTTCTGCTTCACTGCAACCTACCTTCTTTGATTTTCTCTTCGAAATTATTTATCGACGCCAGAAGCATTTTTCATTTCTCTGAGTTCTGTCTTCATCCTTTTCGGCGCTTCGAGCGTCGGCAAACCTAACGTTTTTGGATTGCTCAATGTTTGGGGTCAACTAAATGCAGATTTCGCTGCATTTTTCTGAGTTTGAGGAGTGTTTTGGAGTGTTTTTCTTTTTCTTCCTTCGGATCGTGTCTGAACACTGTTTGATATTGCGTTCTTGACGTTTTTCTCTAGATCTCTCCATTGCTCATGAGGATACCAACTGGGCGGGCAGTTCTCTATTTTTTCCAAGATCTAATTTTTGACATGTAGGCTCCCACGGATTTTGGTACTTCTATTATGATTTTATTAAGGGCGGGTTGAGCTTGCGCAGCTCTGGACACTGCGGTGTTTGAATGAAACCTATTACCTACAACTATCATAATTAAGCTTTGCTTCTCTCCCCCTTCTGTCTTATGGAACGTCTTCATCTCAGCTGCTGACAACTTACTCTTTTAATTTTTGTACATTGTCCAACATTGTGTACCGTATGTGAGTGCTGGACGCACAATTCGGTGTGCGTCCATCTTCTTCCCTTCACAGAAGATGGCCTCATTTACTTGAAGGTACTTTAAGCTGAGATGTAAGCTTCTCACTTGTAATGGCTCCATAGTCAGCGAAGAATAGTTGATTTTCTGTATTTTATCTCCCAGCAGGTAGCCAAGGACTGCAATAAAGAGCAGAGGACTCATGACGATTCCTTAGTATACACCTACTGCGACCTGGAATGCTTCGGTGACTCCAGCTGGACATCTTACTGCTTCTTCTTACATGTCATTGATTATCCGTAACTAGGCCTCTGGAACTCTTCGGTGTCTGGGGACCATCCATATTAGACCTCCTTTTTTAAAGTCAACCAGCACAACATACAAATCCTTTCTTGCATCTGTTGTTGAAATTTAGAGACAAACCCGCATTGATTTTATCCATAAAATTACTTTATTGTTTTTCGCATTCGGCTACCCAATAGCCGCTTAACGATATTCAAAGTCTGGAACATCAACCTGAACGAAACTTCTTGAGCCTCCCTTTCCCTTGTCCATTTGTAACTTTGCATCCCTTTTAAATAAAAAATAAATAAATAAGGTGGCGCAACAGAGCAAGGAGCCCCTGGCCCTAGCGCATTTCTCACCACCATGCCTTGTGAGGGAATGGAGGGGACCTACAATTTTCTGCCGGTTCCAAACGGCTAATTGAGAATGCGCTTTTCCTGGCAATGAATTTACTAACGGAGGACTTGCCGTGAAAAAACATTTTTGCCTCTGCTGGGATTCGAACCTCGAACCTCTGGGTTAGCAGGTGGACATGCTAACCATCACGCCGCGGGTACAACGATCATCCTTTTAGACAGACAAATAAAATGTAGGTATGGGGTGGCGCAACAAAGCTATGGAAACCTTGAGGCTTCACGCATTTCCTGGACGTTCAACTTTATATCGACTCCGCTAAGTAGCATTTTTAATGGCAGTATGTTACTACTCTCAGAGAGCTTGCGAATAATTCGCGAACGAAAGGCAATACCCGTGAAAATCCTTTTTTTTCTGATGTTTCTAAGATTCAAATCACGAACCTCTCACGTAGCAGGCAAACATTTCGCCTAGGGCATCACAGCCTAGTCAGAGGATGTCTACCATCATTTTCCAAATGTCATATACATAGTATCTCGCCTGGCCCATCACCTTTGCCTCATTAGTTTCTTCGACTGCGATATCGGGTATTTCCGTTAAGTAAGGTAAAGAAAGTTCTCTCGAGGAAACTGTTCTTTCAATAGGATATTACAATACTGTAGCCACCTGTGCAGAATTTTTTCGTCATCCACAAGAAGCTGTTGAGCATTGTTATTGAACCTTGGCGAATAGTTATTTTGAAGATGGTTGCTCCATTATTTTCTTGAAAGCTCGGTTTGTATCAGCAGTTGAAGTACAAATATCTTCCAACTCCCGCTTTGTTATGCCCTTCATGCTCTGACATTGGTTGAGCGCTTTTCTTCTTCGCTTCTTTCTTGCAACTTTTGTATACCCTCTCTTTTCATTTTTATTACATGAGAAGCACTTTGTACATTCTTGCAAGGCCTATTTTTCATACTTATCACTGCTTTAGTTTCATCATTTCACCATCATGTTTCTTTCACTTGTCGGTAGTGTCCCTTTATAAACCCATATCAATGATTTGGCTCTCTTTGAGCAAATTTTTGGTAGTCAATGCATTTTGAGCTGTGTTTTTGGTGTTACAGAGATATGTATGTCTTCATATTGTCTAAATTATACCACTTGACGATTAGTAGCCTTTGTTTATTTGTTTTCCTTACCGCTCCATGATAAATTCTATCAGCAGAAGACGCCGTCGCTGGGTGACAGCTTCACCCAGTATCACTTAACAGCATTTCATGCGAGACTTTATAAACTTGACAACCAAACCAACAAACCCAATCTGGGTTGCATTTCAATTACAGTTATAATTGACAAAGTGTTGGTCTTGTTTAATGAATATGAAATTTAATACGATAAAACCATGTGACTTGTACATACTTAGAATATCTTCACCAGTTGGGTCTCTGGTGCCGTATCCAATACCTCCATGGCGAACCTCATATGTCCTTTCAAGTATCTGCCAATAAACAAAAACTCCTCTTTTACGATGTCCTTCCGTAGATTGGGAAAATGTAGCCTAAGTGCATCAACCTGCTCACATCCAATTTGTGTAGCATATGTACGGAAAACATTCGCACCTTTCCTTACAAAGCCAATTTTAGAGAAATCAAACGATCACTAGACTTCAAAATTGCCAACACGATGCCAAGTTGTTTTTCCACAAGGATTAATTATACCGATGCCGTTTTACCCCGATCCGATCCATAGAAGAACATTTGTATAGGTTTTTGCCTTTACATCGAAAAAATGGGTCATGTTCAACGTATTCCGTCATTTTGCTTGGACACACAAGATGTCTTTGTCTACCCTCTCCCTTCTCATCTCTTCCAGCTTTGTTTATCTTAGCTCTGTAAGAAAAAGATTTTTTTATTGCCATCAGGGCTTTTGATTCTGCGTATTGCTACTGCAAGATTCTTGAATTCCTCGTTTTAAACTTTTTAAAATATTATACCATTGAGACGTTTTCGTATTGATCGAAGTTTGTAGCTCCGTAGAAATCGCTGTCTCTTGAGAGTTTAGCTGCCGTCAAAAGTTCTTTCTGACCTAGCTCTACGACGAATTGTAGGTTGTCTGTGCTTGTCTTATGACAGTGGTTGAAGGAAGTGCAAAGAGCACTGGCCCTCCCTATGCTTCTTCCACCCGAATGTATAAACATGTTTTTTAAATTTTCATTTCGTTCATTTATTACTCTTGAAATGCTATCACATATAGCCTAATTTTGTTTTTGAAATTTGGTGCTCCTGTCAAATAAAGTAACAACAAACTAGTTTCTTGTCGAGTTCAAACGGAAAAATGAAATAAATAACAATAAGGGTTGGAACAAAATAAGACGTTGCCTATTGTTAACCGTCTTTAGATTTCATGTTTTCGTATTTAATTTATCTCATCCCCCAAATACCAAAAAAAACTATCAAAGTCAAAGAGGGTTTGTTCGGTTCGTATGGTTGGCTGAAGCCATTTCTTTTGTTTATCTTAGACTCAGTGTACGTGCGGAGAGTTTATAATTTGGTATTTGCGATTTATAGTTGAGGCGGAAAAATCAGTGATTTGCTTCCAAACATTTGAGTATTACTTATAAAACAAAAGAGAGGATAAAAATGTTCCTTTGGGACAGCACAGATGGTTTTGTATTATAGAAAAATACTTTCAAATTATATGAGAGGGATTTTGAGCTGAGGAAACGCAGGATTGCAAAAAATACTTAACACATAAGCTCTTGTCTAACGATTTTCCGTTACATAAAATTTAAATTTTCCAACAGAACAAAAGATGGCAACAGCCACACAAAATGTGAAAATGTTTTTTTAAACTCTCGATGATTTATTCAAACAATTTCCATTTATAGAAATTCTGAAATCATAATCACTGCAAAAAGAATGCAACAAAATCACCCCCAAGTAAAAGCCGTCATGGGATCCTTTCCAACTGCTAGTCTACTAACGAAACCTAAGAGGTCTTTTCCTTTTTGGTGAAAGTCAATAAACGCAACCATATCGTTTAACCCAGCAACCAGACCTTCATTCAATATTCGAATAAAACGGAAGCAACATATCCACGGTAGAATTCTACGTCTCATTTTATCGGCGGCAAAAGTAATCACCGATGTTGCTTTTGTGGGAATAGCCCTGCTAAAAACAGACCTATTGCTCGCTAAGCCGTTCGGAACCGGCTGAAAACGGCGGGTTCCATCCATTCCCTTACTAAGCATGGTTGTGATAGAGGCCATGGGCTTCGGCGTTCCCCGCTCTGTTTCGCCACTCTATGTATGTATTATTAAACGTAAAAATATTTATATTTCCTTTTTATCTATAAGGGATCACCTTAGGTATCACCCCGTTTTTGTTTATAAATCGAAAGGACCAGGAAATGTTTAGGATTTTCAGTGATACTATAAAACTATTACTTTTTTCTTGCCTTTTTTGTTTTGTTCTTTTTGGTGTACTCATCTTCAATTTTCTTTTCTTGTCAATAGATTTATTCAAGCCATATTTTTGAGAAGTTGAAAGCTATTTTTGTCCTTGTTTCTGAATCGATGAGTTTAAAGGGCTTCGTTCACCTGTGGGTATAAAAGGTCAGTAAGAACTGTTCCGTCTTTCACATTATAAGCGTGGGCTTTCAAAGCCAATGTGGGTAATGTGGGTTTTGATTTATTTTGCTGGATGATGGAATTCTGCGAAATAATCTACGTCATTGATCAGCACTAAACATACATTTTGATGAGTTTTTTTAGTTGAGATAATCCACGTGTTTTTTAATCTAATAAATAAAAAGATTAGTAAAGTTTTTAACAGTTAAAACACTTTTTTTTTGACTCAGTTAAGAGAATCAAAACACTGTAGCTTTAATAGTTTCCATTTAGAAAGGCTAGGATACAACCTTTTTGCCGCTGGAACTTGAAATGGAATGAAAATATATCCTCATACGATTTTTTGGATTGTCGAAACTTAATCCCAGTTTAATGATTTCATCTCTTAATACTGGGATGTTCTCTATAAAACTCTACAGCATGTTTTTATCGGGTCTAAGCTCTTAGTTACCCTCAAGTCTCTAAGTTTGTTTATTTGAAGTCAAGGCCCTGATTTTTTACAAACCCTACGTCTAAGATTATGAGAATTCCACAATGGGTGAACAAAACGGCTTTCGTTTTCTTATAAAGTAATTTCAAAGCAGTGATAGATAGCGTTGGTTGTTCATTCTAATCTGTGAAAAACCACAAAGGCTCGATTTTTCCAATAGCAGCTAATTCCTTTTCTGTCGATTGGTGAAATAGAGGCCGAAAGCAATTGCCACAACCCTGAACATAGTTAATGCAAACGGAAAATGTTTTTTAATTTCATGATAGTATCCAGACGACGTACAATACATCCTGCCGTTAACGTAAAGACGAATATATTTAAATATATCCTCTGGGAAGGAGCTTTAAGTAAGAGGCTAAAGAAAGATACAAGTTCTTTGAATCCACACAAAAATGCACAGTTCTCGTTCAGATTTTAAGAAATTTCCCCTTCATTTTCTTGAATGTGCGTTGTTTCATGTTGTCGATATGCTGATTATATTTCATGCAATGTGGACTACACGAGTATTCAATTTTTTGATCATTCTACCTCTTAATTTGCGGGACTGCTACATAGATTTTTAGAGTTCTAGTGATCCTATCGCCTGCGCCGGTTTCCTTTTGCAAAGGCAGACGAAAATTGAATCTTGTTTGGCAAAAAAGGAAACGTATATGATACGAGGGTGATTTGAAAAGTCCGTGTCTTTTTAGTTTTCCTCCGCAATTATTTTAAAGGCAGCAGTGCTGCCGTCAATTGCCATCTATTTATAGACTCAGACTGCTGTCGAATTTTGGACAAGCTTTGTCTTTAAGTTTTTGCTTTGCAGACATTTAAAGCTCTAATCTCATGAAAATTAATGAAAATGGAAAAACTGAATTTCGTGTGCTGATTAAGCATAAATCTTTGCGTTAAAAACCATTACCGAAACCAAGTAAAGACTATAAGTAATATGTTGTCTTGTAAGCATCCTTACGGATTTTGTTTTTGTTGACAAGCATTTTTGCAACAAACCGGAATCTGTTCAAATGAGATGAAGCAATGGTTTCTCTTGCTTGAAGGTGTGTTACGTTTAATTTATTGGTGTCAACTCATTCAATATCTGCAATGAAAAAAGTCAATTTAAGACCCTTTTTGTCGAAACTATGGCACAATCAAATGGAATTATGTGCGTTTTTGTCGCAACTCAACAATCCTATAATCAGCTCAGCAATCAACTTTATCATTGAACATAAAAATAAATCCGTTCTGATCTAAGAGTGCTAAAAAAAGCAAACCTGTTGATAACCTTCTATAAAAGAGATGAAGAGTTCTTATGCAGCTTCTGGTTGGTATAAATTGTGAAATAGTCTGCTTTTCACGTGGGTTTTGACTTTCGAGGTTCGAGGTGTGCTCTTTGACTTAGTTATTTCAATATATATATATATATATATGTATATATATATAGAAAAATTGTATGTCTATGTATGCTTTTGTTTCCGGATCTCCTCGAGCTTTGTTGTGCCACCATTTTGGAACTAAGCGAACTTAACTTTTAAAAAAGCGTTACTAGTGCACAACTTAAAAAATTACAGACAAAAACCTGCGAAAAAGAAAATCAAAAATTTGTCCTCATAACGAAGTGAAGTAAGCAAAACAGGAAAAAGAAAAAAGTGTATGCTTACAATGCACACACTGGAGAAATGAAGCTTTGTAATATGCAGTCGCAAACACATGCATTAAACAAGGACTATTTGCTTACTTGTAGAAACCAGGTGTAGCAATATATTGAGAGAGAAACTATAGTCTTAGTCTTATATTAATGCTCGTATGTGGATATTGATATATAATCTATCCCACTACATGATGCGTATAAATATGGATAAAAAGGAAGCATGGAATATAAAATACTATGTAATGTATCCGATCTCATTCTCTTGCTGACTTTATCATACAGGGTTGGGCAATTTAAAACTCCCCACGTTTAAATGCGTCGTATACAAAAACTATAATACCGAGAAAGACGATTCAAAAAAGGGAATAAAGTACACACTATGCCATTTAATATCCGCTTTATTTTTTTAAAATTACACCATTGAGATGGTGGCCACGGAAACTCTTGCACTCACGTAGCCTTTTACAAAAATTTGTCATTACATTACTTAACATTTCTCTCTTAATTTCGTTTATGTGCCTCGTAATCGATGTTTTGAGGGCCTCGATGTCTCGCGGCTTGTCCGCATGAACCTCATTGTTCAGGTGACCTTCATGTGCGTTTCATCATTAAAGAAAACGTCGTCCAAATCAAGTTCTTCTTCGTCGAGCATATCCAAAAATCAAGTGCAAAATTCCAATCTTTTCGGATGGTCGGTGGGTAACAATTCTTGGGTGACTTGTAACTTGTACGGATGCATGTTTAAATCATCTTTAATGATTTTTGTTAGAGTTGAACGCGGAATGTTAAACGCGACGGACTGTTTACGCACTGAACGCGCAGGACTTCTCAACACAGCGCTACGAACTCGTTTAACATTTTCAGGGACTGAATTCGGCTGAATTTCGAAAATTTTTAACCCATAACAAACGCGATGTTTCGCGTTCCAGAAAACCATGTCGACTAACCAACAATATCTGACGGAAATGGCATAGTCTGGAGAAGCGCCCCGCAGTGTTACCACCTTTGTAACTCGTCTAGTTTTTTTTTTTCACGACGCGTTTGAAAGTGGGGAGTTTTAAATTGCCCACCCTGTATATGTATATATTTATGCGTTTGTTTCTTAATCGTGACGCATTTTCGTTTCATCGAATTTTAAATGACAACGATTCTAAAAATTTTCACTTCGACAACATTTGTTATCAAATCTTTTTTGGGTCACCTCATTCAGCTCAAAATCGGTGTGTTCGTTGAAGCCCTGTGACCGCCGGAAAGCGTTTTTTTGACAAACTTCGATTCGCAGTCAATGTCAAACTGAGTGTTTTTTTGAGCCCTGGGTTTGCCCTCAACTCAGCCTGAAGTAGCACTAGGTTTTTGCTGTGGCGAGTTCAGGTTATAAACAGGCAATGTCAAATGGCATGTATTTTTCTTCAAATGACAGGGATTTGCGCTGGTTCTGTGGCCTAGAATTTTTTGAGAACTGAAAACCCAGGTTTTTTGACAACTCATAGGGTTGTCAAGGAAACTCTGGTCAACTCTATGTAAAGTTCAACGAACGAAACCTATAATAAAGTATATATTTGATTTAAGAACATTAATCGGAAAGGACACTTGTTTGTATGCTATCCGATCAACTTGACGGTCAAATGTTTACTTTAGCAAAGAAAAACGATTTATATATTCAAGTTTACGCTTTTTTCAAAACCAGCTTGACTAAAAAACTCTCTTAAGAAGTTGACTTTATGGACAATTTTTAAATTCCAAGGGAATTTCTTTTACTGCTTTAGCGACACCAGAAAGGTTGAAACATTTTGCTTTCTCTTTCGAAAAAACTTCGCGAGCTCTTTCTCTGTACTCAAAATAAAACCACAGTACAGCTGAGTAACAGATCGGATGCTGCCAATCGAAGACTCTCAGCTCAGAAAACGTTCGACGTTTAGTGATTGGCTTAGAAATAGAAAAGAAAACTCACAATGGCAGCCTGAAAGATCTTCTCCCCTTTGTTTTTAATAACAGCACTGAAGTTTTATCTTATTCCTCCGTTTACCTCGATAACAGTTGATGCCAAAATCCCAATTGTGCAGTCATTGCTATTTCCAATTTTCCGAGGCTTTTTAACTAAACCAACATCCCGTTAAAACATTTTTATTCAAATTACTTTAGCGATTCCATGAACACATTAATTAAATACAATATCAGATGGAGTTCTTATCGAAATTGTTAAGCCCGCTGAAACTAATTACACGACTTGCCAGCAAATTTAATAAAAGCAAAAACATCCTCTGGCGTATACGTAATATTTCTGTCGTTTTTTTCTCTCAAGCGGCATACATTTTGACAATGTTAATCCTCTTCGTGACTATTAGTCACGTTTTATCTTGAACATTCTATTTAAAATGGCAAACCCTCAAAGGAGTTTCGAAGTCATATCAGAGTTATTTTGAGAGCAATCTGCTGTTTGTTCTTCTTATGAAGCCTCTGGCATTAAACGCCCCTCTTAAGGTATATGTTTGTGAAGTGAAGAGGAGATGACAATCGTTACGGTATTTGGAGCACATGCCATTCATAGATATTTGAGATGCCGCTGCATAGTTCCATCACCATAGAAATGTTGCTGCTGCTTAGGTAAACGAATGTGTCTGCAAAACACATATTGACATTTCAACAATGTATAGGGTTGCAAAAAGAGTACCGTACTAACTTAATAACCTCATAACCTACAAATAGAATGCGCTTCAAGGAAACGTCATTTAAAAAAAGCAAAAAGTTTTATGCTAAAATATGTAGATATACACTCGTTGCCATCCTTTTCATTTACAATAACATAAAGAAAACATATTTCAAAGAAGAAGCAGAATTGTGATAATAACCAACTCGCGATGTCAGCTGTCTTGTATGCAAATGTCACATCTGAATGTGTAAAATGTCATTTGCAATGCAAACAATACTTTGACCTTGATACTCTGTCTGTTTGTGACAAGCAAATGTAATGCCTAAATTACTGTCTGTCTAAGAAGAGACACTTTGACCCGCCAAAATCTTTTCAGACACATTAGCAAATGTAAATATTTTCCCATACATTAAACCAACACGAAAAATTACATTTTTTTGTCTAAACTGATTGAAAGATGGAGTCTAGTGTTAATATTGACATTCATTTTCTATACCACGATGCTGCGTGGGCCTGTACATGATGAATGTATCCTTTTATGCAAATAACTGATGAAATCAACGCCAGTAGCATTGATGGAAAATTCCTTTTGGCGTTACAACGTCTTTTTTCATTCAGCTTTGTGCTTGTGTTCGTGTAACACCAAACCATAACCTTGTCAGTTGTGAATTTTCGGGGTCTGGAAAATGGGATGTGATTTTCGTCTTACTTTTCCACTTGACCAATCTTTAATTGTAAAATGAAAGATATGTTAATGTGACATTTGTCCAAAAATAAATACTTATCTCTACTTTTTTATATTAATGGCACATTAACATAACGGTGACGTTGCGAGCGTGTTCTATTCAAGTTTATTATTATTTCATTTTTATTCGTTTATGGAAAACCAGCTACTTGAAGCTTTTGGCTGTTGAATTTGAATTGGTTGTGTTTATTGCAGCCATTCACAAAACATCCAATTTGTGGCGGTGAGAACTTAGAAATAGAGAATAAAAAAGGTAAAGGAAAGAAATACAATGTCAGTTTCAATTAGCCATGAAAACTTTATTAGCATACATTTGAGAACATGCAATGGGGAGGGACAGCAATGGACTTGGACATGCAAATTAGTATTCATTATTATTCGGGGCTTGTCAACGTGTTGGGTTGAAACATTTGCAGACTAGTTGAGTCGCTTTTTTTTATTATGCCGGGAAAACAGTGTGTCGTGGAGCAAGGTAAGCTCTAAATTCAACATTAATGAATTGGTAGTGCTAAATCAAGAGCTTACCTTGGACAAGCTAAGCGAACAAGTTTTAGAAAAAGCTTTTAATTCTTTCTTCGCTTGTGAGAAAAAGTCCTGGTCCAGGTCGTTTTGCTTCGTGCATAATCAAAGCTGAATAACCACAATGGCATTTGCTGTAGGGATAAGTAGCTTCAAAATTCACCTCTGTTTGCATTACCTTAAAAGGCATCTACCACTGCGGTCACAAATCCTTATCGGTTTCACTAAAAGGATTGTACAATTCGGATTGTGCTTCCTTAAAAATTCTATATCATTGTAAATTCTGCAGGTGAGGCTTAGAGAATCTTCATATTGACAGGTCTCTTCTTGTAGTTGATTTCACTCTGTATTGTGTTGTTATAATGACCCTAAAAGACTCAATTATAAATTTGAAGAATAAATATTAATTCAACAGTGAAAATATTTAGTAAGACTTGAGTCTGGGTCTGCCCCGTGCTACCCTCATGTCATGTACCAAAGCCCCTTTATAAATATCAAAAATAAGCTTTACGTCACATCTTTATTCGAAAAATCCTATTAACGTCATGGTATGGACAAATTAATTAGAATTCATTGAATTAGGTGTCCAATAGCAGGAAGGGGCGGAGTTAAATCAGCAACACCAACAATATACGGCAGAGAAAAACTTGTAAGTCTAAATAAATAAAGGATCTCCGAAACCAAAGCATTTTTATAGTCGCGGCAGCGGCAGTTGCAGCTGTAAAAATTAAGTTACACAGCGAGATATAAGAACCCTCATACCGACGCGATAGAATAAACGCAGCGTTTTCATACACTTCCATACGGCGAAAATAATGGCATTAGCGTTTCTGTCGCTGCAAGAACGCTTTGGTTTAAGAGAACCTTAAATCGTTGTATCTGACATTGGTCAGTAGGTGGTAGAACGATGCGAAGGTGCTTGGCGCAGTTGAGTGGTTCACTGGCTGTGAACTCATTATCGTTCTTCTGTGATGGCTAGTAAAAAGGTACTAACGAAACAATAATATTCTTTATGACCAAGAACACCCAACTAAGAAAACAGATGACAGGCTTTGCCAACCTTGAAATAGCTAACAATTCCAGCCTTAGGTGTTTGTGTTCAATGTTGTATTTTTGTTTTTACGTCGAAAAGGACAAGATGAAGTTGCGGTTCCGGTGAATGCGAGTGGAAGCAAATTTACTCGCGTCAATTTGCAAAGCTCGTGTTCGTTCAAAAGTAGAGGAAGTTGGGGTATTGTGGTATACATGTTAGTTTTTAACACTTAACAGAAAAAGTAGTGAAGCAAATGACCCTAATCTTTGCACATTTCACCAAAAACTAATAAGCATTAAAGTTATTTCTTTGTTTTGAATTCTAGCATCAATTAAAAAAGATATAAACAAAATATTGATATCACCTCGAAATCATCGCTTTTGAAACTGTAAGGGTAATGTGGTATACTATGCTGTCTAATGTGGTATACTATATTATACAACCTAGCGGTAGTTTTTTAAATTGAAAAAATTAGATAAATGATTAAATTAATTTTTGTTGAAAAGTATACGCATTTTAACAAATAGATCATGAGAAAAAATACAAATAGCCAACTTTGGAAAGGAATTCAATTTTATAGTGGGTAATGTGGTATACTATACAATATGTGGTTTACTATACCACATTAGCCCATGCCAAGTATACCACATTAGCCGAAGCTGTATACTTTCACAAAAATAATTATAAAAAATAATCTCAACACATTTTTAGCAAAACTTACATGTATATTTCGTAGAAGATTGTTTTATTTTTTCGAAAAATATATTTTCACTGTTGAAACAGAACTTTTATAGCCGCACAAACACTTTTTGTATAGCCCAAAAAAAAACTCAAATTCTCTGAACTACTGTTGTTGACTATTTTTTTGACAGATATGAAGATTTTTTACTCGTAAGGCACGCATTATTAGTTTCATTTATTTATGCATCCTATAAAGTAGAAAACGTTGAAGTAAGCTACTTAGTTTAAGAAAAAACTGCCTGTACCACATTACCCACCTATACCACATTACCCTAAATTACTCTACGATGTGGTTCGGGTGCACAAACTTTACTCGCACAAACTTAATTTATTAACTTTGCTAATCTTAGGTAGCAAAATCTTCGATGGTTTAATTTTATTTTACTCGTACCTTCAATTGCTCACATTTAAAGCAGAACATGTGCTGACTACTTAGTTGTGTTCTCAATTTTCTCTATTGCGGGCTTTGTTTTGGTCAAAATAGAGTTATGCAAAACAGCCTTGATGATGGTCCAAAAGTCCAAGACGGATACATTGGGTTAAGACTGTTGGATAAAAAGTAAAACGTTGGAACACATCCAGTTTAACAAGGTTTTATTAAGCAACTGAACTTAACATGCGTAGTTTAAGTAACAAGAAGCTTTACATAATACTGGGAGAACGCAGTACGTGTTGCCAATGCTGTATTATAAGTACAATTCAATTTCTAACAAAGACAAAAAAATATATGGAGAGGGGAATGTGTCTCTTTCCCCCCGTTTAGAAAGGAGTTACCTTTATAAAAATCAACTATGTAAGTCTACCGCCACGCGCTTTAGTGCATTTGAAAGCTAAAAAGCATGCTATTCACATTTTATATTCTCATCAAGCAGTTCTTAAATCACTTAGCTATGTTTTCACGAACTGAGTAATCTCCTTCATTGATAATATATCGTTCTTGCAAATGGCGGAACAAAGTAACAATTTTGAGTAATGGACACAGAGATATTCCGGAAAACGTCGAAACAAGCCTTTGTAAATTATGGACATATCTCCACATACATAAGCTTTTGCTGAAATAGCATTAGCTGAACAAATAGATCTTTGTTTTAAAATAAAATAAAAAATAAATAGGGTGGCGCAACAGAGCGAAGAGCTCCTGGGCCTAGCGCATTTCTTACGACAATGCCTTGTGATGGAATGGAAGGGACCTACAATTTTCTGTCGGTTCCGAACGGCTAATCGAGAAAGTGCTTTTCATGGCAATGAATAATAACGGAGGACTTGCCAATTCCTCGCGAAAGCGATACCCTTGGAAAAAACATTTTTGTCTCTGTTGGGATTCGAACTCGAACCTCTGGATTAACAGGCGGACATGCTATCCATCACACCACGGGTACTTTTGTTGTATCTTAGCAGAAATCATCTTAGCTCCGCAATCAAAGTCTAAACAGGACATTGTCTCATAAATCGGCATTACAGTTCGGGGTGCAGCTGAGCCTCAACCACAATTTCGATTTCGGGCGAGCTCTCTCCAGTTTTGCACTCTAAGTCGATTGAGGTCTTCTTCCACTCGATTGCGCCATCTAAGACGAGGTCTTTCCCTTCCACGATTTCCCTGCAATATTTGCTTTCGCAAAGCCGTCGAGCCGGAGCGTTTGGGTGCATCCGCTCTATATGACCCAGCCATTGTAGCAATGCGTGCTCTTCTAACTACACCCATTTCGGGGTACAGGTTATACAGCTCGTTGTTGTATCTTCTTCTCCACAAATTGGAACCAAAGATCATTCGAAGTATTTTTCTTTCTTTGGGCCAACAATAACCGGTAATCATGGCGCGATAAAAATTATGGCCCGATAACGCTATCGGCATGCAAACCGCACCAAACAGTTATTTTTTTTTGGATGAAGTTGTGATTCATGCAACACAAATGTTTTCCAACGGATATTTTCCTTATTGACGATTTCATTGAGCCCAGAATGAGCTTCATCACTGAAGCTGATTTTGCGATGAAATTCATCTTGTCGCGTCTTCTCCGGAGTCCAATCGTAGAACGTACGTCATTTCAATTGGTCCATCGCCCTCAATTCTTGAGTCGACTTGATCTTGTATGATCGAAAATTGTAGTTAACGCTCTTAAAATTTCGATAACCGATTCTGAAATTGCAGACGTAGCTTACCGTTTTCTTACCATAACGAAAAGAGTTGAGTTTAAGGAATGAATTGATACTTCAATGATTAGTGAGACGGTTCATAGTTGTCAAGTCCCCTTTAGAAAATTGTTTACAAGAAAAACTTATGCCAAATTTTTTATATTTTCATTTCAGCAATAATCCATGAGCTCATCATGTGTCGAACTACGTTCGATTACTACTGCGCGAATGTTTAATTGTGATAATAGACTACTCGATATCATGAGCCATTATACCAAACTCACATAATTCCGTGACGAGTTAGTTACTCGACAAAGTGAGCTGTAGTTCGGCTTTGTTTTCTTCCAAAACCGTTAATGGCATCTAGAAAATTTCTGCTTTGACGATTCAAGCTTATTAATTTAGTTGCCAATACACTTCATCGTTTCTTTTTCACTAGATATCACAATGAGCCTAGTGTTGATCGAAGTGTTTCAGTCTTTTTTACTGACGGCCATTTAAACACAAAATAACTTAAGCTGCAAGCTTTAAAGATTTGAATATGATTAACGTCATGTAAGAAACGTTTCCAACTACGCATATGCATTTCACTATGCTTATGTACACATAATGGATGTATAGGAATAGATTTGCCATATATTCTGGTTATCGTGACAGTATTTTAGATGACAAAATAAAGATAGCCGCGTTGAAATCGAATTTTTTCACGGTAAGTGTTTATTTTCCTGGCCTTAGAGGACTACTCTTGGTATCGTGTCACTGGAGCACTCTTCATAAATTGATTATTAAAATCATGCGAGAATCACTTGGAGTAATTGATCGCATGTTTTAACACAGCCCTCGCTACTGCTTTTTGAAGAGCATTATAATCAAAAGAAGTGTGCACAAATACAAAGCGACTCTGGATGGCACAACCTATTCAGAATAACTTGAAGCAAGGTTTTCTTCTCGGTGCGTTGTTGATTTCTTTGTTTATGAATGACTCAGTAGATTATCTTTTGGGAGGAGTAAGAGCTGCTAATTATACCATCGATGTGTTTTTTGGTATGCAGATGACCTTGTCTTACTCTGCAAATTACTAGACAATATGCAATTAATGATTAATCGTTTATCGTGGTAGTGCAAGAGATGGGGCTGTCACTTAATAAAACGAAGAAAAGTAGTGGGTTTAAGGTAGATGTTTTTTTTGAAACTGCTAAAGGGGTTAAATATATTTAAGAAGCTTAGCTGCGTTCAATTTTATTTTAAAACGAACACCCAAGCCAGTATATTTTAAATTTCGTGGATAAATGTGTTTCAAAACCAACAAATAATCTTATATGTTATGGTTCTCAGACTTGGCGGGCATACGAGTACGGGGAATTTGGAAACATTTTATTGGAACTGAACTAAAAGGCTTTTCAAACTACATTTCTTACCAACGCGATTTAAGGACCCTGAGTCTAATGATGGTTTCATAACCGGTCCCGGTCATATTCCTAAAGAAATGTCCTTCTACCTTTTCTGTGCCTCTCTCAAGAATCTTCAGTTATCTTCAGCGTAAAAAACCCTGTTCATAAAAAGGCCACAAACGCGATGTTGAAATTTACCATCCGATAGCAAAAATTTGGCATAATATACAAAATCTTCGAAAGCATTTTGTATGAAATTTTCAGTTTTCATTGCAAATCTCTCATTTCCATTCGACAACGTTTCTTTGTCAAAGGCAAGTCAACAACCAATAATCTCGTTGAATTAATCTCATTATCAGTTTCGGTCTTGGAAAAACGAAAAAAACAGAAGTGGTTTCAACAGATTTCAGCAAAGCCTTTGATAAACTAATTTTTTGGAACTATTCAACCTCTGCGTCTAACCTATTTTGTTGAGATGGATTTCTTCCTATTTGGGAAACCGTCTGTATAATGTTCGTTTAAGATCTTCCCTACAAAGTCCTTTTTTGGCTTCGATACCCAGGGTAGTCATTTAGGCCCTTTTCTTTCCATCCTAACTATTAATAACCTCGAATTGGTCACTCACTATTCCTTAATTTCCGTGTACAGAGATTATACGAAGTTTTACAAGATCTTCTCTTCAGCTACTTACTCTTCTTACTTTCAACAGGATCTCGTCAACTTGTGTTCTCTCAAAACTGTTTGGAACTAAACATTCCAAGTTTCCACCATTTATTACCTTCTCTTGTAAGCGCTTCAAATTTCCTCTCCGTTGATATCTTCTTCGCAATCAAACCATTTTACCAGTTGTGATCTTGGGATCATTTGCCATCAGAATCTGAATTTATTCTCACATATTGATGATGCATAATAAACTAGAATACGATTATATAAATTGGTCAAAAAATCATCTTCATTTTTATACTAAAAGTCGATTCCGCACTTGGCTTCTTTAATTGATGGTCAAAAAAATTCTCCGACCCTTACGTAACCCGAACCCGTTCTCTATACATTACACCTGTCAAGCGTGATCCCTTTCGAACAAATTCACATTCCGAGAACTGAAAATATTCAGTGTCGTTTTCTAGAATTTGCTCTGAGAGCTTTTTCTTGGAATAATCCATAGATTCTACCTTTTTCCTAAGATCGCATCAAAGTTCCCAGCGTGATTACGTTGAAAGATCGAAGAGAAATATTTGAAAGATCGAACAGAAATATTCGAAATTCTCTGGATTCACCAAGTCTTTTCTGAAAACATTGACTGCAGAAGCCTTAACAACTCTATCTTCCTTAACACTAATCTTCAACGTGCGATATCCTTGCTTCTTTCACCTACTCACTCATCGAACGTCATATGGCTCAAATGATCCTATTTCCCCAATGCAGTGTTAATTTGAGTTTTAATAGTTTTGACTTCAACTTCAGTACCATTTGCCTCAAACTCCATCTTGTAAGTCAAGCTCCTCATTGATTTAAGCTATAAGTTTCTTAGCTTTTAAGTTTGATTGAGATCTAGCTTGTTATTAAGCCAAATGAATTCCAGCCAAAAAAAAATTATTGTCAAATCTGCTTTCATGGCTCGCTTCGTGATTATAAAATATCCTTGAAGTTCAGACCAAGTGAGCTGCTGTTTTTTTAAGTAGTAATTCTTACAATGTAAGCTTCAATCAATTCTTCACACTCTGCCGCCACCTTAACTCTCATAGCAAAAGTACTTTTATATCATTCTCGTAAGTAGATATATTAACAATATTCTCATCTCAAAGATTTAAAATTATCGATAATATCAGAGTGGTGCCTTTGTCGTAATGGTTACAATGTCTACGAGGATCCATAGAAGCATCCAGCTTTCTCACAGACATGAGATATCGCCTTTCGAAAACGATTGTCAGGTGCTTCGAGAGTAATTCCACTGTCATGGAAAGCTCCTTCTCATCCATCCATTCAGAATCAGCAAACATTTGTTGGTCCCTCCTATTCCTAACAATGAATTATCGAAAAACCCGTCTAATGACCTGGCTTTTAGAATAATATTTTTTCTTCACTTTTCATTTGTGGTGAAATTCATAAAATAAAAATAAATAGGGTAACGCAACACAGCGAAGAGCCCCGGGGCCTAGCGCATTTCTCACAACCACTGCTTTTGCTGTGAGGGAATGTAGTGGGACTACAATTTTCTGCCAGTGATTTGCTATGAAAATGATTCTTCCAAGTTTTTCTGAACTGTTAAATCCCCAAAGCCCTTTCTTTATTGCACTGCATAGGTAGTTTTCTTTTCATAAAAAAAGTACTCGTACAAGTGTTTTATTTGTACTATAGTTGTTAAGGTTTAATGTTCTCCACTGAAATCATATTTTCTTCCACTTTTATTGACAATTTGACATACCCATAATTGACACATTTCCGTTCCTCCCATCTCAAATGTGCTGTACCATGTTATCAGCTTGTAGAGTCAAATAAAAAACTTACATTTCAATTGCATCTCAAACTTTCCTTATCCCATTTACTTTTGCAATTTAAATGTCCTCACGTTTCTGCCAAATCGATCAACAAAATTATAATTCCACTCTTGTCATATCCAATGGAATAAATTAAATTTTGACCCAATATCAATTCGAACAGAGTGCACTTAAGAGGACACACACAAACACATACAAGCCCTATTCATTGGCAACTGCTTACTCATAATGTTGATGGCAAAGTATGATGAAGCACCCACTATACTTTTATTAAGTTTGTGTGTAAAAATGTGATCCTATATATAAGGACGATATACAAACATGAATGCGTAATATTAGATATACTATAGCTGATGCCCCTCTACACCAAAGTTTAAATCTTAAAGCGTACTCAGGAGTGCTAACGAGGGGACTCTTTAGGGATTAAAGTAATTCATGTTGGATGTATGGAGTACTTGGGCATAATATATTGGTGATTGGAATGAACGGCTTGAAATAAACTACGCAAATCGTGCTTAGTAGGTTGGTAATCGAATAGCGTTTGCCTGTGCAAACAAAAAAGTAAAGCAATATCGACGACGACGGACGGAATTTAATTAATTGTTTGATCAAGAAATTCGAGTGTAGGCAGAACGGAATTGAGTATTGTCATAGTCACTAGAATACATATAGTTGACCTGTTAAAAGGGTTGACAATCTTCTCTGCAAATGTGAAAAGTGCATTGGACGTAAGAGACGGATAACTTCCAACTAGTCATTGTTGTGTTGTCATTCTTGATTCATTTGTCAAGTAATTTAATGGAGTTATTGTTTTATAAATCAAAATTGATGGATGAAATGGAACAATCGAAACATGTCGACTGGAAGCAAGACGTGCGAGAAAAGTGGGTGTGATAGTGAGCAAAGGTAATTTAAGGAGAGAATTTTCGTATAAATATACTAACAAGCATAATAATACGCTCTAGCAAATTTAGTAGACGATGTCACTCTCATGTTGTACCAAATTTTACTGAACAATGAATTTTTATCCTCTCTGAAGGTTGATTCAAAGTATCTGCACAATGCTAAAAAAGTTTTTAAAATAAGTGATGATAATTTCCACTTCAAAAATGAATAAATCGCTACAAATATTCTTATAGATAACGGCTACACGCTAATAATTTGCTCATGGAATACGCTGCGTTGCCGATTTTTTTTTTTTGTATTTATCAGAACCAGGAATGTTTTGGTCAGCCTTTCTCTTCCTTCTTTCGCGATCGTTTCTTAACATTTTATGATAATGTTTTTTTGACGGAGTTGTCTGGATCTCTCCTCTGACTATGACCATACAAGAAGACATTTTTAACATAATGCTCACCAAAAATGGCCGACTTTTTGCCATACTCTATGCGCCCTATGCTAACTTGAGGATTGTGTCTTCATCACAAGTTAGCATTAGCGGTTATAGATACCAAATATTTAAAATTTTCACACTTGGGAAGCACATTTCCATTCTTAAATGTCAGAATTATGCATATGTACCTGGATCAGACAATGGACAGCACAAGTACTCAGTATTTTTTGGACGGTACTCAATACCTTCTAAAATTTTTACCCATATGCGTTTACTATTAGTTAAGTTAAGTTTGCAAGCGAACACCACAAACGCACGTATGCTAAAGCTGGGAAATAACTTTTTTTAATTTTTTCTTTAACAAGGCTTACCGATCCCCACCTGATGAAAGCTTTTTGATGCTGATCCCGTAAATTTTTATACTTGTTCTATTTTCTCCTAATTTACACCTTAAATAGTTAGTTGGTTGAATTTGTTGTCCTAGGTTGATCGTTCCATCTAAGTTGGGGTTTTCTTTGTGGTGCTGTACCTCGAGTGGTAGAAGCAAAAGTTTGATGCGACCGACGCCTAAGTTTGTTGTAAGTTGTCCATACACCATACACTTAGCGCGACCCAGCCACTTCAGCTAATGATTATTCAGGTTTTTGAATACTCGTATTGCTTGTGGTTTAATATTCGTGACAGACTGAAACGAGTATCTATCCAAAGAATATTTTAGTTATAGCAACCCAGGAGACATTCATCAAGATGTGATAGGGTCCATACTTCTTTCCCATTGAACAGAATCATTTTCTAACTCTTTTATAGGGTTTCCTTGGTAATTTAAAATAGATTCTTCGATTGATCTTATCACAGATATCGGTTTGTCAAGTTCAAGTGAAGCCCTGGTAGAAATTTTTTTGACTTATATTATTATCGACTTTTAAAAACGTTGAAAGTTATGATTGCTTAATGTGCGTCATCGTGCTTTATGTTTTTCTAGAATTATAGGAGTTGTTGGTATTCTTTCCAACTTTGAAGTAGTATTTGGATTTCTCCATGAGTACCTTGCTCAGTCGAAAGAGCAAGGTTGGGATCCTTCTGTTTTTACAGGTTGTTTTGCATAAGATTCGACATAAGCTCAAGGCGAAGAGGTTTGGTCAATTGAAATATGATTTTTTTTTCTGTTTAAAGAAAACAAAAAAAAAATTTAAAAAGCCGTCGAGTGGAGGGCTCAAATAAAATAGTGCTTCATGGTTGACATGATCCCAACCCTTTTAGTGATAAAAAAAACAAACTAAACAAGTTCTTCATTACTTAAGAAAAATTCGCGAAAAGACGTTGTCATATGGAAAAATGTTCTTTTTTGCCTCCTTTTTTTAAATTTTCGAATTTTTCAAAAACTTCACATAAAAATTTTCCAAAATACAAGATACATAGTTGCGGTGGATACTTCAATTACATAGATCTCCTTCAAATTTGAAAGGGATCGGTTGGGTAGCACCTGGGATATCATGTCAACCACCTTTAAAAAGGAGTTTCGTGAAAAATGCGTTAGAAGTTTAAAGGCATATATCAGTGTTACACTTTCAAAAAATCGATTTTTTTGTTAGCTTATTCGATAGCTTACACCTTCAAAAATATTTTGTGGAAGCGGAAAGTTTGTATCTTGAATTGATTTTGAATGGCAGCGTTCTAAAGAGCAACCGCTCGCAGATAAGAACCCCGACAGTTTGAACTTTAAACTCGTGTTTCTCGAACGACATTTGTCTAAATTGCTGACATCATAACTCAAAGAGAAATCAACCAATCGACTTCAAATTTAGTATTCTTGAATATATTTACTTAATGGCTCACGATCTTTTTGATTGGTTAAATATTGTCAATTTGGCATTAAAAAAACGACCATTTCTTACCCCAAATGCGTAATTTTTTTTAAATACTACGCTTTTTTTCTAGTTTTTGATATTCTTCAGAAATCGTAAGTTATTGTATAGGAAATATTTTCAACCTTATTACCTTTTTTGAATTTTTTTGTTACAGTTACTCGCTAAGCCGGAATCATGTCAGCAGTGGGGAATAGAATTCAGCTGAAAATGTACCTTATAATTTTCAAAAAACTTGAAAACATACCATTGAGTACTTTCTTTTAAAAAAATGTCCAAAAATTGACTAATTTATTATGGGTTACATTGGTATAGCCCCTTTAGTTGAAACTAAACGGCTTAGATGGCGGCTTACAAAATCTGCTATTTTGAATCGAAAGTGATGTGAAGGACCCTAGATTGTATATATAAAATCTAAGTGTACCACCAAAACAAATTAGAAACCGCATGTTCGCAGAAGGGTATTAAGGGTTCTTTATTTAAAAAAAATCAATGCTCACAATGGTTCTGAGTCGAACCCAGAAAAATTTAAATAGAATTAATGCAAATTTTTTCAAAGATTAAGAAAGATTTTGTTGTTCGGATTTCTGTGTTTTTGACTCTGAACTAATCAGAGTTTATTCTTTGAAAAAAAAAAAAAAAAAAAAAAAAAAAAAAAAAAAAAAAAAAAAAAATCAGCAGCAATTCAATTTTAATTATGCAGGCTTCTGTTTACACCTTTTAGACCTGAAATTATGTTTTTTAAGTTTCGTAATCGTGCAGAAAAAATGTTTGAGATAAAAATCTAACATGAAAGATAGAGACTAAAAATTCCTTCAATTTTGTCTATGTGTCCGTACATGGATCTACAGTCTGAACCGCTATACCGAATTTTTCTTTGAAATTCTTATTAATTATTACAAAAAAAATTCCAAAACCGTTACTTTCGTTTATCAATTTTTTTTTCAAAAAATTTTCTGGCTAGGTCTGTTTTTTTAAAAATAGGTGAAAAATAAAAAACAGTTTTAAAAAAACTGGTCCAACGATTTTGATTAAATTTTCAGCTTTTATGTTTATTAGCAACTGCAAATAAGTGACGTTTTTATATTTTCGCTATAAACCTATGGAATATTTCATTTAATTTTGGGAAAATGTAAGTGTTGGTTTTTTGCAAATGGTGCTCTCGGTAGACTTGTTGAAAGGGTAAGGGAAGGCGCAGTTGCGATAATAGTTTTTTGTCGTCAAGTCTTCTCACAGTATCTGTTCGGTGATGCGAGTTCATAAATATCCCCCTACGGGCTAAGTGTTTTTACTTGCGATTATAGGTACTATAAGGCAAGTCTTGCAATCGTGCAGAAAAAAAATTTGAGATAACAATTAAATACGACATTACGACGATAGAGAATACGAAAAAAGTGGGTCCTGCAATTCTGTGTCTGTCTGTATGTATGTATGTCTGTCTGTATATGGATCTACAGCCTGAACCACTTGACCGATTTTTTTCAAAATTTGCAGTTAGGGTCTATGGAGCAGTCTACAGAGGGGTTTTTGGAATTGGGTCTCTAGGTCTTGAAATAACGGTACCTGCCATACAACCGATATGATAATACTTACTTTTCTCGAAAGCGGCTCCAACGATTTTGATAAAATTTTGTGTGAAGAATTAATTTTTGATTGTCTTTCTTATGATGTAAATAAAAATTTTGGAAAAAGTATAAAAACGGTACCTCCCATAGTACCGTTTTTTTCAAAACCGACTTTCTCGTTAATGGCTTGCACTATGCTTACGAAATTTTGTATTTTAGAAGTTTTAAGTTGTTTAAGGAAAACTGCATAACAAGATTTGAAAAATTTTAATTTTTGAAATTTTTAAAAATTTAGATTTTTTGAAATAACTTCAAAACCATAACTTAGATTTTTCTCAAATTTTTTGTCAAATTAACTTTTGCTAAGATCTTAAATTTTGCATACTTGAATTTTACAAAACTTTTTTTTTTTTAAATGTAAAACAAAAAACCGTTATTTTTAAAACTGGTCCAACGATTTTGATAAAAATTTTAGCGTTTATATGTATTAGAAATAGCAAAAGAATGGCGTTTTTAGATTTTCGCTTGAGACCTTTGGAATATTTAATTGAATTTTTTTCAATATTTTTCGTGATTTAATAAAATTTTCCTAATTAATGTATAGTTGGCAACCCTGTACCACCAAATATATTATAAAAAGCGAACACCAAAACCTTTTACTCAGCCCTAAGATTTTGATATCGTATTTAGAACACAATCGCAAGTTCGTGCGACCCAGTCGTTCCCAGTGTTGTATTCATAAGTATAAGAAACATACATCCCTGTTTATCTTATGTCATATCATAAATATAAGTGTTGCCAACTCATATCCGGTATAGTGAATTCAACCAGGTATAATTTAGGTTAAGAATTAGAATTAAGTGAGTCGTAATAAAGAGTGCAAAGTACAAGGATGAACGCGTGTTATTTTACTTAAACCTAAAAGATTAGAAATACAATACCCAGTTTTTTTTTTTTGAAGTCGTGTCTCGGAACGTCAAAGATATTCGAAGGAACATTCCTTCGATATAAAGACCGACAAGTCCTCTTGCCTATATTGAGAATGGGAACCTATCTATTGCTCGCTTTGTTGATCGATTAAGTTCCGCTCCCCGTCTCTTGTCAAAATCGATTAACCTGAATCAGTTGCTGGAATTACTTTTGTAAGTAATTTGCTAAGTTATTCCTTAGTGCCAAACCAGATGTGTCCTCTTTTCCAATTTTCGCTTTGAAATCACGAAGACGAGTCTTCCCTTTTATATTCGGTCCCTACTTGCCATTCGTCTTTTCCTGGAAATCCTTAGAATTCTTCTTTGATTGAGCCATTCAGATTGTGATTGAGCCCTCCGTTTCCCATAGCTACAGCGTTTTGTCTGAGTCACACCCTTGTCATAAGACCGCCTTCAAGAAGTCGTTGATTCCGCTTCATGCGGCTTTTACCGTGAAGATATTTCAGCTTTTAATTTCCAATATCCCTTCTCCATCTCTTCCCACTTCTTGAACAATATAAAGTGGTGGGAATAACGATGTTCTTATTAAGCAAAAAACAGGATAACCTAATTAATTTTATGATTAAATTTTCCGAAAAATCCGCAACTTAATCTAAATGTTTCTCGCAAAATAATTTCATATGAGCTCTAAGGAATAGGTACACATGTGAAAAGCTCTCAATGAATTATTTCGTGTTATTAAAAGCTCTCAGTCGAGGCACACTAACTTGTGAAGAAGTAAAGTTCATTGACTTCATCTGAGTTACATAAAACCCCAAGCCATTTATTGCAATTAAAATTGTTTTAACACAGCTTCCAGATAAGACTCTAATCACATTCATTTTCTGAATGCTTCAAGTTACTTCACAACCAACCAGCCAACATGTTTATCCAATTACAAACAATGCATCTAATGAGCACATACACATTATAATTACAGTTCGACTAAAAGATATATAAAGACACA
This sequence comes from Melanostoma mellinum, assembly GCA_914767635.1. Classification (NCBI taxonomy): domain Eukaryota; kingdom Metazoa; phylum Arthropoda; class Insecta; order Diptera; family Syrphidae; genus Melanostoma; species Melanostoma mellinum. Next base: position 36,808,123 of record OU612060.1, on the reverse strand, counting down.
GATATTTTGGCTCCTATCCAGGTGCCATGAGTCCATGAGTCTTGGGGTTTTGTTGGAAAAATTAATTTTTTTTCCGCATATTCCATTTAAACTGGAAAAGAAAAGAGAGATTTCTTTAATTCCACCTTCATTGTTCATTGTCTGGCCTTAATTATTGCCTCAGGTAGCTCCTTTCTTTTTTCCGTTCAATTCAAAAACTCTTCTCTTGACAAAACAAATCGATGAGAAAAGAAAAAACAGTTTTAATTAAAACAACAAGAGCTTTAGTTACTCCTCATTGTATACGAGAATTACGATTACGTACTTTTCGACAATTTTATCCTTGAGCTGCTCTCAGATGTCAGCCTCCCTGTGCCTTTCTCAAATTACCAAAATGGCTTTAAAGCACTTTAACGAAAACAAAAATAAAACTCTCCACTTGCTTGACCCAATTAAAATAAATCTGATTACAAAATCTGAACAGAAACAATTTTCAACTTCGGACAAGTTTCCTTCCTTCCTTTTAGTGTGCTAAAAATAAAATCCATTATTTGCTTGTGTATACATAACTATGTGTAACGAGCATCATAAATTCGAGGCTCTTCTCCACTGACTGACCAAATTACAAGCCTTTTTGTCCATTAAATATGTAAGCCATTGTGTGACTTTCCACACCACCACCACCATCACCACCACCACTAATACAAAATTGGATTCTAAGCCGAAAAATGAAATCGAGGACGTCCTATATCCTAAAGATATATCCTTTAAATGTGTTCTCATTGTGATTTGAGAAATCCTCTTAAGGTTGCATTTTTTTGTTTTCTCTTCCACTTAGGGCTTGAATCGGATTTCTTAGCTGACATTCACTATACTGATTCTGATGACGTTGTATAACTAACTGTATGATGTGTACAGAACATCCCATGCTCGTTCCAGTTAAAAATGCAAATTTAACAGAATTTTTCTGTTTTTTTATTTTTATTTGCAGGCATCAGTTATGCGTGTACTGCAAGTTTCAGCATCGAATAGTTATGCTGAAAACGGAACCACAACAGCAACAAAGGGTACTCTTCTTCAAGTCGAGTCAGTTATATCAACAGAAACATTCGGGAACAATAACGAAAACGACAGGACCCATCCGACAAGCAATTTGGAACGTTCCACCATAACAACAACAAACACCACCACCGCCTCCGCCGCCGCCACCACTACCACGTCGTCATCCCACCAACAAAACTCGAACAGTTGCAAAACTTCGTCAACAAAGAAGACCACGTCATCGTCGACGACGACGAAGGAGCAATTTAATTGTGATAGCTCACTGATTGATTCTAGCACAAATGGAACATCGCTTAAAGAGCATCAGAATAATTTCATAAATGATACGAGTGTTCTGGAGGTCGTCGATAGCTTGCAAAACGTTGACTCGAGTAATTATTCGTTTTTTGAAGACTGCGTCAATGAATTTGCGAACTTAGAGGTAAGTGGATGATGAATAATGAAGAAACAACTTGATAGGTCAGATGTGAGTTTGATTGAATGAGAGGAAACCAAGTGTGGAGTTTTTGTGTGAATGTTTGAGGCAGAAGTATTCAAATGAAGAATTTGTCATAAAAATTTCAATGGCAAACACTTTGTAGGTAGAATTCGAATACATAAATAAAATATGTGGCGCAACAGAGCATAGAACCCCACGGAATAGCTAATTTCTTTCAATCATACCTTGTGAGGGAATGGAAGGGTTCTACAAGTTGTTGCCGATTGCAAAAAGCTTATTGAGAAAACTGTTTTCATAGCATGAAATTACCTTCGGCGAAATCGCTAATTCCTCTCGAAAGGCGATACCAGTGCAACATCATTTTTTCCCCTTGATGTTTCTGGGACTCCAACCTCGAACCTTCCACATAACATGCAGATACATTGACCACTACGCCACCGGCACCACAAATTCGAATTTTTGATAGCTTTCAAATTAGTGGTTGGCTTTTTGGGATAATTATAAATTTTCGTCTTGTGTATAAGACTTTGCTGCTGTTTAAAAATCACTTTTTGAAATCTACAATGACGTCGTACTGCATAAGATAGAAGATAACTCCAGGTGGAAGTCGTCGAAGCGACAATTCACTTGTAGTTGTCTCAACTACGACATCAGAGGCATGGATTTTGGAGGCCCAATCTAATATACTAATTCCCGCCTTTTCAAATGTGTATTATCAGAGACACCGTAGCAGAGGACTCCTGCAGCTCCTTCCATGGAGTACTTTGTGGATTGAGTCGGAAAGATAGAGAATGCAGTTCTGGGGTTTCACCTTCGATACTTCTCCTGTAGTAGCACTACTTTGAACTACAAGTGGTGGTGCTACCACAGGATCAAGTGAAGCTGAAAAAGTCAACCATCCTCTGGAGGATCAGAATGTCGGAAGGCACGTAATCCAACTGCAATAGTTATGGTGTCGAAAAGGACAGGTCGGAAGAGGTCTCACGCACCACTTCAGGACAGTCTCCCGTAACCGAAAAAACCAAAGCTACCCATCTTTCGCTTGCACGAAGGGGTTCAAAAAGAAGAAGGTTTCCGAAAGTTGAGCTAAACTTCCTGTTTCAAAAACAGTAGCGCCGTCCTATTGAAACCAAATGTTGCCAATACCCTCCTCTTAAATTTTTGTGAACAAAAATTCGTTCAACATGTCCCGATAACGATCACCATTGACTGTAACCGCCACTCCTTACTCATTTTCGAAGAATGCATCTGGACAAAAATCCTCGTTTTGGGTGTATCGGCTTTTCAATGTATGCGTGCTGATTTTCTGTGCCCCAAATGCGACAATTTTGCTTGTTTACATACCCGCCAAGATCAAAATGAGCTTTATCTGAAGAGATGATTTTTTGGCAAAATCGGCATCGAATTTTTAAAGTAATGTCGCAATATTCCCAGCGTTGTTCAAGCGTATACACAACCATATTCGTTCAGCGGAAAAGATAAAATTAGTTATCTGTCAAATTAGACATGACCTAAGTGTACCATTCACGAAATAAGCACTAGTTGCAAAAAAACCGCGAATGGCGGACCCTTTAGAAAGCTGGCCAATGAAACTGAATGCACAAGTCGCAAGGCTTGCGAATTCGGTCCATGGACAACAGCCGAAAGGAAAAAGCCATTACGAACAAGACTTTTGTTGTTGCAACCAAAACATCGGTGAATTAAACCGTGACTGCTAGAGCGATAGTCAGTCTAAGCTCAAGGCCCTATTCTAATAACATACTTCGAAAGTGATCAAGTAATGCCAGACTTCTCTGAATGCAGCCAGATGACTAAATTCTTTGAGTTTCGTTTGCGTTCCAGGGCATAACGGAATACGGAACCCAAATGCGATCGCCAATGGACTTGCGAAGCAAATATCTTAGACAGCTTTTCCGGACCTGAATCGGCATTTGGTCTGCTCGGGTCCTCAGTGAGGGCTTCAATTAAGTATTGGTTATAGAAAATACTGTTTAGTTGGTTTTATTAAATCATAAGTTTTTTTTTCAAAATTTAACAAAAACAAATGGGCTTGACTTTTGCCGCCTGCCAGATTGACAATTTTGAAAAGAACTAATAAAAAGTAAAAAAAAAGTATTTAATTTAAAACTTCAGAAACTTCCGGTCATAATTCTTTGTCTGTATGCAAGAGCGATTTTGGAAAATAAAATCAGTTTCTTCATATCGACTTGGTTCAACAAATTAAAGCAATCTTCACCCGTTAGAAAACTTTTTCCAAAGACATGCAATCTTGTTTCCTGTAGTATAGGGCATTTTCCAATAAAGTGCAGGACATCTTCTCGTTCTTTCAAATTACACAATTCGCAACGGCATCGGCATGGTAAATCATCTCTGTGTGGCACATAATTTAGGCTCAAAAGTTCTCCTCTCAACCTTATCATCATGGATATTTCTTGTACGCTGTTGTTGTCATGAAAATAGTTTTTCTCTCCCAAATTATGATCTGAACGACTGTAAATAGATCTAAAAACTGATGATTCAGCATCTTGCCTGTATTTAGATGCATATAGCTCATCCACCCTCTGTACCAGCCTATACATCTCGTTTTTCCAGTTGTCTTTATTTCCTAGACTTAAGTCCACGGCCATGTCGCACTGCAGTGTCAGATCTAACCATTCTGCGTACCAACTTGTTCCATCCGCAATATTTTTTATAGCTGCTTTATTTGGTAGACGCTCATTAGACATTTTCATCACTTTTAAGATATAGTCTACCTGCAGTTCTAATGTCTTAATAAACAGAGGTGAAAGTCCCGTTTCGACCATGAGTAAATAGTTTGGGGCGTTTGAAGGAATATGAAAAATTCTTTTGATATAATACCTTAGAAGTTTCTCGACCTCTTCATATAGTTTATGTCCCCATACCTGCGCAGCATAGAACATCACTGACTCTGCAACTGCTTGAAAAACTTTATATTTGCCGCTACCACTTCCAATTCTACATCATTATAGTACCATCATTCCTTTCTACTGCGCCTTCCTCCACCTTTCTTACAAATCATTATTTTGGATTTTTCCGAGATAACGCTTATATTTCAGAGCTTACAGTAGTCATAAAGGCGATTGATCATTAGCTGCAAGAATTCTGGTGTACTGCACAGCAAATCCACATCGTCCGCAAACATAAGGCCCTTGGTACGCGTTCCACCCCACTCCACACCTCCAGGAAGTCCATCGAGTAAATCATCAATAAAAAGCGAAAAAAGTACTGAATTCAAGGCACATCCCTGTCTTACTCCCGATTTTGTCTCAAACCATGCAGATAATTCCCCTCCGTTCCAAACTGTTGTTCGAGTACCTGCATATAAGCTTTGTAAGACCCTCCCGAACTTATATGACATGCCATTTCCTTAGAGTTTGTAAAACAACGCATTTCAATCTATTAAATCAAATGCTGCTCTAAAATCCACAAAAAATGTATACAGTTTCTTACCCTGCCTTTGAAATTCCTCCGCTATGGGTTTGAGCACAAACACGTGGTCTACTGTCGAGTATCCTCTCCTTAAGCCAGCCTGGTATTCACTAAGAAGATTTTCTTCTTCCACCCACGTAAATAAATAAATAGGGTGGCGCAACAGAGCGAGGAGCCCCTGGGCCTAGCGCATTTCTCACAACCATGCCTTGTGAGGGAATGGAGGGGACCTACAACTTTTCGCCGGTTCCGAACGGCTAATTGAGAATGCGCTTTTCATGGCATTGAATTTACTAACGGAGGACTTGCCAATTCCTCGCGAAAGGCGATACCCGTGGAAAAACATTTTTGCATTTTGCCTCTGCTGGGATTCGAACCTCGAACCTCTGGGTTAGCAGGTGGACATGCTAACCATTACGCCACGGGTACCCACGTGCATAGTCGTTTTTTCAGCACTCCAGTAAAAATTTTATAACTGGCATTTAGAAATGATATACCCCTATAATGTTCCGGGTTAGATAAGCTTCCTTTTTTGTGTATGATGTAGATAAGGCAAAACAAAAGGTAGAGCTTATGCACAAGCAACTCGGTTCCATATTTATAAAATTCTGTAGTAATGGTGTCTGCACCTGGTGCTTTACCATCCTTAAGCTCATGTAAAACATCTGTAATTTCCAACTCAGTGAAAATACTGTAGAAAGTTTATTGGCATTAACACGAGGCACTTCTCTTTTGCCAAGCATTTAAACGTGTTAGACCTTGGTGATACCACACTCTATGAATCCTGTAGAAAGAATGAGGACACCGAGGAGCGCTTCCTCTGATGCATTTTCTCGCATCAGGTCAAAGATACTCGGCGCAGACGTGATGAGAGCTAGGAACCAAGGCTGGAAAGCCATAACTAAAGAAGGTTTCTATCGGGATCAGTAGTTAGGTCTGAGTGCTCCAGTTAGTATTCTAAAAATCTCTGACAAAAAACCGCAAAAGATCTCTTTGTCGAAAACAATTATAAACTTAGAGATCTTGAGCAAAACAAGAAAACTAAGTCTAACATCGAAATACAAATGCTTTTCAAATGCATTAAAAATGACGCAAAAATTAGTAAAAGATTTACAAAGAATCTTACTTTCATTCTTATTGATACAGCCGCACAAAACGTACCCCACACATGAATCACTAGTGTGAAAGAGACAATTGAGAGATCTTGATCTTTTCGAGATCACAAAACTCACGCGTAGTGCTATAAATGGAAAGAGCGAAAAATTTCTCTCATTACTCACATGGCAAATTGAATTTTCCTACAAAAGTCTTGTTGTGATTTGGTTTTTCCTCAAACAGGACTAAATTTCTTCTCTCTGCCTCCTTCACTAATTTTTAAACTGTGTCAGGTAATCATATCAAAGAGACGTGAATTGGATTTGATTTACAATGTTATTTTTCTACTCTAAACTTCCACTAAATATTGAGTAAGCGGTTGCCAATCAGAGCAAACACACTGTGGTTATTTTTGTAAAAGTCAATTTCAAAAAGATCTCAGCATTCAAAATCACAAAGTGGAACTCGTGGTGTAATGGTTAGCATTTCTATTAAAATCTCAGGAACATAAAGGGAAAAATACATTTTCTACTGATACCGCCTTTTGCGAGTCGTTGGAAGGTCCTCCGATAATAATTTATTTCCATGAAATCCGATTTCTCGACTATCGGTTCCGATTTGGCACAAAGACTTTAGGCCCCTTCCATTCCCTCACAAGGTATGGCTGAGAGAAATGCGTCAGGAACCGGGCTTCTCCGCTCTGTTGTATCAACCTATTTATTTAATTCGGCACTCAAACATTCATAAATGTTTTATGTTAATGAAAATATTAAAAACCTTTTCTTTTTTTTTAGAGCTACAGAAGAGCTTCTGCGCATAATTCCGAAGACACTGCAAACGGACAATTATTAGATAGTACCAAGCTCAACGTTCAAAGAGATGAAAACCAATCCCATCTCAGTGGTCAAAGCACACCATCATTCGAGGAAATCCATTTGGACAATTTTGCATTGGAACGAGAACTTAATAGAATAATCAGAGGCACATCAATAAGCGAAGCTTGTGAGGACGACAACAGTTGCAACTGCAAGAGCTTACAAGAATCCTTAAAATCATACGAATTGATTCGAGGTACTAGCTCAAGTGGCTTGCCCAAAAATGATGAAGATAATGTTAGTATTGATGGCGACGATGACGATTATGATGATGATCAAATGGATCCACATCTCAATGTGGAGTCGATAACGCGCTCCTCAGAGCTCGATCCAGATGACAGTCTTATGGATGATGATGATGGTGAGTATAACAAGGTCCTTATCTGAATGTTTAAATCTCATTTTTTATTTTTATTTCAGAGGAATATCTAAGTTCCCAGGCATCGTCGTGTACATCGGTAAGCACACCGCACCGTTCACACTTTCCTCGAGGTATTATAAATCCAAATTACCCTGGTTTCCAGCATTTAGCTCACACTCTATCCGAGCACTATATCAGTCATCAATCTTCTGATCCGTACGACAGTGATCTCTCAGAATACGAAATGGAACTGAGTGTGGATAGCTTCGAGTGCGATTTCCTAGAAGAAGGTAGTAGTAATTCTACAGGAAATAACATCTTGCACAATAACAACAACAACTTAAACACCGTCATGAGAATCAATAACAATTCGGTTGAGAACAAAACTATTGTCATGGATGACAGTGAGGATAATTTTAATGGAAAACCAACAACTATGGGTGGATTGTCAGTTCTACCTTTGATAAACGTAACTCAAAGCTTCAACGATACAAATCGAAATACTGGCGATGAACGAGAGTCGACGACCCTCCAAACGTACTTAAACCTCTATGATTCGACAACACAACAACAAGAGAACGATGAACGGAGTAAGAATTTGGAAATTGAAATACCACAAGATGATGGCAACTTTGGGTGTCCAACACCAGATATCCTGATTAAAAACTATGACGGGGAGCGTTACAGTCGACGGGTGAAACCGGAAAACCGGCCAGATTTGTTGCGGAATGTCAGTCCAAATCCCCCAATGAAATGTCGCTTTGAATCATCATTTATGGAAGATATAGAGAAACAACAACGGCAACGGAGCTCTGAACGTGATTCCCCACCTAATACACTTTGTACAGATAACAAGAGTGACATGGGTAGAGATGACATTTCATTAGGTTTGACTCCGGTAGATATTGTTGGTGACTTTGGACAAGAAGTTGAAAGGGAATTCGGGCTTATTGTGAGTGGATATAATAGCCGACTGGAGTATGTCAACTATCCAACCGGAGCCTTTTACCTCTACAATGTTGCTGAAGCTGAAAAGGTAATTGTTTGAATTATGGTTATGTAATGTCATTACATTTGTGTCTGCAGCAGTATGAAGATAACCCCTTTAAAAATATTGAATATAGATTTTGAGGGATTCTTTTAACTAGATAGGAAACATCAATATAAGTGCATTGATGTCGAATTTCTAACCGTAGTCAGAGACATCAATGTAGTTGTATATTGCACTACTTTACTATCGATGGAAAGTCACTTAACAACGAAAATACAGATAACATGAAAGCCTAAGATTAAATTAGATTGAACACTGCGGTGTCTAGATGAAACCTATTGTGGCAATCGATGGAAAGTTTCAGAATAGTTCTTTTGATCCTGAATTTAAGTTGATAATCCACTGTGGGATGATGAGTTTCAGTTACTCTAGTCAAGTATTTGTTTTCTAAGCCAGACAAGTGCTGAAAATGCTTTAATAATGTGCAGAGCAGTTTTTTTCGCTTTCGAGAAATAGTCTGCAGATGGGATCTGTTACCAACCCCATTTGGTTAAATCTTTCTTTACAGAACAGTGGTCGGTTAATAGTAATGAATTTTTCTAGACTGTCAATTATCGAAAACTGTTCCTTCGGGTTTGGATTCGTTAATGGAGGAGGCGGTGGTTTGCCAGTCCTGCTTCAATTTTTATAAAATGGTAGATTGAAGGGATAGCCTTTTTGAAACCTGCTTTGCTTAGATAATCTAATGTCACTCTAAAAGTCAAACTTCGATTCGGCCCTTAAGAAGATCTAGATCGAAAAATAGGAAGCTCTTTTATTTATAAGTCCCAATCATACAAAGTACCAAACAAAAAAAAGTTAATATTCACATAATTCGAAATCGTTCTCATAGACGAGAATGGAAGCACTAAAAGTATTTTTCTTTCGGTGTGACCAAGGCTCACCTCATCTTTTAAAGGCCAAACCTATAAAATAAATAGTGTGTCGCGACAAAGCTATGGAAACCCCGGGACCTAATGCATTTCAAGGACCTACAATTTTATGCCGATTCCGAATGGCTATTAAGTTTGAAAACATTTTTCATGCCAGTGTGTAATTACTCTCGGAAGACTTGTCAATTTTTCGAGGCGATACCTGGAGCACGGGCACTGTTAGCGATTGTTTTAAAGGCCTTTTTGATGGTTTAAATAACATGCGATGGTTGCCAACACAAGCAAAAAATTACTATATAAAAAAGTGGGTTAGAATATTGACATTTCAACACTTGGTTTTTAAATTAAATTTTAAACAGCATTGCAAGAAGGGCTTACAGAGTAAGGTATATTGATTTACTCCACAGGCACCACATGCTATGCTCTCAAGTACAGCAGAACTGAGACTAGACTGGTTTTATTTCTTCTTCCCAGTTGATACTGTCATATGCTATGAAATCGATAATGAGGATTTCAATGTTCAATTTCTGAGTTCTTTCTTGTGAATATTGTTGGCAATAAAGTGCTTTTCTGATATCCTGATTAAAATTCGGACTTAGTATTCTCGGTGCAATCAAGCGAAAAAACCGCAACCTCAGTTATCAAGTATGCTTACATATTGGGAATTTCGCTTCTTTCAAGCAGAAACAATAAATTCTTCATCATCGTTTACGTTCAAAAGGCCATACAAAGATGACAGTGGAACTTATGTATCCGTCGCAGTTACGTCTGGCAGACGTGTTATTTGAAGATTTTCAATAAAGATTGAAATATTACTCTTCAGTTTGCCTTCTGGCAGGCAGCCCTGCCTGGCATGATTTTTTTTAACTTTTTTTTCTATACATCTCATTTTCCTTAGACGTGTGCTTCTCATTATTTGTCTTTTTCTTGAGGAGAATATAATGCAATTTTCTTTCCCTCAAACTTACATGTTCATTTGCATTTTCTTTAAATGTGTTTTCGGTTTGGCCTGCATCCTTCGTCGAAGCAAACGAACTTATTTCGTCTGAGCGTAAATTGGATGTCCTTACTCGTAGCTTAGCTACAATAGTATTGATTCGAGCCAATATTGGTTTTTCGGAAAGTAAGGACTTACAGAATACTTCAAACTTGTCTTAAATCGATCACAACGTGCACGATTTGAGTAGTCATTTATGTTTCAAAACCACTTTGAACAGATTTGCTTTTGATCAATCTTGAAAAAGCTGTAGCAGCCTAGGGTTTCAGTTGACAGTGGAGAATGCCAAAATGTATTGACATTTCTGTTCCGTAAGTTATGACCAAGAAATGAGCTTTTTTATAAAGATATGGGCTTCCCATTATGTTTCGAAAGTGATTTCCAGCTGCGAGGCCTAATTTTTGCAGCATTTGGGGACGTATGTCAGCAACAACACGCCGAATATTCTCTTTTAAGGCGTCGCGTCAATCGCCTTATGCTTATCTGCGTAGTCAAACGACTTCACATAACAACACAAAAATAACGGTGTCCAGTCGTCGTGTGGCTTCAATTCTTCCAGGATGAAATGGCAAACCAGCTGAAATAAATCAGAAATAGTATTGCCAGAAAACCACATGTCTACTCTTCTCGATTCAAAACCATCAACAAGGCAGGCAAAGAATGGGGAGCTCTTCCATCTATGCCGGTTGGTTTTTTGCTTCCATATAATAACAGCAAAAGACGTACGTAGGGTTTTTTCGATAATTTGTTTTTTCGCGAAATCGTGCACGTTTGAACAAAACATTAAAATTTTCACAAACGACAAAATTGTTGATAAAAAAACTAGGCAACATAACTTTGCATCCTACGTGCGTCTCCGGAGAAAGGTATTTCGACTGTACTGTCAAAATTTCCTATAGATCGGTGAAGATTTCTTCGAGTAATGTCTTCGGCCAGATCAAAAAAAGTAATTTCGAGAAAAACGCGTTTAAAGTTAAAGTGCTATAAAAACATATTAAATGAGTATATACCTTTAATCAGCGATACCTGTGCCTTACATTTTTGCCGGCATTCATCCTTTGGTATGCTATTTTTAAGACCCTGAAGTACCTTCTAAGACAAAAACCTTCAGTTTCCCTCCTGAAAGGTAATGATATCCAGTCTGACTGTATGGCTACGCATTGATCCCACTAGCCAATACTCTATTCGATATCTGTACTTGCCTCATTCATAATAGACTTAGATCTAGATTCCGATGAATTCGGAACAAACCCTCTTTTGAAAAGACATAGTAAAATCAGGTTCCTACTCCACGACTTTTGGGTTAACAATTTTTAATTTTCTTTTATACCTTTTTTTATCAGGTACCGATAATTTGTTTTAGTTTCTGAAAATATTTGATGTCATAAAAATTTAGGAAATAATTTTCTAGTGGGGCTGTGTTGTAAGATTTCTCATAGTATAGTGCTGCCTTAAACTGAATAAGTTAAGCCAGCCGTTGAAAAACCATTTCAATTTCACACTGTACATAAAACAAAACTATTTACTTTCCATCAAAAACTTGCATGATTCTCTTGTATACTAAACAATTTGAGTTACTATTTTAGATGGTAGATTGAGATTCTATAGCGTTCCTTTGTATTTTATGAACAATTAAAGAATTTATAAATAACTATCTAAACTCGAAGCCATGCTACATACACCAACAACAATGCTCCAATCCTTCCAACTCTTTGGGATGATATTTTTATTAAATTACATTTAGTCATTTCCCCTTGCCTCGCACGATCATCCGATCATAACATTGAATATCACGATCATCTTTCACAATTAAAAAATTACAAATTTTATAATAAAACTGCAGATGTCGGATGCTATACTCTCGAATGGAACCGAGGAGATACCAAGAAGTAAATACGCTGCAGATATTGATCACTATTGTAGACCTACCGAGGAAAATGCATGCACTTTAGATAAAGAGCACAATACTCACATGGAGACGACTCACGAAGAAGATCAAAGCACAGTCGATCGTGGCATGTTGCAATGCGTTGAAACATCCGAAAATAGTATCAACAGACTAGGCACTCAAGACACCACTTGTAATCAAAATGAGGACGATACTCAGAGCCCAGAGAAGCTCATACCAACGGCGATCGTAAAGCCAAAATATCAAAAATCATCCTTCGACGAACGTCAGTTGCCTCCGATCGGTCTCGACTTCAGTGTCAAATCACGTGCATGGTTCGATTGTCCGAGTAGCAGTGGCAATGCGCGTAGCACGAAAAAGTCCCAAAACTCCGAACGGAATAGTAAAATCTTCAAATCGGCTAAATTCAGTCGTGGACATTCGAATAACTCACCAGCAGTAAATCGATTTGGATTGACAAGCAGACGCATGGGAAATAATAACAAAGGCAAAATTGCTGTGGTGCCACCAATGATGAAAGATCCAGAAGAACTCGATATGGATAATGAAGAGCAAACTCTTGACAATAAACCAATAGAGCCCCATTGTACTCGATATAGTTTCGCTTCATGGGCGGCAAGTCTTCGGGATGCGAAACGAATGAATCGAGGATCGGACGAAGCAGGTGCAGAACATTCAGGTAAAAGTAATTATAGTGTCTTAGATTGAAATTGGTTGTTTGAGATTTATATTTGGTTTTTTTTTTCTTTTCTTTTCGGTTCTATACAATACTACTATAAACTATAGCATGCTTTGATGTTTACAATATTGAGACGGCCTTGCCGGAAATTGATTTAGATGCTATTGAGACACATTTGAAGAGGGCCAACGAGGAGGAGAGGCGGGTAAGTTTGATTTATTGAATATTTGTAGATAATTCCTTTAGTAGTTCAACTCTATTGTATATACATATGTAAATAACAGACTTAGAATTGTGTGAACATTTCCTTCTTTAAAAAGTAACAAACTCGTAAAATGCTGTAGGACTGTGAAAAGCTCTGCAATTTTATTTTCTCTTTGCTGATTCTATCACTTTCATTAGTTTGCTTAAAATAAAGTGAGGTAAATGTGTCGCCATCATCACCTTTAACCTCTGATACTCTAAAAAATAAAACAGAAATACTCTGCAAGATCTCTACTGCTTTAAGACGCTATGCAAAAAAAAAAAACAACTGACGTAACTAACTGCGAGACTGAAAGTTTTGCCGTACGAAAAATCACCTTAGTTGGTAGTTTTTTAGGTGAGCAATGTTAACAAACCTATTTTGGTATCAAACGGTAATACGGCGCATTGGCTTTTTGGATTTATAGCTATGTACATAAGTAAAAAAAATTAATTTAAAAATCAATTCGATGATAAGTTACTAAAAATTATTTTGTTTGAATCTTTTAAATCTTTGTTTTGGCTTATTAGAAATTTTTAACTTAAAGAGTTTGCCAAAATGACAAACCCATCAGTGAAGCGTCTGAAAAATACACTGGCGGTCAATAGAATAGGTTCTTTTTCAATTTTTTTTTTTTGTCTAAATAGTTTTACATGCTTATTTCTGTCGCTGAATTTTCAAAGGCCACCTAATGACAGAAATAAGTTGTATCGAAAATAATAACAACAGTAAATTTGAAAGGTTTCTTTCAATGCATTCGAACTGTCCGAAAGTCGATTTCTAACCGAAGCCGAATATTCGGCTTGACATCAACCTTCGGCCGAAGAATTTTTCTTTCAGATTTTTTCTAGATCAGGTTCATTTTTTGAAGCCCCGGGGTCGCTTATAGTAGCCATAAAGCGTGTTTTGAAAAGCCTAAACTCACCCTAAATATGTCGAACTGAGTGCTGTTTGAGCCTTGGGTATGACCTGGGTTTGCCTCAACTCGCCCTAGGTTTTGCTGGGGCGAGTGGAGGGCTGTCAAATGGCATGTATTTTCCGTACCACTGCTTATCGTAACTTTTTCTCTATTATGTCTCATCGGTTGTTTAACATTCTTCCTCAATCAATAAGGACTATAACTATACCTGGAAAGTTTTTTAAAAGCGTTAAAATGTGGCCTCTTTCCTTAGACTTAGACTCTGGAGTCTTATATTTTTGATGTTTTGGGTTAATTTTCATTCACATTTCAATTTTTTACTACATCTGTTATTGTTGCTTAGTGTTTTTGATATCAATTTTTGCATTATATAAAAAGCGAAAAAAAAATTAATTAAAATTTTATTATGTGAATTCTACAAGAGTCACCCCACCCAATTACTTTTAATTTTTGATATTTATAGCTTTTGATGTGGCATTCAACTCTATTTTTTAATTTCTTTAAAATAATGAATGTCACCAGCCTTTCTTATATTTTTCTTTAAGTTAAATGGAATTTTTTAATTTTTCTATTATTTCAATAATTGTTAAGAAATTTATATGAAACAATAAATATAATCTAATCTAATCTAATAATAATCTAATAATAATAATATTCAAATGACAGGGATGTGTAGTGATTTTGAGGTTTAGTGTTTTTGAGGACTGGAAAACCCAGGATTTTTTGACAACTCTGGGTAAAGTTCAACGAACGAACCTAATGTATGCATGCGGTAAACAAGTTACGGGATAAGCTAAATTGACTTTTCAAAATAATATCAAATTAAACTATTAACAATGTTAATGTTATTGAAATTAAGGAAAAGAACAACAAATAGCTCAACACGGTTCTGAAAAACGAAATAGATTTTTTCTTTCAGCGCGTACCACGACGCACGACAACCAAACCTTCGGCTGTGGCCAAAACTTCGGCCTGTTTTCGCCATCGCCAACCATTTTCAACGATATTTGGGTCTGGTGAGTAGGGAGGCAATTCCGAAAATCCAACATTTTGTTTACTTATTCAGGCATTCACGAATCTGGCTGCATGTATGGATATGTTATCCTTTTGAAAAGTTCCTGTAATGCGTCGCGTCGTTCCCAAAAACTATATTGCGTTTCCAAACCGTAACACCACCTCCGCGGTTATGATGACGCTGTTTTTTTTTTTTTTTGTCCAGATCGGCAGTGAAACTTAATTTCAGAACACAAAACCACGAAGTTCTATTCTGGAAAAAAAAAATAAGTCGTATCCTTGTAGAAGCTGCGAACCTATTCTATTGCTTGTCAGTGTAGTTGTGCAGGGTTTCGCACAAAGAAGAAAATGATTGGTTTGAAAATAAAAATAGATAAATAGGGTAGCTCAACAAAAAGCTCTGTTAGCCTCAGGGCTACAATCTTTTGCCTTTTTTTTTTTTTTTTTGAGAACTTGTTAATTTTTCAAGAAAGATGATACCCGTGCAAAAGCAATAGTATCTTCTGGGATTTGAACCTCTATCTTCCAATAGACAGGCAGACGTGCCAACCATTACACAACGGGCACCAGCAAATATTGTGCTTTTGATGTCATTTTGAAGGGCGGGTGGTAGGAAAACGTATCAGAATGAATTGACACAGTCTTAAATGAATATTATAATTTTTTCCTGAAGCCCCACTATAGCAATCAGAAAAAAACATGTCGCATGACATAACAGCCTAATTAATGCCTGTCGTGCAGTGTGTCCATCATACCCAGAAAAAGCGTCTTTTCGTTTTCTTTGGTTTTGTATAAATCTACAATCAATTGACACGAACATCGAGAAATGTCTTCATTTTGGGGGTTGTAATGGCTTTTACATATTTTGATCTAGTATCTTTAATTGGCCTTACTACCACTGATCCTTGTTTTTTTGTATTCAAAGTCAACTTTCCAACATTTCATAATTGTTCCAAACTTTTTATCTACCTATGCGGAAACTAAACAAAAAAATAAAACGTTGTGTTGGGTGGTCTCAAGTCTGATACTCACTTTGAAAACGCTCGTGTGCCGCAGGGTTCCATTTTATCTCCGACTCTCTAATTTTTAACGTCCCTGCTCTTCGGATGTCAAATAGGAACGGTTGTGTATGATTAGCTAATTAAATTCAGACCTTGATAGCATTGTTACATGAGACAATAAAAACCAAGTAGTGCTTCGAAAACCAGATGCTGTCTTTCATCGTTAAAGCAAATCATTTCTCCATTGTCATCGTTCATCAATTTACTGTCAGTACTTGTTATGTGTGTAAACGATGATCGTTGGAATGACCACAAATTTGAAATCGCCAAAAATGCTTAGATTTCTTCAGACAATGGGGGAAATTTTTCACACCTTCTGTCTACAATTTACAAAATCTACATATGTCCAAAAATAGAGTATAATTTCCATGTTTTGTCTCAACTCAACTCTCTCAAGCATGCTTGCACCTACTTGGTAGAGTTCTAAACAGCTTCAAAACTGAAAGTTGAATTGAAGGATCGACTGATTCAATTAAATATTTTCGAAACGTTACTTGCCTCACTCTTTTTATCGCTTCTTTCACAAACAGTAATGTAAATGCCTGTTGCATTTATCCGCTGCAACAATATAATCGCAACTCCCGTCTCGCTGGGTTGGGAATACTCATCAGTTTTCCCTTTAGCCTAACTTAGCATACCAGGGAAGTAAAGTGAAGTGTCTTAATGCACCCACGGTGTAGGTGGTGTTGGTTCGTTTCAAACCGCATTTTGATTATTCATCGGTATCTCGAGAATAAGAGAACTTTAGTCTAAAACTTATTTTTAATGGCTTTCAGCTTAAATTGTTAGGTATGTTACCCCTGAAGTGAACACATTAAGACCTTGAAAGTCGAAAAAGAGTTTAAATTCACCACAACGGGCGTGAATGTGAAAATTAAGATTCTACTCCTTCAAGGGATTGCTAAATAAAACATTTTATTCAAGTCTGCTTCTCTCGCCCGCCCTTCAAAATTACGACATAAGCATATCGTTTTCTCCCGCTTTAATGATTATAGGACACCCCGAAAAACTAATTCATCTGGTCGTCAACGATAATCTTTGTGAACGTTACCACAAAAAAAAAAAAAAATGGGCACGACTGGGTCGCACGAACTTGCCATTGTGTTCTAAATACGATATAAAAATCTAAAGGCTGAGTTAAAGGTTTTGGTATTAGCTCTTCATAATATATTTTGTGGTACAGGGTTGCCAACTACACATTAATTATGAAAATTGAATTAAATCACGTAAAATAATAAAAAAATTAAATAAAATATTCCAAAGGTTTCAAGCAAAAATCTAAAAACGCCATTCTTTTGCAA
Organism: Melanostoma mellinum; assembly: GCA_914767635.1. Lineage (NCBI taxonomy): Eukaryota > Metazoa > Arthropoda > Insecta > Diptera > Syrphidae > Melanostoma > Melanostoma mellinum. The sequence continues at coordinate 36,790,815 of OU612060.1, read as the reverse complement.
TAGCTTATACATATGAATGATGAAAATTTAATCAAAATCGTTGGAGCAGTTTTCCAAAAAACGGTTTTTTATTTTTCACTTTTTTTTAAAAGTCGAGTATGCAAAGTTTTAGATCTTAATAAGAGTTGTTTTGACAAAAAATTTGAAAAAAATCAAAGTTATAGTTTTGAAGTTATTTCAAAATATCAAAATTTGTTAAAAATATTTTTAAAAATTTCCACAACTAAATTTTTTTAAATATTGATATGCAGTCTTTTTTTAACAGCTTACGACTTTTTAAATCCAAAGTTTCGTCAAAATCGTGTAAGCCATTAACGAGAAAGTCGGTTTTGAAAAAAACGGTACTATGGGAGGTACCGTTTTTAGGCTTTTTCCAATTTTTTTTTTTACATCATAAGAAAGAAAATCCAAAATTAATCCCGCACACAAAATTTTATCGAAATCGTTGGAGCCGTTTTCGAGAAAAATAAGTATTATCATATCGGTTGTATGGCAGGTACCGTTATTTCAAGACCTAGAGACTCAATTCCAAAAACCCCTCTGTAGACTGCTCCACAGACCCTAACTGCAAATTTTGAAGAAAATCGGTCAAGCTGTTCAGGCTGTAGATCCATATACAGACAGACGGACAGACAGACAGACAGACAGACAGACAGACAGACAGACAGACAGAATTGGGGGACCCACTTTTTTTCGTATTCTCTATCATCGTAATGTCATATTTAATTGTTATCTCAAAATTTTTTTTCTGCACGATTGCAAGACTTGCCTTATAGTACCTATAATCGCAAGTAAAAAACACTTCAATTTTTCAAGGTGCATTAAAAAGCCACCAAAGGGATTCTAAAGATTCAAATAAAGTTATTTTGGATGGTTTCAAATCGCAATCCGCAATGCTTTCTTATTCTATTGAGTTTCCACAAATTCTTTTTAGCTCTCGGTGTAATAAATCACCACTCTGAGTTGTTTTTGCTTCTTCCCTTGAAAAACTTTAGCCACAATAACTAATCGCAACTTGAAATTCTTATTCTGAAAGCCAATTTCATACATGGACAAAAACTAATCAAGAATTCAATTACCATTTCACATAAAATCATCTTTATTTCAAATGAATTAACTGGACGGGCCTTGAATTCCTCCGCCAAGACCGGACCGAGTGTCTATGCCAGATAAGAGCTTATTAAATTTTCCCTTCTCCTTACTGAAATTCTCTCGGCGTAATTAATGTGATTACACATCAGCTTACAGCATATTTATCAAATTTAATGATGTTGGTACTTTCTTTCTCCGATTCAAATAGACAAATTGAATTGTAGCTTGACTTCTTTTGCAAGTTTTTATAACCCCAGCCCCAGCCAACCGCATTAATCAACACTCTGTGTTTTTTATATTTTTTTGTGTCTTTCCTCTTTCTCAGATGGTACGGGTAAACGAATAAAAACAGCCACTAACGAACTTAACAGCTCCAAACCTCATTTTTGTCGTCATCGTCATCGTCATCCTAGGTTCACCTGAACTCATCCCACTATGAGTAATAAATTGCATCTATCTATTTTATAATATAATAACAGACAGTTGAACGTATAGCAATGTTGCGACGGTCCTCACCTATTCCCTTAAGTCATATTCCCTGCCACTACTCATATTCATCATCTTTGGATTAATTTATTTTTTTTTCACCAGCCATTTCACCTTACCAAACCACAACAACTAGACTTTTTCTGTAGGTACTACGCGACTTCCGAACTAACTCGTTTTTTCGGTCAATGATTTTTCACAAGCCCACTGTCTATCTGATAGAGACTGACAAAATTTCAACCCAACTGCCAACTCCAGTCTGTCTACAGGTGTGCGCCGCGAAGTTTGCATTCGCACCAAGCAAGTTTGATCGCCCGCCATATTCAGTATAGGTACTTTCAATTTAATACCGTTGTTGTTCAATACGAGTTCGGTGTGCAGTTTTATTTTGTTTTTCATTTTCATACTCAACTTTAATAATGTGAATTAAAAAACAACAAAACAACAAAAAACCTTGTAACTCGCCGTCTGTTGTTGCCTCTTATGTTAGTTTTGCTGATTCAAAAAGTCAGTCAACTGTAACGTACTCTTGACGTGTGTGCTGCGTGTTAAATTTCGGCTTCACTTGGATTATTACCTAATTTGTTTTGGTTAAAGCCAAATGATTCGGCCTAGAATAGTGGAGTGTTAAATTGTTTCCCTTGAGATCTGGGAGCCCTAAAAAAGTTGTTATTCGCTAGTAAAAAAAGACACAACATGGAAGTGGAGCCACCTATGAGCTTACTCACACAGTTTGACAAACGTCATTACAAAAAGGACTCGCGTTTTGTCCTCGATTTGTATACCTTGTGCTATGATGACAACGAAAGTGTTGACACCGTTGAGCTATTCACATCGATTGTTAATAATACCGCTGCAGGGAATTGGACTGAACAGGTAAGAACTAAGGTTGAAGTCTTAAAGCCTAGCTCCCAAAGCAATATATTAATCGGTTTGAGGTGGGATTGTATTGTTTCTCAATGAAGGCTTTGACTGTTATTAACTTAATTTTAAAGTGTTTTTTCTTTTTTAATTTAACAACGATAATTGAGTGAAAGTCTGTTGAGATACAAAGTAGATGAGTCATGTAATGGAACAGCCACCAGTTGCAAGTCATTAAAATCCACTTTAAGATAAAGTCTGTTCTTGCAAATACGAGTTGTTTGATGGGATTCGGTTTGAAGTGTTTCACACACGATGGGGGGGTGTGATAGCTTTTGAAATTGCTAACGGGATATGAGTGGAGGTTTGTCTTTTTTTTCCGTTGCAATTAGTGTCAGGTTGAGACTAGACTTTGAGACGGAGTTTCGGAAAGTGGAATGCAATATGAGGCTTGTGCTTGAAGAGTGGGCTGAACTAGTAGTGGGAAGTGCAGCTGGCCTGTAGGGATTTTGAATGTGTGCTTTTTCCAAAGCTATGTATTCCCTGGAAAACTAGGATTTAAACACCGAATAAAAGAAGTCTATTCTTGGCAAAAGATTTGTCATGCATATGAAAAACTTTGCTAAGTTTATTTGGTAGGACGAACTAGCGTGTTTATCTGTGTATATCCAAGACAAGAACATCAAATTCCAATTCCAATGGTTTGGAAAATCAGGAAAATGTTTTAATTAAAAGTTGTAGCTCCGATCTTTCTGGTAGGACTGGCAAAACTGTAAACAAACGTCAAAACTCTAGCCAGGAATCATCTTGGGTGAATTCTTTTGTAAGATTGGGTCACTTTTCGTCTGTAACCCAGACTACGGCCCTCAGTATCTTTTGTTGTTATCGTTTTCTTATTCATTTACTTTCAAACTTTTTGTACGTTGTCGTCCAATATTTTGAACCGTACGTGAGAGATAGTTTGGCTCTGTAACAACAAGCCACATGTCTACAAGTGAAAAAGCTACATGTAGGATAGTGTCCATTGGACTTCTAAAAGAGCAAGCAAACTTGTATCTTTGTGTTAGGGATATTTTTTTAAATTCAGTTGCACTACCAGTTTTGTGTTACGGTTGACGTACAACCGCGTTGTAGAGTCTTCCCTTCAGATTTTTGGGTCCCCTACAGAAATACAGGCGATAATTCTGAAGACTTTCTGCGAGCTCCGTAAAAATCGTCCTTGAAAAGGAGGACACTTCGAATACAAAATCGCACGCTATGTGCGTGAAAAAACTCCCAAAACTGACACAGATTTATAAATTATTCTGCAGAGCTACATCTAGTTGTTAGTAGCATCCGCTTCCATCATTGCAAAATTCACAAAGGTACATGGCGACCTTTAGATCAATAAACCATCAGCCAACATGACCATGTTGCGACCGTCGTAAGACACTCTTACAGTGTTTTTGGTGTGCAAACTTTACGAGGGGATAGCTTTGACTCGGATGACTTCCTTGGATGACTTTGAGCAACGTAAGAATGAGGACATCTATTTCAATACCCACTTTTCCTAACGCTGTGAAAAGATATAACATCGGAAAGCTACAATCGCTGAACATTTTTTTTTTTTAACCTTGTGCCGCTAGCTTTGAGTATTGAAGATCAGTAGCAGCAATTTCAAGAAGCCATTAGAACTTCAGCATTCATAGTTCTAAGCTTATCTCGGTCCTTAAAACGAAAAACATGGTTCACATACAATGAAACAAAAAGTACGACAAAAAAGAGTTCATGGAAAACCAGGTTTGCCTCCGACCAGAAGTTAAAAATCTACAAGAAGAAGAGAAGGTAAAAACACCGAATTCTCAAAAAGAAGAATAAGAAGTAGCTCAATAAAAGCTCATTGGAAAATTTGTAAGATGCCATGGTAAGAAGGAGAGCTAGTGGCGATAGTGCAGTTTCTCCGTCACTTCATTCATCCTTTTTTTCTCCGATGACAGCCATTACAAATTGTTTCGCTATTAAACATAGATTCCAGATATTTAAATTATCATGTTTAGTTTGCACATTTGCATTCAAATAAAAGTCATGAGACATATTTCCTTCAGAAACTTTCTAACCAACCTTCTACCTACCTATCGTAATACCCTGTTATTAGAAAAATCTTTAAACAGGTTGCGAAGAAAAGGTGCTTTGAAGAAAATACTATAGTCTAGAATGCCCTAGTCAAAGTATCTATCTTCATGATGATTTTGTAACGAAGATCTTCACTAACCTCTTTTGGATTAGCGTATGAGAGTAAGATGACTGTGACGCGAACAATTGACTCGCGTATCGCATTAAACGTTCCGTTTGGGTGGTCTGAAAAGTCTTAGCCCAAAATGAGAAAATAAAATTACTCGACATTAAAAGCTTGGGTGCCCCTAATTTAAAAAAAAAAATTTCAAGACTATCCGCTTTTGGGAGAAATTGGCAAGTTCAACGAGAGTAATTACAAGCTGCCGCGTTTTCACTTAGCGGTTTCGAATCGGCATAAAATTAAAGGTCCTGAAATGTCGCGTTTCCATATTTTTGATGCGCCTATTATATTTATTTAATTTAAACTCTTGGGAATCTGGTTTTCCATCTTCTATTTTCAACAAATTTATAGCTATTTTCACATTTTTAAAAAAAACTATTTTCGAGTGTTCGTTGAATATTTGTTGGCGCTTCGTTGCCACAATTCAAAGATGATTCTGCATCATCATTTATCGAAGGGAAATTTCTGAATTAAAAGGCAACTGTAACGTTCGGGACATCCTCAAACTCGAATCCCTGACATCACTAAATGGTACTCGTACTATAAAAAATCGTCGAATTAAAGTTAAAGTGATATTAGAGGCAAGGCTTTAAAAATGTCTTGTCACTCTTTTTTGAGCAGATGTTGCTTTACATAAGAACAAGTATAATATATGAGAATGGACACTCCCAACGCTTTTTAATTTTCAAACACTCTTCGACAACCTATAGAAAATTTAAGTCCAAAAATGTCCTTCGAAGGGTTAGAACAAAAAAAAAAAAACTGCTGGATAAGTGACTGTTTTTTGATATCCTCGTTAAACTATCTTAATAAATTCTCTTCAAAAAGGAAAGCCATTAATGTACGCATCATCACTTGACAAACCTGAGACAGAAATTGCGGAAAAACGAAATTTATGTTTCACCAGGGCAAAGTGCTGGGCCAGTTAACATCCCAAACATCAAACCGTGCAAAATTATGGCTGCTTCAAGTTCTTACCACCGAATCTTGCTCTTAACTAAGTGCTCCCTGCAAAGAAATAAAAAATCTCCATTAGATAGTCCATCAATTTATTAAAAGCTAGATTCTAAGCCTAGTTGTATTGGTTAGGCACAGTGGCCATCACAATACTTACTTAGAGTTTGTTAGTTGTTTAAGGCTATAGATAGAGTGACTTATTGTGAAGATTGGCCTGTTTGTGTGTAGGCGGAGTTCTCTTCACGCGTCTTAGACACATTCCTTAATTTCATACCCTTCAGAATTTACATCAAGCAAATCTCAATAACTTAGCTGTCCTAATAACCGTTCTAAAATAACTCGGATTAATATCAAGTCACACCGTGATCTCCAAGGGATCAGAGCTCTCGCACTTAACAGCTTCACACTAGTGACTACTGATCCGCTCGTCGGTTGCGTCACTTTTAACTCAAAATCATTCCATATCACGGCCAACTTAATGCTGAATTTATTGCATTTGTCTGTATCAGAAGTGCTTTCGTCTGCCTTACATATTTTTCCTTGGCTATCGTCTCTGGACGTTGTAATATATTGATTTTTTGACGGGGTTCTCTGGATCAATCATTTGAATATGACAATACCAACTGAGCCGGTCGTGCTCTTTTTTTAAAGATAGTATTTTTGACGTGAATACTTCGAGTAGCCCTTAAATCACTCGACAATATAACCACAAACTCATTAACTGCCGCATTTATGGATCATCTCTCATGTAGTTGAAAGAACAGCGCAATATTCACCTTTTCTGGATGTAGGGGCACAGCTACATTCCAGATAACTGCAAAAGAGATGAATTTTTCAGAAGTGGAACCACCAACCAATCTCATCCAACATGCTTATCAAGAGGCTATGATAAAGCAGATGCTAGGTTGGCAAACGTCAACAGTTATCTGGCTACCGAAAAGATCTAGCAAAATCTGGATCCAAAATGTACCAGCTGTGTGTTATGTCTAAGCAGATTGAACCCTAGCTCCGTAATCGGTGTTATAACCTCATAAATGGACAAATTCAATGTCCGATTAAACTACTTCTTGAGGACGAGAATATAGAAGAATATAGAAGAGATTGTTTGTTTGTTTACACACCACCCTCAAAAAAAGCTGTCAAATTTGGGAAAACTCTTTTTCAATGATCTAAAGAACATAGACATTCATTGTCTCCATTGGATTATAAAATTTTAAGTATTTCCTCATATTCCTATGTGGCATCACAATGGATCTATTAGTGTTGCAAGTGTGTCTATATGAATCCAACATAAGCTAACAGGAGTCATTTTAGGGGTCAAATAGGGTTGTGTAGTTCGTGTTTGTTCGTTTAAAACGGCTTTATTGAGTGATATGAGGTGAAAAGATTCATCGTGTTACTCGTATTGGAAGACATTTAGTCATTTCTGATGAAAAAGGCAATTGCCTTTCCTTTTGATAATCTGAAACGAGCTTAGTGGGTTTGAGCTGAAAACCTCACGGTGTTACTCGTGTTAGTTTGTTAAAACGAAATCTTTCAGTCTTTTCTCATGACAAGGTTTCATATTGGTAAATTTTGAAGTCGTACTGCTCAACCTATCATGAACCACCACGCCGCCGAGGAAACTTCTTTTTTTCCTGTTAGCTACCTTTTACCTAACACAAGGAGTCTATTTCCCGATTCTTCTGTGATTGAAAATACCTACCAAGACACTGCACATAAAGACTAAAGTGATGTACATTGACAGCATCTGAAGTGAAGATGCGTGTTCTGCGGTATGAGTGCCAAACTTCTTGAAATGTAAAAAAAGATCCACAGAATCTTCCATGTCAAAGTACTATGAAATATAGAGCACGATCCGTTGAGTTGGTGCTGTCTTTTTAATTTAGGATCACGTCCAAAATGCAATATTGTACAATATTCCGACAGCAGCAGCTGATTGGCAGCACACATGGAACAATCTAAAAGTCGTAGACCTTCTGACGTCTTCAAGACCAACGTGGATCCCTAATGTGTTACAAGCAATTAAGAAAATTGGGGCTCTATTGAGATCGCAATTTCTCGTTGCACCATTAAATAATTAATAAGATGAAAAAATGATATCCTCAATGTATTTTTCAAAAAAGTTGCCAGATAATAAAATTGTTTGTGGACAAACTTCTACCGCGCGGCGGGAAAACTCCACAAAGAGCTAAATTAAACTACAATTTTTGTTATTAAAGCGACAATACTCAGAAACTCTTAAAAATGTACATAAAAAGTTGAGAGATATATGGAACAGGTGTATGATATAGTGTAAAAAAAAAAACAGACGCACGCGCTTAGGACTTTCAAATAGTTTTTCCCCATAAAATGTTTTATGGTATCTAATAAATCTTTCTTTCACTTCATTTTTACATTCATATCTTAAGACATACCATTCATATCTTAAGACATACCACACATAATTTTGCTGTAGATCACTTAATTCTCGATTCCTCCTAAAACATCTGTTACAGGTAAACTCCTTCAGGTAGTAATTTCTAATCCCCTTTCACTCTATCTTCTTGGTAAGATACCTGCTTGTATTCCCTGGATTTTCTGGAATTTCAAAAGTATATTTTTTGATCCTCCTCGTTCTCCTTTTGCAATATGTCGGCTGATTTTTATTCTAATAATTCTAATCTAGGTCTTTAAATTCTCACAGTCTATGTAAAATCATCTAAACCTACCCAAGAAGGTCTGCTTCCTTCCATGTGTATGTATATTTGAGATTTATTGCCTTCTTCAATATGGCTGTGTAAAGGTGAATTTCAGAGGCACAATAGTTGTGGGTATTTTTCCAGTTTGGTTCTCTACAAATGCTCAAAGAATTGAACTCAAAACTTATTCGATTTGAAAAATATTTTGGTCATAGTTCGGTTGATTCGGGCTCATTGATGTGCTTCCTTCCGTCAGCAGAAATAGTGTGTGACTGGGTAATTGTAGTTTTTGCACGTATTTACGAAAGGAGATGTCTAAAAACAAACCCAAACGCAAGCTTACTCGATCTTTATGGAGTATTTTTTTTTAAAGAAAAAATCGTATGTAAAGTGGTATTCCTTATAAAAATATTGCAAGACTGCTGTTTCAGTCCTTCTCATTTGTTCTTTTTAATTGAATGACTTGGCCAGATTTCTGCTTAAAAATGGCTGCTGTTGTCAAAGATGTCAAGTAGCTACAAGTAAGAGATTCTGCATCAGTGCATCAAAACCGTATCACATTGAACTCAAAGAATCTTTGTTCGTTGGAAAATGTCTGGCGCGACTTGATCCACGGTGCCAAAAACCAAAAGCTCCGTGTTAAGGGACCAATACGCATGCCGACTAAGATCCTCCGAATCAGCACCCGTAAAACACCTTGCGGGAAGGTTCAAAGATATGAGATCGTTTCTAGATGTGACTTCACGTCAGGAAGATCACATCTATCAACATTGAAGTAGCAATTGCTAATTTAATGCTTTTTGTACAACAAAGCAATTCATGTATTTAAAATAGTGGAGTGCTTTCATATTAAAGGACGAAGACACAGTATAGAATTCTTCACCAAAGTGTCCTTTTTTATTTCAAGCATAGTAACTTACTTACTTAGGCGGGCATTACAGTTCGGGGTGAACCTGAGCCTCAACCAACGTCTTTCGCCAACAATTGCTATTTCGAGCGAGCTCTCTCTAGTTTTGCACTGTAAGTCGGTTGAGGTCTTCTTCCACTTGATTGGAGAAGAAGTTTTCCCCTTCTGCGAATTTCCTGCAATGTGCTTTCGAAAGCCCGTCCAGCCAGAGCGTTGGTATCCATCTGTTCTACATAGCCAAGACATCGTAGCTTCGCGATGCGTACTTTTCTAGCTATGCCCATGTCGCGGTACAGCTCATACAGCTCATTGTTTTGTGTTCTTCTCAGCGTGAATTCTCCAAAGTCATCCTGCATAGTCGTACGAGTTTTGCAGGGATGGTTCTGTACAACTCGCCTCTGTAAATACTGTCGATGAAAAAGTGGTGTATATCGATATTATATTCCCGTTTTTTTCGAAGATTTGGTCTACTGTGGACTTTTCTGATCTAAAACCACATTGATAAGAGCCTATCAAGTTGTTGACGTGGGATTCCAGATGTCCACATATTACAACAGATAAGATTTTATAAGCGACGTTAAGGAGGCATACGAAACTGACTGAGGATTCATTCATCAGACATATTTTCTTCCGACCATATCATGCAAATCAGCTGGCGCATGCTCCTTTCCAGCTGGCCTTCAGCTGCCTTGAAAAGATCGGCATCAAGGCCATCTGCACCTGCAGTTTTATCTTATTTGATAACTTCTTCTGTATCGGGAGGACGGCATTCTTGATCATTGTTCAAGTTGAATGGATCATTCTGCCTGACAGCCGAATTTATGTTTTCATCGCAGTCTGCAGATCCGGTCCTCAGTAGTGACTGCGTCTCTATTACTATGTTCCCCTGCTGGTCTTTACAGTCATGAATTCAGGCTTTGCCAACCTGCCGTGATATTTTCATACTTTGGTAAATCTTTCGAATCTCATTCAATTTCCTTAAAGGAGCGCTTCTAATGCGTGAAAAACGTTTTCTCGATTAGCCGTTGTGAACCGGCAACAATTATAGGTCCTATCCATATAGTATTGTTGTGAGAATTGCGCTAGCCCCCGTGGCACATTGGGGACAGAATGTTCAAAACCACCTAGAAACATCAAATATAAACCAAATTGAACCATTTTTGCACAGAAATGTTTGAAATTGAATTACAAAGAAACTTTCAATTTTAAAAATTAGGTTGTAAAGTTTTTAATGTTAAATGCGTATGAATTAAATATAATTATAAAATATATTATTTCTTATAAAAAAAAACAAGAAAAACACGCTAAGGTTAAAGTTACATAGTATAGTTATAAATTTGCTCTTTATACAAGTGCTAGTTGAATTGCATAACTGAAAAGGTTGAAAAAATGGGGTTGCTTTTAATGGGTTATGAAGTTTTGAATTTAAGGAATATTAGTAATCCGACTTCTTCAGTCTCTTTAGAATTTTCTTCCATTTTCTGTCCAAAAATTGTCTCATTTGGTTTAATTTTGAGCTCTATTCCCAATGTGCGTGGGGCCCCGCTCTGTTACGCCAACCTATATTTAGATATGTTTTAAAGCCTTTACCACCGAGCTTCCCAATCATATCATAAACACTTTGTAGATACATTGCTCTTGAGCCAGGCTTCGTTTTTTTATTCGATTGGAGACATCTTCTTTAGGTATGATTCAGTTGTTTTCTTCATTCTTGTCTGACTTAAAAAAAGCGAATTAACTTGATTCCAGGGTTGACATTCGCTCCTCTCTTAGTTTGGGGTTCACTCAAGTTAAGAATGTCAAGGATTTTCCCGCAAACAAAGCCCATAAAATAAAATGAATAAAATCTGTTGAAAGTCGCAATAACACCAACAAGAGCACTGGTGAAATTTATTTCTTAATGCTCGGATTTGCTAAGAAAAGGATCAGCTGCTTGATGTTAAACATTTCAATGTGCCGAACTGCCTACCTCGCACAATCACAATGTTCTTGTAATTGAACACCACTTCTTGGAAGAATTAAAAAAAATGAAAATAAAGTACCTAGGGGACGACGACGGCGAAGCCCTTCTTTGGTTCGTTTGCGTTTACGACCTTATCTTGCATCTGAACTAACAGCACAACACAAAAAAAAAACTACCACATGTGTCGATTTGTTGAATGGATTTTGGTGGCGGTCGACTTGAAAATGATCATCATGTACGAGTACACATATTATTTACCAATTGATAACGAGTGTAACACGCATTCAAAGGACATGGATTTCTACATAAACTGACTGATCCAGCAGTTCATTGACGTGCGTCACAGGAGCAAGACGAGGCCGGTTTCGTCTTCTTTTTTTTTAATTTTGCATTTTTCTTGGTTGTCGATTGATTTTTTTTTTTTAATTAATTGAAAGATACAAAAGATTCCCACGATGTTCGATCGCATCTTCCTTGGTTTCAAATCGAAGTTTCTTACGAACATTAGCAAAAATATATTACATTCATATGATCGATGCGGGAGCTCAGAATTCGATTGTATTGATGGAATGTTCCCCAGAGTGTATCACCAAAAAGTGCCCATAATCGAAATGAAAATGTTTAACAAAGATATGCATATGATAGAAGCGGAATTTCTGACTGATATTGTTGATAAATTTGTCAGGGTCACAAATGTCGATGTGCATGAATCTAAAAGATATAGTGTATGTTTTGAAATCATTACAAATAGTGCTTAAGATTTAATTTTGAAAAAAGTGTGTGGTGGTAAATAAACCGATTGATTATTTGTTTACAGAGACGGAATGACAGAGAGGAGATTCGTCGACGACTGGCCATGGGTGCAGAAGATGATTATTTTAGTAAACTGGTGACTAATAATGCCAGGCCGGGACGAAAGCCTAGTCTACAATCGCGTTTACAAAATGGTAAGTGTTAAACTACATCAAAATTTAATAAAGGGGTTGGTTTTTTTTTATATCGGATGAGGGTGAGAAGCGATTTCCTGCTTCAATAATATCGTTTAATTTGAAGAGGGCATTGAAATTTATTTTCAATTGTTCGGTACTTGTAGTGAAATATGTTCTTAAAAATTAAGTGAGGGTATAGGAAGTGTGTTAGCAATTAAGAGGGGAACGAATAATTCTGAAGTTTTTCAGGGACTATTGAGTGGGATAAGTGTTAGCGTTTGGAGGAAGTACAAGGTTTCGTTAAGTTTCAAAGGGCTAGAGTATAGTTATTGAGAAAATAAAGTTTGACGTCTCCATTGATGTGATCCCCACAGCCTTGTGCTATGCTGGGAGTTTTTTCTTTCATAAAACACACTCATTCTTACAATTTATATAATTTGTATAGTCTAGTCCCATAGTCTTTCTCTATTTTATTGGACAAATCCAAAACTTCTTTATTTTGAGGACTATTTCTGGTTATACTCTCATCAACAACACGAGTAGCGACAATTATTATTATTAGTGGAAAGTTAAGGAAAAAGCAAATTAATGTACCGCACATATGGTTATCTTCATTTTTTTGTCTCGTAGAAGCAAGCATAAGCTTCTAAAAGAGACAAAGGATATGTTCTGAATAAATTCGTCGATAAGTCAATGGAACTTTTGAAATACTAGGGAGGGTACCGTTTTTATTATTTACGTAGGTTAACATTGCAGTTTGGGGTGAATCTGGGCCTAAACCAACATCTTTCGGCAACAACTTCGATTTCGAAAGAGTTCTTTCCAGTTTTCCACTCTATGCCGGTTGAAGACTTCTTCCACGTGATATCGCCACCAAAAGCGGATATTGCCCTTCCTCGACTTCTCTGTAATGTGCTTATGTAAAACTGTCAAGCTAGAGTTTTGGAGCTCGTCTGTCTATCCCGGTAAACACACACAGACCCTTGTAGCTATGCTTATGCCGCGGTACAGCTCATATACATTTCGTTATTGATCCTTTCTCTGCACACATTTCATGCACCGGGACCAGGTATTTTTCTTTCGGAACGGCCTAGAGTTTCCTCAGCCGCCCTAGATAAGGTTCATTCTTCCGTGCCGTGTAGCAGGACTGGAATGATCGAGATCTTATAAAGGTTTGCGTTGCGAGAGATTTTATTTCTCAATTGCGTTCTTAACACAAAAAATCAGCAAGTCCTTGCTAGACGAAGCCCTGCACTACTTAGAAGTCTCTGTCTATTGTGAGGTTTTGTACAATTCGTCGATGTTCTCTGTCCTTATTTGATGACAACGTATACCTCGTTTTAACGTCATTAACCATCAAACGCATTTTTACCGCTTCTGTTTCTATGCTCTCAAAAGCACCTAAGACATTGCGTCTCCTTCCTCTCATTACGTCAAATTCCGTTTGCTTAAGGGAGTTATTGTGCAGACTTTTCAAAGATTTTTCCCTTGGCGTTGACATTTGAATTTTGTACAATCTTTTCAAGTAAGATGTTAAAATAAAGCTTGACAATTTGTCGCCTTGTCGAAAGCCTTTAGCCACATCAAAGATCTCGGTGATCTATCTTTACCGACCTGGGCGGAGCAGCGTGAATTCTAAGTCATCCTGCAAAGTTGTACGTGGTTTGCAGGCAGGGACTAGACATGGCTCTGTACAGCTCGGTTCTGTGAAGACTGTCAAATGCGGCCTTGAAATTGATAACAAATGTCGAGTCTATTGATTTTTAATTCCCGGGTTATTTCCAAGATCTGCTGTAATGTGAAAATCGGACTTAAAGCATATTGATAAGAACCATATTGTTGATAGCAGACAAAATCTTATACACAACGCGATGTTAATGAGGCATCTTCCTATTTAGTTGTAGGAATTGTGGGGTCTCACTCTTTTAGGATCGGACATACGATACTGAGGTTCTATGCATTCTTCCGACGATATCATGCAGATCGGCTGGTGCATGATCCTCAGCAATTGGTTTCCAGCTCGGCATCAAAGCTATCTGCCCTGAAGTCTTATTCAATATAAGTTTGCATACGGAAGGCTTAAATTCTTCTGAGTCGGAATGACGACATTCTTGATCATCCTTGCATTTCACATCTAATCAAGAGCTCCGTTTTGGAAAACTTCTCTTGGGTCATAAACAGGATATCCTTATTCGTACGTTGGCTACAACAAGGTAGTGGTCCGAGCCAAAGTTGACTCCTAAGAAAGTTTGGGGGTCATTACACTCGCTTATTCTGATAGAGAAACATATTCAATAAGAGGCTGTGAACGTTTCAAAAAGGATGAAAAAAACATAGAGAAAAATTTAGTTTGATTGAAGCAAGAAGCAAATACATAAAGGGTTATACATTTTTCTGGTATTTTTTTTTTACCTGAAGGTAAGGACTCACAGGCCGTAGGTTCAATGTTTGGATTTTGTTACAGTCTCCTTGTTTGTCTTATAATGTGTAGGTATTCAATTAAAAATTAAGCTTTAATTTATTTTGTTCGTCAAGCTCTTGGCATTTCAAAAAAAGGCTTTTGGTTTTTTTTTTTCTTGTTTATGTGCTCATTTTACCATTATCAGAAAAATTAAAAATAAAAAACGCTTAAAGTGCATTTTGCACACTCATAAATGTGCTACTTGTATTTTATGTTTTATTTTATTTAAATAAATATGTTTATATATTTTGCTTTTTAGTGATGTTAATAAAAAAAAGATACATTTGATTGCCAAACACTGAGCTGTTTTTGTTTTATTCTTTTTATTTTGGTTTGCAGTGGTAAAGTCATTCAGATGAATCTTTCCAAACTTAGTTCGGAAAAAAAATAATGTCTCAGTTATTGGAGTCTGGACACTTTAATCAAAAATGATAAGCATTTAAGGTAATCTAGCATACGAAAGGAAAGGCATAAACTGAAAGCAGTTGCTTCGTATCATGTTTTACTTGGATCTTATTTGTTTTATCATTTTTGTCCACTTCAATGGTTTGTGCAGTGTTAGTAATGCGACGACTTTTATTTTTGCCTTTTCTTTTACACACGCAATCTCACATACAGAGCCGCTACAAAGAAAACTACACTTAGCTGTGTGTTTTACTTGGGCTAGTCGTTCTCATTTCTTTCGAGTGAATATTTTGGCGGGTTTCATTTCTAAATATTAATGTCACACACACACACGTATGCTTAGCCACAGATCATGAGTATAGAGTGTGTCACTCACAGTCGTTTGAGTGACAAATTTTGCAGGTTACACATACATACACAACATCACTAAATATTAATGTCATTTACACAATTATGCATACCCAGAGATCATGAGTATGTGAATGTGTCTCTCACAGTCATTTGAGTAAGTTTTTTTGGCGGGTTACACAAGCACAGCATTTCACTCATCGTAATTACAAAGTAGACGGAAATTTGCCTCCTGCTTTCTGTTCTGTCTGGGCGCCTGGTACTTGAAGTGAGATGTCCAAAGGAAAGCATTGATCGGCGATAGTCATAGCCTGATACTTGAGCTAGTCTTTTTTTTAGCTCGCAACCGATATATTGAGTGCAAATAAATTTTGATGTGCTAAATATGGCGGGGTACCTGCTACTGCTACCATCATATGATTCTGAGTGGTATTACTGAAAATGCAAGGTTAGTACTTGCTTAGCACCCATTCATTAAAGAACCACGTTCAGTGCTGAATTTACCATAATCTCGCCCTGTTGTGATAAAAACATGGCTTCGTTTTGGTTGTTCCCATAGGTTTGTTCTCAATTCTTAATCTACATTTAAGCTGCGACAAATTCAGGCAGAAAATAAAAACGTCAAATGACATTTATTAAATGTAGAAAAAATAACCTTGTTTTAGAATTGTGCTTGTTGATAAAATCAATTCTTAAACAAGCCGATTGATGATTACAGACGCAGCATGGCCTAAAACCTATTAGTTCGTCCCTGGACAATGCTCGGCAAACGAAGCTTAGCAAAACCTGGGCACCAGGCGTACAGAAAAATCAGAAAGGTAGCCAGAAAAATTTCTCACACCAAACCCTGAGTAGAGTCAGCATACAAAGCGTATATCTTCTGTTTTTTTTTTACTTACGTATTAGAGACCAATCAGTAGGGAGCCCATCAATTTCTATCATCGAACTTTACCTCTGACACAGAGAAACAAAGGCGATGCTACCAATTTTACGTATAGTGCCAGTCAATGGTACCAGGCCAGCAGAAAATTTAGAAAGCAAGTGTCTTGCTCAACTAAAATCGAGCTGTGCATGTGTGCGTAGCTGTGAAAGAGAAAATTACACTGCGCAAAACACAAAAGTGTACAAGAACGAAAATATTTCTAAAAATTCTAGGGCAAGTCAATTTTTTTAAAAACTTTCCTTGAACATAGTTTTGCATGAGGTTTATTTTCTCCTAGTATAGAATACTTGAAGAATTACTAAAAAGTCTTCTTAAACTTTTTAAAATTTTCATCTATTTCGCTTTGAAACACATGCAATTTTGTTTTGTAATTTTCATTAAATTAATTCAAATCTGTCGTTTGGCTGCAAGGCAAAACCTAACCCAACTTTTCTATTGGCAGCAGGGGAACAGAATAATCAGATAGGTTACCCTCAAGATTTCCAACACCGAACTTTATGTTCACCGACACAGACGATCATATACGACGAGTATATCGATTGCTTCCGTGTGCGTTGCCGTCGTTCGCGTGAAATTTCATCAAATCATTGGTTTTTCCTTGCAAAGAATTCTTCAAGTACCAGGCGACCAGAAAAAGTAGAAAGCAACCAGCTCGACTAGAATTTATTTTTTGTTTCGACTATGTGTGTGTGAGTACTGTCAATAGAGAAGCTGTAAAGCCCGCCAAAATATTCACTCAAATGCTTACAAATACACGAATAAGTCGTGGGCTGTGTGCAAAGCACGCTGTTGAGTTGTTTTCATTGCTTCGGTTTTGTGTGTGTTGCTGTGTGTTTTGTCTACGTGCTACGTAGTGCATACCCACAGGTCGTGAGTATGGGAGTGTGTCACTCAAATTGTAATTTGAGTGAATATTTTTCAAGTTACACAAGCACAGCATTTCTATTTGCTTTACTCACACACAGAGTCACTACAAACTAGACAAAAGTTTGCCTCCTGCTTTCTGTTCTGTCTGGGCGCCTGGTACTTGAAGTCAGATTTGCAAGGGAAAAGCGTTGATCGGTAATAGTCATGGGGCCTGGTACTTGAGTTAGGGTTTTTATTAGCTAGCAAACGATGTATTGAGTGAAAACAAGTGTTGATATGCTAAATAGGGCGGTATACCTGCTATGCTATTATACGATTTTGAGTGGAATTACTAGGTTTGTTTTTGCTTAGCCACCAATGGTACCAGCCAGCAGAAAAAAAATAGAAAGCAAGTGTCCAACTTAACTAGAATTGAACTATGCATGTGTGTGTAGATTGTTATAGAATTGGAAATGAAGGAAGTAGAGAAAACTACACTGTGCAAATCACGAAAGTGTACAAGAACGAAGATATTTATGAAAAGATCAAAGCCAGTCCCCTTTTTTTAGTGACTTGCCTTGAACATAATTATTGAGTTAGGACGACTTTAAACCTAGTACAGAGCCCTTAAAGAATCACTGAAAAATCTGCGTTTAGCTTTTAAACAATTCTATATTTTTATTTCTTTTGATCTTAGAATAGACAAAATTTAATTTTGTAATTTTCATTAAATGAATTCAAATCTGTCGCAAAGCAAAACCTAGCCAAATTTTTCTATTGGTACCAGGCGAACAGAATAATCAGAAAGAATACCCTACAATTTTTCCCAGCAAACTTTGTATTTATTTGACACACATGATCATATATATGTTGATGTATATCGATCGATTGCTTCCGTGTGCCTTGTCGTC
The DNA here is from genome assembly GCA_914767635.1 of Melanostoma mellinum. Lineage (NCBI taxonomy): Eukaryota > Metazoa > Arthropoda > Insecta > Diptera > Syrphidae > Melanostoma > Melanostoma mellinum. The sequence goes on along the minus strand of OU612060.1, from coordinate 36,772,750 downwards.
AAAGCGAAATTTCTTAAAATCGGTGATTTTCCTTGCAAAGAATTCTTCAAGTACCAGGCGACTAGAAAAAGCAGAAAGCAGCCAGCTCGACTAGAATTTATTTTTTGTTTCGACTATGTGTGTGTGAGTACTGTCTAAAGAGAAGCTGTAAAGCCCGCCAAAATATTCACTCAAATGCTTACAAATACACGAATAAATCGTGGGCTGTGTGCAAAGCACGCTGTTGAGTTGTTTTCATTGCTTTGGCTTTATGTGCGTTGCTGTGTGTTTTGTGTACGCGCTACGTAGTACATCTATGTACATACCCACAGATCGTGAGTATGAGAGTGTGTCACTCAAATTGTCATTTGAGTGAATATTTTTCGGGTTACACAAGCAAAGCATTTCTATTTGAGTTACCCACACACAGAGTCACTACAAAATAGACAAAAGTTTGCCTGCTGCTTTCTGGTCTGTCTGGGCGCCTGGTACTTGAAGTCAGATTTTCAAAGGAAAAAGCGTCGATCGGCAATAGTCATGGGCTAGTTTGTACTTGAGTTAGGGTTTTCATTAGCTAGCTACCGATGTATTGAGTGGAAACAAATGTTGACATGCTAAATAGGGTGGGATTGCTGCCGTGTGCGTTGTCGTTCGCGTGATATTTCTTCAAATCATTGATTTTCCTTGCAAAGAATTCTTCAAGTACCAGGCGCCCAGACAGAGTAGAAAGCAACCAGCTCAGCTATGATTTATATTTCGTTTCGAATATGTGTGTGTGAGTACTTTCAATAGAGTGGCTGTAAAGCCCGCCAAAATAATCACTCACATGAATATGAGTGCGAACTCATTCGTAATCTGTGTATGGTTACACATACCAAGTACACATCTATGTTATTTTAATTGCTTAGACTTTGTGTGAATGTGAGTCTGAGTAGTTCTTTTTAAAAGAATAAGAAAAGCAAAAGGCTTGGCAAAAAGAAAAATGCACTCCGCAAAATACCAAAGTGGACAAGAATCTTAAAAAATTTCAATCAACTATTAGACTCGTTAAATGACTTCAAGTTCAGGTTTGCGTGAGTTTTTGTCATTTTTGAATGACTGAGTGAGTGTCTAGCCAAATTTGTACCAAATTCTGTACAGAGCATTTCATAAAAAAAAAGAAAACCTATTATTCGATACATATATTATACCAACCTTTTTTTTATAAATGATGATCATTGCTGGCCGGATTCCAATCCTTTCCTCATGCAAATAAAAGAAAAACAAGTCTTGGAGATGAATTTATTTATATATCTAAAATATTGCGTCACTGCAGTACTCCAAATTTGTATTTTATAAAACTTTTCATAACTATCATTTTTCAATTAGATTTTACCCTGAACAAAAAAGTATTCAACGCCATCAACCCTAACCTCTCAAGAAGAAATGTAAATTTGTTTTCATGTTTCCTTGGTTTCAAACGCGTCCGTTTGTTGATGCGGGGTATTTAGTCCAATTGGTTTTGGTTTGATGACGCTAATAGACATAAAAAAAATCCCATCATTTATTTAAAAGGAAGCTTTTTGCCAAAGTGATTTGTCCTTACTCCTGTCTGCTACCGGGATGATCGTAAGCAACGATCATGAGATCACAGTTTGATAAGTTGAAGATCCCGCGCTTTAGTGTCGTATAACGCGCAATATTCATGGATTATGGTTTGGATCCATACGGAATCAACTGTTTTCCAAATCAACTAATGGAGATTTAACAACCCAAAATTCCACTCTCTTTACGGCCCGTCACTAGAATAAAAAAAAAGAAAAGTTTTTTTGCAATTTTCATTTTTCTGCATTAAAATATGTAATAAAATTATTCTTTCTATTTATTCCGAGAAATAATAAATACCACTTAAAATCAAATATGGTGAAACATTCTTCGATGTTCCCAGCTGTCCTCGACTAGAGTACCAAGCGCGCAGAAATCTTGGTAGGCACTAGCAACCAGCACTTCTTTTTCTTTTGTCTTTCTGCAAACAGCTTACATGTTTCATAGCAGCATAGAACTTTGAATGTATGTATTAATCTCACTCATAAACCTGTTTTTAATAATTTTTAAGCATGTGTGTGAAGTCTGAGTCGAGGTTTAAATAAAAATCTGACTCAAACCAATGCAACAAAGAAGCAGAAAGAAGGAAAGAAAGAAAGTAAGAAAGAGTAATAGTTTGATTGAGTTTCTTTCTATTTGTTGTATATATTTTCTTACTCTTCTGGGTGCCTGCCACTTCAGTGGAACAAGTAGAAGTAGATTTTTTGTCGTCAAAGCGAAGTAGAGGTAGTCTGGCATACTTTTATATCTAAATATAATAAAAAATCAGATTTGAATTAGAAAAATTTAATCATTGTGTATTCACATTTTACTTGGATAAAAATCTTGTTGTATGTTTTTTAAACAATTAACAATTGCAAATGTCATATCGTCTGTCGTTGAAGTTAAGTGAAACTGACCGAATACAAATATTTTCTCGAACTTTGGCGGTAGGAAATGAGAGTTTGGGCTCATTATCGTCGTCTTAAGTTAATATCGAGAATTACCTTGTGCAGGCGTCGCGTCGTCGGAATTAGTTTAATTATTCTTTTTTTTCTCAGTGCCTTTGTATCGCTTAGGTATTCTTGTATTTTTCTTGTCTTAAGAACGACATTATATCTCCAACAGCTTCCTTTAAATAGATTTTTGAAACTCTAGTCCCTGCATTTCCATATCCAAGGGTTTGTCTTAGATTTCATTGCATTCATTTGGCATTAGCATCAGTTTTTAACATATACCTAGAAATTTTAATTTATGCCTGAAAATAAAAGGTGTAAGAACATGGTCTTCATTTCTTTCAAAAGTTATTTAATTTTAAAACTATGTATAGGCTGAGATAAAATTGGAAAAAAAAACTAATTGACGATTAAGATGCACTTGCACTCTGTAATTTACTTCAACACCAGCTGATCTATCCCAAGTACGGACTTGCTTACAAACATATCAGCTTGCTTGGAAGTCAAGTACAAAGTATAAGTGCTTCCAAATCACTATTAGCGTTTCGTTGCAACGAAAAATTGTGAATAGATGTCCAAATTTATACTAAATAGTAAGAAGTAAGATTTTTGAAATTCCTTCGAGTATTCACTCTCATTTTTGAAAATCAATATTCGGGAAGACCATTTGGAAACCTCAATCTTGTCCACATTGTAAATTTGAAAAAAGTTTTAAAGTTATAAAAGCAAAAATTTATAATGCACCCAGACCTACCTTTTAACTTATGGAAAGAGACTTAGACACTAGAAGGTTAGGAAAGAAATAACAAAGATGATGAGCTAGCTGTTAAGGAAGATTGCTAAGAAACTTTTGAACAAATTTCACTTATTCGGGATCAGATTTCGGATAGAGTCCGAAAATTTGTACACTCACTTGTAGTCCTTAAATAACTTCTTAGCCTCTAGTTGTAGCCTTGTAGAATTTCTATGGCTCATAATTTTTTCATTAGAATAAAATTGTCAAAATATTCAAATCGAATTCCTTAGGCTCCATCTTTGACCACAATTTTACAACCCCGCACCTTGTTAGCGCTAACTAGCTCCATGAGTAGGTATACATAAACCTCTGCATCACTATACTACAGAACTGTGAATCCATACGTTTTTGAAATACTTTGCTTGATATTAGTACGTATGTTTTAAATATAAACATAATGAAATGTCTTATCCGGTAGACGTCATGACTGCCATGTCAGTATTCTTAAGCAACTAAATATTGTAACTCTTTCAAAGAAAAATAAAGAAATATATCTATCTATCTCTATCTGCAAACATAACATAGATAAAATTCTCTCAGTTGTAAGAAAGAAAAATTTCTCTCGCCTTTGTAGTCACATATCAAAAGTGTGCATTTTAAAAGAGATAAACAATAAATGGTGAATATTTTTGGAATATGAAAACGTTTACATCATATTTGTAAAAGTCACATGTAAAATTAGTCTAAATTCTAACAACTGTTGCATCACATCTAAAAGTCACTTGTAAAACTAGCCACAATGTTTCAACCCTGTATCGCAATCTTTCCTTTTTTACAGTTGTAACGCTTGAGTTACAGAATGCTATTGATAATAAAGTGATTTTTCACTTTTTAAATTGACAAAAAAGGCTGTCGACTCTTGGTTTTTGCTGAATATTTGTAGTGGGACTGAATCAGTTGCCTTTTTTACAAGTACTTGTAGTTTTCTGTTAAATGCCCAATACCCATTGTCTCTCAAATGAGCTTGCGTTTGCAAAAGGAGACTGTAGAAATGTGTGATTAAATGTGAATTTTTTATGGAAATGGCCACGGTTTTTTGAAATTTTCATATGTGTTCTCACATTTTTGCAGGCTCTTTTTACAAACGCAAGCTCCTTTCAGTGACAGGGCAGTGTCATTCCTCAACATTTCGACCTTATTCGATTCGATTCGGTAGCTTTCGTTGAGACTATGTATGCACATATATTGATAAATAAAGCGTATGTAGGGTAAACAGCTGGGGCCTGTTACACAAAGCCACAAGCCCAAAAGTCAAGAGAGAATCGCTTGTAGCTTTGTGTCGCAGACATTTTTTACACTTGTCATAATTCACTTCTGTTACAAGCACTTGTAGTTTTGTGTTGCAGTGCCCAGGTTTTATCTCCTGTCGCTGTAAGCTTTTTTTAAAAAGGAGGTTCTTATCTGAATTACTTGGACCTAATCTTCGGTCCATTTTACTACCTTTCCTTTTTTGGGCTGCAAAAAAGGGCCTGTAGAACAAACCTACAAGTACTTGTTATATAACTGGATTATGACAATATGTTAAAAGATTCTGTAACACAAATCTACTACTGCTCTTCACCAAGTGTAATGGGCATTATTCTACAAGTGGATCTTGACTTGTAAACTTGTGTTACAGGTCCGTGGTTGCAATTTTAAGAGCGGCGTCCAGATAAAACTGAGTGGCTGAGAAAAAGTAGAGAGCTGTATTCGGCCACCCCACGTCGCGTCGCTGTAAGCTAGGTGACATTAAAAAAGTTTGGTCTGCGTCATTGGCAAAGGTTGAGCTCAACGAAATAAATTTTCGGGTAAAAAATATTTTCTTTTGGCATATTTTCTTTTCTGATCAGTACAATATTTCGTGCCATCCTTTTAATGGTGACTTTGAATAACTGTTTTCTTGCATTTTATGCAGTTTGTTATGCTCGAAAAACACAAAACCCACATTTAATTTTTATTCTTGTTTCTTTCCAGGCAAAAATCTTCAAATCTGTTTCACAAATGAAGCCTCATCGGACACAGAAAGCCATAGTTCCGATTCCGAAACGTGTCCCAAACTCTCGCGCATGGTTGCCCGCAACAGAACTGAAGTTCCAAAATTCTTTTCGTCAATAGATCGATCACCTGATCACCCCTATAACGCTAATCCTCTATCAGTCAACTGTGCAAATAATAATGCGAGAAAATCAACACAAAAAGCCACTGTGCCACAGACAGTCGAAGACAAAGAATGTGATTTCTTTACCAAACAAGCACGGCTTCAAATTGAGGCTCGTATGGCTCTGTCACAAGCGAAAGATATGGCACACATGCAAATGGAGGTAAGTTTGTATTTTTTATTACTTTTTCCTAAAACTAGCGACAGAAATAGGAATTCTTTCGAACTTTGCCAAAAATTTAATTCTCCTTAAATCTTAACATCTTTTTTATTTGGAACTTAAGTTCGCTTTTTAAAACGCCTATTCAACACTAAATAATTGGATTTTAGAAGTTCACAAAAAATTCATTGAAATCTCTTTCGTTTCGACCCTGGCTCAGGGTCAACAAATATTGGTCTTGACGACTAAAGGTGTGTGTGAGGAAAATTTAGGTTTCTCAGGTTTCTTCTAAGAAGTAATATAATACCACACGACCTATACCGAACCCGAGGTTTCGTGGCTCCAGCCAGTCTTCGCATTAAGGTCAAATATTTTCGATGACTACTCGCGAAAAAGTGGGTTGGCGGCTATAATTTCAACTTGAATGTTGTGTGTCTTGTGGTGAAACTCTTAAATTGTTCGCAGTGACCTTTATCTTCAAATTATTATTCAGTGATTATCAAAGAATATACCGAAGGTACTTTTTTTTATTATTCAGCAATTTATTTAACTTCTTCTTGAAGAGAAGTTAATGTGACTCTGGTATTCGTCTAGTAACAGTTTGGTGCTTGGGGAGATGTCATTGTGGTCAATTGGCTAAGCCAGTTCAATTTATAAAGAGGCATCATCTCCAAATTTTTTTTTTTTTTTTTTGATTATTGCAAAGTGATTCTATTTCGAAATATGGCAAATGTTCGATACCTTGCTGTGCTATTTTGGTAGCCATTAAAAAATCAATTGCTTGTATACTATTCTCGTTTTTTATTTCCAGTTGGATAGACAAAAGCAACGCCTGTCACCTATCACCGGTATAATTCGGGGATCGCTGGAAAAAGTTGGTGTCATTATGGCCCCTGAAAAACGCCGCGTATCGCGCCAAATGCTGACCGAAATGAATATCGCTCAATTACAAGTAATTGTCAATGAACTGCACACACAAATCGAAGATCTTAATGACTCACTTGTACATTACTTAATGGAACGCGACGATCTTCATATGGGACAGGATTCAATGTTGGTTGACATTGAAGACATTTCGAGATTTCTGTAAGTTCAATACTTTTTTTCCAACAATCTTACATTAAAATCTTAATTCTTTTCTTACAGAAGCGCAAAGGAGCTAGAAGAGGATCACTAGATCAATATATAGATTTCCTTGTATAAAATTAAAAACAAAGATATTTATAGTTCGAAAATCATCACTTATCTAACCAATCAGTAATCTTCGTAAAAAAATTGTTAAAAATAAACACACAAGTAAAAATTATTGTTAATCGAGAATTCAATGAAGCAATGGTAAAGTTTGTTAACATTTTTTTTTTTTTCGAATTATACACTCTCCAAGTAGGTAACATGTATTCAAATCTAGTCAACAAATTAAGAAATGAAAAAAAAAACAATTAAATTAACAATATTGTTATGTCTCTCTTTTTTCTACATAATATATTGAATTACTTTATTAAAAGAACAACAAACTTTATTGTATAATACACACCAGACATTACTTACACAACCACTAATACACACCCCTCACACACACACACACAAATATACAAATTCATAAAATTGCGGTAGGTAATGTTATAAAGTTTGTTCTTAACAATTTGGTTGATGATAAATATAAAAATAAAAATTCAAAAAATATAAAAATAAATCGTACAATGGCCTTGTAAAAGTGTTGAGCCATTGCTTGCAATACAAATACACTAACGTGAAGAAAATATCATTCGTATAGGTAAAATATGTAGGAAGCGGAAGCCTATATTGAGAAAAATAATAAGAAAATATTGTAAACATATTATTGCAAATAATCAAATAATGTTAACAAATTTTTAAATTCCTTAAACATTCGATAATTTGAATAAACAAAAAACAAATAAAAACAAAATCTAAATTTATTGTTTCGAATGTTGTTGAAAGTTTTTACACACGTTGGTTTCGTTGCTTGCAGGCCTGGTTTTTTAAGAAGCGTTCCGCAAAGTGCAAGAGATTTTAGACGTAAAGGGTTTTTTAGACGTGTGGTTTTCAACCAGACAATACTTTTCTCGGAGTTGGTCGTTTTGACAGCTGTCTCTAGATTTATGCTCAGTATGGTTTGCCATTTCACCTTTGAAGAATTGAGCACAGCGGAATCGCTGTTGATGCTGATTCTTATATAATTTCGATTTTTAAACCTGTAAGAGCGAGCGATTATTTTTTGTGAAGTTGGTGGTTGTCTACGCAGATAAACCCGAGACGATTAATGCCTTAGAAGACATATACGTCCCCAACTGCTGCATAAAGTGGTCGAAAATCGGACTTATCGGGTTTAATTTATTCGTGCCCGTCGAGGCGGCCACTTGCCGAAAACATTTTTTCAAAATAGTGGCCGGCCCTTATATTTATACTCGTAATAAAGCTAAATTCTTGGCCACAACATTAAATTATATTCGTTTTATTTCGTCTTGAAAAACACAAGTATAAAAAAAATAGCCTTTATACCGAATTCAACATTCGCAGAGGAAACTACTACTAGAAACTACAAAATGCTTACAAAAACACGAGAAGAGATGCTGTTAAATCTTCTTCATTCCTTGGCCGCCTTTCAATTGTTAAAAAACAAATTTTGGATGTTTCTGAGATAATATGAGATAATATGAGCGATCGATAGTCTGCTTCCTTTCAAAGACCACCCAATAATATGCAGGGACCTAGTTGGAAATAAAAAATCTTTGGGCAGGTTGTTCTATCAAGGAAGTGAGGTAGGCTTGCTACTTACATTTGAGTGTAAAGTAGCGTGTTGGAGTTGTGAGATCTTGCACTGTTACCGGACACCGTTCAATACGTTGTGCCTTCACCTAGCTCCGGAGCTTTGATATTCTGCTATCAATTGAAAAATACCCAGAAAAAGCATGGGTTTTTATTAAGAGAGTTAAATGGAATGGAAACGATACGGTGAAAGTTGGTTCCGTTGCTTTGCCCACCATTGATCTACCTGTAAGTCATGTCATGCCTTTCTTATGGCTAACACCACTTAACCTACCAGTCGAAAGCCACGTATTCACTGTCGAGTAATTCTACTCGATTTCTTACTGTCGACTACACATCTTATTATTTCATTAAGCCAGATTGAATTTAGCCAAGTCAAGCTTATCAAAGACCAAAAGTATCCTTTTCTTGTTCGACGTCATGTAGCCATATTCCAATTAGAAATTCCGACCAGCCATTCCGATGTTGGAGATTTAGGGAGTTATCAAATTTTTCGATGGATTTTCGCTTTGTATACCTGGTAGAAGTTTTGTTCCCGGAAAAGTTTATTACCAGTCAATAGATACGTATTTTTCCATAACAAATTCATAAAATTAAAGGGTTAATTCGAAATGACCGTTGGAACTTCCCAAGAACTACTGAAAATAGGCATAAAAAGGTGCTGCACTAGGATGAGTCCATTGCGAATATTTCTGCGTGCAGGAGTGCGCATGTGCGAATTCTTGTATAAAATATCTAAGAGAGTGTTAAAAATAACCGTTTTATTTAGTTTGAAGCACACATGTGTTCCAGTAAGACTTTTACAGCGACAGAAAGAGCAAAAATAGATGCTTTCAAGGATAAAGGACTCTCATACCGTGAAATAGCAAGGAGACTTAACAAGAGCAAGACAGTTGTAAACAATTATCTTGCTGATCCACAAAACTATGGCAAAAATCAAAAAGGATCACGGGAAAAGCCACAACACCAAGAGAAAATTGGTTGATTCTACGACTTGCCTCAAATTCCACTCTACCAACGACTATGATAAGGGCCAAAAGCGCAGTTCAGCCAGCATAACAACGGTTCGAAGAATAATAAAAAAAAGTGATACTATTCAAAGGAGGAAACTAAAAAAGGAACCTGCTTTGAAGGTACTGGCTTCATAGTTCAAGGAGCACCGTAAGGATTTTGCAAGACAGCATGTTGATTGGAGCAGTGAAGCGTTGTCTTTTCGAATGAAAAAAAGTTTAACCTTGACGGTCCTGATGGTTACAATTTTTATTTCCATGATATTAGAAAGGATGAGCTTATTTTGGCAAGACATCATAGCCGTGCATCAGGTGTAATGGTGTGGGGAGCTATTACCTACTATATGGCACGATCGAATTGGAGTTTTTGTCAACAACAATGAACGGAAATAGCTACAAATGATTGCTGGAAAGGTCATTTCCAAAAATGAAACACATTTGTGTGCTGCTAATTTGTCTTTCCAAAGCGTTTGAAATCAGTGTTGACAAAATTATGCTATGGACCATGGATCTGGTGCTGGCGAAGGTATAAAATAACATTCACTTGGCAGAGTTAGGTATTCAAAAGTTTAAAAGTCTTCATAATTCTAAAAGTGCTTTAAGTGCTTAAAATATGACAACAGTCCAATCAAGAAGCAGGTAATGGAGTTTTTTCTCTGGGTTTTCTAAAAAATTATGTCATGGACATTTTTCTTCTTCAAACCAAAGTAAGAAACTTTCAGAGGAGATAACTGTCGCGTATTTGAACAAAATGGTCATCGCTAAGCTACTTTTTTATATTAAAGGGATTCGTCATGATTAATAATTATATTAGTGTAGGTTACGTATCTATCTGCAAACAAAATGTCACACCCCCTGCGACTTATTTCTTTCTTTGCATTGAAAGGCTTAGATATTATGCACTAATGTATACGAAGTGTTTATCGACTGAAAACCAACGCATAGAAACGGAAGGTAATAATTTAAGAAAGGGGATTTTTTTCTGCAACTTGCCTCAAATAAATAAATATCCCCGGCCTCCAGAAATTGACTCAGACTTTTACTCACTCATTCATAACAATGTCATGTGTATGTGGTCCTCTTATCTTAAATTCAAATCGTACTTATTTTAATCTCAAAAATGCTTCGAGTTCGAGTTGAAGGTGCTGAAGTACTATGAAATGCTAACAAGATCTTTCATTCATTTGTCGCTGCTGTTTCTGAAACCATCTCCGACCAGAAACTTCGTTTCTTCTGATTCAAGTGGCTTTTTTGTTTAAAAGGCAAGTGAAGTGTGTGTAAAATCAGTGAATGTTTTTCATTGAATAATAGTCGATGTGTGTGTGTTTAAATTTGTTTTAAATATCAATTTGTTTACAATTTTCGCTTACATTTTTGTTTATTTTGCTTACATTAGATACAAAAAAAGAAAACAAATCAAGAAACAATGGGCTACAACGATTCATATGTTACGTTCCCCTGTGTTCGAGCAATGCTATTACTTTTCAACATAGTTTTCTGGGTAAGTGTTGATTTTAGTCAAATATATCGGATGCTTTTAAAAAATGGTACCAAATCAAATAGAGATTGGTTGCGAACGAGAATGAATTTGAAGTTAGTTCTAAATACAGTGATAAAACCTGTTAAGAGAATTGTCTTGAGGATATCGACAAAGCGTGGCATTTTATAATCAAGTCTTAAGAAAGTTGTGAATCCTAATTTCAGTGATCGTATCAAGTGCACTTCAGGTAAAAATCTAGGCCCAAACTGCTTCAATCAATTCGGGCTGGGAATATAATTTCGAGCATTAATATATCAGAACTATGAAAGGCTTTCAACACTATTTCTGTGGTCCAAAAATTCAGTTTTTCAGTAAGGGCACTCTCAACACTGGAGTACACAGATTAGACATCGAAATGAATTGAAAAAGCAAACATGACAGCAACAGAAAACATCTATGCAAACACCCTCTCGAGCTCCGAATCATTTTTCATAAGCAAGTGCCAGTTCATAAGCAAGTGCTAGACAGGTGAACCATATTTTTATTTAAAACACGGATGCTACAATAACTTAATGGTTTGAAACTATAATGGAGCACTCATTGCACTACTAGGAAAGCAAATGCAACATGTGTCCACTTGGAAGTTACTCTCAAAATTTTTAACCACCCATAGTCAAATGTACCCTTCTAAAGAGGTAATCTAACGATCTTGCTCTCGACTATACCTTGCGGACTATCACAAAAATCTTACTCGCAAATGGGTCCAACTTTTGGGCGCCAAATGAATTGAATGAATAGTTCCCGGAGTATTATGTTCGTTTCTTTATAAAAGTCTGAATGATTGTTTTGGAAGGCAGTTCAGCAAACAACTTTGGTTAACAATACACATCAGAAACATAGAGTCTACTAGGTCATGAAATCAACTATTAATCAATCTTGAACTATTTTAAAACAAGCTAGAGTTTATTTATTTCTTTTTGTTCGTGTGTTTTTTATTCTATATTAAAAGATTTCATACAGACTATTTCCATCGTATCTTCTTCTGAAATATTTAAAACAAAAATATCAATGAGTGAGTGCGGCTTGTGTCAGATTAAAGCTTTTTTTCAAAACGTAATTTTTTCTCTATAATCAAAGTGAATATATGTGTAACGATGGACACACTGCTAAATGGTATGGTCGACCACGATTTAGCCCTCTAAGATCTAAACTTTGATTAAGTTTGAATTTATTTCTTATGAACTGTGTGGTGCGCAGAGATTAAAAATGTAGTCTTTCAGGGTCTTAGGGTTTATCAAATCGACCGACGAAATCAAATGAGCAGGAAATAAGCTTTTGTACAAGCGTCGGGTCTTTTGCACCTTCTATCATACTCTCAGCTGAACGAAATTAGGGGAAAGGTGCTTTCTTTTTCTTTAATAATTCAATGTAGTCGAACGTTATGGTTTTTCTTATAGATTCCATGTATGAAATTATAATAATTTGATACCATTCGGCTACCAGAAATGAAAAAGCACTTAAATTGCAATCAATAACAGTTTGATAGCTAAGGTTGTGTTTTTGCGACTTTGTGTTTTTTTTTACGGTGTTTATGCGACTTTCAAAGAATTATTAGAATATTGTTTAAGGCTAAAGCGATTAATTTTAGTGGAAATATCCGACTCAGATGACTTTTGCCTTGTTTTTAATCAACTGTGATGAAGTCGTCATCTAAATGCGCTACTTTTCGAAACGTCAAACGAGAGAGAGAAATTTGCATAAATAGACCTGTCTGCAAAAAGAGGGTCCATTTCTTGTAACCAGTTACCAGTGTACCCAAAAGAGGTCAACGATTTCAGTTGGTGACAGAGAAGACATCTCGAAAGATGAAATATTCGATTAAAACATCCCCTTCTACGTTTGAGAAGCGCGTATGTATAAAGGCGAAGGCTTATTCACTGGTTATCCTAGTGTGGCGAAGGCCTTTAGTTATCATATTGTCTTCTTTGCGCTGAGTACTTTCTTTACTTTGGTGGCGCTTGGAGAGGTGTCCTCCCCGCTACCACTAGAGTAAAAGTAACTTGTTCAGTTTCACTCGATCCTCTGAAGACAACTCTAACCCACAGCTAAACCTTTTTGCAAACCTAAAACGTCGGGAGTGTCTATGTAAGTTTGGGGCCTTCAACATCCGTGCCACTGCCGTAGTTGAGAAGAAAAGATAATTGAATTAGTTCTTGGTTCCGTTTATTTTTCCCACCCTATACGAAGATCTATCAAAACATTTAAATTCAAATGAACTCCTCAAGCTTCTTTAAAACGACAAGGTGAATGATCGTCGATAGTTAGAATGGGTTTTTGTTCGAAGCATGGAACCAGACAGCCAGCAGAACTTTGCCAACCTTTTACCTTGAACACAGGTACTTTTTTATCACCGAAATGCTGTGGCGATTGGAGGGCTGAATGGCTTGTGTTTTTATTCAAATGACGTATGAGTTGTGATTTTGTGGCTAAGCGTTTTTTGAGGGCTGGAAAACCTAGGTTTTTTTGACAACTCATAGGGTTGTCAAGAAAACTTGGTTCAACCCTGGGCAAAGTTCAACTAACAAACCTAATATTGCACAGTGGCCAGATGATTAAAAAGAACCCGTCCTAGTGCGAATCAGACCCACTGACTGACATTTTAGTACAAATTTGTAGTTTATAACAACTGTTTGTAGTTCAAAAAAATGTTTCCTTTATTTATGCTATATGACATTTGTTGCTTGTTTTGAAGCGTCTTGACAAACGGACAGACAACACGGCGCGGCGGTTTCCTCCGGTGACTCCTCTTAACGTTTGAAATGGAACCCTAAAATTGTAACTCTGGATCACGTGCAATCTTCTTCAATGGCTACAATTATAGAATACTAAGATTTTTAAATGGGACTAGAAACCTTCATGCAGGCGCCATCGTCTGAAACTTGTTGAATCTTAATCCAATTGCTATATCCAATTATCGAGATGATCTTTAAGATCCCGTTACTCTCTTGGGGTGAGAACTTTAGTATGTTTGTCTCCTCAAAAAAGATACCTGTGGCGTAATGGTTAGCAATTTAGCATGCCCGCCTGTTAACCCAGCGGTTCGTGCATAGAATCCCAGCAGAGGCAAAAATGTTTTTTTCACGGGTATCGCCTTTCGCGAGGAATTGGCAAGTCCTCCGTTAGTGAATTCATTGCCATGAAAAGCGCTTTCGGGATTAGCCGTTCATAGCCGGCAGAAAATTGTAGGTCCACTCCATTCCCTGACAAGGAATGGTTATGAAAAATGCGCTAGGCCCTGGCGGTTCTCGCTCTGTTGAGCCACCCTATTTATCTATTTACTTATGTCTCCTCACAAGGTGGTGCGGATGGTGTATGGTTAACATGTCTACCTGTTGCGTGCTAGTATGAGGTTTGAATCTAAAGAACATCCGTTTTTTACGACTATTGCCTTTACGCAAGGTATTGGCAAGCTCTTTCAGAGTAATCATAATCGGCCCAACGTTAAAAGCACATTCGGATTCAGTAAAAAGTTTGTTGGTCCACTCTAATCTTCATCAAGATATGGTTGAGTTGAGAGAGATTCGCAAGGCTCCGAAACTTTCCGAGACCTCTTGAGCTAACAAGCCTTAGACTAATTTTTTAAAATTAATTCATACCACAGACATGTAAGGTCACTTTTAGCAAACCTCATAAAAAAACGTTTGAGTCGATCGAAAAAAAGCGAAGTACGGTGATTATTGTAAGGAAAGTGCGTTAGAAAGGCGGTATGTACAAATATATAGAATACATCGGTTCAACTCCTATTGAATTGTTTAAATAGAGACATTTAAAGATTTTACTGGCCAGGACCTTGTCGACATCAAAATGTTTTCTGAATGCATGTTGAATGGCCACTTGAAGAGCACTTCTTTAAAGCCAACCAGCATTGAAACCTTGTAAACTGCATAGTTTTAAACAAGACTCTAATTGCACGCCGCTTTTTCAAAAGATCACCTTTCTACTTTTGTTTTGAGTAGCTTTCCTTGTGTTTCTGAAAAAAGACATAGTTTCTTTGAGGCTTTGAGACACTTTATATCAAACACCTTTATTTCAAGAACCTGCGGTTCAATTGCTAACTCCTCTGTCGACCTTTTCGTCTAGGTGGTGTCAATTGAGGACACACGGTTAGTTTACCGTCTATGTGTGTTTATGTGGAATTGTCTTTCATCGCAACGCTGGGTGAGCTCAGGTTAATATCGCTATGGTGTTTTATGTTACACTACGCACTACTCCCATAACTGGCTGCCTTAGGCAGGCTCTGTCAACTAGGCTGTTTAGTAAGCACTTAACTTTCTTTTAAATGAGGTATCTTTAAAACCCCAACAGGCAGATAATCGTGGGAGGTTGGGGCTGCGTAGTTCGCCGGATCCCACGGAATGTAATACGTTCAAATGGCTGTCTATTAAAATAGAGTGCATGATTTTAAGTTTAAAGTGAAGTGAATCTAAAGAAAGCGTGGAGCTTAAATAACCTATAAATAATTCAACAGTCATCTAAAGCTAATGCCTGCACTAAGGTTAATTCCAAGGCTATTTTAACTGACTGTGACTATAGACCTTTGCTGTTAGCTTTAAATTGACTCTTAATTGCTTTTAAATGAACAATACAATCACGAATCTTTAAAAAGAAAGAAGCTGGTACAACCTTCTAAATTTTTCATGAATTTGCCAAAACACTGTGACTAATTACTAAGTTTTCTAACCTAATTTTTTAGTTGACGTCAAGTTTTGAAACCTTGATAACATGCCTAACCCTCTTAAATCTCGAAGAGGTCATTAAAATGAGTCATATTTCGCCTTCAAACACAACTCTTAAAACTGAAATAATAAGTTAAAATTGAAAATATTTTCAAAAAACAATTAGGAGTTCATACGCACGTCATTTGAATAGTTTGTGCCTCTTTTTTGGTACTTTTCCTATTTCGACTTTGGATTCCAAGCAATTGGTTGAAAAACTAACTATGTATAAAAAATTGTTGCCATGAACTGAGCTTTGTCGGCCTTTACTCAAAATGAAAAATCATCATCACCACACCAACCAACCTCTGCGGTTAACCTTTTGATAATTCAATTTCGCACAACATTCAATACCCCCTAAGTTACCAGGCAACCATTTTCATTATCTTCCGCAACACCACGGACCATATTCCAGATTACTAATTACCATCTTTATTTTAAACCATACGCTCGTCAAACAAAGAGAGAGAGAAAAATTAACAAAAAACTCATTAAAGAATTAATGAACTTAATTATTGTTATAAATGCTCGAGTGATAACGATAGATAGAGTATAGGTATGTTTACGTGATCGCTCTATTATCAGTTAGGTCTTGGCTTCAATTTCTTGTCTCAGTTAAGATAGAATAAACGATGAAACCAAATGAATCATAATGTGAGTGTAGCATAAAAAATAATTTCAATTCACATAGGCTCAGGACTAAAATAAGAAATAATAATGTCAACGTTAGCAATCTGTCGTCAATTAGGCTCTTTTTAGTGCATTCCACTCTAATAATATTGATAAATTTATTTTCAGTACATAATCATAATCAAAGCAAGCGCTAAGATCAAGACGAAAAAAAGAGCTGATAAGGATGGGGATGGGACCTTAGGCCAAATTTAAACAAATCTTATGCTCTAATAGTCTAATTACACAATAAGACGAAATCATTTATGGTGAAATTTAATACGCACTGATTTATGATTGCACCACTACATGTGCATTCGCTTTTTTAATAAGATTAGGATATAGCAGAGACTTAAACCGATAATAGCTTTTAAACAAATGTAGCTAACAGACAAATAAGATAGTACTGAGGAAGAGCTCTGATTTTGATATCTAGCCTATGCTTCTCAGAATGGTTGGTAACTTGCTCTTTAAATATATTCATCCATTTTTTTTTATTGAAAATGCACATCAGATAAAATTGGCTGAAGTGAAAACCTTATAAAGTTTGGCCGAGTGAAATGTTTTATTTATAATAATTTTTCATGTGTTACTGTAGATGGAATACCATTGGTTAAGTGTATGTTTAGACTGTGAATGAAAAACATTCTTGAACAATGCTTTTTGATTTTTCTTGTTTTATGGCACATAATCATCTTGTTTGTTTCTACTTTGAATAGAGGAAATGGTGATACACTCAACGCAGCATACTTTCACTTTAACCAGGTTTTTGACATAAAGGGTATTTTCTAAGACCAGTAGTTTTCAGGAAAAATAAATAAAATAAATATCAAATATTGTACAATAACATTGATAGTCTAAGGGCCACTTGAGGGTTTGTCATTATGACTTCGGTCAAGTGGCCGGCAGCCGCGGCTAGTTCGAATATATTCACGCCGAGATGACCAATTTTCGAACACTTTTTGCAGCATTTAAGGCCATGCGTCTGCATTTATGCGCCAAATATTCTCTTCCTTATCTGCGTAGAAAAGCAACTTAACCCTAGAAAATTTGTCCATAAAGCGGCTTAAAATCAACCGACCTTGAATAAACTCACATGTTTAAAAATCGAAATTACATAAAAATCAGCGACATCAGCGATTTCGTTTCGAGAAAACTTGCTGAACGTACGCAGTTCAACACGATGAAATGAAAAACCAAACAGCGCATAAATCAAGTGACAGCTGTCTACAAGACAAACTCCGAAAAGAGTATTGCCAGATTGTTAACCATACTGAAAAAAGCACCCTTTACAAAGCATGGTAGAGGTTTTTCGTGGTTGAACAGATCTTATCTCATGACCATATAGAATGACCTCTGATTTGTTTCTAAATGTTTGCGCCTAGTTCAGGCATCAGTAAATATTTACGAATGCCCTTCTTCTTACCAACTTCTAAAACGGATTGGAAATCTATAGACCAGTAGGTCAGCCCATAAACTTCCTGTTGTATGTGTAACTTAGGAATTACCTAATCAATTGCTTGTTTTCTGTAAGCATTAGGGTAATCATCCACACAATAGGGTAATCATCTCACAAGTCGGACAATAGTCCCTTGAGGGTTCACGTATACCAGCATCGGTAGTATAGACCAAATTTTGTCTTTTAGAACGCTGTTCAAGCATCAGGTGCTAACAATTGAATGTCTAGCATTTGATATTCTGGAACGAAAATTCAAAGAAAATTCAGGTTTCTCTTTGATGTTCATTGTCTTACCACTGAAGCACGCAAAATTTGCAAAAAAAGGAGCAGGCAATTGATCTGGAATTGTGGCCTTTTAAAATTAAAAAAAAAAAATGAGCAGGACGGCTACACAATAAATAGGGCGGGGAGTCCCTCCGCGCGGAAGAACTGAAACTTCCACCGAAGAACGCATTTCACTACAATTAAATCGTCTGGCTGAATGACGCGGAATTAATACAGCTGTTACATCGCGAATTGCGAGCAGTGCCGAAAAGTATGCAATCGATAATCCACGTTAAACGTTTAACGCAACCTTGTTGGACGTCACATAAGAAGTTTCACTTAAAAAAAAAACCAAAAGAAATGTACGTGTATCAGCACGAACCGTGTAATATTGAGAGTGTCAATGAAAAAAAAGGATATTAACCAAAAACAGAACCGTGTAATCAGCGCCTAACGAAAGTAGGAACTTACAAATGAAAAGTTGAAGAAACCCGAACATAAGAGCTGTGTTCACTTGCGTGCTTATAACAGCAAAAAACTACAAATTTTTTCAAAAACACAAACAGCGCATGAAGGGCGTTGTGTGCGACTGCGCTCTGTGGAACGTGTTCTTAAAATGATGTACCATAGGCCGCGTAGATGTGTGCTACTCAATAAGGTTTCATATGTTTCGTTTTGACAGCTCTCAAATCCAAATCGCTGGCCACGCTGGCTTACACGAGCGATATTTAGCTGTGAAATTGTGTTGTGGTTAGTCTCAGGCAGTAAGCGAACACAGCTAAAGTTTTATTTGATAAATCAGGTGGTGGTGGAGGTTCAGTTGTGTGTGAATGCTTTTTACTTTTTGTTATGGTTTTTCAATTTAAAAATTCAAAAAAAAAAAAGACAAATTAAGTCAAGATTAAGACACACTCACCCTTTCGTTATTTTTGATAGAAAACTATATACATAGGTTAGGTTAGGCGTTAGGGTATGGTTAAAGTGGCTGTCAGCTCGGCTTACACACTTTGGCCCTTTGGGTCCACTTTGGTACCACAAAAAAATATATAACAATATAAGCAAAATTTTATAAGACCATTATACGTGAAACACGAGGCACAAAATATTCTCACACGATCAAAAATCAAACACGATCCGATACACACAAACTGAACTTTTGTATACCGCGATTTCTTCAACAAAACCAGAAGCACTAATTTTGGACTAATACTTTTTAATAACGACACAGTTTCATTGAACTTTCACAATCTGTTCTGAGTATCACAAACAAGTAAAACATAAAACAATTTCTTTTTAACTTTAAACTATAAATTCAACAGTCCAATTTAAGTGAAATAACATGACTGCGATTTGCGAGTTCGAACGAGTACGAGTAAACAAATAATAGGTCTGTTCGTTGAAGCCATGGGGTTGCCCTAGGGTCGCAACAAAGCGTTTTTTGAGAAACCTAAATTCACCCTGAATGTCAAATTGAGTGTTTTTTGAGCCATAGGTTTGCCATAGGTTTTCCCCCAACTCGCCCTAGCTTTTTGCTGTGGCGATTTGAGGGCTGTCAAATGGCATGTATTTTTATATAAATGACAGCAATGTGTGGTGATTTGTGGTATAGCGTTTTTTGAGGACAGGAAACCCCAGGTTTTTTTGATAATTCACAGGGTTGTCAAGAAAACCTGGGTCAACCCTGGGGAAAGTTCAACGAACAGACCTAATGTCAAAACCATGGAGAAATTATAATGAGAGCGAATGGCCTGTGTTATAGCTTATAGGCCGCGCTCGCTGAGAAACAATAACCTCACACACAAACACATGCAAAGAAATAAATTTTGCATATATGTACAAATGTATTACTTCATTAAATCAATTCTGGTCTTGATGAACCCTTTCAAGTGGTTGATCCTTTCTTAAAACATCGCACTACACCATTTATTCACAGATATTTATACACAACCATTTGTTTCGATAGGGATGTAGCGGCAAGCGGCAACATACCACTGCGCTGGTCAGTGGTCAGTGGAAGGTTAGAGAAGCCGCACAATTTGTGGATAAAATATTCCTCGAGAGCTATAGACACTCAAAGAGGAAGTGAAACTATCCTTTTTCTGAGCCTCTTCGTATGCCAACTATCGAATACAGCCGAGGACTGAAGTAGAAATTCCGTTTTTATTTTTCTTGTAAATACCTGGCCATAGGTGTCTGGAAACCTGGCAAGTTTCTAAAGACGGCCGCCTGTCATTGACAATTTCGAGAAAGTTTTGTTTGAAATATTTTCTTTTCCTGATCTAGTGATTTGAGGTTTACAGAGGTTTTCATCTCGATGGATTTGAGTGATGATTTTGGCCAGCTTATCCTCCATTTCGTTACTGGTGACGAAATAGAGGATGACGGATCACGGTATCCTGGAAAGCAAATTAAAGCTATGGTGTTCGTTAACACAAATCGAAAACTGTTGGACGTTTAGCTGAAGATATTCAGAATAGCTTCTTAGGACTTTTAAACGTCGAAATTTTCTACGCGAAGAAGTTTTAAGATTACCACTTCATGTTAAATGTTACTGATTATTGGATCATAAAAGTGTTCCTGACACAACAAGACTTTCCACCAGTTCAGTTCCGAAGAGACTTTCATGTTGTTAAAATACCCAGGAGAATATTCTTATTGCAAGTGGCTATGTATAAACATGCGTATTTACGTGCTTCAATGTTATTTTGATGTTTTTCTTTTAATAAGCCTCTCCAGCTAGTGTTATCTCTAACCTAGTCTCTAACTATGCACTTCAAGCTGACTGATATCTCCCTTAATCCAGTCTCTTCATCGAAGATGAGGTCTTCCTCGCTGCATCCAATGGAGCATAGCGTAAACGTGCTTCACTTCAAAATTTCTGTAACACAATGCTTCAAGCTCACTTGCTCTTCAACAAGTGCAATGGACATAATCCTACAAGTGGCTCTTGATTTGTAGACTTGTAGCTTGAGCTCGTAGTTTCAGAAGCGAAGTATTTTCAGTTTTTTTTTTCCATTATGTTGTAAGATTGTATTCCTCTAATCTCAAGATCTGTATATATAATCTGTTTAGCGGCACTCCTCATCGGCACAGTTTCTATGACAGAAGTTGGAAGCTTCTCTTTCTTATAAACTGTTCCATTATAATCCTACTGCATTCTTTGGAGAGCTGTTATAAATGAGTTAGCCAGCCGGCTGCTCAGCTTTACGCGATCTGATTGACGAACTCACTTTTACGGGTACAAACATAAATCATTTTCCGTTTTTAGTTTATTTTGGGAATCTTTAACAGTTTAAAAGTGGTCATCCGAGATATACATATATTAATGTCCTTTTCATGGCGTATGTTGTTTGTGGGCTAAGAACTTTATCTAAAGTAAAATGCTTTCCATGGATCGTTATCCCATTTAATAATATCCGTGCAAAGTTATGGCGCCCAACGTGTGGCACAGTCTCTTATAGTACAATTTTTGATTTCCTTATTACTAAACTGAATTATTTACTTAAACCACTTTTGCTTAATTCCAGTTCTGTGGGCTTGCAATCATATGGGCTGGCATCTACCTACACTCCGATATGCAAAACTATTTAAAAGTCAGTACAGAGTACTCGACAGTGGCACCAATGGTACTCGTTGTTATTGGAACAATCATCATTTTTGTCTCTACCCTAGCTTGCGCCTGCATCATTAGAGTCCAACAAACGATGCTTGTCATTGTAAGTACTAAAACTAATAACTTTTTCTTTGCTATTAAATTATGTGCGTTATTTTTCAACAGTACGGTGCATTCTTGATCATAATTCTCTTTACTGTCATCACACTCTCTGCATACATTTACACCTACAAAGACCAGCTAATATCTGGACTTGGTGCAGGTATTCGATACGACATCAGCCACTACAACGTTCCACCTGCAAACAACACAAAAATCATAAATTACGTCCAGAAAAATGTAAGAGTCTTTGAAAAAGTGCGATTCCCGATTCGAAATTAACTTTGGCTTTTTTTGTTTCAGCTTCAATGTTGCGGAGGTGAAAGTTATCTCGATTGGTACTCCAGTCCAAAGAAAACGATCCCACAATCATGTTGCAGAGAACCTCTTTCTTCATGCGATGTTCATGATCCCACAACTCTTTTCACAATTGTAAGTAAACTTACTTCGGTACTTCCTTGAGTTCAGTTTTATTTCATTGAGTCTTCTTTTAGGGATGTATTCCTAAGTTGCAGACATTGGTGAGCACAAATTTGTCATTGATTGGAGCATCAGCATCGGCAGTTGCATTGTTTCCTTTATTTGGAACAATGCTGACGTTCTGTTTAGCAGCAACAACAAGGAAATATGGTTACGAGCCGATCATAGCATAAAATTCCTTTAGGAATACAGCTAGAGCCATACATACTTATTGGTCTGTTTGGATTATAAACACTTGACTGAGTTGGATTGTAGTTCTTTATATTGCATTGTGTAACGATACGATTTCCAACTAATTTTAGCTTTAACTTGTTATTGTATAGTTATTTTTTGTTACTTTTCCAATAAAACAGAACTAGTCCCTGAAATTAACTGAGTATCGATAACTTATTTACCAAAGCCGGCAGTTGTGTGGAGTCTTCTTCAGTTATACTTTTCCAAATTTTTGAATTAATAAAAGACTGTTTCTACGAGCTCCTCGAAGAAACATCTGAGCAGTGCCCTAGACACGACGTGAAAATCGTTCTTGGCGATTTTAACTCAAAACTAGGGAAGGAGGACATCTTTGGAAATACAATCGGTA
This sequence comes from Melanostoma mellinum, assembly GCA_914767635.1. NCBI lineage: Eukaryota > Metazoa > Arthropoda > Insecta > Diptera > Syrphidae > Melanostoma > Melanostoma mellinum. The sequence goes on along the minus strand of OU612060.1, from coordinate 36,749,940 downwards.
AACATAGCCTCCACGACAAAACCTCCGAAAACGGACTGAGATTAATCGATTTTGCTGCGGGGCTAAATCTTGTTGTCATCTCAAAATTCATAAAGGTACATGGCGATCCCCAGATCAATCAACGGTCAACCAAATTGATCATGTTGCGATCGACGCAGGGCACTCTTCCAGTGTGTTAGATGTCCGAACTTTCCGAGTGGCCAACTTTGACTCGGACCACTACCTTGTTGTAGCCAAGGTACGAATGAGGATATCTTGTTCACGACCTGCACGAACTAACGCTGTGAAGAGATATGACGTCGCAAAGCTACAATCGCAAGAGATTGTCTGTCTCTTTTTCAATCGAGTATCCCTTCAATTATCCTTGAATCGCATGCATTAAGCATTGAAGACAAGTGGCAGCAATGCCAAGAAGTCATCAGAACCGCTGCCTCTGAGGTTCTGGGTTTCACTCGGCCACCAAAACGAAACCCATGATTCGATGAAGAACGCAGGCAGGCAAATGCATCAGCCTAACAAAAAGCACGTCAAATGCTAATGCAAAAAACGAACGAGGGCTGCTTAGGATCAGTATAACGAGATCTACAAGGAGAAAGGAAGGGAAGAACACCGAATTCTCAAAAAGAAAAAGAAGCAGCATGAGTAGCGCTCGTTTGAGGAAATAGAGAGGTGCCATGACAGGAACGAAATTCGGAAGTTTTACGAAAAGGTAAAAAGATCCTGCCAAGGTGGCAAACCCCGAACTGAAGCCTGTAAAGACCAGCAGGAACACATAGTTGTAGAGTCACAGTCGCTACTGAGGATCTGGAAAGATCATTTCTGCAGACTGCTTAACGGCGATGAGGACACAAATTCCGCTGTCAGACAGATTGCCCCATTCAGCTTGGAAGATGATCAAGAATGCCGTCCTCCCGACCTAGAAGAAGTTAAGCTTGCTATATGCAAACTTAAATCAAATAAGACTGCAGGTCCAGATGGCCTTGATGCCGAACTTTTCAAGCCAGCTAGAGACCAGTTGGAAAGGAGGATACACCAGCTGATCTGCATGATATGGTAGATATTGAGCTTTTAAGTTGAGGAAGTATGGAATTTTATAAAATTTATTATTTATTTATTGGAATTTTAATAAAATTTATTAAAATTCCATACTTCCTCAACTTAAAAGCTCAATATCTCAATAAATAACGATGTTAGCATATTGATTGGAGAGACTTTTTTGTAGAAAATTAAATTTCCCACAAGTTTGTAGAAATTATTTCTTTTGTAGCTATTATCATTTACGAGATAGGGGCAAAAAAACAAAAAATTTACGAAAAAATTGGGTTTGGTGACCCGTACTACCTCGCCGGTGTGAGTTAGGAAATCATCGCAATGAGCACTTTTGTAGAACATTCAATTCTAAAGAAAACCCACTAATGTCCTAGACTGTACCATAAAATGCCTCTGAACTGTAGAATTTTTAAGAAAAATAGTTTAAGTTTACGTGTATTTTATATGGGAATCCTTTGCATGCCTTGGTCGAGTACTAAATGTTAATATTAAGGGCTCAAATTTTTAGGGAATTTTTTTTTAGGTATTTTTCACAAAATTTCGGGATGGGAGTGAAAAAAAAAAAAATTTGTCCAAAAAAAAGCACCATAATGTCAACATAAGAACGACTTTACAATAATATTCAACGCCAATTGTTAAAGAAAACCATGACCATGACTTTGACCACCGAAACATGATTTTTAACAAGAGTAGAAACCTTCGAAAAACGTTTCTTGGCAACTGCAGCCTTGAGCTCAATTGACAAAAATCATTTTATCAAGAAAGACCCCAAAAAACATCTCTGCTGCTTCACAAAGTTTCTTATGAGTGAATGTCTTTGAAGGCTTCCATTTTCTGCAACTCCATATTTCAAATCCTTTTAAAAACTCAACTATCGTCAGTTTACAGAAAATCACCACTTTTAGTATTATGGAATTACGTAGACTCACCTCGCTTAAAGAACACCTCAAAATAATTTCAGTCCAATAAAAACAACCGGAAGGAACTCTGGGGCTAGATTCCGCACACTCTCTAATCTGAGTTCCGCAATGGTGAAGGTGAGTTTTTTGACAGAAGACGTGTACACTATCCTTCAAATTTATTCACGGTCTTTCAGAGCGTGAGTTTTCAGAGGGCCGTGAGTGTGAGTTTTTTATACTCACTCTTGCGGAATCTAGCCCCTGGTCACAAAAAAATACTTTCTTCTCGTATACCAGTATTAATTTATAATTTTTATTTCCTTATGATTAAATTTTATAAAACAAAAACAAAGCTTATCGACCTTTTACACTTCTAAAACTACGCACTCCAACAAGTTCATGGCTTAGCAAAGACTATGCGTCAGCACTCTCATGGTTCCACTTTATTCCGCAGGTTTGTAGTTTCAATTTCTTTTGCTGAAGTTCTTCCATAATCCAGTGCCTAGCATTACTTATTGCCGTAAACACCTCAGGTAGAGGAGCATTCTTAAATCCCCATGACATAACTCCAACTTGTACCATACGCCCGTTACCTCCACAAACTGGACATACCAAAGGTGCTCCGCCATTTCCCTCTAAAACATCCTTGTTCAATTCTCCACCAGCGCATAGGAAACTCTTGTGTAAATTGAAGTCTTCTCCAAGCCCTGTCATTCGTAAAACTTTTTGACATCTGTCATTTGGAATCACTGGCAAATCAAGCTTTTTAAAATTCGCATAACCCAATTTGACGTGAGTCTTTGTCTCCCAGCCAGTAACAAAGCACCGAACGTAAGTGGCATTTGCTGGAAAACGTGTTGGTGGAATGCAAACTGTTCTTACATGAGCAGTGATGTTGAAAGGATTTTTCAGAAACACCAACGCGATATCTCTTTTGGGTTTGGTGGGATCGTAGGACTTTTGATAGACGATGTTTTCGATTTGACGCTCCTGGTGAAAAGTTGCGTTCTTGTCTGGCCTGCGATTGCATTCTCCAGCACGAACCTTGAGATGAGTCAATGACTTGTTGTAAAGACAGTGTGCTGCTGTAAGAACCACTTGAGGATGGATAAGGGACCCAGTGCACTGTTGGATGTTCAGTGTTGTGTTTAAAAGTACTTCTTCTCTTAGAATGACAACTGTGAAGAGGGGTTTGTCAGCTTTAGTATCATTTCGCTTTACTTCGGATGGCTTTCGTTTTAAGGTGACGTTCTAAAAGATACAAAAAAAATGGAGTGGTTATGGCTATATTATAAATTGAACTTAATATTGAACTTCCAATGTTTGGCTGGACATGTAGTGAAGACTCCAAAATGTTCAGTAGCTTCAAGCAAATTATGTACTTGGCTCATTGCTTTAGTCTTCGGAACACATGTGTCAGTAACGTCGACTTTAAACAGGCTTGACTGTATTTAGCATTGAAAGCAAATTAAACCTCATTTCACGTTCCAGTTACATCAGCGGCTCCGGCTTACAATAAAATCGATTGATGCAAGAAATGGGACGTATACTTGAGAGTAAACGCGATCGCAAAACCTTCGTTCGGTCTTATCAGCTTCATCATTTTTTATTACGAAACGTTTCGAATCAAAATTAAAGTTCGCACTTATATGTCAAGCAGTCAAGCGTGTTCAGGGTTCTCTTCGGTGCTCCTCAATCCAACCCAAACATTGTTTGTTTTCCATCGAACTTATTTATACCCAATTAAGGGCATTACTCACCAGACACTCGTGAATATTTGGAGTATCTCCAAAAAGAATCTTTTGAATCTCTGCATCCTGCGTTTGCTTTTCTTCCAAAAACGTTGAATTCTCTTTGGTCAGCGCTACAATTGATTCGAGACACAATACACACGAAACAATAACAAACAGCACTTTGCGCGACATGATTTATTTTAAAATTAAAATTAAAAACGATTATCTGCAAGTATTCTGTTTACTTGAGTCTCGATCAGTCAGCACGAAAAAAACTATATTCTTATCACTATAGGTCAGCTTAATGTTTATTTTTTTTTATTTTAGGCGCCCGATCGACGGAGTTACTTATGCTGTTAGCGTACAAGCAAGTCAATCGTCCAACTGCGAATGACGAGAGATTCAGAGCTGATAATTATATTCTCTGGGGCGGCCAGTCGTTTATTATTGTGTACCTATTGAGGGTTGTGTTGTGTTTCTGTTTTGAATGATGTTTCCACATGCGGATTAGTTTTCCAGTTCTGAAAAGTACTTTTTTCGGAGTGAGTAATTGTTTGGTTAGATTGGCAAACAGAAGTCGAACAAGTAGGTACTCGTGCTATGAAAACCAAAAATCGAGTAGGTATTTCTAGGTGCTGACGCAGAGGTACAAGTACCTACTTCGGTATACAGCAGTGAAATTCCCATTCTGTTTCATAGATTTGATCTAGAAGAGGGTAAGGGATGGTGAGCACATGGTGTCTGGTATAGCAAATTTATAGAATTAACATATTGGCGTGAAGAGTCTAAATGGAATGTTTCAGACGTGACAACATGAAATAAAAAAGTCATAAGATTCTGTGTATGAATCGATAGCTTCTCGATCTCAGTTTCTCTCTCGGGCAGTTTTTCACTACCTGTTCATGGTTAGATTCATTTATTGGGAAACTATTATGTCGTGATGCTTCAGGCTTGGGATGTTCAACAGACGATGACTAATCACTCGTTTTTTGTTGAGGTCAACAAAGAACAATATTTTCTAAAAGCGGCGTCCACACTGTCCAATTTGTTTGTCAAACTTCCAGTTTGTCAAACAAATTGGATAGTGTGGCCGCTCATCAACAGGCTTGTCGAATTTGTTGGATGGTTTTCAAAATTTTTTGATATTTTTGCAAGTTGGACAACAAATTGGATGAGTGTGGACGCAAGTCGTCAAACTTGGAAGAAATTTAATTTCAAAAATGTTTTCAAGTAGTGCACATCGCACGGAAAGAACATTTTTCTTTGTTCGGTAGGTACATTCATGAGGAATTTATGATGGTGTCAGGTAGTGCACCTCGCAAGGAAAAAATGTTGGGTAGATTGAAAATGGATTTTATGATATTTTCAGGTAGTGGACCTCGCACGGAAAAATTTCTTTTTGTTGGTAGGCACATTGAAATAGGAATTTACGATACTTTCAGGTAATGGGCGTCACAAGGAAAAATATTTTTTCCTTGATGGGCACTTGAGGGTTTTAGGTAGTGCACCAAGCAAGGAAAGGTTCAGGTACCTAGTGCACATCACATGCACGGAAAGTATATTTTTGCTACAGCTTATAATTTAAATTAAAGTCGATTATCTCCAAATGTTTTCAGGTAGCGCACATCGTACGGAAAGAATATTTTTTCTTCGTTGTGCACATTTATGATGTTTTTCAGGTAGTTTCCTCTTTAGTTCCTACACACTGTCTTTTGTTTTTCTTGCTTTTCTAAAATTTCATCCCTAAATTGCGCTGCTACTGCTATGTCCTTCATGGTTGAAATTCAGACCAGAATGAAGTTGGACAACAAGTTTGATCAGTGTGGACGCTATGGGTTTTTTCCGTCCAACTTTTCATCCAACAAATTTGACAAACAAATTGGACAGTGTGGACGCCGCTTATAGAGCTGAAAATATTTTGGTGGTGTCTACCTGACGAGGTTTATCATCCTATTGGAGTGTCGAAAGCAACTTCCGTCAAATACAGGGTGGGCCAAAAGGTTATTCACAATTTCAAACGCTTTGCAATAAGTAACCAACTGGGTTAGCGCGACGATTCGAACGCCATCTGTTGCATAAAACAATGCCATTTAATCGAAAAATACTCGGTTAGTTACTATGGCACCGAGGACGCGACAGCAACGTTCTTTCGCTGTGGAGTGTTATTTTAAAAACGGGGAGTGCAATCGCAATTTGCTGGTACTCGTGGTGTGATGGATAGCATGTCCGCCTGTTATCCAGAGGTTCGTGGTTCGAATCCCAACAGAGGCAAAAATGTTTTTTCGCGAGGAATTAGCAAGTCATTCATTGCCATAAAAAGCGCTTTCTCAATTAGCAGTTCGGTACCGGCAGAAAATTGTAGGTCCCTTCCATTCCCTCACAAGGCATGGTTGTGAGAAATGCGCTAGGCCCAGGGGCTCCTCGCTCTGTTGCGCCACCCTATTTATTTTTTTTGTTTAGTGCAATCGCAAATGCGCGCTTTCAAAAAACAGTTTAGTTTAAAACGTCACGAAAACCTCCCGAGTCGTCATTCTATCGAAAGATGGGTGAAAAACTTCCGCGTCATTAACCGTCCTCGAATCGGGCGTCCGCGTACATCAAAGACGCCGCAAACAATAAAAACTGTCAACGACGCCATGAGCAAATGTCCTCGTCGGTCTGTGCGCCGTCATTCTGGTTTGAGCAAGACGAAGCGACTTCGCATATCACTACTGATGTTTTGACATTGTTAAGAAAAAAAATTCGGTAACAACTTGACTTGGCGCAATTGTGACAGAAAACTACGGAAGGATTGAAATTCGCTTGGCCGCCTCGTACCCCAGATCTGAAAATTTTGAGAAACGAGTACGCAATTGTTTTACTAGATTACTGGACGTTTTATATAAAAAACAAAATTTTGTATTAAATGGCATACTTTTAGCTTTATTTTCATTTTGGTTTCACAATTTTAGGTCTCACTGTTTTTCTTTACGAAGCGTTTGAAATTGTGGGTAACCTGTTGGCCCACCCTGTACCTAAACGAAGCCAAAACACAACAAAAAAATAGTTTCTCCCAAAAACATTTTTCGAGAAAACATAGAAGGAAATGGTAATTAAGAAAAAACATTTGCAAGATACCATATCATTGCGCGTCTGTTTTTGGTAAACAAATATCAATCTTCACTTCACAAACAAAGAGTCCTTGGATTGGAATATGGCCGCAGGCGGGCCATCAATATTGTTTTCAAAGTTAGACAACCCATCAGTTATTGACTTAGTTCATGCTTGCCTCCCTATAGTTTCGATCGAGCAAATGAAGCAAAATCACCTGAATTGATATTCACCGTGTTAGCATGAGATTTTGGATTTTCGCCAACAATAGGGGGCTGATGCTGGGTATATACATAACTTTGTTTATTTTGCAGCCCATCAGAATAATGAAAACAAATGAAAAAATTATTTATGATCAATGAAGACAACACGCGCAAAACTTGAGTTTTCTTACAAACAAAACAAAAAATGGGAGATAGGCGAAAAATAACAATTTTTACTATCGATTTAATGAAGCGATCCTATTCAATAGGATGATCAAAGAAGAATCCACCACTGAATTGCGAAAAACCAGAGCTATATATGTATATATCATATGTCGAAAACGAAGGGAGATTGGTGGAAAAGAAAATATTTTTCTGTTCGTTTTTGTAGAGTGGAAGAATGAGATGCTCTTACAGAAAATTTCAGAAGGAAGGATTGGAAAATGAGTTTAGTATTTGTCGCCAATCGCCATGTCTCGAAAACGAAGAATGATCAGAGTTTTTGTATTCGTTTTAAAAGACTAGTGAAATGAGATGCTCTTACAAAAGACAGTAGCAGATTTTCGAAAAATTCATCTTTCAAAACATAGCCATATCTCGAAAACAGTCGATTTTATATAGAGGGGTAGAATGAGAATCGAATACTCCAACAGAAACCTTCAAAAGAACTGCGAAGAACCCAGTTTTCAAAATATTGCCATATCTCGTGGACGGCGATGACGGAAATGCGAAAAGTAGCGAATTTTCGTTTTAGTGCAACCTTAAAATGCATATATACTGTAACAGAAAAACATAGCAGAATTGCAAAATAAAGTATTTATTCAAAATACCGCAACAGCTCGAATACTCTTCGATTTTGAAGTTGATAAAGATTTTCACGTTTTTGTTTTCAAATAAAGAGTCAGATGCTCCAACATCTAACTGAAAGCTACAACAGAAGTGCGGGAAACTGAGCTTCGCCATACTTCGAAAACGTAGTGAAATAGACGCAAAATAAAGATTTTTGCATTTATTTTAATAGAACTGTAGAATCTGATTCTCCAACAAAAAAACAGAGTTGCCCAAAACCCGAGTTCTGAAAATATTTCAAAAACGGGGAAAGATCGGCGTTCGTTTCTGTAGAGTGATAAAAAGAGATGCTCTTACAGAAAATTGGAAAAAATCTGGCTTTCTAATTGTCGCCATGTCTCCAAAGCGTAGATAGAGGAGGGAGCAAAATAAGAGTATCTGTATTTGTTTTTAAAGACTTGTAAAATGAGACGCTTTAACAAAAAACCATAATTGAATTTTGAAAAACTTCGAAACACTTCGAAAAGTGAGGCTAAATGAGCGAACAGTGATGGTTTTTGTGTGCGTTTTTATTGAGTGATAGAATTGAATGCTCCAACAGAAACCTATAAAGGAACTGCGGAATGCGGATACCCCAGTTTTCAAAGTATTGCCATATTTCGAAAACGGAGTGAGATGGACAAAAAAAAAGATTCTCACATTCGTTATAATGGAACCGTAAAATGCGTCATTCATCATACTATTACTGAAAACTATAACAGAATTGCAAAATAAAGTTTTCAAAATACCGCAAGGGCTCAAAAACGAATAGAATTATGATTTAATAACTATTTCCTCGTTTTTTTAAATATAGAATGAGATGCTCTAACATAAAACTACAACAGAATTACGAGAAACTGTGAGCTTCGCCATACCATAATAGATTTGTAGAATCTGGTTCTCCGGCAAAAAACAAAAAATACAGAGTTGCGAAAATCCGAGTGCCGGAACTACATATCTCGAAAACGAGGCGAAATCGACGTTCGTTTTTTGCAGAGTGATAGAATGAGATGCTCTTCATAACTACGGAAGGATTGGAAAAAACTGAGTTTTCTAAATGTCATCACCACATGTAGAAACGGAGAGAGAATGGCGAAAAATAACATTTTATATATGTATTTGTTTTTAATGAATGGTAAGACGCTTTAACAGACAACCCCAACTGAATTTTAAGAACCCAGCTTTCAAAAATCGCCATGTCTCAAAAAAGAGATTGTCGAAAGTAACCATATTTGCATTCCGTTCAATAGAACCGTAAATGGAATGCTCTAACAAAATATTCCAACAGGAAAAGTTCTACGTTTGTTTAAAGGGAGAATGAAATGCTCTAACGGAAAGATAAAGAGCAATATTTTGATAGCTATCAAAAAATACATGAAATTCAGAAATATGCATGAAATTTTTACTCGAATCGATGATACGGTCGATGTAGTTTAATGTTTGAATATAACATCATGCAAATGTTGGCATTTATTTTTAGTGCATTTTCTTACATTGCAGCGGGTATCTTACGAGCAAACGTTTCAATGTTGGCTTCAAGTGCGTCAATCGACGATATTGTCGTTATACGTCGTGGGCCTCAACATAGTTCCTCAAAAAATAGTCTTAAGGCGTTGAACTCCACTATATAGGCGGCAAATCGACCGGCCTCAAACGTAAAATAATCCATTTACCGAACTCGCCTCTCCACTGGTCGATTGTTAAGCGTGCTGTGTGGCATGTGGCACCTTGTTGAAACCACATGTCATGCAAGTCAAACGCTTCCATTTTCCTCAAAAAAAGTTTGTTGCCATCGTACGGCAGCGCTCACTATTCAAAGTAACTTTGCAGCATGTATCTTCGCATCATCTTTGAAGAAATATATCGCAATGATTTCGCCAGCCCATAATCTGAAACAAACAGCGACTTTTTCAAGATGCATTGTTAGCTCTTGCAATGCTTTTAGTTGTTCATCACTCTAAATGTGGCAGTTTTACTTGGTCACGTATCTATTTAATCAGAAATCAGCTTCCTTACTGAATACAATTTTTCGATTTTTTTTTTTTTTTGAAAAAAGTATATCTTTAGCCAGCTTCAATTCTTTCACCAGCTGTATTTTGAAAGGCCTCACAGTCTCACACCTTAATACTTCCGAAAAAGTTTCCACGTAGTTTAGATCAATTTGCTGCAAACGGTGCCGAAACGATTATTCATGGTCATCACTAACACTGACCGTTACAGTTGCGATATTTTCCTCAGTTCGCACTCTACGTACTGAGTAAGAAATAAATAGTAAGGGTGGCACAATAGCCCCGGGCCCTAGCACATTTCCCACAACCATACCTAGTGAGGGAATGTAGGGGGCCTACAGTTTTCAGCCGATTTCAAACGGCTAAACAAGAAAGGGCTCTTCATGGCATTGAATTTACTATAGGAGGACTTGCCAATTCCACGCGAAAGGCGATACCCGTGGAAAAAATTGTTGGCTTCTGTTTGGATTCGAACAACGAACCTCCTATCTAAAAGACAAACACGCTATCCATTACGCCATAGGTACGTACTGATTTTTCGTGGTTTAATGTGGTACAGTGAAAATTTGGGGAAAAAACTAGTAACTAGTAATATGCCCGAATAACCGCCTCAGTCAATTGAACAGGCCATAAAATCGAAGAACGATAATAATTTTAAAACGTTTTTTACTTTGTAAGACGACTAAAACTATTCATGGTTAGATCATAGACGGAACTGAAGATGTTTTACAGTGACACAAAACACGAAACGTGTGAGAGCTGTCAGAACCAGTCTTGAGAGAGAGAGAAAATAGCAAAAAAAAAATTACCATTGCAGCTGAATTGCGAAAAATTGGGTTTCTAAAATATAGCCATGTCTCGAAAGCGGAGCGAGTAAGGCGAAAAAAACGGGATGATCTTACAGAAGACCACAAGGGAAGTGCGAAAAACGATTTCAAAAAATGTCTCCATGTCTCGCAAAAGGAGCAAGTTGGCTCAAAAATGACGAAGTTTCAGAGAAAACAATGAATTGAAAAAATGTATTTGCTCTTATTAGAAAATTCTTTAATGAAATATGAAGCGCATTAGAAAATAAAGTCAAGTTTATGCTTAAGTGTTGCAGTGATAACCTATAGCTCTCTTAATTATTCAGTGATTGCAGTTTACGGAAACTATGCACGAACACCTGGTTGAACTTCGTCATACATTTATATAACTAAATTTACATACCAATACTTACAAAAGCTTAAATCTGAAATTAGTTTATAGAATAAAAATAAAACTTAACAGCTAATATTTACAAAATATCATATTCGAAAAAAGCTTAGACTAGTTTAGGAATTTTGAGATACTAGTTTAAGAAAGCCTCCTGGTAGCTGCCGACGCCGGGCTAAGAAGTGAAGAATTGCTTTCCGCACTTCTCATTCGATTTAAGTTTAGGTTAGATGCTCCCACTGTGGAATAGGTCGTAAATGTACCTGGTCCATTTTTAAGAGACTCCGCTGTCTTAATACCTGTGAATGAAGTACAAAATATAATTTTTGTTTAAGAACTCTCATTCATAAGCAAAACTCACCTAATCGTGTCAATATAGCTTGCCAGACTCTCTTCTTGAAAACGAAAATGAAAAAAACTATCACTCCAAGAAGTATGTTGAAAGAATCACTGAGTACCCAGAAAAATGTCCGTCTTCGATCGTAAAATACTATGCTGATAAGCTCCAGCAACCACGTTATACCCATAACCATAAAAAGCTTAGTATTCATCATAAAACGGGCTTTATCCACAAAGAATCGTTTTCGTAGGACTGGTTTTTCCATATTTGAGCTTTGCATGCGGAAAATTTCACGTTTCACTTTGTTGCAATATCGAAGAGTTATTGTAAATAGAATAAAGTTGATGAGAAATAAGACTCCGACTGGCCCTGAAAAGAACATCAGCTGCGACTTGGCTAAAGTACCTGCAAATAAATTTTCTAATGAAATTTCATGCTCTTTTGAAAAAATTTAAAAACTTACGTTCAAACCAGCAGCGTCCTTGACCAAATTTTGGACGTAAACTATCGCTTAACAAATTGAATTTAGTGAGGCATATTAGGGTTGTGGTTAAGAACGATGGTAGTCCCCATCCATAGAGTGAATAAAATATGAACTTTCTTCGTTGTCCTTGCTTCATACTGCAAGAGCGTTCGGCACTTCTGAAGACGAACATATGAGTGTGAATTTGAAAAGTTTTTACTTAGTTATAAAAGAATGGAATTTATTTTACACAATGAGTATACAACTTCACACAAGCAAGCATTTTATATGTACAAGTTTTAAGCTCTAGATCGTTTAGAGATTTAATGAGGAGAAGTTCTAACCCGTTATTGAATTGAAATTAAAAAAATTGTTCTTAAGGAAACGCTTTCGAAAAGTATATAGGCTTGAGTCTTTCAACAAAGCGTTTGAAAACACATTCTACCGTGAAAAGTATCATAATATGAAATAATGATTGTCATATTAAGGGTAGTGTCAACACCACCAGTTTAAAAGCTTTGTTTTTAAAAATACCATATAGAGGAGAAGAATAAAGCTTCTTCTCCAAAGAACTGATCTCTTTGGGATCCGGTTTTGAAATATTTGCTGATAGTTTACACCAGTTGCTCAGGTTAGGTACAGACAGCAAAGCGTTGGGCACCAATTTAGAAAGTTGGTTAAGGAATACATGTCTTCACTCACAGGCTTTATAATTTTTATCGATCAATCTTTTGTGATTTGTTTTAGAAATGTTGCTTGTATGTTCGCTACACACATATCACTTTAAGTAACACCAGCACAGTATTTAAGAAAAATATCACTTACTTCAAAAAACAGTATCTACGACAGTGGGTACGTAAAAACTGACTTCAGTCACATTCTCGTATTCAGCGTATGACACTTTCGCGAGTTAGATCAAAAAAAATAAATAGAGCGACATAGATAAACTCGGAAAGCTTCATAGCCGAACTCATTTTTGGAAGCTTTAATTTTTCCTGCTCCGAATGGTTGTCTTGGCCACTGCGTAATGGTGGTGCCCATGGCATAATGGTTGACATATGTATGTGTCTGTTACGTGAGACGTCCGTCATTCGAACCCCAACGGGTATTGCCTTTCATGGAGAATTTTCCAAATCCTCCGATAGTAAATTCATCGATATGAAAAGCACATTCTCGATTATCAGTTAGGAAAGGGCAGAAAATTGTGGATCCCCACCATTTCCTTAAAAGATATGGTTGAGAGAAATGAGCTAGGCCCTAGGGCTCGCTGCTCTGTTGCGCCATCCTATTTGTTTATTTTTATCGGCTAAGTGCAAATTAGCTTTTCATGGCATTGTAATTATTCTCGGGGGGCTTGCCAATTCCTGCTGCAAAAGCTTCAACTAAGGACTAGATCATTTGACTTTGACTAAAAATTAGATGATTAGATGTCTCTGACTAATGAGTTTTGTTAAGCTACACTGGGAGAAATTATACTAGTCAAATATTAATTTCAACATCCTCTGCACCACAATAAATTATACAATCAAAGTAATAAATTAATAAAATAATAGTACTGGACGTCGTAGCTTTGATCCATTGGCTTGGCGAATTTGACAATCAATTTTTCCATCACGTCCAGGAAATACCTATTCAACCACTGCTGCCTTCCAGAAAATTTTTGAAACGGCAGGATCATGAACAATAACCACACACCGTTAGGCTTAATCTCTGTACAACCTCCAGTCATGTACTGATGAAGAGAATGAAGTTGCGGAAGATACTCGAGCCTCCACGCCACGCTGCTTATAAAATAACGAAAACCACTTCTTAACATTCCAGAAGAAAACTCTTTACAACCATGGCACTGAAAATATGGAGGTAAGAACCCGTTGCAAATTTATGACGCGAAAGAAAATCAAGTTTGTGAATTTTTCGTAAAATGGAATAAATCAATCTAAAGAGTTTATTTTCAAAGCAAAGCCAAGAACGTACCACTTTTCGCCGGATCCCAACGGTTTGGTGGTGGTGCCCGTGGCATAATGGATATCATATCTGCCTGGTAAATTGGAGATAAAAATCGGGTCGCCACAAAATCTCAATCTTTTTCCTAGCGTATCGCCTTTCCCAAAGAATTGGGACCTACATTTCCCTACATTACCCACCTAGTAAAGGGTTTTTCAACAGGGACGCTACAAAAGTAGAGCGACAGGGTTCTTTTAACATTTCTTCTATATATAATATAACCAACAACGAGTCGAAATTATTAAAATTTACTGCCGAAATTCAGAGCCAGTGGTCTCAACGTTAAGAGCGCTACGTCCAATTTATGGTCGTCATAATCGTCCTAGCAGATCAACAATTGAGCGCCTAGTGGAAAAATTTGAATCCACAGGCACAGTACTAAATTGTCCGTGCCACTGAGATAAAGAAGTGCCCGTAGTATTGGAATATTGCAGCCACCTAGGCTTTAGTTGCAGAAGGCTTAAATGTCTCTCACACGTCATTCTCAAGCGTTGGACATCTCTGTGACGTCGTTGTGGCGAATTTTGGGAAAAGATCTTGGCCTACATCTTTACAAGATTGAAAATTGACACAAGAACTCAAGCCCACCAGAAGCGTCGTATGTTCGTGAATTGGGCTGAGCAACAACTTGAAAATGATTCGGATTTTCATCGAAAAATCATCTTCAGCGATGAGGCTGATTTCTGGCTGAATAGCTTCGTCAATAAACACAATATGCGGTATTGGTCAGGCAGAAATCCACACGTTCTCCATGATTCATCATTGCATCCCGAAAAAATTACTGCTTGAAACATCTTATAATCAAGACCGGCATGTTACTGTGAATATGAATCGCTACCGTTCAATGATAACCGATTTATTTTTGGCCCCAATTGAATGATATGGACTTGGAGGACATGTGGTCCCAACAGGACGGCGTCACAAGCCACACAGCGAATGTCAGAGTCAATTTATCAGAAACCAAGTTTGGAGAACGTGTTATCTCACGAAATGGTCCAGTCGCTTGGCCGCATCTGTCGTGCGATTTGATGCCGTTAGACTATTTTCTGTGAAACTACATCAAGTCATTGATCTATGCCAACAAGCCAGCGACGATTGATGAACTTCGTACGAATATCGAACATGAAATTGCAGCACTATCGGTCAATTTATGCTTGCTGAAAAAAGCCTGCCCGTGGTGGCCATGCAATAGAAATCGCGTTCCATACATAATGTCATCGAAAGTTCTTTCACAGGAATAAGGAATTTCATTGATATCCAAAATGGTTTTTATTTTATTAGAAAAACTGCTTTTATTGAAAACCCCGATATGATTGAGAGCAATACGTTAGGCACAAGTGCTCCCCGAGCTCTGTTGCGGGCTTTTATTTATTTATTTTTAACCGCTTTTAACAGTAAAATTAACTCGGAAAGAGCAATTCCAGCAAGAAAACAAACTGTAAGCCTCTGATATTCGAACTCCCATGTAACAGGCAGTTATTTTAGTATCATGCTACGGGTACAACAAAGAAGTTATACTTTTAAGAAATCCCGCAATGAATTTTTGAACAAAGATTTAGAAGTTTTTTTTATTTTTATAAACATAATTAGCGCACACATCAAGTGGTTATGACTACCCTTATAATGTTATAGAACACAGTGCGAGCATTTAGGAAAATAGGAGAGGATTTGAAAGGAGACACCGATGCACATTGCTTTTAAATCTTTGTAAATCATAATGTAGGGGAAAAACAGGGTCAGGTAGAGCATTACACATTCGGGTGGTGCGACTAAAATAAGAATCTCTATACTTGACTATAGGCCCGAAGTTGGGTTCAAGGTAAAACTGATGAGCATTCCTAGCGAGGTGTGTGTTGTGGGTAATTTGTTTCAGGGGAGGAATGCAACTGGCTATTTCACAAGAGCACTGTTTGTGGAAAAAGCGATAAAAAAGAGAGAGAGACAGGTGACGTTTCGACGATGTTCAAGAGTATCAATCGATTCTACGATTGGACTATCACCTATCAATTTAAGCGTACTCTATCAAGTAGGCGCACAGATATTTGAGGAGCACCTGACCAGATATGGGAGTTATACTCTAGTTCGGATGAGAGCCTTATAAATGTAGCCAGATCAGAAGGGGTGAAGTACTTCCTGGATTTTCTCAAGAAGCCTTAGCATTTAGCGGCGTTTTTGGCGACTTCAAGTATGTGATCATTCCAACGAAGATCATCGTTCACTAACATACCAAGTACTAATAGCTTTTCGTTTTTTTGGATGCAGGTACCATTCGTGGATAATGGCAATGGGGGAATGTTTAGCTTCAACGACAAGAGATAGCATTGAGTTTTCGAAGCATTGAATTCTACTCGGTTTTTATGACCCCATGTAACAATGCTGTCAAAGTCAGAATTCAATGAGCTTAACATACGCAACCGTTCCAGTTCCACATCCGAAAAGCAGGGACGTGAATTTGGAAACGAATATGAAAAGCTGAGGGTCGATTCGTCAGCAAAACAGTTAAGCGGATTAGAAGTTTCAGAAAAGAAGTTGGTTGATTTTAAAGCTATGGAGAAAATTAGGAAGCGATTATTAAGTTCAGGGCACTTAACATTTGAAAGAATTTTCTTCGGTGATACGGCTCTACCTAGGACAGAAAAGACATAGAAAAATACACCGATGTGTGGTAAGACAAACCCTCTTTTCCATCATCGAAATGATAGCTCTGATTCAATTGTTCATGAATTAAAAACAATGTTTGCCCAAAAAAACCGTGTAAAATAGAAAACCAGCACCACCTAGGCTTATGATGAATGATGGGTACATACCCGATTTGTTTAAGTCAACAGTCATTTTCATTTTGAAGCAACAAAAGAGGCGTAACTCATTATTCTCTCGACCTAATTACCTTAGTAATTCCTTTATACCAATCGCTATTTTATATCCCCCATGTGACATATTCCTCACTTTTCCAATTCCATTGAATACCAAACAAACTGCCAGATGAATTTCGCAGGGTGGACTTTTCTATAACCCAGATAAATTTGAAATGTATGTATGACATAGACTATGATTCTGAAAAGTGAAAATACTGAAATACATCGAACACATCATATGATGTTATTGCCCCAACCGACCGCCCACAGTTCTGACTAACTGTATTAAAACAAACAAATAATCCATCAGCGATTATAATAAAAACAAACACTCACACGCTATTACAAGAAAAACTATGGTTTTGGGTTGGAAAAAGCCGAGCCAAGATATCCCACCCCTAGAAATTGCATATTCCGAGGTGGAATTCATGGCATAAACATAATCGCAAAATAATGATTCCCAACTTAACGGACAGTATTGATAGCCTTGCTGCTACTGCACCCTGTGGCTTTTATTTATTTAGCTGGTAATTAAGAATGAGCTTTTACTATTAGCGATATTTACAAAAACAAAAACAAAAGTGTTTATGGATTTGTTGCCGCCAGTGGGTGTCAGATCAGATGAATGGATAGTAAACATGGTTCTTAGAATAGTCATCTGACGTGACTTACATTCAAACTGGAAGTGGATGCTTTTATTGGAATCCTGGCCCACGTTTTTCTAACTAGTAGTGAATAATGACAATGATATCATTGGTGCTACTACGAATTGTTAATGAAGATGAAATTCTAATTAATTGAACCCAAATAAATATTAGTGCAAACGTACATTTTTATCAACGAAATTCTTCGTTTATACACAAATCTTTTTCAACTTTTGAATCCAAATCAAACTTCCAAGACCCAGTGCAGACGCTTGTAAGAACTGATAAAATGTTTCTCGGATCTGTGAGTATTCCTCATATCGCTCTGATGGTTGCCTCATTGGAGAGAAAATGAGAGGCAGCCCTAACAGTCCAGGAGTCTTCCCAAACCATTCCCCGGAAGCACTTACAACCCTTTTAATCAATTAAACAACTAACAACTTGTACCACTACATTCAACCCAATGCATATTTATATGAACAATCCCCTCAACTTACCCAAATGTCTGCCAAATATCGTAGCACATAACGTTCGTCCATGCAAAGGCTGCCATCAGACTAAAGTAAATACAAAATGCTAAAAGTAAACAAACAGTCAATATCGTAATCATCGTTTGATAATAGATACAAATTTACTTACCACAAACAAAGCAAATGTCATCACCTGGTGGCGATATCTGAGTGAGAGCAATGCCCATGTACGCTATGAAGAGGCTTACCACCAAGCATATCAGAATTTGTCCTGGTAAATTTCTCAATTGCGAAATAGAAAGATACACCAGTAGAGTCAAGGCATAGAACACACAGGATATCAGACAACCAACCGAATACAAAGTGAATTTGAAGTTATCCTTTCCTAAATCTTCGAAGCAGATAAAAGAATAAAACTATAAAGTTGTTGTTAGACAAATCAACAAAGTCCTTAAAATCGGTTGATATATACCTTCTGTGTTGGATGTTGGTTATTATGGATTTTCTCTACACAGTAGTTAATGTTATCGAGTCGCTTTCGAATGAATGGCAAATAAATGGAACCATCATCATCGCTTATGATATTTTCGTCCTCAGGATATTCAGGTTCCGGATTTAGTCTGTACTTTTTGCACGTCAACCCTCGAACAACTCCAAAAACTATAAAATAGAAAAAAAGAAACTTTTAAAACGAGATATAAGAACAACAAGGAAGATGGTTTCAAGGGGATAAAGTTCAATAAGGAATTCTGACAAGCAGAAACAATTTATGGAAGAATGAATTTTTTTTATCCTATAGTGCTTTAAGACTTTCTGAATTTTACATTGGACTTTTGATGCCTGAGACAAGGGCTGTCAAAATTGCCATACTCTCCACAAGATTCACAGAGTGTGATATCATTAAGTCTAAGTTGCTTGGTTAGAGAATGCCCTGCCTCCAAGTGTTCTTTTTACTCTTTTCTAGTAAGGAATCCTATAAATGTTACAGCTTTAGCATCATAGTTAGGGAGCATACGATTAGTCTGTCTGGATCCACCGGAGGTATGCCATCTTCGGTTGTATTGGTGATAAATTTAGCTTGCGGCAGAAGACCTCACATAAGACCTCGAGAGGCTTTTGCAAGTCCTGAGAAGGCAGTCTGAGAGAGAGATGGTCTAACAAGTTTATACCACATCGAGTTTTCACTTACATATGCCGTGATGGCCTAAAAACCAAACTGTCTTCCGAATCGTGGTTATGGTTAGCCTACCTGCCTGTTAGGTGGGAGGTTTTGAGGTTCGAATCCCAGAAATATCAATCGAAAAATAATGTTTTTTTTCACACATTTGAGTCTTAAGATCATCAAATCAAGCAGCATATCCAATAGACATGAGTCAAAATATATGATGCTTCCGAGGTCTTCAAAGCTCTAGTACCAACTGTATTAATGGATATAATGGTCTTGAGGGCACATCCCATGAGGGAGGTATCAAATGGAGGAACACTAAGCAATGTGTGGAGAGCATCACCCGGAGTGCTGGAGAAGGCCCACAATCATATTGTTTCTTGAAACCATGTTCCATCAAAGAACTACCGTATAAAGTATTATTGGTCTTAGCATATATATAGATTGAATTGACTCGCAGAAAAGACTTAGAGTATATTAGCAGTTTTCGCCTCGACATTTTCGAACCAAAGAAGTTAGGTTTTTTGCCAGCTATTTAAACCTAACCTTACCAAACCTTGACTTCTTTGAGAAGAGAACTATGACGTTTTTAAGTGCGAGCTGGGTAAAACCACTCAGTTTTCTTCGGTTCCTGGAGAAATCAAAAGGATTGACGTAGATGCCGTTTCCGAATCAGATTACTAGTAAAATCAATCGTTTTTTAGATATTCCAGGCCATGCAACAACACCGTTGATCAATTTTTTACTTCTCATCACGATAAATAAAAGGGTTGAATTACCGCAAGCGTAGCCAGGTTTAAGTTTCAGGCGGGGGGGTGGGGGGTTAAGAAAATAAAACTAAAGGAGGTGGATGAAATAAATAGCGTTTATATTATATGAAAAAAGAAGGTTCATTTGATAACATATGCATTATATAATCAATCTTCTGTTTTTGTTTTTAAATATATCCACTACTTCATCTACGTCAATATCTATCCCGTAGTGAATATTCATAAGAGCCAAGCTTTTCAGTCTTCACTCGTTGTGTTCCGCAAGTAGTTTTTAAGTCTCCGTAGACTTGAAAAAGTCCTTTCTGGTGTAGCATTGGAAACAGGTATGGGAGCCAATATATGGAGCAACGTGTAAATAACTGGACAAAATGCTTTATCGCACTTATCCAAGCATTCCAAAGCAGATTTTGGACCAGGGGAGGAGTTAGTCATAGGATGTACTCCTTTCGGGTAGCACTGCCCTGTCGAATACATAAAAATTGCGTCTTCAATTTCAGAACTGACCGCAAAATTTGAAGGTAGCACACCAGATGATGGCAATACTACTTTACGGTGTTTCGCAAGCCTCTCGGTCAATTGGTGAATTGTGTGCTCTAGAAATGGGACGAATTAATTTATTTTGACGTAGAAAGCGATTAAGTTGCCTTCCAGCGATAGGTAGCATTTGCAGTGTACCAGCATTTTCATCGAGCATCACCTTTGTTTCTTAATATAGATGATCGTACTCTTTGACAAATTTATTTCTCAAAAGTTGCAAAGCATTAATAACTTTATTCTAGTGACTGAATGCTGTTATCGGTGTTAACTGCAGTTGTTTTGATAGCGAAAATGTAAAGCTCATGAATTTTTGAAGAATCACTAGGCACGTAACATAATTCGAAGATCGAAGTGTGTTAAGCATTTGAACAGCTTGCTGCGATGTTTCTTTATTGTGGCTGATTTGGAGTACTTCGAGTGCGTTGACAATAGCTGGATAAATTTGCTTAAATCGCATGACGGCTTCATGCTTCTGAACCTACACTGTTTCACACATTGCCAGCAGGGTTTTTTGATTTCCAGCCGGTAATTGGTCCCGAATTTTACCATTCAAAACAGCAGTGTGTTAAGCAGTATATCTAAAGTAGGAACCAACAGACTGCACGATTCCAGCGCAATTTCGCAATTATGCTTGTGAAAACGAGTCAGCAATAGTAAGGTTGAGAGAGTGTGCACAACAATGTACATACAGAGCTAAAGCACATTCTTTACGAATTTACGCTTGGGCACCGTACAAATACCCACTCATTATTAGATACACTCTGGTTTTAATCTTCATAAAACAAAGCGAATCTCAGAAATAGTCTTATATGTGACCCACAAGCTGGTCTAGAATTTTGAAGAAACCGAAATTTTTTTTATTTTAAAAGGTACTTTAGGGGCTTAAAAATAACATGCCAAAGGATGGATGCCAGCAAAAATGTCTAAATGCCCAAACTTTCCATTTTGCGACAACGCCCCACAGGTATGCCATGATATTTTATAGTATTTAAAACTTTAAACGCTTTTTTCCCGAAATCACTTTTTTCGAACTGGCCGAAGACATAACTCGAGCAAATCTTCATCGATCTATACGAAATTTTGACAGTACGTTCGAAATACCTTTCTCCGGAGACGTACGTAGGATTTTTTTTATATTGCATAGCTTTTTTTTAATCAACAATTTTGTCGTTTCTTATAGTGAAAATTTTAATGTTTTGTTCAAACGTGCACCATTTCGTGAAAAAAAAAATATCGAAAAAATCCTGCGTACGTCTCTTGCTGTTTGCTTGCAAAGCAAATCATTACGCGCGAAAATTAATTTTTATTATTTGCGTGCGGATAAAAGATTAGTTTTTCTTTTGCAACAAAAGGGTAATTTTCGGTAGCGCATTGAACAGAATAATTGTTGCTTTTTTTTATTTATTCTGCACATCAAAAATGGAAGGAAACAACGATTTTCTTAGAATAGAGAAGCTCATGAGTGGGGACCAGTGGAATATTTGGAAGTTCCAAATTAAGGTTATCCTCAATGCGAGTAATCTTTTCGGTGTGGTTAGTGGGGAAATTAAAAAACCAGATGATGCGGCAAAGATAGCGGAATGGGAAATATTAGACAAAAAAGCGCAAAAAGTTATCGTCATGAGTGTGGGGGCAAAGCCACTTTTGCATATTTTAAATTATTGCACGTCACATCAGATGTGGACAAAGCTCGAATCAGTTTACGAGCAAAAGGCTCAAACAAATATCAATTTGCTCCAGCAAAAATTTTATAATTTTCAAATGGATCCGAGTGAAGATATTGCTACGAGTATATCGAAAATTGAGACTCTGGTACAACAATTGAAAGATTTTGGTGAAAGCATTTCTTCGTCTATGCTCATGACGAAAATTTTAATGACGTTACCTCCAGAATACAACCATTTTTATTCGGCGTGGGATTCGACCCAGGCAGAACAAAAAACGTTAGAAAATCTAACGGCACGACTCATAATGGAAGAGTCGCGGTTTTCTTCCCAGACAGCGGTACCTGGATCAACGGTACCTGGAGAAAACAGTGCCATGGTGGCAAGGAGAACGGTAAAATGGCAAAAATCGAAAGCGAGCTTCAACAACAAGGCAAAGAAAACGGGTAAATGTTTTTTATGTGGAAAACCTGGTCACTGGAAAAACGAATGTCCATCTAGAAGGGCAAGTGTCGCTCAGAAGGGGGAGCAACGGGATGCGTTTGTGTGCACTATGGTGGCTGATGGCTCAGCTAACGTAGCTATGAATTCTGAGGACTGGTTTCTTGATTCGGGGGCAAGTGACCACATGTCGTTTCGGAGAGACTGGCTGGTAAATTATAAAAAGTATGATGATCCACAGTTAGTTAGAATTGGGGATGGAAAAACAATTTGTGCACTTGGTTATGGAGATGTTAATATTCTAGCATTTGATAATATACAGTGGGTTCCAAAATATTTATCAAAAGTGTTATATGTGCCAGATTTATCACTTAATCTTTTTTCTTCAAACGCGGCTCTCGATAAAAACTTAGAGTTGGTCTCTAACAAAGAGCAATGTGAATTGCTGTCCAATGGATCTACAGTAGCAGTAGGAGTGCGAAACGGTTCTTTGTTCAAAATGCTGTTCAAAATTGAAGTACCACTTAGTGCACATGTGGGTATGGTAATCCAGCCAATTTCATATTGGCATAATGTGCTCGGCCACCAAAATCTAGCATACATTCGAGCGTTTCTCAAAGATCGAAAAATACAGTTTAAAGATTATGATAATTTTTTTTGCGATGCATGTGCTCTGGGCAAGTCACACAGGCTACCGTTTAAAAAAAGCGAAAGCAGGGCAAAGTTTGTAGGCGAGCTTGTGCACTCCGATTTATGCGGCCCGATGCAAGAAACTTCGTTTGGTGGGTCAAAGTATTTCCTTTTATTCAAAGACGATTTTTCACGATATCGTGTGGTGTATTTCTTGAAATCCAAAACTGAAGTCGTAAGCTGCGTAAGAGATTTCTTAAAGAAAATTAAAATGGAAACTGGGATGAAAGTTAAATGTATTCGGACGGATAACGGACTTGAATTCGTCAACTCTGAGGTAAAATCCATTTTGAAAAACGAGTGTGTCTTACACCAGACTTCTGTTCCCTATTCTCCGCAACAAAATGGGAGGGCGGAGAGAGAATTGCGGACAATAGTAGAGGCTGGCAGAACAATGATTTACGCCAAAAATTTGTCGTTGAAGTTGTGGGCTGAGGCTGTCAAACATGCAGTTTTCATCCTTAATAGGACAGGTCCAACTGGAGTAGCAAATAAAAGTGCTTATGATTTATGGTTTGGAAAGGAGCATGATTTCAATCCAAAAGGTATGCATGTTTTCGGTGCAGAATGCTTTGCGCACATTCCTCAACAAAAACGTAGGAAATGGGACGCCAAGTCGCAGGCAGGTATTTTCGTTGGGTTTGAAGAAAATGTGAAAGGGTGTCGCATATATTTTCCTGGAACTACTAAAGTAGAAGTGAAACATGACATTTTATTTAAAAACGGTTCCACAGAAGTTGTCATCAGCGGAGACCAGGACTACTCTTCTTACAAAAACTTAAAAGAAACGACGCCAGATGTAGTTAAAAGTGTGAAAGTAGAAGATTTGTTTGAAGAAAGTGTCATGACTGTTGACTCAAATGGTTATAATATAAATCAGTTTGGTGATAATGGCGATGGCGAACTAACCTCTGATGGGCTGGATGGTGAGAATGCTGGAAGAGTCGACAGTGGGCAAACTGACGAAGATGATTATGTTGATGCGGAAGATCAAGATGATGAGGCTGGTGAGGTTTTGCAGGTCATTGAAGAACGTGAACGTAGCATCCCTTTAAAGGATAGGCTTCGGAGTGCTCGCAGGCGTTCAAAGTCTATGACAGCTGTACAAGATCACCATGTTTTTGCTGCTGAGAAACAAGAGCCTTTAACATATGAAGACGCTCTCCACTCGAAAGATAAGGGAAAATGGCAAGATGCTATGAAAGAAGAAATTGCAGCTCTATCGAAAAACGGTACCTGGGATCTAGTATGTTTGCCATCCAACAAAAAAGCTATAGAAAATCGATGGGTATTCAAGATCAAAGATGCTGCAAGTAATGAACCCGATCGTTTTCGAGCAAGGCTAGTTGTCAAAGGGTTTTCCCAGCAGTACGATGTGGATTACAAGGAAACGTTTAGTCCCGTAGCCAAATTTGCATCCATAAGGATGATTCTTGCAATCGCAGCGTGTAATAACATGCATCTGAAGCAGTTTGATATAAAAACCACTTTTCTCTATGGTAATTTAGAGGAGGAAATTTATATGCGTCAACCAAGAGGATTTGAAGATGGCAGTGAACGCGTATGCAGACTGAGGAGGAGCATCTATGGTCTGAAACAGGCTTCCAGGTGCTGGAATAAAAAGTTCATGGATTTTCTTCGTTCTTTTCATCTGAAACCATCAGAAGCGGATCCTTGCGTTTTAGTGGGAGATAGTCTATTTGTCGCAATATACATCGATGATGGTTTAATAACTGGTACAAAACGTGAGGATATTGAGAAGCTAATAGATCACTTGAGAGATGTCTTCGAAGTCAAGGTGTATGAAGCAAGGTGTTTCTTGGGCCTGGAGATCAATAGGGCTGAGAGTGGCATGATCTCGCTTGGGCAAAAGAGTTATGCTGAAAAGATTGTGGAGAAATTCAATATGGACGATGCGAATCCAGTAATGACACCAGCTGATCCATCTGTTATGATGGGTAGCATTGAAGCAGATCTAAAAGAACATCATTTTCCATACCGTGAGGACGTTGGTAGCCTAATGTATCTATAGCCATTGGGACCAGGCCAGATATATCATACGCTCTTGGTATTGCTAGCAGACATTTGGAAAAACCAAATATTCTTCATGTCAAGGCCGTGAAACGTATTATCAGATACGTTAAGGGGACAACGCATTATGGTATAACTTTTAAAACTTTTAAATTCTATTTTAACCATGAATTGTTTCAGTGATGCAGATTTTGCTGGTGATCCAAGTACAAGGCGTTCAACTAGTGGCTGTGTTGTCTTACTTGGACAATCACCTATATCATGGTCATCACAAAGGCAGTCATGTGTTGCCCTTTCCACCATGGAAGCAGAATACATGGCTGGTGCTAGTGCAGTAAAAGAAATGGTGTGGCTGAGACGTCTTATGTATGATCTACTTCCTGATAAAACCAGTCGACCTAATCTGTACATTGACAACCAGAGTGCAATTAAGTTGGTGCGAAACCCGGAATTTCACAAAAGAAGCAAACACATTGAGGTGAAATTTCACTTCATTCGTGAAAAATATGCAGACAATTTTTTTGAATTACATTACATTGCTACTGATAATCAATTAGCAGATTTGTTTACAAAGCCTTTAGCAAAACAAAAATTTGAATTTTTTCGAAAAGAAATTGGTATTATAATGTTAAAATAATAGCTTCATTCAATCATAATAAGTATGTACAAAACGTTGTTTAGTTTTGCTTTTATTCAGATAAGTTACCAAAAAAAAAATTTACAGCAAACTAGTGGGACTACAATCTCAAAACTGTTTTTTACAGTGAACTTGGGTCTGGGCCCATAACCTATTGAAAGAAAACACGTTACCTCGATGAAATTCAGAACACAAGTGAGCCATTTATTAAAATGAAAGAGAAAATTATGTAAAGCAAGTGACAGTCAAGCTCTATGTACTTTATGTCAGAAGTGGAGAGTGCAGTGAGTCAGATAATTATTTCAATGATTTTTATAAACGATTAACAAATCTTAACATTATATATTCGGGATTTTGTCCCAGGACCGAAATTAAGGAGGTTACATCTTCGACCATGGACCCGTCAAAAAATGAGGCACCTCCAAAGAAATGCTGGACAGCTGCCATTTTGAATTTAATTGACACGAAAAAATTTGTATTTAAATTTTAAACCTAAATTATTTTGAACCCCTGCCCCTCCCCCCCCCCCTGGCTCCGCCCATAGCACACGTGATCGAGTAATTTGTGACTGAAGTATGTGTCTTTGGCATTAATTCTCGTGGTTATTGATCTCTTTTTTACCAAAATTTGAAATTCTTTCATCAGTATTTGAACGAATTGAGGTCGATAAATGAACAGGCAGATTGATGTTGTGTATTAAAAAACGCATTTGAAAGAAAAATTGCATCACTCACTCGATTATAGATGCGGTAATTCGGCCCCATGGTTGAAAATTTGCCTTCTGTAGGCAAATTGGGCCTTTGTGACATATTTGCAGATTGATTTTACGTATACTCCGTCATAATTAAAGAGAAAAAGCCTAAAAGAACTGCGTGGCAAATTAAGTCGGCCACAATGATTTCTATTCTCTATATGACATTGAAAATAAACCACGTGGTTACCTCATCCTTCGACAAAAAGCATACTCACAACTTGGAAGTTTCAACACTGGTAATTGTAATGAGAAACGTTGTTCCTCACTGAAGAACTTAGAGATATAAAATCTACTTATAGACAGGCAGGCGTCAGAGTAACCATGTTCTTCTTTTTGAAGAACCGAATAAAAACTTACCAACTTAATATCTTTATCTGTTCATTATTCATCTATCATACGTAGTCAGAAATCGTTATCTATGTATATCATATGGCAAATTAGTGTCCATATCTGCTAGATTGCCGACGTTAATGACTACCTGTTTACTGTCAATTTTTTACGTATGTTCTTGTAAATACATCATACAAAGAATTTTACGTGCGGAATTTTCGTAAATGAGTAAGACTCTAAGTTCATTGCAACCAGATAGCATACATGTATGTTACTCATACCTTAAATTTCTACCAATACACACCGATATCTTTGTAAACAAATCAATTGTTTAAACTCGTTTAGTGTTCGTTCACTCTGATTCCAACAAGATAGCAGCACCTAAGTATAGGTGAAATAAAAATTTTTACAAAAATCTAAACAATGTGCTATTTTTGTTTGGCTTTCTGATTTCCATGCTCAAATATTTGAACAATTTTCACACCGGTTCGCGGATATGAGGAAGATAGCCTGATGGCTTTGGCAAACTTAACGAAAGTAAACAAATCGCTGGTTGTTATTATTATTAATTTTATTTTATTATACTTTGGTTATGTGTTAGTCATTTTTGTAAACACAGCAGAGGAATTATAAATGTATGATCTGCAATCAAAAGTTCTTTTGAAATAGGTTAGCGATGATATATCAGCTGCAACCGTTTTTTGTACTAATCTGACAAGTTGAGTAGGCACTTATACTTGTTTGCGAAATGTTTTTTTTTAATTCTAAGAATAATTGATACACACATATCTGAGAGAAGTTTATTTAATGAAAAAAGCAAATATGTTTTTGATTTGAAAGAATGTTGCATGAGTTACGCTTGAGTTTTGCATTCGAATGAAAGAGAGCTCAACGGTTGATCATTTGGGACCCTACCGGCTACCGCAATCAAAATGTAATGAAGCGATAAACGAATAACGAAGCTTAACAATTTTCTGAGAAAACGATATCAATGGGGTTTGTTTTCCAAACACTCAAGTAGACCTACAGAGTTGTATAAGAGCTGCCTGAATATTTCGGAGAATTTGTAATCGTTAAGACCTTAAGCACAATTAAAAGTATTCTCTCAAATAGTCAGTAAGATTGTAAAAGCCTTTCTTAAGAACACTTATCGTAACCACAGAGAAAAAACAATAGACTCACTTAAAGCTGTGACAAGTAACCATCTGTGGCTGGTTTATGGACCCTTATATAAGTTATACATGAAACTGTGTACTGCAAAAACGATCATTGCAGCTCAAAATTCGAAACTTAGTGACGTTCAAGAATATTTTCTCGTCATCCACCTCTAGCAAGGAAATGGTTATACTGCTATGTAAAATGATTTCTCATTTCGACGTTCGGAAAAGGCGAACAAAATGGAACGCACCTCCATTAAGGTTCTTCTAAATTAAAGCAATTTTGCAGTTGCAGCAGCTTCAAAAACGCTGTTGACAGGATTTCTGTCTGGTTTGGGGATGCTTTGAACTGAAATTCAATAACACCCTCAAAGGGATGGTTTTGAAAATGACCGAAGCTCCAAAGGGCGAAAGCTGCTGTTCGAAAATATGATTTTACGTCACTTTACATCTTGGTGAATTTAGTATCTGAAAACATTCAAACTTTCTACACAAACTGCTATGTGTATCTTCCGCTATATGAATTGTTTAAAATTAAAAAATTCTAATATAAATTTAGGTTTCAGATGCCTAGTAGTAAGCATTTTGAACTGACATGCTTGTCACATATAAAACAAAATCATGGAATAACAGTGTTTGTTGTCTTATCTTTTTGGCAGTTGTTTACTTCCGAAATGCAACAAATGGCATGCCTCGTGTTCATTATAGCAGCAATATAAATGACCGAGACTAGGTATTTTTTGAATAAGCCAAGGTAAATAAGAAATATTTGTTTTGATGTTGTAAATAATCAGAAGAAAATCTTAATTTAAAACTACATCATGTTTTGTTCCATTTTTTGCTTTTGTGATCTGATATCGGTGATGCTATTTATGGGCACGGGGTCGGGCTATTACGAGAGAGATCGGAGTAAAATCTTTAATGTTTTATCCCGATCATCGCCAATCGACATGAAATTATAATTACTCCGAAAAATACTGCCATTTAAAGTGCACAGAAATGCATCACAGGCATACCAAGCCTTTTGATTAAGACATTATACATTTAGCTTCGCCTTTCATGTCATTGAAGCGTTTTTCAAACAGACACTACGGCAAGAGAAAACGTGATATATAAAAAGGATGCATGACTATTCTTAAACCGTCAGGCTTAAACTCTATTCTAGCCCCTAACTGCCGATTATCTCTCAGTTAAATGTCAAAGTAGTTTAATATTTATTTCGGAAAACTGAAAAGCAGTTAAACTCACCAAAAATAAAACAGTTCACATCGTTCGAATTGCACAGTATCAACACACCGATCTCCACAAAAAATCCTTGTTTAAGAAAAACGTATACGATATAACCAATCGAATGTACAGTGTATCAAGTGGTACAACTACATGTTGTAACAAAAAATCATCCTCAAGCTAAATCTTGAGCGATCGAGTGGTTTGAGTTCTCTAAAGGGAAAGCAGATCAGTGGTTTACTATATGTGTCATTGCAGGGCACTGTCTTATAGACAGTCATGCCGTAAGGATATATATTGTCCCGAAGCGATATGAGTAAAAAATTGGAGAAAACCATTTTTCATCTTCTATGCTCATCTAAAGCCTTAGCTCAAATGCGTATGACACACGTTAGACTTCTTTAAAACTCCTTATGACTTTAATCACATGGACGCATTGGTTTTTTCTCGCTCCCTTGAAAGCTCTAAGATCTAAATGATTGCATTTGTAGGAGGTTTGTGGTATAACAACAGGTCAGCTGGACTGGTAGCCTCCTAAATCTAACCCCTAACCAAGCATATATGTATATCACAGTTAAGTCTCCATAGTCTTTGTAGTTTTCAGTATGCGAGTGGCTGCCAAAAACCACGTGTTGCAAGCTAATTTTCTGAGTTATGAATGTAGAAGGTGGACGAAGAAGTAGATCAGGTTATTCTGTTTCGATCTGAACATAAAACCATACACTTTTTCTTTTAATTTCATGAGTAGTCTCTGAAACTACTGAACCGGTTCTTAAATTTTAAGAATTTGAATTATCCAAATCAATTCTCCGAAACACAATCATAGTTTCGATGTGCATGGTAGAATGTTTGAGATCGAAAAAAAAAGATAGAAAAAAAATGAGGTGGATATAGACAGATGTATCTTAGCTTAAACTTTTTTAATATCGAAGCTATTTTATTTTCAGATAAAATATTGGCAGTTTAGCTCAAGTCCTATGATGATCTTGTGTATAACATCGACAACGGGCCCCATTTATTGTATGCAGGAAGTGAGAAAGAATTTCAGAAATTTGAGTTCAAATTCCCGCAGGAATTGAGTTCTCGGAATCAAATAAAGTCTGTACTTTAAGAAGTAAGGTAGTGCTTAGATAATGCAGGAAATATGTGACTTACAGACATTGAAATGATAAATGAACTTCTGCAATCAGCCCAGTGGTTTTTAAAATCGCATTCTACTTCCTGTATAATTAAGGGGTTTGAAATATAGTCCATATGTTACTCATGGAAAACATAGCATTTTATCTGTGAAAGCATTTTTTAAGTCGGTTCAGTAGTTTCTAGGCTTCTATTTACATTTACGTTCCAGTTCTCGTAAATTTTTTAGTGGGAATATGGACACCGGATATAGCTTACATCTTTCCGAGGCTCTAGACAATCTCTGTATCAAATTTCATTCAAATGAGCTTAGTATATTTGGAGCTTTTAAACCATCACAGCCTAGATTTTTTTTCAAAAACGGAACTATTTATTCTCATATCCACATACAGCCAAAATAAGCTCTCATATACCTCTATTAAAAAATTCAAAAGTGATTGTGCTGCATTAAGCAAAAAATATTTTCAAAAATCAAAAAAAAAGTACGTATACGCCAGAGGTACGTCAGCATCATTCATTCTTGGCTCTTCAACATAACGGACATTTTCCCCAAAATCCGCGTCGTTATTTCATTTTGAATTTAAGTACAGCATAATTTAACATGAAGTGAATGACTTTTGGGTTGTGACACTATAAAAAGTCCGTTACTTTTAGTGTTTGTTAATTCAATAAATATAGTCAAGGCCTTGTTGTTTCTTTCCTCCGTTTTTATGGTCTATTTTCTTATGCCTCACTCTGACATCATTCATAAGGTTTTCATCCGCTACAGCCACAGCCGCATTTACGGTGGAACCCGCCGATTAAAACCAAATAATTAGATTAAAGGATTCCACAGGACACATCATGCGTCGATCTATTCGGATTCATGTGGAAATTAAGAGAATATAAAAATAGCTACTACTAATTACTACTCAAAGGACAGAGTGACAACCGGAAGCTCATATGTACCAATACGAGATTTCATTTTGATGTTTGAATAAATTAAAATTTTAAAGGGAAATCATCGGATGTTTATTTCATTATAAAGAAGAGGGTTGTTACCCACATTATTTTCATGAAATTTTTAATTGTCGAAGCATATCTCAAGCATATATCGTTCTATTTTATAAACAGTCAATAGTGAGCTGTTCAAAATAAAACGCTTTAGTTTGAGTTGCAATTGGCCTACTTTTTTGAACTCTTGAAAATTTCAGTGGAAGAAGTTACCCAGGAAACATTTACAGAAAAACGATTTGAAATTTTTCAAGACAAAGAAGTAGAAATGTTTCCAGAATTAGCTGAAAAGCGTTAGTTGGAAACAATTATCAAAGAATATAGGTATACTCTTTACAAAAGACTTTAGAATTCATCAATAAAAATAAGAAATAAGGTGGCGCAACAGAGCGAGCCTCCCTGGGCCTAGCGCAGCCGACAATATGTGAGAACCATTTATACAAGCCACTATCTCCTTCTGGACTCACAAACAATTCCTTTTTGTGGAATTTTCATTGGATGTGTACATCACAAAAGATCAATGACTTTTTTAATAACCTTTAGAAAAAAGATGTGAGACTGATTGACCTTAAGGGACTGTGCATATGAGTTTGATCTATTACCAGCACTTGGTGTGAATAATACACGAACCCTCCTCTCAGTTTGAGAAATCGAGCTTAAATCAAAGCTGGTTCCAATAAACCAATGCAAATAAGTGAAAAAGAGAATTAATCCAGCTCGATCCAATGCCGGGAGCTTTGAAACATTTTTAATGCTATTTGGGATATGCTACATCACATTTCCGGTGAGAATCTTATCAGTAGCACTCGTATGTTCAGCATCAGAAAAGTGATTTCCTTTAAAGATCCATCCCATATTGCTTGTCCAAATCTTAGGCTTGTTGAAGAAGGCAGATCGTAATTGCTTTTTAAAACATTTTTCCCCAAGTTTGAGACTTTAGACTTTCTTATCATTCCATTGTAGGTCGGAAAGACCGTTCGATATTCAATCCACAAATTAAAGCGTTTAACGTTTGTGCACAGATTTCTAGGCTTTCCTTTTAATTTTACCAGCTCACAGCTCAACGAAGGAATACCGCATAAACACTTCAGCTAAACCCAAATCGACACTAAAAAATTGATTCACTTTGCCTCTAAAATTGAGAACATTCTCCTCGGAAACCGACATCTACCGCCGCGCAGGCGACAGCCGTGACACATATTCTCTGTTAAATTTTTCTTTGGCCCTAGTCCTAGGCCACTTTTTCAAATACAAACTCTAAAGTTCTGTGTACCTACTTGACCTTGCTGTTTTAATTTGTGTCAAAATTTTGATGACTCAAACACTATCATCACTATTTTCCACTTCAATATTTACTGCCTATCTACTCAACCGAATCCGTCGTAATTTTCTCTTTCGATAAGATAAATCCTTTAATTGTATTTACTTACCTGATGGCTTATCAAAGTGGCCAGTAAAATCAAAGCTTTCAAAACTATGATAACCAACGTCATATTGATCACTTATACAGCGCGATGTTCCATTAATTCTAGCATACATCTCTCCCATCTCACAACACTTTCGAATGCACGGAATTCGATCACAAATTGAATCTCGATTGCAAACTCGCACCAAAAACCTCAACGAGTTCTTGAATTTCTGGACACTGCTTTTGTCAATCACTTCGCTGCTATTCACTACACCTTCCACACAAAACTCATCGATGCTGAATCTTTGATTGGTCAACTTCATCAGGAGATAACCGTCGATAAATTTAAAATCATTGTAACGAAGTTTGTACTCAACAACGGCTTGACTGGATTTACACGTCAGTAGATCATCATTCAGAACTACCGGGTGGTTGAAAAACACTTCGTAATAATTCAAGGGAACGCTTTTTTTAATGCATTTCTGCAAAGCTGATTCATAGACATAATTGAAGGGGCAACACTTTCTCATCACACTCACTTTATACATGAAGTCATCGTCATAGGGACATGTAATTGCATACATTGTGCCATATAATTTAATTATGCAACTTCTGGGTGGAAGATCCACTTCCTCGGTGAATTTCACTAAAATTTGCCTATCACAATGCGGAACACTAGAGACGTTTGTCTCTTTTATTAGAAAACCGTGTATGGCACCGGTGCCAAAAGTCTCCAATGCCTGTCCAGTCCGCGAAATGTTCGCCGCAGGTATGCAATCATACTTTTCTGGACCAAATAATCCTTGATTCACATCAATTAACACGTATCCTGCAGGACAACAAGAGTGAATTTCTAATGAGGTCACTAGTTGCAGTGACATGAACAATATTGAACACAACCAGAGTAAGATTTTTTTGCAATTTGAAGACATTTCGAGACATTGCGAATATAAAAACATCGTATTAGTAAACGAGCGACGGTGACACGATATCTTTGCTTTGCAAAGACAAACCAACAATTGATAACAAAAGGAACGTTTGATACCGAACGTCTTTATCTTATCAATTTCCTTAGGTTGCTACAATGATGAACGTATGAGTAAACCAAAGTCAAATAGCACTGACACGGTGAGCTCTATTTCTCGTATACCACGTCCGACTTGTTGCAGCTCGTCCAATTAACTAAAGACGACAAAAGCTCAGGAGCAGATGATGGCTCGGTTGCGTGCTGCCAATGCCAATAAGTAAAGTAAACAGCAAGGCGTGCACATACTTCACACCTCGGCTAGAGAAATGATTAAGGTTGAAATAATCACAAACGGCTGATGTGAGGTCATTACAAAGAAAAAGGCGCTGAAAAAATTAAGTATCGGAATTTCAATGCTACTGAAAGAAAGAGCTTTGTTCATCGAGTCATTACAAAATATTTTCTTTAATACCGGGGGAAACCAGTAGATATGAAAACCTTATCTTGAAAGGAAGTCTTTCAACATAACTTTCTCAAATAAAAAAAAACTCTGCCTACAAAAGGCACCACAGAATAGTAAATCCCCTCCTGACCAGCAGTATGTTCCTTATTCTTCGAGCGATCCCCCACAATGCCACAGTGTTTACAAATATTAGGGGGAGCTGCGTCAAACAAAAACTTTAGCAAAACGTTTTATTTCAAGCACTAAAATAAAATTAATTGATTGTTCGATGTTAAATTAATTTTTCAGACACATTTTTAAACACATTAATGAAAGTTAGCGGGATATGTGGTTCGCAATTAGACACTTTCCTATACTCCATAGTAATGGTTAGCTTGAGGTAAGTAGATCTATATCAAGGTGATGAGCTATGGCCGATACTATATTGACAGATAAGTTTCAATTCGCAGAACTAATTTTATATTGATATAGGCAATTAATTAGACAAAGCGATTGAGGTGGTTCTTACATTGATATTTGTAAAGGGTATGGGCATGACAGCATTTGTGGAATTACTTGATATTGATTAATATTTTATGATTCTATGAAATTTGGCAAATTATTTCGAAATGCTTCACAGTTGCACGAGGAAGTATTGGTTTGGAATTCTCACAAATGCACTCAAAGGAGGAAAAAAAGATTGAATTTAATTCTATAATGATTGCGGAGCAGACAAAAGACAGCTTGGACCAAACTTGTTTTTATTTTTAAAAATTTTACTCATCTTTTAAGGTGAAATGTTTATGAGATGTGCTCTCGTATTATTGTGGATACAAATAGAAATCTTTAGTTTTGGCGATATGGTTGTATGTTCTTTGTCCAATGATAGTTAAAGTCAAAGAATAATGTTTGCAACTACCAATAGAGTGGTAATGCATGTGGAATCTGCCTAGTATTAGTGGTTGGGCGTGTACTTTTTAGGAAGGCTCTGATTGATGTCAACTTGGCGTAGCCGGCGCCCAGATGTTGCAACTTATTGTACACGTCAATTGTGCCTACTATCCACACGGTAACCACTGGGACCTATGATACTCCGTCCGGAGAGGACCTGCTAAACTAGTAAGTGCGAGTGTTGACAAAGGGCCGATGAAGAAATAGATCAACACTATAATGCTCTGCGAGTAATGACTGACTGCCCGAACCTCAGTGGTCTACCAGAGCTTTTTGGGAATGTCTCAGCGGATGAATTCGGCTTACAGAGTAAACAGTGGACTTCAACAGTCAAAAGCAGAAACTCTTGAATGAGTTCTTCCGACACACTTGGTTTAAAGGCCTTTCAGAGTCTTTCAATACCAGGACAAGGTATTGAAGTAGAGATAGTGACAGATGACCTCCTGGCGAGACAACGATAGCTCTCATACCAGTTCCAAAACAACCAACAGCCTCGGAAAATAATTTTGGTTTCAACTTTGACGACACAAGCAAACGAAAAAAAGACAAAGACCTCCGGATCTGCACGTGGAACGTAAGAACCCTTAACGGAATACGTCAGCTGGAGAGCTAGCGGACGCACTGCAGACATAAAGAAGATGAAAAACTGCGACATCTACAAACTGCTAACGACAACAGAAACAACGCATATTTGGGTCTGGATTTGTCGTTAGAGGTAGGCACAGGTATAAGGTTATCAGCCAAAATCCAGTTAATGAGCGTATAATGACCATTCGCATCAGGGCTAAATTCGCCAACTTTAGCCTAATTTGCGCCCACTCCCCTACAGAAGAGAACTCCAAAGATGGTTTCTATGAGCTCCTCGGAAAAACAATATCAGTTGTATTTATAAAATTTGCTTAGAACATCCTTAGACAACTGTCCAGCTAGACGGTGTCTACATAGTTGGACAAGCCTTAGCCAATTTCGAATTTATAAACACATTCCAGCAGTTGTCTAAATAACCCCTCAAACTGTCAACTTTGAACGAAAAACTAAACGGTGGCGTTCATTATGTATCCGTGCAGTACCATTGTTTGTGTTTTGATATACGACTACAACAACTAAAAGGCTCTGAAAGAGTGTGGCGTAGGACTTGAATTAGACAAAAAAAAACAGCTAACTTGACTTTGTGAAATTTATAAATAAAATTGTTGAAAGTAGTATTTTTGCACCTCAAATTACTTCATTTTATTGATCTTAACACTCTCAACAGTGTGTTATAACATGTTCAACAAAATTGTTATTTGTTGTATCAAATGCCACTTTAGCCACAGTTTAGACAACCAATTTCGGTGTCTAAAGTTAGACATTTCTTAGTCAGCGATGAAAGTGTTTATAAATACGATTTGGAGTTGGACACTGTTCTAAGAGCTGTCCAAAGTTAGACATACTTTGGAATGGGATTATAAATACAACTGTATATGTTTTCTCACATTATGAGGCATTATTATTTCCATTTTTCATAAGTGTTTCTATTTTTAATGTGTGCAAAAATTTATATCTTGGTTTGACATCGATTTTCTTGAGTAGTCTTATAAGTCTATGTAAAATATATCATATCAGCTTTCACAGGCCACTAAAGGGACGTGTTTCATGAAAGTGTATGAATTGAATACCCCTCTGTTATTAGTGAGGGTTTTTGAAGTTTTAAACCACCGCTGCACAAAAACCCTTAGGGTTTGATGAATAAGTTACCAAATGATAAGAGGTCATCACCTAACCGTTACCTGACTTCAGTTTAGACTATATGTCATACGGGGTGGTTTATTTTTAAAGGTTCAATCAAACAGAGTGCGGTCTGGGGGTCAATATTTTCGGAGGCTTGCCAACATTTGAGGACTTTTGCAGAAATTCGAAAATTAGACCAAACTTTTGAAACTTTCCGGAAAATTACGCATAATTCCTAGAATTTAAGCAAGCTAATTAAAGTTTCACAAATTTACAAAATGCTAAGCGAAGTTAATCCAAGTTTGAAAAAGCCGTGCAATGCTGAGAATAGCTATGTAAAATGATGC
This sequence comes from Melanostoma mellinum, assembly GCA_914767635.1. Classification (NCBI taxonomy): domain Eukaryota; kingdom Metazoa; phylum Arthropoda; class Insecta; order Diptera; family Syrphidae; genus Melanostoma; species Melanostoma mellinum. The sequence continues at coordinate 36,712,800 of OU612060.1, read as the reverse complement.
AATGTTGCGTAATGTGTTTTTCGCAACTTGCAGGGTGCTTCTATTTTAATACTTTTTTGTGTAAGAAAAGTTTTGGAAATTCTGGTTCTTCAAAATTCACCCAAGTTTCGTAAAATGAAAGTAATCATTTTTTACTGACCGATCAAAAATTGACATAGCTATGATTTTTTCCCTTAGAAAGAAACCTTTTCGTGGTTCGAATCCCGGAAACAACAGTAAAAAAAAGTTATTCAATGGTATCGCGAATATCAGTTTTCAAGCATCAGTTTTCTTTAGAATTTTGATCATATAGCGGACGTAATGGTAGCAACCTAATAAAAAGGCATTTATTTTTTTTTTAAATTAAGCTTTTTTTTCTTTTGAAGATTGAAAAAAGGGATTTAAAACCCATTCTGGTTTGGCAAAAAACGCGTCAATATTCTCAATAAATGCTCGTCAAAACCACCGTAATCTATAAAAAAGTGAAATTCATCAAGCATGTTTGACAATTCGCTTGTCAATTTATTTGAAAATGTGTATTTTTGTCACCCGTCCTGCAACAGCCTTATTTCATAGACTTTTTTTGAGTAGTAGGTTTCAGTAAATGTAAATGTCTAGTTCATACCACGGACTCATTAAAACCAGGACTACGTGTAAGGTTAACCTAGGCCGGCGCATAAATGCTGTCCCAGTTGCAGTTGCGAGACTCGGAAGTTTTACCAAAAGGTAAAAAGATCCTGCCAGGGTGGCAAACCCCGAACTCAAACCTGTAAAGACCAGCAGGGAAACATAGTTGTAGAGTCACAGTCGCTACTGAGGATCTGGAAAGATCATTTCTGCAGACTGCTTAACGGCGATGAGGACACAAATTCCGCTGTCAGGCAGACTGCCCCATTCAGCCTGGACGATGATCAAGAATGCCGTCCTCCCGACCTAGAAGAAGTTAAGCTTGCTATATGCAAACTTAAATCAAATAAGACTGCAGGTGCAGATGGCCTTGATGCCGAACTTTTCAAGGCAGCTGGAGATCAGTTGGAAAGGAGCTTGCACCAGCTGATCTGCATGATATGGTCGAAAGAAAGCATGCCCGATGAATGGAACCTCAGTATCGTATGCCCGATCCTAAAGAAAGGAGACCCTCACAACTGCGCCAATTATAGGGGGATAAGCCTCCTTAACGTCGCTTATAAGATCTTGTCTGCTGTAATATGTGAACGTCTGAAACCCCACGTCAACAACTTGATAGGTCCTTATCAATGTGGTTTTAGACCGGAGAAGTCCACAATAGACCAAATTTTCACATTACGGCAGATCTTGGAAAAAACCCGAGAACATAATATCGATATTCACCACCTCTTTATCGATTTCAAGGCCGCTTATGACAGTATCTACAGAGACGAGCTGTACAGAGCCATGTCTAGTTTCGGCATCCCTGCAAAGCTCGTACGACTATGCAGGATGACTTTGGAGAATTCACGCTGCTCCGTCAAGGTCGGTAAAGAACTCACCGAGACCTTCAATGTCGAAAAAGGTTTTAGGCAAGGCGATAAACTGTCATGCGATTTCTTCAACATCATACTTGAACAGATTGTAAGAAACTCAAACGTCAACACCAGAGGAACAATTTTTCAAAAGTCTGTGCAATTGCTCGCATATGCAGACGATATTGACGTAATGGGAAGAAAAAAGCGTGATGTCATAGGTGCTTTTGCGAGTATTGAAACAGAAGCGGCAAAAATGGGTTTGATGGTTAATGAGGGCAAAACGAAGTATATGCTGTCATCAAACAAGGACACAGAACATCGACGAATTGGACAAAACGTCACAATAGACAGACATAACTTCGAGGTAGTACAGGACTTCGTCTACCTAGGATCCGCTGTAGACACGGACAACAACATCAGTGCGGAGATCAAACGGAGAATAACTCTTGCCAGCCGTTGCTTCTTTGGGTTAAGAAGGCAATTGAGAAACAAAACCCTCTCCAGAAAAACCAAGGTAACCTTATATAAGACCTTAATCATCCCAGTCCTGCTTTACGGCGCGGAAGCATGGACCTTATCGAAAGCGGATGAGGAAACCCTTGGTCGTTTCGAAAGAAAAATTCTCCGAATGATCTTTGGTCCTGTATGCGAAGGCAATGTGTGGAGAAGAAGATACAACAACGAGCTGTATGAGCTGTACCGCGACATGGGCATAGCCAGAAGAGTACGCATCGCGAGGCTACGATGGTTGGGCCATGTTGAGCGGATGGACCCAAACGCTCCGGCTCGTCGGGTGTTCGAAAGCACATTGCAGGGAAATCGCGGAAGGGGAAGACCTCGTCTTAGGTGGCGCAATCAAGTGGAGGATGACCTCAACCGACTTGGAGTGCGAAACTGGAGAGAGCTCGCCCGAAATAGAAGTCGTTATCGAAGGATGTTGGTTGAGGCCCAGGTTCACCCCGAACTGTAATGCCCACCTAAGTAAGTAAGTAAGTAAGTTGCAGTTGCAGTAGCGCAAGAAACGCTGTTGTCATCAGTTTCGCTGTGGCTACAATACAATTGTGTGAAAACACAGTGTTTTTTTTTTTTTTGTCAGTAGCGACACAGTGGGGCAGAAGTAATGGTTTTGAGCGATTAATTATTTTGATAAGTTTAAAGTTGTTTTATTGTGTTTTAAGCCCTTCTAAATTTAAATTCAATTCAAAATTTCAAATTTAATTTATTTAACCCCGGGGCTACATGAACAACTATTGAGTAGCCATTAAATTGAAAGCTTCAACAAATCACCCCAAAATAATAAAAATGAATTGAAGAAAGAAAGCAAAAACCAAATCCTTTTGGACACACTTTTTTGTAGTCGGGGGAACTTTTGTGATGTTTTGCCGTACCATTTTCTTGGTTACATGTGATAAGAAAAAAGTTATCAGTACTTTAAGTTAAGTTGAAAAATGCGTTTGAAAAAATCTTAAAGTGCTTCTGGCAAGCAGTAGGCTGAAACCAAATCGTTTGAAACACACTTTTTTGAAATCAGGGTAAATTTTCTCATTTCTTTGCGTACCACTTCCTTGGTTAAATGTAATAGGAAAAAAGTTATTAGTGCTTTAAGCTGAAAATGCACTTGAAAAGTGTTAAAATGCGTGTGGCAAACAGTAGGCTGAAACAATATCGTTTGGGACCGAGATTTTTGTAATCAGGGGAATTTTTCTGATTTTTGATGTATCATTTATGTGCGACCTCAAAATTTGAAAAATTACCATTTTGAACGCCCACCCCCGCCCTCGGCTGAAAAAGAAACCTGCCAGACGGGTGAATTGAATATAATGGTGCATGTATCTACACATGCATGTGCATTATTTTTGGTTATCACTCCACTCCAAAAATATGCTTCCAGCTCTTGGTCTATAATCGTTGGTTTTCATTTAAGTGTTGTGTATATTGTACCATATTCAATTTAATTAGATCAAAATAAAACGAAAATCTATAATTAAATTTTCGATATCTCTCTGTGTTTTCGAGATATCGCGGTACTTGAAATCAAAAAATAACGCAAAAAAACTAGAGAGCGAAATTGCTTAATTAAGACAAATTTGTTGTCAGCAACATTTGGCACTCTTAAAAATCGCCACTTTCCACACTTTTTTGTAAATAAGAAAAAAACTATCTCCCGCAAAAAGTTAGCACTTCTGCTTTCACATTTATATTGAGGAAATGAACAATTAACAGACTTGCTAAAATTTTCCGGCTGTTCTGGATTATTTGCTCGAAGGAAAAGTAACGGACAATAAAGTAAAACAATTATTCTTTGCTGACGATGGAGCCATCATAAGCGAGGATCCTACATCCCTGCAACGAGCACTTGACGTTTGGATTGATGTTCTGGAAAGAAATGGGTACCGTATTAGCGCTAAAAAGACGGAATACCTGTGCTGCCCTTTTTCAGATCCAGACAATCCTATTCCAGACATTTATTTGAATGGAAATGTGCTTCCCAAGTGTGAAAAGTTTAAATATCTGGGATCTATGATCAATAGTGAAGCAACTTGTGATGACGACATCAATCATCGAGTAAGCGTAGGGTGGATGAAGTGGCGAGAAAACTCCGCTATCTTCTGTGATCGAAAAATGCCCCCTAAGTTGAAGGGAAGACTCTACACAGCAGTTGTCCGTCCAGCTCTGACATACGGTTCACAATGTTGGACAATGTACAAAAAGTATGAGAGCAAATTGACGGCAGCCGAAATGAAGATGCTTCGGATGACAGCAGGAGTAACAAAGCTAGATCGAATTAGAAGTACTAAGATCCGTGGAAGCCTTCATGTCAAAAGTACCATCTTGGAAAAAAATTCAGCACGACCGGCTCGGTTGGTATTGTCATGTTCAAAGGAGAGATCCGCAGAACCCCGTCCAAAAGGCAATATCGTACAACGTTTCAACAAATTCGCGACGAAAAAGAAAAGGCAGGCCAAAACACACCTGGTACAAGCAAATGCAAAAACAGCAGCATTTGGTTGGCCTCAGACATGGAACAATCCAAAACCGGGAGGCTTGCCGACGCTTTCTGAGGTCAACGCGGCGTACCCCACAGGCGGATCACTAGTGTGAAGCGGAAGAGTGGGAGAGTTGTGATCGCTTCAAGATCACTACTCGTAACGCCGGAAATGAAAAAGAAGAAGAAGAAGCTAAAATTTTCCGGCAGAAGACACTATGCGAAATTCAAACAAAGTTAAAAAACCTCAACCCGCTTAATTACTTTTAAAAATTCACTTTTAAAGAAAGCAAATAAAATGTGCACATCCTTACCTTTCGCGGACATATTTTGTATTTTTAAATACACAAAAAATAACGAAGATAATGAAAAAACAACAGGAACTACTGTTAACACTTTTTTCGAATGGCAAATTGAACAAGTTAACTTTCTAATATGCTAATATGGAGTTCTTACAACTGCAATAACCGTTGTCGCTACTCCAAAAAGCTTCGTTCGGGATGACTGGAATACTGTTTTTATCTTTTTATTTAATCCCTTTAAAGCATAACGGAACTTAAAAAGTGCCATCTATTCGAGAAACATAAAACCAACAGAAAAATAATGTTGAATTGGTATAATTTTATACGTTTACCATTTCCACCACCGCCCGTGTGTCAAAATTTATTTTTCAAAACATAACCTTAAAACAAGTGTATTAAAAAAATATATATTTTTAATCTCCGTTGCGCATTTTATCTCATTAATTTGACTTGGAACCTACCAATTTTATCGATTGAAATGTAATTATATCTATTCGGAGAAGCCAAACACAAAAATGGATTCAAAATACGCGTTAATGGGTAAATCCCCATTTAAGTTAAACGGTGGTAATGCCAGCTCCGCCAATTCTCACAACACGTTTGCTGTAAAAAGAAAAATTCCTCAATTAAATGGTGTCGGTGGCCTCGAGAGTCGTGGCAATGGTGAGAGTAAAATCAAGAAGCTGAAAATAGGAGAAAAACCAACGTCAACAACGAATGGCGGAGGAGTATCTCCAAATGGTAAACATCAACAGCAGAACAATCAACATCCACAGAAAATATCCATTGAAAAACAACGCCAGAGCCTTCCGGTTTACGGATGTCGGACAAGAATAATTCAGGAAGTAAAGAAGTCAGATACCCTAGTGATTATGGGTGAAACAGGGTCTGGCAAAACTACACAGATCCCACAATTCCTATTCTCCGCTGGTTATGGAAACAAGGGAATGATAGCCATTACTCAGCCGCGTCGAGTAGCAGCGATAACAGTGGCCAAACGTGTGGCCCAGGAAATGAATACGAAATTGGGTGAAACTGTTGGGTTTACAGTGAGGTTTGAAGATTGTACTTCAAATGCAACAAAGATCAAGTTTGTCACAGATGGTTCATTGCTTAGAGAGGCCTTATCCGATAGATTGCTAAAGAACTATTCCGTAATAATGTTGGACGAGGCCCACGAAAGGACAATCAACACTGATGTACTGTTTGGCATTGTAAAGGAAGCTCAACGGCAGAGAAAACTACGAAGTTTGAATCCTCTGAAGGTGCTGGTCACATCGGCCACCATGGACATTGATCACTTTGCGAGATATTTTGGTGTCAAGGGAATGTATTTGGAGGGAAAAACATTCCCGGTTAAGGTGATGCACACAAAGGAAACACAAAGTGATTATTTACACGCAATATTGGTGACTTTGTTTGAAATCCATCGAAGTGCGCCGCCAAAGTGAGTTGGTATTAGTGTTAATTAGCTTGATAGATCCTTTGGGTTGACCTTATTTTCTTGTGTAGTCACGATGTGCTGGTCTTTCTTACTGGACAAGAGGAAATAGAAGCGATGGCTCAGCAAATTCGAATGATAGCTAAGGTAAGGCAACCTTTGTTTTTGTTTTGCTTGTGTTTTAGGCTGTGAAACAACTTTGAAGCCAAAATCACATTAATGTAGCATTGTCTGTAAAAAAAAACTTAAAATCAATTTTGCAATAGAACAACACGATGGATGCACCCAACGTTCGCGTATTTCCACTTTACTCACAACTACCTCAAAACAAGCAACTCGAGTGCTTTATACCCTCGCCACCGAATGCTAGGAAAATTATTCTAGCTACAAATATAGCAGAGACGTCAATTACAATTCCAGGAATTCGCTACGTCGTCGACTGTGGCTTCGTTAAGCGTCGCATATTCAATCCAGAAACTAGTCTCGACATTCTCAAAGTAGTGCGAATATCACAAGCACAATGTTGGCAGCGCTGTGGACGTGCCGGTCGTGATGCTGATGGTACATGCTATCGCACCTACACAAAAGATGAAATGGAAGCATTTGAACGTATGCCCAAGCCTGAAATCTTGCGAAGCAACATTGCAGCGACGGTAAGTATCGTACCTGAAGGTTGTAGAGATCATTGACTTCATTTTTTGATAAATTCTAGGTCCTACAACTGTTAGCTCTCGGAATCGATTGCAAAACATTTGACTTTCTTGACAAACCCTCACCGGATGCTATTGACAAAGCTTACAAACAACTCTTACTATTGGGTGCCATCAAAGCTGATGCCAAAACTGAACTCACAACATTGGGCAAGCACATGTCTCTGTTTCCACTCGATCCAAAGTTCAGTAAACTTCTTTTAACCGCACCGGCATTTGGATGCCTCGAAGAAATGCTGAGCTTAGTAGCAATACTGTCTGGGGAGAACATTTTTGTATCGAGTATTGAAAAGCGAGAGCAAGCTGCATTGGCACATGCCAAATTCGAAGCCAAACATGGCGACCACATGATGCTGCTCAATGTATACAAAGCCTTTGAAAAAACAGACAAAATTAAGGTAAAATGGAAAATAGTTTTACTCAAATTTGTATGACGATTTGTGTTTGTTTCTCTTTCAGCTCTGGTGTCACGATAATTTTCTCAACACAAGAAATCTCCTCTATGCCCGTGACGTTCGAAATCAACTTTTAGAGATCTCACAACGACTTTCGCTGGATGTCCAAAGTTGTGGCAGTAACACAGATCAAGTTCGAAAGTGCATTTTAGCAGGTCTATTCGACAATATAGCCGAGCTACAACGTGACAATTTTTATCTCACGTTATCAGGACGCCAACGTGCCAAAATACATCCCTCGAGCATTTTACATGGAAAATATCGCCCCGCCTATATAATTTACACTGAAATCGTTTTAACCGAACGTAACTTTCTTCGTCAAATCACAGAGATTGAAGCTGATTGGATTGAAGAAGTTGTTCCTAACTATCCGCATTTAAGTAGAATAAAAAATCCATTAAAGTAATTTCACTTTATTTTGCCTCGTATCTTTCTCCCTCTCAAGAAGATCGATTGTATAGTTAAAAACGATGAAAATACTGATTTTTATGTATATCTTGAATTTTATTCAAACGCATTTTGTGTACATTTTCAACAATTTCTTTTTGTTTATGTTGTTTTAAGAAAACTAAAAGAAAAAAATATAAAACAGTAAAGTGGAGCGTGTGCTCTCAGAGCATAATGCCAGCTAACGTAGTGTACCTTTTTAGATTCGAAATGAAAACCTAATTAAGAATAAGGTGAAGTTATGAATGCGAAAGGCATCAGCATTTGAAATTATCAATAAATAAATAAAAAACCCAAATAATGTAAACTAGACTTGCAATTTTTATTGTGCGGTCAGAATTCGAAGCGATTTAAAAAACTACTGGGAAGGTTACACTACTGTGGGTTTAGACCAGAAAAAAATAAATGAATAGAGTGACGCAATAGAGCGGGGGCATAGCGCATTTCTCACAACCATTGCGTTGTGAGAGAATAGAGAGGACTTTTCTGCCGATTTCGAACGGCTAATTGAGAAAGCTATTTTCATAGTGATGGAATTGGACTTCTCTTTTTAAATATATTTTAAACTATTTCCTTCTAGAAATACAAACAGCCAATTCAAATGATCGTAATGAACAGAATAACAGATTTATTATTTTCTTCATTGACATAAAAAAACTAGAATGTAATATATAAAGCTAAGCTTCCTAGAAATTATAACATTGAAGTTATTTTTTTATACTTTCCAACATTCCCACTAAAATTCAATGTTAAATAATTTAAAAAATACCCATCAACTTAGAAAACTTTGCATTTTTGCTACTAGAGAGCGCCTTCGTAAAAATATCAGCAACCATGTTATTTGTGTCAATAGTTTTCAAACATATTTGGCGGTTGACTATTGTCTCTCGAACGAAGTGATGACGCACTTGAATATGTTTAGTTCGCTGATGATATGCTTCATTAAACGCAAGATCAGCTGCACCACGGTTGTCACAAAAAATTTCTATTGGTTCTGTTTTCTTTTTAAACAGCTCTTCTTCAAATTGTCTTAGCCACAAAGCTTCTTGAACTGATGCTCCCATTGCCATATACTCAGCTTCACAAGTAGATAATGCTGTTGTTGTTTGTTTCTTGGATCCCCAAGATATTGCTCCACCTTGTCTAAGAAATAAATACCCTGTGACTGATTTTCGCTCATCCAGGTCATTAGCAAAATCTGCATCGCAATAACCTTTCACAGATAAATTTTCATTCTTGATATAATTCAATTTGAAATCAATTGTTCCTTTTAAATATCTCAAAATACGTTTAGCAGCCTTCCAATGTTCCATGCCTGGGTTGCTGTTAAAACGACTTAGAAAATTAACTGCATAGCAAATATCAGGACGTGTTAACTGCGCTGCGAACAACAAACTTCCTATCAGTTCTTGATATGGAACCTTTTCCATCTCCACTTTCTCTTTTTCAGTACTTGGACTTTGGTCTTTACCTAGCTTGATATTTAAGTCCATAGGTGTACTAACTGGATTACAAGATTTCATTCCAAAACGATCAAGCATCTTTAGAATGTACTGCTTCTGATTGATTGATAATTTATTTTTATAATCATATTCTAAATGTAGTCCCAAAAACGATTTTGCTGCTCCAAGTTCTTTTAATTTAAAATTTTTGTTTAGATAATCCACCAACTTATTTCTCTGAGATTCGTTTTTCCAAAGAATGAATATATCATCGACATATACCATTAATATTAAAATGTCTTCAGGATTTAAATTTAAAACATATACACACTGGTCTGTTTTCAACTGCTTTAATCCGAAAATCTGAAGTACCTCATTTAATTTCTTGTTCCACATTCTTGAAGATTGCTTTAGTCCATAAATAGGTTTTTGCAACTTCAACACTTTACCATGAGGAATTTCAAAACCATCTGGAGCTTTTAAATAGATTTCCTCCTCCAGATCACCCTGCAAAAACGCCGTAACAGCATCTAGATGATCAATCCGCAAATCCAAACTTAGCGCCAGAGATAATAGATATCGCATTGAATTGTATCTAATCACTGGTGAATACGTCTCCTGGGGCAACAGAGCGTGTTCCAAGCGGAGGCGATAGCAATTAGCGAAGCTCTGTCTTGGCTTAGAGAAAATATGATATTCAAAAAGGATATATGCATCTTTTCAGACACTCAGGCGGCCATCAAATCCCTGGCATCATATTCCTTCAACTCTATTCTAGCCCTCAACTGCCGATCATCTCTCAGGGAGATGTCAGAGCAGTTTAACATTCACCTACGCTGGATTCCGGGGCATACCGACATTCCAGGAAACTGCAAAGAAGACGAACTCTCCAGAAACGGAACACTTCTGCCCTTCTCAACGATAACGAAGAGTATCGGCATACCAATCGCTACATACAAACTCTTGCTCAAGCAGGACGCACATGAGAAAACTTAACTGAGACGGTCAAGCAGTTTAAAGTGTAACGCAACGAAACAGATTTGGCTCAAGCTAAATCTTGAGCAGTCGAACAGCTTGATCTCTCTCAACAGAACGACGATAGGTGTCATCACAGGACACTGTCTTATTAAAAGACAAGGCTAGGAGTCATTTCCAACCATTTTTGTACAAGCTGTATAAAGGAGGGGGAGGAGGAAATTATTTCCCACTTTCTCTGTTCATGCCCAGCTTTAGCTCACCTAGTAGATATACCTAGGTTCGTACTTCTTTTATGACCCTAGTGATCTTACTCATATCGACTCCCTGCGTCTCTCCTGCTTCATTGGTAGCTTGGTTCCATTAGGATCATGATACATTAGTGAGGTTTCACAATGGGACCAACAGGCGTAAGTGTGTTAGCCGAGCTAACAGCCACTTTAACCTTACCTTACCCAACAGAGTGGGAAGCCCCAAGGCTGCGCATTTCTCCCAACCATCCCTTGTGAAGCAATGGAAGGGACCTTCAATTTTCTGCCGATTTCAAACGGCTAATCAAGAAAGCGATTTTCATGGAAATACATTTAAGTATCGGAGGACCTGCCAAGTCCAGAAACCGATACCAGTGAAAAAACATTTTTGGTTTCAGTTGGGATTCAAACTACCAACCTCCCACGTACCAACTGGCACTGCATAAAAATTGCCACCAAGGAAGCATAATGGACTAGACACCCTAGCATTGGATTGCATTTGAATCGAACTGATCAGCGCTAGCGGTTGGGTTTTTTTTAACAACAATTAAATTTGGACATGCGACATGTCTTGCACAATTATTTCAGATGAGCCCAGGCAAATCCAGAGAGAAGAACCAACAATTTTAAGAATCTCAGTATTCGAGGTTTCTGCGTAATCATTCTTATTACAATAGTCGCTTAACTTAATGGCCTGGAAAATGATACATCTGGAGACACAACTGTTTGTCTTTTAATAAAAATTTAAGTTTAGCCTTTCCTCTGTTCATGAGTGTTCTTCTGATCATTTCGGAAGTTATTTTATTGAAAGGCCAATTGTTGCACCTACAGCTATGTCGTTTTACTGAGCCCAGATTCCGTAAATTTTCAAACGAGTATCATTCATCTTCATTCAGCGGCAAAAATGGGTTTGATGGTTAATGAGGGCAAAACAAAGTATATGCTGTCATCAAACAAGGACACAGAACATCGACGAATTGGACAAAACGTCACAATAGACAGACATAACTTCGAGGTAGTACAGGACTTCGTCTACCTAGGATCCGCTGTAGACACGGAAAACAACATCAGTGCGGAGATCAAACGGAGAATAACTCTTGCCAACCGTTGCTTCTTTGGGTTAAGAAGGCAATTGAGAAACAAAACCCTCTCCAGAAAAACCAAGGTAACCTTATATAAGACCTTAATCATCCCAGTCCTGCTGTACGGCGCGGAAGCATGGACCTTATCGAAAGCGGATGAGGAAACCCTTGGTCGTTTCGAAAGAAAAATTCTCCGAATGATCTTTGGTCCCGTATGCGAAGGCAATGTGTGGAGAAGAAGATACAACAACGAGCTGTATGAGCTGTACCGCGACATGGGCATAGCCAGAAGAGTACGCATCGCGAGGCTACGATGGTTGGGCCATGTTGAGCGGATGGACCCAAACGCTCCGGCTCGTCGGGTGTTCGAAAGCACATTGCAGGGAAATCGCGGAAGGGGAAGACCTCGTCTTAGGTGGCGCAATCAAGTGGAGGATGTTCCAACCGACTTGGAGTGCGAAACTGGAGAGAGCTCGCCCGAAATAGAAGTCGTTATCGAAGGATGTTGGTTGAGGCACAGGTTCACCCCGAACTGTAATGCCCACCTAAGTAAGTAAGTAAGATCATTCATCTATCGTAGATTGCGACATCAAAAGATTGTTTGATATAATCTCGCTTTCAGTGGTTGGTGGCAAACTCTTTTACTATCATCTTACAAATTTGGGCAACTTTTCAGGGATTTAAACACGTTTTTTTACTGCCAAAAGCTCAGACGATAGTCGTCTAAAACGTTACAGAATCCTGGCATTTTACTAAAGTACTTGTTTACACGCCGTTTCGTTTTGGAGTTAACGAACATCTACATTGATAAGTGTGTAGGAAACTCGAACCTAATAACGATCTCTTATTTTAATATTTGCATACTTTCAGGGTCTACAATGTCGTATTGACCAATATTTTCTTTCAATTTATTGTGCCAATAAAAGCAAAATACTTGAAATTGAACATTTCACTTTGCCTGCAACTGGAACAGTATCATATTTAAAAGCCACGCCATTGGCAACGACAAGCCACCAATTTCAAGTACAAGGAGCATCTTCTAGCGAGTTTTTTCGAGAGTCATGTTATGCTAATGTTCCATTTTACATATCGCTTCTTTTTCGGGTTGGTAGTTGTGGAGAAACCAAAATGGTCTTAAGTGTCTAAATTTGGCCACATTGAACCAAAGTTTTTTTTGGCGAAGTCGATCAGACATTCATTGAAGAAAGAGCCAACTCTCAATTTCGTCTTCATTCCGTCTTCTTTTTTTTTAACATTATTTCCCTCTCTAGTACCTAGCGCATTCAAATCAATTTAGAGTTTAAAAGAATTTGGTTAGCTTCGAGCGCTAGCTCATTTTTCTCAACCATACTTTGTGAAGGGGTTGAAGGGACCACCGATTGTCTGACGATTTCGAACGACTAATCGAAAAAGAGCTTTTCATGGCATGAAATTCCAATTAATCGTAAAAGGCGATGCCCATGGAAAAACATTTTTCTCTTGATGTTTCTGGGATTGGAGCCTCGAACCTTCCAATTACCAGGCTGACACGCTAACCTTTACATGTGCATCACAATTTCGAGTTACTATGAAGGAAAACCTTCACAGCCAAAAGACAGCCTCCCCTAAAAGCTAAAAGTCAACATGATGCTTAAAGATATTCAATGAAACAAAGGTTATTTCTCGACTTTGGTTTTTTTGTATCACATTTATTTACTTAAGCAACAACAAAAACAGAACAATCAAAAGCGATCCGTTCCCCCAAACTAATCCATCCAAACCCACTGGAAATAAAAACAAAAGTTTAACAATAAAAAATATAATAAACTATAATACAATTTCTAATACAAAAAGGCCACACTCATACATAAGCGGTCTAAGACCTAGGATGTAAGTTAGTTTGGCTAGATGTGGGCCCGATTCCGATTTCTTCATCCTCACTGTCCGAGTCTTGAGGTGAAATTCGTATGGCCTGATACCATTTATTTGTTAAATCTGCCATCTGACTCTTGCAGTCATGCAACTCTTGTGTTGTAAATCGTCGAGTGAAGAACGGAATGAAATATTTTCTATCAAGACGACCAAAGCCAGCGATTCTCGTCGTTGAGAAACCGATTTCCTCTTCTTCTGTCAGCTCCGATAGGTGTTCAGAGTCAATGGCTTGTCCCCATTCACGTGTTTTACTTAGCGAAACTGACTTCGACTTCTTTCTTCCACTGATTCGACGTCCCTCTGTGCTGCTACTCTGAGCTCTCTGACTTCTTCTGAGCTTCTTACCTGGTTTAAGGTATTTCATCAGTGGCATTGTTGAACCGCCAAGCACCAGAGTTGTGAAAAGTACAATGATAAGAGTTGCTGTGATAATTACATGACGAGTCTCATCACTAGACAGTTCCAAATGCAGGGACAATGCATAAGAAATTGCTCCACGTAGTCCAGAGAACCACATGATAAATTGCATCTTACTGTTGATTTTGTGCTCTCGAAATTTATTGACTAGAAAAGCCAATGGGAATATATTGCAAGCCCGTCCAATCAAACAGAGAATAATTGCCCAGATCACGAAGGACAGCTCAACTTGGTGCTTGAACGAGAAGATGGCCAGTCCAAGGTACGCAAAAACACACGTCTCTGCTATGAAGGCTAGCGTTCGCATTGTTTGTTGCATCGTTATTTGAGTCACTGTTGACAAGTTGAAATGGGTATAGTGCGACATGACAATTCCACAAAACAAGATGGCCATTATCCCAGACAGATGTATACCCTCCGCCAGTACATAAGGAGCATAGGTGAACATTAACATCATGGCAAATTCAAGGGAAGGATGTTTCCTCAGATCGATGTGTTTTAACAAAAGGGCACTGATAAGGGCAAAAACAACACCAATCCCAGCTGATGCGAAGAACATTTCGCAAAAAGTTTTGAGGGCTTTCAATACTGTTTCGAAGGCATTTGTGTTTGCAGATACAGGACCATGTGCTGCAGCCGAAATGCTTGTAGTCAGAACAATAGAAATGGCATCGTTGAGAATACTTTCACCAAACACCAACATGTTAAGCACTGGATCCACTTCAAGAGCATGAAAGATGGCAACTGTTGCGACTGGGTCAACGGCTGAAATTAACGAACCAAATGCAAATGATTCTGAAAAGTTCAGCCTGTATGCGACTTCAGCCAGTCCCAACAAATAGATTCCCGAACCGATGACCAGGGCGGAGATAGTTGTTCCAAATATTGCAAAAACAAGTATCGAACCTATGTTCTGGAAAAAGTTACCTTTGTGCAAATTGTATCCTGATTCGAATATAATTGGTGGCAACAGGACAAGGAAGAAACCCGTTGGTGAAAATACTTCCTCTCTTTTCCAAGTTGTCTTCTCGCCGCTCATAACATTCAAAAATAGTCCAATCAGTGCTCCTAGAAAGACAACAACAATACTTTCTGGCAAGTATTGGAATCCAGTGTGCAGCATAAAGTGAATCAATAGTATTCCCATAATGATTATGCAAAGAACGAAAAATATGGACAACGAGCTGTTGTGCTCCTGTTCGACGGCTTTTCTGTCGGGGAGAGGTGGTTCAGCTGTTGGGGTTGTGTTAGAATTTTTTGCATCATTTTCCGCAATTTTATTCAAATCAATTTGATCTTTAGATGGTGTTGGTTGTAGGACTTGTGACGTGTTCCCTGGAGCAAGTGTACTTGAGGTTCTTGCACTTGAAACATTCGTAGGCGCTGGTGATGATACATCGATGACGGGGTGCGATTCATTTTTATTTTGCGCGATGACGATAAAGAAAAAGTTGCAAAGGAACAAAAAATATAAAAACGTTTTCATTTTTGTACGTTGTATAAGTCAGTTAAGACACGAAAATAAATTACAAAAGAGGAGCCCATTTAATTGGGAGGTGCAAAAAATTTACACGCAGAATAATTTATTTTGCGTTCGCTCAATTGACTGAAAAATTCAAATGTCAAAAACATATGTCAAAAAAAATCTGTCTGCAGAAAGGTGTGTTTGTTTCAATTTTTATATTTAGGGCATGTATTCACTATGCGAATTTTTATTATTGTAAAAATTAGGTGCGTTTTTTACTCAAGAACAAGCTGAAAAGTGCTTTGATTGACTTTATTTGTATTCATTACGAATTCGAAGGAAAAGATGGAAATATAGTTTGTACTGCTTTAAAGATACATAAAAATAAATTTTTATGTCACGAATAAATCTAGTAGATCCGAACTGTCAAACTTTATTCTCGTTCCACACACAATCCACACTTTAACGAGCAACTAGTGCAAACAGCGCGACCTGCGTTTGCGATCTCATTTCTATGTTTTTTGTTCGCTTTTGTGAGTCGCAATGTAAGGGAAAAACAGAGACAAGGCAGAGCATTCCACATACTAGCCGAATTTTATTGGGATTCTGTATTCACTTCAGCAAAACATCGCACATAGGGAAACAACAACTATAAAATGAACAACGAAAGCCGTGTTTCAGTGAGAATTTATATTCACTTCAGCAAAACATCGCAAACATCGCTCATGGAAAAACAACAACTCTAAAGTGAACAAAATAGCTCACTTGCAGAAGTGAACAACCTTAGTGAACTGAATATAAAAGTTCCCAATAAAACTCGGCTGATAAACAAAAATAAGTCAATTGCAGAAGAGAACAACTGGGATGGCTGGTAAATGGAGTTTATGGAATAAAGTTGTATAAGCGAGTACAACGTTTTATTGAGCGCCTAAGTGGTGTACATATAAAAATTCCCAATAAAACTCGGCTACTGATACTAAAATATGAACCTCTATACTTGTCTACGTTCGAAGTCAAGCTCAAGGTAAAACTGATGAGCATTCTTAGCGAGGCTGGTAAAAAAAATAAATAAATATGGTGGCGCAACAAAGCGATGACTCCCAAGGCCTAATTTCTCACAACTCACAATCATGCCTGAATTGTTTAGGGGAAGAATACAACTGGTTAATTTACTAGAGCACTGCTCGTAAAAAAAGCGATTAAAGAGAGTAAAGTAACTAACGTTCGACCACGTTTCAGCGAAGTTCAAGAGAATCAATTGATTCTACGAACTACGAGTGAAGTATCACCTATCAACCTTAGCACTCTGCCTATCGAGTTGGCGCAAAGAAGTTTGAAACTTTATCAATAGTATTCAGATCAGAAGATGTAGAAAAATTTCCTGCATCTTCTTAAGAAACCTTAGCATCTTGCAGCATTTTTGGTTACTTCAAATGTGGTTATTCCATACGAAACAGGTACCATTCAGGAAAAAGGCAATGAAAGAATTTTAATTCTAATAATTTAATTTTGTTTTTAATGTTAAAAAAACAGAACTGAGTTCTAGTTAGTTTTTACTACCCCGAAAGACAATGGTGTCAAGGTCAGAATTCAATTCAATGAGCTTATCATACGCCAACCAGTTCAGTTCCACATAATAAAGCCCAGAGACGTGAATTTTGAAAAGATTATGAGAAGCTGGGGGTCGAGTTGTCATCAAAACAGTTAAGAGGGAAGTTTCAAACAAGAGATCGTTTATGAAAATATGAAAAAAAGAGTTGGAGACAAAACGGAGCCTTGAGGCACACCTGCATTTATAAAGTGGGTATAAGATTTAAAACGGTGCAAAACAACTTATTTTCAATAGTCGGAAAGGTTATTTCTAATCCAACGAAGAAGAGACTCTTTGACAAGACAGTTTGATGCCAAATAGAAATACCAAGTGCAATGATCTTACTTTCTCGAAAACAGTTTAAAGATTGGCTCAACTTTTCGTTAGGTATCTCATCGAATTACCAGTGGATCTTTTGCTGCGAAAGTCATTGAGAAGCTTTCGTTCTTTCAAGATATTTCATGAGTTGAAGGTTTATCAACGTTCCCATGACCTTGGAAAGAAGGGACGTAAGTGCAATTGGAAGGGAAGATTAGCCTTTCTAAGTGGCGGGCCGGACAAATCCAGTTTTCCATCTGCTTGCGAAGAACCCATAATAGGAAAGCTTACGCTAAGGTGTAGATGAGCCACTCCATAAACAAAGACTAGAAGAATTATCTCCTCTGTTTCCATAAGTTTACATATGATTCGATTTGACAGCCATTAGATCGCAATCGAAGCCCGCGCTGATTTCTGCAAGGCTTCGTTCTTGTCTTTATTTTGGTGGTGAAATCGAACTTCATTCCCGACGAATACAAAAACACTCGTGTAAATAAAATTCCGGGGTTAAAAAAATATTCCTTCATTTGAAGAAGTTGGCATTGTCGAAGTTCACACAGGTTGATTTGTTGAAACTTCGTGCGAATAAAGCGACCACATTCCTTTTTTCTTTCTCTTCTACCCCAATTTACTTAGTCATAATACCAACAAATTGTTGTAATAGAGAAGAATAACAAGAAAATAGTCGCTTTATTTGCACGAAATTTCAACAAATCCACCAATATAAACTTCGTCAATGTGAACTTCGTCATTAGTTGTTCGTTGATGGTGCTCATAGTCTTTTACTTACCCTGACCTTTTTTTAACACTCTATTCAAGTTTTAACGTAACAGAAGGTTCGTTCGTTCAACTTTACGCAGTGTTGACCCAGGTGTTTCCTTGAAAACCCTTTGAGTTGTCAAAAAACCCTGGGCTTTCTAGTCCATTTGATAGCCCTCAACTTGCCCAAGCAAAAACCTAGCGCGAGTTGAGGGCAAACCCAGGGCGACCCCAGGGCATCAACGCACGAAGCTAGAATATATGTAATCGAAATATACAAAATATAAGTTTATACATTTATATAAAGATGATCGATTTTATTTGTTTTTTTTTACCAAAAATAATTTATAACATGAAAACGAAAAAAAAATATATTATGATAATAAGAGCGTAAGCATCACACATTATTTTCTTGTATAAGTTAGTTAGCTCAATTAACTTTCTCGCTTTCTGTTTTAGGTACTTTTTCTTCATTGAAAAATACAAATAGTCTGTTATTCATTTTTTGTTTTCAATTCTTTTCGCATAAAAAAACCATATTGAATATTTTGATTTTAAAGTCTTCGAATGACAAAAAGCCTTTTTTTAAAACAAGAATCCTACATCAAATGTTTAAAATATAAATTAACAATAAGATATTTAAATAACAACAAAATATTATCCTCAAATTATTATTTTTATTATTAGTTAACAGACTTATTGAGTTTTTCGTTTCTTTTTTTTTAATATAGCTTAGAGAATGCCGGATGGAGCATATTGGTTAGAATGTGCGCGTGATAAGTGATAAAAATATATATGTATATGCATTTATGTTCTTTTTTTTATTTCGTATATAAATGTGTCTATTTCCAATTGTTTTTTTTTTTTTTTTTTTTGTTCATATAAATCTCTCTCCCATTCATTTCAAATCTTCGCTGAGTGTGAGTGTATGTATAACATGTTGAATGCTCCTCTTAATCATACAAATATATATTTATATGTATATATTCCATTTTATATATGTAATTGCTTTTAGTTTCTATCTGTTTAAATTACATTCTTAGTTATTTAAAAAATAATAAAATAAATACCTAGTAACATACAGTACAACAGATTTTGTTGTAGGTATTTTTTTTTTTTTTTTCATTTGCTTGCCTTGTTTGAAAAATTTGATTGATTTGTTTTACTTTGTTCAACACAAAAGAGGAGAGAAGATGGAATTTTTCAAAAGTCCTGCTGGGATGGCTTCAGATTGGCGGTTGTAGGTCTATGAGCGGTGGCGACGACGACGACGGCTGACATCACATCGTGATATCCTCAACAATTGGACTGTCTATATCTTCTTGTACTCTCGACTGAATATCAGCTCTACACATTGGGCAGTATTGAAGTTGTTTAACACACGTCGAGCAAAATCCTCTGAGAATATAAAATAATAGTTGACGATTGGTAGATAAAATTTATCCGAACACGGCCAAACACAACCGAAAAATATAAATTTATGCACATCTCTTAAAACACTAAAAAAAACTGAGAACGCGTTAAACAAATATGTAGTTGTATTTAAAATGTTGTTTTCCTAAATCGTTTTCACTCCTTCAATCCTTTTTCGTCGATTTTTTTAATTCTTTTAAGCAAAACTGACACATTTAGAGTGATTGCATTTGTAGTGGTAAAATTGCAAGATTTCTTCTTTTTAAACAATACTAAAAATCGTTCACTTGAATTTAAAAAAAAAAAATTAACTATCAAAGGACTTCTGGAGTTCACAAAATTTTTAATAGAAACTGCGGTTTGACAAGCAATCAGATAAAAGTTTATTATGCATTGGTGTTCACTTCTTTGCCCCGAAATAGAAAGGGAGTCAAGAAATCCTTCCCAAACTTCGGTTCAAACAGACTTTTGAGAAACGTTTTAGAGTGAATTGGTAGTGTCAAACTCTCCAATTCACACTAGATTTAGGCTTTGGAAAACGACAAAAGAATTTGTACAGGATGATGATTAGACTAACACAATTCAAGTGACCATGTGTCCCTTAAGACAGCCCTAAACGTAAGGCAATGGTTAGCATATTTGCGTGTTACGTGGGAGTTTCCAATCCCGTAACATTAAAGGAAGACAAAATGTTTTTCACGGATATCGCCTTTGGCGAGGATCTGGCGTGAAAATGGTTTTTAAAATAAGCCATTCAAAATCGTCTTAAAACTGAAAATGCGTCAGGACCGGCGGTTTTCATAGCTTTGTTACCCCATTCTATTTATTTAATCCCCTTATCTAAAAAAGCGAGCTCCTGCACGAGAAGGACAAAACGAGCTCGATAAAGTTCGGCGGGCATCTTAGTCTTTTAGGGCTAGCCTCAGTTTAAGCGAGCAAGCAAGCAAGCAGCGGTTGCCTGCCCTGTCACACTGCGTTCTACTACTCGCCAGATTTTATCAGAAAAAAGGTACAGAAAACCGTAAAATTGGCTTACTTTTAGTTTTCAAACAAATTTTGAAAGAATAATATACAAAATGCAACTTACAGGAGTATTTATTTTGTTCTAGCACACTCTGTTAGCAGCCAAAAGTTGAACATGTGTAAATTTGCCAGCCGCTGCTATATACTCGCCGGCTGACAGTGAGTTGAAAGTCTAAAACTTTGCCTGCCACTGCTTAATAGTCGCCGGCTGACAGCGAGTATGGTGAATTTCGTGTAACAGTGGCTGGGCGGCTACTCGACTGGTCGTTGGCAACCAGTCTTGTGTGATTCTTGCTTTACTCTTTCTCTAAAATTTCTTCATACATGCGTCTGGTGGACTCAAAATATTATCAAGGGATTTTGGTTGGTGACACCACAATGAAATTTAATGCAAACTACGAACGATATTATAAGAAGAACATTCAAACGACCGCACCCGCCTCCAAAATTCTGATTAATTATATAAAATGGAGGGGAGGGTAGATTTTGGACAGGCTAGCTTAGCCTAGGTACCCGTGGCGTGGTGGTTAGCATGTCTGCATGTTAGCCTAGAGGTTCGTAGTTCGAATCCTTTCGCGAGGAATTGGCAATTCCTCCGTGAGTAACTTCATTGCCATGGAAAGCGCTTTCTCGATTAGCCGTTCGGAACTGCAGAAAATTGCAGTTTCTCTCCATTCGCACAGAAGGTATTGTTGTGAGAAATGCGGTAGGCCCTGGGGCTCCTCGCTCTGTTGCGCCACCATAATTTATTTATTTATTTATTTTAGCCTAGCAATTTCGACAGGATTACGCATTGTTTGTACCATAACTAGACCGTATCGTCCCATATATAAAAGCGAGTATTGGCAGACGTTTTAAGTATTTGTGAAAAAAAAACCAATTTTAATGTTTTTTGGATTAGGCTATGAATGAGAAACGAAAAGAAACCAAGAATGTCTTACCACCAAATGACACTCATTTTTCTCAATTTTTCCTTATAATAATTTTGTCGTTTTTAGATAATATTATCTGTAAATGTTCTTTCATAAAAGTTCATAAAAATTGTTGGTTTTTAAACTTTTAGTTTTATCACGATTGGGCTTTTCGGCAAATTAACGAAATTTTGTCTGTGATAACCTCACCTACGCCATTCTGACTGGTGCTTGCACATGAGTAGTAAAATTTATAACGTTCATTTGTAGTCATTACATATCCTTTCCACGATACGTTTGCAACAATACCAATTTTTAAATGTTTGCTTCTTTTATTATGTGATACCCGTGGTGTGATGGATAGCATGTCCGCCTGTTAATCCAGAGGTTATCGCCTTTCGCGAGGAATTGGCAAGTCCTCCGTTAGAATTCAGTGCCATGAAAAGCGTTCGGAACCGGCAGAAAATATTGTAGGTCCCTTCCATTCCCTCACAAGGTATGGTTGTGAGAAATGTGCTAGGCCCAGGGGCTCCTCGCTCTGTTGCGCCACCCTATTTATTTTTTATTTATTTCTTTTATTACGTTAAAGTAGGCTTCAAACATCCTTTTATACCAATTGGTAATAGCCACCAGTAATTCTTAGCACTTCTGACCATATAAAGGGCGCGAGGGGATAAGGTCCTTTTGTGTTGATCTAAATGTAATTCCATAAATAAAGGACTATACTATATGCAATCAGGGGGGTTATTCCGTAACTTTTTACACGATTTATCGCTCAATCGTCTATCGTAGATTGCGCCGTCAAAAGATTGTTTCATATAATCTTGCTTTCAGTGGTTGGTGGGAAGCCATTTTTCTATTTCTTTAGTGCCTAAAATTCAGACGATAGTCGGCTAAATCGTTACAGAATCCCTTACTTTTTTAGCATTGATAAAATCCGGTGAAAACTGGAACAACGTTACATGAAAATCATTCCCATTTACACCGTTTCTCTAAGGATTTTATCGTTGCGGTGTTACAAAACATACTAGGTGCATCCTTTCAAACCCTGTTCAAAGTTCCTTTCCTAAGCTTTAAGAAGGATACCATGATCTAAGAAGAATACTAACGTAAACTCTTTGTTTGTTTAGTGCTTAGTTGAAGAGTTACTTCTGTTGCGTAAATCTACCTTTCTAGTAGACTATACTGATATTTCGCCAAGGATTAGAAAATCGTAAAAAAAATCGTAACGAGGGAACTATGAATTCCTATAAATCTTTATCTTCGTGGTTTGTTTGGAATATTTTTGATTCTATCTCTGTGTTGTCTTGTTTTTTAAAGTTTACAAGACAAAATTTCATAAAAATCTCGAAATATATTTTAAAACAGTAACTTTGAAGACTCACCTGTGGTTGCAAGGTAAAAGCCGAATTGTAGCTTTCTTATCAAAACACAATGTACACGAGTCATCACGCACACTAAGCCTACGTAGTTTTTCTAAAAATATATGCCTAGGAAGAACGATCTTGAAAAAAGAAGAAAAAAACGGTTAGACTCATGCATTATTCCTTCCAAAATATTCGCTTACTTTATCTTGGGACTTCAGAGTCGCACATTCATTGAAACTGCGATACGATCGATTCCTAGGTGGATGTTTAAATGGCTGTAAACCGAAATTGAAACGACATTGTTGAAACGACATGAAACTTGCCGCCGCAAAGAATCCTTCCCTAGAATTTATAAAATAAAAAAATTTATAAAAGAGTTTCAATTATAAGAGATCAATCAAGTTCCTTACTTTGCATTGCTGAATACATTTTTATATGGTTCGGTTTCCTGTCCGTCTAAACTAAACACAACTTCTTGCTGATTAAAATCGAGTAAACAGCCTAGTACGGAACCATGTTGCCACGCAGAAAGATTATGAGCTACCGATTGGGCATTGTGCCAAATCAGTTTTCTACAGCCATCAAATGCAATGGAGTACTTATCGTCACCGATGCCATAGCCATCATTACTGAGAAAATTAGAGTCCTTTGTCGCCCAACCAATTTGCATTACACCGGGTGTTATAATCAACACTTCGTAGTACCAGCAGTCGTCATTCGTCTGAAACACAATCGACAACATGTATATAAGGCTTTTTTGAAAAATATACTTTTCTTCTCTTTTTTTTACCTGATATGTACAGCGCACACTCTCAAAGGTGTATGCATCACATCTTGCTTCTAGACCGTCTGGCGATATCTTTAAATATTCACTCACATCTTTCGTATTGAGCATAACATTAACATTGCTTAGGTCAACAGTCTCGTAGGAGTATTTTCTTCCCTCCACAGTAACTGCAAGAAAAAATATGACACATTTTAAAGAGGACTGATTCAACTAATTGATGTTTGACTTACAATAGTTATCCAAACACCATCGAGCACAGAACCCTATCTGTCGCAGCACATAGTCACTATCTGTGGCATATTTTTCTAATCTAATTAAAGGATTATTAGGATGTTCAGCTAGTTTTTTCTAAAATTAAAAAAAGGAAGCATTAGTTTGAATTTGTAGGAAAAACAATCATCATTTTTACTTTAATAGTCGCTTTGTTCTCGCTTGTTTGGGCAAACTTTTCCAGAGCGATTAGGGACAACAATGTCACATCGTGATTAACGCCATCTTCTAAATTATCAATCAGGTACTGAAGTGTCGTTTCATTTAACATTGTAATACTACTTGGACCGGCTAGTTTTTCAGCCAAACATCCAAGTATGACGCATAAATTGCGCTCACGTCGGGGCGTCCTTCGCAAGGAATGTGTGATCATATCAGCAACTTTCAGTACGGAATCTTTTGTTGGTAGTGGACTATCATCGAGTAGTAGAGCTATTACACTTGCTCCCATTGGGTGTTTTACTGGTACAACACGGATAAGAGATTTAACTAGCTCTATCCAACCGGATGGTTTATCTGTTATGACATGCAACAAGACCATTGAGCTTGGTGGCTCGGGTTCACTAAAAAAAGAAATAAGCAAACAAAAAAGAATTTAGTATGTGAGTGTTCACAAATGGATTTTTATTAATTCAAATTTCAGAGATCATTTTTTTTTTTTGTTTCTAACCAATTAATATTAAAGATGCCGATCTGATCTAACTCACCTCAGAGCCTTACAAAGTATTTGCTAACTGGATGGTAGGTTTCGATGATCTCTGCTGAACGTTATAGTGTGTAACATGAAACAAACATTCAAAAAACATACATTCTTTTGCAGAAGATTCTATATGATCTGTACCGCAACATGGGCAAAGATAGAAGAGTACACATCCCGAGAGTACGTTTACTGAGCCATTTAAAGTAGATGGAAATTAGCGCTCCCGCCCGATGGGTATTCGAAAGCACATTGCATGGAAATCGCGGAAGGGAAAGACCTTGTCTTGAGTAATCCAGTGGAAGAAGACTTCAACCGAAGTGAAAAACTTAAAAGAGCTCGCCCTAAATCGAAATTGTTATCGAAAGATGCTGGTTAAGGTTAAGGTTTACCCCTAACTGTAATGCCCGCCAAAGTAAGGTGAGTTAAGGCTTTTTTCTTTAATTTTGTTACCGAATATATTTCATAATCAAATTTCTCAGTTTGACTTTGGTTCTTTGAGTAAAAAGTCAAAATCGCATTCCGGCGTTTCAGGAGGTAATTCAAGGTAAATTTACAGCAATTTAATGAATAAATAAAATAAGGTAACGTAATGAGCTGACGAATCTGCAAATGGTAACACAGACCAAACAGTTAATTAATTAGTTCAGTACAAAAAAGCCTTCTCAAATCGTTCCGTTTGTGCAAAACGATTCTGACGTCAGAAATTTAGAAACCACAACATAAAAACTTCCGGGACTGTCTCAGAGCCTCTTGAAATTGTAAAATCGTTTCACTAAGTTCGCTTCCCAAGATTTTGAGTGGTGAATTTTGGCAAAAGTGAAGTCACCGCCGACGCCAAAGCTATCTACAGTATTTTCTGCTGTGCGATAGCAACAATTTACAATTTAAGTCTTCTGATTTATGTTGGGGAGCATATGTTTAATCTGTCTGCATCTAATGGAGGCATATCCTTTACGGTTGTACTTTTGACAGACCAAATCGTTGATTGAAGCCTCCACTGAGAACGATCGCAGCCTTATCAACAGTTCGGGTCCTGAGAAAGCTTTCTGCCATCCAGATCCTTGTTCATCGGCGATCTCATGAGACTCAAAGAATTCAATTTGCCGGACGCATTCAGAGAGCTTTTGCATTCCTGGATTATTTTGGAAGTGGTAAGAGAGTTGAGAAGGGCCTTAAGCACAGCTTGGCTGTCGCTGCAAACACAGATACCTCTCCCCGTCCATCCATTGTTCGTAACGTGGCTTAAAGCCATAAAGCGTATGATCCTAAAGAGTAGTATGTCGTCGTTCTCCACAAAAGCACCGCAAGACCTCTCGTCGTGTGAAATTTGAAGATTCGATAACATTTCTTTCCAGGTTGAGATTCTGGAGCGAACCAGTCCTGAACCAAATGTAAGTTGAGTATTTCTGACGTAGTTTGAGCCTTTGAATCATATCTATTAGACGTGAGTCAAGAGATATTCTGGCAGCGAGCTTCTCAAAACTCCAGAGCGGATTGTGTCAGAGACCACATCTCTTTCAACGAGAAATGGTCTTGAAAGTAGACCCCATGATGTACGTATCAAGGGGAGGAAGATTCAGCAGTGCATCGAGAGCAGCTCATGGTGTGCTGGGGAAGGCACCAGTAACACCCAGACAAATTGTTCTTTGAAGTTTTGCCAAACGAGGCAACAACGTATTTACGCGAGAGCTTATTCCACCAAACAAATGACGCATAGGAGATGATTGGTTTTATCATAGCCGTAGAAATCCAAAGGACCCTTTTCGGTGAAAGACCCCATGTCTTGCCAAAGGCTCCTTTACATTGCCAGAAAACTGACAGTGCTTAAGTAGTTTTAGACTCGACATGTTTAGACCAAAGAAGTTTGTTATCCAGGATCACTCCAAGATGTTTGACTTCATTTGAAAAGGGGATGATGACGCCTTTAAGCGCAAGTTGGGTCAGACTAGTCAATTTTCTGTCTCGTTAAGAGGACAACCTCAATTTTAAGAGGATTCGCGGCGAGGCCGTTTCTAGCACACCAGGAGTCAAATAGAGCACAGCCTGTGGTCTGGAACAAACAGCTTGGAGACTGGAAAGAGAGGAAAAAGAGGCGACATCGTCTGCATCTGCTTGGGCGTAAACGTTACCCATTGAGCATTACAAATAGAGAATCGATCAGCATGCACCACAGAAGAGAAGATAGAACACCACCTTGTGAACAGCCCTTATTCACTCCTGTTGCAACATATTGTCCACACTCCGCCTCAGCGATCACGATTCTATTTACTAGCATTGCTTCAATCCACAACACCAATGATTCAGAGAGTGTATTTGGAGTTACGTTTTACGTATGTATGTAAATCTTAACCATTGCTTCATAAAAGGTTTATAATCTCCTGCAACATATGGCTTGCATCTACATATGTATTTGGAAATACGAAGTTGATTGATAGCCCCGAACAATGCATTGTCTTTAAATTTAAATTTTAACTTGCTTTAAAAAAAAACGAATAATATCTAGGAATTTCCAATATTCCAATAAAGTTGACGATGATCTATACGCAACAACCTTAGGCCGAGACCACGCAGTCAGCGATAAGCGAGCGAGCGAGCGACTGAACGACATGAAAAAATTAAAACAAATGAAATTGCATTGAACTGGCCATGCATTGAGCGAGCGATGAGCGATTTTTTTAAGCGACTGAACGACGTCGCTCTGTCACCAAACTTGTTCTAATTTTTAGTTTATCGCTTAGCGTCAAGAGCAACAGATGGTTAAAGTAAATATAGAAATTTTGATCTCTGCTGTGCAACAACAACTAACAACTAATTGCTAAAGAAATGTCGCTCACGAAAAGGCCACTCGTCGCTCGACTTTGTCGCTTAATCGCTGATCGTTCAATCGCTCGCTCGCTCATCGCGGACTGCGTGGCCTTAGCCTAAGCTTGAGAATTTTGTATCTTACTACGTTTACATCCAACAATGCAATGCAATTTGTTGAAGGCTTTTGTTGCATAATTCTCTCTTTTCATAAATCCACAAGCAAAATGATCTTAAAGTACGAATATAACAACGCCATCTATTTGTAGATTAAATTGTAGACAAAATTATAAGAGTTCAACATTCGAGTCCTATAATATCCATCCAATAATATTTCTACGTGTAGAGCAATAGTCCTTCCAGAATAATTACATTGCCATGCAAAGCGTTTTCTTACTTAGCCGTACGGAATCGTCAACAAATTGTGAGTTTCTGAAATGCGTTAAGCCACTAGGTTGCCACCCTATGTATATATTTATTTAACAAAGCATTGCACTTATTTAGTATTAAAATACTTAGGTGGCTTATCCGAAAAATCCATTAATTTGAATGCCACTTACTTTTAAAACTGAGCGGGCAGACGTGCCAAAAAAAAATCATTTTATGGAAAAAGTAGCTTTTTTTAAAAACTAAGAAAAATGTTCACATTTGGTTTCAAATTGTTCAAATTTGTTAGAAAGAAACAAATGTACATTGTTCAAACTGAAATAAACAAAACATTACTTAAGCTTAGCGTCCACGATCACTCATGAACGACACCCCTGGTTAGTGCACTTTCATAAAAGCTAATAGATGAAGTAATGTCAAGGTGCGCACTCATCAATCACTGAATTTAAATAATTTCTTAACCGAAATGTGTAATAATTGAACGTGAATGTTGTGCTTAAGTAACGTTTTACTTATTTTAGTTCAAGCATAAACATTAGTTTGTATCACTTTTTTACTCTATACTTACTTAAAAAAGTCTTTCTTATTTCAATCAAAATCTTTTGTTATACTTACTGGAGATCAACCTATAACTTAATCCACCAATATCGAGTCTTTTCAGATCGAATAAAAAAACACGAAGTTTTTTATATATAAAAGAATTAAGTATATTTATTGAATAAGTAAAGAGGAATAAAATTTTTTTTAATATTTACAAAAACAAAGTAAAAATAACAATTCATTAACAATTTTTAACATTACTAAACAAAACAATAACAACAGTTTCTTTTAAAACGACGTATCAGTGTAAAATACAATCAAATCGCCGATATACTCTAAAGTGTATTGTAGATTATTGGAGCAATCACAGGTGCAATAACTATCATAGGCATGAGAGTTTGCATGGGTAAAAGAGTTTTCTTCGTTCTCGAGATCCTCAGTCGATGTTCCTACATCGACATATTCTTTAACATCTACACAGGAACAGACGGTTGAGAAGAATTTTCGAATTCCTGTAATGAGAATAAAAAAAAATAATTTAGATTCTTTTTTCTATTTTAAAGTTTAAATAATAAAACAAATAAGTAAATTGTGTTTCATTTGAAATGTGTTTGGCAATAAATTAAAACAACAGTCTTTAAATATATAATTTTGCTTAATACACAAAAGTTAATTGTTTTTACATTAAGAAACGCATTTTAAAGGTAATCACTCGATACAATGAAAAATTTATTATTATTTATAACATTTCTATTAGTATAAGAAATCCAAAACTTATATTTTACACTACTTTTATTTTAAGACTTTTAACATTTAAAATTTATAAAACCACATATCAATAAAACTAACAAACAACCCGCCATGTCACACAACACTTTCAATTGAATAGTTTTACACTGAGCTAAACACAAAAATTTATTTTGTATATTTTTGTTTTGATCTTGAATTTATTTGTCAAACAAAAATTTATTTTGCTGTTCAAAAATTGTTTTGCTGTAAAATTAAAATATTCGGAAGAGAATACTAACAATCAATGATGGATGATGGACAAGAAGCCTGTCTTTGGGAAGAACATTTAGGAAGATCAGAAGCAAAATGGCAACAATGAAGAAAATATATAAAAAAAGAAAACAGTTTAGAATAGTGGTGCTCCTGTGTGCTAAGATGGTGCTCCCCTATACAAAAACTCCATAAACAATAAATAAATATTAACACTTTTAGAAATATGCATTTTACACTTAAACCACTGAAACAAAACCAATTTTTAAAAAATATACCATTTATTTAAAACAAATTGAAACAGCAACAATAAAATATTTTCTTTCTTATTCTTCACACTTACTATTAATGGTTTTTCTTATGATCCCCATTAGATTTTCACCTAAAAAATAACACTTATTACTTCTCAAACCTTTAACTTTAAATTTTTCCAAAAAATTTACCTTTTCTATTCTGGTTTATATTTTTATTTTATTTATTTAGCTCCCGTTTCAGCAAATCGGCTGTTTATCAAATCTTTTTTTCAATAATAAAATTTTAGTCAGAAATTTGGGGTCCTTATATAGACTCAAACTGAACCTGAACTACGCTGATTGAAAAAAAAAAATTAAAAACTGCAAAGTAGAAAAAACAGTAGAAAAAGAGTTTTCCGGTCGTGGGTAGGGTTAGTTGTGCAATGCGTGGTACATGGTGCATGATGCATGGTGCATGTGGGCATGGTGCATAATGCATATTGCATATCATATGGTACATCGTGCATAGTGGTATGGTTCATGGTCAATGGTGCATGATGGAAGATGTGAGTTGCATATTGCCTGGTGCATAGAATGTGCATGGTGCATGGTCCATGATGCATAGCGTCTGGTTTTACATCATACATACGTCGTGCAGAGCTTATCGTATGTGATGCATGGTAAATGGTGCGTGGTGCCAGGTACCACATGCATTTTACCATAATCCATACACCATGCATTGTGCACCATGACCACATGCACCATCATGCATATGTGCCATGTACACACGCACATTCTTTATGCACCAGGAAATATGCAACTTAGATCATGCATCATGCACCATAGACCGTGAACCATACACTATGCACGATGTACCATATAATATGCAATATGCAATATGCAACATGCATCATGCACCATGTACCACGCATTGCACAACTAACTCTACCCACGAAAACTCCTTTTCTACTGTTTTATCTACTTTGCAGTTTTCATTTTTTTTTTAATCAGCGTAGTTCAGGCTCAGTTTGAGTCTATATAAGGACCCCAAATTTCTGACTAAAATTTTATTATTGAAAAAAAGATTTGATAAACAGCCGATTTGCTGAAACGGGAGCTAAATAAATAAAATAAAAATACATACAAGAATAGAAAAGGTAAATTTTTTGGAAAAATTTAAAGTTAAAGGTTTGAGAAGTAATAAGTGTTATTTTTTAGGTGAAAATCTAATGGGGATCATAAGAAAAACCATTAATAGTAAGTGTGAAGAATAAGAAAGAAAATATTTTATTGTTGCTGTTTCAATTTGTTTTAAATAAATGGTATATTTTTTAAAAATTGGTTTTGTTTCAGTGGTTTAAGTGTAAAATGCATATTTCTAAAAGTGTTAATATTTATTTATTGTTTATGGAGTTTTTGTATAGAGGGAGCACCCTCTTTGCACACAGGAGCACCACTTTTCTAAACTGTTTTCATTTTTTTTTCATATTTTCTTCATTGTTGCCATTTTGCTTCTGATCTTTGTAAATGTTCTTTTCTTCCCAAAGACAGGCTTCTTGAAAAGTATCGTCCATCATCGATTCTTGGTATTCTCTTCCGAATATTTTAATTTTACAGCAAAACAATTTTTGAACAGCAAAATAAATTTTTGTTTGACAAATAAATAATTCAAGATCAAAACAAAAATATACAAAATAAATTTTTATGTTGAGCTCAGTGTAAAGTTATTCAATTGAAAGTGTTGTGTGACATGGCGGGTTGTTTGTTAGTTTTATTGATATGTGGTTTTATAAATTTTGAATGTTAAAAGTCTTAAAATAAAAGTAGTGTAAAATATAAGTTTTGGATTTCTTATACTAATAGAAATGTTATAAATAATAATAAATTTTTCATTGTATCGAGTGATTACCTTTAAAATGCGTTTCTTAATGTAAAAACAATTAACTTTTGTGTATTAAGCAAAAATACATATTTAAAGACTGTTGTTTTAATTTATTGCCAAACTCATTTCAAATGAAACACATTTTACTTATTTGTTGTATTATTTAAACTTTAAAATAGAAAAAAGAATCTAAATTATTTTTTTTATTCTCATTACAGGAATTCGAAAATTCTTCTCAACCGTCTGTTCCTGTGTAGATGTTAAAGAATATGTCGATGTAGGAACATCGACTGAGGATCTCGAGAACGAAGAGAACTCTGTCTGTTCCTGTGTAGATGTTAAAGAATATGTCGATGTAGGAACATCGACTTATGATCTCGAGAACGAAGAGAACTCTTTTACCCATGCAAACTCTCATGCCTATGATAGCTCTTGCACCTGTGATTGCTCCAATAATATACAATACACTTTAGAGTATATCGGCGATTTGATTGTATTTTACACTGATACGTCGTTTTAAAAGAAACTGTTTTTATTGTTTTGTTTAGTAATGTTAAAAATTGTTAATGAATTGTTATTTTTACTTTGTTTTTGTAAATATTAAAAAAAAATTTATTGCTCTTTACTTATTCAATAAAAATACTTAATTCTTTTATATATAAAAAACTTCGTGTTTTTTTACTCGATCTGAAAAGACTCGATATTGGTGGATTAAGTTATAAGTTGATCTCTAGTAAGTATAACAAAAGATTTTGATTAAAAGTAAGAACAAAAGATTTTTTGGGTAAGTATAGAATAAAAAAGGGATACTAAGTAATGTTTATGTTTACTAAAATAAATAGAACGTTACTTAAGCACAGCATTCACGTTCAATTATTACACATTTCGGTTTGAAGAAATTATTTAAATTCAGTGATTGATGAGTGCGCACCTTGACATTACTTCATCTATTAGCTTTAATGAAAGTGCACTAACCAGGGGTGTCGTTCATGAGTGATCGTGGACGCTAAGCTTAAGTAATGTTTTGTTTATTTCAGTTTGAACAATGTACATTTGTTTCTTTCTAACAAATTTGAACAATTTGAAACCAAATGTGAACCTTTTATCTTAGTTTTTAAAAAAAGCTACTTTTTCCAGAAAATAATTTTTTTTGGCACGTCTGCCCACTCAGTTTTAAAAGTAAGTGGCATTAAAATTAATGGATATTTCGGATAAGCCACCTTAGTATTTAAATATTAAATAAGTGCAATGCTTTGTTCATCCCGAACATTCCGAACCAAAATAAATAAAATATATAGGGTGGCATAATAAAGCTCGGGGAACCTAGTGGCTTAACGCATTTCAGAAACTCACAATTTGTTGACGATTCCGTACGGCTAAGTAAGAAAACGCTTTGCATGGCAATGTAATTATTCTGGAAGGACTATTGCTCTACACGTAGAAATATTATTGGATGGATATTATAGGACTCGAATGTTGAACTCTTATAATTTTGTCTACAATTTAATCTACAAATAGATGGCGTTGTTATATTCGTACTTTAAGATCATTTTGCTTGTGGATTTATGAAAAGAGAGAATTATGCAACAAAAGCCTTCAACAAATTGCATTGCATTGTTGGATGTAAACGTAGTAAGATACAAAATTCTCAAGCTTAGGCTAAGGCCACGCAGTCCGCGTTGAGCGAGCGAGCGATTGAACGATCAGCGATTAAGCGACAAAGTCGAGCGACGAGTGGCCTTTTCGTGAGCGACATTTCTTTAGCGATTAGTTGTTAGTTGTTTTTGCACAGCAGAGATCAAAATTTCTATATTTACTTTAACCATCTGTTGCTCTTGACGCTAAGCGATAAACTAAAAATTAGAACAAGTTTGGTGACAGAGCGACGTCGTTCAGTCGCTTAAAAAAATCGCTCATCGCTCGCTCAATGCATGGCCAGTTCAATGCAATTTCATTTGTTTTAATTTTTTCATGTCGTTCAGTCGCTCGCTCGCTCGCTTATCGCTGACTGCGTGGCCTCGGCCTTATGCTATGTCGGCACCTGAAGTTAACCTGGGTTTCGTTCCAGTTTGGTTTGAGTTAACCAAGTAGTGTCCGCATATGCCAAAAAGTTTTAAGTTTATCTTTTTGTCTTAAGTTGAAAAGAGATAGACATAAAGTGTGAGCAGAACGTCAACGACGTATGAGAGAATTCATTCTCTCTCCACTTACTTCCACTCTCTTAAATGTCAATTTCAATGGAATGTTGGAAATAGTGCATTCAGCGCGCTTGGTTTCGAGTAGGTTATCTCGAAACCCAGTGACTAAAAAGGTTTCATTTTGTATGGCAAACCACTTGGTTATCATGTTGGTTTGGGATTGTTTTGAGTTAAACAAGTTTAACTCTCAGGTGCGGACATAGCATTAGGGTGAACCAGATCATGTCATAGTGAATTTAAGTTTTAAAAATGTTTCAACGCGTTTTTAACTTAGAGTGCTGGTTTTTCTTATACTACCCTTTTTCGACGTTACGAGCACCGTTACACATCGCATCGTATTAAAACTCTCACATTTATCTGCTCCACATAAGTTATACGCCCGTGAGGCACGCCGTGGACCTCAGAACGCATCAGCAAGCTTTCAGTCTTTGGACTGTTTCCTATCTTAGGTCAAACAAATGAAGATTTCGTTGCATTTCTCTATACAAGGAGTGGAAAATAAAGAGATAGGAAAAGAAAAAGATTTAAATAGTTAAGAGAGAGGTTCCAAATTTGAATTGATGTCTTTACTTTGAGAAATTCAAAAACCATTCCATGCATTTATTATAAACCGCAAGGTAAAGTCTTAGATTTAAAACGTTTGTAAACGAATCTTATCAATTGACGATTCATAGTTTCGATGAAAAGTTCATTTCACTTTTCCTTTCTCTGATTTCAGGTGATGAAGAAGTTCCATTCATACTCAGGTTTAACGATATCTTTTAGCAGATATTCCATAACGACGCAACTTTTAATCTTCATTTTGTTTCTACGAATACGAGCATCAACAAGTTTTTCAAGAATTGATTATTTTAGGAGTTCTTAAACTAAAGATTGCGATTATTCTGATTGAACTCGAATGCTAAAACCATTTAACTCGTGTGTACCTTGATACAGAATGAGAGATAAGCACAGAGACATGATCTGGTTACATGACATAATTTTAAACTCATCTCACTTTGATATGATTATGAAATACGCTCAAGTAATCGTTATTGATTGTAAAACAATTTTTAACAAAACTGTTCAAGGGATGGAAGACGGCCCATTAAGAATTCATGATGAACAAGAACAATCAAATAAATCGGCATGTACTTGCCTCCCCTTTTCCCTACCATTAACCTTCGTTATCCTTTGTAATCACAACAATTAATTAATTAATCAGTGAAAGCAAAGCGACTGATTAAAGTTTACCATCATTAGTCTTACTGCTGTTTAACGGAAGTTGTATATGTAGCAAATAATAGAAAAACAAACAATCTTTACAAACATAAGTTATCACCAATTTTCATATTGGATTTTACTCCTAGACACCCACTGGTACTATACTCACTTGTCAATGACGGTGACGATAACATCTAGCGTTTCATTTACCAGCTTATCAACTGTTTCTGACAATGACTTCATATTGTTGTAGGATTCCAAACCACATGTGCTCCATTGGCCACTCGCTCGAGGCGATGGCTCAGTTTGTCCTCCAGTTGGTCCAGCTTCAGTGTGTCCATCTTCGACTTTATCTTTGCATAGACAAACTCCCATTTTCTACACTGGCAGTTCGTCTGAAAATCTGTTTTTGTTTGTCTTTTTTGTTTGTACTTGAAGGATAAGAGAACTTCGCCCGCCACCTTTTTTATGGTTTTAACTATTCAATTTGTTAGCTGGCGTTCACAAAAAATCAAATTCGATCACCCCGAAAAAAACACAACAAATCTTAGCACATCGGTTGAGGAATAAAATTAAAATTCACCATTAAAATAATATTGTTTGTTATAAATGTTTAGTCAACACTAATTTGGAGGACGTCATAGGTTTGTGACATTCGGCTGTATCACCATATCTGTTGTTTTGGATGAGTACTTCGTCGTCGTCTTCCTCTAGATTTGTACATTTTGAAATAAATCAGTGGACATTGTACTTGATTGGGGATATTTAAATAGAACAATAAACCAATGCATCCACTATAGTGTGAATGTTGTAAGATAAAAATTTTAATTGAAAGTGAATCAGCAGATGTGATAAATAGTTGTTTTTATTATATTTTTGTTAAATTTATCAAGAAGTAACTTCTTGAAAAGCACTATTGAAATTTTTTGAGGGATTTCATTCGGAATGTTCGAAAATAATTGACAGTTAAGTGCGAAATTTTGTCATTTACGAAAATAAATAAATATGGCAACTGGTTGCTTAAGGCCATCACACAATGAGGAATCAAATTTGTTGTTTTAAAAAAATGCAATAAATATTTTTTATTTTAATTTAGACTGTTCTGAAGACAACGACGAATAAACGACTATTTTCTCGATTTCTGAGTTTTGTTAACAAGTAATTGCTTATTTTTGCAATAAATTAATTATCAAGATTTTTTTCCGTCATTTTAACAGTTTGTTACTTCCTTGCAAACTGCCCCAACTTCAAACTTAAAAACGGCAGAAACATTTTCAGCCTTATTTATAAACCCATAATAGGGAGCGAATAGCGCAATGTTCCTCTTATAATAAATCTGAACAGAAAAACCTATTTATAAAACTTTTTGAACGTAACATAGAGGTGGAATATCCTGAACGCCGATTTAGGTAGTATAGCGACTGAATAGGTTTATGTCATCGCTTTTGTGAAATGACAAGGAAATGTTAGTACGCCGGCGGATACATAGATGGCTTTCAGAGACCGGTTTGTTTTTGATAGTGAAGTACACCTGTGTATTACCGCTCAATGCTATAAATTAGATTATAGATTATAGATAGGTAAGATATACACACCATAACTATAATGGTTTATAGATAAGAATTTTTTTAACGTAGAATAGAGTGCTATTCACTACATAACTATTCGTCCGTTCAGAGCTATTTAGGGAAATCTAATAAATACGGCTGTTTCTGTATAGCAAATGTATAGCAAATAAAATTTCATAAACTTTAGACGACTGTGCCCCTGTTGCAATTGGAACGAAATTCTATGAATTTAGTAGGATTTCGTTCCATTTTCCACCGTTTATCGCCTGCTTTTATCGAGGCGATAGTTACAGAACAGGGGCACTGGCTTCTTAATTTTAGGTACCAGAAAAACGTGCTTTAAATCCTTAAAAACTACCAAAATTTATAGGACAGTAGCAAAAAAGCTTTCTACCGCTGAACTTCTTATCTTCATTTTCTCTGTACGAATAGCATTCACAAGTTTTTCAAGAAATAAATATTTTATTAGTTTTTAAATTAAAGATTGCCATTATTTGAATAGAACTAGGAGCTGTAAAATCTGTTGACTCGTTGTACCTTGCTGAAAGCGAAATCACATGAAACAATCTTTTGACGATACAATCGACGATTGAACTATCACCGTCTAAAAAGTTACGTAATCTGGGACCAGGTGTCAAGCGAAATCAAATTCACTATTGATTTGGTGAATCCAATTCAATTATTTGATAAAAGCAATTTGTTCATATTAGATTTTAATTCACTCTCTTCTCTCTCTCTCTCTCTCTCTCTCTTCTGTCAAAAAAATTGTAAGAGTAATACCATTGTATATGGAATCTATGTACCATCGAAAACAAAAACGGTCGCTCAAAGCCATCTATTGATCCGCCGACGTACTAACATTCCCCTGTAATTTCTAGAGCGCCGGCAGATCAATAGATGGCTTTGAGCGATCGTGGTTGTTTTCGATAGTAATATAAATTCCATATACAATGGTAATACGAATTTTAAATGTTCATACAAAATAACGGAATCCATATCTTGCGGAATCCAATTTGATCGCGTATAGTGATGTATCAGGATCTGAAAAATGTGGTGACTCGAAGTTTACGTGCTATGCGTAGAAACCATTTGTTTTGACAAAACACTACAACACGAATGAAAAATTTGCCTGTAGTCCTTTCGACATCGCAATTATCAAATTGCCGTTAACGAAAAAAAAGGAACTCTTGCAGACTTATTCAAAATCACGAACAACGAATAAAAGAATATTCGTTTATTCATATGGCAACCATTCCGACTGATAAAGCGGACGTGATTCCTAAAAAACTTAATGTTATTTGGGCAATGTGTTCTTTCCGATTGTTTCCAACTGCGATATTCTTGAAGAAACCACCAAGAAAATAAATCTAATCATCAGAATACTCCCTGACCGTAGTTTTCGGTGATTAATTACGATACTAAAGTAGATAGGCTTTCCCTCAAAAAGCTATTGTTATAACCAATGATGGCTAAACTGGCCCCTTGAATAGTTCTTTCAGGCCATTTTATTGTTTGTGGAACTTTTTGTATTCACTCGTGCAAAGCTAATTTATAAGTGCGGCAGCGACACATTCAACTATGGATTTAAGTTTACATAGCGCTATTTGAGAGTGCCTATAAATACTTGAACATATACCGACGACACGTTTTCATACACTTGTAGTTGTCGCAACCAAAATCCTGCCAAGAGCGTTTCTACCGCAAATGCAACACCGTCTTGGTTTGGGAGAATCTTCAAACGTAATCACAAATACGTAGACTTGTGCTGAAACAAAAATATGAGAAAATGTTAACCCTGGGGTGCCCTGTCGTAAGGGTTTTTGGAAAACCTTAAAGCCTTGCGCAAACCAATGCGGTGAGTGCGTGCAATGCGATTGCGATAAGTCAAATCCCTATGTAATCTTATGGACGTTTGACTTAAGGCATAGGGATTTTACTTAACGCAATCGCATCGCACGATCTCACCGCATTGGTTTGGGCAAGCCTTAACTCACCCTGAATGTCAAATTGAGTGTTTTTTGAGCACTTGGGTTTGCCTTAACTCGCCCTAGGTTTTTGGTGGAGCAAGTTCAGTTTATGAAGATGACTGTCAAATGGCTTATATTTTTCTTAAAATGACAGAGAGGTGTGGCGAACTAACCCAGTCTTTTTTTTACAACTCATAGGGTTTTCAAGAAAACCTGGATCAACCCTAGGTAAAGTTCAAGGAACAAACCTTATAATGATTTCACCAGACCATTGGTTAGGATAATAGCGCCTTAAAAGAGGTGATCAGAAATTTAAAGAGATTGCGGGAAGCCACCGAAATCTTTTGATCCTTTTTGGCGTAGATCAGTCAGTTACTTTTCTGCCTATGAGCCCTTTTAAGAAGTCAATCGCGCCCATGGTTTTCCAAAATTCAAACTAGGTAAACTGTATAAGTATCTCCTGGTTGTGTAGCTATTTGAACTTAGTATCACCAAGCGATACTAATTTATGGCATCAATTAGCAACTTATCACTCTTAAAAATTGTTTTAAAAAAAAACTTTACACACAAAAACGACTTAAAATTTTTCATTTTATCAATTGATATTATGTATTTGTATTTTCAATTAAAAATATTTCACATACTATAATACATACCAATTAATTATTATTTATCTATTTTTTTTTTTATTGCTAATACAAAGAAAAACTTTATAACTAAACATAAATCTACTTATGTATTGCAACCGTAATAAAAAAAAACTAACTCAATGCCTTTTTATCTCTAAAACAATTCATTTCTTTTTTTTTCGAAAGCAAAAACAATATACAAAATACAAAAAAAAAAATAAAGACACTTAATAACAGAAATAGTTTCAACTCATTTTTATTGTGAAAATTAAAACAATTTTGACAGATTTTCCCTCGTGATTTGTTTGTTTATATATATGTACATTTCAAGGGAAAACACAATCATTGCTAAAACTAAGACCTTAACGAAAAACTAAATGAAATAAGTTTATAAATATTTGTAATACAAATAAGCGTTGGCAGTACGGTTTGCTTTATTATTTTGTTCCACCATGAAATGAAGCAAAAGAAAGTTTTATATTTTAATATTTTTGTCATTTAAGATTTATGCCTGTGACACACATCTAACTTAGTGAACAAATGAACCACATGTGTTTCAGGCAATAATACCATTGTAACGCCAGATATCTATACTAAGGTTTTTTACGTGGTAGAGCCCCGTGTTTAAGCAAAACAAAAAGCACCATTCGCTTTCAGTGGATAGCTATTGGATGTCATAATACTCGTACCATGGTGTCTTTACTAAATGTGTGTCATGTGCATTACATAAAGAATATAAAAAAAATCATTAAAAAAGAAACAGACAAAAAAAAAAAAACAAGAACAAGGAATGTTGGAAATATTTGTATTCCTCTTTTACTTTTCTCTAAATTAATTGTTTAGCTAACTAAAATTAAATTCAATGTTTAAACTATTCTATTCATGTATGTTTTGTTATGTATTAATATATATTTTCGTTTTTTGTTTGTTTGTTCAATTTACACAACAAATCAAGCATGATGAATTAACAAAACACTAGTGCCATTGTGTTTATATTATTTCCATGTATTAATTCATTACCTAATCTTAAATACATTTATAAATAAATATGTTATGTTTTTTGATAATAATTTATGTATAAAAAAAATTATAAGAAGTGTTTACGAAAACTAAGCAGTTCTCAGTACGAATTTGTTTTCCCTGCTTGCATTCCAATGCAATGAACTTATTTTACATTTTATTTTGTTGACCCATTTTGTAGACAGTTTGTTTTCAATTAAATTATCACCTATCTATGAACAGAGTTTATTTTATGTGTAACTTAAAATAAAAGTGAAATAATAATATTAACCGCTTTGTTACTAGGTAAAATACGTAGTAGTAGTATTAGAGTTACAAAATTACAGTTTCATGCTTTAAAGGTTTGGAAAAGCTTTAGGACTGAACTTCGTTTTTTGTAGTCGAAACTTTGACAACTACATTTCGAATGTTAAACTTTTAGGCCTTGCTAAGGCACCTTTATTTCCAAATGATGGAAAAAAGTATCGCATTCGTGCAACTGCTGAACGTTACACCAACTTTTGAATAGATCAGTTTGTAAAACTCCCTGTTAAATTAAAGGAATGTAAATCCGCTAGGTTTCTTTCCCTGATTTACCATAAATTTGATAAAATGAACGGGTTTATCTCCTCGTTTAACTCATGTTTAAAAGACATCGTGAATCTGACAGCAACACTCAACATTTTAATAGCAGTGAAAATTCTGCAGACCTTGTTTGTAAGAGGGCCTGAAATTAATTGATATTGTTTGCATATACATTCCGACTTTCGATTAAACAATTTTTTTTTTCTTTTAATAGCCAATTTTTTTGGTCTGACAGTCTCGGCCCAAGATCAGAGATTATGAATACTTTTGAGTGTTCAATCAAAGGCACAAGGTGATGCCAATAAAAAGAAACAAACAAAAAGTATATGTTACATTTTCTCTTTCAAGCAGTGTAGAACATCTGTCCATTCGATAGCAACTAACTTAACAGCAATTGCAACTAAATTTTTCATTTTAAATTTCCATTTAAGGCTGAAATGAATATGATTTACCGAGAGGAACTTTAAAATGAAAAACCCTGTTGTTTTTTTTTTTAAAATATTGTTTGAATCTACGAAGCTTTTCCACATCTTTTGCATGAAAGCTATAAATTTGAAAGTTTTTTGTCTTATTTTGCTTTCTTTGTAAAGCCAATCTGTTATTACCCTAGGATGTCAAGTCAATCGAGACAATCCGGCTAGTAGCAGTAAATGGTATTAAGGGTAAACTCCTCGAACTACGCTCACTACTGCTACCACCACTTACCGTTTTATTGACACTATTACTACTGCTATTAAGCGTACTACTTATTGATATATTATTTGCTGCTATTGACGTCGGATACCAGTCGGAGGTTTTCTTTTTCGCTGGTGGAGTACTCTCATGGTGGTTTTCCTCGTTTTGATAGCTGCTGCTAACTATCAAGTCATTGTTGTTGTTGTTAATGTTGGCCGTGATCGTCGTTGAGCCGAGTGTCGTTGACGTTGTTGTTAGGAAGGAATTAATGGAGATTGGAGTTGTTGTATAATTGGAGAATATAAACACTGATGGTTGCAGCGGCTTTGTAGCAATGATGCCTGATGCGTTACCGCCATTTTGTATGGTTGGCGAAAGAACAATATTGCCTTCAAAGTGATTGAGAGCAGGCATTGGAGGCGGCTTTCCTTGGTCCTTTTTAGTAGTCTCTCGATTGGATATTGACCCACTCTTTGGGTGTGTTGTGGACGTAGCTGCTGCAACAACTGTTGGAGAAGCACCCGTTGAAAAATTGTGCCGCATCAAACTACTGCAGCTACCAACAGGCGATTCACGTGGTATTGGCGTTAGAGTTACTTCAGAATTAAGGCGCTGGGCAATCTTTTTCATCATTTGTTGTTTTATTGCGAACGATTGTGTTCTTGAAAAAGAACTATTACTACTGCTATCGGGTGTATTGCCACGCAATGACGACGGATTTTGATCATCTTCATCACCCGATGAGCACAAATCAATTGTATCTACAATGATCTGTGCTGCTGGCGAAGAAATCTTCCAGTTCGAAGATCGAGATGTGTCGCGGGTTAGTTTGATATTAAGCTTATTTGAGCTATTTGTTCGTTTACGTTTAATCATCTCAGTTTCTGTGATTTTGCGCAGTCGCACAGAGATTGGACGACATCGCTTTATCAGCAACGAGTTTAGGAACATGAAATTCTCTGTGCGTTGTCGTTGGGAGAACTGCCGTCTAGGGAATACATAAGTATGTATTGTATAATCTTGCGGCTTTTTAAATGTACAATGAGTAATTGGGGAGGTGTATTTTTTGTCAATGAATTTCGGCTTAATGGCTCCTTTAGCAAGGATCGGCGCATAACAGAAACGTTCCATACGATCCAATCGTTCCATGAGGTAGTCGTTTGTCATAAGGGTTTTTGAGGTTTTAATGAGTAGCTGGCCGGCCGGCGATGACAGCGCTATTGTTGGACATCTTGAGAGAGAATGCACAGCACGATTGCGACGGGGAAGACGTTTTAATTTATCCATAGAAGAGCCAGTACCGCCAGCTGCCACCGCCGCCGCCGCCGCCGCTGCATCTTTGGCCTCTTTGGTTAAGTTTATGCTGCCATCGCCGGCTAATGAGGATGATGATGTTCGACCACATTCTCGACTTTGTAAATTGAAATTTAGTAAAAAGCCTATGCGGAGTTCATTGTTTTCAGTCGCATTTGATAATAAATTCACTTGATTGTCTTCAACAGGTTCCGGCGAGTCACATATTATGATATCATCGTCTAAATTGCAGGTTTTCTCGTGCACCTGTAAAATAAAAAAAATTAAAATTTATTTAGAATTTTCTTTTTATTTTCGATATTATCTAGAATAAAGAAAGAATCAATACTCTTTTTATGAGTCGGCTATCAAAGCGATTCAAAAATACTTTGAAGCGCCACAATGTGAAACCTCCGTTATCAAGAAGTCGACATTCCAAGAAACCTTAACACTCCTAAAGGCAAAAAGCAATCAAGA
Source organism: Melanostoma mellinum (assembly GCA_914767635.1). Lineage (NCBI taxonomy): Eukaryota > Metazoa > Arthropoda > Insecta > Diptera > Syrphidae > Melanostoma > Melanostoma mellinum. The sequence goes on along the minus strand of OU612060.1, from coordinate 36,669,877 downwards.
GTAAATGAAAAACCATCTCACGAGATCATTGGCCACCTGCTACTGTAGAAATCAACATGTTTCATTAAAAGCTGTATTTCGTTTTCAAGGGAATAACCCGCTTTACTCAACAACTAAATACTGAGTCACTCGAGTCGTAATTCAAGCAGTAAACCACTTTTCAACAAATTAAATACGTGCTTCGATCGACAAAGGCAAATGGCGGTTTAATTCACTCGGCTTGCGTGAATAAATAAAACCGACATAATGTTTTTTGAAATTTAACAAGTTGACAGTCGACTTGCAAATTTCTATCAGAGCGCTACGTCAAGCCCAGCATATCTATCAAGGTTCTCCCAAGCCAAAGCGATTTTGTAGTTGCGGAAGCAAAAAATTCAGCTGTTAAATTACAGGTATATAGCAATATATGAGAGCTGCACTCTCTGCTGGTTACTGAACCTAGGAAGTTGGTAGAACAGTGATCTAAGAGGTTTATGAAGACATCTAGGACTGAAACAGTATGAGGATTATGAGACTGGCAAAATGGAAAATATTTACAAGTCTGTAGTTAATACTTGTTCTTCAATCGAGAGTTGACATTCAAGAGTCGCTGTAGATTGATGGCTTCTGCTTTAAAATCTCCATAAACGCACTCGTTTTCGACTTTTGATTGATATTAAACTTTTATTCATTTCTTTTTTCTAAATGAGTAAACTCTTATTAAAATTAACCTTCGCTTCACAATATTCGAAGTTATATGCTGGAACCATTATCATTAGAAAAGAAACGTCTCAACTTAACAGTCTTCAAAATTACAGATTTACTGGTAAATTTATTTAGAAAACAACATATTTCCGGTAAAAGTTTCACTTTTTTACACTACCCTTTTTACTCTCTACGAATATTCGGTCTAGTAATAATATTTGTCAAGAATTATGATTAAAACTATCACATAAACAATGTGCAAAGAATTGTCAACATTTACACATCTGCACTTACCATATTTTTAGACTTAAAGCACTTGTTGAGTTAATTGAGATCAAAAATATTAAACAAAAATTTTAAACTTGACTTGGAAGGGACACAGATAAAATAAAATCTTTACTTTGATTCCAAAATCAATTACAACACCAGAAGGGAAGACAGATTTTCGTTTCTTTACTAATTGTCTATGTCGTCTGAAAACTATCCTTGATGTGTTGTTGTTTGTTGTTTATTGTTGTTGACATTCAAAGTTGTTTACGTTTTCTCATGTTTGCAATAACAACGATGAGTCATTTGCTTTTAAGAATGAAAACTTGTTTATGAGTTAGTTGGAAAGAAGGTTTTCAAATACTCAATTAAGAAAATTTAGTTTGAATTGCGTGGTAGGATTTCCCTGTACAGTGTGGATTAGAATATCACTGCATCGCTCGCCTGTTTGTCGTAAGAGGCGACTGGAAAAGAAATCACATCAATGAAATTTACATGGAAGTACGTTTAGAAACGCTCGTAACGCCTAAAAACTTTTGAATAAGTGTGTCTGAAGATCCCATTATTTATGCAACTGAAGATCACCGGTTAAATAAAAGAGAGATCGAACTCTAAATAGAGCATCTAATGATATGAGCATTGTTATTTCATAGGGATCACATTCCTACTTGTTTGCACACTAGTGATCTGTCTTTGAGGTATACTTCGTGATCTCATAAGTGGTCTGGAGCCCTTCCTGTTTTGGATTATGGAAAGTCTGAGACAAAAAAATGCATACAAATATGAAAATATGTATGTACTTGCAAATTTTAATTGCACTGCCTCCGCTAGGCAGTACCATTGCTTTGTATTCGCATGACACTGATACTGGAAAGAGCGGAAATACTCATTCAGATCTACATGGACTGCGAGCTTTTAGGAAAATAGGAAAGGATTTAATAGGAGACATCGATGCACACTGCTTTTAAACTTTTGTGAGCATTCCACATTCGGGTTGTACGACTAAAATATGATTCTCTATACTTGACTGTACGTCCGAAGTTTTGCTCAAGGTAAAACTGATGGGCATATATAGCGAGGCGGGTATTGTGGCTAAATTGTTTCAAGGGAGGAATGCAACTGACTTTTTCACTAGAGCACTGTTTGTAGAAAAATCGGTGAAAGGGAGTGTGGCAACACAGTTTTAACAGTAACAGTTTTCTAAAGCTAACTACAAAATGGTTGCAATCAAGAAATAGAAAAAGGCTTTGGATAGCACCAATTCACTGGTCATGAAACCCGGCAAATATTGCTTGAGCTACAAACAAACTTTGAAGACCTTGAGACAAGGCAAGGGTAAATCTGAGATTAAATACTACGCTATGTTGGCCAATACCGAAGTTCAGCACTACAACGGCACAAACATTGAAATGGACACAGCCTGTGGTAAATACTTTCGTGTGTGCACCCTCTCAGTCAAAGACCCTAGTGATTCAGGTATTATCCGCTCAGACAACAACTAAACATGGATTAGTTATGTCTGTAAAAATTGTTTTATAAAAAAAAATAAAAGATGTTAAAGAGGATCGGATGATTCTACAATTGAACTATCACCTATCAATCTCAACGCTGTTTTGTACCCCATCGAGTAGGCCCAAAAATGTTTGAGAGGCACCTAATCACATATGGGAGTTATACTCTACTTTTGAACGGATGTATGCTTTACAAATTGTGTCCAGTAGAAGAAAAGCCGATTTACAAGAATCAGAGTCCGTTTCGTGAATGTCAAAATTTACTAGATGTTCTACCATGGAACTGATCAGAGTAAAAACGGAACCTATTTAATTTTTGCGGGAGACGGACTTCGTAAGTGTTGACTCTTTGGTGTCGCTTAAACTGGTGTTGTCAGGAAAGGAAATGTGTACAACACTGTCAGTGCATATTTTTATGCATTTTGGTTAGGTTTTCTCAACCTCCTTAAAAACAACACAAAAGATTTGAATGGATATGTCGGAAAGACAAACAAGGAAAATGAAGACTGCCATGGAGTTAAATTACCACTAGACTTTACTTTACTTTAGTACTTCAAATTTTTTATTTTATAATCGCAACAAAAGCAATTTTTTCCCAACTTTACACAGAAAGTAAAGAACCAGACCAGACCTAATGCGTAAAAAACCGAGGTAGGCAACGTGTATCTAAGTAAAACTAACAAAAATTAGGCATTTTAATTTTTTTTCCTTATACCGATTCACAGTATTCAAACGTTGAACTTTACACAGAGTTAGCTCAGGTTCAATTGACAATCCCATGAGTTGTTATAAAGTCCTCTACCACGAAATCACCATAGACTTGAACATAAATTCATGTCAGTGGACATCAATGTTCGTTGCCTGAAATTGCCTAGTAAAAATAGGGCTCCAAAAAGACTTAGTTTTGAATCCAGGGCGAGTAGGGGTTTGAAAAACGACATTGTGGAGGTCACAGAACAAACGCTTCAACGAACAAACTGCTATTTGGTTGAAATAAGGCGACTTGACGCTATCAAACCATTGAATCTAAATCGAATCAAATAACATGACTTTTCCCTTAACATTCATATTATCGCTTAAATTCATCAAAATAGAATTGGGTGGTAAGTCTGTGTTTTCTGCTAGGCGGGACATGAGCAAGAAGCAAAGCTTTCGAAGAAATGTATATTTTTCATTGGTTTATCCCAATCAAGTTTCACTTCAAGTATACGAAAATTGAACTCCACGAAATACTTATGACGAAGTTATCAAAGGTTGCAGTGTACCTAACCTCTATTTTTCTATATTTGTTGTGATTTTGTGAATTGGGAGCGATGTGGGACCGAATAAAGTAATTAACATTCCTGAGCAAGTCTTGAGTATTCCAAAGTAATCTGAATAATCAACAAAGTTGAACAGATATGAATCATCTAATAAATGTCCCATACATGTACATATTTATTTAAGATTTCAAATCGGATGATTCACTAAAACATACAGTAAAATATGCACCTACCTAGTAATCGAACCAACACGGATAATCTAAAATTATAATCGAAACATTTTAACCTTAGGTCTTTGATTATTGATTTTCTTTTTAGAATTTCATTGTAACCTACCCCCATAAAGAAATAACTCAATAACAAAATCAAACCTACACAATTCCAATGAAGTCCAAAACAAATATTATTATTGTTTAGTTCGATTCAAACTTGCTCTAGTTACCTATCACGCATATTTACTGCGCTATAATTAGAATCGTCCCTTCGGTCCAGGTAGATACTTTTTTAAATATAAAAACTCATAACAACTTACCGCAATGGCTTCTTCTGAGTACAGTTCTGCATCACAATTATCACAGAGATAAATATCAAAGGGCGCTGGCTCTACCATTTGCTGTTGTTGTGTGTTTAGTTTTGATTTTTGCTGTAGCAGGCATTTTCGAATTCGTTGTGGCTGATCATAAGACTGAAAAGGAATTCAAAATAACAAAATTAACACAATCAAACGCATGGGCACAAGAAAAAAATAAATAAAAAAAACAGACGTACCATATTTTCATTTCGAAACGTAACTAAAAGCTTATTGCTCCGCCTGTCAAACAATGACGTCGTAGAATTATAATTGTTGATAAAACGTAGGCTAGCATGTTCGTAAGCAGCTAAATCGTTGCAGAATCTCAACAGAAACACACTTTTGTGAAACTGATAACAGATAATAACGATTTCCTTCATTTTTTCCAGCCAGTTCTGTTAGAGGAAAAGGGGAAAATGTTGATGATAACGTTGCGTAGTAGTAGTAATTAGATTGTGTGTTAGAACAACAACAAAACAACAGAATAATAAAATAAAAATGTATTTTGTTTTTCAATGTTTTTTATGGTTATATAACACAACCAACCTTACCCCAGTGAATTTTTTAGGTTTTGTGAATGGAATTGTGTAGGCAACATTCTCCGGCCACCATTCTGGTTCACTGTAGTCGATTTTGCCTTGTAAGTTGATATGACCGAGAGAACATTGTACCATGAATGGTATAAAGTTCTCTAACTGACTTTCAGTGATTTTTTCTAGCGCAGTCGGATAGCCATTGGCAAAAAGGAGGGGTAAGTTCGAGATCATGTTGTGCTGCTGAACTTCTTCAATTTCGTCCATTTTAATAGAATCTGTAAGTAAATATAAACGATAAAGATAATGATAGTAAAACAGTCATTGTTATGTTTAAAATGATTACTATCGTTTTTTGTTTCTGTACCAAAATATTTAGAAAAGCAAAATTTATCGGTACCTTTTTCTGAAAACCATTTTTTTGGAAGAAAAAGTAAATTTTATTCATTATTAATTTCTCAAAAAAATTTTCACTTTCGATTTTCTGTCAGAATTAATAAGAGAATTGACTACCCTTAACAAAACAAAATAGATTTTTTTTTTTTTAATTTTGAATGAGTATTACTACTCAAAAACCTTTAACGAAGTCAAAGGTTTAGGTGGGATTCAATGTGTAAAAAATCTCCTATTTTCCAAAAAATTTATATTTTATCCAAACTTTTTACAGTCTTAAAGATGATCATTTAATAAAACAGTTTCTGAAATTTTCTTGAAAAAATATTCAAAACTCCACCTTTGCGATATCAATTACGGAACACCTCTCAAAAAAGATGCGTACGCGTGGACAGCGGAACTTTTTACTGTGTAGGTTTTATGAAGTGAACAAAAAAATCGGTTTTAGTTAGAACCATAAGCTATATTTTTTTTAAATTGGATTTTTGGCATACATACATTTTTACAAAAAGTTAAAATTTCGGTCAAAATATCTCATAATTTTTTATGTTAAAATGAAATTGATGAATTGAAAAAACCAAAATTCCTGTTCAAAAATGAGAATTGAATTTCAAAGACGTGTGTTGAATTTCATCAAGATCGGTTTAGTAGTTCTCGAGAAATTTTGTCCATCGATTTTAAAAACACGGTTTCGAAAAAACCCTAAAGGGGTGGGGGACTTTTGTGCGCTAAAGCTAGTTGACCTCGAGTTTGTGACTTCTCAAGGTTCTATCTCCAAAACTATTGCTCGGATTAGCTTGAAAATTTTATTATTTTTGAAATCGTGAAATGTATTCCCTTAACTTGGATTGAAATGTTAATTTAAGAACAAAGTATTAGCCTTCCAAAACATTTTAGTATGTGGTTTAATTTTTAGTAAATTAAGTAAATTTGTTATATAATTGCCCTTCCCACATAAACGGAAGGAGATAGAACCCCCCCTCACAGTGATTTTTTCTTATCTTGACTTAACCTATCCGTCATGAGCTTTTGTCACATCTAATGTAAAACACCCTGTATAGAAGGTACCCGCCTGAGCCGGACTAAAACAAAATGTCAAATTTCTTCTTTTACTTTAACTGCCAGATTAGTTAAACATTTTGCATGAGGTCAGGCCTTAGTATTTTTTTAAATTTCTTTTTCATAATGCCTACAAATTGGTTAAACACAATTCTAATTTCTTTTTAGCAGAATTTTGAAATTGTAACGGTTTTTGTGTGTCGCTGGTATGACATGGCCTACATAAAGAAGGCAATGTTTCAGTTGAAGCTCTGTCGCTTATCCTACGACCTTATACATGAAAAGCGCAATTCTCACAACCATGCATTGTTAGGGAATGGAAGGGATCAACAATTTTCTGCCGATTCAGAACGGCTAGTCAAGAAGCGCTTTCCATGGCAATGAATTTACTATAAGAAGACTTGCCTATTCCTCGCGAAAGGCGATACCCGTGAAAAAACATTATTTGTTTTGTCTTGGGATTCGAACCACGAACCTCCTGCGTAACGGTCAGGCATACTAACCATTACGTCACGGCCACCGCATAAGTTATAACAAAATGTTCACCAAAGGAAACACAATACGAAACTTATATGAAATACTATTCATATACCATAACATGGCATAAGCTAATAATGGGCGACGAACAAAATTCCACGCGATCTATGGATAACTTTCACTGCTGTGATCCAAGTTTGAAGAAATTACGAATGTTCGTTTTGGGTTTAGTTTTTTTTTTTCTTTTCTTTATCTTATTACAGTAATCCATCGATAATGTGAATTATAGGCAAAACGAATTTCTTGAAAATGTAATAAAACGACTCGTTATTGTGAAAGCAATTTTTCTAGACAACTCATAATTATTTCGTCCAAATACATATTTTCATAAGAGTTTGTCATCGCACATTTTACATTTTTAGAGATTTGGTATAAAATACCTTTCAGCTACAACATTATTTAATTTTTTGTTAAGAATTATTATTTAATACATTAACTTAATTTAGAAGGAAAGAGGAGTAAGACCCTATCTGATGTCAACTCATAATAAATGTTGAATGCAATGGAGGACTGGAGAATTATGTGGGTATATTTTAAATTTTGGTGCTTTTTTACATGAGTTTCAAGAGTGAAAAGCGGAATAAATTTTCATTTAAGTTTAATAAAGAATTAAATATTTAAACGGTTCTTTTAATAAACAGTTTCAGAAATATTCTTAAAAAATATTCAAAACTCCGCCTTTGCGACAATATTCTGCGTGGACAGCAGCACCTTTTACAGGATAAACTGAAGTTAGCGAAAAAAGACCTGTTTCATTTAAGACCATAAACCAGAACTTAAAAGAAGTAAAAATAAAAAATTGTGAAGCGCATTTTTACAAAACATAAAAAAATAAGTTGCGGGGCAAGAGAAGTAATGTTTTTCCCTCTTTTTCTTTATTCCTCTAAGATCCGGATCATAGGGAAGTAACCAAAGCACATCGCCCCTCACTCCATGTTTCATAAAAAAAACTTTTGTGACAAGAAAATGACAATTTAAAATTCGTTTCCAAACACAATAAAGAGATAGTGGTCAAGTTGATAGCTAAATACAAATACAAAATACTAGAACACAAGATTAGATAACAAAACTTGTTCTGTAATTTGTGCATAAATATTTGTTTAACATTCTATTTCTTATTTAATGATATGAGATGTTATTAAAATTCTAAGGGTTCTGGGTAAGCTTCTAAAAATTTTCAAAATGTGGTCTAATACTTTGAGGAATTCAGAGCCACCTCAGAAACACTTAGCTCAGGTTGCGTTATACGTTTCAAAAATGATTTTTATAAAATGTTTATAAAGCTTATTTCTTCCTGAAATGAAATTTGTTATAAGGATAGTCAAGTGATAGTAAGGGCCGGTCTGTTCAAGTTTGGTTAATTTTAACCCGTGGTTATTTCCAGTGGTTACCATAGAATGCGTCTTTTCATCCTTGGTTTGGTTAACAAATGAATGGTTTGGTTAACTAACCAGAGAAATCGTTAACCAGTCGATTTTGGTCGGTTAACGCTATTTAACCATCGATTTACTGGAATTTCGTCTTTTCACGTTTGGTTAATCTGTCTTCACGCATTATTTTTGACTCATCATTTGGCTATACAACAATTCAGTGTGATGGAGTGCGTTTGTTTTTAATTTTTCATTATATTTATCTCCAATATTATTCTTGTTATAGTTCTTTTTTATAAAATACTGTTTCATTTACAAATTTAGTTCACGTGGAAATTGTGTTTGGGATTTGTGGAGTTCTGATGGTAGTGGCGTTAGTGATGACGATGAATTATTGGTCAGTTTTCTTGTTTTCGAAAATGTTCTTTTTTTATAACACCAAAGCTACAAGTTTTTCTTCTTCACTTTTGGAGAAATTCGCAGATCGTTGCTTTGATTGTGACATTTTCTTCAAATATAACAAAAATTGTGAATAACATAGAAAAAAAAACGTGAATAAATATAAAATAACTCACTATGAACTGCCGACAATAAACACATGTCACCAAAAAAGATAACCATTGATTGGGGTTAGTGATTAATTTGACAGATAGACTGGAAAAATATTGGAATTTCTCGATAACCTACGGTTTGTTAACCAAGGCCGAAAATATAGAATATAGTGAAAAGACGCAATTCCTTAACCATAGATCCATAACCACGGGTTAAGCAAAATCTCTGGTAACCAAACCACAGATTTAACCACACTTGAACAGACCGGCCCTAAGTGAAGTAAAGTAAATTGAAAAATCCTTTAACTGTTTGCTCTTTTTATAGATGATTACTATTATTAGTGGTACCCGTGGCGTGATGGTTAGCATGTCCACCTGCTAGCCCAGCCCAACAGAGGCAAAAATCTTTTAAACTGGTATATCGCCTTTCGCGAGGAATTTCTCAAAAGCCGTTCGGAACCGGCAGAAAATTGTAGATCCCCTCCATTCCCTCACAAGGCATGGTTGTGAGAAATGCGCTAGGCCCAGGGGCTCCTCGCTCTGTTGCGCTACCCTATTTTTTTTTTTTTTATTTATAGATGATTACTGCTTGTTTTCAACCGATGCAGCCTCACATCAAGAATAAAAATGACTTGGTTCGATTCAAAATGGGTAATAGTTTTTACTGTCCCTTCTTACAATCTGTTTATACATAAAAATAATCTGCTTTAAGCATAAATGACTAGGCAGCAAACATTTCACAGCTTATGTTGTCGACTTCCCATATTTGGCTTATTTCAGAGAAAAATGAATTGTAGCTACAATGCTTGCCCAAAGTGTGTTTTGTTTTGAATGAAATATGTACTCTTTAGTTTTTGTTAATGTCGTCAGCAAAAATAAAATTATTCAGTATTCCGTTTTGAAGAAATTTAAGTTCTTTTGGAAGACGAATAACTGAAATAAAAATCATTCTTCGATTTTTCATTGCCACTTGTTATTTTAGAGCAGTTCCGAACTATTTGATATCGAACATTATCAAATGTCTTTTGGACATAATAAAATCATCTACAACAATATCAAAGCATAATATCCAAGTTCCAGAAACTTATAATACAGGTTTACTAATATATTAAATATGTTGTGTGCCCTGTTTCACTACCCAAACAAGAGAGAGAAACACAAAACTCATTTGAACCTATATGATTTGAAATGCTTGATTGGGTTTTAGTGTTGTGTTGTGGTTACCCGGGGTAAAAGACGACACAAGCAAAACAAAATCAATGACTGGAAAAATCTTAATGATCTTAACGAATTTGCCATGTCACAATCTGTAAAATCTTCACTGACCTCCCTACTTGTATTCTTACGTCTGACTACAACATTTGTTCCTGATATACCAACGTGCTTTGTTTTAATAACTTTTTTTCCACTTTAACTTCCATTTTTATTATTTTTAAGAGTTGGAAAATCCAATCACAGAGTAAATTGTAATTAAGTTTTAATTTATGTATGTGTTCAATTTCAGGACCAATGCACAGCAAACTGGAAACCAGAATTCCTAAACCACACAATCTGAATACAGTCGACCACTTTATCGTATGAAAGGTTTTGTGTGTTAATTTAATGAAAAAAAAAAAAAAAAAAAACAATATCTGTCCACCTTCGAACATTTGAAAGCAGTTTAATTCGATAATGCTTAAAAATTGCTTCCTAAATACCATACGCAAATAAGCCCGTCCCGGCTCATGTTCCAAGTATTTTACAAAACAAAAAAATTGTTGAGGTTTCGTTCAGAATTTCAAAAACAATCCAACAAGGGTTTCAGGTTATTTTCTTGCGAACAATGCTTTTAAATATAATGTCGATAGTATTCGAGTTTATCAATTTGTAATAATCATTTGTATGAAGTAAGTTAGACGCGTACAATTCATTTCGTTTATTTATGTAAATGGTTAAACCATTCTGTATCATTTGTTAACATAAAAAATTTTGTTGTAGAGTTTTTAGAACTTGATTTGTTTGTTTTTTGCTTGGCTGTTTTCATTAAATAGTCCTTAAACTGGAGAAAAGCATTTAATCTCTTTTCCATTGAAATAAAAATCGAATTTGATTGTTTAATCAAGAGAGTTGCAAAAATTACAAAAACCAGAAGCAACAGCATGTGGCAGCATTGAACTTTCGTACCCCAAATTTAAATCTCCCTGAGAAGAGTGAATAAGGATTTTGGTAGCGGGTCAAATACATTTTTTACCCTTTTGCTCAGTACACAGTCGTAAAAAAAAAACAATCAATTCTTGGAAAACTACTCCCATTGCAAGCTTTTGCAATAAAAGTCCGTGAAACCCCTGAAATTAGATTTAAGATTTTTCCAAGTATCATTGAATGTATGGGTTTTAAATGCACTTATTGATGAGTTCTATTTTTATTATTGTTTTGTTCATCTGTAAAAAGTAAAGAAACTCTATGTTTAACAAACATTTTCTGAAAAAAACGACCTCAAAGTCAAAACTTTGCTGGGGGAAGAAAATTTGAACACCACTTAAAACTGAAAATCTGGCAACCCTAAGCCTATAGGAGTGCAATTTAAATACAAATTAAATTTTAAAGATCATTATTTCTACAAAAAATTAAGCCTAAAGTTAGATCTCTACCATCAGTTTTGACAAAGAAATCGAATTTAACACAAGTCAGCGTACACCAAAGTTAGCTTATTTTTTAATTTTCAAAAAGTGATGTCAAAGTTGAGAAACGGACTTTACTGTATTGCAATTTTTTTCTTAGAATATCACCAAGAATAACATCCCAAAGTATGTAACATTAATTACGGGACACCTAGTATATATTCAGGTTCCACATGTAATCTACATGCAATCCACACGCGAAAATGCGTTGTTTTACGAAAACCCAAAATAAATTAAGCTAATATCTGTTCCCGGATATACCGGTTATCAAACCGGAAACAGATCTTGCTGCAAAATCAACCAACGACTCGCCCATATAAGAATTTAACATGTTTATAAAACAGTACCTAGTGAAGTCGACACAATATTCATTACAAAGAAATCCAATTGAATGACACTATATCAAGCAACACAAAGCAGGACGTTTTCAAATTTGATAGCAATACATAGGAGCGTGGTTAATTTTTTAAGATTTTATGGCGACCCATGCAACGCTTTGTAACGTTTTTCTACCCTATTCGGCCGTTACGTTAGATCATAAAAAACATAAACTATAAGATTACAAGTTTGGGAGAATAAAAATAAAAATAACAACCCCGTAAAAGATAAACGAAAAGGTGTTAATTATTTCAAATAAATAAACGTTACGTAATGCTTCGTTCCAATATCCCTCTCGAACCGTAACGCTTTTCAAGACCCCAGTTCCCTAATTGCGTTACGTAATACTTGAACGCACCTATAGCGAAAACGAATAGCAAACTTTCTTGCCTGAGACTGGCAATACCAAAATCCACTCCGAGTTTGACCAAAAAATCTTAAACAGTTATGGGTTAAGTCGGGAAAGCACAACCGGACATTAAAGCAATTCTAAATTCTTTTTATCAAATTTGGAACCAGCACTGACGTTCGTTGCTGTTTTTATTTTCTTGCTCTCATATTTGTAAGATTTAGAATTAGCCTTGTTAGTACTAGTTCTCTTAGTAAATCGACTTTACTTTTCTAAACTTTGCGTTCGTTCACTCATCTTTCTTCGTATTTAGTCAAACAATCAATTTTACTTATTGATCTTTTGTGCTAACCATTTCAGAACACTACGAACAATGAAAGAATGATCTAATGTCCATTTACTTAACCAAAGCCTAAACTTAATTTTTTCAATATGGATTTCTTTGATTTGATTGCGTACGATTAGTTCGCAAAAATAAAACTTTACCTTTCAATTTAATTCTACCACTGTCAACCAT